>CM042685.1:344464967-345699756 GCA_023614405.1 Avena insularis | reverse complement strand
ACCGCAGCTGGTGTGTCTATCTTCTTATGCATGATCATATTGTGATCATGAGTTTTATAATCAAGTAGATCTACTTGCTACTCAAGTGCTTCAATAGATCTCTACTTCCTCTATGTGTGAAAAGGACAAAGGTGCACACCATGGTGGCACTTTGGGCTGTAGGATTACAAATACTTGTTATGAGTTATATTTGGAGTTGATGTCTTTTATGAAATTGTGGTGTTTGTTGATCCATCTAGCACTCAAGGTGACAAAGGTGGGGTTATCTAGATGAGAAAGCGACTTTGAGGTGTGCTGTTATAGCCCTACCATGGATTAGAGTGTCCAACCTATAGTTCGAGTAGTATCATAAAGAGATGATATTTATATGAGAGTGTTCACTAGTGAAAGTATGATCCTAGGTCTTGTTTCTAAGCATTGAAACACTGTTTGCAACTGATTCATACATGTTTGCTTGCTTCCTTCTTTTATTTTCTGATTGCCTTTAGTCTTCCTGTAATTGCCGTTATTTTCGCACTGCTACTTCACTTATAATTATCCATACCAATTTGTATTTCTACTATCTCTTCACGGCTAGTGCACCTATACACCGACAAGTGTATTGGGTGTGTTGGGGAACACAAGAGACTTCTTTGGATCTTGATTGCAGGGTTGCTTGAGAGGAATACCTTTGACCACTTCCTCCCGGTTTCGGGATAAACCTTGGGTGATCCACTTAAGGGAAAAAAACTTGCTGCTGTCTCTACAAACCTCTGCACTTGGAGGCCCAACAATCAAGCCTACAAGAATAGAAGTATGAGACATCACTGCATGTTAAGTATTTTCGGGGTATCTTTACCCATCCGCGAGGGAATACCCTATATATGGGTTTCTCTCCTATGTGGATCCCGTAAAATGAATCTTTTTAGAGGAGAAGATAAACTTATAAAGATGCTCAAGCTTACTAAAATGCTTTTACTTGTTGTGAGCAATGTAGTTATTTCTTCAATCATGCCTTATCAGGAGTGCTCATGATATTTGGACAAAGCTTCAAGATAAATATGGTGTGTCCAACATTATTGAGGATGATTAGACTCCCTCCACTCCGGCCGCAGGATGAGTTATCACCTTCTACCACTTCACCTACATGTGATTTTTCACAAGGTAATGATATGTGGGTGGTGATAGCTGCAATTTGGCTAGTGAGCTTACTATTGATTATCCAACAATCATCTAGTTGCAATATTCATCTTGGACTCCAACACTTGTAGCACTCTCAAACCCTCATATGCTAGTGTTGGTAGTCCTGCATATCATGTAGAAATGGCTTGAATAATTCATGATGATATGCTTGCTTTGTCTTGTTGCTGATAAAATCCTTCTCTTTCCTCTAGTGCTTTTCTGTGTTGCTAACCATGCAGAGGAAATCAAGATTATGTGGGTCAAGACAAGGTCTGATGGAGCTCAAGTTCAATCTCATCTTTCACCTTCTTCCTGCTCTCACTTTATGCCTATGGCTAAGGAACTAAGGTAACTCCTTTAGATCCCATGGCATCTCATAGTTATTATTATTATGATGATGATGAGAAAGGGAGGAAAGAAGAAAGATGAGATTACTTCTTTAGATGAAAAACCTCTGCACTTGGAGGCCCAACAACCGTCTACAAGAATAGAAGTGCGAGACATCACTTGCATGCTAGTTTATTTTCTGGCATTCACCATCCGGTTGAGGGAATTCTATGGGTTTCTCTTTCTCCTATGGGATCCCCAAATGAATCTTTAGAGGAGAAGGTTAGACTCTTATATAGATTCTCGCTACTAAAATGCTTTACTTGTTGTGGGCAATGTAGTTATTTCTTCAATCATGCTCTTATCTGGAGTGCTCATGATATTTGGACAAAGCTTCAAGATAAATATGGTAGTCCAACATTATTGAGGATGATTGGCCCTCCACCTCCCGCCATGATGTGAGTTATCACCTTTCACCACTTCACCTACATGTGATTTTCACAAGGTAATGATATAGTGAGTGGTGATAGAAGTTGTACCTGATAAGTGAGCTTACTATTGATTATCCATCATCTCTATCTAGCTGTAATATTCTATCTTGACTACACTTGTACACTAAAAACCCTCATATGCTAGTACAGTAGTCCTTGCACATATCATGTAGAAATGGCTTTGAATAATTCACATGATGATATGCTTGCTTGTCTTGTTGCCATGATAAAACTTTCTATTTCCTCTAGTGCTTCGCAAGGTTAACCATATAGAGGAAATCGGATTATGGTCAAGACAAGGTCTTGATGGAGCTTCAAGTTCGAATCTCATCTTCACCTTCTTCCTCAAGGTTCTCACTTATGCCTTATGGCTAAGGGAACTAAGGTAACCTCTTTTAGATCCAATGGCATCTCATAGTTATTATGATGATGATGATGTCGTGGATGATGATAGTGAGGAAGAAGAGGATGAGAGATCGCTTCTTTAGATGAAAAGGGTGAGGTTGTTTATCGTGCTCTGATACGTCCATTTGCATCACTATTCTAGCATCATAATTTACTATTATTCATTGATATATTTTATACAGAGATGATACTTATGTTATTTCATCTGCTTTTGCATGGTTGATGACTTTGGAGCATGGATCATTGCAGCTAGGATTCGATGGAAAAGGTGCTGTTTGGAGGCAAATTAAGATGACAAAATCCGGAAACAAAGGGAAAATCCTATTTTTCCGTTGAAGACTAAGATCGCTGTAAGGGGAGGAGTGGAGATGTACATGTGTACTAATACACCACCTCGGGCGCCAGCCAATTTTTAATTATGCCACCAGTGGTGTGGGTCAGCCCTGGTCCACCTCCAGCTCTCCTCTAGCGATAATATTCCACGGAACCCTAATACCGAGAGTGACCATTTAAAGATTCCGGGCTGCTCTCCAGGCAGAAAACACCGAGAGAGGGCATCTCCCAGCATGATTTCTCGCCGGGAATTCCTTCCCGAGAGGATTGCTGCTATCAACACCACCATATCAAGTTGGACTTCATTGGGATCATCATCATCACCACCATCATCTCCACAGCACCTCATCACCATCTCCATATCTCTATAACAATTGGGTTAATCTTGCATAGTTCTTAGGGAAACTTTCTAAGGTGTTGATTACTTCTTTTAGTTGATGCTATTGGAGTGAACCATTGAATTATCTATTTATGTTCAGACGAGTTATACATCATTATTCCATCTCTGGATCATGATCCATATGATGTCTTGTGAGTAGTTCGTTTTGTTTTTGAGGACATGGGAGAAGTCATGGTTGTTAGTAGTGGAATTGTGGTTGAGAAAGATCTCAATAGTTTGATATTTGTTGTGGTGTCATGTGAACATCGACTTACATGACACTTCACCTATATGGGGCCTTAGGGGAAATGGGCCGTGTCATCAATTGGCTACTAATCAGAAGAATGGGGTTACTCGAGTGATGTAAACCTGAACCCCTGCTACAGAAACTATTGCACAAGGGACATCGGGGTGGTCTTTAGAGTTTAAAGTTGTGGTTAGGGTTTCTTACCTTAATTACTTTCTCTTGTACTTCACTTGATGTTTGCAAGAGGGTATAATCACAAGTATGTATTAGTCCTAGGGAAGGCTCTGGTGACATTAGCATAGGTTCACCCACACAACACTTTAGCAAACTAAAAGAAGATTAATCAACTCATATGAAGCGAAAGCACTTTGATAGAATTCCCCGCAGTCCTCGAGAACGCTTTGGTCATCTTAAGTAATACAACTGGCTTATCCTTTGCTGAATAAAGGATTGGGCCACTTTGGTCGAAGACTATTCTTATTGTCTTTTATTTACTCAGCATTTCACTTACTTGCATTTATGAAAAACCCCTAAAAACTGTTTGCTAAGTATTTGGCAGTAGAATTCCTGATCCATACCACTTAGCCAGCACCTCTCGCCTTCCCTCAAGTTGGGTTCGAGTTACTCTTACTTATCGAAATACCATGATACACCCCTATACTCTTCGGTGGGGTCATCAAGACTATTTTCCGGCGCCTTTGTCGGGAGTGAAGCTGCTTATTGGAGAGTGGAACCGGTAAAGGAAACTTCTCATCAGGATTATTGTTTACTCTCTCTTAGTTCAGCTTTATTTTCATTATGGATGATACGCTGAGTTTCTTATTTATGCGTAATGCTACTACTTCATCGCTAAGGGTAGTAGATGAACCACCACCGCTAAGAATGATACTTTTAAAATACCTTACGTAGAATTATTGGATGCGATGGTTATGGATAACTACTATGTTGGAGATGGAACTGGCCCATCCCGATGATCATTTGCTCTTTTATACCACCGAATTATGCGGGTTGTTCAAGTGTGCAGGTATTACTACAGATCAAGTTAAGAAGTTATTCTCATTATCACTAAAAAAAAGGAAGAGCTGAGGAATGGTATAAAGTCGGCCAAGAAGAATGGTCAAGCTCTTGAATGGGAGGAAATAGTGCCTCTCTTTTTATTCAAAGTTTTATCCTCCTAGTGAGATTCATAAAGATCGAATCAAATATACAACTTTTGGCCTCTTGATGGGAGAGAGTACAGCTCTGCTTGGGGGAGATTGAAGTTACTAATGCTCAAATGTCCCATTCATGAGCTCCCGACAATATTATTATCAATAACTTTTATGCAATGCTTTCTTCATGATAAGGATTTATTTGGATGCTTCTTTAGCCGGATCATTCACCTTTCTAGCATGGAAGAAGAAGCTAAATGGGATCTTCTAGACCATATTCAAGACAATGCTGAAGCATGGGAGAATGACAAAGGAAGAAAGTCAGTATAAATTATGATTATGTATGCATTGAATCTTTTATTATGGAACCTGATGACTTTCAAATATTAGTAATAACTTATGGTCCTTGATTTACAAGTTATTACAAAATGTTTTAAGGCTTTTGCCTCTTATATTGAAATTCCAGAAAAGGGATGGAACAAGTACCATCCACCTTTATAAAGATGTTGTTGATTGTTAATTTCCCTGCTGGGGAGTACCTTGAGTTTTTGCACTATTGAGCACATCTTACCTAAACCTTATATCAAGAAAATACCCTTCCCGTGATAAGGTAAAGGATCATCCCATGATAACTCAGTGTAATCACTAAAAGTGCAAAGAGAACTGTAAAACCTGATGAACAAATAAACATTGAACCTAAGTTGTAGCAATTGGTGAAAGACCTTGTCACTAAAGTATAGAAGATGGACACATAGTCTTTTGTGAGGGATGCTTCAATATTGTCTCACATACTAATAAAGCTAAAAAGGCTAGTGTCCCTCAGTGCTTTCTCGTTAGAATTGGTGATCATTGCTATTATGGTTTATGTGATATTGGGTGCAAGTTCAAGTGCTATTCCTTCACGAAGCTTTTACTGAAGAAATTATTCATGAAATCAGTCCTGCGAATCGAAGAGAGGGGTCGATGTGGTTATTCACCTTGGTAATAGAGAGACCATCTCTCCAATTGGTATTGTCTTGAGGATGTAAAGGAAGTTCTTTGTTAGTAAGATTAAAATATCCTGCTGATTTTCAGTACTTGGTTCAAATTAAGCCGCTAGTAAAAACTTATCCCATCATTTTCGGGTGTGAGACCTTTCACGAGTACTTGCCATGGAGCTATGGCTATAGATTGCAAAAGAGAGAAAAATCTTGACTAAGTTTGATGGGGAATCTTATGGAGTTTAATTTTCGAAATTTACTAAAGAACCTTGTGAAAAATGAAACACATAATGAGGATTTTAGAGTTGAACAACTTGCTTCTATCTCTCTTTTGCTCCTAACAATGCTTTGCAGCAATTTATGGAGGATCATGAAAGCTTAAATCTTCATGGAAGAAAGAAATGAGATTCGACAAGATTCTCCGTCAGTCAATCTAAGATGCTTAAGGTCAACTTGCCTATAGAACTTGGGTACCACGATGCCACCTAAAAAGGATCCGGTCTTGGATCTAAAACCTCTCCCCGACGATCTTAAATATGCTTACATTGATGATAATAAAGATATACCCTATTATTATTAGCTCTAAACTTTCGTGGAAGGAAGAAGAAAGGTTATTAAGAGTACCCAAGAAACACCGAGGGGTATGGGCTATACCTGGATGATTTAAAAGGGATTTCTCCTACTATATGCTCCAAGCATGCTATCAATATAGAACCAGATGCAAAGCTTTAGTGGCTGTTCGAAAGCACCAACGCATGCTTAAATCCTAAGATGAAGGAAGTTGGTAAGAAATGAGGTATTGAAAGGCTTCCTTGATGCTGGTATTATTTACCCTATTGCTGATAGTGAATGGGTTAGTCCTATTCATTGTGTCTTCCTAAAGAGAGAGGGAATTACTGGTTGCCCCTGACATACATTGCAAATGTATCTATAATTTTTGATGTTCCATGCTTGGTTTTATCTTACTTTCTTGTGTTTTGTCCACACTTTTAGGAGTACTTTTCATATGATTTCTTAAGACTAACCTATTAACAAGAGCCACAAAGGCTAATTACCTACAGCTGCCTGTTTTTTGCTGTTTTTGGTTCCAGGAAAGTCAGAAAATGAATATTCTCATAATTGGACGGGACAAAAGCCAAAGTGCATATTTTCCCAGAAGACTCCCGAAGCCAAAATATGAGACGGAGTGGGGTTAGCCCAACCACCACACCACCGCCGCTGGCTTAGCTTTCTGGTCCGCCAGGGTGGTGGTCTGTCGCCTGCACACCCCTTCCTTGCCTCCCTCTTTCGCTTATAAGTTGCCTTCCTTTCTCGACCTAAAACTCAGGGGTTCGACGCTTTTTTTCCGTATGAGTTTCAGCTCGCCACCACCAGATTCCACGAAACAGCACCTCGCAAAAACTCCTCATTACGCACTCTCACGGACGAGGAATTAAGAGGAGATCATCGGCCATCATCATCACCATCGCTTCTCCATTGACCATCCATGTTTCCATCTATGAGTGAGTAATCCCCGGCTAGAAGCCATGGGGATGGTAGGGATTGGATGAGATCGTTCATGTAATAGCATCGATTGTTAGGGCATGGTGCCTAGTATCTCTTGCTTAGTGCTTTACATGACTTTGTTGGCGATTTAAACTGTTATGCTTTTAATGCTTCATCACTAGGGCCTTCGAAAGTGCCATGATTTCAGAATCCCCGAACATCTTATTGATTCATTATGATAGTATTGTTTTATGGTCTTATACTGCAAAGTTCTATACATATTGTTGTCCGGAACCAAAGGCCCCATGGCGACGTAAATGTCGGGATAACCGGAGGGCATGGCTTTCGATGTGAGGATCACATGTGTTCACCACGGAAGTGTTAATAAGCTTTTCAGCCTCGGTGCTCTATTAAAAGGCGAGCACCTTAATTGCCAGTAGTTCCCCTCTTGAGGCCCCTACTGCAAACGGGCTGGCAGGACAAAGATGCGTTGTGTGTTCTCATTGGCGGAAAGCATCGTATGACTATATATGGAACACATGCCTAGGATTATCTAGTACTTGGATGCTTTATCTTATTTATCCTCAAGAATTGCCCTATGTTCTATACCGATTGCTATGTGAATGTCTTGTCCATGCAACGTCTCATCCCATCCATCCCTATGCCTACCGCAAGACTTCTAATCCTGCATCGCTATTACTATAGTTACTACTGCCTTTACTTTACTACTGGCAGTTATTTACTATTCCTACGACAAAACTATACTGCTACTGATAAACTGTTGACGAGCAAGATTGTTTCCAGATGTGCATGAATTGACAACTTAGTTATTAAGGGCTTATAAATATTCTTTGGCTCGCCTTTTGTAGCTCGAATCAATAAATTGGGTTTCACTTCCCTCGAAATATACCGCGATACACCCCTATACTTGTGGGTCATCAAGACTATTTTCTAGCTAATCGCCAGTTTCTGGGGAGCATAGCTTTATTTATCAAAGTCCACTTGGAATGACTATTGTTTCAAGCTTAGTTTATTTACTGCCTTGTTTGCTTATTTCTTTACAAAATACAAAAAAATTAGTTCCTACTCTAGTTGTTATTTTCGCTTTTGAAGTCTGTTATTGTCTTGCTTTTTATCATGCTTGTGGTTAATGGTTGGTTTCTTTGAAACTGAATCTTATTGGCAAGGTGGGTTCACGAAGATCAAAAATATTATTATAAGGGAACACTGCTTTGTCACAAAAGGGAAATACTTATGGGAACATAATGATAAATTGTATACCATTGTTCTGCTAGAAACGCAGCTTCCACTTATAATGTTACTTATTGCTTTGATAAATCAGTTGTTGCTGTAGGGAGGTACAAAAACACCTCCCTTTTCAATGTGAGTATAATGATAAAATGTTACCATATCTTCTTATGTTAAAGGGAATTATGACTTTTGGTGATGTGGAACAAATTGAGTAATTTATTGCTTAGAAGGGTGCATTTGAACTTGCTAGTTTGCTTTGAAAATATTGATGATTCACCCTTATAAACATGAGAGAGGTTTATGATATACTTAAATTTTTCTTTGATAATTACAAGGAGAGAAAATGGCATTTATATTCTTAAATATATTAATAGATGCTTTCCCACAAATCTGAAGAGACTAATGCCTTGCAGGATCCAATGAAAAGAAAGAAATTGATGAACCTTGAAATCTCATTAGATGAAAAGAGTGAGGGAAGAGTGATAGAACAAAAGGGTGGAAGAATGCTGATTAGCTACCATGCCTACCTCATTCTAATGAGAGTAACTTCTTTCATCCCTTACATTATTTGATTGTCCCCATGCTTACTAAAGAAGGATGTGAATGTTAGTGTTCCTGAGTAGATTATTTTGAAGATGTTTATAATAAGCTCTAGATGCTTGTAGATCATGAAAAGCATCCTTTATGTGATAGTTATATTGTTGAGTTTATTCACTTTGAGGCTACAAAGAAAATTATTATGAGATAGGAAAATATGGTTGTAGAGAGACTTTTCATGGTTATTGAAACACCTCTCTATGTGCTGAAAGTTTTAAAAGTTACTCTTGTTTTATCTTCCTATGCCTATCACTTTGTTCTTTGTGAATTTATTTACCATGCACTCTATTCCTGGTGCATAGGAAGTGGGTTAGACTTTTAAATGTAAGCTTTTTGAATTTGCTTCTTGATGTCTCTCTTTACTTCAACTCATATTTCTTATGTGATCATCCTCTCAACCATCATGCCTGGAAGATGATAATGGCGCTCCATTATTCTTGGGAGACCTTTTCTTAATACTTGCATGAGCTGTTATTAATTGTAATCAAGGAAAGGTGACTTTCAATGTTAATGACAAGAAACATACTGTCCTATTTCCCCAAGAAGACATTTTGAAAGGACTTATGGTTTGAATTCAATTGAACATGTTGAGGGTATTCAAGTTGGAGAGATATATTGTCCCATACCAAGAGAAAAAATTTGGAAACTATTATGATTGGGACCATTGCTGTACTCAAAGTTGAGGTAACATAATCACTAGTGCAATACAAAGTTTTGTCTCATATGAAATTGTTTTGGTAGCAAGACCTGATCAACCTTGTTAACAAAAGGATTTCATTGAACAAGAAAAACAATGTTTTCACCATGATTATCTCCAACCATTTCACTTTATTCTATCCATTTTAGTTTTTCTTATGCCTAACTTAAAGAAGCGTTAAAGAAAAAGTACTTTATTGGGAGATAACCCAAAAGTTTTAGATGAGTCTTGGAGGTTATTACTTCAGTAATAACCGCTCCTTATCCTTTTTATTTGCTTTTTGTGCCAAGAGTAACCTCTAATGAGAGAGAAGTAATGATTTGGAAAGTTGCTGTCCTCAAACAGATTTGTATGCGTTTCCACCTAAAAATTCGTGGTAAAATCTTCTCGCACGCCTCTTTTGAAGGCGTGAAGTTTTGTACACGTCTACTCTGTGTTGTTATCTAACTTTCGTTAGTTCAACACTTTTTGATTTGAGCAGCAGAAGGTCTCCTAAAAAAATCGTCTTTACCTGCTGGTCTGTTTTGACAGATTTCTGCCATTTTTGCATTTGCTTCTTGTTGGTTCCTTTTTGAGTTTTTTTGGGGAATTGAGCTTTTTGAGGGAAGTGCTACAGTATCTAGTGTTTTCATGGAAGTTTTATTGTTGTTAGAACTGAACCTAAAGACTTATTATCTTGAGTGCACTAATGTTGCCAATAAAGATTGTGTGAAGTTTTATATGGAAGGGAAAAATTTCAGATGTATGGAAGGAATGAGTAATGAGATGAAGGATGGACTAAAGCTCAAGCTTGGGGATGCCGCATGTCATACCCCAAGAAATATCCAAGAGGTACAAGCTGTTGCAAAGCTTGGGGATGCCAAAGGCATCCCCTCTTCATCAATAAAAAAAATCCCGGGTTTCTTCCAAACACTTTATTTTTTATTGTTTCATGCACCGCAGTTGTGTTGTTTTGGAGCCGTCTTTCTTTTTCATTTTCGTTTTGGCTTTTAGTCTATTGCGTGGTTTGCTTAGTTTTTTCTGAATGAAATTGGTTGGACCTCCTCTTTTCATGCATTGGTTTTCAAATAGTTTGGTTTGGTTTGGAAAGAGTAGGAAAGTTTCATGCTTAAGTGGTAAAGAGAGCTTGTTTTTGACTGTGGCCAATGCTTTGTCATGCCACATGCTTCTGATAGTTGTTTTGGCTTTATTTCTTAGTATTCTTGTGCTGTAGCATGACTTGTTATAAAACGAATTGAGATTTCTTAATGTGCCTTGGATGCAGAACTCAAAAGTTGTTTTAGCATATTAAAAGTTATTAGTATTGTGGTATTCTCCTTTGATGCTTTTATTTGGGTTGACTTAGGCGATGTACTCACACCATCAGTTATGACTATCTCAAGTCACCATAAGCCTTTATGCTCTTTTTAGTTTTCAACTTGTAGTATCACTTTATGCTTTGATCAATGATGTTTTGTGCGCTCTTGCATTGATTGCTTAGCCATTATTGCTCTCTTAGTTTGTTTTCGCTCGGGCAGGTCTTTTGCTAGCCTCCGATGACCATTGCTATGAGTTCCTTAACTCCATGCACTCCAACTCTCCCCTAAACCAAGTTATTCCAAAAAGGAGGTTCACCATACTTTCACCTGCACTAGCTTATGCTATTCCAAAGTATATTCATGTTTTTTGTTTACTCTTCCAAATTCAACTTGGTTATGAGAAAACTTGTGATTAAAGCTCTCCTTACCGAACTTGATGCGGCACACTTTACTTTTCTTGCCCTTAATAAACTCTGAACCATTGTTATACAGTCTGGTGTTGTATATGCTTGCACTTATTTTATTTGGGGATTAGCAGAACCATATGTTGTCATGCGGGGAACGCTTTCCAACATTGCACGGGTACTTTGTACCTAGTTGATATCATCATGCTCTTTTGTCTATGGTGGATATAAATCGCCGTGTGAAATGTGAAAGGGGAGCTTGTAAGTCCATGGAGTTATGGTATGTGTGTAGAAACGCGCATGGGTCGCCGGTTGAAATCCCATGCAGGACATGGTGGAAACCTTGCGTAACAATAATGAGACTGTCTATGAAGCATTCTTTCTTTATAAAAAAGAGTCCCGATGTTGAGAAAAAGAGAAAAGAAAAAAAAAGATATATGAAAAGAGGAAAGAGAGAAAAAAAAAGCACCACATATTCCCATGGTAAATAAGAAGATTGGCTGAGATGCTCGTTGTCCGCTTGCCTTTATCATTTTTGATATAGGGATTCTTCTATATCATGCGGGCAAGGGGTTACCAGATTAAGCATGTTCCCTCTATGATACACATGTACTTAATGATTGACAAGAACTTTACCGGGTAACTAAACTTGAGTAGCATGAGGAGCTGCCCTCGTATTCAAAGGGACATGAGATTTCTAACTTGTACTTGTATTGTCAAACCATGTACCACCATAGTTTGTTCACTTTAACCTTAATCACTTCAAGATGCTTATGATAGGGGCAATGAGAGCTGGAAGCTATAAGTACACCATAATTTTTTGGAAGCTACAGATGAGACTTGAATCCCTACTTCCCTTCATGAAGGTCCTTCTTCCACTTTATATATTGAAGTCTCCACCTTCTATCTTTATGCACCTACTTTGGGAAACATAATAGTATGGCCATTCTTAGTTCTATGTGCATTGGTCCCAAGACTTGTTGGGATTAATGCATACCTTGATATTGCTTGTTTTTTAAATTATTTGTAGTATCCCTAGTCACTCTTATGAACTTTGAAGGTGTCCTATGCATTTATATTTGCTTACTCTATGAGGGTAAGCACACAAGCTGAATACTACTATGCTATGTTTTCTTTATGTATGAAACAAACAAAACGTCTTGCAAGCATCATTTATTCATGAATCTTTTTGTTGTGTGCCTTTTCATGTTGCATCATAGTTTCTTTTGTCTTATTGCTTTCGAACTTTGTCTTTCATGTTATGATTGAGAGTACTATGATCCCAGCTTTGAATGTTTTACAAAATACTTTGATCAAGTTTATGATGGTGCATGTCACCTCAAAAATTATTCTTCTTTTTATCACTTACCTACTGAGGGACTTTTAGTAGGAGTTAAACTTTGGGGATGTTGATACATTGAAAATGTGTCTATAATTTTGATGTTCCATGCTTGGTTTTATCTACTTTCTTGTCTTTTTCCACACTTTGGAGTACTTTTCATACTTGATTTCTTGGACTAATCTATGTAACAAGAGCCACGATTGCAGTTGCTACCTGTTTTACTGTTGTTTTTGGTTTGAAGGAAAGCTCACTTGTCGAAAATGAATATTCTCGGAATTGGACCAGGACAAAAGCCAAAGATTGCCTATTTTTCCAGAGATGACTCTGGAGCGAGAATATGAGATGGAGTAGAGTCGGGCCCAACACAGCCACCGTCACAACCCCAGTGCCGGGTTTGGTCGCTGCTAGGTGAGACTAGGCCACGGCCTGAGACACACCTCTGTCTCCCTCTTCATACCTATAAGTTTCCTTCTGACCTAAAAACTCAGGAGGTCTAGAGCATTTTTTCCGAAGGATTCCATTCTGCCTTACGCCAAATAGATTCCACAAAACAGACCGTAAACTCCGCTTCCGCCCGGCTTCTAGTTACGGCACCACCTGCCGGGGACTGACGGAATTGGAGGACATCATCCTTAAGCCATCATCATCATGCCACTACGGCTTCTCCATCGACCATCCATGTTTCCCTCATCAGAGAGTGAGTAATCCCGTTGCTAGACCATAAGGGATGGTAGGGATTGGATGAGATCGTTCATGGTAATGGCATCGAGTTGTTAGGGCATGGTGCCAAGTATCTTCTATTAGTGCTTTTATGACTTTGTTGCAACTTCTTTTTATGCTTAATGCTTGTCACTAGGGCCCGAGTGCCATGATTTCCAGATCTGAACATGTTATTGATTCATTATGATAGTATTGTTTATGGTCTTATCTTGCAAGTTGTATACACATATTGTTGAAAAATGGGACCAAAGGCCCCAAGGTGACAAAAAATCGGGAGGAACCCGGAGGGGAATGGCTTTGATGTGAGGATCACGTAATGTGTTCACTTGGAAAGTGTTAATCAGCTTTGCTCCTAAGGTGCTCATTAAAAGGAGCACCTGTAATTTCCAGCAATTCCTTGAGGCCCTCGCCGAACGGGCTGGCCAGGTGACAAAAGATGTTGTGCAAGTTCTTATTAGCGACAGCATCGGCGGACTATATATATGGGAACAACACATGCCTATTTTAGTCTAGTACTTGGATGCTTTATCTTATTTATCTGCAATTGCCTCTATGTTCTGATTGCCTCGTTATGTGAATCGTCTTGTCCATGCAACTTCCGTCCATCCGCCATCCTTTATGCCTACCGCACTCAAATCCTACATCAAGCTTGCGGCTATAGTTACTACTTTTGTCTTTACTTTACTACTTGTTGCATTTTACTATTCCTACTAAAAATTGTTGTTACCGATAAACTGTTATGAGACAAGATTGTTTCTGAAGAGTAAAATTGAATTGACAACTTCGATTGTTAAAAGGCTTATAAATATTCCTTTACTTGGCTCCCCTTGTGCTCGAAGTTAATAAATTGGGTTTCACTTCCTCGAAAATACCGGGCGACATAACCCTATACCAGCCCAGGGTCATCAGGTCCCTAATGATAATGACGCAGCTTATTCCCCCAAAGAATAGTAGTAGGTTATAGAATCGTGCAATCGAATTTCAGGAAAAGTTAACAAAGTTAATAAGAAAGATCATTACCCACTTCCTTTTTATCGATCAAATGTTAGGAAAGGTTGTCTTCAAAATACCGACATTTTTTGTTTTTCTTGATGGATATTCTGGTTTCTCTCAAATTGCTATTAAAACAACAAAGATCAATAAAAAACTACTTTTTACATGCCCTCACTTGAACCTCCATGCTTATAGACGTATGCCTTTTGGTTTATGTAATGTTCTCACACTACTTTTCAAAGATGCATGTACACTTTATCTTTCATGGTTTTTTGTGAGGAAATTGTGGGAAGTGTTCATGGATGAACTTCTCCGCTCTATGGGACTTTCTTTTTGATAATTGTCTACACAACCTTTGATAAAGTTTTACGTAGGGTGTGAAGAAACTAATCTTTTGTTCTTACCCAATTGGGAGAAATGCCACTTGATGGTTAATGAAGGGATCAGTCCCAAAGATGTGCCTTTCTAAAAGAGGTATAGAAGTGGATAGAGCTAAAAGTTGGGAGGTGCAATTGAGAAAATGCTCTGCCCAAGAGACACTCAAAGGAATGGTCTTAGGTATCCTTGGTCATGCTGGTTTGCTGTAAGGTTTATTAAAGATTTCTTCCAATATCAAACCCCTCACTTAAATCTTTTCTCCAAAAGAGATGCAATCTTCTGTTTTGATGATACGATTGTAAGGAAAAGCTTTTGAACCCTTAAGAAGGCTTTTATTAACTACAGCTCGTATCGCTCAACTGCACCGATTGAGCGCTTAATCTTCTTGAAATAAAGTGTGATGCTAGTGATTTTGTCTGTAGGTGTTATCCTTTGGGCAACTAATTGATAAAAGTTAAACATTATTCATTATGCTAAAAGACTCTTGACGTACTTCAGAGAATTATGCTACTAATCGAAAAAGAATTCCTAGTCATTGCTTTCGGCTTGTGATAAGTTTAGACCTTATATTGTAGACTCCAAAAGTCTACCTATAAATACCGATTTCATGTCATATTAAGTACCCATGAAAAAAAGAAGGATGCTGCTCTTCAGGCTTTACGCTTAGATGGGGCTGCTTACAAGAGTTTGATCTACATATTGTAAGATAAGAAAGGTGCAAAGAAAATCCTGTTGTTCTCATAATTTATCCCCATGGAAAATATCATCTTCAATCTAGGTAGAAGTGCCCTGAATTGATAGTTTCCCTAACGAATAGTTGGCCGCATTTAGCGATAAGCTCACGAGGGAGCCCTTGGTATGATATATAATTTATGCTAACTTGTCAGTTTCTTCCAAGTATTTTGCCTCCAACTTCAAACACCAAATAAAGAAGGTTAAAGTTCTTCTACCATGTGCAAGAATTATTTTGGGATGACCCACATTTATATAAAGGAGTGGATGGTGTTATGCGAAGATGTGTTCCAAGAATCACGAACAAAAAGAGATATTATGCGAAATGTTACAGTAGTGTCGGTGGAGGACATCAAAGGGAGATAGAATCTGCTATAAAAAGGTGCCAATCAGGTTTCTACTAGCCTATATCCTTTTAAAGGAAAAGAAAATTCCCATTTTATCTTGTGATGAGTGTCAACGCAGTTGGTAATATTTCTAGATCGCTAATGAAATGCCTATGAACTACTCTCTAGTTATCGAACCCTTTGATTGTCTGGGGATTTGACTTTATGGGTCCTTTTCTCCCTTGAAAGGTTATACTCATATTCTTGTTGCCGCTTGATTATGCTACTAAGTGGGTAGTTTAAGCCATACCACATTTAAGAGTGTTGATGGGGAGACCTCTAAAAATGCTTAAGGATGTTATCTTTCCTAGGTTTGGAGTGCTCTAAGTATCTCATGGACTCCATGGAGGTTCTCATTTTGAACTGTGGTGGTCGGGAAAGCGACCTTGCTAAATATGACGTTAATCATGCAGAATTCCTCTGTACTATATCACCTCAAACTAGTGGGCAAGTAGAGTTATCAAATAGAGAAATTAAATCCATTCCTTGCAAAAGACTAATGTTAATACAGATCTAGAAAAACTGGGCTAAAAGCTTGAACGACAGTTGCATTATGGGCTTATAGGACTGCCTTATAAAACCCTATGGGGATGTCTCCTTATAAAATGGTTTATGGG
Organism: Avena insularis; assembly: GCA_023614405.1. Taxonomy (NCBI): domain Eukaryota; kingdom Viridiplantae; phylum Streptophyta; class Magnoliopsida; order Poales; family Poaceae; genus Avena; species Avena insularis. The sequence goes on along the minus strand of CM042685.1, from coordinate 345,683,382 downwards.
AAAGCTTTGTCACTTCACCTTTTAGAATTAGGAACACAAAGCTTAGGGGTGGAAGTCACAAAGAACTTAATAGAGATTGTAAGCTTGATGGTGAAAAAAGATTATTTGATTTCTTAAGTTCTTTGGATGAATGGAGGAGGAAGCATCTGAGAATGCTAAACTCTTTAAGGAAAAGTTAAAAGATGGCATGACAAGTTTAATGACTTAAGAGAGAATTCACATGTTGGTGAGAAAGTTCTATTGTATAGAAGTCTCGTCTCAGATTTTTGCAGAAAATCACTAATCGTCAAAATGGAGAAGGACCTTTTCATTATTGAAGAAGTGTACCGCCTGTGAGCAATACAAATTTCCTCTTTAAAAAGACAACACTACACAAGTGGTGAATGGGCAAACGACTCGCTAATTTATATTAAGCTAGAGATTCTTACAATGAAGATGTTGATGCTTTCAGTTATAATTCGAAAAATTTATCAAAAACCAAATTCAGAGACCCTCAGAGTCCGGGTTTTCAAATAGGTAATACCGTATAGGCCATTCAAAGAGGGTGTCCGTGGAAAGATCTGTCTATTGGGTTCGCACCTATAGAAAAACAAAAAATTCTGCCATGAAGAGAACTATACGCCAAGATCTATCTACTAGATACAGAGCAAACGGTGGATATACAGATCTGCATGGAGAACTTACCCTCGAAGACAATAGAGTTTTGTTAACGTTGGAACTCAGGATGATGTAGTTACACGCCACGATCTCAAGATCATGGAAGTTCAGAGCACCACACAAATCAGCAGCTGCATCCGGCCTTCGGCAGCACACACATTCAAGCCATCGGGGACAAACTCTAGCCTAGTGAACCGGCCTCGCATAATATCTGCGCCATCGACAACCTCCACTCAGTTTAGTATTCAGCCACAAATTCTTCTAGACGAAGTGCCTTTGGTGCTGGGCAACATGTATCTAGACGCAAGGCCACTGCTAACACTGAGACCATGGGGGAATATCTTAGAGGGGAGAGATCCTTCACGCAGGAGGTGTACTTTCAGGAGGGGAGGAGAGGGGCCTTTGAGCAGGAGAGAGAGGGGGATCCTCCCCACCCTCCCTGGATTTGCGACATCGCCACAAGAGGTGTGCCCCTCACCTCTTTCCTCATTCATGTGGTGGAAGCTCCACGCACATCAAGTTTCGACTCAAATTCAAAATTTGACCGCTTCGCATGCATTAAATTTCCACCAAATTTAATGCAACTCCCTCAATTAATAAAACTCTTTTATTTATTTATTCAGAATTTTGTTAATTACTTTAATTAACAAACATTCACATAAAACCCCTCAAGCAACATTTCTGAATATCACATGCGTAACCACTTTCTCGCAATTTCACCTTAAACAATTCCTACAGCTTTCTATCGAAAACAATTCCCCAATACGCTTTGCAATCCTTTCATCCTCAAACATATGTGCTCCAAAATGGTGTCCGCAACCCTATGTGTCACCCCACGGGTTCATGAATAATTGCGTATATGATTGAGACTCTCGTGATTAATAATCGTAAGTGACTCGGAGATCCATATCGATTCTCGCACATTCAACGATGATTGTGGATCGCGGAGAACCTTAACTAGTAATCTAATCCTTTGTCTCATGATATAATACACATGTCCAAGATTCGATCATCAAGATTCAAATACCTAGTTTGATCTTCAAGTATCGACATGCACTCTTTTCTCGCTCCTCGATAGAACATTCTAGTGATCACATCACTTGCTTGCAAGCTATCTTAATGTGATATCACCGAGAGGGAATTCTTACCTGATCCATGAGTTAACATAACACCTTCATATAGAACTCGAACCCACCTTTTATAGTTACTCCTGTTACGGTGTGACATTTGATGTTATCAAAGATACTCTTCCTGTTAGCAATTAACATGATCTCATGGTCTAAGGACTAATATTAGTTCAGATGATGTTATAGCAATGTAAACATAATGACTTGATCGTAATGCGTTATATCGATGAATACCCATCACATCCTTTCATTAAATACAGACCTCATTATTAACAATATCCAATGTCCATGATCAGGAAACCCTTGATCATCTTGTTAATAATGAACTAGTCTTGGAAGAGTAGGCATACAACTAGGAACCTGAAAACCCTTTTTGTTTATTAAACACACATATGTATTGACGCTTCCTTTCATAATACAATTAGGCAAGCATGCAAAATAAACATCTATCACAAACAAGGAATATATAATAACAACTTTATTATTGTTCTCATGGCATATTTCCTTCTGCCTCCCATGTTCTGCAGCTTAAAGGCCGACAATAATCTAGTTTACATATGATAAATCTAACACCCATGGAGTTTTGGTGTTGGAATTACAGCCTTAGGGAGAACTTTTAGTCAATGGATCTGCAACATTCAGTGTCCGGTGGTGTACTTTAGAAATCCTTTTTATATCTCCATCCTTGACATGCTCATGATGGAGTGAAACCGCGCTTAATATGCTTGGAATTCTTGTGAGACCTTGGTTCCTTGGTATCAAGTTGGCTATGGCTCCATTGTCAGCTGTCACAATAGATAACCATTGGGTCCAATGAACTAGGAACCACACTCTAGTTCCGCTATGAACTCCTTTCACCCAAACCGCCCCGCACCGCTTTCCTGGGCAACAACACATATTCCGCCTCCTGGCTGCTGATCTAGCCACCACATGGTTGTTTGGAACTCCTCCAAACTAACCGCTGTCCATTCAAGATAAATAAACACGATCTGGATTTCGAGACTTAAAGTCATCCTGGACGCAAGGTCAGCTAGCATCCATTATAACACTTTAAAAGCTAATTAGCTCTTTCTTCACCCTCCATATAGTTAATAAGAAACATATCCCAGTTCTTTTTCAAAGTACTTATGATATTCTTGAGGTTCCGCCATCTAAAAAGGCAAGTTCTAACTCCGGATCAGATTGGTACCTACTAGTCAAAATAATAAAGCATGCGCCTACATCCCAAGTTCTGTACATAAAGCATACGGGATATTATGTAGCCTATGGTCGAGGTATAGGGATCTTATCCATTATCTCTTTCTTCCGCCAGAATGTCGGACTTTTGAGTCTTTACTCAATGTCGTGCGGTTTTGCAACATAGGTAAGAACCCCTTCTACTTCATTCCCATATTAAACTCTTCTTTAATATCTTATCAAGGTATGTACTGTGATGTTTCACTTCAATTATGCCTTGATCATCTCTATAGATTTTAATGCCTAATATATATGAAGCTTCACCAAGGTCTTTCACTCTGGTATTTGTTGTTTAGATAACTTTTTAACCACTATTTAAAAGATCTAAGTATCATTTCCAATCAATAATATGTCATCCACATATAATATCGTAAATTTTCACATTGCTCTAATTACTTTCTTGTGTAAATACAAGCCTCTCCATAAGTTTGGACAAATCTAAACTCTTTTGATCACTCTCATCAAAGCGAGAGATTCCAACTCCGGATGCTTGCTTCAGTCCATAGATGGATCGCTGCTTGTGTAGCACCTTTTATCAACATCCTTGGACCTCGACCACAAAAACCCCTTAGGGTTTTATCATATACAACTCTTCTTCAAATATTACCATTGAGGAACGCAGTTGATGATGATCCATCCGCCATATTTCATAATCGAAATATGCAAACAATAAGCTAACATAATCGTGAATCGACTTCTAAGGATCGCTATCGGAGAAAATGTCTCATCGTAGTCAACTCCTTGAATTTGTCAAACCCCTCATTACATGCAAGTCGGTACTATAGATGGCTTCATTATTACCATCAAAGACGATCAGCTTTTTCTTTTTTGAAAATCCATTTATTCAACAAATTTTCATCGAGGTAAGTCCACCAAGGTCCAAACCTGGTTATTGCATGGATTCCATCTCGGATTTTCGCTTCGGTAAGCCATTTGTTGAACACGGGGTCATCATCGCTTTCACACATACACATAATGTCAGCAGTATCATCTATTTCATCAATTCATAAATTCATAACAGATTGCCGGTTGTTCAGAGCCTGTAAGAGTCGACGGTCATGCTTGACCTGCGAGGTTCGGTAGTGTCCTCTTTCTGAGTTTCATGATCAATATCATTAGCTCTCTCTTCATTAGGTGAAGTGAACTCCAAAACAACTTCCGGTGCTGCGCTACTCGCCATTTCATGAAGAGAAGGTTCAATAACCTCTTCGAGTTTTACCTTCCACTACTCACACCTTTATAAGTAGAAACTCTTCTCAAGAAAGAGATCCATTCTTGGCAACAAAACCTTGCCCTTGGATCTCGTGATAGAAGGTATACCCATCGCTTTCCTTAGGGTATCCTATGCATGACGATTTTTATTGCCAGTTTGAGTTTTATCCTGCTGGAAGTTTCACATAAACATCAGCATCGCTCAAACTTTAAGAAATGACAGCTTAGGTTTATTCCCCCCAAACCATAATTCATACTTGTTGTTTCAACGGATTTAGATGGTGCCCGATTTAAAGTGAATGCGCTGTCAGCATAACCCCAAAAATGATAAGGCAAGTCGGGCCGAGACATCATAGATCGAATCCATATCCAACAGCACATTTACGACGTTCGGTCTAATAATAATTACAGCTAGGTGTTCCGTAAGAGGCGCGAGTTGTGAAACTATTCCACACATTCTTTTCATATAAAAAGTAAATCGTAACTGATACTATCCTCCACTTGCCCACCGGACCAAGAGAAATTTGATCTTCGTCACATATGCAGATGATTTCAACTTCATTCCTGAAATTCCTTGAACTTTTCAAAGTTTCAGACTTATGTTTCATCAAATAGATATACCCGTATCTACTCAAATCATCCATGAAGGGCGAGTAACAAAATAACGATATCCACCTCGCATATTAACACTCATTGGTCCAATAAACATCAGTATGTATGATTTCCAATAAATCTGCCGCCGTAAACCATTGAACCGAAAACGGGCATTCTAGTCATCTTGCCCATTTACAAGTGCATGGGCTCACATGTATCAAAATGATTCAAAATCAAGTGATTCCAAAAGTCCATCGTAATGGAGTTTCTTCCATGCTTAACGCCAATATGACCTAGGTATACACATATATGTAGATATATCATCATCAAGTTTAACCCTTTTAGCATCAACACAATGAAATATGCATAATACTACTATCGATATCCAATAGAAATAAACCATTCAACACAGGTGCATGACCATAAAAGATATTATCCATATAAATCGAACAACCATTGTTTTCTAGATTTAAAGGAATAACCACTTCAAGATCAAACATGATCTCGATACAATGTTCATGCTCAAAGTGTGCACAAAATAAGAATTATTCAGATTTATCACTAATCCTGGCGACATATGGAGAGGTAGCGCCCAACAAACTGATCACATCAACTATTTATCCATTGCATTCGCAGATTAAGACAGATCTTCCTCATCCCTTGCTAGCCGTCGTCACTTGTTCCGGCAAATTTCTCTGAATTCCAGAAGGCTGTAGCATATATTAGCAACTGATCTCCGTGACGTCAAATACCCAGGTGCTAAAGGTACAGTACTAGTCATACACATCAATAACATGTATATCACATATACCTTTGTTTGCCTTGGTTCGGCCTTCTTGTCCGCCAAATACTTCTGGGGGGCAGCAGCTATGCCCAATGGCTAGTCCCTTGCACATAGTAGCGACTCTGTGAGACGACTTAGGGCTGCCTAAGCTCAAGTTTTTTCTTTCAAAAGTGCAATAGATTTGCCGCCTTTTCTTTCCCTTCTCGCTTGCCTTCTTGTCCTTCTTGAAACCGTGGTCTTATTGATCATCAACACTTGATGTTCTTTTCCAATCTCCACCACTGCTCATAGCCTTTAAGCATCGATGTAAACTCGGAAGAGACTTCTCTTTTCATGCCCTTCGTGATAAAGTTATAGTTCATCACGTAATCTCTTGTAGCTAGTGGCGTAGATTGGAGAACACGATGTATGCCTCAAGTCAATGGAATTGTTATTCCCAAGACACAAGCTTTATCTAAAAGATACCTGCATATTTTTGAGAGCACGTGGTTTCACTAATGGAGCTGTTCTCTCTCCATCATGCAGCCTAAAGAACTTTTAGAAGAATTATAACTTCACATCAGCAAGGGTATCGAAATCATTTTCAATTCTCCCATGGTATCAAAGGCATTGCCATTTTCGAAACGCTTTCAAAGTTCGCTCTAAATTTGCATACAAAGACGTCAAGAATGAACTAAGCGTTAGGTCCTCCCGATTTGTTATATAGACATTCTTTTCCTCGTCGTAAGCATCAGAGTTGGTGGGGTCCTATAGCTACGCCTTCTAGCACATATTGCTTTTGTGCAGTTAAAGGAGGAGAATCCTCAAATTCATAGCCCAAGCAGAAGTTGCTACCATTCGCAACAAGTTTCTATATTCTCCATGAACACATTGAAATTAAAAGCAGGTGTAAAAAGTGCCATCTACAACAGAGAGTAATTTGTAAAAGTTTAGACAATGTTTATGATAGATTGAGTCTAACTAATCCAAATTACTAATGAACTTCCACCAAAAAACGACATCCCTCATGTCTTTTGGTGATTACACTGAACCAAATCCATCTACACCAAGTCCGATCATCGCGTTAGTATTGCAAGCCTCAAAGGCGGAAAGCATCTATATGGGCATCATATCAACTATATGACTCATGCTTAACCTTTCGGTCCGTGTTCGGAGAGTAGCTGAATTATGTCTGCATACATGCTAGGCTCACAAGTAAGAACCCTTTAGTACCCGCATGTAAAACTGTCTTTAATAATTGGCTATGCATGAAAAGCTGGAGCTCGAAAGTACACCATCATCACGTGATGTCTCGAAACACGATCCATAGAACAAGTGCATACTGAAGGAAGAACACATTTTATTTTGATATCTAAAATGAGGGATCATCTTTAACAATGCTACCAAAAGCGCCTGTAAACCAGCTAAAAGATAAGATGCTAACATCTAATGTGTAAAGTGAGATGATATGGTCCATATGCATTTGATCTCTATCATTTGCATCATGGTATGATCTCTATCATTCCTTTTGCAGTGTAAGGCCAAGGTCTATGGAACTTACATCGTTAAGTGTGTTGTAAGAGTATTTATCATACATCTACTTTCAATACAACAATACCATATCAAGACACTAGCCCAAATAACAACAATCTAAACTAGACGCCTCTAATTTATCAATTGCAAGTTTTGACGTGGCTTAGGCTTTCGGAGATAGAACCGGGTCCATTACTAGGAACATGAACCACAACGAGGATAACTCAAGTTATTAGCAACTCGTTAAAATCAGATATGTATACGACTATAGTAGGAGAGAGAGACACCGCTAGCCACTTATGCAAAACTAGTTGCATCTCACCATTGAACTGTCTCAGCGGTACGATGACATGTAAGGTTGGTCCGGCCGCCTATCCCACTATGCCACCAATATCCAAAAATACATAGAAGATGCAATAACATGATCATCATCGCCCATGCATATTATTACAAAACATACATATGTGTACTACCATGCAAGCAATTCCAACGCATAGATCAGCTCGATACCACCGCGGTTCGCAGCAGATAGAAAACAAAAAAATTCCTACGTAAGAGAATCTATACGCCAAGATCCATCTACTAGATACAGAAAACGGGTGGATATACATCCATGGAGAACTTACTACCTCAAGACAACAAAGTTTTGTTAACGAGTTAGAACTCGTGGATGATGTAGTCGACGCTTGTCGATCTCAAGATCGGTGGAAGTCCGGAAAGCGCCGCAAATCAGCAGCCGTGATCCGCTCCCTGGGCACACACGCCAAGCCACCGGAAAACCTCCACCTGCTAAGCTCCAGCGAAGCAAAGAAGCGTGCTAACTCTTCCGCACGTTAAGGCCACTTTGAACATGTATCTCGCTAATCCGAGACCATGGGGGGATATCTAGAGGAGAGAGATCCTTCACTTAGGAGGTGTACTTCATGTAGGAGGAGAGGGGCCTTTTTATAGGAGAGAGGATCCTCCCTACCATGGTCATGCCAAGAAGCTCCACTCACATCAATTTTGACTCCACCCAAAAATTCTGACGGCTACATGCATTAAATTTCCACCAAATTTAATGCAACTCTCTAATTAATAAAAAATCTTTTATTTATTTTATTCAGAAATTTGTTAATTACTTTAATTAACAAAAATTCACATAAAACCCTTGCAACATTTCTAATATCACATGCGTAATCCCACTTTTCGCACTCTCACCCGAAACTAAATTCCGGCTTTCTATCAAAACAAATCACAGTATATCCTTTCTGTCTCTAAAAATATGTGCTCCAAAATGGTGTCCGCAACCCTTATGTGTCATCCTTCGGGTCCGTGAATAATGAGAAATGATTGAGACCTTCCTCGATCAATAATCGGAAGCTGGACCCGTGAGATCCATATCGAATCTCTATTATTATTCAACGATGACTTCGTGATTGTGAGAACTTTTTAACGCTAGTAACTTAATCCCTTTGTCTCACGTATATAATACATGTACAAGATTCATCATATCGGATCCAAATACCTAGTTTGATCTCGTTATCTGACATGCACTCTTTTTCGCTCCTCGATAGAACATTACTTCCCAGTATCAAATCACTTACTTTTTGCAAGCTTATCTTAATGTGATATCACCGCAGGAGGCCCAGAGTATATCTATCCATCATCGGATTGGATAAATTCCACTCTTTATCCATGAGTCTCAACATAACACCTTCAGAGCAATGAACCCACTTTTGCTGCAAGGCCACCCGTTACGTGTGACGCTTGTTGTTATCAAGATACTCTTCCAGGTTAGCAATTTCTTCAAACATGATCTCATGGTCTAAGGACTAAGATTATCATAAAGATGATGATGTTATAGCAATGTAAACATAATGACTTGATCATAATGCTATACTTTTTGGTGATGAATGTTCATCACATCATTTCACAATGTTAGACCTCGTTATTAACAACATCCAATGCCCATGATTAGGAAACCTTTGATCATCTTGTTAATCAAATCGAACTAGTCTTGAAGAGAGGCATAACTAGAACCCTTTGTTTATTAAACACACATGTACTGACGCTTCCTTTCAATACAATTATAGCATGCAAAATAAACATCTATCATAAACAAGGAATATATAATAACAACTTTATTAATGCCTCTCAGCATATTTCCTTCATCGCTCTGCCTAGTTTAAATATATTTTTACAGTTTTTAGCCACAAGGAAACAAGGAAAGATACGAAAGGAAGAGGGACGGAACGAGCTGTGGTGGCTCACACCACCTTCGGCCCCCTGCTGCGCCACTAGGTGGTGTTGCCACCCAGGACTCCGCCTCAATCTGCTTTCTCCCAAGACCTTCCTTTTGTTGTAAAATTGTAATATATAATCCCCGGATCCCCGAGGTTTGCAGGTTATATCGTGTTCTCTGTGTTTTGCCTCGACTGCTTCGCCAGAACTATTCTGAAAGTTAGAAGCACGATGGTGTCCGCCACGGATAAAGGAATCGAGCCTATGGAGGAAGATCCCCACATATATATATATATATATAAGACCCCGGCAGAGGAGGAGATCAAGAGTGAAGATGAAGAGGAGGCAAAGAAAAGCCAACATCCACACACCGGCACTACCATTGCAAGCATTGAGTGTTGACAAAACCTGCTGTGTTAGAAGGATCGCATGGATGCAGAATCGGAGGAAAACTCCTCACACTGCTTTCGCTCCACGGTCACTTCCTCCACGCACTTAATCTTCAAGAATCCTTTCCATACCCTCATCCATGAGCATCAATACCATAATATGCCCAAGGAGAAACTACCTCCAATTGGGATTTTCCTCGCTCTAGCCATGCAGAAAAGAAGACTTCAAGGAGGAAGAGGGGAAAGAATTGCAAGAGCTGGAATTGCAACCCGACATGATCATGAGTCAGATTGAGAAAAAACTCACAGCCTGATTCGTAATCACACCTTCGAGATTGAGGAGTTGTTGAAACTGATCAAAGTGCTAATCAAGATTGAGGAAGGAGTAATTCACATCAGTTTGGTATCCCTTGGTTTGTTCCTAAGCTTGGGGAGTGTCATGGTATCACATCATCACTATCTTCTATCTTTTACCTTTTTTTTTTTAGTAGAGTCATGTCATGAATAGAGAAGTTATCATGTAGGATGGTTTGTATTATGGAAGTGTCCCTCTCATAGATATGTATCCCTTGGTGTGAGTTTCCATAATAGAATATTAATGAGAAGTCCCATCATTCGTCTTTTGCATATCTTATATTAGTTTTCAATTCATGGTTATATGATTGATCTTGCTGTTAGTATTGGCATCACTTTGGGATCATTGAGTTAATTTAGTTGGTTTTGGCAACCCCGGCTCGGTCAAGAGCAACACTATTTTGAGAGCTGAATAAAAGATAGAAGTACTCTTAAAGAAATATAATTTCATCATCTTTATTTCTTGATTTGCTCATAAGTTTAGTATTCTCTGTTAAGATCTTTTGTGCTTCCAAGGAAGATTGTTTGTTTTTTTATCGCTTGTATGTTTGTTTGTTTCCTTCAACTCTTATACTTGCTACCCAGCCTTGCTAGCCAAAAACCTGTACTGAGAGGGGAATTCTTCTCGTGCATCCAATCCTTAAACCAAACCTATGCCATTTGTGTCCACCATACCTACCTATTAGCACTATTGCTATTCCAAGTAAATTCTTGTTTTTATCTACCTTCCAAATTAAATTTGTTATGTGAAAATTAGTGATTAAAGCTCTCACGAACTTGATGGCACACTTTACTTTCTTGCATTTAATAGACTTGAACCATTGTGCCCATCTATGTTCTGTATATGCTTGCGCTTTGTGAGTTGTGAATTAGCAGAACCGTGCTGTCATGGGGAACGCTTTCAACATTACTGTGACCCAGTACTTTGTACCTAGTTGATATCATGTTCTTGTCTATGGATATCGCCGGTGAAAGGAAAGGGGATCTCCAGTCCATGGAGTTATGCATGTGTTAGAGACGCCTATCGATCTAATCCATGTCATGGTGGAAACCAGCCAGAATCCACATAATGAGCATTTAAGGAAGCATTCTTCTTATAAAAAATAGAGATTGAGAAAAAGAGGAAAAGAAAAAAATTATGAGAAAAGAGGAAAGAGAGAAAAAAGCACCATATTCCCATGGTAAATAAGAAGATTGCTGAGATGCTCATTGTCTGCTTGCCTTGTCATTTTGATATGGGGATTCTTCTGTATCATTGGGAAGGGGTACCCTATTGGCGGTTCTCCATGATACACATGTGCTTACTATGACAAGAACTTACCGGTGACTAAACTTGAGCAGCATGATGAGCGGCCCTCGTATTCAAGGGACATGAGATTCTCAATTTACAACTTGTCAAGCATATCCTCGTATTTGATCACTTTAACCTTAATCACTTCAAGATGCTTATGATAGGGCAATGAGAGCTGAAAACCAATAAGTACCATAATTTTGGGAGCTCTTATGAAACTTGAAATCCTCGCTTCCTCTCTTCGAAGGGCCTTTCTTTTACTTCTTAGTTGAGTCAAGAAACCTATTCCCCCATCTCAACAAGTATTTTGAGTTGTTGTGTTTCATTCATTCATATGATGATTTATTCAATCATGTTTCTTATGTTCCTTGTTTTGCACATTGCTCTTATCTTGGTGATTACTACTTTGAAAGCTATCTTTGAAAACTAGTTATTTGTGAACTCCAAACAAATTGTCAACTATTCTTTCAAGAGCTAAGTTTGCCATTACCAATTATGATTCACTTTATGTATCTTTATTGTGTTTTACTTATTGCAAGTTGGTTATATAATAGTGAGTTTTCTTCTATTATGACTATGTATCGATCAATGTGATGCTTCGTCCGTATTCTTTTTATCGACTCTTCACCCATAAACCTCGAGGCCATGTTTATTGAGCCTTCGCTTTTGGGACATGCTAAGTCTAAGCTTGGGGGAGTTGATACGGCCATTTTGCATCACTATTCTATATCATAATTTCATTATTCATTGGATATATTTCATATTAAGAGATGATACTTATTTTTTTCATCTGCTTGCATGGTTGATGACTTTGGAGCATGGACCGTCAATAGCCAGATTCGATGGAAAAGTGCTGTTTGGAGGCAAAATTGCCAAGACAGAAAATCCGAGAAAATATATGGAAAATCCTATTTCTTCGTAAGATCTAAGACTGCTTAAGGAGGAGGAATGGGCCATGGGGACCATTAATTACCACCCTAGCGCTGGCCACCCTAGGCTACGCCACTGTGGTGTGGTCGCCTGGTCCACCTCCAGCTCACTTCAAGATATTATCTCCACGAACCCAATACCGAGAGAGAAACCATAGAAAGATTCCGCTTGCAGGGAGGAAAACACCGAGAGAAAAGATCTCCTAGAGATGATTTCACTGTGGAATTCTTCCCGAGAGGAGATCATCGCCATCAACACCACCATCAAGCTGACTTCATCGGGTCATCATCATCATCACCACCACCATCATATCCACTAGCACCCTCATCACCATCTCCATATCGCTTAACAATTGGGTTGAATCTGCATAGTTCTTAGGGAACTTTCCTTGTTGATTACTCTTTGTAGTTGATGCTATTGAGTGAACCATTGAATTATCGCTTATGTTCAGATTGTTATACATCATTATTCCATCTCTGATCATGATCCATATGATGTCTTGTGAGTAGTTCATTTTGTTCTTGAGGACATGGGAGAAGTCATGTTGTTAGTAGTGGAATTGTGTTGAGAAAGATTCAATAGTTTGATATTTGCTGTGGTGTAATTCTTCCGTGGTGTCATGTGAACATCGACTACATGACACTTCACCCATATGGGCCTATAGGGAATGCATTGTGTATTTGGCTACTAATCGAAGGGGTTTATGGAGTGATGAAACCTGAACGCCTGCTAGGAAACCATTGCACAAGGGACGTGGTCTTAGAGTTTAAAGTCGTGGTTAGGTTTCTACCTTAATTACTTTCTTGTACTTATGGATGTTTGCAAGGGGTATAATCACAAGTATGTATTAGTCCTAGGAAGGTCAGACATTAGCAAAGGTTCACCCACACAACACTTAGCAAACTAAAGAAGATTAATCAACTATATAAAGCTTAAAGCACTTGATGTAATTCCTGTGTCCTCGAGAACATTTGGTCATCTTAAGTAATACAACCGCTTATCCTTTGCTGAATAAAGGATTGGGCCACTTGCTGCATCTATTCTTATTGTCTTTTATTTACTGCATTTTATTTACTTGTATTATCAAAACCCTAAAAATCCGCTTACAAGTATTTAGAGAATTCCATCCATAACACTAGCCAAAGACCTTCCGCTTCCTCAAGGTTCACAATTTACTATCTAAAATACTATACACCCCTATACTTGTGGGTCATCATGTTTAGTTAAGAATAATATTGCTTGCTCTAAATTTGTTGAAATCAGAACTTTTGCTATGGAGAGCAAGAAAATTATTAAGCAATTGCAAGCTCAAGATGAAGAGAAAGAGCACACCATTGAAAAACTTCAAAGCCTCTCTAATGATCTAAGAAAAGCTTATTTGGAAGAACAATCCACCAAGGAGTCTCTTGAGGAGACCTTTGCTCTTGAATTATCTAGAGTAAAGGAAAACCATGATAGAGAACTCATGGTGGCAAGTTCTTCAAAACTAAAATGATGAACTTGTAATTACCCATGCTAAACTCAAGTTGAGGATTTTAAGCACCTCAAAATGGCTCGGTCATTAAGAGTGAGCTCATCAAACTCACAGTCACATGAGCAACTTAAAGCTTCATATTCTAAAGAGCTGCAAAGTTGACCTCACCTCTTGCTATTAATAATGAAGCTAGAGATACTAACTCTAATTCTTGTGAAGCATCTACTTTGAAGGATAATGTTGATCTAAAGTCTCAACTTGCTTTGCTAACTAGCAAATAAAGGATATTGGAAGAAAGTCATGTTAATCTCAAGCTCATGAGGATTTTCTAGTCTCCCATGATAGGATAAAGTTAGCTCATGAGGCCATTTTGTCAAAGGTAACATCTAGTGGCCTCATGTGGACATTAGCACTACTTCTACTCCTAATGTGATATTTCCTTGTGCTAGTCCTTGTAATTCATCCACTCATGCTATTTCTACATCTTGTGACGAATTACATTCCGTGCCTTGTTGCTCTAACAATGAAATTCTAGTTCTCTACTATTATTGTTGACACTAACCATGTAGAGGAAATTAGAGAGCTCAAGGCTCAAGTCACTTCTTTGAAGAATGACTTGAAAAAGGGTCATAAAGGGAAGGCCACGCTCAACCACTTCTTGAGTGTGCAAAATCCCCCAATGACAATAGTCGGCTTGGATTCAACTCCAATATCAAGAACAAGCCCACTAGCATGTTCCAAGCACAAGGGCAACAAGAAGAATGGACAAGACCAAGTCAAGTATCCTACCAACATTGTTTGCTTCAAGTGCAAGGAAGAAGGGCATCATGTTAGATCTTACCCATTGAAGAAGAAGCCTCTTGGTGTGAAGCAAAAGGAAGCAACCTCAAGCTCACCTCAAGTGGTAGATGGACCTCTTCCTAAGAGGACTACTCGAGATCTTCCTCGTTGTAGCATCACCTAAGAAGAAAGTTAGCAAGACAAGAACTTGCTACATTGGACATGATAAGGGCACATTTATTCCTCATGCACTAGTGGTATCTCCTCATCCAACCCTATCTATTGATGATGCTTATTCTCTTTGTTTGATGAGATTGGCAAATGTGTTTGCCAAATTTTTGGTGCTCAAAGTGGTGTCAAGAAAAGAACCAGTTGGGCTGCTGCTCATTGTGACTAACTTCTTAGGACCCAACTTGGTTGGGGACCAACAAGTCAAAACTTGATCAATAGGTGTTTTGGGAGGACAATGGAGACTTGGCTTCACCATGAAGAATCGAGGGATCTTCATCTATTATATTTGTCAAGCCAAGTCATGTGGATTATATTGCTCTATTATATTTCCAATGTTCTTCCTTACAGTAATATATGCTTAACTCATTACATTGAAAGTTATTCGCCTTTGGTGTATGTTTTTGTTTTGTACCTTGCATGTTTGTTGTATATGTTGTGCTTACCATGTTCTTATCTTGAGTTATCAAGTATATTTGTGTTTATTGGTTTGCACACCATGTATGAGTGTTTCTTTGTTGGAGCTTATTGTTGAATTTTATTTGTATCTTATTTATCTCTTGTGAGAGATTAATGGACTATCCCATTTTGGGGAGTGTTATGCTTGTGCATTCCACAATCCTAAAATGTGTGTACATGAGAATATCACCTAGTAGTGATTTAGCAACATTATCTAGTCTCTATGTGGTATAATTCTCATGAGAAATTTAAGTTCTATAATGTCCATTAATTATCTCGTGTTTGGATATTGTTGCCTCGTGTTGAGTTTTTATGGTTTATCACATTATGGGGAGTCATATGCTAGTGCATATTACAAGCCTAGAAAATGTGAATTGAGGTTGTGTCACCTAGAATTGATATTGATAATTATCTAGCTCCTATGTGACACATTTGCTCAAACAAGTTCAATGCCTTTGTTTCTCATCTTGGATCTTGTTTGTGTGAGGTTTTATTGGTATGTGTTTCATATTTGATCCAGATGTCCTCATGGAAACCATTATCTTCAATTCACTCCAATCACTAGTGATTGTGTAACTATTGAAGCTACCAAGAATCTCTTTCAAAGCATCAATCTTAATTCTTATACTTTGATATATGCTTCTTTGTGTGAATATGATCTTGATATCCTTGTGTACTATCAAGGAGATTATTCCCAATACTTTTTGTCCTTGGACAATTAGTACTAGATATATGGTAGAATTTATTGATCATATTCACTTTGGCCTTGGTTTATTCTTGTCCTCTTTGGCCAAGAAAATGTTTATGCTTTCTCCCAAGATTTCCTTGCCTCTTATGGATCTTTCTTATTTTATTGGTATCCTCTTGTGTTTTATTTAATGTAGGTTGTAGTGATGATCTCATTTGTGTGCATTTTGCATTCAAAAGAAAACCCTAAATAATGTACTACTTATAGGTGAGCCTCCTATTATTTAGAACACCCTATTTATGCTTCTTGCTTTGATCCATATCATGTTTTATGTTCGGAAATTCGACCTTTTCGTTTTGGTATTTTGTGCCATCATGAAAAGTGTGAGAGTTTGGTTTATGTGTTGGAACCTTGCTCTTTTGGGAGTTGGCTTTGTCTCATTCCTTGTTTAATGTGTTGACTTTTTGAATGAGATAAATCCTTGAGCATGTGTTTTTATCTATCATTTGCTCTTTGGATTTTGTCTAGTTCATTTGTTGAACTTGTGATCTTTCATGTGTTGAATTGGTTCTCTTGATATAATTTGACACCTTTTGTTGTGTCACACTCTGTGTGTGCTATCTCGTTTACTTGGTGTTTTGTTCAAATTGTATCTCATTGTTGGTTCTGAAAGCCTTGTGCATGCATATTCTCTACATGTTTATTTCATGGCATGCTTGTTTTCTTGGATCCAATATATAGGGAAACTCCACCAAATCCTAATTGGTAATATGTGCATGAAATTCAATTTCATATTAATATGCACATATTTATGTGGAGTCCTCCTATGTATTGAGGTTTCACTAACTACTTTGGACCCAATATGTTTGGGAACCATTTTGTACTTAAATGTGTTTAAGTACATTGACATATATGGATGCTTGTCTCTCAAAGTTTGAACAAGTGGTATTCATGGGAATTGGAGGCAAGCTTTAGGATGATCAAATGCATATCCTCTACATCCTACCAATTATATCTCGGCAATAACAAGTATCCCATTCTCATGCTCATATTTCTTGCTTCCAACTATTTGTGGGTCATTTTCTAGCAGGATTTATTATATTTCTATTTTTTGTGTTTCTATCGTTGGGTATAATATATACTCCTATTTCAAATGTTTGTAAATTGAGATCAATACATATTAGTGAGACTATAAAAAATCATGCATATGATCCAACAATCCGAAATATGTTAATCTAGCAATTTTATTGCCTATCCTTTCCTCAACTTCTCTCATGTGCAATATTGAGATTTTGCTAGTTGATTTTCTTTGTGATACTTGCTTTTCCTCCATATATTCCAACCATCTCCTTTTCCCTTGGTGATTGTTGTAATATATGTAGTGTGTTGGTGTTTGAAGTTCATTCATGAACAATAAGATAAAATTATGCCTTTGGCCATGCTTATAAGCAAAAATCTTATTGGTATGTGTTATGACTTCATTTTGGTTTTTATGTGCTTTCTTGAGTATCTTGTTTATGTGTGCATGTTTCTTTGTGGACATATGTCTTTGTGATGCATTCCATTTAGAAACTTATACACACAAGAGAAGATAATTTTAGTTGAGTTTTTTTATTTCTTGGATACCACCTTTTATTTATTTTTGATTCTTTGGTGGCTTCCAATTTTTTTTGCCTACGAGTGTTTGTCTCCTTTGTTTGCATCTTTGGGCACTCATATTTGTTCTATCATGCCTTGTATTGTTAAATGAATGGGTGGTGAGGATTCCATGATCATGAACCTTGTTCTAATATAATTATTATAATTGGTGCATAGTCTTTGGGGAGCTCCTCTAATTCATTTAATAATGCTCATTTGTCTTCTTTCACATTTGTTGTGTTTTAAATGGTTATGGGGGAGCAAGGATTCCATATTTGTGCATGATGTATTCAAATGTAACTATTCTTTTTGTGCACAAATCTTGGGGAGCTTCTCCATTTTTTATTTAAAACACTCTTTTGATCTTATCATATCATCTGTTTTGTTCATTTGGACCATTTGTTGTTTTCATTCGGTTCCTTTGGATCTTGTGGTTGCTTGCGCCATTTGTTGATGCTTACTTTATTTAATTCCTTTGGCAATCTGATCCTCAATATAGTTTTACTTCCTCCCAAGTATTCATCATTGGATTTGTGTTAATGCACACCTTTGGAGAAATTATAACTATATTGGCCTTCTAGAACTTGTCACCCATTCGCAATCGATGCTAATGGGGAGAAGTTTTAGAGGGTTTAAGGAAGTTGGTTCTTGCTTTAGTTTGTTCTACATTTGCCTTTCATGCTCTTGCATCTTGTGTGTTGCTTAGCATGTGATATATAGACTAAAACTCCACCAATGATAATGATTGACAATATATGCAATGAAATTCAAGTTCATCACACTTGCATAGATTATGGGGGAGTTTTCTATATATTAGGTGGTACCAATATCACATACTTGTATTATATGATATTGGGGCTACCATTTATTCGTTAAATTCATCATATAAACCCTTCTTAGTGGATTGTCATCAATTACCAAAATGGGGAGATTGAGAGCATGTGGGCCCCCATGTGTGGTTTTGGTAATTAATGACAATCTTTATGGACCAATGTATTAAGGTGTACTTGTAGAATTGTCCATTGGCATCGCTAGTATGTGTTAGCTCCAAGGTGGAAGATATGAAGAAGAAGATGTGTTGTGGAAGGTCAATATGCGCCATCCCTAAAATATCTCATGTTTGGTGCTTGCCATCATCGGTGTTTATGGATCGATGAAGACAAGGCCAAAGGATGCTCAAGGCAAAGGTATTCTTGATAGGTTTTCCTTTACCGTCTCTCGTGTTGACCGGGTTTAGGATAGATAGTCAACTATCAAGAGAGGCTCGAGTGAGTATCTCGATCATATCGCTCGGAGAGCTCAAACCTTGCATACTTGCATCATCGTGATTTGGTTGTTTATTTGTCTTATCCATGGAGGATATAGAGCTTGTGGTAATCTTTCATAAAAAGCTCTTGTTCATCAAAATCGGATCTCCCTTTTATATCTTGTTGCGATTTTGATCTTAGCGGTTTTCCGGATTGCTAACATAATCCTAACTAATTTTAGCATCGCTACGGGAGAGAAAGTCTCATCATAGTAAACTCCTTGAATTAGTCAGAAACATTTTGAGACAAGTCTAGCTTTATAAACATTCACATTACTGTCAGCCTCAGTTTTCTTCTTAAAGATCCATTTATTCTCAATGGTCCTATGGTCATGAGGTAGGTCCACCAAGGTCCAAACTTTGTTTTTGTACATGGATCCTACTTTGTATTTCATGGCTTCTAGCCATTTGTTGGAATCCGTACTTTCCATCACTTTCTCATAGGTCACAGGGTCATCATTTCCATCTACCATGAAATTCATAACCTGGATTACCATACAGCGCTTCAAGAGTCGCGTGTGAAAGAGCATGTGGGCCCCCATGTGTGGTTTTGGTAATTAATGACAATCTTTATGGACTAATGTGTGTATTAAGGTGTACTTGTAGGAATTTTCCATTGGCATCGCTTGGAGTATGTGTTAGATCCAAGGTGGAAGATATGAAGAAGAAGATGCGTTGTGGAAGCTCAATATGCGCCATCCCTAGAAGATCTCATGTTTGGTGCTTGCCATCCTCGGTGTTTATGGATCGATGAAGACAAGGCCAAAGGATGCTCAAGGAAAAGGTATTTTGATAGGTTTTCCTTTACCGTCTCTGTTGACTGGTTTAGGATAGATAGCACTACTATCAAGAGAGGCTCAAGTGAGTATCTCGATCATATCGCTCGAGAGAGATCAAACCTTGCATACTTGCATCATCGTATTTGGTTGTTTATTTGTCTTATCCATGTGAGGATATAGAGCTTGTGGTAATCTTCATAACAAGCTCTTGTTCATCAAAATCAGATCTCCCTTTTATATCTTGTTGCGATTTTGATCTTGCCGGTTTTCCGGATTCTCACCGAGTGAGGTATCTCACATTATACTACTTGATACATTCTCACTTGGTGATATCCAATATTTCTAGTTTCTATTGGGTATCCCTTGTCGTCGTCTTTCCAACGCAATTGTAATCGGTCAATAGGAGTTACCAATCAAAAGTTATCGCTTTGGTGTATTTGTCGCTTTTGTTTTAAAAGAAAACAAAGCTTTTATCCGTTGGGCTAAGCGGTACTATCGGCCTGACCACCCAGACCTGAGCCGACTTCTCTCCCTGTGGTGCTGTTTATCCGAGAGACCGCACGGTATCAAGGGTCTGTAGGCACCCGCCGCCCAATGCATTCGCCTCAGCCCCAGTCGCCTCTCGCCTCCGCTTGCCTCGCTTCCTCCACGCCCTCCGCCTCGGCTCCGCCTCGGGCTCCTCGCTCGATCCTCCTCAAGGCTGAGCTGGCCCCGCCTCGATCCCCTTCGTCCTTCCTCTCACTCATTGTAGGTTGCTCACCTGTTGGTCACGCAGAGTACCCCAGTTGGACCTGCACTACCGCCCAGCCAGGAATTTATTCTCAACGGCGCTTTCCTGGGCCCCTATATAAAGCCTTTTCCTTTGTATTTTAGTAGCTCTTCCTCTATTATTTTCTCAAGGCTTGGCTATTATTCTTTCACTCTCTGCTTGATTTCTCTCTTTCCCCAATGGTTCTTGCTCATATTTGAAGGAAGATAGAGGAGATTTAGATCTACAATTTGACCAAATCAAATCACCCTTTGTGGAGTGAATCTTTGTGATCTAGATCTGGGGCATTTTGTGTTCCCTTTGTGTTCTTCGCCTCTTGTTCCCCAATTGCTTTAGTAGCTTTGTTGGAACTTGAGAGTGAAGATTTGGGGCATCTTTGTTGTGTTCTTGCCATTTTCATTAGGTGCATCGGTCCGTGTTCTCTCCGGAGAATTTGTTCGGTGATATTCATTATTGCTTGTCCCTCTTGGGTTCTAAGAACCCTAGACGGTTGTGTGGCATTTGTATGTGCTTGGGGTCTTCAATTGTTGTGAAGCTCTCCCAAGATTGAGGCCTTGTATGCACTATTGGGAGCCTCAATTGTTGTGGAGATAGCCCCAATCTTGTACGGGTTCGGTGACCACCCTTAAGTGTCCCATAGTGGAACGGGTGCTTTCCAAGGTGGGTGCTCAGGAGAATAGGGTGAGGCCTTGTGGCATTGGTGGTCTTAGTACCGCCCACCCCTCCAACAATACATACTCCCTTGTTGGGAGGAACTCGGTAAAACATCGTCGTCCCCGCGTGCCTCGGTTATCTCTATACCTGAGCTCTTTACTTATGAAATTTACATTGTGATAGCTATCGTGCTTGAAGTAATTATGTTGCTATCATATTGTTGCTTATATTGCCTAGCATAAGTTGTTCGTGCAATATAGGTGAACCTTAGTATATCTAGGCTTTGTGCTTAACAAAAGAAAACGCTAGTTTTATTCCGCCATTATTAAGCCCATCTCGTAGAAGTTTTAATCGCCTATTCACCCCCCCCTCTAGACATCCGTGATCTTTCAACGTGTCCTAGTCGACCAAGGGTTTCATTAGTGTTCTCTTTCGTAGTTTTATGATCATTATCATTAGTTACCTCTTCATTTGGTGAAGTTGACATTGGAACATCTTTTGACACTGCGCCGCTCGTCAAGTTCCACCTTCCTAATTATCACACCATTCGAGAGAAACTCCTCTAGGATCCATTCTTGGCAACAAAAACTTTGCCTTCGGATCTATGATAGAAGGTATACCCAATTGTTTCCTTAGGGTATCCTATGAAGACACCTTTTTCCACTTTGGGTTCGAGTTTATCAGGTTGAAGTTTCTTCACATAATACTTAACATCCCCAAACTTTAAGAAATGATAACTTAGGTTTGTTCCCAAACCAAAATTCACATGGTGTCATTTCCACGGGTTTAGATAGAGTCCTATTTAAATTGAGGCGATCGCTTCTAGTACATATCCCAAAATGACAATGGCATGTTCATGAAAGACATCATAGATCGAACTATATCTCATAATGTACGACATTTATGTTCTCGACACACCATTTCGTTGTGGTGTTCGATAGGTGTGAGTTGTGAAATTATTCCACATTGCTTCATGAGTATGCTAAACTCGTAACTTAGATATTCACCTCCATCGAATCAGAAATTTAATCTTTATATTACGATGGTTTTCCAATTCACTCTGAAATTCTTTTGAACTTTTCAAAAGTTTCGATTTGTGTTTCATAAAATATATATACCCATATCTACTCAAATCATCCTTGAAAGTAATGAAATAACAATAACCTCCGTGCACTGATACACTCATTGGTCCACATACATCCGAATGTATGATCTCTAATAAGTCTCGCTGTCTGCTCTATAGAACCAGAAAACGGGGTCCTAGTCATCTTTCCCATAAGACATGGTTCACATGTTTCAATTGATTCATAATCAAGTGATTCCAACAATCCATCAGAATGGAGTTGTTTCATGCGTTTTACACCAATATGACCAAGGCGGTTGTGCCATATATATGCAGCATTATCATCACCAATTTAATTCTTTTGCATCCACATTATGAATATGCGATATTATCGAGATCCAAAAGAAATAAACCTTTCTTCACATTGCATGACCATAAAATATATTTTTCATATAAATGGAACAACCATTGTTCTCGGATTTAAATAAATAACCGTCTCGCTACAAACATGATCTGGAAATAATGTCCATGCTTAACACAGACACAAGATAACAATTATTGAGGTTCATGTCTAATCCAGACGGTAATTGAAGTGGCAGCGTTCTGACGACGAACACATCAACCTTTAATCCATTGCCGATACGCTGGCCACCACTTCATCCTTGGCTAATTCCCACTTGTTCTGCATGCACTGTTTCGATTTACATATATTAGCAACTGAACCAATATCAAATACGCAGGTGCTACTGCGAGTACTAGTAAGATACACATCAACAATATGTATATCACATATACCTTTGTTCACCTTGCCGGCTTTCTTACCAGCCATATACTTGGGGCTGTTGCATTTCCAGTGCCTCGTGTTCTTGCAGTAGAAGCACTAAGTATCGTGCTCGTGCCATTCTGGTCTTCTTCTCGTGCGGCAACAAACTTGCCACCCTTATTGAAGTTACCCTTGTTCTTGCATTTCTTCCCTTTCTTGAAACTAGTGTTCTTACTAACCATCAACACTTGATGCTGCTTTTTGATCTCCACTTCAGAAGTTTTTAGCATGGAAAGAAGCTCATGTGGCATCTTATTCATGCCTTGCATGTTATAGTTCATCACAAAGTTCTTGTAACTTGGTCGGAGGATTGAGAACCCTATGAATTCTAGCTCATTTTGAATCACAATTCCCAGAGCTACGAGTTTATTACGAGCTGCATAATTTGGGTACATGCTCACATTTAAGTGGTTCTCTTCCATCATGCAGCTAAAGAAATTTTCTGAAGCTTCTTAACTCTCTACGACAACATGATTATCGAATATCATTCTCAATTCAACCATTGTATCATAGGCATTCCTGAGTTCAAAACACTTTCGAAGCTGAGGCTCAAGCCCATACAAGATACCACAATAAACTATGGTGATCCTCTCGACGAAGTTAGAAACACATTTTATCATCATCAAGAGTATGTTCACTGGATGGGGTCCTAGTGGTGCATACAACATAGCTCCTTTGAGCAGCCGAGGAGAAGCCTCATATTAAGGCCCACCAAGAAAGTTTCTACCATTAGTGCTAAGTTTTCCTTTTCCATGAATACATTGAAATTGAAAGGTGTGGTGCCATGATCTACGTACATATTTGTAAAGACTATCTATACTAAGTTTATGAAAGATTGAGTTCAAACTAATTCAAAATTACTACTAGAACTCCCACCAAAAAACAACATCCCTCTAGTTGTTTTGGTGATTACACTAACCAAATTCACCACACCACAAACGTAATCATCATGTGGGATGATGTAGTTTCAAAGGTGAACATCAACATGTTCATCATATCATTCATATGAATCGTGATTGACCTTTCTGCTTATGTTCCGGAGACCATGTATGTACATGCTAGGCTCACAAGTAAAACCTTAGTAATTATGCAGTAAATCTGTCTTACACCCGTTGTATGAGAACGAGATTCTATCACACCCAATCATCACACTAAGCTTCAAAACGGTGAACTTTCTTAATGGTGCATACTAAAGGAAGAACACATGTTTATCTTGATATTTTAGTGAGAGGATCATCTTATAATGCTACCGCCAAGTTCTAAGTTAGACATAAGCATAAATAAGATGCATAAAAGGGATAAACATCACATGCATATCTAATGTGATATGATATGGTCCTTTTTTGCACTTAGATTCCATCTTGTTATCCATGGTATGATCACCATCATTCCGCCAACGTGGCTTCAAGGTCCATGATGCCACCACCTTGGTTGTTCTCCACCGATTCAAATTACATGGAATTTCCATTACGACACGTGCCTTTAAAAGAATGAAATAACCATATGGCTCCAAGGTTGTCATAACTTACAAATGATAGCATTGCATACAAATTTGTAACATATGATCATATCATATCACATGCCCTGCAATTAAAAAAAAACAAGTTTGACGCCTAATTTCTTTTCAGATTTTTTACGTGGCTTTGGGATTAAGAAGAATTATTCATCCTATGAACTTCAAAACCACAATGATGATAAAAAATTATTAACAACCCGTTGTAAATCAGATCTTAACTATAGTAGGAGAGATGACACCAGCAGCCACTTATGCAATACGAAGTTGCATGTCTAGTGTGGAACAAGTCTCATGTGCAGGACAAGTAAAGTTAGTCCGGACGCCCATTTCACTATGCCACTAAGATCCAATATACACAAAAAGTTGCAATTATATGATTATCAACGCCCACAACCATATGTGTTATACTACATAAAACATCCAAGCATAGTTATGGATCTAATACCACCCAAGGGTTCGCAACATAGAAAACAAAAAATTCATGATAAGAGCACCAATTGCACCAAGATCTAATCTAGTAGATGATAGTAACGAGATGGTAACCAGATTGACTTACCCTCTAAGACCAAAAAGCTTTTGCAAAAACTGATTCTATTGGTGATGTAGTCATCACTTGCTGATCTCAAAATCATGTTGAATAACGCCACAACCTAGCAGTGTATCCGTGCTTGGTCACATGTCGCTCCCACCAACCTTCGGCCCACTCCAAAGCAGCTAAGGAGTAGATAATTCTTACGCCGAGAATCCAATAGAACATGTACCTCGCTAATCCAAGGCCATGGGGAAATATCTAGAGGGGGAAGAGAACCTTCACGAGGTAGTGCATCTAGAGAGGAGGAGGAGTCCTTTTATAATGGAGGCATCCTAAGGGGCATGGCACGCCGCCCATGGAGGGCACCCCACCTCTCCCTAATTCATGTGAGTGCACATCCCACTCACATAAACTCCATCTCCACTCACATGTATTTATTACCCATTAGCATAAATGCATTTTTCTCTTTAAATAAAACTCTTTTATTTATTTTATTTGGAATTTTGTTAATTACTTTAATTAACAACATTCACATAAAACCCTTGCATTGTTTCAATATTACACTTGAAACCATTTTTAGCAATTTGATCCAAACAATTATGGTGATCATTGAAACAATTTTATTCTCGGATATGCTTTATCTACCACTTTGTGTTAGAGAACCGTAAGTGTGTCACCCTACAGTTCGCGAATAATGCAGACATGATAGATACACGTCTCTTATCAATAATCATAAGCGGGACCTCAAGATCTATACTGACTCTTGCACATTCAACGATGCAACTTACGATCGTAGAACCATCAACGTTGTATCCAATTCCTTTTCTCACAATACTTTACTTGTCCGAGATCCGATCACATGTATCAGCCATACCCTAGTCGATATCGCTCCCAATAAGTACTCTTTACTCGCTTTTGTGATACAACATCCTTGTGACTTTGTCATAAAGCTTGCAACCGGTGTTAATGTTATATCACCAAGAGGTCTCACATTATATCTCTCCGTCATTAGGATGGAAAAATCTCACTCTTGATCCATGAGCCTCAATATAACACCTTCAGAATACCTGAACCCACCTTTATAGTCACCCCGTTACTGTGTGATGTTTCATGTTATCAAAGCATTCTTCCGGTGTTAGCGATTGACATGATCTCATGGTCTAAGGACTAGGAATACTGATATGTGTTTGATGTAGCAATGTAAGTTTAATGATTAGATCAAATTGGTAAATATACTTTGGGTGTATGTTCATCATATCATTCTTCTAATGATATGATCTCATTATTAATAACATCCAATGTTCATGATCAGGAAACCTTGATCATCTGTTAATCAACGAGCTAGTATATATGAGAGGCATTACTAGGAACATTGATTTGTTTATTAACCACACATATATTAACGTTTCCTATTAATACAATTCTAGCATGAGAACTAAACATCAATCATAAACATGGAATAGGATAATAACATTTTATTATTGCCTCTCGGGCATATTCCCTTCAATCACTACCTTCAAGCACTGGTGGCAAAGGTCGCGGCCGCGGGAGTGGAAACAATTGATCGTGCATCGGAGAAGAGGGCCACTAGACAAGGAAATATGACTTTCAAAGAGACATATCTAGCGGAGGCAATGACTAGCAACGCGATTGTTAGAGCTTTGACATGTCACCTAGTTCCCACTAGATTGAGTAACACGATGGTGGAATGAAAAGGAGGCCGGGAGAGTAGATACCCCTCCACCAAAAGCAAAGGAGAACCTGGAAACCTTCCCACTAAGAGAGAAACCACGCACAAACCACTATCGGTCGTCGATGAAGAGCCAACATGACGAAATCCTCAAGCGTCGGATGAGTCGGCAGCAGTCCAAGGCCTCTAGGAGGGATGACAGCAGCTCCCAACTGCGGGATCTTTGGACAAGCACTAACGATGAAGAAACCTCCTCAATTGAGGTCTGTCCATTGGTTGAAGCCCTAAACTGACCCACAATTGGCGGGAGATGCGCATTCGAAGCTTCCCTAAGGGTCGGGGAGGAGAGAGGCTGAGTAGAGATAGGGAGGGATGGGGATGGAGGTGCGGTGGCGACACCCCTGCGTTGCCAATGCACATTCTCTGCTCTGCACCATTATCTAATCTCTATATTTTTTCTAAATGGAGGACAAGAACTCCGACCCCTCTGCATTGAAAAGATGCATACAACTTTCTTTATTGATTTATTCAACAAGGACAGACAAAGAACATACATCAAAAAACCCAAAGCCACCACAAAACACCTACAAACCTGACAATGGGTGAAAATCATGTCAAAGAGGCCTTATGCCTGAAAAAACAATGAAATCCCTTCACCAGCTAGGAACTGGGAACAATCACATACCCTAAGACACCCTCTAGGTGAAACGAGAGCGTAGATCTGGTTAGCAGGCTATTAGCGAGCACCTCATGTACACGCCATAGAAGTTGTCACTGTCATCGAACCACCTAGAAATCTTCATGGTTAGGATCTACATAAACTTTGTCGATCCTACCGACGATGACACCATGACGCCAGATGGCGCCCCCGCCTTGTGCAAGGACATCATCACGCCCCTGCCAAGACCCCGTTGCACCATGCCACCGAGACTCACCACCGTCGACGCAGTAGATGGAACACTGTTCCACCAGCTGATCCCCTCCAAGCATCTCGAGCTCTAAAACAGCGCCCTCAAGAGGGTGAACGACACCAAAGTGTTGTCATTGTACGATCCGGAAATAATCTAGATCTAGGGTTTCTCCTGAAACTTTAGGCATGAGACGAGATTTGTAGCAACAAGGCCTTCATCAACTTAACGACATCCAAGGACGCTGCCATTGTTGCCTCCGACCAATGGAGCCCGGCTCTCACCGGCCAACCGGCTTGCCTCTCCTCCAACCCACACGCCACAACCAGTGTCGAGCCATAGGAGATGGAGGCCGTCACCACACCAACCGCCTTCGATCTACCCGGAGAAGAGGTCGCCGTTAGTGGGGAGAAGATCCCGGTGCGCTAGCCATGGATCCACCTCCACAGCCTGCGGCACGTCGCTGTCGACCCCCACACAACACCATCACCACCTCTCGTGTGCCATGGAAGGGCCTTTAAGTGACCGGAAAAAGGCCTCCCCCTTCATCGGTGACCAGGCTTCTCCGGCGGCAGCCTCCAGGAGTGGCGAGGAGGGGGAGAGGAGGTGGCGGTGGCGATCTAGGGTTCACCCCTGGTCGCGTGGAGGGGGTGATAAGGGGGTCAAGAGGGGGTTTTAAATACGGATCCAGACTGCTAGAATCTGCAGGGAATTAGGGGAAAACGATGGTATCTGCCGTCCCCGATATGTAGGCCACAAATAGGCTGCCTAACTTCGTTTGATGCGTGATGTGATGCCGTATGTGGTGCTTCAATGGTTCTATCGGCTGTAATTATAATTCATCCATTTTTTTTGTTACTTCCTGGACATCTGCTTAGTACTAGTATGTTATTGCTCGCCAGTCGCCACCTAGCACATCTCCATTAATTGCTCTCAAATCACCGGCAGCATCAGCACATCTCCATCACCTGGTCCCAGGTTCTGATCAGCACGACAATTCCTCACATTGGTGTTTAGTCGACACAAGTGCATTAGAGTATATACTACAGTTTCTAGTGGTGGTGTTCTAATTTTACTAGTACTAGTAGTAGTACCAATTTGTGGACACCAAGTGTCTTTAAATACCCATCCCTCCTCTCCACACCCTCACCTCTCAGTCTCTCACTACTACACAAACGCCATAGACTGAAGTGGTCACCTCCTCGGCTTCACCATGCTTCCAAGGATCCAAAGAAGCATCTTCCACCTCGGGGAGGAGGCTGGCGATGCTGATCGTCACGGAGAGAACTCCGTTGACATCCATCAGCGGCACCTGGGGGGACAAACCGACGGCCGCCGGCTGCGGCGAGGCGCAAGAGACGGCACGGATGTCGTCGTCGGGTTGCAGATCCTGGTCCAGCAACACCGCCACCACCCGCAGCCGTGTCACGTCGTCCTTAAGCAGATGGTCAGCTCAACGCCGCGCGCCACCGCCGGCCGTGCAGCTCGTCGAGGGCCTGCTTCTTGTGCAGGAGGGAGCTCAGCCTGACAAGGACGTGTACATGTACAGGTACTAGAACATACATGGACAAACCTGTGATCTGAAGTTCTGAACTGCCATGGGAACATGGGAAGGCTCCATGGTACACGTCTGACTTTTACTGTGTTCGCAGGGGTGATCAGGGATTCTGCAGCGAGGAGTGCCGGTGGCAGCAGATCTTGTCCGACGAAGCGAGAGAACACGAGGCCATGGTTAGGAAGGACCGGAGAGGCCTACCGCACCATCGTCGCCACCACCACGGGCCGCGTCCGGCGCCGGCTGCGGCGATCCGCGCCACGCCGAGGAAATTACTGGCCGCAGCCTAACATGTGCACACTGCGTGCCCGAACATGATGCGAGACGTGCTTATAATTGGAAATGAGCAAATCGGTCTAGAATTCAGTATGCTACGCAGTAGTTACGAGTATCGAACAAGACTATCGAGAATTCATGATGCTACAACGATACAAATAATCGAGCTGCAAATTAAACTGGAAGAACGTATGCATAGAGGCGAGAGTGAGATGGTAGAGATGTCAAGGTTTTATTTTTCAGTCAGGTTGTTGGAGAGTTGAATCTTAGTACTCTCCGTTCCATATTAATGGCGTCAATTTTGTCTAGATTTGTATGTGTTCAAATTTTAACTAGGTATATACGAATCTAAATAAATTTGAGACCATTAATATGACCGAAGGAGTACAACAAATGTAACGGCCTGATTCTGACCTCTTGTTATATATGTGGGCGTGGATCCGGTTAATTTTAGAAGGATGAAAGTAAAAAAAAAAAAGATAGGAGAAGGTGAGTTTCAAACTCGGACTGCCTAGCGCACCATCTTTTGTGCTAGCTAGAAGCATCCTTTAGCCAAAAAAGAAAGTGAAGAAGTTTGCATCAGAATTGTGTAGCACCTTGGCATAAAATGAATTGTAACCAGATCTCAAACTCGTGGAGTAGTTCTGGACACAGGACTGGATCTCTAGGTGCCAGAATTTGATGCCAAATGGAAGCAATGGGAAGACAGGCGAATGATGCTGTGGCATCTAGCAACTTGATGGGGAACACAAATAGCACCAGAATGGAATCTTCTGTAGAGTTAGAAAATGACTAACACAATGAGAAGCAGCCAGAGCAAGATGTACAAAGAGGGAACAGCCTATGAGATTTTTTTTTTCAAATGGGGGTATACCCGGCCTCTACATCCTAGGATACACACAGCCACCTTTATTAAACAAAGTCTAGAGTATGAGAGTTTACAAATCAAGATCACCAACATTATAGATGCTTGATACCACTATCAACCATCAACAGCGAAGCAGAGACATCGAAATCGAAAGGACTACAACTAATCCTATCTCAATCTACTAGTAAGACGCCACATAACCAGGTAGTAGATATCCTAAGTAGCCATCAGCAGACGGTTGCACCCAGAGACCATCCCATCCCTTTGGTGCTCCAGGAGTAAATAAGCCCAGAGTTGGATCCAATGAGCCGCCGTAGTAATAACCTGCAAAAAAGATGGAACTCGAGCCTTGTTAAAAATATTATCATTGTGACACTTCCATATAGACCAACATAAAGCAGATATCCCTATACATATTCTAGTTTTATCAGTCTTATTCATCCCATTCAACCAATTTCTAAACATATTAGTGATATTAGTTGGAGGTGGGAGATTATAAGTAAAGAAAACAATATGCCAAATAATTTTAGCAAAAGAACATGATAAGAACAGATGTTCAACAGATTCTTCCTCGTCACAAAAGCAACACTTCTTGCAACCATTTCAGTTTCTTCTAGCCAAATTATCTTTAGTTAACAATATCTTGTTATTTAAAAACCACATAAAGATCTTAATTTTTAGTGGTACTTTAAGCTTCCAAAGATAATTTGTAGGGAGTCTCTGATGATCATTCATAAGATCCTCATATATAGATTTGACCGTGAAAACCCCATCCCCAGTCAATTTCCATTTAAAAGTGTCGGGTTCATTGGACAAAGAAACCTGCATTAATCTCTGACAGAGATGTAGCCATACATCCCAATTTGTCCCAATCAAATTCCTCCTAAAACCAATATTAATAGGGTTATTGGACAAAACCTCATGAATAGAGACATGTTTTCTATGAACCAAATTATATAATGAAGGATATTGTTGAGCTAGAGGTTCATCCCCTAGCCAAACATCTTCCCAAAACCTCGTCGAAACCCCATCTCCGATTTGAAAAAAAAAACTAGTAAAGAAACTATCCTTTACATGCATTAAACCTTTCCAAAAAGGAGAATCAGTCGATTTATCCTGAACGTGTGCCAAAGTTTTATTCTTAATGTATTTATTATGAAGTAATTCTTGCCACACCCCTTCCTCAGTCAGGAATTCATACAACCATTTGCTAAGAAGACACTTGTTTTTAATTTCTAAAACTTCTATTCCCAATCCGCCCTGATCCTTGGGTCTACAAATTATATTCCACTTAGTTAGTCTATACTTATTCTTATGTTTATCACTTTGCTAGAAGAATCTTGAACCATAGAAGTCCAATCTTTTCCTCACACCCTTAGGTATATCCAAAAAAGACAGCATAAACATAGGCATACTTGTTAACATCGAGTTGATTAGCACTAATCTACCCCCATAAGACAAAAGTTTGCCTTGCCAACACCCTAGCTTTCCTTCAAACCAATTTTCTACCGGATTCCACTCGGAATTGCGAAGCCTTCTATGGTGGATGGGCACCCCAAGGTACCTAAATGGCAAGGATCCCGATTCACACCCAAAAATTTGTCGATACTCCTATTCCTTGTCCTTTGCTTCTCCAAATCAATAAATCTCACTTTTATGGAAGTAGATCTTAAGCCCCGACAATTTATCAAAAATACACAAAATAAGTTTCATCTTAACCGCTTTACTTAAATCATGTTCCATAAATAAAATCGTATAATCTACATATTGTAAACTAGACAATCCCCCTTCCACAAGATGAGGGATTAGACCCTCCACGTGGCCTTCCTCTTTAGCTCTAGCTATTAGGATAGCCAACACGTCAACCACTATGTTAAATAACATAGGAGATAACGGATCGCCTTGATGAACTCCCTTCCTTGTCTGAAAGAAATGCCTAATTTCATCATTAACACGAATCCCTACGCTCCCCCTTGAGTAAAACTTGTAATCCATCTGCACCATAGAGGGTCGAAACCCTTCAATCTAAGCGCGTGCTGTAAGAACTCCTGTTTTACTTTATCATAGGCTTTCTCAAAATCAATTTTAAAGATCACCCCATCCCGTTTTTTTGTGTGTAGTTCATGAATAGTTTCATGTAAAGTCACCACCCCCTCTAAAATATGTCTGCCAGGCATAAATGCCGTTTGTGTAGGACGAATTATCTTGTGAGCAATCACTGAGATACAATTCGTTGCTACCTTAGTAAATATTTTAAAGCTAATATTCAGAAGACAGATCGGTCTGTATTGCTGAATCTGCACCTCATTTTCTTTCTTAGGTAACAAAGTAATTACCCTAAAGTTGATCTTAAAAAGAGGTAACTCGTTTGTTTGCAACTGTGCAAATAGCGCCATTAAGTCACCTTTAATCACCTCCCAAAACGTTTGATAGAATTCCACTGGGAACCCATCTGGCCCAGACGCCTTATTAAGTTCCATAGAAGAAATAGCTTCCAGAGAATAATATTTTCAATAGATGACACTTGGGGTACATCATCGTGTCTCTCTTCCATATAAGCGAAACACTATTTGGTTCAAGCTCCCCCAAACTATTTCTTATAATATAAGTTCTTAAATTTTCATCACCCACAATAGTCCCCTCATCTTGTTCTAACAGCCTATGAGATAGAGACCACGTCATTTTGTGCCATGAAACGTTCACCACAAGTTCCAGAGTGTATTTTTCTTGGTCTACGTACGTGCAACTTAACAGAAAATTCGTCCAAGTTCTACACCAAATTAAGGGAGCAAGGCCACAACAAAACTTTATTAGAAAGCTTAAGACAAATGAGCTGTTCGTTCTCTTATCTTGCATGATGTCCCATATTTTTGTCCCATCTCATTCGGGCAAGCAACTGGGCCAGGATCAAGTATCTGACTACTCCTTTCATGAGCTTAGCCCATTTCCCTGCTGCAAGCGGCTGTCTTATAGGAGTGTTTCTACTGGCAAAGATATAAAAGAACGACCATATCTCATATCTGTTTCCCATAGTGCTGTGTGAATATTATCCATTTAGCTTTTTTAATGTGTGAATGATATCTAGATAGGTTCTTATTGCTTCTTATGCTGTGAGACAACACAACAAGGTAGACGTAGTGCGCCAGTGTCTCACTAAATCCCATATTTAATCATGGAACCTTTATGTATGAGCATGTTTCTGCCAATCATTTGGTAAAGCCATTATCTTCAGCATAAGAATATTAAAAGAGGGACCACCGCTAGCTTCATTCAATCCATCTCATCATCTATTAACCTAAGGGTAATTTTCACAAATCCACAATTATTGGGATAGGATTGTTTTTTCAGCAAACAACTCTTAAGGCAACTTGTTTGACAAAAAACAAATCACGTCATTTAGCCAGTTTGACAAGGCTTACTACACACTTCGTCTTAAAATAGATATCACAAATCTGTCTAAATCTAGATGCATCTACATAATACATTGCAAATGTATCTATAATTTTTGATGTTCCATGCTTGGTTTTATCTACTTTCTTATGTTTTGTCCATACTTTAGAGTACTTTTCATATGATTTCTTAGACTAACCTATTAACAAGAGCCACAGTGTCAGTTGCCTGTTTTCTGCTGTATTTGGTTCCAGAAAGTCAGAAAATGAATATTCTCGGAATTGGACGGGACAAAAGCCAATATGCCTATTTTTCCCGGAGACTCATGGAGCCAGAATACGAGACGGAGAGGGGCCACAGGGTGGCCACACCACCCCTAGGCGCGGGCCCCCCTTGGCCGCGCCAGGGCATGGTGTGGGCCCCTGGCCGGCCACCGACCTTGCCTCTTTCGCCTATATATCTTCCCCGAGGCAAAAATCCTAGATCGTCAATCAGAAATCCACGAAAAGTTTTGCAGCGTCGCCGCCACCGAAGGGGAGATTCGGGGGATAGAAAGTCTCTGTTCCGGCACCCTGCCAGGACGGAAAGTGCCCCCGGAGCCATCTCCATCGATCTCCACCACCATCTCCATCACCATTGCTGATTTCAATGATGAGGAGGGAGTAGTTCTTCCTCGAGGCTAAGGGTTCTACCGGTAGCTATGTGTTTATCTCTTTCACTATGCATGATCTTATTGAGATCATGAGCTTGTAATCTATAGATCTACCTTGATACTCAAGTGCTTTAATAGATCTCTGCTCTCCCCATGTGTGTGAAACTGATAGCGTGCACACCATGGTGGCACTTAGGCTAGAGATTACAAATACTTGTTATGAGTTATATTTGGAGTTGGATGTCTTTATGAAATTGTGGTGTTTGTTTGAACCATCTAGTGCTCAAGGTGACTGTGGGGTTTTCTAGATGGGAAAGACTTACTTTGAGGAGTGTTGTTATAGCCCTACCATGGATTAGAGTGTCCAACCGGAGTGTAGTTCAGCGTAGTATCATAAAGAAGAATATATTTATATGAGAGTGCTCACTAGTGAAAGTATGATCCCTAGGCCTTGTTTCTAAGCATTGATACACCGTTTGCAATTAGATCTGTTACATGTTTGCTTGCTTCCTTCTTTATTTCAGTTTGCCTTTAGTCTTTTCACATGTCAACCACACATCAGCAAGCTATTTTCTGGCACCGTTATCACTTATAATTATCCATACCACTTGTATTTCACTATCTCTTCGCCGAACTAGTACACTTATACACCTGACAAGTGTATTGGGTGTGTTGGGGACACAAGAGACTTCTTGTATCTTGATTGCAGGGTTGCTTGAGAGGGGATATCTTTGACCACTTCCTTCCTGAGTTCGATAAACATTGGGTGATCCACTTAAGGGAAAACTTGCTGCTGTTCTACAAACCTTGGGTGATCCACTTAAGGGGATTACAATGATGAATATGATATTTTCAGTCCACCTACTATTGAGGAGAAAATTAGTGATTACAATATGCCTCCTATATTTGATGATTATGGTGATGAGTATAATAATGATAGCTATTTTGTTGAATTTGCTCCCACTACAATTAATAAGAATGCTTATGTGGAGAGTAATAATTATTATATGCATGTGGCTCATGATAAGAATGTTTTATGCGACAGTTATATTGTTAATTTTATTCATGATGCTACTGAAAGTTATTATGAGAGAGGGAAACATGGTTTTATGCATCTCAATAATATTAAGTTTCCCCTCTTTATGTTGAAATTTTAAAGTTGCACTTGTTTTTCTTTACTATGCTTGTTGCTTTGTGCTTTCATGACTTCTTTCTTTACGAGATTCCTATGCATAGGAAGTGGGTTAGACTTAAATATGCATTGAATTTGCTTCTTAATGCTCTCTTTTACTTCAATTCATATTTCTTATGTGAGCATCTTCTCAAACTATCATGCCTAACTTAAAGGCGTTAAAGAAAAGTACTTATTGGGAGATAACCCAAAAGTTTTAGATGAGTCTTGGAAGTTATTACTTTAGTAATAACCGCTCCTTATCCTTTTTATTTGTTTTTTATGCCAAGAGTAACCTCTAATGAGAGAGAAGTAATGATTGGGAAAGTTGCTGTCCCGAAACAGATTTATGTGCCTCACCGTAAAAATTCGTGTAAAATCTTTGTACGTCCTTTTGAGGCGTGAATTTTTGTGCTTCTGGCCCAGGTTGTTATCTAACTTGCTTTAGTTCGACACTTTTTGATTTGAGCAACATAAGGTCTTCGAAAAAATTCGTATTTACCTGCTGGTCAGTTTTGACAGATTTCTGCCATTATTTGCATTTGCTTCTTATTGGTTCCTTTTTGAGTTCTTTTGGGGAATTGAGCTTTTTGAGAGAAGTACTACAGTAGCTTGTGTTTTAATGGAAGTTTTATTGGTGTTAGAACTGAACCTTAAGACCTATTATCTTGAGTGCACTAATGTTGCTAATAAAGATTATGTGAAGTTTTGTATGAAGGAAAATTTCAGGTGTATGGAAGGAATGAGTAATGAGATGAAGGATGGACTAAAGCTCAAGCTTGGGGATGCCACACAT
This sequence comes from Avena insularis, assembly GCA_023614405.1. NCBI lineage: Eukaryota > Viridiplantae > Streptophyta > Magnoliopsida > Poales > Poaceae > Avena > Avena insularis. The sequence goes on along the minus strand of CM042685.1, from coordinate 345,647,058 downwards.
GTCACCCCAACAATTATCCAAGAAATACAAGCGTCAAATCTTGGGGATGCCCAAGGCATCCCCTCCTTCATCAATAAAACTTCCAGGTTTCTTCCAAACGCTTCATTTTTATTGTTTCATGCACAGTTGTGTTGTTCTTGGAGCGTCTTCTTTTTAGTTTTCGTTTTGGTTTTTCGTTTGCTTGGTTTTCTTAGTTTTCTGAATAAATTGGTTGGACCCCCTCTTTCATACATTGGTTTTCAAATAGTTTGGTTTGGTTTGGAAAAAGAGTAGGAAAGTTCATGCTTAAGTGGTAAAGAGAGCTTGTTTTTAACTATGGCCTATGCTTTGCCATGCCATGCTCGATATTGTTTTGGCTTTATGCTTAGTATTCTTTGATGTAGCATGACTTGTTATAAACAATTGAGATTGCTTAATGTGCCTTTGAAGAATCATGCGTTGTTTTAGCATATTAAAGCATAGTATTGTGGTATTCTCCTTTGATGCTTTATTTGGGTTGACTTGGCACATACTCACACCATGTTATGACTATCCCAAGTCACCATAGCCTTTATGATCCTTTAGTTTTCAACTTGTAGTATCACTTTATGCTTTGATCAATGATGTTTTGTCGCTCTGCATGATTATGGCCATTATTGCTCTCTTAGTTTGTCGCTCCTAGTCTTTTGCTAGCCTCCGCAACCAAGTATGAGTTCCACTCAAGCATCCAACTCCCTAAACCAATTTATTCCAAAGAGTCCACCATACCTACCTATTAGCTTATGCTATTCCAAGTATATTCATGCTTTTGTTTACCTTCCAAATTAAACTTGTTATAAGAAAACTAGTGATTAAAGCTCTCACGAACTTCATGGCACACTTTACTTTTTTTGCCCTTAATAAACTTGAACCATTGTGTTGTCTATGTTGTATATGCTTGCACTTATTTGTTGGGGATTAGCAGAACCATGCTGTCATGGGGAACGCTTTCAACATTGCACTTGGTACTTTGTACCTAGTTGATATCATGCTCTTTTGTCTATGGATGTCGTCGGTGTGAAATGAAAGGGGGGCTTGTAAGTCCATGGAGTTATGTATATGTGTTAGAGAAACGCCTGAGCCGCTGGTCTAATCCATGCTGATATGGTGGAAACCTGCAGCGTAACCATAATGAGTTGTCTATGAAGCATTCTTCTTATAAAATAAGAGTCATGTATTGAGAAAAAAGAGAAAATGAAAAAAAAAAGATATTATGAAAAGAGGAAAGAGAGAAAAAAGCACCATATTCCCATGGTAAATAAGAAGATTGATGAGATGCTCGTTGTCTGATTGCCTTGTCATTTTGATATGGGGATTCTTCCGTATCATCGGGCAAGGGGTACCCCGTTGGCGGTTCTCTATAATACACATTTACTTACGATGACAAGAACTTACCGGTGACTAAACTTGAGTAGCATGAGGAGCGGCCCTCGTATTCAAGGGACATGAGATTCCTAACTTATACTTCGTCAAGCATGTACACCATAGTTTGTTCACTTTAACCTTAATCACTTCAAGATGCTTATGATAGGGGCAATGAGAGCTGAAAGCTAATAAGTACCATAATTTTTGGAAGCTCTTTATGAAACTTGAATCTCTGCTTCCTTCTATGAAGGCCTTTCTTCCACTTATATATTGAGTCTCCACCTTCTATCTTTATGCACCTACTTTGCGAGTATAGTGGCCATTCTTAATTCTATGTGCATTGCCCAAGACTTGTTGATTGATGCATAGCTTTGATATTGCTTGTTTTAAACTATTTGTATCTAGTCACTCTTATGAACTTGGAAGGTGTCCTATGCATTTATATTTGCTACTCTATGAGGGACAAGCTGAATATTGTTATGCTATGTTTTCTTTATGTGAAACAAACAAACGTCTTGCAAAGCATTGTTATTCATGAATCTTTTGTTTGTGCCTCTTCATGTTACATCATAGTTTCTTTGTCTTATTGCTAGAACCTTGTCTTTCATGTTATGATTGAAGTATTATGATCCCAGCTTTGAATGTTTTATAAATACTTTGATCAAGTCTTTGATGGTGCATGTCATCTCAAAAATTATTCTTTCTTTTTATCACTTACCTACTCGAGGACGAGTAGGAGTTAAGCTTGGGGATGTTGATACATTGCAAATGTATCTATAATTTTTGATGTTCCATGCTTGGTTTTATCTACTTTCTTATGTTTTCTCCACACTTTGGAGTACTTTTCATATGATTTCTTGGACTAACCTATTAACAAGAGCCAAAGTGCCAGTTGCCTGTTTTCTGCTGTTTTTGGTTCCAGAAAGTCAGAAAATGAATATTCTCGGAATTGGACGGGACAAAAGCCAATATGCCTATTTTTCCCGGAGACTCACGGAGCCAGAATACGAGACGGAGTGGGGCCACAGGTGGCCACACCACCCCTAGGTGCGGGTACCCCTTGGCCGTGCCAGGGCATGGTGTGGGCTCCCTGGCCGGCCACCGACCTTGCCTCTTTCGCCTATATATCTCCCCCGAGGCAAAAACCCTAGATCGTCAATCAGAAATCCACGAAAAGTTCCACAGTGCCACCCCCACCGAAGGGGAGATTCGGGGGACGGAAAGTCTCTGTTTCAAGACCGCCAGATGGGAAGTGCCCCCGGAGCCATCTCCATCGATCTCTACCACCATCTCCATCACCATTGCTGATTCCCATGATGAGGAGGGAGTGGTTCTTCCTCGAGGCTAAGGGTTCTACCGGTAGCTATGTGTTCATATCTCTCTCTATGCATGATATTATTGAGATCATGAGCTTGTAATCTATAGATCTACCTTGCTACTCACGTGCTTTAATAGATCTCTGCTCTCCCCATGTGTGTGAAAGTGACACCGTGCACACCATGGTGGCACTTAGGCTACAGATTATAAATACTTGTTATGAGTTATATTTAGAGTTGGATGTCTTTATGAAATTGTGGTGTTTGTTTGAACCATCTAGTGCTCAAGGTGACAGTGTGGGGTTTTGTAGATGGGAAAGACTTACTTTGAGGAGTGCTGTTACAGCCCTACCATGGATTAGAGTGTCAAACCGGAGAGTAGTTCAGCGTAATATCATAAAGAAGAATATATTTATATGAGAGTGTTCACTAGTGAAAGTATGATCCCTAGGCCTTGTTTCTAAGCATTGATACACCGTTTGCAATTAGATATGTTACATGTTTGTTTGCTTCCTTCTTTATTTCAGTTTGCCTTTAGTCTTTTCCCACGTCAACCACACGCTAGCAAGCTATTTTCTGGCACCGTTACCACTTATAATTATCCATACCACTTGTATTTCACTATCTCTTCGCCGAACTAGTGCACCTATACACCTGACAAGTGTATTGGGTGTGTTGGAGACACAAGAGACTTCTTGTATCTTGATTGCAGGGTTGCTTGAGAGGGGATATCTTTGACCACTTCCTCTCTGAGTTCGATAAACATTGGGTGATCCACTTAAGGGAAAACTTGCTGCTGTTCTACAAACATCTGTACTTGGAGGCCCAACAACTGTCTATAAGAATAGAAGTGCGTAGATATTACTACACACTATTTGACACTAGATACATCCAAATTTAGATAAATTATGATATTTATTTTGAGATTTTTAGGGAGTACAACATGTGACCATTAGTCAGGTTCATGGCATATGAGGCAATTCTCTCAAGAAAGTGTCTTTGGCTCCCACAAGCATGCAAAATTGCAACGTAATCCCATAGGCATGCAAAATTGCGACGTACAATTCTTTGTATTTTGGCCTACATAAAAATGGCCAATCCAATAAAATTTGGTGATTTGAAAACATACTTGTACAAATATACATTATTGTTATTTTTGCACAGCTTATAATACAAAGTATTTGAAATTGATATTTTGCACACTTGTGGGATAAATCATGGGCTACATCTGGAATTTTTTAATATTTTTTAAAATTCAAAAATATGATTTTAATTTTTTTAAATAACAAGAGCACTGGAACTCTAAAGCCAAAAATCTTCACTCCAATTCTCTCTAAAGATTTTCTCGTCAACCAAAGCAGGCCGAACGAGGACCATTTGGAAGTTTTCAATATTTTAACTTTAGGTTGGAATTATTAGTTCAAAATTCCAATCTTTACCGGAACTTTTGAAGTTTTGGCATTTTTAACTTCAGCCAAATTTGTTCAAAATTCAAGCTATTTTAGAAACTCTAAAAAATCTAGTAATTCAAACTACATGTAGTGAGTAAACTGGGAACTATCATCTAATTTACGCTGATGATCTGAAGTTTCTGAGTTTTTTTTACTTCTTGCCATAATCAATCAAAATATAAAGTTTTAAAAAGATCCTAAAAAATTATGGTAGCTTAATAAAAATTTATTGACAAAACGAACTAATATATATTTTTCAATTTTAAAACTAATTCTGGTTAAAAGTAAAAAAATTATAACCTCCAAACTTCTCGGTTCAAGACCGGTCCGATGCATAGAAAAACCCGAGAGAAACCTCTAACATTAGCCATTTTTCCGATAAAGAGTACTTTATTACTTAAAGAGTTTTAAACATTACACCTAGCTTCTGCATAACTCGGATGCTGCGGTGATCCAGCATACCACTGCATGGTGTAGAATGGAAGTTGTTTATATGACACCAATTAAACACCGTTCCACCAGTATTACATCCCTCAGAGTGGTACAACAGGAATATAGCGGGTCCAAGGTATGACTATAGATTACAACTCAAAGCCTTACAAAAGATCCAGAGAGACTCTTAAATACAGAGAGAAAGAATAATCTTACAAAGAAAAAATAAATAACAACTCATCAACTAATCTATGAATAATATCACTGCATTATCTGGCTTGCGATCCCGACTACAGCACTGCTCTACAGAAATATATTTTATGAGCTAGAGATTATACTCCTACAGATTCTAGAACTTTGTCTCCACTTCAGTCGATGTGGATGTTGACTCCCTTGACTTCACTGAATAGCTCTAGCTTCTTGTCAAAATCCCTCCGATCATCGGTTGGTGTTGATGATGTCTTCAACGGGTTTAGAATCTAGCAAGTGTTAAAAAAGTTACGATTTAGTACGAGCATACACAGCAAGTTCATTAAAGAGGAATGTTTGATGCACTATCTACAGCCACAGACCATAGGTCCTAGTCTATGCAAGTTTTCATAAACATTTCTTCTTGGGTTGCTTTTATTCTGAAGATCTATGTCCATCAGCCTTCACATATTTACCAAAGCTTCATGGAGCTCCTTTGCTGCCACGTTGTTAACTCCTCCCCAGAATAGAGAGTAACATGTCACATTTTCATACACTTTGCAGATGTGCGTTGCTTTACCCAAAAGTTGCGTTGCTTTAGCCTTGTTGTGCATCTGAGTCATGAGCTCGTGCACACTTCATTGGTATGGTGCCCAGTCTAAGATCCAATCTGATCACCGCCCTTCTCAACAACCCCGCATGCCCACCCTTTTGCACGCCCAGACCTCGAAGTAGAGACTTCTCCCGATAAAATGGCTTTACTTTAGGTGGACACTTACAATCCCTCGTAGATACCAAAAATACCATGGTACATTGAGAGATCCCACCCATCTATTGCATGTCCTCTACGAGAATTACAGCCACGGTCCGGTCATCCGTTGACATGCAAAAGGAAGATCTAGCTGACTTCTCCGTCCCACTCCAGATCTTTTGGTTAACGCGTATTATACGGCGCTAGAATCACTAGCGACATTGGTTACTAAGTCCTAGATAATACTTTCACATGCAAATGGAACCTCCACCAACCATATATATCATACCATGGTTCCATTTCCCAACCATACTAGGTTACTAACACACAGGCAAAAACCAATTAGTCATATTATTATGAAAATAGTATTTTCTTCCATCCTTTTTGAAATGCAGGTGATAACAATAGTAGATTGCAAATACTTGATAGAAAATAATCAAAGGACATGAACTAGTACGAACTTGCTTTTTTGACTACAAGATTATGCAGCCAAGTTCTTCAAGTCAATATTAACTCCAATCTGGAAACATCATGATTGGTCTAGTAAGGACTAATGTTTAAAGAAACAATATACTATTATGCATAAGATATGCTACCTATTTTGTGAAAATCCCAAAGTGATCCCTGGTATTGTGTGTGGGTTAAGTTTAGGTGATTTCTTAAATATCTTGTTCATCTTCAAGTTTCTTCACAACTAAAAGTATATTCTAAGACTTCAAGAGTAATGCACAAGGTATAAACATAAAGCATGATAATAACAGATGTATGATGTTATATGGTACCAATTCTTAAAAATGGTTCTCTTATAAGTTAGTGATACTTCAAATAAATAATGATATTTTTGCTTGAAAGTGGAAAAAGGAATAACTTTCAAAGAAAGTGTTACTTATACTAAGTTAATCGATCCTTAAAGTTACCAGGATGTAATCTATTGACATTGGTGTAGCTCTAATGATCTTTAACTAGTAGGTTTCTTGTAGATTGAATATCTGACCAAAGTTAACTATAAAGTATAAATTAATTTAAGACATAATGTTTTTATAGTATTACCAAGTTATAGGTTTTTCCTAAGCATGATACAGGATGTAAGATCATCTACTCTTAATAGAATTGAATGATATGCACAGGATAATATCACTGTCGTGACTTGATTTTTAACGCCGGGGATCGGGGATCCCATTTGTTAGTTTGGCCAGAGGTGCAGCGTACGGCGAGTGGAAGCTAGACAAACACACATAGAGAGACGTATGTTTTTACCCAGGTTCAGGTCTACGATGTGTGGATCCTTACGTCCTACAACTATCAACTATCTAGTGGTTGATCACAATTACAATTGTTCCTTCCCCCATGAAGGTTGTGGCTAGCTCATCCCCCATCTTCGACCGACTTGGGCCTCCTTTTATATGGCAAGGGGACACCCCAAGGGTCGGTCATCATGCGGTGCAGGCACAGAGTGCATGCCGTCAACGTGGCTATGCGCTCCTGTCACCATGATGTGTATCTCTCACTGTCTTCACGGACCACCAGCCTGACACTAGCGCATGTCCTATTAGTCTAGATCTTGTCGGGGCTAGCTCCCTAGATGTATAGCCCCCGGGCACTCAGCCGAGACCTCGGATAAGGTCTCGGCCCGCCAAGACCCCGTGAGTCATATACCTTGCATGGCCATGACGTGGCGCATTGGTGCTGTCTGTGTCCATGGTGGGCTAGACGAAGTGTGGCTAGAGGGCAGTATGTCCCCTGTCAGGCATCGATGGCCAGTTGTGCTATCCATCCCTGCCTCCTTTTCCCGAGGTGCCCGACACCTAGAAAAAGGCAAAGGCCCTGCCGCGTGCATGGTCGGGCTGCTTTGTCAGGGGCGCGGTGCGCGAGATGGTTCGAGTGGCGTTCTCGTGGTAACACCCTCTCTCCACGAGACCGACAGTAGCCCCTCGCATGGGTGTAGTTCCCAATGGAACTAGGTCTATGACCAGTCATCATGAGCGGACCCACTTATACCGCGTACCGAACGGTCGTGTCTTGTCGAGCCACGCAGTAGGCAAAACACGTTTCCCTCGGACCGACGGGTGATGGGTCACCCGTCCGCCACGAGAATCAAGGCAGCGCTGATCGTGGGCACGCCTCGGGATGGAGCGGCAGTTTCTGCGTCAGCACTAGGCCGCATCGTTGATACATTGCAAATGTATCTATAATTTTTGATGTTCCATGCTTGGTTTTATCTACTTTCTTGTGTTTTGTCCACACTTTGGAGTACTTTTCATATGATTTCTTGGACTAACCTATTAACAAGATGCCATAGTGCCAGTTTCTTGTTTTCTGCTGTTTTTGGTTTCAGGAAGTCAGAAAATGAATATTCTCGGAATTGGACAGGACAAAAGCCAAAGTTCCTATTTTACCGGAAGACTCACGGAGCCAGAATACGAGACGGAGGAGGGCCAGGGCCTGGCCACACCCCCCCCCCCCCAGGCGCGGGCTAGCCCTACCCGCGCCACCAGGTGGTGTGGGCCCCCTAGCACTCCATCAACCTTGCCTCTTTCGCCAATAAGAGCCTCCCGATACCAAAACCCTAGATAATCAAGCCTCCAGCCACGAATAGTTCCGCAGCGCCGCCGCCACCGAAGGGGAGATTTAGGGGACAGAAAGTCTCTGTTCCGGCACCCTACCGGGACGGGAAGTGCCCCCGGAGCCATCTCCATCCATCTCCACCACCATCTCCATCACCATTGTTGATTCCCATGATGAGGAGGGAGTAGTTATCTCTCGAGGATAAGGGTTCTACCGGTAGCTATGTGTTCATCTCTCTCTATGCATGATCATATTGTGATCATGAGCTTGTAATCTATAGATCTACCTTGCTACTCAAGTGCTTTATTAGATCTCTGCTCTCCCCATGTGTGTGAAAGTGACAGCGTGCTCACCATGGTGACACTTAGGCTAGAGATTACAAATACTTGTTATGAGTTATATTTGGAGTTGGATGTTTCTATGAAATTGTGGTGTTTTTTGGACTCATCTAGTACTCAAGGTGACAGTGTGGGGTTTTCTAGATGGGAAAGGCTTACTTTGAGGTGTGCTGTTATATCCCTACCGTTGATTAGAGTGTCCAACCGGAGAGTAGTTCAGCGTAGTATCATGAAGATGATATATTTATATGAGAGAGTGTTCAAGAGTGAAAGTATGATCCCTAGGCCTTATTTCTAAGCACTGAAACACCGTTTGCTATTAGATCTGTTACATGTTTGCTTGCTTCTATCTTTATTTCAGTTTTCCTTTAGTCTCTTCCACGCCATCAAGTTATTTTCTATCACCGTTACCACTTATAATTATCCATACCACCTGTATTTCACTATCTCTTCGCCGAACTAGTGCACCTATACACCTGACAAGTGTATTGGGTGTGTTGGGGACACAAGAGACTTCTTGTATCTTGATTGCAGGGTTGCTTGAGAGGGGATACCTTTGACCACTTCCTCCCTGAGTTCGATAAACCTTGGGTGATCCACTTAAGGGAAAACTTGCTGCTGTTCTACAAATCTCTGCACTTGGAGGCCCAACAACTGTCTACAAGAATAGAAGTGCGTAGACATCAAGCTATTTTCTGGCGCCGTTGCCGGGGAGGTAAGGTAAAAGGTATTCACACCGGAGGATTAAAGAAGAAGAACCTCCCACGGCAAACGCCTATTTTCTGGCGCCGTTGCCGGGGAGGTAAGGTAAAAGGTACTCACATCCTTCGGTGTGAGTGCTCGAAGTTATTTCCTTTAAATTCTGCAATTTTGTCTTTTTGTTTCTTGTTTTCACTAGTTAGGCTTAATGGAAAACAACAACAAAATTAGAGAGCTTTATAGTATTTATCTTGAGTTAGGACATGAAGTGTTTGAAGAGAAAATTTAAAAACCTATGGAACTTTATTTGCATGCTAATAGCAATGTTGTTAGTATGAATTCTTTGGACACCATTATTGCTAATGCTATGGAAAAGTCTAAGCTTGGGGAAGCTAGTTTTGATGAAAATAATATTTTTAGTCCCCCAAGCACGGAGGAGAAAAATTACTTTGATGATACTATGCCTCCAATATATGATGATTACAATGATGAATATGATATTTTCAGTCCACCTACTATTGAGGAGGAAATTAATTATGATTACAATATGCCTCTTATATTTGATGATTATGGTGATGAGAATAATAATGATAGCTATTTTGTTGAATTTGCTCCCACTACAATTAATAAGAATGACTATGTTCATGTGGAGAGTATTAATTCTTTTATGCATGTGGATCATGATAAGAATGTTTTATGTGATAGTTATATTGTTAATTTTATTCATGATGCTACTGAAAATTATTATGAGAGAGGAAAACATGGTCTTATGTATCTCAATAATATTAAGTTCCCCTCTTTATGTTGAAAGTCTTGAAGTTGCACTTGTTTTCCTTTCCTATGCTTGTTGCTTTGTGCTTTCATGACTTGTTTCTTTACAAGATTCCTACGCATAGAAAGTGGGTTAGACTTAAATGTGCTTTGGATATGCTTCTTGATGCTCTCTTTTACTTCAATTCATATTTCTTATGTGAGCATCTTCTCAAACTGTCATGCCTAACTTAAAGGCGTTAAAGAAAAGTACTTATTGGGAGATAACCCAAAAGTTTTAGATGAGTCTTTGAAGTTATTACTTCTGTAATAACCGCTCCTTATCCTTTTTATTTGCTTTTTGTGCCAAGAGTAACCTCTAATGAGAGAGAAGTAATGATTGGGAAAGTTGTTGTTCCAAAACAGATTTTTGTGCTTCACCGTAAAAATTCGTGAGAAAGCTCTGTATGTCGGATTGAGCTGTAATTTTTTTTGATTCTGCCCCAGGTTGTTATCTAACTTTCATTAGTTCAACACTTTTTGATTTGAGCAACATAAGGTCTCCAAACAAATTCGTCTTTACCTGCTGGTCTGTTTTGATAGATTTCTGCCATTTTCTGCATTTGCTTCTTGTTGGTTCCTTTTTGAGTTCTTTTGGGGAATTGAGGTTTTTGAGGGAAGTGCTACAGTAGCTAGTGTTCTAATGGAAGTTTATTTGGTGTTAGAACTAAACCTTAAGACCTACTATCTTGAGTTCACTAATGTTGCTAATAAAGATTGTGTGAAGTTTTGTATTAAGGAAAAATTTCAGGTGTATGGAAGGAATAAGTAATGAGATGAAGGATGGACTAAATCTCAAGCTTGGGGATGCCACGCGTGTCACCCCAAGAAATATCCAAGAAGTACAAGCGTCAAAGCTTGGGGATGCCCAAGGCATCCCCTTCTTTATCAATAAAAATCCCAGGTTTCTTCCAAACACTTCATTTTTATTGTTTCATGCACAGTTGTGTTGTTCTTGGAGCGTCTTCTTTTTCGTTTTTCATTTTGGTTTTTTGTTTTGCTTGGTTTTCTTAGTTTTCTGAATAAATTGGTTGGACCCCCTCTTTCATACATTGGTTTACAAATAGTTTGGTTTGGTTTGGAAAAGAGTAGGAAAGTTCATACTTATGTGGTAAAAAGAGCTTGTTTTTGACTATGGCCTATGCTTTGTCATGCCATGCTTGATATTGTTTTGGCTTTATGCTTAGTATTCTTTGATTTAGCATGACTTGTTATAAACAATTGAGATTTCTTAATGTTCCTTGGATGAATCATGCGTTGTTTTAGCATATTAAAGCATAGTATAGTGGTATTCTCCTTTGATGCTTTATTTGGGTTGACTTGGCACATGCTCACACCATGTTATTACTATCTCAAGTCACCTTAGCTTTTATGATCCTTTAGTTTTCAACTTGTAGTATCACTTTATGCTTTGATCAATGATGTTTTGTCGCTCTGCATGATTATGGGCATTATTGCTCTCTTAGTTGGTCGCTCCCAGTCTTTTGCTAGCCTCCACAACCAAGTATGAGTTCCACTCATGCATCCAACTCTCTAAACCAAGTTATTCCAAAGAGTCCACCATACCTACCTACTAGCTTATGCTATTCCAAGTATATTCATGCTTTTGTTTACCTTCCAAATTAAACTTGTTATGAGAAAACTAGTGATTAAAGCTATCACGAACTTGATGGCACACTTTACTTTTCTTGCCCTTAATAAACTTGAACCATTGTGTCGTCTGTGTTGTATATGCTTGCACTTATTTGTCGGGAACTAGCAGAACCATGCTTTCATGGGGAACGCTTTCAACATTGCACTTGGTACTTGTACCTAGTTGATATCATGCTCTTTTGTATATGGATGTCGTCGGTGTGAAATGAAAGGGGAGCTTGTAAGTCCATGGAGTTATGTATATGTGTTAGAGAAACACCGTCAGCTGGTTCAATCCATGCTGACACGGTGGAAACCTGCAGCGTAACCATAATGAGCTGTCTATGAAGCATTCTTCTTATAAAAACAAGAGTCCTATATTGAGAAAAAAGAGAAAAAGAAAAAAAGAGATATTATGAAAAGAGAAAAGAGAGAAAAAAGCACCATATTCCCATGGTACATAAGAAGATTACTGAGATGCTCGTTGTCTGCTTGCCTTGTCATTTTGATATGGGGATTCTTCCGTATCATCGGGCAAGGGGTACCCCATTGGCGGTTCTCTATGATACAAATATACTTACAATGACAAGAACTTACCGATGACTAAACTTGAGTAGCATGAGGAGCGGCCCTCGTATACAAGGGACATGAGATTTCTGACTTATACTTCGTCAAGCATGTACACCATAGTTTGTTCACTTTAACCTTAATCACTTCAAGATGCTTATGATAGGGGCAATGAGAGATGAAAGCTATTAAGTACCATAATTTTTGGAAGCTCTTTATGAGACTTGAATCCCTGCTTCCTTCTATGAAGGCTTTTCTTCCACCATTATATTGAGTCTCCACTTTCTATCTTTATGCACCTACTTTGAGAGCATAGTGGCCATTCTTAGTTCTATGTGCATTGTCCCAAGACTAGTTGATTAATACATAACTTGTTATTGCTTGTTTTAAACTATTGTATATAGTCACTCTTATGAAATTTGAAGGTGTCCTATGCATTTATATTTGCTACTCTATTGAGGGACAAGCTGAATACTTCTATGCTATGTTTTCTTTATGTGAAACAAACAAACGCTTGCAAAGCATTGTTATTCATGAACCTTTTGTTTGTGCCTTTTCATGTTGCATCTTAGTGTCTTTGCTTATTGCTAGAACTTTGTCTTTCATGTTATGATTGAAGAATTATGATCCTAGCTTTGAATGTTTTGCAAATACTTTGATCAAGTTTTTGATGGTGCATGTCACCTAAAAAATTATTCTTTCTTTTTATCACTTACCTACTCGAGGACGAGCAGGAGTTAAGCTTGGGGATGTTGATACATTGCAAATGTATCTATAATTTTTGATGTTACATGCTTGGTTTTATCTACTTTCTTGTGTTTTGTCCACACTTTGGAGTACTTTTCATATGATTTCTTGGACTAACCTATTAACAAGATGCCACAGTGCCAGTTGCCTATTTTGTGCTGTTTTTGGTTTCAGGAAGTCAGAAAATGAATATTCTCGGAATGGGACGGGACAAAAGCCAAAGTTCCTATTTTACCGGAAGACTCATGGAGCCAGAATACGAGACGGAGGAGGGTCAGGGCCTGGCCACACCCCCCAGGCGCGTGATAGCCCTACCCGCGCCACCAGGTGGTGTGGGCCCCCTGGCACTCCGCCGACCTTGCCTCTTTCGCCTATAAGAGCCTCCCGATACCAAAACCCTAGATAATCAAGCCTCCAGCCACGAAAAGTTCAAGAGCCGCCAATCAAGGGGAGATTCGAGGACAAAGTCTCGTTCAAGACTGCGTCGGACGGGGAAGTGCCCCCAGAGCCATCTCCATCGATCTCCACCGCCATCTCCATCACCATTGCTAATTCCCATGATGAGGAGGGAGTAGTTCTCTCTCGAGGCTAAGGGTTCTACCGGTAGCTATGTGTTCATCTCTCTCTATGCATGATCATATTGTGATCATGAGCTTGTAATCTATCGATCTACCTTGCTACTCAAGTGCTTTATTAGATCTCGCCTCCCCATGTGTGTGAGTGACAGGTGCTCACCATGGTGGCACTTAGGCTATACTTGTTATGAGTTATATTTGGAGTTGGATGTTTCTATGAAATTGTGGTGTTTGTTGGACTCATCTAGTACTCAAGGTGACAGTGTGGGGTTTTCTAGATGGGAAAGGCTTACTTTGAGGTGTGTTGTTCTGCCCTACCGTTGATTAGAGTGTCCAACCGGAGATTAGTTCAATGTAGTATCATGAAGATGATATATTTATATGAGAGAGTGTTCACTAGTGAAAGTATGATCCCTAGGCATTGAAACACCATTTGCTATTAGATCTGTTACATGTTTGCTTGCTTCTATCTTTATTTCAGTTTTCCTTTAGTCTCTTCCACGCCATCAAGTTATTTTCTATCACCGTTACCACTTATAATTATCCATACCACTTGTATTTCACTATCTCTTCGCCAAACTAGTGGACCTATACACATGACAAGTGTATTGGGTGTGTTGGGGACACAAGAGACTTCTTGTATCCTGATTGAAGGGTTGCTTGAGAGGGGATACCTTTGACCACTTCCTCCCTGAGTTCGATAAACCTTGGGTGATCCACTTAAGGGAAAACTTGCCGCTGTTCTACAAACCTCTGCACTTGGAGGCCCAACAACTGTCTACAAGAATAGAAGTGCGTAGACATCAATCGTTCCATAATCCCTTATAAAGGGGACTCGGTAGGGCTAGCACCTAGCCTCCTTCAGCCTTCCTTCGTCCTTCTTATTCTTATCCAATGGTGAGGTCTTACTCTTGGTGCAGATCTACTATCGTCGATGGCAGCCTTGCCTCACACCATCGGCTAAAAGGTCACAGGCTCGACGGGTGTGTCCCTCGCCGAGGCTTACCAGCGGCCACGACATCAGCATTTCTCGCTGGCTTGCTACCAACGAGGCCCATGCTAGCGGAGTGGCGATTGTGAAGGACGTCGACTCCGAGGATAGAGATTCCCTCGATGTGCCGGTCTTCATCCACTTCATATCGGCCGGTGCATTCCATTTCTCTTACTGCTTTTCCACATAGTGATGGCAGCGTACGGGGTGTTCATGGCCCAGCTTTATCCTCATGCCGTCGTCACCTTGGCGGTGTTCCAACACTTGCGTGAAAGCTTCATTGGAGTAATGCCATCGCTGGCATTGTTCCCCCACTTCTTCGTGCCGAGAATGGTGGATGTGGCTGCCCTTTCCAGTGGAGTGGACTTCTCCTTGCGGGAAGGGATTTCTAACGAGTACCTCCTTGATGACCTTCAAGACAACTAGGGTGAGTGGCGCTGCAGTTGGTGGTTCGTTCGCTTCCTTGAGATGTTGGATCAGCTGAAGGATCTGGTAGCCCCATGGTGGCAACTCCCTCCTGGGACTTTCTCGATCCCTGGCGATAATTATTTGGCCCTAATCCTAAACCAGATCGAGCTCCTCCATAGTCACGGGCTATCGGTTCGTCAGGTGGTGGCGAACTATCTCTTGGAGTGCATGGAGCCGCTACAGCAGCGCCTCCACGTGATGTGGGTGTAGAAGGCCCTAGCAATGTGACCCGCCTTCGTATCGACGGGCCACTAGAACCGGCCTTGCTGGACAGGCAGGTCGTGCTACTATGCAGGGAGAAGCAGTAGCCGGGCTTCCTCCTAGGGTGCTTCCACTCTGGATAGACAATGACCGAGATGCCCTGGCAGCTTCTCTCCCTGACTACAACGAGTGGGGGATCGAAGAGCACTGGAAGCCCTTGGGCGCCCTACGCATCTCAAGAATGCCACCTTCATGGCTCCCCATGGCTCCCCCACTAAGGATGGACCGCTAGACTTCATTATGAGGAGGCGAATCCTCCGTTCCTTACTCGCTCGGGTCCGGCTGTTTCCTCACGCCGGATCAAGTGGCCCACTTCCTTAGGGAGGGCCTTTCAGGAAGCAGCCTGTTTGCTATGTCTCAGAGGGCTCTCTAGGAGGCTGGAGACGGGAGGACCTCTGGTTCAGTGACCTCTTCACCGGAGCCATCTTTGATGCCCTCCGCTCACAAGCGGGTAGCTAGGGAGACGCCACTCTCCGGAGAGGGCTCACACTACAAGAAGCGAAGGTGGACTTGGTCGGGGAGCTTTGTGAGGTTAGCCACTTTAATCCCTTGAACCCATTGGTAGCTCCAAATTTCATCACTTTTTATCATTGATTTTCCTCTTGTTTATTTCCGGATTTCACTGAATATTACCCGTTTATACTAACGTTAACATCGCAATTAGTGAATTCTTAGTTTCTTGTGATGGTTTCTAGGCAATGAATATTTATGGAAGATCTAATAGCATTTATGGGCTAATTACATAAAAAGCAAATCCTCAATTGGAGCACCTTTCAATGCAGGCGTACAGAGTGCATAACGACCACTAGTATGGTCGGGGTGTGATGTCTACGCACTTCTATTCTTGTAGACAGTTGTTGGGCCTCCAAGTGCAGAGGTTTGTAGAACAACAACAAGTTTTCCCTTAAGTGGATCACCCAAGGTTTATCGAACTCAGGGAGGAAGTGGTCAAAGGTATCCCTCTCAAGCAACCCTGCAATCAAGATACAAGAAGTCTCTTGTGTCCCCAACACACCCAATACACTTGTCAGGTGTATAGGTGAACTAGTTCGGCAAAGAGATAGTGAAATACAAGTGGTATAGATAATTATAAGTGGTAACGGTGCCAAAAAATAGCTTGATGGCGTGGAAGAGACTAAAGGCAAACTGAAATAAAGATGGAAGCAAGCAAACATGTAACAGATCTAGTTGCAAACGGTGTTTTAATGTTTAGAAACAAGGTATTGGGATCATACTTTCACTAGTGAACACTCTCATATAAATATCTTCTCTTTATGGTACTACTCTGAACTACTCTCCGGTTGGACACTCTAATCCATGGTAGGACTATAACAACACACCTCAGAGTAAGCCTTTCCCATCTAGATAACCCCACACTATCACCTTGAGCACTAGATGGTTCTAACAAACACCACAATTTCATAGAAACATCCAACTCCAAATATAACTCATAACAAGTATTTGAAATCTCTAGCCTAAGTGCCACCATGGTGTCCACACTGTCAACTTCACACACATGGGGAGAGCAGAGATCTATTAAAGCACTTGAGTAGCAAGGTAGATCTACTTGATTACAAAGCTCATGATCACAATATGATCATGCATAGAGAGAGAGATGAACACATAGCTACCGGTAGAAACCTTAGCCTCGAGAGAGAACTACTCCCTCCACATCATGGGAATCAGCAATGGTGATAGAGATGGTGGTGGAGATCGATGGAGATGGATCCGGGGGCACTTCCCCGTCGCGGCAGGGTGCCGTAATAGAGACTTTCTGTCCCCCGAATCTCCCCTTCGGTGGCGGCGGTGCTGCGGAACTTTTCGTGGCTGGAGGCTTGATAATTTAGGGTTTTTGCATCGGGAGGATTTTATAGGCGAAGGGGCAAGGTCGGTGGGCACCCAGGGGGCCCACAGCATGCCCTGGCGCGGCCTGGGGGACCCGAGCCTAGGAGTGGTTTGGCCACCCTGTGGCCCCCTTTCGTCTCTCCTTCTGTCTCCGTGAATCTTCCGGGAAAATAACGACTTTGGCTTTTGTCCGGTCCAATTCCGAGAATATTCATTTTCTGACTTTCTGGAACCAAAAACAGCAGAAAACAGGCAACTCACACTGTGGCTCTTGTTAATAGGTTAGTCCAAGAAATCATATGAAAAGTACCCCAAAGTGTGGACAAAACATAAGAAAGTAGATAAAACCAAGCATGGAACATCAAAAATTATGGATATGATAGCCACGTATCAACATCCCCAAGCTTAACTCCTGCTCGTCCTCGAGTAGGTAAGTGATAAAAAGAAAGAATAATTTTTGAGGTGACATGCACCATCATAAACTTGATCAAAGTATTGTAAAACATTGATAGCTGGGATCATAGTAGTTCAATCATAACATGAAAGACAAAGTTCTAACAATAAGGCAAAGCAACTGTGTTGCAACATGAAAAGGCATAAACAAAAGATTCATGAATATCAATGCTTTGCAAGACATTAGTTTGTTTCACATAAAGAAAACATAGCATAGTGGCATTCAGCTTGTCCCTCATAGAGTAGCAAACGTAAATGCATAGGACACCTTCAAAGTTCATAAGAGTGACTAGATACAAATAGTTTAAAACAAGCAATATCAAAGTTATGCATCAATCAACAAGTCTTGGGACAATGCACATAGAACTAAGAATGGCTACTATGCTATCAAAGTAGGTGCATAAAGGTAGAAGGTAGAGACTCAACAAAAATGTAAAAGAAAGGCCTTCATAGAAGTAAGCAGGGATTCAAGTTTCATAAAGAGCTTCCAAAAATTATGGTACTTATTAGCTTTCAGCTCTCATTTCCCCTATCATAAGCATCTTGAAGTGATTAAGGTTAAAGTGAACAAACTATGGAGTATATGCTTGACAAAGTATAAGTTGGAAATCTCATGTCCCTTGAATACGAGGGTCGCTCCTCATGCTACTCAAGTTTAGTTACCGGTAAGTTCTTGTTATAGTAAGTACATGTGTATCATAGAGAACCGCCAATGGGGTACCCCTTGTCCGATGATACGGAAGAATCCCCATATCAAAATGGCAAGGCAAGCAGACAACGAGCATCTCAGCAATCTTCTTATTTACCATGGGAAAATGGTGTTTTTTCTCTCTTTCCTATTTTCTCATATCGCTTTTTTTTATTTTTCTCTTTTTTCTCAATATCTGACTCTTTTTTTATAAGAAGAATGCTTCATAGACAGCTACATATGGTTACGCTGCAGGTTTCCACCATGACGGCATGGATTAGACCAGTGGCCCAGGTGTTTCTCTAACACACATACATAAATCCATGGACTTACAAGCTCCCCTTTCATTTCACACCGATGACATCCATAGACAAAAGAGCATGATATCAACTAGGTACAAAGTACAAGTGCAATGTTGAAAGCGTTCCCCATGACAGCATGGTTCTGCTAATCCCCAACAAATAAGTGCAAGCATATACAACATAGGCGACACAATGGTTCAAGTTTATTAAGGGCAAGAAAAGTAAAGTGTGCCATCAAGTTCGTGAGAGCTTTAATCACTAGTTTTCTCATAACAAGTTTAATTTGGAAGGTAGATAAAAACATGAATATACTTGGAATAGCATAAGCTAGTAGGTAGGTATAGTGGACTCTTTGGAATAACTTGGTTTTAGGAGTTGGATGCATGAGTGGAACTCATACTTGGTTATGGAGGCTAACAAAAGACTGGGAGCGACCAACTAAGAGAGCAATAATGGCCATAATCATGCAGAGCAACAAAACATCATTAATCAAAGCATAAAGTAATATTACAAGTTGAAAACTAAAGGATCATAAAGGCTATGGTGACTTGGGATAGTCATAACATGGTGTGAGCATGTGCCAAGTCAACCCAAATAAAGCATCAAAGGAGAATACCACAATACTATGCTTTAATATGCTAAAACAACGCATGATCCTTCCAATGCACATTAAGCAATCTCAATTGTTTATAATAAGTAATGCTACAACAAAGAATACTAAGCATAAAGCCAAAACAATATCGAGCATGGCATGACAAAGCATAGGCCACAGTCAAAAACAAGCTCTCTTTACCACTTAAGCATGAACTTTCCTACTCTTTTCCAATCCAAACCAAACTATTTGATAACCAATGTATGAAAGAGGGGGGGTCCAACCAATTTATTCAGCAAACTAAGAAAATAAAGCAAACAAAAAACCAAAACGAAAACGAAAAAGAAGACGCTCCAAGAACAACACAACTATGCATGAAACAATAAAAATGAAGTGTTTGGAAGAAACTTGGAATTTTTATTGATGAAGAAGGGGATGCCTTGGGCATCCCCAAGCTTTGGCGCTTGTACTTCTTGGATATTTCTTGGGGTGACACGCGTGGAACCCCCAAGCTTGAGCTTTAGTCCATTCTTCATCTCATTACATCATTCTCTCCATACACCTGAAATTTTTCCTCCATACAAAACTTCACACAATCTTTATTAGCAACATTAGTGTACTCGAGATAATAATTCTTTGGATTCAGTTTCAACACCAATAAAACTTCCATCAAAACACAAAATACTGTAGCACTTCCCTCAAAAAGCTCAATTACCCAAAAAGAACTCAAAAAGGGATCAACAAGAAGCAAATGCAAATAATGGCAGAAATCTGTCAAAACAGACCAGCAGGTAAAAACCAATTTTTTTGAAGACCTTCTGTTGCTCAAATCGAAAAGTGTTGAACTAACGAAAGTTAGATAACAACATGGGGCAGAAGCACAAAAATGCACGCCTCAAAACAACGTACAGAGATTTTACACGAATGTTTACGGTGAAGCATAGAAATCTGCTTTGGGACAGCAACTTTCCCAATCATTACTTCTCTCTCATTAGAGGTTACTCTTGGCACAAAACTCAAATAAAAAGGATAAGGAGCGGTTATTACAGAAGTAATAACTTCAAAGACTCATCTAAAACTTTTGGGTTATCTCCCAATAAGTACTTTTCTTTAACGCCTTTAAGTTAGGCTTGATAGTTTGAGAAGATGCTCACATAAGAAATATGAATTGAAGTAAAAGAGAGCATCAAGAAGCAAATTCAAAGCACATTTAAGTCTAACCCAATTCCTATGCATAGGTATCTTGTAAAGAAACAAGTCATGAAAGCACAAAGCAACAAGCATAGGAAAGGAAAACAAGTGCAACTTCAAGACTTTCAACATAAAGAGGGGAAACTTAATATTATTGAGATACATAAGACCATGTTTTCCTCTCTCATAATAACTTTCAGTAGCATCATGAATAAAATTAACAATATAACTATAACATAAAACATTCTTATCATGAGCCACATGCATAAAGGAATTAATACTCCCCACATAAACATAGTCATTCTTATTAATTATGGTGGGAGCAAATTCAACAAAATAGCTATCATTATTATTCTCATCACCATAATCATCAAATATAGGAGGCATATTGTAATGATAATTAATTTGCTCCTCCATAGTAGGTGGACTGAAAATATCATATTCATCATTGTAATCATCATATATTGGAGGTTTGGTATCATCATAAGCAATAGAATAACTATCTTCCAAAGCTGGGGAACTAAAAAGATCATTTTCATAAAAACTAGCTTCCCCAAGCTTAGACTTTTCCATAGCATTATCAATAATGGTGTCCAAAGAATTCATACTAACAACATTGCTATTAGCATGCAAATAAAGTTCCGTAGGTTTTTTAATTTTCTCTTCAAACACTTCATGTCCTAACTCAAGATAAATAATATAAAGCTCTCTAATTTTTCTTTTGTTTTCCATTAAGCCTAAGTAGTGAAAACAAGAAACAAAAAGACAAAATTGCAGAATCTAAAGGAAATAACTTCGAGCACTCACGCCGGAGGATGTGAGTACCTTTTACCTTACCTCCCCGGCAACAGCGCCAGAAAATAGCTTGATGTCTACGCACTTCTATTTTTGTAGACAGTTGTTGAGCCTCCAAGTGCAGAGGTTTGTAGAACAGCAGCAAGTTTTCCCTTAAGTGGATCACCCAAGGTTTATCGAACTCAGAGAGCAAGTGGTCAAAGGTATCCCTCTCAAGCAACCATGCAATCAAGATATAAGAAGTCTCTTGTATCCCCAACACACCCAATACACTTGTTAGGTGTATAGGTGAACTAGTTCGACGAAGAGATAGTGAAATACAAGCGGTATAGATAATTATAAGTAGTAACGGTGCCAAAAAATAGCTTGATGGCGTGGAAGAGACTAAAGGCAAACTGAAATAAAGATGGAAGCAAGCAAACATGTAACAGATCTAGTTGCAAACGGTGTTTTAATGTTTAGAAACAAGGTATTGGGATCATACTTTCACTAGTGAACACTCTCATATAAATATCTTCTCTTTATGGTACTACTCTGAACTACTCTCCGGTTGGACACTCTAATCCATGGTAGGACTATAACAACACACCTCAGAGTAAGCCTTTCCCATCTAGATAACCCCACACTATCACCTTGAGAACTAGATGGTTCTAACAAACACCACAATTTCATAGAAACATCCAACTCCAAATATAACTCATAACAAGTATTTGAAATCTCTAGCCTAAGTGCCACCATGGTGTCCACACTGTCAACTTCACACACATGGGGAGAGCAGAGATCTATTAAAGCACTTGAGTAGCAAGGTAGATCTACTTGATTACAAAGCTCATGATCACAATATGATCACGCATAGAGAGAGATGAACACATAGCTACCGGTAGAACCCTTAGCCTCGAGAGAGAACTACTCCCTCCACATCATGGGAATCAGCAATGGTGATGGAGATGGTGGTGGAGATCGATGGAGATGGCTCCGGGGGCACTTCCCCATCCCGGCAAGGTGCCGGAACAGAGACTTTCTGTCCCCCGAATATCCCCTTCGGTGGCGGCGGCGCTGCGGAACTTTTCGTGGCTAGAGGCTTGATAATTTAGGGTTTTTGCATCGGGAGGATTTTATAGGCGAAGGGGCAAGGTCGGTGGGCAGCCAGGGGGCCCACCCCATGCCCTGGCGTGACCTGGGGGACCTGCGCCTAGGGGTGGTGTAACATCCCAAAACTTTAATCCAAGCTTATCAAGATCAAATCATCCAAAAATAGGGTTAACAAAAACTTTTCCCAATAAAAAAATGAAAGCATTCATATGTGTGTGCATTTAAAATAGGAGTTGATTTGAAGTGCCTTGTTTAAGTGATCCAATGCTTGTAAAATGTTGCTTAGGTGATTTAAACATCATTCCCAAACTTTTACCAAAGAAAATCTAATCAAAAATAATTAAAAAGGAGGAATGGTCATTTTGGCCATTTTAATCCCCTACACTACTTTGAGTGTTCCTAGCACTCATTTCTTAACAGAAACAATTCATAATATTTGCACCCCTTGCTAGTACACATAATGAGGTACCAAGGGCCACCTTGTGATCTGCAAAAATCTTTCAAATGCTAATTTTAAATGATAGTTCAAAATTGAATCTAGTTCATATGGGTAGATCCCACCTTTTCAAAAATCATTCAAACAAGCTCCACTTTCAAAACCCTTGCAACCAGAGACTACCTAGAACTAGTGGAGAACACCCAAAAATTTTGAAATCAAAATTCAAAAGTTTATTTCTTGCGGCCATTTAATCAAACACTTGGCAGGCAGGCAGGTTTAAACTCTAAATCATAGCTCACTGTTTTGAACAGGGTCTTTCCCCCATTTGATACCCATTTAATCTTTTGGTCCCCTCTTGATCTAACCATGCCATTAGCACCCATCCCCTACTCCCCTAGCTGCACTACATTGCCATGCCGAACCACTCCTCGCCGGCCGACCGTGCACTTGCAGCAGCAGCCCTCTCCAGCCTCTCTCGCCATGTCTAGCATGTTGCTAGTGGTCCACCTCCACCGTCCAACCAGCCCCAGGCCAGAAACAGAGAGCAGAGCGGCCAGGAACCGCCGCACCCGGAGCTGGTCGACCATGCCGATGCCGCCCGTAGAGCACGCTCTGTCCCCGTGTGCACAAACCTCCCCTTGGCCGCAGCCCGCGCCCACCGCTCCGCCATGACCTGGGGAACACCCTAGACACCCTCATTGCCGCCTAACGCCTACGCCCACCGCTGGACACCGCCGCGCCGCCAGAGCGCCACCGCTTGCATCTGCATGCCACCGCTTCTACGCCAGATTCACTTCCTAGAGCACCGCTTAGGAGACCGCTTATCGATCGCCATCCTTCGCCATGCCGCTTAGCCGCTCAGAGCTGTCGCCGGAGTCGCCTGCCCATACCCTTCGGTCTCACCGTCGGGCCTATATAAACCGGCCTCCCCCGCACCATTTCTCCACATCCACTCACTCCCCACCTCTCACTGATCCTCTCACCCCTCTCACCGGAGCCAAGAAAGCTCTGCCTCGCCGGAATTGGAGCCGGAGTAGCTGCAGCAGGAGGACAAGGGCGCTTGTGATTTAGGGCACCCCAAGCTCCGCCGCAACCGCACCTCGCCTCGTCGTCGTCTTCCTGTTAGTTTGCCCGCCTCGCCTACCCCGCTGGATCCCTGGTACGTCCCTAGCAGACCCCCACCGAGCCGCTAGGGTTCAAACTCACATGCTCGTTGCTGACGACGCACCACCTCACCAGAGATCCCTTTCTAATCCTATGGCCCATACAGGTTGTTTCGCATGTTAAGACCCACCGACAAGCGAGACCCCTGCCAGCCGAGCCTCGCCTGAGCGCCACCGGCCGCCCAAGTTCTTTCCCGCGCTAGCCCAACCGTTCAAATCTAGATTTTTCTTTTTAAGTTGACTCTAGTTTCTGTCCACTAGTTTAAAATTCAATTCTGGGAGTTTTATAAATCCAAATTGTATGAAACCAATTTTGTCTGAAAGGTATTGAAATGATCTATCCAAGACCGTTGGATTTAATTAAATTAGAGTTATAGATCTCTCCTAATAAAAATAACAAAACAGAAGCATTTGCACCTTGCAACATTTTTATGAAATCAACCAAGATAGCTTTTGAGTTGATTCCACCTCTCAAAAATCACATTTCACCATATATATCTAAATATGTAATAATATTAAGGTTTACATGCAGTGAATTTGGACTAGTACCAAATTAATGCTATATAGGCATTTCTAGTCACTTTAAATCATTAAATAATAAACTTAAACCAAAGTAATTATGATCCAACCTTTAAATATCATTCCCACATGTTAGAATATGTGGTGGTGACACGTCTCAACATGATCCCATATTTTAAGTGGTGAATATTAAATCTTAGTTAATTTTTCAATGAGTAGAAATTACTTTTCTAAAATTAAAAGAATGAAACTATTGAATTAAACTTGTGATGCTTGTGATGATAATAGATCATCAATTGTGTGTCTTAGAAAGCTATTTAGCCTAGTTAAGTATTGTTTGGTGATTGTGTACTCCGTATGTATTTATAGAAGATAGTACCGACCAAGCTTACGAGGAGGAGGAGTTCTACCAAGAAGAAGACGAAGAAAACTTCAACCACTTCACCAACCAAGGCAAGCCACCATTAACAGTGCAAGCTAACACTTGCAAGCTTAGTGCTTAGCATGCTAGGATCAAAATAGATGGTTTAGCAAAGATGCCTTAACCATGCTTTGATCATACCCCTTTTTAACTAGTAGTTACCTCAAGTCCTTGCTTACAAGTTTTTACCTCCCTTAGTTTACACCAAGTTCTTTACTTGTTCTGAAGGTAGCATAAAAAGTATAAAACTTGACCTATTTAGAAACCTTTAGATGTCATTCTATGGCATGAGATTGAACCCATCACTTCCACCTTAGTGAACACTCTTAACTTAGTTATTTAGAGTAGATCAAAAACTTGAGTCACTTTAGATGGGAACACTTGGTGAAAATGAATTATGAAAACCTTGGAATGATGAGTCATTCTATTGGGATGTTTTGACATGTGTTGAGAAACACAAATGGTTGATGATGATGAAAATGATGAGGCATGAGCCTTAACCCTTTTATAAAACTGATGGTTGGATTCGGATGCGATACCATTCCAAATTTATCGTACAACCACACTACCTGAATTGGGTAAGGCTTAGCTGGAAATTTATATGCATTAGTATTAGTTCCCTCACGGGAGAGGTTTGAGCTGAGGCTACCTCTCATGATGTCCACCTATGCAGTGCCCAAGATGACTGATGGTCATGGTTGGGAGGCCATGCTCATAGGAGAGGTGCTTATACTAGGGTGTGTAAAGGGAAGGTTATGTTTGATTATCTGCATACTAAGTATGATGATTCAGGGTTATCCCTGACAGATGTATCGAATCTTGTGGTGAAAGTGTACCACCTCTGCAGAGTGTCAAACTATTCGAATAGCCGCATCCGCGGTTATGGACAGTTGGAATGGCCATACTGTTTCGTTGTCAGATGTTGTCTAAATAACTTGAAATGAATGATGAATCTTGACTTGACCACAACAGGGTTGTGTTTATGACAATAACTTCCCAACTTAAGTGATTCTAGAACCTTACTTTACCTTTCTTGCTTCTAAACTCAGCTTAGGTTTCAAACTTA
Organism: Avena insularis; assembly: GCA_023614405.1. Classification (NCBI taxonomy): domain Eukaryota; kingdom Viridiplantae; phylum Streptophyta; class Magnoliopsida; order Poales; family Poaceae; genus Avena; species Avena insularis. The sequence goes on along the minus strand of CM042685.1, from coordinate 345,621,317 downwards.
ACGTTAGAGTTAAACTTAGATTTAGCACTTTAACTTAGAACTAGTACCTGTTGATAGTAGTTTGCGAGTACTTAAAGAGTACTCATGGCTTTTGTCCCTGACTATTCGCATGGCCAGACTATGAAGGAGACTATCAAGATGATGGCCATCAGGACGACTATGATAACTAGGACTATCTACCTTCACAAGATTGCTCGTGCCCTCAAGATGGACCCCACCGCCACGCTTATCTCTTATTTCCGCTTGTTGTATTCAGACTAGATCATGAGATCCTTATTTGTGTAAGACCTTATGTATGGTTTGTAATGGATGATGTAATCGTGATATCCAACTGCTATGTCTCGCAAAAATGGTAATCCTGGGATTGTGAGGTATGGCATAACGGGCATCTGGGATTAAAAAAACCGGGTGTTGACAAGTTGGTATCAGAGCCATCCTGACCATAGGAGACCCTAGTTAGAATGGATGTCCAAACCAAAAACTTAGCTTCAAAACCAAAGTGAGTATTTATGAAAAACTATTTCCTCTCTTACCCTTGTGAACTCATTCTTTCTCAAAAATTCATGTTCCTCAAAATTCTTACATTACTACTTAAAATTTGACACACTTGATCACCTCACTAATTTCCTCATCCTTAATTCTTGTAGATGGAGACTCAGTTCAGCAAGTTTTACCAGTTGGGAAACGGAGGTCAGCTGATCTTCGAGAGGGATCTGGATTCACTTTTGGAGTTACTAGGACGCCCACGTCTGGAGTTTCTTGGAGCTCAACTTCCAGGACCCCCAGGAGGAGACCTACAGTGGCTAGTCACCGCAGATCTTAGAGGAAGCATCGAAGCACCAACTTCTGGGGGAATTCAGTTCTCCGTGAGAGAGAACAACTGGCTGATGGGTTCGTAGCATGGAAAACAAAAAATTCTACCGCAAGAACGAACAAAACCTAGATCTAATCTAGATAAAAGCCAAGATCTAATCTATTAGACATGTGCAACGAGATAGATCTGTACTAACCCTCGTAGATCCGAAAGCATTACGAGATTAGATCTCGAGGTTGATGTAGTCGATCACTGGCCGATCTCAAGATCGTGTGGACGATCCTTCCGGCGCCGTGTTCCGGTAGCGCTCAATGGTCACACGTATGAGTCGAAGCACCTTCCTCTCCTCGCTCCAAAGAAGCTGGAGGTGCTAGATCTTCTCCACGGAATCCTAGCAGCACGACGGTGTGGTGGTGGTGGTGGAGATGAGAATTCTGCAGGGCTTCGCCTATGCCTGTGTAGAAGAAAGGTGGAGGAGAGAGGCGGCAGAGAGTGGGTGTTATGGAGGGTTAGGGGGCCCTTCTATTTAAGGAGGAGGCGTCAGGGAGGGGAGTCCTAGTAGGACTCCCTCCTAGGGTCGGCGGTGGGAAGGGGAGGAGTCCTCCTCCCCATGAACTGCAGTCTTGCCCCACTTGGACTCCTTGATCCCTTCTTGGTTTTCAAGTAAACTCCAAGAAATCCTCTAGAACCTTCCGTAACATTCAAACCTTCTAGAATCTCCATACAACACCTAACATTTCCTAACTTAGAAAATGATCCCCAATATATGAATCTTATTCTCCGGACCATTCTCGATCTCCTCGTGATGTCCCGGATCCATTACGAGACCAACATCATTCGTCTCCAACGCATATTCCATATCTACTTAAAACAACTTCAACCTTAAGTGTGTCACCCTATGGTTTGTGAATATGCGACATGATGAAGACACCTCTCGATCAATAACCATCAGCGGATCCGAGATCCATAACGGCTCCTACATACTCAACGATGACTTCATGATCGATAGAACCATTAACATATAAAACCAATTCCCTTTGTCACGCCGATATTCTACTTATCCGAGGTTTGATCGCTTGTATATCCATACCTAGTTCTTCCTCACATCGATAAGTACTTTACTCCTTCCATGTTATGTCATCCCTTGTGACCTAGTCACATGCTTGCAAGCTAACTAGATGACATTCCAAGAGGGCCCAGAGCATATATATATCCGCTATATGGATGGACAAATCCCAATCTTGGTCCATGCGCTCAACACATACTTTCAGAATACCCAATGACACCTTTATAACCACCCGCCATTAAGCGGTGTTTGATGTCATCAACGCATCATCCGGTGATGGTGATTAACATAACCTCATGGTCAAGGATTAGGTTACTATGCATTTGAAAGCTTACAGCAATACGAACTTAATGACTTGATCTTATGCTATGCTTACTATGGGTGTGTCCATCACATCATTCTCCTAATGATATGATCTTGTTATTAACAACATCCAATGTCCATGGTCAGGAAACAATGATCATCCATTAATCAACAAGCTAGTTTAACAAGAGGCTTACGATGGACTCTTTTATGTTTACAAAACACACAAGTGTTAATGTTTCCTGTTAATAAAATTATAGCATGGGATGTAAACATTTATCATAAACATAAAGATATAATAATTACCACATTATAATTGCATCTTGGGCATATCTCCAACAATGTATAGATGGATTAGCCAGGGAAATTAATGAAGCTCAGACGCCTATGTGCCCTCGCCAACAAGATCCAAGGAACCCGCTTTGCCCACTATGCAAGACGTGATTTCATGGGAATGCCGATGGAGATGCCAAGTCACCTGTAATTGAGGCGCCAAGTGGAGAATCTTGACTTTGCCGGACGACGATAGCAGGTGAATCGGACAATGCTCGGAGTTAGCCAACCGTAACTGCGCTATTGCCAATTATAAGGCCCAGATTTTCACACCGCCGCCCAGACCGCCAGCCTCTTCGCCGCCAAATGCCATACAAGAAGGATCGCACCATCGCCTGCCTTTGCAAGAAGGTGGCCGACCTCTAGAAGACCGTCAAGTAGCAGGAAGCTCAGCTTGCCGCCAAGGAAGAAGAAGGTGAGGGTGAAGACATCCAGGGAGACATGGATTCTTACCTCAGCAATGATGATGACTTTCTGGAGGAGGATGATGTGGACTTCTACACTGATGATGAGGACTCCGACTTCATCGACGATGAGTAGATGCACGAGAGCACTGTCATAGCATGAGTTGTATCGGTCCCATCAGAGTCAGAGCTTGCGTAATGGTTCTTCAAACCATCTGCTTTCCTTTGTTTGCTGTGGTGTGTGTTGTATTGTGTGCTTGCTTGCATAAATGAAAATGAAGTTAGTTGAAAAACCTGAGTCTAACTCAAAGTTTTAGCTTTGAAAACCCAAAACCATGAAAACCTTAGAATTTCCCTCTTACCCCTATATCTATCTCAATCTTCAGATGACTCGTGGAAACCAAGGAGGGAGCAGCTGTCATAGACCCAATGCTGCAGATCTTGCAGAATCTCATCGCAGACCATGAAGCAAGCAGGGCCGAGCGCCAAGCCAACTTAGCAACATTGCAGCAGATCACCCAGATGGCTCTCAACAACCAAGGACATGGAAATCAGGATCACCATGGATCCAAACTCAAAAACTTCCAGAACACCAATCCCCCAATCTTCAACCAATCTGAGAACCCATTAGATGTCAAGGATGACCGTTACGTATCATGGAAAACAACCTTGAAGTTGCTGGAGTTGATGAAAATGAGAAAGTTCTCTTCGCCGCCCACTATCTGGCTGGAGATGCAAGAGCTTGGTGGAATAGCATCCGCAATATGAACCATGGCCAAGTTATGACATGGGAAGCATTCAAAGTCAAGTTCAGCCGCACCCACGTGCCACAAGGTCTAGTCAACATGATGAGAGATGAATTCCGTGAATTGAAGCAAGGAAGAATGACTGTGGTGGAGTACCGTGACAGATTCCTGTCACTTGCCAGATATGCACCTGATGAGATCAACACAGAGGCTAAGAAGAAGGAGAGATTCTTGAATGGACTGCATGATGAGATGCAGACTGTCCTCGTCAACATCCATTTTCAGGATCTCGAAGAACTAGTCGACTCTGCCATTCAGGTGGAAGGGAAGATTAACCAGGCAAACGACAATCACAAGCATCGTATGATGCAGCAATCAGGATCCAGTAGTCACCAGAAGTACTGTCCCAACCCTTCACCGGGATATGCACCAAGGAACAACCGACCCCCAAATTCTCGCCCAAGCTACCCCAACCGTAGCGGAGGCAATGTGAAGTCCAGAGGAAACAATCACAACTCCGGCAATGCTAACCATTTCAACCGTTCCCCTCCCAAGAGCAACAACAACAACAACACCGCACCTTAATCGGCAGCAATGTTGTGCCTGCTGCAGCCAAGGACAAGTCCCAGATCACTTGTTTTGAGGTGGAGGAAGGGTCACTACTCCAATGAGTGTCCCAAGAAGACGCCGCTAATGCCCTCGGAATGCCCCACCTCAGCAGCAGTGTCATGTTCAACAAGGAAGGAGATTTTCCTGTGGAACCTCACAACCGCAACGGTCGTCTCTTCCACATGAACGCAAAAGAAGCCCAGGAAGCGCCAGATGTAGTGCTGGTATGTTTTCTGTCAACTCAGTTTTAGCAAGAGTATTGTTTGATTCTGGAACATCGCATTCATTTGTCACCGAAGAATTTGCATGCACTAGTAAGATTCACTCAACCAACCTCAAGCATGTCATGATAGTTCAAACTCTGCTCAACTACAAAAGCTAGAAAAATTTGCAAAGTTGTACCTATCGTAATACATGTGATAGATTTTATGCCAACCTAATTGTACTTGGAACCAAAGGATTGGAAGTAGTACTAGGTATGGACTGGATGTCAAGGCATAAAGGATTGATAGACCGTGCTAAGAAAGCCATCACCATGACCAGAGTTCCGAGTCACAGAGAGCATATCTCCTAAACCTTACCCCGCCAATTCAAGTGCAACAAGAGTGTAGCCCCGCCCACCATAGACCAAGTCAGAGTAGTCCTGTGAATACCTTGACGCATTCCTGATGAATTGCTGTATGCCCTCGGATAGGGATATTGAGTTCATTATCGAACTAATCCCGTAACCGACCCATAGCCCAGAGACCCTATAGCATGAACCCCTCAGAGTTAGTGGAACTGAAGAAGCAGTTGGATGCCATGTTAGCAACAGGCTTGATTCAGCCAAGCGCATCGCCATGGAGATCACCAGTGTTATTCATCGACAAGAAAGATGGAGGCAACCGTCTGTGTACAGATTATAGAAAGTTGAATGACGTCACCATCAAGAACAAGTACTCTTTGCCAAAGATAGAGGATCTATTTGATCAGTTGACCGGAGCTCAGGTATTATCAAAGATTGATCTTAGGACTGGTTATCACCAACTTAAGATTCGTGCAACGGATATTTCGAAGACCGCCTTTACTACTCACTATGGTTTATACGAGTATACGGTTATGTCTTTTGGATTAACCAATGCCCCTGCTTATTTCATGAATCTCATGAATAAGATCTTTATGAATTTCCTAGATAAGTTTGTAGTTGTGTTTATCGACGATATCCTTATCTACTCCAAGTCAGAAGAAGAGCATGAGCAACATCTGAGAGTTATCCTAGAAACCCTGAGAGAGCATCAGTTATATGCCAAGTTCAGTAAGTGTGAATTTTGTCTAAAGGAAGTAGGATTCCTAGGACATATTGTGTCTGCCGGAGGAGTCTCTGTTGATCACGCCAAAATCAAAGATGTCGAAGAATGGGAAGCCCTAACCACTCAAACCCAAGTCCGTGCATTTCTCGGATTAGCGGGATATTACCGCAAGTTCGTAGAAGGATTATCGAGCATAGCCTGACCAATGACCCAATTGTTGAAGAAGGACAAGAAGTTTGAATGGATGAAAAATCAAGCCGCCTGTGAGCTGAAAAAGAGATTGATATCCACCCCAATATTGATCATGCTAGACATCAAGAAGCCGTTTGATGTGTATTGTGACGCATCCAAGATTGGTCTAGGATGTGTATTGATGCAAGAAGGCAAAGTTATCGCATATTTGTCTCGACAACAAGCAAGATGAGCAGAACTATCCTACCCATGATCTTGAGCTAGCAGCTGTGGTTCTAGCGCTGAAGACATGGCGCCATTATTTGATGGGTAATCGTGAGATTTACTCGATCACAAGAGCTTGAAGTATATTTTCACCGTAAAGAGCTAAATATGAGACAAAGGAGATGGATAGAGTTAATCAAGGATTATGACCTTGACATTCACTATCACCCCGACAAAGCCAACGTGGTAGCGGATGCTCTTAGCAGATTGCCGTGTAGGCTTAACACCATGATCAAGGAGAAGCAACCAAGTTGGTATGAGGAATTGGAGCAGTTCAGGACTGAATTAGTTAGCAAAGGATTCTTAGCTAGCATTTAACTTCAACCCACTTTGATTAGCCAAATCAAGGAAGCCCAGAAAGGGAATGAAAGTATCGACGGAATCAAACGCCAGACAGGCTGTGAAAGGTACCGGATTCAACGAAGACGTAAGAAGGGGTACTATGGTACAAAGGACGATCTGCAGCAGAGATTCGAATCAAGGAAGTTATCATGAAGGAAGCTCATGATACTCTTTATTCTATCCACCCCGGAGGAACAAAGATGTACCAGGATTTGAAAGAGCAATTTTGGTGGCACAAGATGAAGAGAGAAATCGGAAGCTACATCGCCAAATGTGACATCTGTCAAAGAGTCAAAGCAGAACATCAGAGACATGCAGGACTATTGCAACCCTTGCAGATTCCGGAATGTAAATGGGATTCCGTCGGAATGGACTTTATCACCGGTTTACCTACTTCTAGTAGGGGAAATGACTCAATCTGGGTCATAGTTGATAGACTGTCCAAGGTAGCCCACTTCATACATGTCAAGACAACTTACCAAAGTGCAAAGTTAGCAGAACTGTACATTGCTAGGATTGTTAGTCTGCATGGAACCCCCAAGACCATCATATCAGATCGAGGAACCTAGTTTACCTCCAGATTTTGGTAGAAAGTTCAGGAAGGATTGGGAACCAAGTTGAATTTCAGTACCGCTTATCACCCGCAAACAGATGGACACACTGAGAGAGTCAACCAGATCCTTGAGGATATGCTTAGAGCTTGTGTGTTGGAATACGAATCAAAATGGGAAGACTGCCTGCCTTTCGCAGAATTCTCATATAACAACAGTTATCAAGCTAGTTTGCAGATGGCACCATTTTAATTCCTATATGAAAGAAAGTGGCGTACCCCTTTGAATTGGTCGCAAGTAGGAGAGAGTCAGATCTTCGGACCCGACATTCTCCGAGAAGCAGAAGAGAAAGTTCACAAAGTCCGTGAGCACCTCAAGATCACCCAATCCAGACAGACGAGTTATGCTGACAAAAGAAGGAGAGCCCTGACTTTCAATGTTGGAGATTTTGTATATCTCAAAGTTTCACCATTGAAGGGAACTCAACGCTTTAGTCTGAAGGGAAAGTTAGCCCCCAGATATATCGGACCTTTCAAGATTCTGAACCGCCGAGGAGAGGTATCGTATCAACTGGAACTGCCGGAAGAGATGTCAGCCATCCACAATGTGTTCCATATCTCGTTACTTCGCAAATGCCTGGAAGTGCCAGAGAAGACTGAAGTTTTCAAGAACATCGATCACAGAGCTGTGGAAATCAACAATGACCTGACCTATCGGGAAGTGCCCATCCATATCTTAGAAGAAGCCTACAGAACCACCAGGACCTGGAGCATCAAGTTTCTCAAGATCCAGTGGAGCAACCATACCGAGGAGGAAGCTACTTGGGAGCGAGAAGATTACATTAGGACAGAGTTCCCAGATCTCTTTAATTCCTAGTTTTCTTTGTAAATTCGGGACGATATTTTGTTTAAGGAGGGAAGGTTTGAAACATCCCAAAACTTTAATCCAGGATTATCAAGATCAAATCATCCAAAAATAGGGTTAACAAAAACTTTTCCCAATAAAAAAATGAAAGCATTCATATGTGTGTGCATTTAAAATAGGAGTTGATTTGAAGTTCCTTGTTTATGTGATCCAATGCTTGTAAAATGTTGCTTGGGTGATTTAAACATCATCTACATCATTCCAAAACTTTTACCAAAGAAAATCAAATCAAAAAGAATTAAAAAGGAGGAATGGTCATTTTGGCCATTTTAATCCCCTATAATACTTTGAGTGTTCCTAGCACTCATTTCTTAACAGAAACAATTCATGATATTTGCACCCCTTGCTAGTACACATAATGAGGTACCAAGGGCCACCTTGTGATCTGCAAAAATCTTTCAAATGCTAATTTTAAATGATAGTTGAAAATTGAATCTAGTTCATATGGGTAGATCCCACCTTTTCAAAAACCATTCAAACAAGCTCCACTTTCAAAACCCTTGCAACCAGAGACTACCTAGCACTAGTGGAGAACACCCAAAAAATTTGAAATCAAAATTCAAAAGTTTATTTCTTGCGGCCATTTAATCAAACACTTGGCAAAAGTGTGTTTAAACTCTAAATCATAGCTCACTGTTTTGAACAGGGTTTTGCCCCCATTTGATCCCCATTTAATCTTTTGGTCCCCTCTTGATCTAACCATGCCATTAGCACCCATCCCCTACTCCCCTAGCTGCACTGCATTGCCATGCCGAGCCACTCCTCGCCGGCCGACCGTGCACTCGCAGCAGCAGCCCTCTCCAGCCTCTCTCGCCATGTCTAGCACATTGCCAGTGGTCCACCTCCACCGTCCAACCAGCCCTGTGCCGTAGACAGAGAGCAGAGCGGCCAGGAACCGCCGCGCCCGGAGCTGGTCGACCATGCCGACGCCGCCCACAGAGCATGCTCTGTCCCCGCGTGCATAGAATGCCCCTTGGCCGCAGCCCGCGCCCACCGCTCCTCCATGACATGGGGAACACCCCAGACACCCCCGCTGGCCGCCCAATGCCCCACAGCCACCGCTCGCCGTGGACACCGCCGCCGCTGGCCAGAGCCACCGCCTGCATCTGCATGCCACCGCCCCCACGCCAGATTCACTTCCTAGAGCATCGCCAGAGACCACCTGTCGATCGCCATCCTCCGCCATGCCGCTTAGTCACCAGAATCGTGTCGCCGAGTCGCCGCCCATACCTTTTGGTCTCACCGTCGGGCCTATATAAACAGACCTCCCCCGCACCATTTTTCCACATCCACTCACTCCCCACCTCTCACTGATCCTCTCACCCCTCTCGCTGGAGCCAAGCGAGCTCTGCCTCGCCAAAATTGGAGCCGGAGCAACCGCAGCAGGAGGAGAAGGGCGCCTATGATTTAGGGCACCCCAAGCTCCGCCAAGAATCGCTACCGCTGCCTTCCGGGCTTTGCTTGCTCGCCTACCTGCTGGAGCCCTAGTACGCCCCTCAGCAGACCCCACCGAGCCGCTTAGGTTCGATTCGGGCACCTGCTTCGTCGACGCATTTACCCTCAACCGAGATCCCTTTCTAATCTTACTACCACAAGACACGTAGACTGCTTTCGTGTTAAGACCCAATCAAAAGAAGGACCCCCTATCACCTGAGCCTCACATGGAGCGCCATTGGGCCAGCCCAAGTTCTTTCCCCGCGCTAGCCCAACTGCTCAAATCTGGATTTTTCTTTTTAAGTTGACTCTAGTTTATGTCCACTATTTTAAAATTCAATTCTGGGAGTTCTATAAATCCAAATTGCATGAAAGCAATTTTGTCTGAAAGGTATTGAAATGATCTATCTAAGACCGTTGGATTTAATTCAATTTGATTATAGATCTCTCCTAATAAAAATAACAAAATGTACATTTGCACCTTGCAACATTTTTATAAAACCAACCAAGATAGCTTTTGAGTTGATTCCACCTCTCAAAAATCACATTTCACCATATCTATCTAAATATGTAATAATATTAAGGTTTACATGCAAAGGACTTTGTACTAGTACCAAATTAGTGCTATATAGGTATTTCTAGTCACTTTAAATCATTAAATAATAAACTTAAACCAAAGTAATTATGATCCAACCTTTAAATCTCATTCCCACATGTTAGAATATGTGGTGATGACATGTATCAACATGATCCCATATTTTAAGTGGTGAATATTAAATCTTAGTTAATTTTTCAATGAGTAGAAATTACTTTTCTAAAATAAAAGGAATGAAACTATTGAATTAAACTTAGGATGCTTGTGATGATAATAGATCATCAATTGTGTGTCTTAGAAAGCTATTTAGCCTAGTTAAGTATTGTTTGGTGATTGTGTACTCCGTATGTATTTATAGAAGATAGTACCGACCAAGCTTACGAGGAGGAGGAGTTCTACCAAGAAGAAGACTTAAGAAAACTTCAACCATCGCACCAACCAAGGCAAGCCACCATTAATAAAGGTAAGCTAACACTTGCAAGCTTTAGTGCTTAGCAAGATAGGATCAAAATAGATGATTTAGCAAAGATGCCTTAACCATGCTTTGATCATACCCCTTTTTAACTAGTAGTTACCTCAAGTCCTTGCTTACAAGTTTTTACCTCCCTTAGTTTACACCAAGTTCTTTACTTGTTCTGAAGGTAGCATAAAAAGTATAAAACTTGACCTATTTAGAAACCTTTAGATGTCATTCTATGGCATGAGATTGAAACCATCACTTCCACCTTAGTGAACACTCTTAACTTAGTTATTTAGAGTAGATCAAAAACTTGAGTCACTTTAGATGGGAACACTTGGTGAAAATGAATTATGAAAACCTTGGAATGATGAGTCATTCTATTGAGATGTTTTGACATGTGTTGAGAAACTCAAATGGTTGATGATGATGAAAACGATGAGGCATGAGCCTTAACCCTTTTATAAAACTGATGGTTGGATTCGGATGCGATACCATTCCAAATTTACCGTACAACCACACTACCTGAATTGGGTAAGGCTTAGCTGGAAATTTATATGCATTAGTATTAGTTCCTCATGGAGAGGTTTGAGCTAAGGCTACCTCTCATGATGTCCACCTATGCAGTGCCCAAGATGACTGATGGTCATGGTTGGGAGGCCATGCTCATAGGAGAGGTGCTTATACTAGGGTGTGTAAAGGGAAGGTTATGTTTGATTATCTGCATACTAAGTATAATGATTCAGGGTTATCCCTGACAGATGTATCGAATCTTGTGGTGAAAGTGTACCACCTCTGCAGAGTGTCAAACTATTCGAATAGTCATTCATGTTATGGACAGTTGGAATGGCCATACTGTTTCGTTGTTAGATGTTTTCTAAATAACTTGAAATGAATGATGAATCTTGACTTGACCACAACAGGGTTGTGTTTATGACAATAACTTCCCAACTTAAGTGATTCTAGAACCTTACTTTATCTTTCTTGCTTCTGAACTCAGCTTAGGTTTCAAACTTAACTTTAGAGTTAAACTTAGATTTAGCACTTTAACTTAGAACTATAGTACCTGTTGATAGTAGTTTGCGAGTACTTAAAGAGTACTCATGGCTTTTGTCCCTGACTATTCGCATGGCCAGACTATGAAGGAGACTATCAAGATGATGGCCATTAGGACGGCTATGATAACTAGGACTATCTGCCTTCGTCAGCATTGCCTGTGCCCCTGAAGATGGACCCCACCGCTACGCTTATCTTTTATTTCCGCTGCTTGTTGTATTCAGACTGGATCATGAGATCCTTATTTGTGTAAGACCTTATATATGGTTTGTAATGGATGATGTACTGTGATATCCAATCCGTTATGTCTCGCAAAAATGGTAATCCTGGGATTGCGAGGTATGGCATAACGGGTATCTGGAATTAAAAAACCGGGTGTTGATAGGTGGTTTGGCCACCCTGTCCCCCCTCCCTTCGTCTCTCCTTCTGGCTACATGAATCTTCCCGGAAAATAATGATTTTGGCTTTTGTTCGGTCCAATTCCGAGAATATTCATTTTCTGACTTTCTGGAACCAAAAACAGCAGAAAACAGGCAACTGACACTGTGGCTCTTGTTAATAGGTTAGTCCAAGAGATCATAGGAAAAGTACCCCAAAGTGTGTACAAAACATAAGAAAGTAGATAAAACCAAGCATGGAACATCAAAAAGTATGGATACGTTAGCAACGTATCAGGGTGCACCCGTACCATCCGCACGTACTACCTGCCACCAGCTCCGTTATATCAATACAAGCAACTTTTGTGAAGGGGAGATGATGAAAAAGAGAACACAGCTGCCACAAACTCATGTAGAGAGGGAGAGATCGGATCTAGAGAAGGAGAAGAACCCCATCGCATTATTCGATGATCTCTAGCCTCTGAACCATTCACTCTACTAGTATCCCCATTTATACTTAGAGAGAGATAGATTGGCACTTCTAAGATTAGGGTTTAATACTTTGATCTACCTTGGTTTGTATTTGATTCAATCTTCAACTGGTATTGTGGCTTTCTACGATAACTTTGAGATGATTTCGATTTGCAATACAATTATGCCTTTGATTAATCTTCCTCTCTTGTCTGAGTAAATCCCCATAGGCGTGGGAGATGTAGGGGATTGGTGCGATGTGTTGTGAATTCTTTAATTCCATCCATTTGTGATTGTTGTAGTGTTTATTAAATTGTGAGAATGATTATCTATGTTTTTCTAATGCTTGTTATCTAATTTAAGGGCCTAGGTAACATGATCTAGAGATCTCATAGGTATGAACTTGTATGCTAGCTTAATCATGACCCCAAGTGACACATCCGATATCAATGAGGAGCTAGTACTACTCAAGGACAACAAGGAACCATCAAGATTAAAGCCTTGATCTGGTCGGAAGACCTTAATTAATGCGTTGACCATTGTCGTGGTAACAGGCAGACGGATTATTGGGGCTGGGAAGAATTGGCTATGAGGACTTCTAGTCGATATTTGGGTTGCTTGCCTACTCACTTATAAATAAGAAATATCAAAATTATTTATCTCACTTTATTAATCTGGCACTTTTACTATCTCCATGAACTGTTTCTCTCCGCGCCTAACTTCTTATCTGCAGGAACTTCAAACACTTTTCTCGTCTTTACTTTTATGCAATTTAATTCTTATTCTTCCTTACGCAAGTTTCCTCTATCTTTCACTCACCACTTTCCACCGTCAACAACTGCAGTCAATTCACTCAAGACCGATAACACCTTGAGTGCGATGTAAACGCCGATAAAAACACTTACCTAGGCTCCTTATTGGGATCGATATAAAACTACTAGAATTAATACCTCTAAAACATGTAAATTTAACCTGGCACTTGCAGGTCATCAAGATATTATTACGCTGTTCGAACCAAGCGCTAAGTATTGTTTCTTGACAAAAGTAATTGTTGACACCATCTATAATCTCCATTGAAGACAGAGGTACCACTCGATTAGGAAAAACCTATTTACCTTCGTACAATGATCATATTCCAACTGAGAGATGCCTAAAATTTATTGAAAGATTTTATAACTCACATACTGTAGACGTAAATAGCTTGATTCCTTTGATTGTAGACTTGACCATCACCCAGGGGGTTGAAGAACCTGAGCTACCATTGGGAGAATATGGGAATCCATCTAGGCACTTAAGAAAAATACCTATTCTTTATCCTGAACTTGAAGGCCGGGAATTTAAAATATATCTTGAACTAATTTATATGATCAAAGATATTGCTTTCTCAGAAAAAGAAGAGGAACATCCTAGTGATCACTTGACAAGGGTCCATGACCTTTGCGCTACTCTTAAACCAGGAAGTCTACCAATAGAGTTTGTACTCCTTAAACTTTTTTGCTAGTCTCTAAAAGATAATGCTTTTACTTGGTGACAAGGCGTAACATCGGCAATGCCCATGGTTATGGACTTAGGGTTTCGAGGAAAAGAGAATGCTGGGGATTTCGTCGGCTGATCAGAAAAACAAGGGAGTCGAAGTTGTCAAATTGCTTATGGTAAAATCGATTATAGATTGCTCAAGTCTTTTTTTGGTGCCTCTGTGTTGGCTCCTACCAGCCTATATATAATAGGTGGGTCCCAAAGCCGAATGCGGATAGGTTATAAACTATGATTACAACAGTGGTACAATGTCGGCTTCTATTTCCTTATCTACCAAACTATATCTTCTGTCGGATGCTTCCTAGGCCTTCCTTGTGGGCTTCATGGGTCAGAGTCCTTATGCAGCTAGGGTAACAAATTATAACGCACCGAGTAATCATACTCATATCAAGAGCTCATGAGGCTCCATCCGAATCGTAAATTCGAGTTGAGTCTCAAAGATAGTTTTAGTATTTATGATTCGGGTTGCACTTATAGAGAAGCTGACATGTCGGACCCAGCAGGCCCAAGCATAACCCATGAAATTATCCTATCAGCTGCCGAGCCCAATACCTTCTAATTAGGCCTTTTCGTGGTCTTGTGGCCACCAACCATAGCCCATTCAATTTAGGAGTGAGCCCATGGAATATAAACCATGACGAATAGAGCATCCGCCCTGAGTTAGCACAGAATCTTTTTAATTCGGCCTTTATGAGCATTTTTGTACTCTAAGGTCGACATCCGGGACCCAAAAAATAGTCCAACATACACATGTTTCTTTCAAATAGCGTTGTCAATCTGGGATCCAAGATAGACATCGCTTCTCAAGACAGGAGGTTGACACTGGGACCCAAAGAAGTTTCCAAGGTCAAAACAGGACATGGCCAAAAAAGTCCATCATACGCACATTTCATTTACAAAGAGGCTGATATGTGGGACCCAGCAGCGCGACCTTATACAGATGCTACATCGAGCAACGTAGCCAATCCGAAATAGGGAGGCACGACGCGAAAAAATTTCATCATGTACATGTTTCTTGTAATGAGAAGCTGAAATGGGAGACCTAGCAGCGTGAGCAAACGGAAGATTCGTCGAGCAACGCTATCTAGTTTGGAACAGGGTAGCGCTAGAGAAGAAAATTTTCCATCATACCCATGATTCTTCTAATGTGAGGCTAACATAAGGGACCCACTAGCCTGAATAAACGGTTGATGCACCGAGCAAAGCTATCAAGTTCGGAACACGAAGGCGCTACAGAGGGTACAAAATCCATCATACACATGTTTCTTTTAATGAGAGGATGACATATGGGGCCTAGCATCGTGATTAAACGGCAGATGCATCGAACATCCCTATCAAGTTCGGAACATGGTAGCACGAGCAAAGGAAAAAAATCCATCATACACACGTTTCTTCTAATGAGAGGATGACATGTGGGGCTCAGGAGGTTGTTAAAGGTAGATGTGTCGAGCAGCGCTATCAACTCGGAATGGGGTGGTGCCAGCGAAGGAAAAATTCCATCATACATACATTTCTTCTAATGAGAGGATGACATGTGGGTCCCAGGAAGTTGATTAGACGGTAGATGCATCGGGAAGCGCTATCAACTTTAGAACAGGGTAGCGCAGGCGAAGGAAAAAAATTCCACCATACACATGATCCTTCTAATGAGAGGCTGACATGTGGGACCTAGCAGCCTGACTAAACGACAAACGCCTCGAGCTACATTATCAAGTTCAAATAAGGGAGGTGTGACCAAAAAGTATGGTCCGCTAGAGACACTGACGTCCGGGACCCACACGCCTCAAAAGACTTCGGCGATTCAACATCGCCTGAGGAAACGAACATATTGCTTCTGCCACGCGCCAGCCGAGCTTCCTCCATATTTTTAGCAGATCTGTCGTAGTAGAAGGCCGTGAAACCGGAAAAAAAAAGTTTTCCATCGGTCACGGCCGAGCTAAGAATTTTGTCGCGGAAGACTGATGTCTACGCACTTCTATTCTTGTAGACAGTTGTTGGGCCTCCAAGTGCACAGGTTTGTAGAACAGTAGCAAGTTTCCCTTAAGTGGATCACCCAAGGTTTATAGAACTCAGGGAGGAAGTGGTCAAAGGTATCCCCTCTCAAGCAACCCTGCAATCAAGATACAAGAAGTCTCTTGTATCCCCAACACACCCAATACACTTTTCAGGTGTATAGGTGCACTAGTTCGGCGAAGAGATAGTAAAATACAAGTGGTATGGATATAAGACAACGGTGTCAGAAAATAGCTTGATGGTGTGGAAGAGACTAAAGGCAAACTAAAATAAAGATGGCAGCAAGCAAACATGTAACATATCTAGTTGCAAACGGTGTTTCAATGTTTATAAACAAGGCCTAGGGACCATACTTTCACTAGTAAACACTCTCATATAAATATCTTCTCTTTCTGATACTACTCTGAACTACTCTCCGGTTGGACACTCTAATCCATGGTACGGCTATAACAGCACTCCTCAAAGTTCGCTTTCCCATCTATATAACCCCACACCATCACCTTGAGCGCTAGATGGTTCCAACAAACACCACCATTTCATAGAAACATCCAACTCCAAATATAACTCATAACAAGTAATTGTAATCTCTAGCCTAAGTTTCACCATGGTGTGCACGCTGTCACTTTCACACACATGGGGAGAGCAGAGATCTATTAAAGCACTTGAGTAGCAAAGTAGATCTATTTGATTACAAAGCTCATGATCACAATATGATCATGCATAGAGAGAGAGATGAACACATAGCTACCGGTAGAACCCTTAGCCTCGAGGAAGAACTACTCCCTCATCATCATGGGAATCAGCAACGGCGATGGAGATGGTGGTGAAGATCGATGGAGATGGCTGGGGCACTTGCCCTACAGGTGCCTAACAATGACTTTCTATCCCTCAAATCTCCCTTAGGTGGCGGCGGTGGCGGAACTTTTCGTGGCTGGAGGTTGGTCGATCTAGGGTTTATGCATCGGGAGGCTTCTTATAGGCGAAGAGGTAAGGTCGGTGGGCGGCCAGGGGGCCACACCACCTGGTGGCGTGGCCAAGGGTCACCCGTGCCACCATATAGTGTGCCAGGCCCTGGCCCCTCTCCGTCCCGTCTTCTGCCTCCGTGAGTCTTCTGGTAAAATATCAACTTTGACTTTTGTCCCGCCCAATTCCGAGAATATTCATTTTCTGACTTTTTTGGAACCAAAAACATCAGAAAATAGGCAACTGGCACTGTGGAATTTTGTTAATAGGTTAGTCCCAGAAAGTGTATAAAAATACTCCAAAGTATGGACAAAACATAAGAAAGTAGATAAAAACTAAGTATGGAACATCAAAAATTATAGATACGTTTGGAACGTATCAACATCCCCAAGCTTAACTCCTACCGCCCTCGAGTAGGTAAGGATAAAAAGAAAGAATAATTTTTTAGGTGACATGCACCATCATAAACTCGATCAAAGTATTTGTAAAACATTGATAGCTAGGATCATAGTACTTCAACATAGCATGAAAGACAAAGTTATAACAATAAGACATAGCAACTATGTTGCAACATGAAAAGGCACAAACAAAAGATTCATGAATAACAATGCTTTGCAAGACGTTTGTTTGTTTCACATAAAGAAAACATAGCATAGTGGCATTTAGCTTGTCCCTCATAGAGTATCAAACATAAATGCATAGGACACCTTCAAAGTTCATAAGGGTGATTAGATACAAATAGTTTAAGAACAAGCAATATCAAAGTTATGCATCAATCAATAAGTCTTGGGACAATGCACATAGAACTAAGAATGGCCACTATGCTCTCAAAATAGGTGCATAAAGATAGAAGGTGGAGACTCAACATAAAAGTAAAAGAAAGGCCTTCATGGAAGGAAGTAGGGATTCAAGTTTCATAAAGAGCTTCCAAAAATTATGGTACTTATTAGCTTTCAGCTCTGATTGCCCCTATCATAAGCATCTTTAGGTGATTAAGGTTAAAGTGACAAAACTAAGAGGATATGCTTGACAAGTTATAAGTTGAAATATCATGCCCCTTACTTACGAGTACTGAACCTCATGCTACTCAACTTCAGTCACAAGTAAGATCTTGTCATTGTAAGTACATATGTATCATAGAGAACCGCCAACAGGGTACCCCTTGTACATGATACAAAAGCTATCCCATAATCAAAATGACAAGGCAGGCAGACAATGAGCATCTCAAATATCTTTTATTTGCTATTTGCATAGGTTTTTATTGAGGATGCTTCATAGAGTGCTCATTATAGTTATGCTGCAAGTTTCCACCATGATTAGGCATGGCTTAGGCTAGCGCCTGCATTTCTCTAACACACATACAAACTCCATGATCTTACAAGTTCCCCTTTTATTTCACACCACCGGGATCCATAAGCAAAAGAATCATGATATCAACGAAATAATAAGTGCAATGTTGAAAGCGTTCCCCGTGATACATGGTTCTGCTAACTTCAACTTATAAAGCGCAAGCATATACCCAACAAAGATGGACGCAATGGTTCAAGATTATTAAATGCAAAAAAGTAAAGTGTGCCATCAAGTTCGTGAGAGCTTTAATCACTAGTTTTCACATAACAAGTTTAATTCGGAAGGTAGATATAAACATGAATATACTTGGAATAGCAAATGCTAATAGGTAGGTATGGTGGACTCTTTGGAACAACTTGGTTTTATTTGGAGTTGGATGCATGAATGGAACTCATACTTGGTTATGGAGGCTAGCAAAAGACTGGGAGCGACCAACTAAGAGAGCAATAATGGCCATAATCATGCAGAGCGACAAAACATCATTAATCAAAGCATAAAGTGATATTACAAGTCGAAAACTAAAGGGTCCTAAAGGCTTATGGTGACTTGGGATAGTCATAACATGGTGTGAGCATGCTCCAAGTCAACCCAAATAAATCATCAAAGGAGAATACCATAATAATATGCTTTAATATGCTAAAACAATGCATGATTCTTAAAAGGCACATTAAGCAATCTCAATTGTTTATAACATGTCATGATACAACAAAGATCACTAAGCATAAAGCCAAAACAATATCAAGCATGACATGACAAAGCATAGGCCATAGTCAAAAACAAGCTCCTTTTTGCACTTAATCATGAACTTTTCCTACTCTTTTCCAATCCAAACCAATCTTATTTGAAAACTAATGTGTGAATGAGGGGGTCCAACCAATTTATTCAAGCAAACTAAGAAAACCAAGCAAACAAAAACCAAAAACGAAAACAAAGACGCTCCAAGAACAACACAATTGTGCATGAAACAATAAAAATGAAGTGTTTGGAAGAAACTTGTGATTTTTATTGATCTTTGATGCTTGTACCTCTTGAATATTTCTTGGGGTGACACGGGGTGGCATCCCCAAGCTTGAGCTTTAGTCCATTATTCATCTCATTACATCATTCTCTCCATACACCTGAAATTTTTCTTCATACAAAACTTCACATAATCTTTATTAGCAACATTAGTGCAATAAAGATAATAAGTCTTTTTTTCAGTTTCAACACCAATAAAACTTCCAATTAAACACAAGCTACTGAAGCACTTTCCTTGAAAAGCTCAATTCCCCAAAGAGAACCCAAAAAGAAACCAACAAGAAGCAATTGCAAATAATGGCAGAAATCTGTCAAAACAGACCAGCAGGTAAAAACCAATTTTTTCGAAGACCTTATGTTGCTCAAATCAAAAAGTGTTGAACTAACGAAAGTTAGATAACAACCTGGGACAGAAGCACAAAAATTCACGCCTCAAAACGACGTACAGAGATTTTACACGAATTTTTACAGTGAAGCACAAAAATCTGTTTCGGGACAGAAACTTTCCCAAACCTTACTTCTCTCATTAGAGATTACTCTTGGCACAAAAAGCAAATAAAAAGAATAAGGAGCGGTTATTACAGAGATAATAACTTCTAAGACTTATCTAAAACTTTTGGGTTATCTTCCAATAAGTACTTTTCTTTAACGCCTTTAAGTTAGGCTTGATAGTTTGAGAAAATGCTCACGTAAGAAATACGAATCTATTATATATATTAAAAGTACATTACGGGTCTGCCAGAATTAAGAGAAATAGTCAAGAAAATCTCAAAAAAAACAGAAATATCCGGCCATTCATTTAGCTAACTAATCAATCACAGCCGATTGATCCTAGAAGTAGCCTATAGACATTGAGGTTTAATAAAATTACCCACCAATGCCCTTAAGTGTCATGTACCGATTCATGCCTAGGTGAAAGAGAAAACAAGTCTGCTTCCGCCGCCATATTCTGATCTTGGAGTAGGTCCTCACGTACACCGCCACCACCGTATTTTATTCCGTACGTCCCTATGCCAGTGCTATCTCCTTCGTCTGCATCCGTATACCGGTGCTATCTCCTTTGGGTTGCAAGTTGCTTGCCTCACGCATGAAACAAAAGATGGATGGATCGGTCGAAGGCTAGATGGCATCATGCTTGCTACTTGTATATATGCGTGTAGAAGAAGGTCCTCAGGTACGCTGCCGCCGCCACTACATACGATCTCCGAGCATGTCCTGATGTTTGTTGGCGCCGTCGTCAGAGGTCGTCGCCATATTCCGATCTATATATGAGCGTGTGCTCGCCCTGTATTTTCCTCCATACGCCCCCTCTTCCGGCTCAACCTCCTATGCGTGCAGGCATGTATGCACACTCCTTGCCTCACGTACGACCATAGGTTGCCATGCAAAAGATGGATGGATCCATGGAGGCTAGCTTGCTCATGCATGCGCCTTGTATGTCTGGAGAACAAGGACCAATCTATGCAGAACTTGACTCATGCGAACAGCCAGACATTCTCGAGCGGGTAATTACTCTATGACTCCAATTTCTTTAATTCTCGGTCTTTTTCTTCACACTACGACATACTCCGATCATCAGCATTGTAGGCCCCGGTAGGCGTGGTAAAATTATTAATGGTGCAATCAGCTCTGTTGTGAGTTTTAGTTTTATATCATATAACTTTGAATTTTTTCATGTAATGTTTTGTTAAAATAAGAACTTATGAACTAAAATTTTAAGTAACAGACTAGCGAAAAGGAGAAAGTAAACGGTAGCTCAAAATTCAAAAGAAACAAATCGGATATTCAATTCACAAAAAACAACAAAATACTTGGTTTCTCTTCAAACTTAGCTATCTCCCAAATTGTTTGACATACATTTATTTTGATGTGTGCACCCTAATTCTTAGGTATAGATATCAAATATAACAGAAACATGAAGTAATAGATTATTACTGATCTGATAGTATGGTTATTTTGTAGTTAGTACTCGTGTCAGTCTAAAATATTTTTGGTAACCTATAAAAATTTTCTGTAGTAGTTTCCTGCGGAGTTTGCAATTGAAATCTTATAGTTGCTCTATGCAGGACTTGACTCATGCGAACAGCCAGACATTCTGGAGCGGGTAATTACTCTATGACTATAATTTCTTTAATTCTCGGTCTTTTTCTTCACACTGCGACATACTCCGATCATCAGCATTGTAGGCCCCGGTAGGCGTGGTAAAATTATTAATGGTGCAATCAGCTCTGTTGTGAGTTTTAGTTTTATATCATATAACTTTGAATTTTTTCATGTAATGTTTTGTTAAAATAAGAACTTATGAACTAAAATTTTGTGAACAGACTAGCGAAAAGGAGAAAGTAAACGGTAGCTCAAAATTCAAAAGAAACAAATCAGATATTCAATTCACAAAAAACAACAAAATACTTGGTTTCTCTTCAAACTTAGCTATCTCCAAATTGTTTGACATACATTTATTTTGATGTGTGCACCCTAATTCTTAGGTATAGATATCAAATATATCAGAAACATGAAGTAATAGATTATTACTGATCTGATAGTATGGTTATTTTGCAGTTAGTACTCATGTCAGTCTAAAATATTTTTGGCAACCTATAGAAATTTTCTTTAGTAGTTTCCTGCGGAGTTTGCAATTGAAAGCTTATAGATATTTTGTGGCCTGCAAATCTCGGAATCACATATTTGATATGGTTACATGGTAGGTGTCAGTCTCATATTGTCCTACAATACCGACCTAGGCATGTATTTAATGTTTATTATCAAGAATAAATATGGATCGTACTCCGTTTTGTTATTTCTCTTTCCATATTTTGTGCAGATACTACACGGAGGATCATCTTATTGCTTATGAGAAGAGCACTGCTATCAAATCTTGCATCCAAAAGGTTCACCTTCATTCGATTTGTTATTTGCACCCTCTAGGTTCAAGAGGATTTTATTTTGACAATTATATGCCTACGTCTTAGTGCAAGTCAAATGCTTCTTTACAGGGGATTATGTTCTGGTGCTCGGCAACTACTAGGTTGCCTACTGTAAATATTTGTGCTTAATCGATGTTCTCTCCTGTTTTTTGGTAATTAGCAGTGCTCCTTCTGTTCCTTCAACTTTTTCTTGAAATATGATCAACGATCGGAGAGAATGTACGAAAGACACGACTACGATCTACCAGAATTGGGCCTTGCCTTGAACAACTAAGACAAGGACAATATTGAGAGTGTAATGCGCCATCAAACAACACGGTATTATCTTCACAGTTCTGGTCCTTCTTCCTTCCTCTACATTCTCATTATCTCTAGGTGTTGGGTAAAATACTATGGAATTCATGAATTGTTTAGGTGCCAAAGCTCAAAGAAACATAATGTTGCATTTAAGTTTTACACTTGCGGTCCTGAAATATACGTATTTTGCAACATCCCTTTTATGATAGCATTCACCATCAATTGTGCTATATCTATACACATCTTAATAGTACACCCATTATAATCTGCATGTGTCCTAATATGCTAATTGACGCTGATATTAACTATTGTTGTTGACCCGCTTTATTCTAATGTCTCTAATTTTGTTTTTCAGTATAGAGTTTTCCTTTTGACGATATATCAGGTGAGGATCTGCAAGACTTGCTAGGTATGCGCAAAATTATATTAGACAAAGGAGTTAATTTGTTATTTTCTTGTGTTTACTGCAGCTACACCATAGTACTTCACTCTAGGTGTGTGCATCAGCTAGAGTGACATGTTGTTATACCGCGACACTGTGGCATATTTACATGGAGCTAACATCACATAAATAATCCATTTGGTATTTAAGTTAGTATTTAGAAGATCATATTTCTTTCTCTTGCAGAGTGATCATGCTATTTCATTTACATTGTTAAAGCTTGGTCTAGAAAGAGCATATAGCCTAGAGAAGTGGTGAAAGTGAATCAAAAGCATTATAAACGGTTGGCACCTAAGAGGCTGATTGATGTGCTCTTCTTCCTGCTACTAGATTAAATTATCTATCTTTTTAAATTCAGATGCCAGCTCTTGGTAAATGTCGTACATTTGTAACACCATTAAAAGTATTCAACGTTATTCGCACCAAGTACAAGGTGCAATATTACATGAACCTGACTTTTATCGGGAGGTGTGCTTTCATGGTTAAACTGATATTTGTTTTAGATCATTTAGTGATATATACATCTTAATCATTTAGTGCTAGATGTTCTACAATATTTTCTCAGTCACTCGAATTGCCCTAGACATTAACCGTTATTTTTATCGGTTTAACTCAGAGCTCTTTAGTATTTCATTTTAAGTTGAGTTTGTTCTTCTTTCGGTGATTTATATGTTACTGTCTTAAAGAGGATGCTACTATGCTCAGATTGTGGATAAAAACAATTCTCCATGTTCCGTGTTTTTCCTGCAGTATAGTGCCAGATGTTGTTTACTTTTATCACGTGGATAAGCTAGATACATGCCCCTAATAGCTTATTAAATTATAATTTCATAATATGTGATGATGAGACATAGTGAGTTGGAGTTAGCATCTCATGTATCACCTATTTAGCATGTCCTCAAACTTTTATTTCCATTTAGCAGTCCACAAATAGTATTTACAACTACAGGTATCTTCGTCTTGAATGCTAACAATGCTCCTCTATTTGTAGTCGCTAGAGCTATGTCCTGAAATTTAAGATGACTCAAAGATATATCAATGCACATTACCAAGGTTGAGCATGCTCTTATTTTCTACACATGAATTAAATAACACATATTGCCATTTCTATATGAGAGTCAACTCTATATGAAACTTGATTATTTTGGGATGTAAGCATTTTCCTTTATCTTTATCTGCTAATGTCAATTCTAACATTTCTTTTGGTCATCGCTTCTGTAATGAGTCACAAGTGGTTATATTTGCAAATGTGTTCATATCAACTTATTATATGATGACTTCTTTTTGTCTTCAAGGTAATTGTTACAGGTTTGGATAGACTAATAGAATACACCAGCCAAAATGACTATATTTTTTTGTAGTAACTACCATATTGTCAAACTTATTTATGATGCAGAGATTTATATGTGGTGATTTATTACTAGACTGGGATGGACACTCAAATATGCCTTCTAAATTTAGTATTAAATACATATGGTACAAATTTTGTTTATGGCGGAGTATGTATTTCTGTGTGATGAATCTATCCTCAAACCAGATCCATATAAACCTTTTGGTTGCAGTCTAAATTTCCAGATGAATATATATTAATGTAGATCCTAAAACTGGAGCCTACCCATATAAATTAGAAGTTGTGCTCAGTAGCTTGCTTTATCTGTAGGAATGCACTCTCCATATTTGTAGTTTCTTGAGTTTTTTCTAGCAACTCTAGCATAACAAAGAGAACACCAACCAAATTTTATTTAACCCAACCTCCTAGAACTGCAATATTTTCTATATGTAGATTGTCGTACATATGGATGCTAGGATTTTTTCATACGGTCTCTACCAATGTTTTTGTAAGTATCGGTTGTCATTGTATATACTTGGTGCTTGATTGTGTACTAGAACAATGTTAAATAGCTTTTGAGATTTAACAAATACATGAACATGATAGTGTCTGTTAGAGATCGTATGGTATTTTTACATGCCATATTCTAATAAAAATAATGTCAAAAGGAAAATATTTAGGCATAATTGAATTATGCAATTCAAATGATATGGTTATAATAAATGGTCCTCGCATGATACAGTATCTTGGATAAAAGATTGAACGCATGTTTGTAATTTTGGTCTTTCTCACAAATTGAGGTGAGCCATATTGTATTTGTCTAACTTTTATCCATACAATTTATCAACTTCATTGTGACACGAGAGATTTTTTTTAAATATGTGATGTATTAAGATTATAGTATTATTATTATTAAAATTTCCTTCAAGACATTGAAACTGCTTTTGTTTTAATAAGCCCCCCATAATTTTACAGGTGAATGCAAGTGGTTCATGGCAAGTGATGGAGTAGGCTAATGACATCCAACTTTGTTATAATATTGAAATATATATAGTTGAATGGGTTGGCCCTTCCACTCAAGCAATTGCACAAGTTCTATACTAAAAAAAGTCTTGGGATATACACTTTTTCAGATCCAACAATCTTTATAGGTCCTTTTGATGTATAATTTGCTAAATCATAGGGAGTAAACAGTGCACTGTGTGATAAATAGGGCATGATGCTCCATGAATGCAATACTTGAATTATCGTGATTGTGACTGATATTTAAATCTATATTTCACTTCTTTATCATATTATTTACTATACCTTTCTTCATTTTTTCTAAAATAAAGCAAACATACACATATATTATGTGCCGCTTAAGGATACTTTTTAATGTAGGGTATATATATAATAACATCAAAAAGTGATGCCCGCGCGAACGCGCGGGCCACTGTACTAGTTGAAGTAAAAGAGAGCATCAAGAAGCAAATTCAAAGCACATTTAAGTCTAACCCACTTCCTATGCATAGGAATCTTGTAAATAAACAAGTCATGAAAGCACAAAGCAACAAGCATAGTAAAGAAAACAAGTGCAACTTCAAAAAAATTAACATAAAGAGGGGAAACTTAATATTATTGAGATACATAAAACCATATTTCCCTCTCTCATAATAACTTTCAGTGGCATCATGAATAAAATTAACAATATAACTATCACATAAAACATTCTTATCATGAGCCACATGCATATAATAATTATTACTCTCCACATAAGCATAGTCATTCTTATTAATTGTAGTGGGAGCAAATTCAACAAAATAGATATCATTATTATTCTCATCACCATAATCATCAAATATAGGAGGCATATTGTAGTCATAATTAATTTCCTCCTCAATAGTAGGTGGACTAAAAATATCATATTTATCATTGTAATCATCATATATTGGAGGTATAGTATCATCAAAGCAAATTTTCTCCTCTAAAGATGGGGGACTAAAAATATCATTTTCATAAAAACTAGCTTCCCCAAGCTTAGACTTTTCCATAGCATTAGCAATAATGGTGTCCAAAGAATTCATACTAACAACATTGCTATTAGCATGCAAATAAAGTTCCGTAGGTTTTTTAATTTTCTTCAAACACTTCATGTCCCAACTCAAGATAAATACTATAAAGCTCTTTTTTTTGTTATTTTCCATTAAGCCTAACTAGTGAAAACAAGAAAAAAATACAAAATTGCAGAATCTAAAGGAAATAACTTCGAGCACTCACACCGGAGGATGTGAGTACCTTATACCTTACCTCCCCGGCAATGACGCCAGAAAATAGCTTGATGTCTACGCACTTCTATTCTTGTAGACAGTTGTTGGGCCTTCAAGTGCAGAGGTTTGTAGAATAGCAACAAGTTTCCCTTAAATGGATCACCCAAGGTTTATCGAACTCAGGGAGGAAGTGGTCAAAGGTATCCCCTCTCAAGCAACCCTGCAATCAAGATATAAGAAGTCTCTTGTGTCCCCAACACACCCAATACACTTGTCAGGTGTATAGGTGCACTAGTTCGGTGAAGAGATAGTAAAATACAAGTGGTATGGATATAAGACAACGGTGTCAAAAAATAGCTTGATGGCATGGAAGAGACTAAAGGCAAACTGAAATAAAGATGACAGCAAGCAAACATGTAACATATCTAGTTGCAAACGGTGTTTCAATGTTTATAAACAAGGCCTAGGGACCATACTTTCACTAGTAAACACTCTCATATAAATATCTTCTCTTTCTGATACTACTCTGAACTACTCTCCGGTTGGACACTCTAATCCATGGTACGGCTATAACAGCACTCCTCAAAGTTCGCTTTCCCATCTATATAACCCCACACCATCACCTTGAGCGCTATATGGTTCCAACAAACACCACCATTTCATAGAAACATCCAACTCCAAATATAACTCATAACAAGTAATTGTAATTCTAGTTTATAAGTCACCATGGTGTGCACGCTGTCACTTTCACACACATGGGGAGAGCAGAGATCTATTAAAGCACTTGAGTAGCAAAGTAGATCTATTTGATTACAAAGCTCATGATCACAATATGATCATGCATAGAGAGAGAGATGAACACATAGCTACCGGTAGAACCCTTAGCCTCGAGGAAGAACTACTCCCTCATCATCATGGGCATCAGCAACGGCGAGGGAGAGGGTGGTGGAGATCGATGGACATGGCTCCGGGGGAACTTTCCCATCTCGACAGGGTGCCGGAACAGAGACTTTCTGTCCCCTAAATCTCCCTTCAAGCATGCGGCGCTGTGGAACTTTTTTGTGGCTAGAGGCTGGTCGATCTAGGTTTATGCATCAGAGGCTTTATAGGCGAAGAGGTAAGGTCGGTGGGTGGCTGGGGGCCCACACCACTGTGGCGTGGCTAAGGGTCACCCACACCACCATATGGTGTGGCCAGGCCCTGGCCCCTCTCCGTCCCATCTTCTGGCTCCGTGAGTCTTCCGGTAAAATATCAACTTTGGCTTTTGTCCCGTCCAATTCCGAGAATATTCATTTTTAGACTTTTCCGAACCGAAAATAGCGAAAATGCATAACCGGTACTGTGGCATCTTGTTAATAGGTTAGTCCCGAAAGTGTATAAAATACCCAAAGTATGGACAAAACATAAGAAAGTAGATAAAACCAAGCATGAAACATCAAAATTATAGATACGCTTAACGTATCAAAGACTAGTCGTCGAGCCAAGTCGCTATGAAGGAAACTTTTCTTGTAGTGGTGGTCTATATTTGGCTTAGATTACCGGATACACTAGCCAGTAGAGATCCTCTTAGGCTGGTCATAGTGGGAAACATACTACTCTAGTTCATGTTACTACGTACCTTCATATGTGTACATAATTGAGACGAAGGTAGAGGCCTTATTTTTGCATAAATGGCTCCAGAAATATTTCGCACCTAGAAAGGCTAGGACATTACAGTAAACTATTTTTTCTAGTCATTGGATTATAGCTACTCCTAGGATAGGATATTATTATTCTATATCTTTTGAACTGTATAGCCGAATTCAAAATCCTAGAGCGGCAAATTCTCCCGCCTCACGTCCACCGAAATATTTCGAGTGGTCACACGCCCCAAGTTGTAGCTGTACGAAATTCCTTTTCTACCCCTGGCAATGGCCTATCTACTAATGTTGGGGCGTGGGTATGGTTCGTAATCCCCCTCCCCCCGAGGGGGGCGATGGTCCCCACAGCTCTAAAACTGGGTAGTCCACCTTCCACCGACACCATTTCCCCCAAAGCATTCCGAAAAACCCCAACCCCCTCTCACCTCCAGCACATGCACCACCGCACCGTAATCATCTCCGCCGCACTTCGCCCGCCTACACGCCACCCAACCCCCCTATCTCACCTCTAGCTCCTGCACCACCACACCGGAACATCACCGCCGCACTTCGCCGGCCCACACGCCACCCCAAATCCCCTATTCCACCACCGGCTCGACCATCAGACTACTGCCTACACGCCATACATCTATACCATATACTCGACTACCACGGATCAACCGACGCCCACCTCATCAACCCTACTTTGCTCGACACCTCTTCCATACAACCATGTTAGTTTTTCCGACTTAGTACACAAAGACCACCGCTTCACTGCGCTGGTGTAAGGCCAGATTAGATCCGTTTACGACTCAATACCCACTACACCAGATCTTCTTCACCGACTTTCTTGTGCAAATCAATCCATAATCGGTCGTAACAGATCTGCTTCACCGACGATGCCATGCACTACACCGGATCTCCTTCACCGGCCATCTTTTCAAGCAAGCCAGACCCATCAACAACCTCCATAGATCTGCTTCACAGACGCCACCGAGATCTATCTGCTTCAGCCCGACTCACCACTACCGGGCACCCTCGGCCCTTGACGCCACCGCAAAGATGTCGTATGCGTAAACGATGTCGTGGCCTAGGTAAACCAGATCTCGCTTGTTCGCTCGCTTCAATATAGCAGGTATGAGCCTATGACAAAGGAACTACATTTCAGACAGGTGGTAAATTCCTACCTCAATATTGGCTTAATTGATATCCCACTCTCCTTGATAAATTCGTGTAGTCTATGTTAAATCCATGCTAAACTACTCCTTCTCGCTTCGAGGTATAAGGCCCTTGTTATATGTGTTTTTCTTTGACCAAC
This sequence comes from Avena insularis, assembly GCA_023614405.1. Lineage (NCBI taxonomy): Eukaryota > Viridiplantae > Streptophyta > Magnoliopsida > Poales > Poaceae > Avena > Avena insularis. Next base: position 345,592,032 of record CM042685.1, on the reverse strand, counting down.
AATTACTCTTAATATACATAAACAATTTTGGTAGTACAAAATGTACATCATTAGAGTTCATTGGTACTATGCAGTTTATGGCAAATGTTAATTCAATAACATCCAAGTCGCTTACCTATTCAACAAGTTCACAAGTTATGTCATCATAATGTGCACTTGCTTTCAAGGTTACAACATCGACCGCATGTAATTTTGGAGTTCATTGGTAGTTTTAAACCATTGAACATGCAGGTTAACATTCCTCGCTTCTACAAGTTCAGAATTTATGCTATTTTAATTTCAATCTGTTGTTCTAAGCAAACACAAGAATCGCTTTCTTATGTAATTCATCGCAAATTTTATGTCATTGAACTTGTTGGTTTTGCATTCCTCTACAAGTTGTGCCATTATTATTTGTTTCAATTAAGCTTCAATAGCCGCCTATTGTGTACTACTCCCTCCGTTTCAAAATATAAGATGTTTTAGCTTTGTGATAGGAGTGTATCTAGACACCATTTAGTGAGTAGGTTTACTCCAAACCTACATGAACCTACACACTAAAAAGTGGTCTAGATGATGACTTATACTTTTTGAAATGGAGGGAGTACATCCATTCCGTAAAAGAAGGCCTATACAACTTTAAAGTCAAACAATAATGACTTTTATCAAGCAGAAAAATATATTAAGGGTTAATTTGTGGCATTGGCCTCTAAGAAAATATATGCCCCATGTATCGAATGGCGCTTGTTTGGTATGGTAGATGTTCTTGGTATGTTCTACAAACTTGGTCCAATTTTGCTGATTGACTTGCGAAAAATTTATAAGCCTTATTTACCTTGGATTGGATGTAGTATTACATGGCATGTTTTAAGGCACTTAACATGCTTATTTGTATGCCCTGCTCTATAAATTCAAATTTCTCAATTATAATTTCTGTAGCAGCAGTATCTACCTTCTATTATGTAGTTCATGGAATTTTAAGTCACTTCATAGATGGGTTAGCATTCCCTGCTCTATAAGTTCACGAGATATACCATTGTAATGTCTATCTTGTTCGTCCAAATGTTAGTACAAGAATCGCCTGCTCAGAGAAGGTGACACTTTTATGGCACTTCTCATATTTGTTTGCAATCCTATTTCACAAGTTAAATCATTGTAATTTCTCTCTGTTTCGTGCTAAGGAGTGATCAGAATCGCATTCTATTTTGTCGCCATGGCAATCTTTATATCATTTAAATGTTTGTTTATATTCTGTCATTCCCTGCTCTACGTGTTCACAAGTGATTGTACTATAATGTCTATCTAGTTCTTTGTAAACAGCAACAGCCACTATCTGATATTATTTCCTCTCATATGGAACACAGAGAATCGTAGAGTGAATAGCCCCTACAATCTTGTAAGTAGCGGTTGCTTTGTATTGCTGAATGCAAACCTATTTTATGTGAATGAGTGGCCTGAACCTATATGTAGAGGAGCAACAATAAAGTAGATGGATCATCTATCCAAGTACTCGATGCGGTGGATGTCTTCAAAGAACGAACTGACAACAGGATGTCCTCCAACGGAACTACACAAAAATAAATAGTAAGTCTCTTGTTTTTACCGAGATGTGCTTAGTGTCAGATGCTTGTTTGTACGAGGTACCACATGATTCGGCTAATGATTAGAATAAGGTTGACCTTAACCAAGACTGGACAAAAACCAGACGTAAATCCCTCGATTTATAATTCAATGTGCTCACTTGATTTTGGTGATGATCTATTCTTTCTATATTTGACTTGTGTTCATCTATCTATCTACTATTATGTGGTGGTAATTTAAGTATATCCACTTTTATGCTAATTTATAGTCTATTGTTATATTTTTCTGCTATAATTAAGAGTTTGTATGCACTTTGGAGGTAGTCACATTGTCTAGTGTCAGCACCACATGAGTGATGACCCACAAGTATAGGGGGTGTATCGCGGTATTTTCGATAAGTAAGAGTGTAGAACCCAACGAGGAGCGTATGCGTGCTAGTGGTATGGATCAGAATTCTCGCAAATAGTTAGCAAACGGATTTTTAGGGGTTTTTGATAAAGCAAGCAAACAAAGTACGAGTAAATAAAAGACAGTAGGAATAAATGTAGCAAGTGGCACAATTCTTTATGCACCAAAGGACAAGCCGGTTGTATTACTATAGATGACCAAACGTTCTCGAGGACACATGGAAAGACTGTCAAGTGATTTCGCTTCATATAGTTGATTAATCTTCTTTAGCTTGCTAAGTGTTGTGTGGGTGAACCTGTGCTAATATACCGCCCCATCCAAGACTAATACATACTTGTGATTATACCCCTTGCAAACATCCGTAAGTACAAGACAGTAATTAAGATAGAAACCTAACCACATCTTTAAACTCTAAGACCCTTACGTCCCTTGTGCAATGGTTTTAATGGGGTTCAGGTTTCATTACCCGCAACCCCTACGATTAGTAGCAAAATACATAGTGCATTCCCCTAGGCCGATATAGGTGAAGTGTCATGTAGTCGACGTTCACATGAAACCACTAGAAGAAGTACACCACAACTTAAATAACAATCTATTGAATCTTTCTCAACACAACTCCACTACTAACAACAAGACTTCTCCCATGTCCTCAAGAAAAAAACAAACTACTCACAAGACATCATATGGATCATGATCAGAGATGGAATGATGATGTATAACAATCTGAACATAAACAATAATTCAATGGTTCACTCAATAGCATCAACTACAAAGAGTAATCAACACCCGGGAAGTTTCCCCTATGAACTATGCAAGATTCAACGCAATTGTTACAACAATATGGAGATGGTGATGAGGGTGCTGATGGTGATGATGGTGGTGATGATAATGATGATGATCCCGATGAAGTCTAGCTTGATGGTGGTGTTGATGGCGACGATCTCCCCTCCTGAAGGAATTCCGCAGAATTGCAGCCGAGAGATCTTTCTCCCAAGAGTGTTTTCGCCTGCAGAGGGCGGAATATTTCTGTGGTTGCTCCTCAAGTCTTAGGGTTTCGGGAGGATGATATACGCCAGAGGAGAGAGGCTGGAGTGGGCTGGTGGCTACACCACCTCCTCGGCATGGTTTAGGGGCTCGCCATGGGGTGGTGTGGGCCCCTGGGCCCATCTCCACTGCCTTCGCATCCTTAGTCTTCGGAAAATAGGATTTTCCAGATATTTTCCCGGATTTTCCGATCTTCGCTAATTTTGCCTCCAAACAGCACATTTTCCATCAGAATCCTGACTGCAACGGTCCATGCTCCAAAAGTCATCAACCATGCAAAAACAGATGAAATAACATAAGTATCACCTCTCAATACGTAATATATCAATGAATAATGGTGAATTAAGACATAGAATAGTGATGCAAAATGGACGTATCAACTCCCCCCAAGCTTAGACTTCGCTTGTCCCCAAGCAAAACTGAGCTCAATAAACATGGCCTCAGGTTTAGGGAGTCAAGAGTCGATAAAATAATACAGACACGAAGCATCACATTCATCAAATACATAGATCATAATAGAAGACAACTCACTATTATATAACTCAACTTGTAATGAGTAAAGGAAACACAATAAAGATACATAAAGTGAATCATAATTGGTAATGGCAAACTTAGCTCTTGGTCGAAGAATAGTTGATAATTTGCTGGAGTTCACAAATAGCTGATTTTTCAATGATAGCTTTCAAAGTAGTAAACATCAAGATAAGAGCAATGTGCAACACAAGGAACATAAGAAACATGATTGAATAAATCAACATATGAATGAATGAAACACAACAACTCAAAATACTTGCTGAGATAGAAGGGAGTACGCCATCGACTCAACTACAAAGTAAAAGAAAGGCCCTTCAAAGAGGGAAGGTGGATTGCAAGTCTCATAAAGAGCTCCCAAAAATTATGATACTTACTAGCTTTCAGCTCTCATTGCCCCTATCATAGGCATCTTTAGGTGATTAAGGTTAAAGTGACACAACTAAGAGGATATGCTTAACAAGTTATAAGTTGAAATCTCATGCCCCTTACTTATGAGTACCGAACCTCATGCTACTCAACTTCAGTAACGAGCAAGCTCTTGTCATTGTAAATACATGTGTATCATTAAGAACCACCAACAGGGTACCCCTTGCACATGACACAGGAGCTATCCCATAATCAAAATGACAAGGCAAGTAGACAATGAGCATCTCAGCGATCTTTTTATTTGCTATTTGCATAGGTTTTTATTGAGGATGCTTCATAGAATGCTCACTATAGTTATGCTGCAAGTTTCCACCATGATTAGGCATGGCTTAGGCTAGCGGTCTAGGCGTTTCTATAACACACATATAAACTCCATGATCTTACAAGTTCCACTTTTATTTCACACCGCCAGGATCCATAAGCAAAAGAACATGATATCAACTAGGTACAAAGTACCAAATGAAGTGTTCAAAGTGGTCCCCATGATACATGGTTCTGCTAACTTCAACTCATAAAGCGCAAGCATATACGCAACAAAGAAGGACCCAATGGTTCAAGTTTATTAAATGCAAGAAAGTAAAGTGTGGCATCAAGTTTGTGAGAGCTTTAATCACTAATTTTCACATAACGAGTTTAATTTGGGAGGTAGATAAAACAAGAATTTACTTGGAATAGCAATAATGCTACTAGGTAGGTATGGTGGATACAAATGGCAAAGGTGTTGGTTTAAAGGAGGTGGATGCACGAAGAATACCCTCTCAAGACAGGTTTTTTGGCTAGCAAGGCTGGGTAGCAAGTATAAGAGTTGAAGGAAACAAACAAACATACAAGGATAAAGACAAACATGCAATCTTCCTTGAAGCACAAAAGATCTTAACTAGAGAATACTAGACTTATGAGCAAATCAAGAAAGAAAGACGATGAAATAATTTTCTTTAGAGTACCTTTATCTTTTCATTCAACTCTCAAAAATAGTGTTACATCGACCGAGCCAGTTTGCCAAAAACCAACTAAATTAACTCAATGATCCTAGAGTGCTACCAATACTAACAACAAGATCAATCATATAACCACGAATTGAAAACTAATATAAGCTATGAAAAAGAGTGAATGATAGAACTTCTCATTAATATTCCATAACGGCAACTCACACCAAGGGATACATATCTAACGAGAGAGGGGACACTTCCATAATGCAAACCATACTACATAATAACCTCTATTCATGATATGACTCTACTAATAAGGTAAAAAGATAGAAGATAGTGATGTGATACCGCGACACTCCCCCAAGCTTGGAACAAACCAAGGGGATGCCAAACCTGATGACGAATTACTCCTTTGGTGGTGGTGGTATCCTCTCGATGATCTCACCGATCGCTTCCCAAGTCCTCAATCTCGAAAGTGAGATTACGAATCAATGTGAGTTTTCTCAATGCGGCTCATGATCATGTCATGTTGAGAATTCCAGCACTTGCTATTCTTTCCCCACTCTTCCTCCTTGAAGTCTTTTCTGCATGGCTAGAACGAGGCAAATCCCAATTGGAGGGTAATTTCCCTTGGGCATATTCTCGTATTGATGCTCATGGATAAGGGTATGGAAAGGATTCTTGGTGCATGGAGGAAGTGACCAGGATCTGAACGGTGATGAGGAGGCTTCCTCCAATGGCTGGATTTTCCACCACTCCAATGCTTGCAATGGTAGTGCCGATGTGCGGATATTAGCCTTGCTCCTCTTCACCTTCCCTCTTACCTCCTTCTCCTTCCCGGTCTTGGAGGTCTTCCTCCATGGGCTCCTTCCTTTATCCTTGGCGACACCATTGTGCTTCTAAGCCTTCAAAGAGTATGTCCCGGTAAACAGATTGAAACGAAAACATGACGAAAACACGATATACGAACCTCGGGGGATCCGGGGGGTTATATATTACGAAATTTCACATCAAAGGGAAGGTACTAGGAGAAAATGAGTCAGAGGCGGAGTCCGGGGTGGACTCACCACCGGTGGCGCCATTAGGGGTGGGCCGCGCACAGGTGGTGTGAGCCACCGCCCGCTTTCTGTCCCTTTTTCTTCAGAAGCTTCTTATCGATCGAAAACTGCAAAAATATAGTTGGATTGTATTTCATGAACTTTTCTTACCGTAATCGTTACCTATTTGAAAAATGACTCGCAGGTCTCAATTTGGTATCTAGTAGATTCTTCCGAGTCACCACTTGAATCACAATGTCTTCATCTTCATACACTTATTACTTGAGTCAAAACCTTCTTTCCTTATTACACCATTATCTCCACTTCGGAAATTTCTTTCACACAAAACTTCATACGCTTCTCATTAGCAGATTAGTATAAGTGAAGTGGTAAAACCTTGAGTACAAATTCAACTGAAAACCATCAAAACATAAGCTGCTGTAGCAACCTCTTCCGAAACCCAAAAAGAATTCAAAAGGAAATCGAATAAAGAAGCAAATGCAAGAGTGGCAAAATCTGTCAAAACAGACCAGCAGGTAAAGATCAATTTTTCAAAAATCTTCTATTACTCAAATTAAAAAGTGCAAAACTAACGAAAGTTAAATAACAACCTTGGGCAGAAGCACAAAACATTACAGCTCAATTCGACATACAGAGATCTCTCACGAATTTTTACGGTGAAGCACAAAAATCTGTTTCGACAGCAACTTCCCAAATCTTACTTATCTCTCATTAGTGGTCGATCTTGACACAAAACCAAACAAAACAGCTAAGGAGCGTTATTACCAAGTAATAACTTCCAAGACTCCAAAGAAACAAAACAAACTAAAAGCAAAAACAAATTGGGTTGTCTCCCATAAAGCTCTTTCTTTATAGCCATTAAGATGGGCATGATAATTTTGAAGAAGCTCTCATAGGGATATGAATTGAAGTGAAAGAGAGCATTAAGAAGCAAAAACACACACACATTTAAGTCTAACCCACTTCCTATGCAAGGGAATTTTGTAAACAAACAAGTTATTGAAACCATAGGCAACTTGCATAAGAAGGCAAAAGAAGTGCAACATAAAAACTTTCAAAGATAAAACGAGGAAACTTGATATTATTAAGATGCATAAGAACACTTTTCCCTCTCATAGTAACTTTCAGTATCATGCATAAACTTAACAGTATAGCTATCACAAGGCCCATCATAGCAATGATCACTTATTCTAATAGAAAACACGGGAATACTAGCTCTCATAACACTACTTTGTGAAACAATATTAGAGGTATCTTTACAAAGGATAGTGTGTCCCTCTTTTTCATATTTAGTGACAAAGTCTTTCACATTTACTATTATAGGTTCATCAACCATTTGTTTATTAGGTTTAACAGCTTTATTTGTACTTTCATTAACCATACTAGCTATCATAGAATGTTCCTTTACCTTATCTGGGAAAGGCATTTTCTCAATGTAAGGTTTGGGTAAGACATTATTAGCAGTATAAACTTCAGTATTTCTTGCAGGAACACTCTTAGCAATATCTTTATAAGGTTCATGATACTTATTCCACTTCTCTTTAGGCACTTCAATGTAGGAAGCAAAAGCCTTAAAATAAGAAGCAATAGCTTGAGAGTCTAGACCATAAGCATTTTTAATATTTTAAAAGTCATCAGTTCCCATAAAAGATTCAATGCATTCATAATCATAATTTATACCTGACTTTCTACCTTTGTCATTCTCCCAAGCTTCAGCATTGTCTTGAATATGGTCCAGAAGATCCCATTTAGCTTCTTCTTCATGCAGTGAATGATCCAGCATAAGAAGCATCCAATAAATCTTTATCATGTAGAGGGAGCCTTGCATAGAAGTTATTGATAATAATATTGTTGGGGAGCTCATGAATGGGACATTTGAGCATTAGTAACTTCAATCTCCCCCAAGCTTGAGTTGTACTCTCTCCATCAAGAGGCCAAAAGTTGTATATTTGATTCTGATCTTTATGAATCTCACTAGGAGGATAAAACTATTGAATCTTTCTCAACACAACTCCACTACTAACAACAAGACTTCTCCCATGTCCTCAAGAAAAAAACAAACTACTCACAAGACATCATATGGATCATGATCAGAGATGGAATAATGATGTATAACAATCTAAAAATAAACAATAATTCAATGGTTCACTCAATAGCATCAACTACAAAGAGTAATCAACACCGGGAAAGTTTCCCCTATGAACTATGCAAGATTCAACGCAATTATTACAGCAATATGGAGATGGTGATGAGGGTGCTGATGGTGATGATGGTGGTGATAATGATGATGATGATCCCAATGAAGTCCAGCTTGATGGTGGTGTTGATGGCGACGATCTCCCCTCTCCGAGAAGGAATTCCCCTGGCAGAAATCTGTCTGTCGAAGAGATCTTTCTCTCCCGGTGTTTTCCACCCCGCAGAGGCGGCGGAATCTTTCTGTGGTCGGTCCTCGAGTCTTAGGGTTTCGGGAGGATGATATACGCCAGGAGAGAGGTTGGAGGGGTAGGTGGCCACACCACCTCCTGGCGCTGCCTAGGGCTACTCTGGCCATGGGGTGGTGTGGGCCCCCATGGCCCATCTCCACTCCGCCTTTCCGGGCATCCTTAGTCTTCGGAAAATAGGATTTTCCAGATATTTTCCTAGATTTTCTGATATTCACTAATTTTGCCTCCAAACAAGACCTTTTCCATTAGAACTCGACTGCAGCGTGTCCATGCTCCAAAAGTCATTAACTATGCAAAAACAGATGAAATAACATAAGTATCACCTCTCAATACGTAAATATATCAATGAATTATAGTGAATTAAGACATAGAATAGTGATGCAAAATGGACGATCAATGAGTCACAATGATTAGGACAAGATGACCTTTAATCGGTATCACACACAAAGACCGAACGTAAATCTCTTGATTTATAATTCAATTTGCTCACTCAATCATGGTGGAGATCTATTTTTGCTATATTTGACAGATGATCTTCTATCTATCTATCTATATACATATATACATTAACTAGACCATGATTAGGTGGTGGTGATCAAGTATATCCACTTTTATGCTAATCTATATTCTATTATAATATTAGAAATCGCCACCATGATTGAGCTTTATATGCACTGGAGGTAGTAACATAGTTCAGTCTTATATGTATGAGACTAGTATAAATTACTTGGTTCAGGGAGTAACTTGGACTAGTAAAAATGCATACAATACTAGTCCAAGTTACTCACCAACACTAAAGGTGTCTAGATACATGCTTTCACAAAAGTCATGACATCTTATATTTTGAAGCGGAGGGAGTTCTATCTAGACTACTCATAGTGAGATTGTCATAGCTATTATCATCTAACATGATCCCCGCCATCAGATATATGTACTATAACCATGTTAATATGATCCGGAAGTCTATCTGCACTCAAGTATTTGATTGCTTAATTCATTACCTCAATAGCTACTCTACATGATGCATATAGAGTCTATTGCCAATTTGATTCTTTAGTTTGCTCATCATTAAAGCAATGTAATGATTTTCTTAACTTAAAATAAAGCAATCACTCGTCGAAGAAGGTTAAGCTACGTTTGAGCCTCATCGCACTCCAAACTAGGGATGGCAATTTCTGTGAGAAATACAATGTTTGATTAATAATAAACAAGGATTTTCATCTATACATGATCGATGATTCAAGAAGTTTAATATTAGCCACCAAATGGTTCAATTGGTTATGGTTCCTCGTGAATTTTAGTTGACTTGTGATTGCATCAATGCTATATTCTATTATGGTTCCTAGACATACATTGTTTAAATACTATTGACCTTGCAAGATGCACAATGTATCATTTGCTTGTTTGTTCATCGGATTTTCTTGCCTGGTTTTATGTACAATGATACTGTCAGTAGTTGGAAATACAATAGTTGTAGGCATTACAAAGAAGGCTTATGCTACTTTTTGGATGCATCCAACTATTATTTTGGCAGCAAATGACCCTTCTCTTGTTTCTCTTCTTTTTTTATTTTCTTGTCTGACGATCAAAATATTTGAAGGATCTGGCTACTAAAAGGAATGGTTGATATCTTGTTTGTCTGGAAATGATTCTCGTAGTCTATTTAAGACACTTTGGTCTATTGCTTGTTTTTCCAAGGTACTATCATAGTTGCTCGATGATTAAAGCAATTCCACCTGTGGTTGGAGGTCACTTTTTTTGGCTAGTTCATATTATAGACCATTTTTAAATGCTATTCTTATATTTTAGGTTAATGCTTTGTTGTCCCGACCAGTTCTAAGCAGTCAAGGAATCTCATGCACCTCTTTTTGTTATATTTCTATATTTCAAGTTATAAGGATATGATTAGTTTATGAGGGAAAGAACTGTTGCTTGATTGCCTACATTCATTACCACACTAGTTCATTAGTCCCATGAGACACACATGTTGATGGCTTGATTTGTTGTATTAGGACAATGCCAATTTTGAAATTCTTTGACAACAAAACATAGTGTTTTTTTGCCGCTTTGCTCTAACTTAATATGTCTTAGTTTCAAAGATGCAAATAACTCCGTAGTGTTTGTTCTAGAGTAGCTATGATAACGCACATGTACGCATCGGTCCAAAGACATCGATAGTTCTTGTTATTCCGAAAATATGTACGAGGCACATCATTGATCGTTCTCGCAAATGATGAATTTGAATTATTTTACATATAAGATGGCCGCCGCTATCGGTATACCAGGCCGATTTGTTTTCTTTGGTTTAGGAGTGAATCCACATTAAGTATTGAGGTCATTTCACAAAGCAGCAAAGGATGAATCATTATTGCTTGCATCGCCCACGGTTTCAGCTTTTTCCAAGAGAAAGAGGTGTTACGATGTACTCCAAATAATTGATTTAATTGAACAAGAAATGCAGCAAATAGATGGAATAATCACAATTACACATGAATGACACAAGAACCGGAAGATCGACAAGATTTGATTTTGACTGCCTACTTGATAATCTCTTCGCAGTGTCATGGTATGTTAGTTGTTACTTGTATGGGGATGTAAGCTCCATAGTAGAAACCTACATGTCCATGTATGTCTTTGTAATGCTTCATCTTGTTTTGTTGAAAGTCTGGTTTGTAATAAATTTCAAAAAATATCTGATGTAATAGGGTGATCCTAGTGTGGCTATTAGCAGTGCTGAAATATTAATCTGATCGCTTAAAACAGAAATTTCGCCATAGTTATAGAATAAAATATGTCATGTACAGATGGGCCACAAATAAACACTAAATAGCCGTAAGTGGCATGTCGTATATTGGTGGGCCACATATGGCCAAGGCCTGAAAACATGGGCTAAACAGCAACATGCCGTAACAAAGAAGGGCCCGAATCAGAATGGGCTCAATATTGATATACCCAACAAAGAAAGAGCTGAAACAAAGAAAAGGCCCTAATAAAGAAAAGCCTACAAAGAGAGGGCCCACACAAAGAAATGTATGTAAGAGTAAAAGGTCTGAACAAGAATGGCTGAACAAGAAAAGGCCATAAGAGCAAAAGGTCAAACAAAGGAATGGCCAAAACAGTAGAAGGCTAGAAACAAGAAACACCGTAATAAAGAAAAGGATCCTAACACCCGCAACCCTAAAATGTAAAGGCCATAATAGTAAATGGGTAGAATGAGGGGGCTGAGGAATCAGAGGTAGTCAGAATGGTCGCTTACAGCCTTAATTGTGCGACTTTTAAAGGCTCGGGCGAGGGGCCCCTAATGGGTCGATATTATTCTACCAAAGTGGGCCTTCTTAGGCCAAAATCAGAAGTGCCTGAAATCGACGGCCCCAGATGGATTCATTAATGCACGCCAAAGACACGACGTGGAGAGTAAAGGGTTTAATCTTATTGGCCTCCTCATGGGTCGCCTACTTAACAATTAGCAGCTCTTGTCTGCAAAGCTTCTCACATTGTAGTTAGTGACCGTTAATGGTGGTAACCGCCATTAACGGTAAGTGCCACGGGAGAATTTTGCATGATGTCGCCAGTCAACGTGGTCGGGCGTACGACATATGATACATAACAAGTTTTCGTATTGAAGGGTGCTATCCGCCACTCGGGTCAAAAAACCATGGTAGATTCTTTTATGACGGCTTTTTGTACCAATGAAGGGCGCATCCATCAGGAAGACTTTTAGCCATTTAAAAAATAAAGCTCAACCACTTAAAAATCGGGCCTTCGTAAAAGCCATAGCAACTTTTTCTGTAGTGGATGCTTGAGCTCGAGATAAGAGTTTGTCTCCTCATCCAAAGATAGATTCTAGGGATCCATCTGAGGAGATAAATCCAGTATTCAGAATTTCCTCAATATTTGGGTCAATGACCTCGAATGACTAAGCATGTGAATCTTCGCTTAACCACCATAATTTGTTCCATCAAATGTAAAAGTGTGATCGCAGCACTAAACCTCTAGGAGACATCTTTACCTCGAGGCGAAGCCTAAGAAGCTAGAGACATTGCTCGTACCAATTGAAAGGGAAATGGACGCCTTAGAGGGGTGAATAGGGGCATTTAAATTGGTTACTAATAGGCCTAATAAACGCTAATAAAAACTAATGTTTAATTTATCGTCAAAACCTATATCCACTAGGTTCAACTAAGTGCACCAATAACCTATGCTAAGCAAGACAAGCAACAAGGGATAGCAAGATAAAATACTTCAAAGCACGATGGCTATCACAATGTAAATTGCATAAGAAGGGCTCCCACAGAGATAACCGGCGACGCGAGACGATGATTTTATCCTAAGCCATTTTCTTTGGAAGAAGCTATGCTCCGCTGAGAGTGATGCTGCACGTACTTTAACGCTATTAAATGGCTTCCACCTCGGTGGGGTGACCATGTCACCTAACGCCCACACAAGGCCTCACCCCAAGATGTGAAGGCATGCAAACAAACCGATGCCACAAAAAGGACTACACACGACCTCCTCAGAGGTCAGCTTACAGCGCTCTACCACGGATCCACTATGGGACATTAACACTTGAGGGCGGCCATCGCAGTCGCATAAGGCTTGGGGCACCCCAGTAACCCAATTGGAGGGCTCAAGAACTCCACAAAGGCTACAAGCTTGAGGAACTCCACAACAATTGGATCCCCAAGAATAATGTCACAGCGTAGCCACAAGCTTGAGGAATTTCCACAACTCAATTAGAGGCCCTAAGAACTCACCACAACTCCACACAATCGTCAGAAGTTCTAAGAACCTAAGAGAAACAAGTCCAAGAGTTTGAATCATCAATCTCCGAGGAGAACTCAAAACTTATGCATCAAATGCAAGAGGCATTTCATCAAATTCCACCAAAGCCATTAAAGGCTATCGAGGTAATAAGGAGTGAAGAACACAAGAGGAGAACATAAAACTCTCCAAAGATCTAGATCCCAAGGATTACTTGCATAAAGAAGGACTCTATTAGGTGGGCTAGACTAGATATCCTTCTCAAATCCTAAAAGAGATGCAAGAACTGCGGAGGGAGAAGGGAGAGGGGAAGCTTGGAAGTCAACTATGGAGGAGAGAGAGGAAGAGCTAGCAAAAATGTCCCCCAAAAAGTTGTGTAAACATTAGGAAGAGGGTCCTTAAATAGGGCAAGAGAACGGCCTCGCTTGACTAAGCCACGGTTAACAACCTGACCGGAGTTAACAACTCACCAAGCAAAAACGATGGACACTGGCTGTGCCAAAAATTTCAATAACTTTTGATTCCGGATTTTCTTTTGATGATCTTCATCGCTTTGAAGAGAACAACAAGATATACAAGATTATGAAAGAAACATCATAGTACAAATAATATGAAATGATAAAACCAAATAGAGAAAGGAAGACCTCTCAAGAAGCGATGAACCAAGAAACCTCCAAAACCCAAAAACACAAGAAGATGAGCTGAAATCTAATTGGAGATGAAAGCACTTGTTGGAAAGATTAAACCAAGTAGAATCAAACAAAAGGTGAATATTGATACCACCATGAGAAAATATCAATGACATATATGTGAGATATCTCCCCAAGGTGTGAAGCTTCTAAAACTACATGATCAAGAACGCACAAGATATGCAATGGAATTATTTTTGAGAACTAGATCGCAAGTTATGATGATAACCACAAGATCTAGATCCTCCTCATGGAAAATAATATACAAACAACAACCAAGAAAAATGATGCTATGTATGCAAAGGTTTGGAGATCTCTCCTAAGATGCAAATGAGTAACCTCACTTGAGAGCCTCCCTCTCGATAGTACTGGGCTTATCTATCCTAAACCCTACCTTCCAATACTCACAAGAGACCTAAAATATAAAACCAAGATCATACATTTGCCTTAAGTATTCCACTTCTGATCTTCGATGTAGACCTTATATTGTCCTTCTCAAGATGGGAATATATATTTCTTGATCAGTTTTGCTCGAGCTTTGTTTATGAAGACTTCATGATTTGGTCCCCATATACTCAATGAGGAAACCTCTTTAAAATCCTATCTTCATCACTCCATGATCGCCGAGGATGGCAAGCCTAAGCATGAGACTTTATAAGATATGGCTTACCTTGAGATCGCCTTCATTTATTGATGATGTCTCTAAAGATATCAATGATGAACTCCCATCTTCTTTATTCAGACACTCCTCGATCTTCTTTCTTCTACTACTTGATTCCACAGCACAAAGTCCTTGGATATTGCTTCTTCTTTTCAACCTTGAACCAAATACATGGTCCAAACGGCGACAATGGATAAAACCCAAGTGAAACTTAATTACATTAGTAAACAGAAATGCTTCACAATTACCAAAACCAGTTATGGGGAAGGGCACATACTTTCATTATCCCATGCCAAAAATAAAATGTAGGCAACCAAACAAATAGACAATGTAGTTTTGTTGTTTTCTCTAGAGCCTTTGCCCCCCTGCATTTGTTCCATGAAGACGAGAAATGCCAAGAAGTTACCAACAAGTCTCGATCGACTGGCCAAAGAGGGGTAGAGATATCGTCACCGAGTTAACTCGACTCAACTCATAAATACTTGTTAGTTAATCTAGCTGGGCTTGACTCAATTCATTAACTTAATGAGTTAAAGAATCTTGGCTTACTCGACTCAATAAAACCTTGTTGTCTTGATAAGTTTGATAAACTTCAAATAACTCAATAAAGCTGTAATTAATTTATCATAGAGCAAGAGTATAAGAAAGATGTTTCAGCACGTGATGCCTCTCTCTGTAGATTTTAGAGACCTTTACCGTAGTCTTCAGATTTTTGCCTAGGTTCATGTAATCTTTAGTATTAACTAATCTAAAAGCTATCACATCAACGTCTAAATATTAATGAGATCATCAAGTACTCGCAACTCAATTCATTAAATTCATTAGGATAACAAGCTAAAAAATACCAATTCTACCGACTTGTTAGTGTGTTCGAGTTTAAGATGAGTCAACTGAAGCTTTTCAGTAGTCAATAAGTTCTTCGTTTTTATTTGGGGACTACTAGGCATCTTTCCGGTTGGAAATCTTCCCATCCTAGGTCCCCAACTCATCAAATCAGATCAACATACTTCTCCTCCCCGCTTTTGCTACATCGTAAAAAAATATAGTCCTCGCTTAATACATGTTAGTAAAACCGGACCAAGGACAAAAAAATAAAAGATCGGGCTCATGGAGACCTTGTAGCAAAAAGTTTACGCCATTACAGCAAACACTAAACACAGGCACCAAAATGTTCTAGTGTAGCAAATCATCTTCAACGGAGACCTCGTTGGGGATACTCCCCGTAGGGTCACTCCGGTGAGCAGGCCGAAAGTTAGCCGAGGTTCTAAGAAGGTCAAAGCTGATGCTGGTCGGGTCACTCAAGGCGTGTCGGATTGACGGAAATCTCCGGACCAGGGGTCGCTTAATATTGTCTCATCCGACTTAAGGAGAAATGAAAGTGCTTGTTCAACTTATATGCAGAATGAGGGCCGGATCTACTATGATCTCGGTCCTCGCTTAGCCTGGAGAAGGAAGGAATCTCTGGTCAAAAAGAAGGTACTAGACGACCGTGATGAGCGGAGAAAGCAAGGCACCACCGGTCATGACCGGGACAAGGTGACGCAATTTGTGTCGGTCGACGCAAGCTGCAGTAGGCTTACGCCGGGCTAAAGCTACGTGTGTGACGCGGGGAAAAGCACCTGGCCAAAGCACACTTTGGGAGGGGCATATTCTTAGGAATATGCTCCACGATGCCTCAGGCGCGTGGACCGAATCTCCTCTATATAAGGGGGCTAGGTTTCCGTAGAGGGGTTGGTCAGCTCTAGTTGGTTTGGTGATTCCATAGTCACCGGGTTGAGTTCTTTGATACATAGTGCCATGATCTTAGGGTTCTAGGGAAAATAGGCAAGAGTAAGAGAGTTCTTCTTCCTCCTCTTCGCCTAATACAAATGGAAGAGCACCTCTTGTAATCTTGATGAAATCAATACAAACTCGTGTGGAGAATCACCCACTATCCCTCCTCGATTCCCTAGCGTATTAGTCCCCACCTTTAGCCTATCCATGGCATCCGGCCGTGACACCACTCACGCATATTTACGCCACTGTAGGCTAGCGGCGCTAGCGGTGGGTGAAGATCCGTATCGGAAACCCCATTCCAAGACCGGGCGAACACATCGCCTCCGGCCTGCTCACGCTGAGCGCTTGACTTCACAACACAACGCTATCGCCGCAGACGCGCCACTTCCATGCAACGCTCTCTTCACAAGCTCGCAAGACAAGGTCTACGCTATGGTGGAATGATCAGCGTTTGATCCACGCCAAGGCTGCCGACGCTGGGAACCACCCTCACCGTGGCTCATGGGCGCCAGACGCTGCCTTCCCTGACCATGCGAGGTGATGACGATCACAACAAAAAAGTAGTGAAGGATCCGGCACCTGACCGGAAGCAACACTCCAAGGCACCGAGGAAAGGGGTAGAGGACCTCCACTAGAGAGGCTCGAGAACGACTGGAGAGAAGCAGGACAGCTTGGCTAACCCGCAGCAAGAAGCAGGTAGATCCGTGGCCAGTACGAGCCAGAGAAACTAGGCAAAAGATACTAGAGGCTTAGCAGGTCAGCCATGCCTGCCAGCCGCTGAACATGATGTCAGGTGAGTATGCAAAGCGCAAACAAAGTTGATACGGTAAAAGTAAAAGGAGAAACTCATGTTTAGATGAACGAGAAGGTGATGGATGGAGCCAAGGGCTCAAAACTATTTATCCTAGGGGTCGCCGAGGTATAGCACTTTTGCCGAAGAACCTCAGAAAATAAGTGTCAAGGTCTGAAAGTTAGAGGGACTAACGGTGAGGCCCATCAAAGACAAAGAAGTTAACAGCTGGTTCGGAATCGTGAATAGACGTAACGAAGAGCCGCCGAGCTAACCCGGAGAGCTAGAGCTTCAAAATCAATCCATTCTATGATGGGCAAATCTTAGAAATCACTGGAGCTGCGATCATCGCCTCATGGTGGTCCAAGGAGAGAATAAATTGGGCTGATGCGAAACTCTCTGTACTATATGTGCAAAAATCAGCTAAATTTTCTGACGAGTTTAAGTCAGGCGGAAAAATTCGCGAACGCTGCTGGACTGTTCTGGCAGATTGTTGTTTTGTTGTTTAGTTGATCAACTGTTTAGTTAACCATTGCCAACTCTTGCAAAACTATTTCAGTAGGTATATACTGCTAGGATAACACCTGGGATGTTGCTGGATCACTTGTTTGTTGATGTGTTACTTGCTTGTGATTGTCTGCTATTGATTGTTGTTGATTGATCATATGCATGGGTAGAATCCAATGGTAGTAGTTGATTCTTTCTAAACTTACCTGTGCTGAACCGCAGATGCCTCCCCGCCGTCATCCCACTGAGTTGGAGCAACTCATGGCAGCTCAGGCCCAGCTGACCCAAGTGATGACTCAGTTCATGGCAAATCAGAACAACGACAATGGAAACAATCAGCCTCAGGGAGATGCTCTCACCAGATTTCGAGGTTAAGGCCAGCTAAGTTCTCTCTCGCAACGGAACCAATGGTTGCTCTCGACTGGTTGCGCTCAGTCAACAAGGATCTAGTAATCCGGATGCACTGATGCTGAAAAGGTGAGGTTTGCCGCTCACCTACTGGAGGGACCAGCCGCTTCTTGGTGGGACACTTTTCAGATCACCCACCCGCTGGATACTGTGACTTGGGCAATGTTTGAGGAAGGTTTCAGGACCAACCACGTGTCTTCAGGAGTTCTGAGCCTAAAGAGGAAGGAGTTCCGCAACTTGCGCCAAACCAATCGCACCGTGGCCGAGTACATAGAGGAGTTCAACAACCTGTCCGTTATGCACTGAGGATGTTGACACAGATGCAAAAAGGAGGGAGAGATTCCTGGATGGCCTCAGTGATGAGCTTTCAGTACAGCTACTAGTGGTTTATTGCCCCACTTTCCAGGAGCTTATGGACAAGGCCAGGATCTTGGAAGGGAAGCACAAGCAGGTGGAAAGCCGCAAGAGAAAGAGTAACAATCACCAATCTGGTTCACACCACAAGTCTCGCACTTCATATGATGGATACTCCAAGCATGGAGGGAGTGACCATGGGAGCCATGACCGCCGCCACCATGGAGGCGATGGGCATCGTCATGACAACCATAGGAGCATCCACCACAGCCACAAGGGAGGACACTCTCACCACTCTGGAGGACACGGTGGACATGACCACAACCGTGATCGCAACTTTGTGAAGAAGGATCTGAGTGAGGTGATGTGCTTCAAGTGTAAACAGAAGGGACACTATGCTGACAACTGTCCGGAGAGGAAGGGACTAAAGCCAACCAACAGCGAGAAGGCCACAGTGAACCACATGAATGTGGAGGAGATTCCAGATGAGCCCGACCTTGTGATTGGTAAGTTCCCAATCAACACTCACCCAGCACTTATACTTTTCGATACTGGTGCATCGCATTCATTCATATCAAGGGCATTTGTAGATAAGTATAAGTTACCTACTGAGTCTATGAAAAGGTCTTTTAGAGTGAGTTCACTTGGAGGAGATATGATAGCTAGCGCGGGATGCCGCGATTTAACTGTGAGGATTGGAACACACAACTTCAGTGCACATTTGGTAGTGTTGGAATCATAGGGATTAGATGTTATTCTGGGAATGGATTGGATGTCTATGCATGGGGGACACATAGATTGTGCACAACGAGCTGTTTCACTCAAAACCCCGGATGGTAAGAGGATTAGATTCAAGTCAGTTGTACGACCAGGAAGGTGTAAGTTGAATTCTCTTAAGGGGGTTAGCATGGATCTTGTGCGCTGATTAGGGATTACCCCGACGCAGCCAAGAGCTGCTGTGGATGCCACCGACAGGAAGTGGAGTTTCTCATCGACTGATGCCGAACAGACCAATAGCAAAGAAACCATATAAGATGGATGTGGATGAGCTGAAGGAATTGAAGAAGCAGTTGAAAGAGCAGCTGGAAAAGGGATTCATTCAGCCTAGTTCGTCATGGGGTGCACCTGCTCGCTTGTGAAGAAGAAAGACAGCACCAAGAGATTAGTGGTGGACTATCGCTCGCTGAATGAAGTAACCATCAAGAACAAGTACCCTCTGCCAAACATAAATGATTTGTTTGATCAACTGGAAGGAGCAAAGGTGTTCAGCAAGATTGATCTGAGATCTGGCTATTTTCAATTGAAGATCCGAGAGGAGGACATACCAAAAACCGCCTTCACCACTAGGTATGGTTTATATGAGTATACAGTTATGTCATTTGGATTAACGAATGCCCTGGCATATTTCATGACCATGATGAACAAGGTATTTATGGAGTATTTGGACAAGTTCGTGGTGGTGTTTATTGACGACATACTGATATATTCCAAGGATGATGCCGAGCATGAGAAACATCTGCGACTGATTATGGAGAAACTGAGGGAACACCAGTTGCATGCCAAATTCAGCAAGTGTGAATTCTGGCTTAACACTGTTGGATTTCTTGGACACGTAGTGTCAGGAGAAGGAGTCGCTGTTGATCCAAGCAAAGTGACTGCAGTGACTGAGTGGGAAGCACCCAAGAATGCGGGAGAGATTCGAAGCTTTTTGGGACTTGCTGGATATTACAGGAGGTTCATTGAAAACTTTTCCAAGATTGCAAAGCCGATGACTGAACTTCTGAAGAAGGAGAGGAAGTTTGAGTGGTCAGACATATGTGAAGCCAGCTTTCAGGAACAAGGCCGACTAGTGATCGCACTGCTCGTGGTTTACCAGATCTTCAGAAGGATTTCCAAGTGTACTGTGATGCTTCTCGACAGGGACTTGGGAGCGTGCTGATGCAAGATGGGAGAGTGGTGTCGTATGCCTCGCGACAACTCAAGCACCATGAGCGGAACTACCCCACACACGACTTGGAGTTAGCGTCAGTGGTTCATGCGCTCAAGGTATGGAGGCATTACTTAATGGGAAAGCACTGCGATGTGTACACCGACCACAAGAGCCTGAAGTACATATTCACGCAGAAGGAACTGAACATGAGGCAAAGGAGATGGTTGGAGCTTATCAAGGACTATGATATGAATCTACAATACCACCCAGGAAAGGCCAATGTAGTAGCAGATGCTCTGAGCCGGAAGGTTTATGCCAATGGATTGACAATTGGTGAATTGCCTGAGGATTTGTGCAAGCAATTCAAGGACCTTAGACTGGAGGTAGTATCTGAAGGATACCTGGCTACAATGGAAGTCCAACCGACGCTACAGGACAGGATCATAAAGGCTCAGGTAGGAGACAAGGAAATAGAGGAGATAAAGGAAAAGATGAAGGAGAATCGGGAAAAGGATATTCGCGAGGATGAGCATGGTACCTTGTGGTATGGAGACCGCTTGTGTGTGCCCAATGATCCCGAGATAAGGAAGTTGATTCTGCAGGAAGCTCATAACTCGCCATACTCCATACATCCAGGCAACACAAAGATGTATATGGATTTGAAGAGCAGATTTTGGTGGAACAACATGAAGGGAGATATCGCCAAGCATATTGCCCTATGTGATGTATGTAGCCGAGTGAAGGCAGAACACCAGAAGCCAGCAGGACTGCTACAGCCATTGCCCGTGCCGGATTGGAAGTGGGATAGAGTGGGAATGGACTTTATCACAGGATTGCCCAGGACCAGGTCAGGATATGACTCTATTTGGGTAGTGGTCGACCATTTGACCAAGGTAGCCCACTTTATACCGGTGAAGACGACCTATACGAGTGCAAAGTTGGCCAAGATTTACATGGACAGGATTGTGTGCCTACACGGAGTTCCCAAGAGTATCGTATCTGATAGAGGCACCCAATTCACCTCACACTTCTGGCGCCAGCTGCACGAGTCACTTGGTACTAGATTGGAGTTTAGCACAGCGTTTCACCCACAGACTGATGGACAGACCGAGAGGGTGAATCAGATTTTGGAGGACATGCTGAGAGCTTGCGCTTTGGCTCATGGTTCTAGTTGGGATGAGAATTTGCCATACGCTGAGTTTTCCTACAACAACAGCTATCAAACCAGCATCAAGACGTCACCGTTCGATGTGCTGTATGGGAAACGGTGCCGGACACCATTGCTATGGGATGGAGTAGGAGAACGCCAGTTGTTTGGACCTGATTTGATCAAGGACGCTGAGGAGAAGGTCGCCTTGATTAGGGACAGACTGAAGATAGCACAATCAAGGCAGAAGAGCTACGCTGACGCCAAGCGCAAGGAAGTGGTTTATGAGATAGGTGATAGAGCATACCTCAGAGTGTCGCCACTTCGTGGAATCAAGAGATTTGGAATTAAGGGTAAGCTGGCACCTCGGTTTATTGGACCGTATCGGGTCTTAGCAAAAGGAGAAGTTGCTTATCGCTTATAGTTGCCAAGCTCGTCTGTTCACAATGTGTTCCACGATCCCATTGAAGAAGTGCCATCCGGAGATGGTGGATACACCATTGAGAGACACTGTACCGCTAGAGGAGGTTCAGCTTGAGAATGACTTGACCTATGAGGAGAAGCCGGTCAAGATTCTGGAGACAGCGGAGAGGATTACCCGTACTAAGACGATCAGGTTTTGCAAGGTACAGTGGAGCCACCACACCGAAGAGTTGGCCACTTGGGAGCGTGAGGATGACATCCGAGAGGACTACCTACACCTATTTGCTAGTCGCTACCAATCTCGAGGACTAGATTCATCTTAAGGGGGTTAGTCTTGTCACATCCCAAATTTTAGATTTGGTCTTGCATATCATTCATATCATTGCATCATGCTTTTTCCATGCAAAACCGTCGAGTGAAAAGGTTCGGCGAAGCGCTACTTGCAAAACCCTATTCTATTTTGCTACGAGGCTCCTGCGGGAGGCTTTAGTAGGACTAGCCTTGTCCACCCTTGTAGCCTAGTGGTTTCGCTCAAACCTTGACCCTAGATTGTTCCCCTCGACTTCACCAAACCGTAGGAGCAAGAATCACTCGATTCGGAGTTCGTACGGAGAAGTTGCGGCTGTTTGAGTGAATCGTCGGAAAACGGTCCGAATTTCTGGACCGATTTCCGAGTCCAAACCAACTCACAATAATCAGCTTTAGATTTCTGAGAGGGCCACTTAACAGGGACCCACCCCGGCCTCGGGACCCGTGCCACCGACCCCGCCTGCCCCGATCGCCGCCTCCTCGCTGATCGCCACCTGGATCGCTTCACTCGGTTCTGGATCGCGCCGCCGCCTCCTCCCTGGCTTGCCATCGCCAAGATCGCCGCCGTCACCCTTCATCCCTGCCCCAGTGTGAGGCCGCCTCTCTTCTCTCTCTTGCCACAGCGATCTCTGCCGCACACACAAGGCCACTCGCCAATACTGCCGCGCCGCCATGCCAACCACCACCATCACCGCCATGCATACACGCCGCTACAGCGCGCATCATTGCTGCGCCACGCGCTGCCGCTATGCTATGCCGCCATTAGCCAGGTGCCGTTGCCGCAAGGCCGGCTTATGCCACGCCGCACCACATTACACGCTGCACAAGACACACATGCACGCTGCGTTAAACACCGCCGCCGCTATGCGTGACCGCTTAATCCGCTATACCGACCTCTTCCTCGCGCAGAAAACCGACGCCGGAACCAATCTCGCCGCCGTCCGAACTCGCCGTCTGCTTTCGCCGTTTGTTTCCGGTAAGACTGCAGCCACCGTCAGATTTCAGATCAGCGGCTCAGATCGTTCGTTGACCGGTCAGACTCAGGCGTTGACTGGTCAGACGCTCAGTCAGCAGACGCTTTGACCAGTCAACAGACACAGTTGACTGGTTAATTTCGTTAATCCTTTTAGTTGACAGATTTCGGTAGGAACTTGTAAATTGTGTAGAAATTAAACCGCTTGGCCAAAAATTGCAAATAAAATATGTGTAGATTCAGTGAGTCGTGTAGAATCTCGCTGTACCTTTGGTTCAAGCTTTTGCAGCAAGGTTTAGTGCAGTTTAATCAAACTAGTTAGTGGCCTTTTTGGAGTATTAAATTCGTAGAAAAAGATCTGTAGCTCCAAAAATCGCGTATGATATGTCCCTGGATTCAGTGCAACGAGGGGAATCTCATCGTAAATTAAAAAGATAGGCTTACAGTAAAAAAACTTCTACAGACACTGTCTAGTGGCTTTCTGCAGTGTTTTAATTACTCGGGGAGTTTTATAATTCCTTTTTGAGTAATTCCAGTTGGTACTGTTTCTAATCAGCGATGCCTATGCGGTAGAATTTTTCCAAGATTTTACAAACAGTATACTACCGGTAGTGAATTATTTGAGTTCTAGCTCTAGTTTTGAGCACTACTTTTACTTAATAGTTTTCCTAGCGCTAAAACTATTTTCCATGCATGCATTCGATAGTATTATGGAATAGGATGTTGTGGTGCAGCTGTAGCACCAATTCACTTATCGTTCTTGCATTCATGCATCATATTTGTTGCATATGTTGTGGATTGTTTGTTTATGAATGTAATTGTATCGTGTAGATTGTGACGAGTGCAACGCTTGCTCGTGTGTAGATTGTTCTTCCGACCGCTACAACGAAGGCAAGTAGATGCTACTTTGTTCATGATATCGTCCTACTATTTTCAATTCATTGTCGTGTATTTTGTAGATGCATGTGTAGGATGATACTATCGCTATGCTATGACCTATTATGTGGTAGGGCTTTCCTTGTAGATGAACCACCGTTGGTAGATATGCTTAGCCATGCTATGTTGAATGAGGGCTGGGTTACATCACTGAAAGTTATTTTTAAATGAGTTGTTTTGCAAAAACTAAAACAACTTAATCAATGAATCTCCTGGGTGTGATGGTATTGATAATTTTTGGTGGTTTCATTGCGGAAAGGCACCCAGGTATCAAGAGAGAATGATTGGCTTCTTTATTGTGCAGCTTACGTGTACAACCATGTGCCAATAATGGAATGAGCGGTTGGTTGGACTTAGTAGGTTGTGGTGACCCGAACCCGCGTATCCAGAGATGTAGAATTTTGGTAGGTTGGACCGGTGCGCGTCGGGATTGGGGAGCTATTTCCCGAACGGTCTCAACTTGGACTTCTCCCTATCATCACCCAAAATGAGAGTGATGGTACGAGCTGGGCTGGCCAAGTCACATGGGTAAAGTGTACTAACCTCTGCAGGGTGTATAATCTAATCGATTAGCCGTGTCCCCGGTTATGGACAACTGAGTTGCTTGATATTGATTCCATGACATGTTTCTCGCTCATTCTAATTTCTTAAATGTTTTAATATTGTTGGGTTAACTTAATTGGGATCTTTTCAAAGAAAATCAAAAGCTATTTATGAAAGTAGGACAAATGTATTTGCAAATGCAAGCCAGACACAGCTCCAATTGCCAGATATGCATGTAGATGTTGGTACTATTGTCTCCTTTACTAGCTCTACTTGCCATACATTCCATGTATTGACCCTTCGGGGCTGCTACGTTTCATGTTGCAGGTTATTCCGATTCTGAGTAATCGATTTAGGCCACGGTACTCCACTCGGCACTTGTTCACTTGTGGGCAATTTGAAGAATGGAAGATTTACTTTATTTATGTTGCTACCTGAATAATTTGAGCTAGCTTTGGTCTAAGCTTTTATTGTAATAATGGTACTCTGGATCTTCGTTATTCATGATACACGGATATTTTGCTATGTTATTCATCTTACTCTATTGTGGGCCAATGAACCGATCCAGGGATTGGCATGTCACATAGAGGCCACGGTCTTTTTAGAACCGGGGTGTTACACCATTCATACTCTTCCTTAACCATCCATCACTAATATCACTTCAATATATGTATACATCAAATCCTACTTCACTTCAAGTACTTAGTATTTCCAAAGAGAAAAATACTACTTCTTTAATCCAATGTTTCTCTAACATCATCTTAATCATACTATCTTGTCTCTACTTGACTCCAATATCTTATACTAGAGTTCAACCATGTTTTACCCACCAATGTCACTTATACATGATATAAGCATTCAATCTTGGTGACTAAAGCATGATCATTATAATCCTTTTATCCTTTATGGTTTAGGTTTCCAGTTGGCTAATCAAGGCTTCATCAATACAACATTACAGTTGTATTGAAATTATCTTCTTAGTATCTCTATTGGATTAAGAGATGTTATTCATTTGCTATGCCTACTTAATCCAATAGGATTACTCATTGGTAACTATCTTCATCCTTATAATCCTATTTGTTAACATATAATTATATCTTCTACATAACTCTTCTATCGATTCAGGAGTGAGTTAACTCCATCAAGTATCACAATGATCGTATTCTCTTCCAACACTCCCATCCTATAGATGATATTTAAAACTAGCATTACCATCTACCTCTTCTTACTTCATTCTCTAAGGACTTAGAGTGGTTGTTATGATAAAGACATGAGTTGATAGATCAAGAATTGATAGTTTAAGAATTTGTGAATCAATAGTTGATTACTTAACATTGATGAACAACAAATATTGAGATAGGATTCCATAAGGATTGATATGGAAAGAAAGATATATGGTGAATGATCTTGACTTGGTTTCTTTCCTACTCAATCTCACTAAAGAGTTAAGGTTAGGTATTACCATGATACTCATGGTATAAGAATTTGAGATTAAGATAGATCAAGATTTAGTTGTTCCATTCCTATTACTTAAGTTATGTTTATAACTTGGTATTCATGAGTGTGTAATGAATACTAGGATATGATCACTTAAGATCAAATATTAATCATTAAGCAATGTATTAGGATTTAATTTTTATTACATTTGATCTACCCTTAGATCAAATCATGTTTACCCAAAATAAGGTTTTAGCAAAGGTCATATTAAAACTTATCACATTCAACTTGATGATCTACTTCAATTCCATCAAGTTGAGAGAAGCTTCGATCACTTTGACAAGTTTTGTTCAAAAATCACGAAAATTATTCGAATTTTCTATGCATGAATGCAATGCACACACATGTGTTTATCTTATTTCTAAGCTCTAATGTTGGAATGTTACAGGATCCCAATCCTTATTTTGTTCCTACACTCTTCCTTCTTAGGGTGTTCTTTTCCTGCATGGTTAGAATGAGTGGTACAAGGAGGAAGTGTCCATGGAGCGTGAATATGACGCGGAGGTTTCCCTCCTGTAGACATCCGTGTTGTCTTCTTAAGCTTGGTGGGTTTTGCTACCAATCCAATGCTTGCGACGGTAGCGCGAGTGTCTGGTTGCTTGTCCTCCTCCATGTCACCTTCATACCCTACTGAAATATCCTCCTCCTTGGGGACTTGAGGTTCTTCTTCCTCGGGCTTCTTTCCTTTGTCGCTGGCGGAGACCATGGTACTCTAAACTTGAAAAGATTTCCTGACAGAAACAAATTGAAATGAAAATACGACGAGAACACGATGCACGAACCTCGGGGGATCCGGGGGGTTATATATTACGAAGTTTCAAAACATAAGGAAGGTTCTGACACGGAAACGAGGCGGAGATGGAGTTCAGGGGAGTCAAACCCCCTCCAGGCGCGGTCAGGCTGGGCCCACGCCTGGGGTGTGTTTGTCCACCACGGCTCCGGTTCCTCCTCTGTTCCGTCTCGTAGTCTTCCTTATGTATTAAAAACATCAAAATAATAAAAAGATTGGGTTTTCACAAACCTTCTGTTTTCACCACTTTTACCTATTCAAAGACGAACTCTGCAGATTCCTTTTCTTCTTCTCCTGAAAATTTCCTCCGTATAAAACCCTTGAACAAACTCAATGAAAACATTAGTATAAGCAAAAATAACAAACCTTTAGGTTCACACTTCAACTGAAATCTATCAAAACAAAGGCTTCTATAAGAGGCAAATGCAAATGATAACAGAAATCTGTCAAAATAGACCAGCATGTAAAGATTGATTTTTTCGAAAACCTTCTGTTGCTCAAATAAAAAAAGTGCAGAACTAATTAAAGTTGGGTAACAACTTGTAGAAGAAGCTCAGAAAAATACAGCTTCATCCGACATACTGAGCTCCCTCACGATTTTTTACAATGCAGCATAAAAATCTGTCCCAGGACAGCCACTTTTCACAACTCCTCTACTTCACAAAAGTAGTTGAACTTGACACAAAAACCAAAACAAAAAGGATAAGAGCGGTTATTACCCAAGACTCGAAAAAACTATTGGGTTATCTCCCAACAAGTATTTTTCTTTAATGCCTTTAAGTTAGGCTTGAAACTTTCAAAGATGCTCACAAAGGAGATATAAATCTGAAGTGAAAAAGAGCATCAAGAAGCAAATAACCAACACACTTGAGTCTAACCCACTTCCTATGCATGGGAATGTCATGAGAAAACAAATTGTTGAAACAAAAAGCCACTAGCATAGGAAGACAAAACGAATGCAGTTTCAAAGCTTTCAACATAAAACGGGGAAACTTAACATTATTGAGATGCATAAAACCATGTTTCCCTCTCTTATAATAAATTTTAGTAGAACTTTGAATAAAGCTGACAATATAACTGTCACTAGCAACAACTTTATCATCTGAGTAAGCATACTTACAGTCACCAAAAAGAGGTCCAAGGTCATAAACTGAATCAATAGAAGCAAGTTGTTCCATCCTGAAATCTTTATTATGCAAGTTGTTTTCACAAGGAGCTTTAGAAAACTTGGAAAATTTAAACTCGTAAGAATCTCCATCGAACTTAGTTAAAACCTTTTCCTTCTTACAATAAATAATAGCTCCACAAGTGTTCAAGAAAAGTCTACCAAAAATGATAGGACAAGTTTTGCTAGCTGCAGAATTAAGCACTAGAAAATCAGCAGGATACTTAATCTTACCACAGAGAACCTCCACATCTCTTACAATGCCAATGGGGCAAATGGTCTCCTTATTAGCAAGGTGGATAACCACATCAATGTCCTCAAGCTCACAAGGACCAATCTCATGCATAATTTCCCTGTAAAGCTCATAAGGAATAGCACTAGAACTAGCACCAATATCACATAAACCATAGTAGCAATGATCACCTATTTTAACAGAAAGCATAGGAACACTAGCTTTTATAGCCTTACTAGGATGAGAGATAATATTAGAAGCGTCTTCACAGAAGACAATATGATCATCCTCTATATTTATAGTGACAGGGTCTTTCACAATAGCTACCACAGGCTCAACATTCAATTGCCCATTAGGCTCCACAATTTTCTTTGTACCTTTATTGTTTGCACTAATAATCATAGAATACTCCTTTACCTTAGCGGGGAAAGGAACTTTCTCAACATGAGGTTCAGGCACAATATGATTAGTAGTACAAACTTGAGTACTTCTAACAGGAACATGACTAACAACATCTTTATAAGGAGCATGGTACTTATTCCACTTCTTCTTGGGAATTTCTATGTAAGAGGCAAAGGCCTTAAAACAGTTGGCAATACTTTGAGAATCAAGACCAAACTCATTACTAATATCACGGAAGTCATCAGTTCCCATAAAAGATTTAATACATTCATAATCATAGTTTATACCTGACTTTCTTCCTTTGTCATTCTCCTAAGCTTCAGTGTTCTCTTGAATACGGTCTAGTAGATCCCATTTAGCTTCTTCCTTCATACGTGTGAATGATCCAGCACAAGAAGCATCTAGTAAATCTTTATCATGAAGAGAAATCCAAGCATAAAAGTCATTGATGATAATATTGTTAAGGAGTTCATGAATAGGACATTTAAGCATTAGTAACTTCAATCTCCCCCAAGCTTGAGATGTACTCTCTCCATCACGAGGTCAAAAGTTATATATCAGATTTCTATCCTTATGAATCTCACTGGGAGGATAAAATTTAGAATAAAAGAGAGATGCCATCTCCTCCCAGTCCATAAATCGTCCAATCTTTAGCAGCTTATACCATTCTTCAGCTCTCCCTTTCAAGAATATGGAGAGTAACTTCTTCTTCACCTATTCAGTTGTGATACCTGCACACTTAAACAACCCGCATAATTCATGGATAAAGAGCAAATGATCACCAGGATGGACAGTTCCATCCCCTAAATAATAATTATCCATAACACGATCAACAATACTTGTAGGTATCTTAAAAATATCCATCTCAACAGGTGGTGGTTCATCTACTACCCTAGCAGCGGTAGTAGTTTTCCCAAACAGAAAACCAAGTGGGTTATCCATATTGGAAACAAAGTAACAAGTAGTAACAAAAAGCAATACTCACAGTAGAAGTTCCCTTTACCAGTTCCACTCTTTAATAGCGCTTCACTCCCCGGCAACGGTGCCAGAAAATAGTCTTGATGACCCACAAGTATAGGGGGTGTATCGTAGTACTTGTGATAAATAGGAGTGTTGATCCCAACGAGGAGCAGAAGGTGTTAAACAGTGGTATGGAGCAGGAACTCTTTGCAAATACTTAGCAAATGGATTTTTAGTGGTTTTCTGATAAGGCAACACAACAAAGAGCAAGTAACAAAGAACAAACGCAGCAAGTGGCCCAATACTTTCTCAGCAAAGGACAAACCGGTGGAAATACTTATAAGGACCAAACGTTCTCGAGGACACATGGGAATTATGTCAAGTGCTTTCGCTTCAAATAGTTGAGTACTCTTCTTTGGTGTTGTAAGTGTTGTCTGGGTAAACCTGTGCTAATGTACCGACCTTACTTGGACTAATACATATTTGTGATTAAACCTCCTACAAACATCCGTAACTACAAGAAACTAATTAAGATATAAATCTAACCACAGCCTTAAACTCTGAGATCCTACACTCCCTTGTGCAAAGGTGTCCTAACGGGGGTTCAGGTTTTTGTCACTCCGGCAACCCCACAATTAGTAGCCAAATACACAATGCATTCCCCTAGGCCCATAAATGGTGAAGTATCATGTAGTCGACGTTCACATGACACCACTAGAAGAATAGCACCACAACTTAAATACTAACCATTGAATAATAACTCAACACAGATCCACTAATAACAACATGACTTCTCCCATGTCCTCAAGAACTAAGCGAACTACTCACAAGACATCATATGGATCAAGATCAAAGATGATATGATAATGGATAACAATCTGAACATAAACAATAATCCAATGGTTCCACTAACAAGCATCAACTACAATAGTAATTAACACCGGGAAAGTTTCCCCTAAGAACTAAAGCAATATCCAACACAATTGTTACAGCAGGACGGAGTGGTGATGATGGTGCTGGTGGAGATGATGGTGTGGATGATGATGATGATCCCGATGAATCCTAGCTTGATGACGGTGTTGATGGCGACGATCTCCCCTCTCCGAGAAGGAATTTCCCCGGCAGAAATCTGTTTGTCAGAGAGATCTTTCTCTCTCGGTGTTTTCTGCCCCCAGAGGCGGCGGAAATCTATCCGTGGTAGCTCTCTAAGGCTTAGGGTTCCATAGGGAATATATAGGCGAAGGGCGGAGTCGGGAGCCAGGTAGGTGGGCCATACCTGCCCTAGGCGCGGGGTTAGGTGGGCCCGCTCCTAGGGGTGTGGGCCCCCTGCGGCCCTTCTTAGTCCCTCCTCCTGGCTTCCTCAATCTTCTGGAAAAATAATATTTTCCCATATTTTTCTGGTATTTTTCTGATCTTCGCGAAATTGCATCGAAACGCCCTCTTTTCCGTCAGAATCCAGACTCCGACAGTCCATCCTCCAAGAATCATCCAACATGCATAAATAGTGGAAAAGACATAAGCAATACCTCATAATAAGACAAATATCAATGAATAGAGGTAGATCATGATATAGAAAGGTGATGCAAATTGGGCGTATCAGAGAGACAAGGGAGGTGTGAATGATGATGGAGAGACAAGGGAGGTGTGAATGATGATGGCGTGTTGTCAACACCTCGTTCGGAGACCCCAAGAGCAAGGTGTGATGAGCACAACAGCAAGTTTTCCATCAGTAAAAAACTAAGGTTATCGAACCAGTAGGAGGAAGGAAACGACTCAAAGGTGTTGCTAGCAACTTGGAGACCCGCACAGCACAAACTACAGACTTTGCCCCAACGAACAACAAGGTTGTCAATCTCACTGGTTTGTTGTAACAAAGGATTAACTATATGGTGTGGAAGGTAATAGTGGTTTGCAACAAGTAACAGTGGAAGATGTATCAATGGTAAAGATTGGACCGGGGTCCATAGTTCACTAGAGGTGTTCTCCTTAGATAAATAAACATGGCATGCTGGGTAACAAGTTACAGCAGGGAAATTGACAGGACTGAGCAAGGCATAAAAATGCAATACTAGACATTCATGATCCTATGAGATTCGATTGGGCAATACAACAAGATACATAGACCGCCATCCAACTGCATCTATGACTAGAATTCCACCTTTGGGTTATCATCCGAACCCCCTCCAGTATTAAGTTGCAAGCAACAGACAACTGTTTTAAGCAAAGTGTGTAAGGTAAACAATCCACTTGTTCCATGAACAAGAGACCGTTGTTTTCTCCCTAGAGGCAACATCACATATACAACCTTAGAGATTTCTATCACTTCCCTTAGATTAAATAGAGGCATGAACCCACTATCGAGCATAAATACCCCCTCTTGGAGTAACTAGCAACTACTTGGCCAAGATAGCTACTAACAACGGAGAGCATGCAAGATCACAAACAACACAGACATGATAGAATCAATAAGACAAAACCATTAATCAATCTGACATAGTAATCTCAATATCCATCGGATCCCCGCAAACACAACATGCATGATTACAAATAGATGAGATATTGATCATGAACGGAGCTCACAAGATCTAAACATGAAAGCATAAAGGAGGAGATACAACCATCTAGCTACTACATGGACCCGTAGTACAAGGTGGAACTACTCACGCTTCATACCGGAGGCTAGCATGATGAAGAAGAAGGCCTCAAGGATGATCTCCCCTCTGGCAGGGTGCCGGGAAGAGCTTCAGATCCCCCTAATCTAGGGATGATGGTGGTGGCGGATACAGACGGTTTCGTGGAATATTGATCGGGTACTTAGGGTTTAGGCATCGGGGGCTTCTTATAGGCGAAGAGGCGAGGCAGAGGGGCCGCTAGGGCGGCTGCACCCCTGTGCACGGGTGGGCCCACCTGCAGGCTGGGTGGGCCTGGTGACTCTCCTCCGTCTCGTATTCCGGCTTCGTGTTTCCCACGGTAAAATATTGACTTTGGCTTTTGTCCCGTCCAATTCCGAGAATATTGATTTTCTTCCTTTCTTGAACCAAAAATAGAAGAAAACATGCAACTGGCACTATGGCATCTTGTTAGTAGGTTAGTACCAGGAAACATATAAAAACACCTCAAAGTGTAGACAAAGCAAAGTAGATACTAAACAAGCATGGAACATAAAAAATTATAGATACGTTTCTGACGTATCAAGCATCCCCAAGCTTATCTCCTGCTCGTCCTTGAGTAGGTAAGTGATAAAAAGAATAATTTTTGAGGTGACATGCACCCTCAAAAGCAAGATCAAACCATTTGAAAACATTGAAAGCTGGGATCAAAGAACTCTAAACATGAGCATGAAAAATGGAGTTCTAACAGTAAGCCAGAGTAACTATGCATGCAAAATGAAAGGCTACAAACAAAGATCATGAATAACATGCATTGAAAAACGTTGCTTTGTTTCACATACAGAAAACATGGCATAGTGGCATTCAGCTTGCCCCTCATGGAGTAGCAAATAGATGCATAGGACACCTTCAAAGTTCATAAGAGTGACTAGATACAAATAGCACAAGAACAAGCAATACAACAATATGCATCAATCAATAAGTTTTGGGACAATGCACATAGAACTAAGAATGGCAACTATGCTCTCTTAACTAGTGCCTAAAGGATA
This sequence comes from Avena insularis, assembly GCA_023614405.1. Classification (NCBI taxonomy): domain Eukaryota; kingdom Viridiplantae; phylum Streptophyta; class Magnoliopsida; order Poales; family Poaceae; genus Avena; species Avena insularis. The sequence continues at coordinate 345,558,718 of CM042685.1, read as the reverse complement.
GAAGGTGGAGACTCAATATAAAAGTGGAAGAAAGGCCCTTCATAAAGGGAAAGCAGGGATTTCAAGTCTCAAAAAGAGATTCCAAAAATTATGGTACTTGTTAGCTTTTAGCTCTCATTGCCCCTATCATAAGCATCTTGAAGTGATTAAGGTTAAAGTGAACAAACTATGGAGTATATGCTTTACAAAGTATAAGTTGGCAATATCATGTCCCTTGAATACGAGGGCCTCTCCTCATGCTATTCAACTCTAGTCACCTGTAAGTTCTTGTCATAGTAAGTGCATGTGTATCGTAGAGAACCGCCAACAGGGTACCCCTTGCACATGGTACAAGAGCTATCCCATTACCAAAATGACAAGTCAAGCAGACAATAAGCATCTCAGCAATCTTCTTATATACCATGGGAATATGGTGTTTTTTATCTCTTTCCTCTTTTCTCAATATGTCTCTTTTTTTATAAGAAGAATGCTTCATAGATGTCAATATGGTGATGCTGCAAGTTTCCACCATGATTAGGCATGGCTTAGGCTAGCGGCCCAGGTGTTTCTCTAACACACATACATAACTCCATGGACTTACAAGCTCCCTTTTATTTCACACCGACGACATCCATAAACAAAATAGCATGATATCAACTATGTACAAAGTACAAGTGCAATGTTGAAAGCGTTCCCCGTGACAACACGGTTCTGCTAATTCCAACGTATAAGTGCAAGCATATACAACATAGATGACACAATGGTTCAAGTTTATAAGGGGCAAGGAAAATAAAGTGTGCCATCAAGTTTGTGAGAGCTTTAATCACTAAGTTTTCACATAACAAAATACTTTTTAATTGGAAGATAGATGAAAACAAGAATATACTTGGAATGGTGTAACACACCATGCATAGGAATTTATAGTGGACACTTTGGAATAAGTTGGTTTCTTGGGAGTTGGATGCATGAGTATAGCTTACTCATACAAGTGGCTAGCAAAAGACTGAGAGCGACCAACTAAGAGAGCAATAATGGCCATAATCATGTAGAGCGACAGAACATTACTAATCAAAGTATATAGTGGTACTACAAGTCAAGGACTAAATGATGCTATGGTGACTTTTTCATAGTCATAACATGGTGTAAGCATGTACCAAGTCAACCCAAACAAAACATCAAAGGAGAATACCACAATACTATGCTTTTTTATGCTAAAGCAACACATGATTCTTTCAAGGCACACTAAGCAATCCCAATTGTTTGGAACAAGTCATGCTACAGCAATAATCACTCAGCATAAGGTCAAAACAATACCTAGCATGACATGCTAAAGTCTAAGTCACAGTCAAAGCAATCTCCTCTTCTACTACTCAAGCAAGAATTTTCTACTCCGTTCCAACACCAATCAACTTATTTGAAACAACACAGCGAGAACGGGGGTCCAAACTACTTTATTCAACCAAAACTAAGCAAAACAAATGAAAATTAAGATGCTCCAAGAACAACACAACTGTGCATGAAACAATAAAAATGAAGTGTCTAGAAAGACCTGAGCTTTTTATGGATGAACAAGGGGATGCCTTGGGCATCCCCAAGCTTTGACGCTTGTACCTCTTGGATATTTCTTGGGGTGACACCGGGGTGGCATCCCCAAGATTAAGCTTTTGTCCATTTTTCATCTCATTACATCATTCTCTCTCTACACCTGAACTTTTTTTCTTCATACAAAACTTCACACAATCTTCATTAGCAACATTAGTGTATTCAAAAGATAATAGACCCTTAGGTTTAGCTTTGGAACAGCAAAACTTTCACTAAAAACACAAGCTACTGTAGCAATTCCCTCAAAAATCTCAATTTGCCAAAAAGAACCCAAAAAGGAATCAATAAGCAAATGCAAATAATGGCAGAAATCTGTCAAAACAGACCAGCAGGTAGAAACCGATTTTTTCGAAGACCTTTTGTTGCTCAAATCAAAAAGTGTTAAACTAACGAAAGTTAGCTAACATACTGGGGGATTTATTCATAAAATATCAGCTCAATATGACTTACAAAGATTTATCGCGAATATTTACGGTGGAGCACAAAAATCTATTTCGGGACAGCAACTCCCCAAATCTTACTTCCCTCTCATTAGAGGTCATTCTTGGCCCAAAAAACAAACAAAAGGATAAGGAGAGGTCATTACTCAAGTAATAACTTCCAAGGCTCAAGAAAACTGTTGGGTTATCTCCCAACAAGTACTTTTTTAACACCTTTAAGTTAGGCACAAGAAGCAAGAATCAAGTATTTTTAAATGAAGAAGCATTAACATCAAACCTTGTTTTCAAAGGGGGAGCAAAAAAAAACTTCTATCTCCTCATAGGGAAGTGTTCAATGCCTTTCTTGAATCGAAAGCGATATCTAATGGTGCATTCTTTCATATCAATGATGGCACCAACAGTTTTAAGAAAAGTCTTCCCAAAATAATAGGAGAAGAAGCATTGTATTCAACATCCAAAACATAGAAATCAACAGGGACATAAGAATTGTTAACCATAATAAGAACATCATTAACACTCCCCATGAGTTTCTTTTTAGCATTATCATTAAGTGGGACATCCAAATAACAATCTTCCAAAAGTGGCAAATCAAGCATTTCATAAATCTTCCTAGGCATAATAGAGATAGTAGAACCAAGATCACATGAAGCTTTGAGATCAAAGTCATTCACTTGCATATTAATAATGAGTTTCCAACTATCTTCTACTTTCCTAGGAATAGAATCTTTGTGTTTCAACTTCTCTTCCTTAATTTTAACAAGAGCATCTGTAATGTGTTTGGTGAAAGCTACATGCATATCACTAGCATCAGGACTTCTAGCAAGCTTTTGTAGGAACATAATCACTTCAAAAATATTGCAACCATCAAGATCAAAATCCAACTTAGCATCACTAGTAGTAGACTCATTGGGCTTAGGCTTTGTAGGAGGATGAATAGGGACTTCTTGTGGTTTAGTGGCATCCATATTGGTGGTGGTGATGGTGCACACACTGTTGTCTCTAGAAATTTTAGCTTCTCTTTTCCACTTAGCAAGAAGTTGGGCTAACAGTCTAACATTTTCATCAATAGTAACGTGTATGGCATGAGTGGCAGCAAAGGTACTTTCCAACATTTTAGGTTTAGCAGCCATTTTATTAATCAAAGAGGACTGTGCTTCAAACAAAGAGAAAATATGTTTCTCAACATTTAAAAGCTTTTCCTCCACAGTCTTGTTGAAAGTGGTTTGTTTACTAATAAAGTCTTTGAACATGACTTCAAGTTCAGAGGGGGCACTTCTAGTATTGTTGTAGGAGTTTTCATAGGTATTGCCATTATTAGGAGGATAAGGCCTATAATTGTTGTTACTACCAAAATTATTCCTATAGGCATTGTTGTTGAAATTGTTGTTTCTAATGAAGTTCACATCAACTTGCTCTTCTTGAGCAACCAAAGAAGCTAAGGGAACATTATTTGGATCTAAAGGAGCTTTCCCATTAACAAGCATAGCCATAATAACATCAATCTTATCACTCAAAGAGGAGGTTTCTTCAACAGAATTTAGCTTCTTACCATGTGGAGCTCTCTCAGTATTCCATTCAGAATAATTAACCGTCATATTATCAAGGAGTTTTGTTGCAACACCCAAGGTGATGGTCATAAAGGTACCTCCAGCGGCTGAATCCAACAGATTTCTTGAAGAGAAGTTCAAACCTGCATAAAAATTCTGGATAATCATCCCAGCAGTAAGTCCATGAGTGGGATAATTCTTAACCAAAGATTTCATTCTTTCCCAAGCTTGAGCAACATGTTCATTATCAAGTTGTTTAAATATCATAATATCACTTCTCATAGATATAATCTTAGCAGGAGGGTAGTACTTTCCAATAAAAGCATCCTTGCACTTAATCCAAGAATCAATACTATTTCTAGGCAAGGATAGCAACCATTCTTTAGCTTTTCCTCTCAAGGATAAAGGAAACAAATTGAGCTTAATAATATCTCCATCTACATCCTTATACTTTTGCATCTCACAAAGTTCAACAAAGTTATTGAGGTGGGCAGCAGCATCAACAGAACTAGCAGCAGAAAATTGCTCTCTCATCACAAGATTCAACAAAGCAGGCTTAATTTCATAAAAGCTAGCATCAGGAGCAGGTGGAGCAATAGGAGTGCTAAGGAAATCATTGTTGTTTGTGCTAGTGAAGTCACACAACTTGGCGTTCTCAGCAGAGTTCATTTTGGCAAAAGTGGAGCAAGCCAACAACAACAACAACTAGAGCAGGAACTAATTTTTTTGTGTTTTTGATAAGAGAAAGCAAACCAAACTAAACTAAATTTTTTTGATAAAAAGAGCCAAACAAAACCAAACAAAAGAAACTAAGCAAAACAAAAACAAAGTACTCCAGAAGACGTCCTTAGCCTCCCTGGCAACGGCGCCAGAAATAGCTTGATGGTGTGTTGTCAACGCCTCGTTAGGAGACCCCAAGAGCAAGGTGTGATGAGCGCAACAACAAGTTTTCCCTTAGTAAGAAACCGAGGTTATCGAACCAGTAGGAGGAAGGAAACGACTCAAAGGTGTTGCTAGCAACTTGGAGACCTGCACAACACAAACTCAACACTTTGCCCTAACAAACAGCAAGGTTGTCAATCTCACTGGTTTGCTGTAACAAAGGATTAACTGTATGGTGTGGAAGGTACTAGTGGTTTGCAACAAGTAAACGTGGAATATGTATCAATGGTAAAGATTGGACCGGGGTCCATAGTTCACTACATGTCTTCTCCTTAGATAAACAAACATGGCATGTTGGGTAAGCAAATTATAGCAGGGCAATTGACAGGACTGAGCAAGGCAAAACAATGTAATACTAGACATTCATGATCCTATGAGATTCGATTGGGAAATACAACAAGATACATAGACCATCATCCAACTACATCTATGACTAGAAGTCCACCTTTGGGTTATCATCTGAACCCCCTCTAGTATTAAGTTGCAAGCAACAGACAACTGCTTTAAGCAAAGTGTGTAAGGTAAACAATCCACTTGTTCCATGAACAAGAGACCGTTGTTTTCTCCCTAGTGGCAACATCACATCTACAACCTTAGAGATTTTTGTCACTTACCTTAGATTAAATAGAGACATGAACCCACTATCGAGCATAAATACCCCCTCTTGGAGTCACTAGCAACTACTTGGCCAAGATAGCTACTAACAATGGGGAGCATGCAAGATCACAAACAACACAGACATGATAGAATCAATAAGACAAAACCATTAATCAATCTGACATAGTAATCTCAATATCCATCGGATCCCCGCAGACACAACATGCATGATTACAAATAGATGAGATCTTGATCATGAACGGAGCTCACAAGATCTAAACATGAAAGCACAAAAGAGGAGATACAACCATCTAGCTACTACATGGACCCGTAGTCCAAGGTGGAACTACTCACGCTTCATACTGGAGGCTGGCATGATGAAGAAGAAGGCCTCCGGAATGATCTCCCCTCCGGCAGGGTGACGGGAACAGCTTCAGATCCCCCTGATCTAGGAACGGTGGTGGCGGCGGCTACAGACGGTTTCATGGAATATTGATCGGGTACTTAGGGTTTAGGCATCGGGGGCTTCTTATAGGCGAAGAGGCGAGAGGCTGCACCCCAGCGAGGGTGGGCCCACCCACGGCCGTGGGGTGGCCCCAGGTGACTCTCCTCTGTCTCGTATTCCGGCTTCGTGTTCCCCATGGTAAAATATTGACTTTGGCTTTTGTCCCGTCCAATTCCGAGAATATTGATTTTCTGCCTTTCTGGAACAAAAAACAGAAGAAAACAAGCAACTTGCACTATGACATCTTGTTAATAGGTTAGTACCAGAAAACATATAAAAACACCTCAAAGTGTAGACAAAGCAAAGCAAAGTAGATACTAAACAAGCATGGAACATCAAAAAATATAGATACGTTTCCAATGTATCAAATGACATGGTCGAGAAGCCAGGAGAAGTGGAAGTGTGAAGAGGAAGAGTGGAGCATGGACTCTGGGCCGGCCATTTCAAAGCCCCGTTGAGGCAGGAAGATCACCGATGCAGTGGCCCCCAGTTTGTTGGCATAGCCCCGATGATGATGGTTCGCCTCGTCAATGCCCATTGTTATGCACTTGGGTTTTGGAGAAGATGGGGATGCTGGAAGTCGCGAGACGGTTAACATGCAAGCAACACGGGGACACGAGGTTTACCTAGGTTCAGGCCCCTAGAGGGAAAACCCTACTCCTGCTTGTCTGTTCTTGATTACGGCAAAACCGAAGGTTACAGAGGTGCGCAGATGCAATCTGGCGTGAGGTGTGTGTATGAGGTGAGTCCGTCCTCCTTGTCGTGCCCTCCTGGCCTTTATATAGATAGGCCAGATCCCGAGAATAGGTCGAGTCGGTTATAGATTAGGGTTAATCCCTTTGAAATTCTATCTACATCTAGACTTGTCCTCCAAGGAGCCGAACTTGTAGTGGGATTGGGCCACCCGAAATATCCGTAGACAGCAAGTCTTCGTCTGGGCCTTCCTTGGGCTAAACCGGGTATTACGATGTTATGCACCCGTAGGGTATATCCATGTCACCCGGTAACCGCACGTTGTCGGACCCATGCTCGGGGGATACTATGGGCCCCTGCATGTTGTACGTTCATGGGGGACATGAACCAGAGGAGTAAACATGGGCGAAGCTGCAGGATCCGTCCCATGGTCCCCCGGAAGTAAATGTCAGCCCTCACGTCATCCCTTGCCCTAGAATGGCCCATGTCAACCATGCCCCAACCATAGCTGCTTTGCACTAGGCCCGATGGTGCCAGTGGGAGAGAAGGACTCTATGTGTGGTCATCATCGGCAGAGCCTCTAATGTGTTATAGTTTCGTGTGCAAGTCGCGCTCCCAAGGGTGAAGGAAAAAAGGCTTGTGAAAAGGGCATTTCCTATCTTATTGATGTTTTTGTGTTTCTTTTCAACACAAGTGAGTTTTTACCGTGTGCTAAGTATCCTGCAAGTTCTAACTTTAAGAAGGCACAAGACGATGTTCAATTTCGCAATGGAGAAAAGTTCGGAAAAGAATCAAGAAGAGGTCGCCTAAATGGAAGTGGAGTTCAGAAGGTGCCATGGGTCAAGGGTTCAGGACCTGAGACTCGGATGTGCTTGGCCGGAGACTCCTGCCTAGTCTCCGGCATGGACTCCGGGGCTCCCATGATTGCTCTCTATATGCCCCTCTGGAGTGTAGCCCGGAGTCGAGCGTCTCCCCGAAGACTCCGGCCTTGGTCCCCGATCCTCCCAGTTTTGCTTCAGTATACCCCTACGAAGACTGGCCCGGAATCAAGTGCTCACCCCGGAGACCGGAGACTACGGTGTTAGTTGTGTGCAATGCCTCTATTACTAGAGACAACTATGTAAGGACCCCTTATTCTCAAGGTGCAAACTGCGGCTTCCACTCTCTCACCTTCATTGTTGCTGAGCTCAAACCTCCAAGATCCTCACCCCTAGCCACTAGAGCTTGATGCCCTTGGGCAATGAATCAACCATGCCACCGACCATCAACATCGCAAGAATCATTAATACATGAATCGATAATATGGTGTGTCTTGTGTTGAAGATGTTTGAGAAATACGACTGTATGCATCCTATTTATGCAGAGACCGGGTATAAACATTATTTTATGTAATAAAACGCCCATTTTCAATAAAAAAGATGTTTCAATAATAACATCTTGTAAGGACAGGTGGCTCGTGGATTCATACATATCGTTTGGATTGGGTCTGGCTCCAAACGGTTTGACATATGTTCTGATGTATGCAACCCAACACTAGATTTAGAAAAATACTAACATAATAAACCGTCCCTTCCTCCGCACGCCGCCCGCAACCATGACATCGCCCGATCATCACCGCCGCAAGGGTCACTATAGCACGTCCGGTATTTAGAGGCACTCAAAATTGCCACTAATAGTCAAATTAGCGCCATAAATGATTTTTTGAGGCATTATAAAAAACGCCGGGACGGTCGTGTAGGTAAAAATTATTAGAGGCAGTTTTAGAAAATGCCTCAAAATCCTAATTATTTGTGGCACTTTGAAGAGTGCAATTAAAAGTAAATATTTGAGGCACTTTAAATAGTACCTTTAAATATAACCATTTGAGGCACTATATAAGAAATGCCCCTAAAAGTATTATTTTTTTCACAAGTGGGAAACGCACGGTCTTTTTTCGTGTTAATTAGTCTGGTGGCGTCGCCAAGTGCTGACGTGGACGGATCCTTCAGGGTCATTCTCCCTGGCGCCCGGGCGTTCCTGCTGCTTTGGTAACGCTCAGAGATCGCAAGGTTTGGGCCGTGGCCCATTAGACTGGGCGTCACGTGAAGTTGCCTTTGATATGCTTTGGAACATTTTTAGATTGCTTGTACCCGAATTAACACGTGAAGCTGCAGCGCTGTGCTATCACTCTGCATGCATCCTTTGGAATCGGGCTCTCGTGTCGTCATGCATGAGCTCCATGCATGCAGATGGATAAACACAAAGACCCACTAGCTACATGAAACAAGTGATGAATTTGCACAGTACGTCGCTAGTTGTTTGTGAGAAACAAATAAAGGAAATATAATAAAATAAACAAATGTTTATCCCATGCTGGAACACAAGCGTGAGTTCGAGCACAATAAATTCTTTACACTAGAAGGAAACAATTAAGTATCTCAGGAATAAAAGAAAAGTATCCAAGGAACAAAAACATATGCAGAAAGTGGAACAAAAAAGTGGACCATAATTTTAGAGAAAATGGAACAGATCTCAAGCAAAGTAGGAATATAGAAGTGTTGTCTGAAACAATTAAACTAGAACAAAATATTTATACTTAAAATGGAATCATAAATTTAATGTGGAACAAATAAACTAGAACAAACAAAATACACATCTCGGAACAAAATATGAGTACAAATAGAACACAAATTTATCCCATGGAGATAACATACCAACATTTTAGTTCCCGAGAAAAAAAGATTTAGGTCACGGGGAACAAAAATTTGAACAAATTAGTACAAAACTTTACCGAACGCGGATTAAGTTAGGAGTATAGGTGGAACAAAAATTTAGCGCCTGTAAACCATGGAATAGAATTTTACCTCTACCAGGAAATAATTACGTGAGCGGGTGGAACTAAAATTTTGCACTTGAGAATTAGAACAGATCTAATAGAGGAACAACATCGTAGACTAACTAGAATAACAAGACTACAAATACAACAAGAAATTTTTGCTCCCTAAAGAAAATACATGGAACAAGAATGTTTTGACTAATTGAAGTATATCACAACCATATGAGCAAAAATAAAATCACACCAACCGATTGAACAAAAAACAAATGGAGCATAAACAAATTTAAAGGAATTTGTTTGATGTGAAAGGAAACCACGTGAAAACAAAAGGCCCAAAATACATGGTAACTATTTTTAAAAGATAAATGAAAAGCAAAAAACAACTGAAAATAGGAACCAGGCTTTAAAAAGGTAAAGAAAAATAAAAAAATGGTTAGAAAAATCTGAAAAAAGAATATACTACTAAAGTAAAAAAAATAAAAAAGGAAAAGGAAAGAAGGAAATGTAACAAACAAAAAAATAGAAAGGAAAAAAAGGAAAGAAACACATGTACGTAAGAAGTATGCCTTGCTAGGAGCGCATATATCCATGACGTGCCAGACAAAAAATTATACAGACGTGCGAACCTATTCTAACTCCTGTCCCAGAAAATAAATTTCTATCGAAAAAAAAGAACAAGTAGTTGATCTGTGACCCGAAAACAAAGAAAGACGCGTAAGAAAATTAAACAACATGCACGAGCGCCACACAGAAGCGAACGAAGTGGAACCAACGCACCAAAGGAAACGGGCCGAGCCCACGTTATAAAACCTTTAGCAAAACGGTAGCACCGGAACGCCCGGGCGCTACCGAACAGTTTTCGGAACGATTCCTACTTTCGTTTCGAAGGATTTATTGGTCTCGTTCACAAGATCGCGTTTTATGGGCCTGAAAGATCGTAGGCCCATTCAGCAGATGGTTTCTTTGCCGATTTGGAACTGATATTTGGAACTGATTTTACGAAAAAAGTGTAACAAATCTTTGTCGATAATATAAATGAACAAGTAATTATACACTGGGAACAAAAAAAAAAATCATGGGACATACATGAACTAAAACACCGTGGAACTAGTTTTCTAGAACAAATTTAGAAATTTCACCAAAAAAATTAGCTTCCAAGAAATACATGACATTTTGAAAGAGGGGCTAAATTTAGACTAAATGGAACAAAGTCACAAAAATGACAAAAAAAAATAAGGAACAAAAAGGTAGGGACCGGAGAGACCGGTTGGACAAATCCGGCGTCCATATGGACCAAAATGTAGGTTCCGAACAACAAATCCGATGTCTACATAAAACCAAATTAATAGTGAGAATACACAAATTGAATCTACACGCGAAATAAAACTGTATAGTCGGGAGCTGGCCAGCTTCATGCGTGCAGAGCACCACCACCTTGCCGCCCACATCGATCGTCGGGAGCTGGCCAGCTTCATGCGTGCATGTACACAGCTTGTCGCGAGAGTCCTAGCTTAAATCTTGTGCTTTGTATCCATCAACGTGAGCTCTACTGTTTTATACATAAATTCATCGAATAGAGGCACACCAAAAAGTGCCTCAAATGGATAACCATTTGAGGTTTTCAAAGTGTCACGAATGATCATCCATCCATTTGAGGCATTTAAACTGTCTCAATTGGTTAACATTTAGAAGTACTATTTTGAGGCACCCTGAGAGTGCCTCAAATGGATGGCCATTTCGAGGCACACCTAAAAGTGCCTTAAATAGATGACCATTTTGAGGCATGTTTGGTAGTGCCTCAAATGGATGATCATTTGAGGAATTTAAATGGCTAAACATTAGAGGCGTTAGCAATTGTGCCTAAAAAAACTACTTTCTGTCGATTATGGCATTAGCAAACGAGAAACAACTGTTTTCTGTCGATGCCATAATTGGTCAACTATTAACGATGCCATAATTGGTCAACTATTAAAAGCATATTTGAATGCCTCTACAGACAAACCATTTGTAGCACTTTGCATTTGTGCCGCAAATGATATACTTCTAGTGGCATTTTGAGAAATGGTGCCTCTAAAAGAACTGTTCTCTTGAGGCACATTAAAACAAATGCCGTTGATGGTTCAACGTAGAGGCACTAAACGGTGCCTCTATTTTCAAAACATTCGAGGCACTATCAATAGTGCCTTAAAAGGCTAAACTATCAGTGGCATTTTAAAAACCGCTTTTAAAATATTTCGTTTTGAGACACTAAGTGTCACAAATAAGTAGAATTAGAGAGGGTTACAAAATGTGCCCTTGCCTCTAATTCCTGGACGAGTACCATAGTGGGTGGTGTATGTGTTGTTGTCACAGGTGCAATATGTCTGACAAGCATCTCGGACGCCTAGCCCGTGGATCCAAATTCTGCCCGTGGATCACAGGCGTAAAACAACTCATCATCATCTAGGAGTACTAGGAGTAGTATAATCGACAGAAAACAGTTGTTTCTCGTTTGCTAAAAAGCGTACACCGGAAGAAAGACGATGCATTCATCTGTTGCTCCCGTGTCCGTGTCCGTGTCCGTGTGTGTCCTGTGCACACGGTGCAACCGCAACCTCGCGTGCGCACGGGGCCCGCCCGCCCCCGGCAGCCAGCACGAGGGGAGGCAGGCAGGCGGGTGGGCCGCCAGCGGCGCGTCGGGACGAGCGCCCGCGACTCGACGGGCGCCACGAGGGCCCGCGCGTGGCGGCGAGAGAGATCCTGATCGCCTCACGTCAGGTCAGGCGGAGGAGGCCCACAGTGATCAGCTAGCTAGGACGGCACAGTACTACAGTAGTGAACCCAGCGGCGCTGTAGCGTGTAGAAGCAGCTGTAGGCAGCAGGCGCACGGGGCATGGCACGCGCGTCCGCCCGCCGAGGGATGTCGTCCACCGTCGGTTCCCCCTGGCGACGTGTCGTGCTAGCAGCATCGGCGGCGGGAGCAGTAGCACGTTCTCTTCCTCTTCTCATTCGTTTCGTTTCGTTTCGTTCACGGGGAATCGGACAAAGGAGTAATGGCGGCTGCCTCGTGTCTCGGCTTTGGTGGAGAAGAGAAGATCGCTCCGCTTTGCTGCTTGCTCCCGGCCGGCCGGCCGGCGAAGGCATGTGTGCAATATGTACATGAACGGAGTTCTGGTCCCCAGCAGCTAAGCCTAAACCCAACTGCGCGCAGGCACGTAGATCGGCGTGAGGGGTGAACCAAGGAAGGCGCGGCGCATAAACGTGAAGCTAGCAGGAAAACAAATACGGTTTAATTTGTCGGGCGAACGAAGAAGACGATCTAGCTAGCTAGCTGGCTGCTGTTGTTGCTAACTCGGCCGCACCACTCCGCTGTGTCTTCGTATACGGGACGTACGGCAGCACTTCATTCTAGATCGCGGACAGGCCAAAGGGTCTGTTGTCTGTCGTCCCCCTGTGTTGTGTTGTGTTGTCTTGTGTCCAAACGAACTGAAGCAGGAAACGGACGGCGAGAACATATTTTTGAAAAAAAGAATCGGGTCATCCCACACCGCTGGAGTATATAGGACCGTTCGTCATGGTCTTCTTGTTGATGCCTAGGCCTTCTTGTTGATCTTTTTTTTTGAAAGTAGGCCTTCTTGTTGATGCCTAGAACTAATATCTATGAGGGGCCTATTGATCCTCTCCTCTACCAACTCCGGGTGGTAACACCACCGGGAAGGGCTCGGGAGCGGCCCTGCTCCTCATGAGGGACTCTCAAGGGGGGTAGAGGTGGGAATGAGGAAGGGGAAAGAAAGAGATCTAGCTCTAACTTTCCAAAACTGACCTATCGGATCCAACCCTTCCCTGCATGCACCATGCAAAAATGGGAGGGAGGACATCCTTGATGCTAAGGGACGGGCCAGAACGCATCCACACACGTGAACCTTATTTAAGGAGATGACTGAGATGATCTTCTTCCACGCCTCCAGCTCTGACCAATGGAGCTCCATAGGCGAAAAAGAAACCACCTGAGTGCCCTAGATCTGGTCCAAGAGATCAAGATTCTCACTCCTAAACAATGACATAACTCCAAACAAGACAACAAACAACAGAAACCTAGGACTAATATCTGCAAGGGACCTACAAAGCCTATCCTATGCTAACACAATGCCACCGGGAAGGGCTCATGATTAGGTCGTCTCCTCGCGAGGGACTCTCAAGGGGGCAGAGGTGGAAGTGAGGAAGGTAAAGAAAGAAAGCTAGATCTAACTTTCAGAAACTGACCTACCATATCGAACCCTTCCCCGCCCGCACCATGCAAAAACGGGAGATAGAGAGAGAGAGGACATCGTCAATGCTAAGGGAGGATCCAGAATGCAGCTGCATGCACGAACCTTATTTAAGGATATGACTGAGATGATCTTGTTCCTCGCCTCCGTCTTTGACCGATGGAGATCCACAAGACAAAAAGAAACCACTCGACGCCTCTCCTCAGCCAAACGAGCTAGCAAACAACAAAAACCTAGAACTAATATCTTAGGCCAGCAACGCTGCCACATGCACGAACCTTATTTAAGGAGATGGTATTCTTTCTTGCCTCCGACTCCTACCAATGGAGCTCCATAGGAGAAAAATAAACCACCTAAGCGCCCCAGATATAGTCCAAGAGATCAAGAACCCTACTCCTAAACATCAACATAGCGCCAAATGAGATAGCAAATAGCAGAAACCTAGAACTAATTCTATAGGGGAACCTCCAGCACTTCTCCGACGGTAACTTCGGTCGACAACACCGCTAGGAAGGGCTCGAGATCGGCCTGGATCCTCACAAGGGAGTCTCAAGGGGAATATGTGGGAGTAAGGAAGGGTAAAGAAAGAGATCTAGCTCTAACTTTCCAAAACTGATCTTGAGCTTTCTAAATCGATCTCTAGCACACTTCATTAAATTCGTGGAGACCTCGTGGACACTCAATTTGCTAAAAAAATGTTGCACGATCGTCGAACCCAACGCTCTACAGGATAACTCACGGGCCCAAACAAAAAAACTAGAACCCACCTCCGCTTGCTCACGCTCTCGTGATCTCGTCTCAACTCTAATTCTCCCACGTTGTATAGTTGGTGTTGGAGATATGCCCAAGTGGCAATAATAAAGTGGTTATTATCATATCTTCAGACTTATGATAAATGTTTACACACCATGCTATAATTGCATTAACCGGAAACATTAATACTTGTGTGATTTGTAAACATAAAAGAGTCCCTAGTAAAGCCTCTTGTTAAACTAGCTTGTTGGTTAATATATGATCATGGTTTCCTGATCATGAACATAGAGATGTTATTAATAACAGGGTCATATCATTAGGAGAATGATGGGATGGACATACTCCTATAGTTAAGCATAGCATAAAGATCAAGTCATTTAATATAGTTCATTTGCTATAAGCTTTCTGATACATAGTAACCTAATTCCTTCGACCATGAGATCATGTTAATCACCATCACTGAAAGGATGCTTTGATGACATCAAACACCACACCATAACTGGGTGGCTATAAAGGTGGCATTGAGTGTTCGGAAAGTATGGGTTGAGACACATGGATTAAGAGTGGGATTTGTCCATCCATATGACGGATAGATATACTCTGGGCCCTCTCGGTGGAATGTCATTCAATTAGCTTGCAAGCATGTGACTGGCTCACAAGGGATCACATACCGCGGGAACGAGAAAAGAGTACTTATCAGTAACGAGGTTGAACTAGGTATCCAAAGACACCGACGATCAAAACCTCGGATAAGTAAACTATCGTGAGACAAAGGGAAATTTGTATCATATGTAAATGGTTCATTCGATCGCAAAGTAATCGTATAAATATGTGGGAGCCATATGAATTTCCAGATTCATCTATTGGTTATTGATCGGAGAAGTGTCACGGTCATGTCCGCATAATTCACGAACCGTAGGGAGACACACTTAAGGATTCGATGTTGTTGTGTAGTTATGGAATGATGAGTAAGAGACCGAATGTTGTTCGGAGTCTCAGATGGGATCCGGGATATAACGAGGAGATCCGGAATGGTCCGGAGAATAAGATTCATATAAGGAAAGTCCTGTTTCGGAGTTCGGGAATGATTCCGGTGTTTTCACCAGGAATGTTCTAGAAGAGTCTGGAAGGTCCGGCACTCCAGAGGGGAAGGGTACATGGATGTGTCATGACAATGTGGAATGGTTGCATCATGTACTAGGTCACTTGGCTGGGCAATATGGAGAGAGAAATCAAATCCAAGTTTGAAAGTCAAACGCCAATTTGAAAAGTCAAATCTGAAGTTTGCTTGGTGGAGGGAGAGTAGGAAACCTACTTGGGGACGAAGTCCCCTCCCTCCACCCGCCGGCCAAGGAGGAGGAGTTGGAGGAGGACTCCCTCCTCCCAACCGGCCCCTCCCACCTATATAAGGAGGGGTAGGGCGCCCCCTACCTGACACACCAAAACCGTAGCTCTAGACGCCACCACCCCTCCAAGTGCTGCCGCCACCTAGGGCTCCTCTAGCCGCCGAATTAGGGTTTCCCCAAAACCCTAGCCGCCGACCAAGCCACCCCCTTGGTGCCTCTAAACCGTAGATCGTCAAGGCCCCTCTCTTACTCCACCATACTCTCTACGGCTTAGGAGAAGCCCTACGGGATCTTCCCTCTACTTCTGACACCACGTCGTCGTGCTGCCGGAATCACTAGGAGAGTACTACAACCTCTGCTGCCTGCTGGAACAAGGGAGAGGAAGGTCTTCATCGAGTACCGAACGTGTGACCGACTGCGAGAGCGCTGCCGGAACGCAGCGCCAGAAGGATCGTCTACGCGATCTGGAGATCGGCAATTGTACGACTACATCACCCACGAGAATTTGCTCTCGTTAACCGCTTTGGATCTTCGAGGGTTAGTATTCTATCGGCTCGTTGCTACAATATAATAGATAGATCTTGGCTTGATCATAGATTAGATCTTTATTGTGTGTTCATATGGTAGAATTTTTTTGTTTTCCATGCTACGAACCCCTACAGTGGTATCAGAGCCGGGTCTATATGTAGATATGTTGCACGAGTAGAACACAATGGTTATTGTGGGCGGTGATGCTTTTATTATCAATTGCTTCTTGTGTACTTTGCATCTTGCGGGATGGTGGGATAAAGCGGCCCAGGCTAACCTTACATGACATCATTCATGAGACTTGCTCCACGCTCAACATGCAACTTGTATTGCATAAGTGGCTTTGCGGGTGTCTGTCTCTCCCATCATAGTAAAGATTCAATTTACAACGGGCACTTGATAGTTCAAACATCAACGTTGTGGTTCTTGTTCGTAAGTTAGAACGACACTTATTGAAAGCCCCAAACCACGTAAAATATGCAAAAAAAATTAGATGCGTCTAACTTTGTTTTGCAGGGGTGTGCTGTGATGTGATATGGCCATGATTGTGATTATATATGATGTATGCAATGTTCCTTATTGTAAGTTGGCAACTGGCATGAGCCATATGGTTGTCTTTTAAATTCCGTTAAGACCCGCGTGTCTATTATTCAAAGTAGTTGTAATAGTTGATGCTGGTGGATGACAACCATGAAGCGGCGCCATTGACCTTGACGCCATGCTGGTGATGATGGAGATCATGTTCGTGCTTGAAGATGGAGATCGGAAGCACAAGAAGAAAGGCCATATCATATCACATATTATGAATTGCATGTGATGATAATCCTTTTATGCATCTTGTATTGCTTAGTTAACGACGGTAGCATTATAAGATGATCCCTCAAGCACAAAATTTCAAGTTTTAAAGTGTTCATCCTTAGTAAGCACCATTGCTAAAGCTCGTTGTTTCGAAGCATCACGTGATGATCGGGTGTGTTAGATTCTGCGAGTGTATACAACGTGATCAAGCCAGATTTGCTCATGCGGAAGTTAAGGTTTGATCTTGACGAGCCTAGCATGTACAGACATGGTCTCAGAACACGGATCACCGAAAGGTAAAGCATGAGTCATATAGTAGATATGATGAACATGTTGATTGTTCGCCATTGAAGCTATATCAACTCTCGTGATGATCGGTTTTGATGTGGTGGATTTGGTTCGTGTGATCACTAAAACAATGTGAGGGATATTGTTTTGAGTGGTTCAACAACAATTTGATTAAAGTTGAACACTATTTATCATAAATTAAATCAAAGTGAATTTGCATAGTTGTTGTAGTCATTGGCATCCGTTTACCGCCTTGCGCTTAGTTATAATTGAGATGACAGAACTATAGAAATCTGGTTAGTTACTTTACGAACTGGTATCGTATTGTTTTGAAGCGTTAATCTAAAATTTAAAAGTCCTATTGTAAACTTTCAGTAAGTTCAGGTTACTCCATGAAATTTAATAGTTGGTATTAAATCAAGAGTAACAATTTCAGTGTTAGTATATAAGTATCATGTTTATCTCCATGATTCTTGATATTCAAAAGATTGTTTTAATATCAAGGTTATCTAGGATCTGAAAGAGTTGTTTCGAAACCATGATGTGTGGAAGATATTGCAATATCTGAAATAATGTTTTGGTTGCAACATGAGAGAGTATAATATGGCAAAGTTTATGTTCTCATATTTGATGAGAATTTGAAAAAGGATGGAGACGCTTGTCGTCCTAATCCTCCAAAAGGTTTTAGAGAGCGACATTATACTCGCGATTCACCGTTATAATCTAAAATTAACTTGATCATGAATTTCCATGATAAGGGTGAATATTTGATAAAATGTTTACTACACTAAAAGATTACTAAAGAATGGAATTTGAAAGAACATCAAGTATTTGATGATGGTGATCTACTTCAAAGTGCAAGTCCAAAGATATTGGTATTTAACTATACATGCTTTGAACTATGTGTCATGTGTATGGCTCCACTATTGATGTTGATAGATTCTTTCGAACAAAAAAAAGGAAATACTGAAAGAGAATCTTAGAAATATATGGCAGAAAATAAAAGACTAGAATTGTTCAGCTTAGGTATATAGAGGATATACATGTTATGGCTATATTCTTTGCTTATTAAACAATATGGTTCTTAAGTATTTGATACTAAATTTGTTGGTGTGAATCATCATACGAAACAACACAATTCATGAGCTACAATGGCCTAAGTAACTAGCAAGAGAATATGTGATGATGTTCATCGAGAACAAATAAAGTGTTGATGTGTTTCTCGTTAACATCAAAGCTTGCCTTCAAGATTTGTTAGGTATTATGAGAACAAAAGGGTTGTTCAATTAATTGTCATAATCCATAAAAGATAGATGATTTACAAATCTTGTTGGATAAATCACATCCATAAAATAAGTGCTAAAAATGTCGAAAGACAATTGATTGAAATATCACTTAGAAAGTGACGTCGCCGTTTAAATTATATTAAAAAAAACATGAAGAAACTCCATGTGGGTGGAATTTTGGAGTCTTTTGATTTTTGATCAAATGACGCTTGTGAAACTTTCTTAGAGATAATTAAAACTCCGTTCATAGGCTAAAGGGAACGGATGACTAGCTTATTGAAACTTGTACATAATTTTGTATGAAGTCCATTATGTATAGTCAAGAGCGATGGATTTTAACTTCATATGCTTTCTCCGAAAATTTGAGTGAATATATGAATATTTACTTAATAAGGATAAAGTATGAAACATTTGAAAAGTTCAAAGACTTTCAAGATGAAGTGCAAAATCATTGTTACAAGAATATAAATAGCTTATGATAAGATCATAAAGGAAAATATTTGAGTTACAAGTTTAGCATAAAAACACCTAAGATTTAAGGAATCGTTCCGTGGATTTGCATTTCCCGAAACACCATAAGAGTATGGAACGTTCGAGATATGTAATTGAACCTTGTTTGACATGGTAAGATCAAATGTGTAATTCATAAAACTGTCATTATATTTTAAAGATTAAAAACTTTAGAGACTACCGTTTTTCTATTGAAAAGAGCTCTATCATAATCCGTTGAATTGACACCATATAAAGTTATGGTTTGGGATAAAACCCAAGTTGTCCTTTCTTAAAAATTGGTATGCTATGCATAAGAAAGATGTTTGCAACCAAAATCGGATGAACATATCTTTGTATATTATTTTGAATAATAGTTAAGTATTCCTCCATAACACCGAAGACAAAAGTGTTTGTCGCTTAGAACGTCAAGTTTCTTTGAGAAGGAATTTTCCGTGAAAAGTTAAGTGGGAGGACAATAGAACTTTGATAAGGTTAAAAGAACCTTAGCTATATGTGCAAAGTTGCGCAGCGCCGAAAAGTGTTCCGGAGGCAGCGACAATGCTCATGGCTCACGTGCCTCAAAGGTTGTGGTCACAGAGGTCTAAGTTCATATTAAAACAAGTAGGTCGGGTAAACAATCAAATACCAAGATTTGAGAGTTAAATCATTATTTGACAATAATGATCCGACTATATGCAAAGAAGCGATGATAGGCCCTGACTCCGTCAAATGGCTTGAAGCCATAAAATCCGTGATAGTTTCATATACAAGAAATCAAGCTTTGAGCTTGAAAGGCCCTCTGGAAAGGTACAAGACCTTACAGTCGTATTTGGATCTATAAAGAAATAGACATGGATGTTTCACATCTATGAAATTATCGACATGTTGGGAAAGAGTTCACGACAATGTTCAAAGAGTTGACTATGACAAGATCTGATCTTTCATTAAGCGATATTTAGTCTAGACGGATTAATGTAGCAACATATAATTTTGTTATGTGATAGTTGAATAAACAAAACAAGTTATTCTAAGAGAATGGTTACCTAACACGTGTGTATGACACGGTCCAAAGGGTTTTGTTAATTCAAAGGATGCTAAAAGCATATGCAAACTTCAATGGTTGAAGTAAGCATCGCGGAGTTGGAATCTTCACTATAATGAAACTGTTAAAAGAGTTTAATTTCATCAGAGACGATGAAGATGCTTCATTTGCAAGAAATTAAGTGGGAGTGCTAAGACATATTTCTAATACATTATGTGGAAGACGTATTGTTGATTGGAAATGATGTATCTTTTTATTAACATAGAATAAGAATTTCATCTCGATGAAAGGCTTAGGCAGAACCCGAATATTTGGCATTAATGTCTATATGGATAAATTGTGACGCCAATATGGTTGTGCCAGAAGTACATAGATGAGATATTGAATGAGTTCAATATAGAAACTACAAGAAAGGTTCTTGTTGCACAGGAAGGATTGAATAAATATTTAAGTATTTTTGATACTTAATAGATAAAATCACAAAGAGTATTTTATCTATCATGTTGTGATGTGTACAAATTCAGATATGTCCTATGCTCTAAATATTATGAGTGTATACCAGAATGATTCATAAGATGATTATTGGACGATAGTAAAGATATTCTTATGATCTTTTAGAATAACTAAGAATATATTATTTTGTAGAAGTGACAAATAGATGGTTAGTTCATTGTAAAAGTATTACATTGATACTAGTTTTGTCACAAAGTACAAATTAAGTTTATCTCAATCTAAACTAAGGGTGGCACAATATGATGGAAATTAAGTTCCATAATGAATTTGGATGAATTCCAAAGTTAAGACATTGTGACAGATACCATAACAAAAGGCTAAGTATATGACTGCTATTATAGCAGCAAAAGAGGGCATTTGTGTCAAGTAGTTTGTTATCAAACTAGGTGTAGTTCACAGCGGGGTAGTACTATAAAGATATATCGTATGACAATATTATCAACATGTTTTAAACCCCAAGGAACTAAAGGTCTCACCAAAGGACCAAATTTGTACAAAGCCATCTCATAAGAGAATGAGTGATCTGTAGAGAGACGGAAAGACATGCAATTACACACGAACCTGAAAGTGTCGGATCCGGAGATCAGTTGACCACTAGCAATCGTGTAAATACAACACTAGAAAGCCATAGGTGTTGAATGCACAAAGGTTTGAAACTAGATTATTGACTCTAGTGCAAGTGGGAGACTGTTGGAGATATACCCAAGAGGCAATAATAAAGTGGTTATTATCATATCTTCATACTTATGATAAATGTTTACATACCATGCTATAATTGTATTAACCGGAAACATTAATACTTGTGTGATTTGTAAACATAAAAGAGTCCCTAGTAAAGCCTCTTGTTAAACTAGCTTGTTGGTTAATATATGATCATGGTTTACTGATAATGAACATAGAGATGTTATTAACAACAGGGTCATATCATTAGGAGAAATAATGTGATGGACATACTCCTATATTTAAGCGTAGCATAAAGATCAAGTCACTTAATATAGTTCATTTGCTATAAGCTTTCTGATACATAGTAACCTAATTCCTTCGACCATGAGATCATGTTAATCACCATCACCTGAAGGATGCTTTGATGACATCAAACACCACACCGTAACTGGGTGGCTATAAAGGTGGCATTGAGTGTTCAGAAAGTATGGGTTGAGGCACATGGATCAAGAGTGGGATTTGTCCATCCATATGACGGATAGATATACTCTGGGCCCTCTCGGTGCCAATTAGCTTGCAAGCATGTGACTGACTCACAAGGGATCACATACCGCGGGAACGAGAAAAGAGTACTTATCAGTAACGAGGTTGAACTAGGTATGCAGAGATACCGACGATCAAAACCTCGGATAAGTAAACTATCGTGAGACAAAGGGAAATTGGTATCGTATGTAAGTGGTTCATTCGATCGCAAAGTAATCGTAGAAATATGTGGGAGCCATATGAATTTCCAGATTCCTCTATTGGTTATTGATCGGAGAAGTGTCTCGGTCATGTCCGCATAATTTACGAACCGTAGGGAGACACACTTAAGGATTCGATGTTGTTGTGTAGTTATGGAATGATGAGTAAGAGACCGAATGTTGTTCGAAGTCTCGGATGGGATCCAGGATATCATGAGGATATCCGGAATGGTCCGGAGAATAAGATTCATATAAGGAAAGTCCTGTTTCGGAGTTCGGGAATGATTTCGATGTTTTCACCAGGAATGTTCTAGAAGAGTCTGGAAGGTCCGGCACTCCAAAGGAGAAGGGTACATGGATGTGTCATGACAATGTGGAATGGTTGCATCATGTACTAGGTCACCTGGCTGGGCTATATGAAGAGAGAAATCAAATCCAAGTTTGAAAGTCAAATGCCAATTTGAAAAGTCAAATCTGAAGTTTGCTTGGTGGAGGGAGAGTAGGAAACCTACTTGGGGACGAAGTCCCCTCCCTCCACCCGCCGGCCAAGGAGGAGGAGTTGGAGGAGGACTCCCTCCTCCCAACCGGCCCCTCCCACCTATATAAGGAGGGGTAGGGCACCCCCTACCTGACACACCAAAACCCTAGCTCTAGGCGCCACCACCCCTCCAAGTGCTGCCGCCACCTAGGGCTCCTCTAGCCGCCGAATTATGGTTTCCCCAAAAACCTAGCCGCCGGCCAAGCCACCCCCTTGGTGTCTCTAAACCGTAGATCGCCAAGGCCCCTCTCTTACTCCACCATACTCGCTCCGGCTTAGGCGAAGCCCTGCGGGATCTTCCCTCTACTTCCGACACCACGCCGTCGTGCTGTCGGAATCACGAGGAGAGTACTACAACCTCCGCTGCCTGCTGGAACAATGGAGAGGAAGGTCTTCATCGAGTACCGAACGTGTGACCGATCATGAGCGCTTAACGCTGGCCGGAAGGATCGTCTATGCGATCTTGAGATCGGCAAGTGTACGACTACATCACCCACGAGAATCTGCTCTCGTTAACCGCTTTGGATCTTTGAGGGTTAGTATTCTATCGACTCGTTGCTACAATCTAGTAGATAGATCTTGGCTTGATCATAGATTGGATCTTGATTGTGTGTTCATGCGGTAGAATTTTTTTGTTTTCCATGCTACGAACACCTACAGTTGGGAGAGTATGTTGGACACTATGAGCGGTGCGGAACGATGCCCATGAGCACGAGGAAGCTTCTGAAGTGGGAGGATGAGGCGGGCCACATGATTGACGATATTGATAGTATTACGAGGATTTTAGATGCGCCTATCGAGTAGGTTAGGCATGGCCCGATTCTGACTAGATCAGTGGTTGGCAGTTTTTAGCAACCGGATGTTCACGACACCACATCATTGTAATGATGATCAATTTAGGAAGTCGAAGGTCTACTTTAGATCAAACAAAAACTATAGTACTAAAAATGAACCGTTAACAGCTCTATTATAGTTGGCACAGAATCCAGGGGCCATACCGCGAAATAGTTTTGTCGAGATCAGGTGAGGCATTAGTTTTGCTATAAATAGTCAGGTTTGTAGACAAAACAGTGGGCAGAAAAAAGGAGGAGAAGAAGCGTGAAGATGAAATGGACGGTGTAGGACGATGTACCGTGAGCCGGCTTCCTACCGCACATGGACATGGACATGGACATGGGGAATGGGCTGGGACGTGCGCGTAACGCCAAAAACGAGAGTGGAGTGAACCCACCTCCGCTCACTCTCTCACGCGATCTCGCTCCTCCACTCAAACAAAAAACTAGAACCCACCTCCGCTTGCTTGCTCTCGTGGTCTCTTCTCGACTCTAATTGTCCCTCGTTGTATAGTTGGTGGTCGAGAGTCACGTCGAGGTGAAAAAGTATGCTGGATACTATGAGCGGTGCGAAACGATGCCCGTGAGCACAAGGAAGCTGCTCAAGCGAGAGGCTGAGATGGGCCACATGATTGAGGATATTGATAATGTTACAGATATTTTAGATGTACGTGGTCGGGTAGGTTAGGCATGGCTCGATTCCGACTGGATCAGCGGTTGGTAGTTTTTAGCAATCGGGTGATCAATTTAGGAAGTTGTAGGTCTTTTTTTAGATCAAACAAAAATTATAGGAATAAAAATAAATCATTAACCGTTAATGGCTCCATTATAGTTGGCACAAAACCAGGGGTCTTATTACGAAATAGTTTTGCCGAGATCAGACGAGACATTAGTTTTGCTATAAATGGTCAAGTTTGTAGAAAAAACCGTGGATGGAAAAAAGGAGGAGAAGAAGCGTGAATGTGAAGTGGACGGTGTAGGACGGTGTACCGTGAGCCAGCGTCCTACCACACATGGACATGGACATGGGAAATGAGCCGGGGCGTGTGCGTAACGCCAAAAACAGGAGTGGAGTGAACCCGCCTCCGGAGTGGAGTGAGCCCGCCTCCGCTCGCTCGCTCACGTAAGAACCTCTGCTCAAACAAAAAACTAGAACCCACCTCCGCTCGCTCGCTCTTGTGATCTCGTCTCAACTCTAGTTCTTCCACGTTGTATAGTTGGCGGTCGAGGGTCACGACCAGGTGGAAGAGTATGCTGGACACTATGAGCGGCGCGAAATGATGCCCATGAGCACGAGGAAGCTGCTCGAGCGAGAGGCTGAGATGGGCCACATGATTGAGGATATTTTACGGGGACTTTAGATGCACACGATCAAGTAGGTTAAGCATGGCTTAGCTCTGACTAGAACAGCGGTAGGCGGTTTTTAGCAACAGGGTGTTCACGACGTCATATAAGTGTAATGATGATGAATTTTAGGAAGTTGAAAGTCTATTTTAGATCAAATAAAAACTATAGAACTAAAAATAAACCGTTAACGGCTTCATTCTAGTTGGCGCAGAACCTAGGGGTCATACCCCGAAATAGTTCCGGGATCAGACGAGCCATTAGTTTTACTAAATGGTCATGAGATTTATAAAAAAACAGTGGAACGGAAAAAGAAGAAGAGGAAGAAGCGTGAAGGTGAAGTGGACGGTGTAGGGCGGTGTACTGAGCGGGCGTCCTACCGCACATGGAGATGGACATGGGGAACGGGAATGGGGCTGGGGGCGTGCGCGTGACGCCAAAAACGAGAGTGGAGTGACCCTGCCGCGCTGGGCCATTTGCCACCTTCTCGCTAGCTATAGCCTAGCTGCACGCTCCCCTCACCGTCCGTCCGTTCGATTCATTGCGTCCCTTGCCTGCAGCACGGAGAAGGCCACAACGCCACCCGCTTTATAAGCCCGGCCTCCAGTTTTAGTCCACATCACCCCACCCCCTCTCCTGAACCATCGCAGTCCCGCCACGTCACCACTCCCTCCCTCCATCGATCGGCTTCCTCCCATCCCATCCCCCTCCACATTTGTTCGATTCATCCCTTCCTGTTCCGCCCCTTCATTCCGTCGCCGATTCGTTCCCAGGTAAACCATTCTGCTCCTTCTTCCTCCTTTGTGGATTCGATGCATTGCAGCTGTGCTAGTTCGTTGATGCGTACGGTGGTGGGTTGGGGGGGCTGTAAAGGTGACGGAGTTCGGGCGCTGTCTGTCTGTCCATGAATTTCCTCCTCGATGCGTCGGATTCAGCCGCGCATTTTCTTTTCTTTTTTTCTGGGATCTTGTCCGACGAGGGGCGCGGCGGCGGCGGGGTTGGGTTCCTGACGGCGTTCCGCCCGTGACTGAGAGAGCGAGCGAGGACGGCGATGCGGACTTACGGCTCCGGGATCAGCCGTCGGGGAGGAAGAAGAAGAAGGGGCGGCGGATCTGCTGGGAGGGAGGTGGGCGGCCCGGCCAGGATCACGGTCCTCGATGTTCTTCATCAATAGTTTTAGGAATTGATTGATTTTTTATTTATTTTCCTTGCATGTACGGAGCCTTCTTCTTCTTCTTCGTGTCCGTGGTGGCCAACCGGTGACCGGAGTACGTGTAAACTTATCCTAGTAGTAGTGGTAGGAGTATTTGTTTCGCATTTCCCAACACCAACGAAATGGAAGAAGTCGTCCGTCGCCCTTGGATCCTGCGCGCCCGCCGTGCTTTCTTCCAATATTTCGGCCTCTGACCAGCTCCGTTGCATCATTACCAGTATATACAATTCTAAAATATTTATTTTCTTTCGTCGAGAAGCTCCCCTCTCCACTGATGAGCGATGAAACAATTCCCCCCTGTAAAGCGTTCGAGTGAGTGAGTGAGTGAGCTACACTCGTTCCACCCTGGAGTGTATTGTTTGCACTTGCAGACTTTTTGGGATATTCTGCTTTCCTTCCTTTTTCAGTTCGCAAGGAAGAGGAAGGACGGATACCAGCCAGCAGATCACAGGATCTCGTGATGCACCTCACGTGATCCCCTCCTCCTGAAAAGGAAGCCACAAAGTCCTCTGTCGATTCACACCTTTCCAACTCTGCCCGCTGAATCAGCAGCGCCGCGCCTAGTATTTCCCTTTTCCCCGTGATGACCACTGTTCTGAACCTACTGATCCTTTTCTAACCACTTTACGGAAGATGTTAGTTATTTGCTTGATGTGGGAGTTCATCAGTAATTTGTCCAAAAGAAGCATGTTGCATGTTTTCCTCGCTCCAATTTAGTTCAGTCAAGAATTCTGAAGATTTCTTGGTAGCTGATAATACTAGTTGTGGCCTTGTGCAGTCGCAGGGTGAATGTCATCGATGCAGTTCAGCAGCGTGCTGCCCCTGGAGGGCAAAGCGTGCGTGTGCCCCGTGAGGCGAGGCGGCGACGGGTGCGAGAGGCTCAAGGTCGGGGACAGCATCAGGCACGAGAGGGCGCTAAGGAGGACGTGCAACGGCACCAGGGGCACCGCCAATGGCGCACAGTGCGTGCTCACCTCCGACGCTAGCCCGGACACCCTTGTAAGTTTCATCTGATCAGACGGTCCAATTGTAAGGGGATACTCACTGTTAGCACCTCTGATTCTCTTTCTGCAAAAAAGTCGCAGGTCGTCCGATCATCCTTCCGGAGGAATTATGCTGATCCCAATGAGGTTGCGGCGGTCATACTGGGCGGCGGCACCGGGACTCAGCTCTTCCCTCTCACAAGCACAAGGGCTACACCTGCTGTAAGATGATGCATTCTCCATCCATTTTGGTAGTGTTAACTCTCTAGGTTCAAATAGTCTTCAAGTTGGTGCATCTCCATTGAAGGAACAAAGAAGAGAAGTCTTTGTCATTTGCAGATATATTGTCTACATGATGGTATCCCATCTTTAAGTAGTAGCCAGGAATCTGAAATCTCTCATTAATTTCAGTACAGTAGTTACCTCAAATCTGCACATGGCAATTGATTTGGATAGGGACAGTCAAAGTACAGCTCATTCAGTACCACTGCATCGTGTTTAAATTATTATCAGTACCAGTGGTTTCTGTAGCCGGTCCCGATGATACCCCCCACTTTAGCAGACATGGTGTCAACCTCAAGGCTATCAGTGACTATTAGTCCAGTCATCTTCAGATCGCCAGCCTGAATCTTGTTCCTTTCCTTTTGTTGCATCCCTTAGGTTCCTATTGGAGGATGTTACAGGCTCATCGACATTCCGATGAGCAACTGCTTCAACAGTGGCATAAACAAGATATTCGTCATGACCCAATTCAACTCCGCCTCTCTTAATCGTCACATTCACCGCACCTACCTCGGCGGGGGAATCAATTTCACTGATGGGTCTGTTGAGGTAACTCACCTCAACTTCTTGATGTGTATACTTGTGATTTTTTATGTCTTGGTCTTTTAACCGACCACATCACATGTTTACTGAGCCTTTTTTTTCTAAAAAAATAGGTATTGGCCGCCACGCAAATGCCTGGGGAGGCTGCTGGATGGTTCCGGGGAACGGCAGATGCTGTCAGAAAATTTATCTGGGTACTTGAGGTGAGAAGAGGATCTAGGAGCACATGGCCCTTCTCGCACCTCAAACTTGTATATTGGGACTGTTAAAACTAATGCTTCTTATGCTGTATGTACCTTTCCAGGACTATTATAAGCACAAATCTATAGAGCACATTTTGATCTTGTCGGGCGATCAGCTTTACCGTATGGATTACATGGAGCTTGTGCAGGTCTGTGATTGACTCTTTGACTTACTCTACTTTATGTTTTACTTTATTTTGAACTGGCTGACCCTGTGGCATGCATCATTTACAGAAACATGTGGATGACAATGCTGACATTACTCTATCATGTGCCCCTGTTGGAGAGAGGTATTGGCCATTGTTCCTGTATCCCAAATTCTTCAATTCATCAGTTTCTTCACTCTAAAGTTGCACTGCATCCTGATTTGGTTTTCTTTGTTTTGGAAGCCGGGCATCTGAATATGGACTAGTGAAGTTTGACAGTTCAGGTCGTGTGATCCAGTTTTCTGAGAAGCCAACGGGTGCCGACTTGGAAGCAATGGTTAGCGCTCTTCTTAGCTCACACATTCAGACACTTGTCTTTACACTTACAAATTTGCAGTACCTAAGACTTAAGCCGTTGATCATTGCAGAAAGTGGACACCAGCTTTCTCAACTTTGCCATAGACGATGCAGCTAAAAATCCCTACATTGCTTCGATGGGTGTTTATGTCTTCAAAAGAGAAGTTCTTCTGAACCTTCTAAAGTAAGAGCCTGGCGTTGCGATTTACGGTCTCTCCTTTGGCTCTATGTTCTAATGTTTGGCATTCTTAGGTCAAGATACACAGAACTACATGACTTTGGATCTGAAATCCTCCCGAGAGCTCTACATGACCACAATGTACAGGTAATACTCATATGTGAACTCGAATCATTTTAAGGAAGTGTTGGCCCCAATTTTCAAATTTTACAGAAGTATTTCAGTTTCTACTGTGGAGATAGTACTTTATGCAGTCTGAAAATAATTTGTGTGACACAAACTGACAATCCATTCGGCTCGTTTGCTGTCAGGCATATGTCTTCACTGACTACTGGGAAGACATTGGAACAATCAGGTCGTTCTTCGACGCGAACATGGCCCTGTGCGAGCAGGTGAGATCTTATTTTGGTTCCTTCCAAATTTGACGTGATGTAACCGTACAAGTAACTGGGACTAAAATAGTCTGATAAATGCAAACGTTTTATTTGCTCGCTCCTCACACATTTTCTTCGTTTCAGCCTCCAAAGTTTGAGTTTTATGACCCAAAAACTCCCTTCTTCACTTCGCCTCGGTACCTGCCACCAACAAAGTCCGACAAGTGCAGGGTACGTGTTGCATATAATAAACCTGCCTGCTGTCCAATCTGATCAACCAACGGCTATCTCATCTCCGAATCCATTGTTTGCAGATCAAGGAAGCCATCATTTCACACGGCTGCTTCCTGCGCGAGTGCACCATCGAGCATTCTATCATCGGCGTCCGTTCACGCCTAAACTCTGGATCTGTGCTCAAGGTTTGCTTTTCCCACCACCATTGTCTGAAAACCATCTGTCTGCGGCGACTGTGAAATTCAGTCCGAGTAACGCTCAGTCTTTCCCAATGAATGGTGTTTGCAGAACGCGATGATGATGGGCGCCGATCTGTATGAAACAGAGGATGAGATCTCGAGGCTTCTGTCTGAGGGCAAGGTCCCCATCGGTGTCGGGGCCAACTCCAAGCTCAGGTGAGTAGATATTTGGTCAGGATCCTGAAACAGTGTGTGTACTATTCTACGGATGATCTAATCCATTTTTACCGATGTGATGTGTGTAGCAACTGCATCATCGACATGAACGCGAGGATCGGAAGGGACGTGGTCATCGCGAACAGCGAGGTAAGATATAGTCCTCCTTAAGTCAGAGCTAAAACTCTTTTCTGAACCCAAATTTCTCGAAAACAACACTTCACCCGGAAACTAGATTGAAACCATGGCAAATTGTGTGTCGTTTCTGGACACAGGGCGTCCAGGAGGCGGACCGGCCTGAGGAAGGATACTACATCAGGTCCGGGATCGTGGTGATACTGAAGAACGCCACGGTGAAGGACGGCACCGTCGTGTAGACCGCGGCATGCACCGGGCAGCTGGCCGGGGCTGTCGACCTGAATTTCATTCAGACGAGGAAGAAGATAGGGGTCCCTAGTGGGACGGGGGAAGTTGGGAGCTGGGCCGAAACCGACGGCGCAGGCAGCAAGCATCAATAGCAAAGCAAGTAGTAATAGTAGCAGTAGTCTTTCTTCCCCTGTAATAATAAGTGGCAACAGACTCTTTCGGGGGATCGATCCTGTAAATAAACTTGAAGATGTGGGATTTTCCGTTGCCTCCACCATGAAGTTGCCTGAAGTTCTTGAATTTGGTCTTTAGCCCAAGCTTGTGCTACCAAATATTTGGTTGGTGATTATGTTTTTTTTTTAGAAGATTATATTTTCCTCCATTAGTCGGTCGATACTGGCAGAAACAATGGAAGAGTGGACAAAGGGGCATCGGCATGCCTACCAAATAATGCTGCAGTTTGGAGGCACCCGTCGTGGAATGCAAACCCTCCAATCTTCAAGTTCAATCAAGAATCAGAAGTTCAGATAATTAGGTAATCCAGGGTTGCAACAGGAACTGAAGTTTGACAGTGCGGCGTCTCACTTCCAAGTTCCAGCTTCACGAGAAGGGTATTTCCTGCCTGTTCAGCTCGCCCTCCTAGGGTTCTAGTACCACAGACGAGAAGGTATTCCAAGGAGAAATTATAGTGGAACATGGGAACTCATAATCCTGTGCAGCTTGTCCTGCTAGGCTACTTTCCTACCAGGAGACCAACAGAGAGAAAAAGGGGCAACACAACTCATTTCCAAAAGGCTAGGAGCAGAACAATGGAGCTCTTTCAATTGAATTACTTCAAGTCAAGATGATGACATTGGTCAAGATACGGAACTACTACTAATTAAGGAGCGACATGCACTGTCAACTCGGCATTGATACATAATAATACCTAGAGCTGCATATTTACACCAATATTGAATGAAAAAACTAACAATATGGCTATGCAAATACTACTCCAAAACAAATTGGCGTCATCGCTTCCGCACATCTGTCCTAGCGCTCCTCCGAGGTGAACTTGTTCCAACCATCCTACAACATCCGATCAAAAAATTGTATGACACCCTGAAGGAAGGACAGGATAAACTGGATCGGAGCACCAAGTTCACACTAAAAAGAGGACATGGCACAAACCTTGAGAAGATCAAAAACTTTCTCGCAGACGTACTTCTGCCTGATTGTCGCGCCCCTTTGCTGCAATTTATCCGGGTGGACGCAGAGGGTTGCCTTTCGGTAGGCTTTCTTCACCGCGGCAGCTGTGATGAGATCTGTAAGTGGCACTGGCTGCCAACCACTGTCTGCTCCAAGAATCTGGTACGGAAAAAAAAAGTATAAGCACAACGATATTTCTCTTTTGCAGTCTATCGTTCTATCACCTAGGAGAATTACAAATGGCTTACGTATTGTAACGTGGACAACAAGGCTCGCAGATTTCCTTCCTTTCCATTTGACCACCTCTTGACCTCAGGATCCAGGAAATCAGCCATCCTCTGAAACATGGACAAAACGGCATACAATAAAAGGAATGTAGATGAACTGAGAAGCTCGGTTCTATCTGCCAAAATGTCTTACTTGTTTCTCTGCCTGCTCTCTCTGAACCATTAGGTCGCGCATGTTCTTCTCAGCAAGTGCTTTTGACTGCAAACCAGCAAATTGCATCAGCACGACAACTGCGAAAAAATATGAAACAAAGTAGGACTAGAAAAGGAGAACATGTATACCACACGCTCGGTTGTGCGCTGATGCCTCTCTATTCTTGCTTTATGCCTTAAACCTGACTCGGCATCAACCACTACAGCCAACAAATACCATAGATCAAGAAGTTAAAAGAGCAGCATTTGTTAGAATGGAATACTAGAGGAACATAAATGTATTTGTTAGAATGGATACATGGAAAACAGCTTTTCATGTTGAGGAACATAAATGCAAAACTAGTTAAATCATGCCATAAAAGAACGGAATATTAGAGCTTCCATGCATTTTTCTTAGTGGAAACAAATAACCTTTGACGTTACAACAAAATATCTGGAAATCATTAGTACCTTTGCTACTAGAATCTGGGTTTCTTACGGAACCACTAGAAGTTGCTCTTTGAAACTGGGTGTCCTGTCGAATATCCTGAACATCCAGAACCATGATTTTTATGCAGTCAGTATTTCGAATAATGATAACAATAGTAATATTTGAAGCTCCATCGCTGTATCAGATGATGTACTATATCAACCACACCACCTGCCAGATTACTGGACGTACAACTAACCTTGGAAGAAGATCTGATTTGTTCCCTGCGTTCTCTTGCCTCTGCAGCAGCCTTCTCAGCCTTAGCCTTTTTAATTGCCCTCTCACGAGCTTCTGCAGTTGCTCGCTCGACTGCAGCCCGTTCTGCTTTTAAGCGAGCTTCGGCATTTGCTCTCTCTTCTTTTTGCCGAGCCTCTGCAGAAGCCCTTTGGCGTGCTGCCGCAATCCTGTCCAACGCCATTTTTTCTGCCTTCTCACGAGCGTTATTAAATGCCCTCTCGTGGGCTTCTCTTGTAGCCCTTTCAACAGCAAGTCTATCCTTTTCCCTTTCTCTCTCCCTCTCCTGCTCTTCCAATTTTTTTCTTTCGGTGTCATTTTCTCTTTGTTTCTCAAATATCTTTTGCCTTTCTATTACTTCTTCCAGTCTTTGAGAAGCCTCTCTGTCCTTCTGACTTTCCTTTTCTATTTTTGTTATACCTCCCCTCTCTTTGGTTCTCTGAGGTGTCTCTTTTCTTGACACCTCGTCAGAAACTGGGAATGGCCTTTCTGCAGATTTGGGTACACTGTCACTCTTCTCCAAATGAGATTCGTTATGCTTTTGTCCTGCCTTTACATTGCTTTTCTCTTCTTCAGATGTTGTAGATGTTTCTGTTGGTAATTCTCTTTCTGCTTCTTTGCACACCTCTTTGGTCTTGTCAACACCAAGAACATTCTCATTAGATGCCTGAGAAGCAGCAGATTCACCATTTTGAGTCAAGTGATGCACGTCAATACTCATTTCTATGTAGGGAGCTGGCTCATCCTTTGTAATTATTGTTACTCTAGTAGGACAATTATTAGCAGATTTGATGGTAACTTCATCTCCAGAACGTATCATACTGTCCACTTCATCAACTGTTATATTGCCCTGAGCATCTACATCAATTTTTCCTTCGTTGGTATCAGATGCAGATGTTGTTTGATCCTCCTGGCTAACATGAGCTGATTCTTTCTCCATACCTCTCTTCTCAGTATTTTCTGAGGGGGGTTCTTCTGCTTGTCTCCCTTCACAATCGGAGACAGGTCTATCAGTCCCTTCCTCTGTTCGGTTTTCCACTTCACTAGGCCCTAATGAACCTTGGATTTCTTGATCAACGTCCCTTTTAATCAATTTGCTGGCTACCTCGAATACATTCAGTATGGATGACACTACCGGATTATTGGTTTGTGACGTAATATCACTATCTTCAGTACACTTAACATCCTGATCTGGAATAGACTCTTCAGAATGTGTGTGTGGATGAAGTTCCACTTCAGTTTCAACTTTCTCGACTTCAGAGATCAGCGATTCACAGGGTACTTCAGTCATCTTATCATTTTCATTAGGGAGGTATGATTCACCGATAAAACTAAACTTTTCTATCCCATAAGTTTCACCTTTGAGCTCAGATGTACTCTGGACTCTTGGGGAAGCTTGAGTTACTTCCTCTAAAATTAATGATTTACTTTGACTTGCCTGGCATGTATCAACAGCAGCAACTTGAAGAGGTTCTTGCAATGTCTTACTACTCCCTGAAGTACATTGCGTCTCATCATCACATCTTACCTCTAGTCCTTCACTGTTTTGGGGCTCCTTTGAAGTTCCAGCTACTGAACCTCCCCTCGTACTACTGTTACCAAGATGTTTCAGATCATCGGCATAGTTAACTGACGAAGAAGCCAAGAATGAACTAGGATCATCCTTGATGAGGTCTAGTTCAGGAGAGATCTCACTCATAGAAGGAAGCTCGAGACTCCCATCATCGTTACTTCCTTCAGAATTTCCAACAGACAAAAGTTCCTCAAAATGGGAGCTATCAATACCTTTGGGTGCCAAATTTTCTGCAGAAATTTCCAGAATTGAAGACACCCTATCTTCCTCTTTCTCCATTTGAACTGTGTTATCTTCTTTCTGACTTTCAGGTTTCACTTCCAAATCGCTGCCATCATTAACATCCCGCGGTTTTTCATGTCTTCCAAGGTCAGAGTCTTGCGTGACAAATTCAACTTTACCTTCTTGGCGCTCGCTGGGCTGAGTGACAGGCTTTGGTCTCCCACAGTTATCTTCTTCCCCCCTGATTGTATCAGTCTGGCATTTCTGGTTATCTCCCGTAAGCTCAAAAAATTCATCGCCCGATTTCCAGTTACCTAAGTTCTCTAGTTTACTTGAGATTTGACAAGGCATAGTGTGAGTTCGCACCATATGCTTAGGCTTCTCAAATGGCAGAACTGTTTTTGCACTGGCATCACGATGATTTGATCTGACAGCACTAACTTGCCGGTGCTTGTCTAAAACAAAATTCTCGGAGTTGTGTCCATTTGCTGGCTTCCTCGTTGACATATTTTCTTCAAATGTATATACCTCTACAGGAGCCTTGATTTCTACAGATCTTGTGCTTCTATGATGACTTGGCTTCTTCCGAATTTTAAAACTGTCACCTTTTCTCTCCATCAGTTCCTTTGCAGCTCTTAACCTAGCATCAGCATATTCCATTGCCTCCTTCATAGCGTCTGCAGCAGAACTGGGATTGGCCTCAGTATTAGACAAAGCAGCATCAGCTCTTTTTTCAGTCCGAGGCACATTGGTACTTGAAGCGACATGGGCAGAACTTGGAGTGTCACTGGGATTTGCAAGATGGACACCTCCTTTTGCTGCAATTTCTTTCTTGCTGGGCACTTTAGGTTGCTGCCCCAAAGGTTGTATTGGTACTTTTGGTTGCGCTTTCATATTCACATTAGATACCCTCATAAATGCATAATCGGCAGAAGGTTTTCCATTACTGGGTGTTGCACAAATATCGGATTTCCGGTTACTTTCATTTACAGAAATATTTTCAGAAAGAGGTGGACATTCTTGTACATGCTGGCTTAGATCAAAACTGAAGTCAATCTCAGGACTTCTCATACTGGTAGTTACAGACGTTGAGGGGGACTTCTTCCCTCTGTCTACATTAGCCATTATACCATTATCCATTTCTGAAACATAATTAGTTGCTGGGGTATGTGAAAAATGGGAAGAACCAACCACATAATCCACTGAAGGGTGAACTGTGCAAGTAGTCATCTCAATTAGATCATGCGGTTTCGCCTGGCTAGTCTTGTAATATGACATGACAAATTCCTGACTCTCCGGAGGGAAGGAGATTGGAGAAGACTCGTGCTCTTTGAAGTGTTGATGAAGTGTAGATTGCTCAGCATCAATTCGCCTAGATTCATTGTTTATAGATGATCTGTTAAAAAATATCAGTGATATCAATTTAGTGATGAATAAAAACTATGTGCTTAACTATCAAAGCAAGTTCAAGAGCAATAAACATGAATAATCTAAAAAGAAATTTGGTGCACTGCAAGTTGTAAGTGGTACCAAAAGGGGCAGCTTAAGTAGCACAGAACTACACTTCAGCAAAGGTACATTTAAAAAATGCAGAAGTATTCATTTTAGAGCATACCATGAAAGAAGCTATAAAAATAACTTGACAAGAGTACAATAAAATAATGGACTCTGAATCTGCATAAAGGGAACTATCTAGTTTTACATAGTATATTATGGCACCACTGGGCAGCCTTAGAAAGAATGCCTAGGAAATTCTAAATATAAGTTACCGGAGAATCAAGAAGCCTCTCATCCATGGACAAACAATACATGCCAGATTCTGAGGTGTCCATAATACTGTAAAATATATGCTTGTTTGAAGAGGATGTTATCTAAAATTTTTGTGTTGTTAATGTTTGTAGAAACATACAGAAATATATTGCTAAATGTGATATTATAGGATGTCACAACTGGTTGCTTATACTTAACACAACTGGTCTAACTAATGATTCAATATCCAGACGATATGATTAATTTCAAATTTATGTTGGAATCACAAAGAGTGCAAATTATTTTCTCCTAGATGCACCTAACAAATTCATATGTTGATATCAACATTGCCATGAGAGTCTAGTTATATCATGTTATATGTTTCTGCTGGTTGAGATGTTAGAAGTGGCGCCACCACCAGGTCTGTACCACAAATCAAAAAAATGTATTTACATAGTCCTCTCTATCCCAAATAATGCATCTGTTCAACCCATCTTTTGACATTGACGTGAACTAAAACAAAGGAAAATGATAGGAAACAGGACTTTCCATGCCAATTGCCAAATGCGGCGAGAAATCAATGTGACATCCATCTCATAATGTAGTCATGATCGTCAAAAAAATAATGTAGTCATTCTGCTTTTTCTATTCCAACCAGCAGTAGCCTAGCAATGAAGCTTGTAATGCTCCTGGCAACACAAACTTCTTGCGTCTAGCGTGTAGAGCAAGATCATGGCACGCTCATCGAAAGCGCTTCTTGCAGTGTGAAACATGAACCAAACGTTTCACTTGTGGAGTGCTGGTGTTTTGGACACTGCATTAGGCACTGACCTGACTGGTTTCAGCTATATTACTGAGTTCAAATAGCTCCTATTTTGGCATGTCTGTTGGCTCCTTCCACAGGAAGCAGTAGAAAAACTCAACTCTTTCACAAAAGTAGCATAAATGGACTGTCATTATTTTTGGCGCCAGACGTTATGGTGGGACCCACTCCTAGGACCTCAGCCAACAGAAATGCAACATGTACAAGATAAGAGCATATAAAGAAATGCATATGACAAATCTAACAAGACAAATAATGATAGGCCTATTACTGGTGTACACCATATATAACCACTAATAGAAGCACAGCCAACAACGTCACACATGGATATAATCATATGCACATCCAACATTCTCGCCTGCTGATCTCGCAAACTTCCATCACCTCTTGAGACTAACTGGTTGTCGAATTTGAGGACTACACGGCAGGGTGACACCAATCTAAAGCATACAGCTGTTTCACGACTACACGGCAGGCTGGCACCAACCTGAAGCATACACATGTTCCACTACTACGTGGCAGGCAGACACCAATCTGAAGCACACACATGTTCCACGACTACGTGGCAGATTGGCACTAATCTGAAGGATGCAGTTGCAATACGCAGAGACTCCAATTATCGGCAACAAGTTTGCTCACTAAAAACCCTTGCAATCCTATATCAATGCATCCTCACTCAATATCTAGACGTTATGGTGAGACCTATTCATATGATATCAGACAACAGAAATGTGACACGTGGAATCGAGTCCAACAACGTCACACGTGGATATAACTATATGCACAACCACCATTCCTCGTCTGCTGAGCTGCTAGCAAGCTTCCACCATCTCTGACTAAGTGGCCGTCAAATGCGAGGGCTACGTGGCAGGCGGCACCAATCTGAAGCATACACTTGTTCCATGACTATGTGGCAGGCTGACACCAATCTGAATCATACACTTGTTCCGAGCATGGTTTTTAAGACGTCCTTAAGGAGTTGCTTAGGTGACGTTTACACCCCACCCTCCACCTTAGGAGGCCTTGCCGCCATAAAACCATGGTTCCGAGACTGCATGGCACGCGGACACCAGTTTGTTCTATGACACACGCCAGGCGGGCACCAGTCTGAAGCATGAAGTTGCAACAGCCCAAACTCTTGTTTTATTTTCCTGGAACTTCCTGAATCTTGTTATGGTTTCATTTCTAAATGGAACCGGGGATACCATCCCTGTCGATCTAAAAAAAATAGATTCCGACTATCGGCAACAAGCTTTGCTTCCTAAAAACCCTTACAATCCTACAAATGTCATCCACACTCAATTTTTTCTTTCAACTCATCCTTAGAATTCAGCTCGTTTATCCATGTAAGAAAATAAGGCTAGAAAAACCCCTAGACCATAGAACCTCTATCCTGGGAATATTACTACCTAACATGGCCAGGACATCGTGATTCACCAATACCCAACCAACACAGGCAGGCATCTTAACTCCAGCATCAAAACATGACCCCAAATACCCTAGACGCGCCAGCCAGTCTGTAACGCCACCGTACCTAAATACAGCTCACCATTTCTCAGGCCAATGTGAAGCAGAGGCGCTACTTCCTCCACCGAGAACCAACCCGCCTTTACGGATTCCACGGTAGTTTGGGAAATTCTTGATTCTCTGTTAGCGGGGCATCTCCAGCCTCTAAAGCTCGGAATCGTGAGCAAAGTTGAGAATAAAAACGTGGCGCCTTTACTAGTGGTGGAAAAGGGATGAAGGGGGGAAAGGTTCAGAAATCCTCTCACACTAGCAGAGTAGCGGAAGGAAACATGCAAGGGATGCATTTGGGAACGACGGAATCCGAAATCGCGCTGGTCTGTAACTTCCGACCCCGTGTCAGAAACTAGAAGAGAATGGGACAGTTCATCCAAACGCGTGGGAGAAACATTCCAGCTCGAGGGGGGAAACCGGCTGCGGACGAACAGGGAGCTGGGCGCGGCGAGGGCACGAACCTGGAGGAGCTCCCGCTGGACGAGGCGATGTCCTCCTCCGGCGCGGCCGGCGGCGCGCCCATGTCCCTTTCCCCGCCGGCGCGGCCGCCGAACAGCTCCTCGTAGGGCGCCGCGAAGTCGG
Source organism: Avena insularis (assembly GCA_023614405.1). Lineage (NCBI taxonomy): Eukaryota > Viridiplantae > Streptophyta > Magnoliopsida > Poales > Poaceae > Avena > Avena insularis. The sequence continues at coordinate 345,520,073 of CM042685.1, read as the reverse complement.
CGAACCCGAACCGGCCGAAGATCTCGCCGTAGTCGCCCGCGCCGCGGCCACGTCCGGAGAAGAAGCCTCCAACTCCGCCGTCTTCGCTGACGGAGACGGGCGGCAGGTCGAGGTAGGGGATGGAGCAGGTGGCGGCGACGCCCCCGAACACCTCCGCGTAGTCCAGCGGCGGCGGCCCCGCGGCCCCGAACCGCGGTGGGCCACCGAACACGTCACCGTACGCCGCCCGCGCCACAGCCGCCGTTCCCCCGCCCGCCGAGGCCGCCGCGGTCTTCCGGTGGTGCCTCCGCTCCCGCCGCGGCGCGTCCATGGCTCCACGGCCCCCTCAAACGCTCTCTGAGTCTCGCTCTCCCCGGCTGGCTGGGTGGGGAGGAGGCGACCAGGGGGGGATTACTGGACCAGGTAGGGGTTTGGGTTTGGGCGGAGGCGGAGGTGGAGGCGAGGAGACGACAGGCGGACAGACAGAGGAGGTGGGGGAGTGGGAGGCTGGCTCTTTTTCTCTGCTCGCCGGGTTTTTTTTTCTTTTTCTCCGGGCGAACACGAACCAACACACCGTCGTTGGGGTCACTGTGGATGTGGGCCATGCATTCGGTGGGCCCAGGAGTCGAGCGTGGGTGGAGGGCCCGGGATGAGGAAAAAGAAAGGTGGCCGAGTTGAATATTGCCAAGGGGGAGAGGAGGGATGCTGGAAGCGCGTCGGCGCTTGTCGCTTCCTGCCTGGCTGCCTGCCGGTGCCCGCACGGCCGGCCGCCGCCTCCTCCTTGTTTCCCGGTTCCCACCGGGAGGCGGCTTCTTCCACCGCGCCGGCATCGGCATGTGCCACACCGGCCCCGGTACGGTCCGCGCCTCCTCGCGAACACCGGCACCGGCTGCTGTAGCTTGTTGGCTAACGTGTTGGATTTTCTCATGTCCAAATAGATGGGCCCCACTGCGGGTCAAGTCTCGGTTCCTTCTACCCTGAGTGCGAATCTCAAAGCTTTGCTGGTTGCTAAAAAAACTATGGACAATGCTCTGCGTCCCCCCAACGATGGGATTTTCCCATCGTCCTCCTTCTCCTCGCGCCACGTGTCCATTTGCTGTAAAACATCCCGCGTTTGCTACGTAAGTCATCGCTTTTGCTTCTGAAGCAAAAAAAACGGTTCGTTTTAGAAATAGAACGTCTCGCCGGAGACCTCGTCAGAGACCATGCAGCGAAAAAAATATGCTAATGCAGCAAAACCGACTTCGCCGGAAACATCGTCGGAAAAAACTCGCCGGTGACTCTCGTCGGAGATCTTGTAGCAAGAAGTTGACACTGTCGTAGCAAAACCACGATACGGTTGTAGCAATAATGCTCTTTTAATATAGCAAAAAAATTATGCTAATGTAGCAAATCGGATTTGGCCGGAGACATTGCCAGAAAAACTCTTGCAGGCGACATCCGAGCAAACAATTGCCACTATTGTAGCAAAACTAAAAAACGTTTATAGCAAAAGAGTTGTGCTAATATAGCAAAAAATTCGACTTCATCCTCGCCGGAGACTTTTCTGTAGCAAGACAAATCGAGCCTCTCAGAGCGCCCGCCCCCCATTGTAGCAACGCCGCTTGCAGTAGCAGTAGCCGCCTGCTATGTTAGCAACGCCGCTGCTTCTCTCTCCGACCGCCGCACCGGAAGCAAGGTCGCCCTATTGAAGCAGGCTGACCCATTATGGCAGCTCTCCCTATCCTTTGCATCGGCAGCATCTGGGGCATTGGCGTGCTCGATGAGCTCAGAGCCGGACCCCACCGAGTGAGCATCCTGCCGTGGTAGGAGTGTGGTCGAGTAGGAGCGCCGCCGAGGTCGAGTTGTGCCGTCTGGCGGTGGTGCCGCGACCGCCTGGAGAAGACGCCGCCGGCCCGAACCACCATGGCGGGCGGAGCGGCTGGCGCAGTCCGGCCACCATGCGGGCAGGATTGGAGGCACATGCGGAGAAGGGAGCGGGCAGAGGAGGCGCATGGCGGCGATCCGGCGGCGGCCGCTTGATTTGGATGCGGGGACAAGCTTGATTTGGATGCGGGGACGAGATCTGGCGGCGGCCGCTTGGTTCAGATGCGGGAAAAGAGAAGAAGATGTCGGGTCCGTTGGGGAAGAGAAACAGCGCACGTTGGCAGGTGGTGGTCCCTTACGTGCGACACTCGCCCGCAACCTAACCAGCGACCCTGACCCGGACGATGAACTATAGTAGTCCTTTGCAGGCATTCTCGTGAAAATGCAATTCTTTCAACAAAGAAAATACTCCATGATACAATGGCAGTTGGTAGTAACATCAACCAAAACTAGTATTTTCTTTGATCTATATTAGTTGTCGCATAAATGGATATATCTAGACATGTTTTAATGCTACATACATCTAATCCAGTGATAATTAATATGGATCAGGAGGAGTATTTGATTTTTTTTTTGAACACAGGGAGCCCCCGAAGGGGCAAGAAGCCTTTATATTAAATATACCAGTGGGTGTACAGGAATTTTACAGAGAACCCCATTAGAATAAATTTAATACATGAGTCCCTGACAAATGCAGAAAGGACCTTAAAAAAGATGCCAGATTACAACCAGATCCTTCTCTTTCCCCACTGCCGAGCCGGAAGCCACGCTTGCCGTTGCCGTACACCGCCGCGGGGACTATACCACTTGCGCCGATGCCGACCAGCTCCTCAGCAACAGCAGGCTTTAGAAGGGGCCTCCTAATGGAGGTTGATGAAGGGCTGGAGCATACCAGCAGATTCCGGTCGCCATGGACCAAGGATGCGCTCGGGAAAATAGAGGCTTCACAACTCCCATGTCGACAGCACCTAGATCGAGGCCCAGCAACCCTCCTCGTATCACCAACTCCACCCAGGAGAGAAGAAGAGGAGAGCATGGCTATACCTCCATTAGGCCACCATCGGCGACCAACATGAGTCTTCAGCCACTGCGCTGTGAAAGCAAGCCCGCCGTCGAACTCCAAGCACCCGCCACGAAATGGAGGAGGCACAAGAGGGAATCGCAGCACCAAGACTGAACACAGACCTTATTTAGGGAGCTTGCCAAAGACCTCAACGCTGCCGCATTCGGCTTCCACCATGGGAGCACCGCAGCAACGGGAAAATCACCAGCACCGCTGAGTTGGCCTGCAGAACCCAACGGCAGACTCCAAGGACCGGCCTTATTGTCGGAGATGCTCGGAATCCCCACCACCAACCACACCACCTCCTGCCAGCATGACGAGGAGGCCGAGACGCCACAGATCTCGCCGGAGAGACCCAGAGACCTACTCCCAGACACCATCTAGGATAAAACCGGGATTAACCCAAAACAGCAAATTACTAATAATAGATATAGAAAGCCAACCACCTAGTCCATCTCCTTTCCGGCCGCCATGGCTACCGGAGAGAAGGAAGGAGAAGGGGCGGCATCAGGAACAGAGGTCGACTCTCAAGGGAAGAGGAGGAGAGGCGCGTGGTGGAGCGGCTTCTTCAAGGAATCAAATAGATCTCCTCCAAGACGCAGAGAAGAAGCTGGATTTTTAGTGGAGCTAGTAGATCAGGAGGAGGGGATTCGATTCTGGTTGGAGGGAGAAGCTGGGGCGGCCGAGGACTGGGGCGGCGGCCATGAGACGGAGGCAAGCGGGGTGAGGAGTATTTGATTGATTGATGATATGTGTCGCGATGGCCAGTTGAAAGCATGCCTCAGCCCGTTTGGTCAACCATAATACTACCCTCGCTGTTTTCATTTAGTTCTTGTTCTGGATTTTGTCAAATTCATTTTGATCAAAAAATATAGAATAAGTATTAGCATTCATAAATAGAAAATGCATATAATATAAAATGTATTTTGTGAAAATAATATTACTATAGATTTTTGAATTATAGATGCTAATATATTTTTCTAAATATTTAGCCACATTTTAAAGAGTTTAACTTTAACTAAACCTAAAACACCAACTAAAGAAATGAGGAAGTACTATTTGATTGAACCGAGCAGCTAGTCAACTAGTAGTATCACGTAGTCGTTGCACAAACACAAATCACATGGCCCGTACATGGTACCTGCTAGCGGCTAGCCATGTGCTAGCTGGTAATAAGACAACTAAATTCACACCGTGTAATTCCCACGCTCGTAAAACGAAAATCCAATTTAGCTCACCGGTGGAAATGAACCCATAGTGTAAAATCACAATTTAAAATGTTAAAAAAATTATAAAATAAAATCCCATACATCCAGTCATTATATGTTTGTACACAAGTTTCCATGAGATTTTTTTTTACGTGTCTCATGTAAAAAGACAAATTTCAAAGCTCCAACGTGTCTATATATTCGCGAACATGTTTTTTTTTGTCTTTTTACACAAGCTACATAAAATGTTTATTTTTGCTGAAAACTTATGTACGAACTTAGAATGTCCGGATATACATGCGAAATTTTCGTTCAGATTTTTTGAACAATTTAAATTTTATTTCTTATTTAATTTTTTAATGGTTCATTTGCCAATGGGAGCCAAAACACCACCTCCCTCGTAAAAGGTAGAATTTTTTTTTCTATGGGAGACGACCTTGTGATGGCGAGACAAGTGTGATAGCATAGTCAACCTTAAGACCCGCCGGTTAGGCTCTGTAGGTGCTAGTAGGGTGTGCGTGCTCATGGGACATGTATATGTACTACATATTTTTGTGAGTGTTGTGTCTGTACTATGTTTTTTTAAAAAAACTCTTCTTTCTTTTTCTAAGGAATTAATACTAGTACTAATATTTTTTTAGGCGTAGTATCAGCATGCATGTGTGATCTCAACGATCGTTGGCCGAGAGAACGTTACGCCTAATCAAAACCCCTTGATCCGGTAGCAAGCAAAGCAAACAAAACTTCATGCTTAATTCATCACGTATCCACTCCGGAGAGAGACATGCAGATGCAGCACGTATCCGGGCGATTAGTTCCGACGTTCGATCGCGTACGCAGGCGCATTAATTAGTTTTGCCGCATGGTCCATGCATGCATGCGTGGCCACCGTCTATTCGCCCTGGCGTTCATAGTGCAGAGTTAATAGCTGCCCGGCATACGGCGCACACAAATGCTGTCGAATGGAAATGCCGAGACTCGACTAGAGATTTTAGGGACCTCTCGTATTTTTACTCATCTAAATCGAACAAGGATTCGGCTAGAGATGCTTCTATACAGAGTTAATAAGCATAAAACCATCGTTTTTCTATTAAAATTTTAAATATGTTTTTGTAGCAGTATGTAATTTTTTTTTACAATTCGCACTAAACTTAGATTGCAGACGAATTTCTGACTAGTGAAACATACTAGTCATTAGAGCCAATTTTATTGGAAGGAATGGCGGGTGGAAGGAAGGTCAACCAGATGGATTTTTTTTTTTGAAAAACACAGTACAAACGCAGATGCTCACAATGCGTACATACACTCACCCCTATGAACACACGCACACACACCCTATCTCTATGAGCACCTCTGAGAGACTGAGCCGGCGGGTCTTGAGATTGACGAAGTCACCGTAGACGTCTCGCTATCGACGGAAACGTCACCTCCTACTGAAAGAATATTCCGTCTTTACGAGACACCAAAGCGTTAAACCTGGGGTTTGCACTCTGACAGACTGAGGGTACCACTGTTCTCCTAACCATCTCACCACGGGTAAGTCAACCAGATGGAATTGTTTGGTTGATTGGCGCGTCGTTGGAAGCAAGCTAGCCACCGCCTGGTCAACGTGATAATGCTACGTACTAGTATTTGATTGATCAGCTATTCAACCGTCACACGGCCGTGATATCGACACACAAGGCGATCTCTCTATCTTTTTCTTCTTGATTGATTGAGGGACTAATGATCCTGCGGTCTCGTGGATCGTTGGCCGAGAGAACGTTACGCCTAATCAAAACCCCTGTTGATCCGGTAGGGTGTTGCCGTCCGTCCGTCCGATCGATCCGATCCAGCGGTGTTGCCGCAGGCCGGCCGCGACGGAGTTGGCTGGTTGGCAAAGCTCCCGACAGGACAGGCGACAGGAGACAGGAGACCCCGTCATGGCTTGCACGGCAAACCTTGGGCGATCGATCAAGCGAGGCGACAGACCTGACCTGACGGCCAGCCAGCGATGGAGCGGACGGCAATGCTCAGGTGGTACAACTGACACAAGTCGCACGCGTGTACGTACGTGTTGAAATGGCATTGGCAGGCAGTGGCTGTCCAGAGCTCACTCAGGGCATGGCGTGGCCGGCCGTCGCCGACGGCGTGTCAGGTTGGTCTGGCAGGCAGGCGTACCGTGTGCATTCTTCTGCCAGATTGATCGCCGTGTGGAGTAGTATACGTTTCCGGTGAAGTCGATCAGGAAACTGGTGTGGATCAGGTCGATTAATATTAGCGCTATGTATAGAGCCGTTGTTAAGGATTGCTTTCGGCAGCATGGCAAAGATTAGTCGTGGTCTCCTAGGGCCATTTGGCTGTGCCTGTACTAGTAGTAGTAGTAGCTCTCCACCAGTGTCCTGTTTTCCCCGGCACTGATCATTGCGATGGCCGCGCCCAGTCCCAAGCCTGCTTGCTTTCCCTTTCCCTTTCCGAATAATTTCTGGCCTCCTCTCCCCATCATCACGATTCCACGCCTATAGGCTCCCGATCCGGCCGCGGCAACACCACACGAACCAAGAATGCAGAATGCTGCTGTGTCGTGTGTGCTAGCTAGTAGTTACTCCCTCCGCTTTCAAAATATAAGACGTTTTAAGCTTATAAAAAAAGACTATTTTTAGTGTGTAGATTCACTTTAAACATAAGTAAACCTATATACTAAAACAAGTCTAGATACATTGCTTCACAAAACTAAAACATGTTATATTTTAAAACAGCTGCCACCCCGCCCCAGATCTGTCTCGACTCTATCTACATGTGTCATGTGTGTGTGTGCCCCCACAACAGTAGCTAGCTACCCCCATCAAGTTTATTACCCTACTACCCGTGCATTCATCCCCGCCACTTTAATGTCTTTGGACTAGTATTAATTATTTCGCGCTTCCATACTGTTTTATCAGCAACGTGGCGTGGGCAAGCAATTTAACCACTTGTGTACCTGTGGGTGCCGGTTTTTGCAATAATGCTACACCTACGGGATTATTCTTACGGAAACTACTTACGGGCAGACGTGGAGACTAGGAAACACACCCACGAGAATTCCACCAACCAGCTGCTTACATGTCAGTCCATAGGTGTTATCCCGTAACACACTGCTTGTAGGTGTAGCATTATTGCCGGTTTCGAGTATTGGATTATCTATCCGTCTAGCCACGATATAGCCCACACTGCTATTTTAAAAATAAAACTAAACCAATTCCTCTGATCTAAATTACTTGACTTATATTGTCTAGATTTGAGTCAACTAATTTGGATCGGAGAAAATAATAGATTGAGCAAAAGTTTTTTCTTAAAAAAAAGGACTCCAGGCTACATATATACATACATGTGTATAAATGGCACGTTGTTAAATAAGGAAATATATGCCTGTGATAACTAGCTATGTGACATCTCATATTTTAAGAAATTTATGTCTATAGCTTATAAATGTAAGACTTTGCATGATACGTATCCCACATGTGTTACTATCCACTACGAAGATACTGATATACTAGTAATAACATATGCATGTTACTGATCCAAGTTATTATCCGTAACATGCATACATGCACGCATACATGTATAGTTAGGCTGGTCATAGTAGAGAATAACATAGACTAGTAACATACACAATTTACTACTCTATGTTACTACCTTCATAGTGGAGAGTAACATATAAGTAGTGTCATGCAAAATATCATTTATTAGATGATAGACTCATCTTGCATTGGTATATGTGATGTTACAGTAACTAAATATGTTACTATATCCTCCTCTCTCTTCGTTAATTTCACTGTTACATAAGCAATTTCGTTGAATTGGAACCTTAGGCTAGTCATAGTGAGAGTAACTTAGCTAGTAACATGCATGTACATGCAGTGCCAACTAGGCAAAATAATGACATGGCATGATAATTAATAAAGAAAGAGAGGGAGCTAGTAACTTAGCTAGTTACCATAACATCACACATAACAAGACTATATGAGTCTATAACCTAATTAATTAGGTCTTGCATGGCACCATACACATGTTATCACCCACCATGAAGGTAGTAACATCAACTAGTAAGATGAACAAATTACTATTCTTAGTTACTTAGCACTATGAGGCTGGTCATAATGAGAGTAACTTTACTAGTAACTAAGAATCCAAGTCAGCATTTTTGCTTATGTGGCAATGACTTAATGAAGAGAGATGGATTGAGTAACTGGCTATGTTACTGTAACATCACACATACCAAGACAAAGTGTGTCTATAACCTAATTAATATGCCATGTGCATGTTATTACTCTAAGTTACTCCCCACTATGACCAGCCTGACCAGCCTTAGTTAATTTTGAAGTTACTTGCACTATGACCAGCTTATGCGTGGTTGGGTCAAGATTAGTTTCATCCTCATTTCGTATTTTGAGTTGGGGTCGGTTGGTTGGTTGGCACCTTACTAATTGCATTCAGCTTCTTCTCTTCGATCTGGGCCAGTATTACTAGTTTAGTTTAGCAGCTAGTAGTAGCACTAGTCAATCAATATGTGCAAACTGCCAACGTGCCTACACGTCTCCTAGTCCTAGCTGCGTGAGAGCCTTGGATGCAGGCATGCATGATGGGCACACCGCACCAACCATTTCATCTTGGAATGGAGCCAACCAGATCTATCTGATTTTACTTCCCTGCTCACCTTGTCTTGTCATGTTCATGTTTGTGGGGGTCGCTAGCTAGCGAGCGCCATCTCCAGCTTATTAGCACCGATTTTTGTCTGCATATCATGTGAATGAAACGTCCGCTCCTAGCTGCTACTCCTAGTATGCCGGTTCAGGCCGCTCGACTCCATCCACATATCAAACGACAGAGCAATAGGATGGCATGACAGTGACCTAACTCGATCTGTACCGTAAAATACAATGCTGTTGTCTCGTGTGAGCTCGCTCCTAGCTACCACCCGTGTCTTCTCTCTACATGTTGGTTAGTTAACAGTTGGCTTGTGTCATGTGTGTGCGCCCACACAATAGCTAGCTAGCTACCGCCATCAAGTTTATCATGCCTGTCCGAACGAAACAATGGCGCTGTCCTATCCGATTACTCGTGCATTTATCCCCACGACGTTAACGTCTCGATACCACTATCAGGAGCATTATTTTGAGCTTCCATGGGTGGTATTACTCCGTGTGGGCGAAACGGCTTGTGTGTACTCCCTCCATACCGGTTTGTTAGGTTAACACGGAGTTTGAATATATGTTTTTTTTTTTGGATAAAATGACACTTCATTAAACAGACAGGGTTATAGAGATGTCGAGTTCATGTTCATGACGTGCAACGTCAGGAACAGAACGCAACCAAGTGACAGTGTGACGCTCCGCTCTTGCAAACCTCGCAAGACAATGACTAACCCTAACCTGCGGACGTTCCGCTTTTACAAATACACAAACTCTATCACACCTAGCAAGCTTTTTGATCGCCGAGACAAGATGGCAAAATAAAGATCTATCAGGTGACCTGGACTTCACCGCTTCGATCAACTGGAGACAATCAGATTCAACGGTAATTGGCGCTTGAGAAAATTGCAGTGCCTTCTCGAGTCCATCCAAGCAAGCTTGCAGTTCAGCTTCAAGTGGTGAAACACAAAACGCCATATGACGACATGCTGAGAAGACGTGGTGTCCATGAGCATCTATGGCCATATGTTTGACTACAGATTTAACCAAGTAAAGAATCATATGTTACAAATATTATATCATTGGAAAGAGCTTTTAAATACCAATTCAATGGTATTATTTTTATGACATATAGGTCATGTTTTATTGATAAATTTTATGGTCAAACTTTTATTTTAACTCATGTTTGCCCAATAAACCGGTATGGAGGTAGTATCATCTTTGCATGGACTCCACTTGTGTGGTTGGGTCGAGATTAATTTTGTCCTCATTTTGGATTCAGTTAAGTTGGTTTGTTGGTTTAACTAATTAATTAACCTGAAGCCTGCGCCTACTGCGTGGCCATAGCCTTGGACGCATGATGGACGCGTTCCACCAACCATTTCATCTTGGAATAGAGTTAGCAAACCATATCGAATTTTCCATCTTGGCATGTTTATGTTCGTGGGGTCACCATCGTCTCTCCACTTGTGAGCTAGCTATCCTAAAACTTTGTCTCCATGTAGTATTATCATGCATGTGAGTGAATATGCTCCTACTTTCTTCTATGCCAGTTTAGGCTAGTCACTCCACCTATCCACTCACAAATATAGCTAAAGGATGACATGACAGTGACCTAATTATAAGCATGTAATCCTAGTTCTATATACTACTAGTAGATTATTAGTGCATGTCACGGTTTATATAATCGCCTAGCTGCGTTTCTGCAGCCTTGCTCTCACTAATTAGAGTTAACTCCAACTGACAGAAATGTTTTGCATAATTGAACAGGCTATTTTATAGTACCCTTTTTCGAGGCACGCTGGCAAGATCGATAGTATACAATACAACATGCTGTTGATTAAAGCAGTACATATGAAAAAAGGTGGCCGGCCTGATCTCCTGTCAGTTATCTTCACTGATTTGATCAAAAGATCAAGATTCCTGAAGAGCCCGCCCTGGCCTCAATTAATATATAAATCGGTTTTGCTTTGCCGAAATCTATGCCTTAGATACAAAGAAATGTGGAAAAGAGAGGGCAGCTAGCGAGATAAAGGGATCAATATCTGATCACGAATCTGGATGGATCTGTACATCTCTCTCCTTTATTTTAATTTTCTCTACTATTATAGTACACGTTTATTTGAACATTTGAATCTACCTTCCTCTTCCTTGCTCTACCCGCCTCTGGCAAAATAAATTCATTAGTGATAGTTGATTTCATTCAATCGAACGGCTGGGCTGGCCCGGATTCGCCAGCCCCCAAAATCCCGCCAAAACGTGATCTGCCGATCCTCCCGGAATTCTCCAGAGCTCACGGTCCTTGCCGCCTCTAGGAAAACGTGAAGCGTCTCCAACCTCCCGCTGAAGCATAGCCTGGATATAATCTCTCTAGCCCATCACGTACCACCACCGCAATTGGTCCATCTTCTAGCGATTTTTTTACAAATGTACCCCTCTGCATCTCTGCATTGTCAAAAATAACCCCTTCCAGATTTGATTGTCAAAACTAACCTGGCGGAAGGTAGAAAAACAAACACGTGGCACTTCACGCCACCGCAGATGACGGACCAAACATACCGCCCTAGGGAGAGGCGGAAGGGCCTTCCCGCCCTTATTAGTGGCGGAAGATAGTGGGCCCGTGTGGTATTCTGGCGGGAGGAACATGCCGCCAGGCTGCTTGGCGGGAGGTTCGTCGGCACTTGACAGCAGTGACGCATGTACAGACCTTAGCGTTCTGCCGTGTCCTGATTTGATTTTGGCTACTCTAGCTTCTTATAGTTAATCGAACAAAGCAAAAGAAATGCATGCATGGAAAAGAAACAAGCATTCGAGAAACCAGACCATGCATGTATGAAAACGAGCATTAAAAAAAATGCTAACCTTGATCTATCATTTTTTTTGCTACCCCTCCCAGATCAAATTACTCAGAGCATCTCCAGCCGTGTTCACGGAAAAGCATTCTCAGACCCATTTTTTCATACGGATGGCAAAAATCCTCATACGCGTTTTCAGGACGCCGAATAGAGCCGAATTTGCCCCAATTTTCATCCGACGTTTCCAAGCCGAACCTAGGGTGCTGGGAATCTCCTGGGAACGGCGGATGCAGCGGAATCAGCAAAAAAACCCGCCTTGGCCCCTTCCTATCAGCATGTGAAGCCGAGTCGTCCTCATCATGTTGCCTCGGCTCCTGCGACGGACCGTCGGACAATGACTGTCTGTCTCGTCGGTCACGCATCGCCATAATGGCGTGCCACCGCCGGCCCGCCTTCCCGTTGTTTCCTCCTTTCCCGCCCACGTCGCTACACCCCTCTCGCGTTGGCAAAGAGGTACCCGACGGTGGCGAACAGCTTTGGCCGGCAGTCTCAACTCCTCATCCTCGACCTCGGCATCACGCTCGTCTGGCTCGGCGCCGGCACAGTCGCCATGCCTACGCTCCGGCCCGTGAAGCGGGAGGTGGAGTCGCCGAGGACGCGCTCACGTGGCCTCTTCATCAATGAAGGCCGCGGGCCGACGCCGCTGACCGGACGGCTTAGCCTGTCCACGCCGAAGGGCGAGCCGACGGACTGGGCGATTCCCGTCGACGAGGACGCCTTCATCCTGAAGATGGCTCTAGAGCGTTCTCTGAATGACGTGCCACCCATGCAGTCCCCCGACGCGTATGCCTGGTCCAGTAATACTCCATCTGTCCTAAAATATAAGGCGCCTAGACATTAGATAAAAGTCAAATCTACTAAATTTGACCAAATATTTAGAAAAATATATCTACAAATACAATGTTTAATGAAAATATTGAGAAAATATACTTTATGGCGAATCTAATGATAAATGATATTGATTCAGTATTGTAAATGTTCATATTTTCTGTAGAATCTTGGTCAAACTTAAAAAGCGTTGACTTTTGACTAATCTTTATGGGTCTTATATTTTGGGACGGAGTGAGTAATGACGAACTCGCCTGTGTTTTTTAGCCTAATGCAGTAATATGTACGAACTCGCCTCTGTTTAAATGAAATCTTCTATATTCGTCCATATTTCGCCGAATTTGTTTGAAATTTAGCCAAAACCGGAAACTTGATCTGGGAACGCAAATGAAAAAACTAGGCGTTTTTAAACCGAACTCGCATCCATCTGCGCGAAATAGCGCTAGAATTGGGCCCGTGACGTTGAACGAGTGGAGTGGAGGTGCTCTCGTGTACAAAATCTCTACATGAATGCAATGGGAGAGAGATGGGCTAAAAGAATCACCAACAGTGCAAAAAACAGGTATAGTACAAATGTCAGGATAGACACGACATAACGCTAAGGTCTGTACATGCGTCACTGCTGTCAAGTGCCGAGGAACCTCCCGCCAAGCAGCCTGGCGGAATGTTCCTCCCGCCAGAATACCACACGGGCCCACTATCTTCCGCCACTAATAAGGGCAGGAAGGCCCTTCCGCCTCTCCCTAGGGCGGTATGTTTGGTCCGTCATCTGCGGTGGCGTGAAGTGCCACGTGTTTGTTTTTCTACCTTCAGCCAGGTTAGTTTTGACAATCAAATCTGGAAGGGGTTATTTTTAACAATGCAGAGATGCAGAGGGGTACATTTGTAAAAAAATCATCTTCTAGCAGCCTCCACTCCACACCACCACCACATCCGGATCGCCTCGCATTAGGCTCGATTTTTTTTTGACGCAGTCTCATTGTAGCTGGACATTCTTCTATGGCCAGTTGACCCTGATGCCACGAGCCAAAAACTTCTTTCTTCTCCTGGTTGCTCATCTTTTCCCATGAGCGTGACTTTTGTGAAGAATCTTTTGCATGAGAATGATGCGCACGTGATCAACTAACTATATCAACATACTCCTTCCGGTCCATATTAATTGACTCAAATTTGTCTAAATTTGAATGAATCTAGACACTATTTAGTACATAGGTTTATTCAAATTTTGACAAATCAAAATCAATTAATATGGATCGGAGGAAGTATAAGAATTGGAGACTGGTCTGGTTGTACCTTTTTGGATTTCTTAGTTTTTTTTTGCACGCAAGGTGTTTGTAGTTTTGGCCGAACTGCTATATGTAACACTACTATATGCTGGTACAACACACAGGGTAATGCTACCTGAACACAAAATTACTTCGGATCATTGCTTTTCTTTCTATTAGTGTAACAAAAAACCGATTTAACAATTGTAGAATGATGTAGAAAACACCGGAGCCATCCAGCAAGATCCAACAAGGGGGGCGGCAATGATCTTTGCAGACCAAAAGAAATATTCGTATAAGTATTATTCTAGCATATAGTACAAGCTCTATGAATCAGTGGCGGAGCTAGGGGGGACCAGCAGGGGCCATGCCCCCCCCCCCTATGACACGGTGAAGCAGCAAATATTACTTGTTTTAGATGGTGTAATATGGTTTATCAATGAAAAAATAGCTTAGCTGGCTCCCCTTATGCCTAGATTAGCATGATCGGCCCCTCTAATGTGCCAATCCTGCCTTCGCCCCTGCTATGGATTAGCAGTGAGATTTCATTTTTCAGTTATAGCATACAACAAGGGGCACGCATCTTTTTTCCTAGATACAGTGGCATTGGAATTGACACGTACATGCAGCATCTCAGCTGTTGTAAAACTTGAGTGTGTAACTGGGCAGGAGCTTTGAATCTTATACGAGCAGATCGACTCTAATAAATAGTTTTGAAGTAAGGAAGATTGGAAGGGATAGAGAGTACAGTAGAGCTGCTCATGAGCTTAGGTTCTTTGACAAGATTTTAGGGGATTAATCGAACCTAGCTTGGTCCACGCGTGCAATTCTGAATGAGACGATTGTACATGATATTATTAACTTTTGAACACATATTATATTCTAGATAAATTGAGCCATTGGGCACATGTATGTAATTTCAAATAAATTTGCTGTAAACACCAATATTTCTTCACTCATGCAGACAAATCAATCCAAGATGCAGCAGTATGTTGGTCAACAAGATAAAAATCTGATTAAAAAGGTATAAGTTACACGAGATTAATGAGCCATGCATATTAACTTTCATTCCTAAATCTGATATATTTCGGTGCATAGTACATAAATTGTATAGCAACACACGTGCAAAGCGCGTGCCTTCTACTAGTAACTAATAGTATGTTCTTAAAGCAAACATACGGGATACCTGGGTTTGGGGCTTTCACTTTTTTCTAGCATGTACATGGGTTCACAAAAATTATGTACTTCCTCTGATTCATAATAATATCGCTGATTTAATATAACTTTATATTAAATTAGTAACAGTTATTATGGATTGGAGAGAGTACTTCATCTGTTTATTTTTTAATGAGGCCTTCCGGTAAGCTAATTATAGATGGCAAAACGTCTTATGCAGGGGTAAATGGGGAGTATATTTGTAGTTAGATAGGGTCAATCCTGGTCGCAATACTTGTCGTTCTGATATTGAGAGACTTTGCATATTTTTGCTAGGTGAGTCGAGTGAAGCTTTCTGCTCCTAGTGAACACAATTGTCTTTGTTTTTTGAAAAAACGTAGTAAGAAAATTCAACAATCGTGCATGCATATTTGAATGTTCATTACCGTCGAAAAAAGTTTCAAAAAATAGTGTTGGTATTTGCGTGCTTTTTAAAATAACAAGCAGCAGGGTCAAAATGGCAAATTCAAATAATGTTGAAACACGCCTATACTTCTTGTTTTTCCACCGGTAACATTCTTCTGGATTATTTTATGCAGATTTATGGGTCAAACATACATGTAACTTACTACGTGTGTGAATTATTTGTGAGTTTTTTTGCCAACGAATAAATTGACTTTTTTTTGCACCAGGAGCACTGGTCACCGAGATCCGAAGTGAAGTTTCACCAGTTAGGTCTTTTCTTCGCCGGAATTTCAAACATTTAGAGCTGAAATAACATAGTAGTAGAAAAGGCCCACGGATCGGATATCATGTCATGTCAAATTTTTACTAATTGGTCGCGCCCACCTAAAAATCGCATGATTTTGTCCGAGAGATTAAGTGTTTGTTGTAAAAACATACTCCAGGCTAGAAATCAATGAAAATTTCTCCTCCTACAAAGCTTACAAGAAAACTACAGAGCACAAATATTCAAACAGATAATATTTTATTGCCTTTGGTGTCAGGGTTGTCCACTAGGGCAATCATAATAAATCTAACTTTATTTGAAATTTTAGCGTTAAATGAACCTTTCTCAACTTTTTAGCTAGATCTAACCATTTTTTGCATCTCCAAACGCTATGGAGCTACCAATAGGCGTGGTACCTCCAGAGGTACGGTTCCGGTGGTAGCCTTGGATATGGTGCTGATAGTAACATAGTACCTCAATGTGGTGCTGATAGTACCACGCACGCCTAACGGTATCTCCATAGCGTTTGGCGATACCAAAAAAGTCAGGTCTGCTTAAAATTTTGAAATGGATTCATTTCGTGTTGAAGTTCTACGGAAGGGTTTGATTTGTCAAATTGGTCGTCCAGTGGTGCTGGATTGCAAACGAATTCTCCTGATCTGATCCATATCCTGCCGGTCTCTGTAGGTGGGACCCGTTAAAACAAGCTTGCATCCACGGAGGAATGAATGAGGCCGAGCCCACTGGCCCTAATCATTCCATTCGAGGCCCTTACACGCTCCTGCGATTTGCCAATATCCACCTCCCCCTTAGTCCTCCCCTTGGCAGGTTTTGTTTATGACTCGATATACAGAGATAAAATATGGCCCGTCTATGAGACAGACAAACATGTCACTGATCTGCTTGTTTATCTATGAGACACCTAGGAGCACAATTCTATATGGAGTGTGTTAAGTTTTGTATCGGAGCAACTTGGCTGGGTCGGCGAATGAGTGAATTGATAAGAACTTGGAACCAAAAAAAGTTTTGTATCGGAGTAACAGTAGGAAAGTTTTAGGCAAGAACGTGGCTGACATGATATCCTGGCTGCATATGCATGCACATGTACGGCCGCGTCTGTTGACCTATATGATGCCGTTTTATTTGACTTGGGACGAGTATGTACTCTTTTCTGTGGGATCACTGTTTGTTGTCGTTGTCGTAGCCTCAGTTGTTTCTCTGTTTTGGGGTGTTTGTGTTGTCCCCCGCAGCTTCCGTCATGTGTGGTTTGAGACTCGGTGGAACTATATATGGATGGTTGTTTTATTTATAAAGCTGGACGGAAGCCTATTTCGAGAGAATCTGATAGTACTACTAAGTAATGTGTATATTTGATAGATTTATGCATGTTTGTATGTATTTAAACGCGTTTTAGTATATAGTTATATATGAATCTTCAAAAACTCAAACTTTTTATTTTGAGACGAAGGGAGTATGATCCTTTAATAAACAAAACCAAACCAAAAAGAATGATAGGATGGGGGTTGGGAGGAAGGTCAACCAAAATTATTTGGTCGATTGTGTTACAATCGCGACAAGAAGATAACGAAGAACGAAAACGAAAAACACAGCAAGGAGACACGGATTTAACGTGGAAAACCTCTCCAACAAAGAGAGGAAAAAACCACGGGCGCCAGCCAGCGAAACTTCACTATATCGAGGAGTGTTTACAAACGCCGGGGATTTCACAGATGCAACTCTCCCAACCGGCGGCTTACAAGGGGTTTATATATCGGCCCAAGCCTCCCGGCGACGGGCCTCGTTCCACTCGTCAGAAGTTGGCCTATACTTTGTAGAATTTGGATCAACATATAACAGATTGTGGTTGGACGCATCCCTCTGGCCATTTAATCAACCACAATACAACTACTAATACTACTCCATATTTGATTGCGCTGAGCAGCTAGTCAAGTATCACGTCGCCATTGTGCAAACAAAAAACACAAAGGCCGGGTGTCTTCTTATAACGTGTGTGTAAATAGACTACCAAATTTCGACTACAAAGCATAGAAATTTGTATCTCCACCATTTTATTATAATGAAAGGCTTCAAAGGGTCGCTCCCTCGTTCAATTTTTTTTTTTTTTGACTACAAATCGGGACGGATCAGATTGCCACTTTGCAACGCTACCTACACCCTGTTCATCTAGACACAAATTCAGCCTAAACTTGGGACGGGCATTGGTTGAAACTGACACGTCTGGGCGCTAGCTCGGGCCTTTTGCGTCCTAGACCGTCGGTCGGAGTTGCCCTTATAACGTAGTGCGTGTAAGTTTTCGATGCGAAAATGCATACGAGACAATTGACGTAGGAATTTCATCCGACACAGACTTGGATCCCACGATCCTTGGTTGAGCTAGCCCTTTAAGCAAGGGGAACTACCCGTATCGTATACAGGGGTATTTACAAAAAGTGAATCCGGAATGGATCAGACAGATCATCTATGGAGGAGGATGGAGCTGAGTCCTTATTACTAGCCGTTAACCCTTTTTGCACGAAAATTTAAGGATAACTTGCCATCATGCGGGAGAGAGCCCTGTGTTCTCTTCCCCGGCACAAATGATTGCGACCCCCTACCCCGTCCTTTTTCCAAATTTCCGGATTCTAGCCTTTTCTTTTTTTTTCAAAATAGGCTTTCGTTCCGTTTTATTATAAATAAAGTACACATGTGAGATCGCTGCTGGGTCAGACAACACAGCGCCAAAAAACAACACGATACACGGACCGAACAGGCAAGTCCAAAACAAAAACAAGAAGAAAGAAAACAAAACAAAGCCGATAACGACGGAGCGACGAAACAGAGAAGATTCGCAACTGTTGCGCCCACCAAAAACAAAGCCGACAACGGCGAAGCGACGATCCAGCCTTTCCTTTCCCCATCATCACGGCTAGGCTGCTAAACTAGAATGCTCTTGTGTCGTGTGATCAGTGAGCTACTACCACCCAATGCATGTCTGACTCTGTCTTCGTATGTGTTGGTTAGTTAGCTAACACTTGGCGTTTGTGTGTGCCCACACATTTCCAATTTATTATGCCTATCCAAACAAACTAGTACGGAGTGTCATGTATCCAAGGACATGTGCATACACATGGAGCCGGCTCCTCTAACGTGCTGAAGCAAAATTAGAGAAGTCAACAGTTCTCTAACTTGCCTTCTTTAGAAACATATGATTTAAGTCTGATACAATTAAAATTAAATTGTATAGTATAAATCTACTCCATATATTTACACTCATTACTTGCAGTCAAAATTATAGGATTAAAAAATTAGTTTGCAAACTTTATGCTACAATAATTACCCAAGATGATTAACTATAATACATAATGAACACTACATGCTACAATGCCCCGACTTTCCTTCATGGTTTTACACTAGCGCAGCACTGTAGCTCTCTGACTTGCCTTCTCTACGTTAGAGGAGCCGGCTCCCATACACATATACAACCATCTTATTTGCTTTGCCTATGTTTTTATAATCTTGGCCCTAGTGGGAGTATCATACTATTAGTATCATACATATGATACTAGTGTATGATACAATCTCTATAGTGTATAATATCATATAGTAGTATCATACTATTTATTGTTTTGTAAAATCTCAATGAAAATTTGTAGACAAGATTTATTTGCTATTCACTCTCATAGGTATACGTGCTATGATACCGTATCATAACATGATACCACTAGAACATCTCTTTTTTCATTAATTACATTGTTACATTATCTTTTTGATGACATGGATTGCATGATACCATCTATGATACACCCACTAGGGCCAGCCTAAACCACTAGGCAGGTCTCCATCCTACTACAGAACAAGAGATCCTCAGAGCAGGTGCGACGACGTTTCAGAGCAATGCTATGGAAGAAGCGGTGGCTGCTCAAGGGAGAGGCAATTCAGTTCCTAGGATTGAAGCTCCGGATCAAGCCGAGGGGCATGAAGATGGAGAAGAGAAACGAGGGGAGGATGAACTAGCTGGACGTCATGTTGCTGAGTTGCTGTTCGACCTCTGCTCGCTCCAGTTGCTTCTCTCGGCGGAGCTATGCATTCTCCCTAGTTTCATTTCCTGTTACCTCATTTGGACACTAGCATAAGCGGTGACGGGGTTTTGTTTCTGTAATGGATATGAACTCCTTTTTGTTTTTTTGGTTGTTATTTCGTTATGGTGATGATAGTGGAACCTAACCCCTATGTTTTTTTTTGAACGGGAACCCCTATGTTGTTGGGGCTTTATGAAAAAGTATACTGTCGTTACCACGACGTTAACGTCTCGAGAGACTTAATTGTTTTGAGCTTCCTTGGTGTATTATTTAACATCCGTGCAGGCATAAATATTATGGCTCGATCGTGTCATCTCACCCGTACCTGCAGGCAGTTTTAACGGTTGTGCGGGTCTTGTAGTTGTCTACTTGGTAGTTTCAGCGGTATTGATCTCTTCATGGGTTCCAACACACATTTGTGGGCTCAGTGGTTGGGTCGATTACTCTCATATTGGCTTTAGTTAAGTTGGGATCGGCTGGTTTGTTGGTTAAGCACCATGAAGCATGAGTAATATGGTTTTGAAACTTGATTAAGCACCAAGCCTAGTCCTCACGATAAATTGCATGAGTACCACGATAGGCTAATTCTCAAGTATAAATAGAAACCCAAATTCGCATCGATAAGGATTTGAACCTAGATGTTGGGTTTATACATGTGCTCCCCCAACCAATTGAGTTATGCTCACTTTTAATAATCTAGTCATATATATCTAGAGGTTTTTATGCGTACATTCACTCATTTGCTCCGAATGGTATACACTAAACGACCTTTAGGTACATGTGTTGGACCATAGGGAGTACCACATCATGAAACAAAGGACGTAGGTACTATAGTGGATGCACACAGTGAATTAAGCTCCATTTCTACATGCTATACGGGCAGCAACTGCAACGTCTTTCTCACACTAGCTTAACTCGCTGGAATTTGTCCTGCTGAAATATTTTGCATCGGTGAACAGGGTTTCTCACAAAAAAATCTCTGCACCTAGAAAAAATAGCTGGCAAATACTCCCATTAAGGGCGCCTTGATAGATTGCATTGTTTTCTTATACACATTTTCGCTGACAAGCTGATGAACGCAAGATGGTAATTAAAGCAGTGTATATGCAAAAAATTAAAGGTGTCCTGGTCTCCTGTTAGTTCTGTTCTCAGATTTGATCAAAAGCCTAAGATTCCTGACGCGCCCGCTTGGCCTAATTATATAAATCTCGTTGCTTTGCTGAAATCTATGCCTTAGATACAAAGAATTCGGAAAAGAGAGGACAACTAGTAGGAGTTGATAAAGGTGATTATCTGACAACGAATCAGGATGGATATGTACATCTGCCTACTTTCATACTAGTACTATATCCATAATTAGTTTGTTCTTGAAGCAAATTAAGATGATAGCTTAGTTTTGGGATTTCCCTTTTCGTAGGTACATCGCCACTCTGGAGATTGAGACTTTGTACTTATATCTTTTTCTCCAGTTAGGTAACCATTTTGTATTCGCACAATTTCAAAATGTCAGGAGCTGGAAAAACAGAGTAATGGAAAAGTCACACAGGTCAGGTGCCAAGACCTACTATATCAAATTTTGTTGTAGAAACTTACGAGCGAGCCAGAAAGCAATTAAATATCTCTAACATAGTAATGCATGCAAGATTTTCTATCTTCCAATCAAAACAAGCTTTACGAAAACAAATTAATCATGAAATTCTTGTGAACCAAAAGAGACCCTTAAAAGTTAAAACTTACTACCACATCAATCGTATTCCACAGCACTATGCCAGTACTATGGTAGTATTCGCAGAGAGAAGCAGTATTAGAGCATGTACAATGCAAGGTGTTTAGGATGATGCTTAGAAAAATAAACCAGTTTTTCTTTTAGCACCGGTGCTTATTTATATTAGGTAGATGCCTAACTAAACACCTCTTCTATAGAAATAAACACCAACGCTTAGCAAAATGATTGGTTTATTTTTGTAAGCATTTCTTTAAGCACCTCCCATTATATACATGCTTAGTGGATTATCCATTGGTGGTGGATTGCGAACGAATTCTCCTGATTGATATCTTGTTGATATATGCAAGTGGGTCCCATTAAAACAATTTTTGTAACTACCGGTAGTATCGAGGTCTACTATACTTAGTTCTGTAGACGGAGGAGGCGGTGGTAATCATTCGAGGGCGTACATTGCAGTATTCAACTCGCCACTTTGCCTATGCCTCTAACCCGTATTAGTTGATTTGAATTTGTCTAGATCTGGATGAATCTAGACACTATTTAGTATATAGATTCATCCAATTTTTGATAAATTCAAGTCAACTAATATAAGTCGGAGGGAGTATATAAAAGGATGTCGCAAAGATTTTCAAATTTAAACGTACCTGTACACTAAAATGTATTTAGATTAATTTAAATTTAAACATACCTATACCCTAGAAAAAAATACTACTACAGTAGAGTAATACAATTGGGCGAGAACGTGGATGGCATGATAGCTTGTCACTGGCAGCATGCACGGACGCGTCTGTTGACTATGCTGCACCAAATGAATGAACCACCGGCAATGGCAGCCTGCACTGTGTGATGAGCCCACATGACCTGTAGAATATACTACTCGCTCAGTCTCAAAAAGATGTTCAAGTTAGAGGGAGACTCTGTCCCAATTAGATGTCACATTTTGTCTATACTCGTTGTCGTTGTACCTATACATTAAAATCGATCTAAAATAACACGTATCTTATATAGTGACACGTCTATACATACATTGTATATACGGAGTAGATAAATTTATGACAAGTAATTTAGAACTCAGTGAGTAATACTATATTTCTTCTCATCTGTAATAGACCGAAAACTTTATAAGCTTTTCCATGGGTTAATTAATCAGCACTAAGCTCTGAGAAAACTTTTTTTAATCCAGTCCACGAAAACAACATCGGAAAAACTGCAACTAAAATCGACAACGCAATGGAATTTGAAGTAGCTAGCTGGCTGGCAACCAGGCATTTATGCTGTGAACTCGATAGGTGGGCGCGTGGCCTGTGGTACGTCCGGCCGGTCCTCGCCGCCGCAGACGCCATTGTCAAGGGTCAGCATCCAACAAGTGATGGCCCTGCTTTCATGTGCCACGAGGTACAGATTTTTTTTCTCCAGGGAGCGCGAAGTGGCACTTCCAAAGACCAGGCCTGGCCCGATTTACACGTGACATATCCAGGCCCGGCCCAGTATTCGCTAGCCTTCCTGAAATAGCTCTGCGACGAGGGAAAATGGCAATGAAAAAACAGCATCAGTTAATACAGCATCAGGAGAATGGTAGATGTCCAACAAGTGGAGTACATTACACGCCAGGGAAAGATAATGTTACATTACATGGATGTAAAAGATGCACCTGGCAGTATACAGATAGATGAATACAGCATCAGTTACATGGTAGATGTTGAACAAGTGCCTAATCCACAAAACTTAGATGTTAACACAGCCTGGATGCTTCCACAGCTACTTGATCGCAGCGCTGGTCTCTCGGAGCCAGAGAAATGAACCATGCAGACCACAATCCGAGATATGCAGGATCCCACACCAGTAGGGTTCAGCAATTTTCACCTGACAGTGGAGTACATGATGCACTCCCTAGAAGTGAAGTGGAAAGGTTGGTGGGGAACATGGTTCCTGAAACACAACAAACAGCATATGAGCACCGATAGGACTCAGTAACGCTATATAGTGCAACCTGTAGTGTAGGCACTATTTCAATTCAATATCCAGTCAGTGCATACTGCATGCGATTTGCAAATAACCATCTACCAGTTTCATGTCAACTCTGTCTCCGTGTTAAAGAATGGATAACGTTACTGATGCTACACTGTTTCTGTCTGATATTTTCTTTAGCTTTTATTATGTTTCGCGGTCATTGGATTTAACCTTTTTTTACAAAGGAAAACAGAGAAACGATAAACTATATTAATACGGAATGCTAATAGATGGTTGGTTGGCCAATTAAACAATATCCCAACTTACGGTCGTGGCCCGTATATCTTGATCTGTCGGACATGCGTGTCCCTCCCGTTCAGGTGATTGGCCAACACCGCAATCTGGAGCATAAATGTATGAATGAATGTTTCTCTGCAAAAATATGCCAAGAAAGAGAATTACGCAACTGTCTGCAAAGGTAAGTAAAGTTAAGCAGTGGGATCTAAATAGAATCACCCTTAAATTAATTCTGAAATCCTCATGTATTTCTATATCAATATTGTAAAAAACATTTGAGATAATTGCTGCGATCTATTAATTAGGCAATCTCCGATGCCAGCAAAGTTACAACAAGTTCTGGGGGGACAGAGTTCCACACCCTACTCACTTTATTCTCACTCCAAACTTAGGTAAAACATGAGCTACACCATTGCCAGAATGTCTCACGTGTCTGACCAAGGATTCATCAAAGTTCTTTAGTAAAACCTTAATTTCCTCGACTAAAGGTCCATGAAGAGACCGATCGGTGTCGCTGCCATTAATCGTCACAGCACCAAGACAGTCTGATTCCAGGCATATTTTCCTTGCGTCCATCTCCATAGCTAGTGTCAGCGCTTGCTTGCACGCTAGGAGCTCCACTCTTTCAGGGTCAGGGATGGAGGTGAAAAAATGACTAGCTCCCGCCACGAAGCTGCCATGGTGATCCCGAAGGACCACACAGCTACCTCCATTCCCGTTCCTCTCCGAGAAAGCACCATCAGCATTTACCTTTAGCCAGCCAGCTCCAGGTGGTTGCCAGTGCTCCACCACCGTCGCTGTTTTAGGAGGGCTAGGGGTTTTCAGCTCCTGCCACTCCTCAACCAGAAAAAGAGATCGCCGCACTACCGCAAGTGGAGCAGCAATCTGACTTTCTTCTCTGGCCTCATTCCTTGCAAGCCATAGCTGATATAACAGCATCAAGCTGACGCTCAGTTCCTTGTCCTCCACTTTTCCTATCCAGTCAAGTATCCAGCCTTGCATATCCTTGTGGTGGCGGATGATCTCCTGGGGTGCTGAGAGAGGCAGCCCTGTTTCCTGCCTAGCGTGATCCCATGCAGATGCAGCCACCGAGTGCGGACACGTCCAGAAACGGTGACGCAATGATTCTTCAAGATTGCACGCTATGCACCAATTTTGTAATTATTGGTAGAGTAAACGTGGGCAAGTTTACATCAAAAGGGAAGCCAATGGGATATTATTACACTGATGAAATGAGTTATCTGCAGCTTCAGATATACTTGAAACTTCGACAGAGTATGTAAGTTTCTCAAGGACTAAAGAAGATCCAGGCGCTAGCAAAAACAGCTTTAGTAACACTATTAACACATGAAATATAACTATTTCGGAAATTCCAGTGGGATGGGCAAACAGTACACAGGGAGTGTGCTGAAAAGTTGAGTCACCCAACATGGCAGCATGTCTAAATGGAATATAACTATTTCGGAAATTCCAAAACATATATGCATAGTATGTAGTATATATGTCATCAGATGGTATGTGAACTAACTTCCGAAATTTGACTGCCAGAAGAAGGAAAATAAAGGCATCGTAGGACTGATATGGTCAAGTTACAAAATGCATACCGGGGATCAGTGCCGGATAATGATACGTGAACCCATCCCACTGGCTTCAAAAGGTCCACCGTTTTAATTTCCTGGAAGCATGGTAAATATAATGGTTCATTATTTCAGACTAAGACAATATTATCACTATAACTAGAATTTCCAAGGATCAACTCAGTATTCATTGGACAACAGCGCAATGCAGAAGTATTGCAAAACAGATCAAGTTTCCAAATCAATAGTTCAGTACTGTAATGTAATCCTATTGTATGTCAGAGTACAATGCAACAATAATGCAGTGTAATCCTATAACACATCAGAACACGCAGTAGCCCCCAGGTCTGGAAATCCGAATGTACAAACAAATTAATCACAGCCTGATATCAGCTTTGGTACAAGATGAAGACCTACAGGCTCCAACAGCATCAAATGTACGTCTGAACCCTCCAGGCTCCAAGTACATCAAAATGTACTTATGCAGCAGTGGGCTAATGCAGTTGCAGCAGCACATTGGCAGCAGCGCATTGGCTTGTAAATTCTACTGGAATTTGAGGCATAACTATTGTCAGGAAATCACGTGCACAACTATTCTTTTTTAACTTACTGTACAATAAAAACAACGATCATAGCATGCAGCCACAGAAGAAGAGGAGCCCTTCAGGGCAAAAGAGAAGAGTTTCAACAGATAGCCAAGAACTGCAAGAAGAATCATCAAAGCTTCAGACCTAGGTAAAAATGACGGCTCAGAGAAAAACCTTTCGCCGAATCACATCATCCTACTACCATCCCAGAACGACAATGAAGACGACGAGAGGATCTCGAGTCTTCCGTTGCCGTCTGTCCGGGGAGGCAGCCGTAAGACTGGCCTTTCGATTTCTCCTCACTGCCAATATCACCATTGCATAGGTACAAAGAGACAACACCAACAGAGCAATACAAAAGTAATATACAGCAGATTACAATCACTTGTTTTGCCAGCCTAGACAGTAGAAAACACTCGTACAAGTAAAAAAAAAGGCATTATCAAGCAATAATCAAGCCGAAAAAACAGCTGGAGTAAGGGAGGCCTCCAAGAACCTATGTATAACAGCAGCTTGCAAGTATTGACACTTGTAACGCCTCGAGGATACAACCATGTAACCTGTACTAGACCTCTCACAACATGATTGAGAAAATAGCATCTTCATTGATTTATAATAGAGATGGAGGCTTACGTTGCCTCTACCACCAAGAGAAAAGAAAAAGGTACTTGCTTGCCAATTGCTCGCCTATCTGGCACAATACATACTTTTCTAGCCTAATTCTTTCCTATGCAGCTTTATCGATACATGTTTAATAACATTGTGGATATTTGGCTGAAGTTGACATCAAATTCTGCTACAAAATGGCTAAATCCAAAATTGTACAAGCTGCATAAAAACAGATATTTGGCTGAAATGGGGTAGAAATCGAAATTGGGAGTGTTAGACATCACATGTGAACTACAACAACTTTTGCAAAGCGCTTTGACTGCTCTCATGGTCGACCAGATCATAACATAGAATTCAGAGATACATGTGTGAGACTGGGCAACTCGAATTTTCAAGGATCAATTCAGTGTTCACTGGATAATAGCACAATGCAGAACAGATCAAGTTTCCCAATAAATAGTTCAGTACGTAATGTAAACCTATGGTATGTCAGAATATGATGCAACGATAATGCAGTGTAATCCTATAATACAATCAGCACGCAGTAGTCCCCAGGTCAGGAAACCCGAATGTATTTTAACGAATTAACAGCAGCCTGATATCAGGTTCTGTAGAAGATGAATACCTCCAGACTCCAACTACATCATAATGTAATTCTGAGCCATCCAGGCTCCTACATCAAAATGTACATCTGCAGAAGTGGACGTTGCAGTTGCAGGGCTTGTAAATTCTCCTAAAACTATGGTTGGCAAATCACATGCAATCATTTTTTTTAGCTTACTGTACAATAAAAACAACGACAATACCAGGCAGCCAGAAGCCCAGAAGAGAAGAGAAGCCCTTCAGGGAAAAAGAGAGGTGTTTCAGTTTCAACAGACAACCACGAAAGGAACGACAAGAAGAATCATCAAAGCTTGAGACCTGGGTAAAAATGACGGCTCAGAGAAAAACCTTTCGCCGAATCACATCATGCTACTACCAAAAAAACAACGATGACGACAAAGACGATGAGAAGAACTCGAGTTTTCCGTGTCCATCTGTCAGCGGAGGCAGCCATAAGACCGGCCTTGATGAATAAGCCTCTGTACTGTTGGTCTTTGTGGGGTTGTGTCCTTTGTGGGTCTTTGTGGGGCTGTAGCAAGGACGGGCAGTTAGGAGCAGCAAGGATCAAGCATCCTTGACTGCTTTAGCAGCATCAGTTAGGAGCAGCAAAGGACCAAGCATCCTTGACTGCTTTTAGGCAGCATCTTAGACTAGCATCTTGGACTAGCATTTAGCATATTCTCGGCTGGCTAGCAGCCTATAAATATGTATCCCCAACCCCTGTGGTTGGCATGGCATTTGTGTGTGAGTTTGTGGAGAAATAAAACCAGAAAATTGCCCCAACTCCTAGTGTCATCCCCTCTCTTCAATGAGAGTAAATCTAGAGATCCTATCAAGTGGTATCAGAGCGAGGTTGTCTTGTAGGCTGAGTGTTTCCTGCTCATCCCCTTCACCGGGTGTGCAGCAGCCCCAGCGGGCAAGTGCAGCAGCTCAAGCTGTCCCTGGTGGCCTCTCCCCTTCCGCGCATTCCCTCCACGCAACAGCCCCCCAGCGGCCAGCCATGTCCCAAGGTCGCTCTCAGCACTCGGCTACCTCGAGCGTGCGGCGTCGGCAGGAGGCCGAGCTCGCCGCAGAGAGGCGTGAGCGGCGGCAGCAGCAGCCATGGCGACAGCCAGCCAAGGCGTCAGCTGGCAGAGCTGGCAGCAGCCGAGCGGAGAAGCAGCAGCAGCGGTGGAGGCATCACGTACAGCAGCGCAGAGGCCCAGGCTCTGCGGCAGCATCAGCGCTCCATTTCAGGCGGAAGCAGCCGACACAGCCCACGGCGGACGGCGCGCGGCAGCCGAGCATGCCCAAGCACACGCGGTGTGTCGCTCCAGGAGGTGAGCACTGCGGTGGCGCTCCCGGAGGAGGCGTGCATGGCGGTGGCGCGCCAGGAGGAGGTGAGCACTGCGGTGGCGCTCCCGGAGGAGGCGCGCACGGCGGTGGCGCTCCAGGAGGAGGTGAGCACTCGGTGGCGCTCCCGGAGGAGGCGCGCACTGCGGTGGCGCTCCAGGAGGAGGCGCGCACGGCGGCGGCGGCCGAAACGACCAAGACCGTGGCCTCTACGAGGTTCGGGCTGTGGTCAGGGACGTTGGTCCCGGTGCTGGGTGGCCTACCCTTACCAAAACCAACTACGTCGAGTGGGCCGCGGTCATGAAGGTGCGACACATGTGGGAGGCAGTCCAGGATGCCAACGCCGACCACCATGACGATCGACGGCGCTGGACGCCTCGCCGCTGTCCCGCCGAGATGCGCTTCGCTTTCCAACAAGCGGACTGCCAAGGAGGCTGGGAGGCCATCGCTGTCAGCGCGCAGCGACCGTGCTGCCAAGGCGCTCTGCAGGCACTCCGCAAGGAGTGGTATGACCTGGCTTTCAAGCCAGGTGAGGACATCGACGACTTTGCTCTCCGTCTCAACACTTTGCTGCAGAAGATGGAGCGGTTCGGCGACGCCACCTACAACGAGGAAAAAGCCGTCGAGAAGCTCTTTCGCTGCGTCCCCATCGGCATGTGCAGATCGCTCGCCGATCGAATCCTCGCTGGACCTCGACGATGTCGATCGAGGAGGCAATCGGTCGCCTCAAGGTCGTCGACTTGACGAGCCGAGCTTCTCGGGTCCATCACCACTGTCGGGAAGCTGCTCCTCACTCGGGAGCAGTGGGACGCCGGCCACGGTGACAGGAAGAAGGGGGAGTCCTCTTCCGCATCAGGTGGCCGCAGGCGCGGCAAACCGCGCAAGGGGCACAAAGACGGCCAAGTCAGGGTGCAAGGTGGCGCCCGGAGGTGCCCGGGGCGCCGCCCGGCAGCCCAAGTTGGCCCAAGATGACGCCACGCCTGGCTGGCTTGGCCATTGGGCCAAGGAGTGTCGATACCACGACGCTGCCAGCCCACGCCCAGCAGGAGAGGAGGAGCCGGCTTTGTTCATGGCTCATGCGAGCATCGAACACGCCCTGCGGCACCGACCGCAGCGGCTCCCTCCACCTCGACGAGCCAAAGGCACACGCCCTTCGGCGATGGTTCCGCACCGACAAGATCGGGCGGTGGTGCCTTGACACCGCGCCACCCACCACATGATCGTCGACGGAGTTCTTCGCCGAGCTCGACTCCGACGTGCGAGGCTCCGTCAAGTTTGGAGATGCCTCCGCCGTGGAGATTCAGGGCGTCGGCTCCGTCATCTTCGCCGCCAAGACCGGAGAGCACCGGATGCTCACCGGTGTCTACTACATCCCTGCGCTGAGAAACTCCATCATCAGCTTGGGACAGCTGGATGAGAACGGCTCGCGTGCTGATCGAGCACGTGATCCTGCGCATCTGGGATCGCCATCGTCGCCTTCTTGCCAAGGTAACTAGAGGCGCAAATCGGCTCTATGTCCTTGATGTGCAGGTGGCACAGCCCCTCTGCCTCGCCGCCCGTCGGGACGACGAGGCGTGGCAGTGGCACGAGCGCTTCGGGCACCTTCACTTCGAGGCTCTGAAGCGGCTCAGCAGCAAGGAGATGGTGCGAGGCATGCCGTGCCTCGAACACGTGGAGCAGTTCTGCGCGACGCTGCGTGATGACGGCAGGCGATTCCTTCCCCAAAGCGAGCTTCAGAGCTAAGGAGAAGCTCGAGCTCGTGCATGGGGACTTGTGTGGACCGGTGACTCCGGCCACACCGGGAGGACGACGCTACTTCCTGCTGCTCGTCGATGACTTCTCCCGCTACATGCGGGTGGTGCTTCTCAGCAGCAAGGGAGAAGCAGCGGACGCCATCAGGCGTACGCAGGTTGCTGCAGAGGCGGAGTGCGGCTGCAAGCTGCGCGTGCTGCGCACCGACAACGGCGGCGAATTCACAGCAACTGAATTCGCGTCGTACTGCGCTGATGAGGGCATTCAGCGCCACTACTCCGCCCCTTACAGCCCGCAGCAGAACGGCGTCGTCGAGCGGCGCAACCAGACGGTTGTGGGGATGGCCCGGGCCCTCCTCAAGCAGAGAGGGATGCCGGCCGTCTTCTGGGGGGAGGCGGTGCTGACAGCCGTCTACATCCTCAACCGCTCACCTACGAAGGCACTTGACGGCAAGACGCCGTACGAGGCTTGGCATGGGCGCAAGCCGGCGGTCTCCCACTTACGGGTCTTCGGCTGCCTCACGTTCGCCAAGGAGCTCGGCCACATCGACGACAGGAGCACTCCGGGAGTGTTCATCGGCTACGCGGAGGGCTCGAAGGCCTACCGCATCCTCGACCCGAAGACACAGCGTGTGCGCACGGCGCGAGATGTTGTGTTCAACGAAGGGCGAGGGTGGACG
This sequence comes from Avena insularis, assembly GCA_023614405.1. Taxonomy (NCBI): domain Eukaryota; kingdom Viridiplantae; phylum Streptophyta; class Magnoliopsida; order Poales; family Poaceae; genus Avena; species Avena insularis. The sequence continues at coordinate 345,489,284 of CM042685.1, read as the reverse complement.
TGGGACAAGGCGGTGGACGACGGCTCGACTCCGACGTATGACGACTTCATTGTCGAGTACGTCCACTTCGAGGAAGCCGGGGGAGCAGGCAGCTCCTCCTCGCCGAGCGCGTCTACCTTAGTTCCCAAGTCTCCATCTGTCCCGGTGGCTGTCACACCGACGGCACCACGACTGCCGACGCCACCGACGCCACGTGCTCCAGCACCAGCAGTCACACCTCCGGGCACATCCACTCCGGCACCAGCAGTCACACCTCCGGGCGCGTCTACACCAGCACCAGCTCGCGTCGAGCGCAGCCCGGTGGAGTTCGCTTCCCCGCTCGCTCACGACGAGGAGCGCATCGACGCGTATTACGACGGCGAGCCGTTGCGGTACCGTACGATGGAGGGTCTTCTCGGCGACCAGCCGGTGCCGGGACTGGTGCCACGCAACCTGGAGGCGCAACTGCAACTTGCATGTGACGACGGTGAGCCTCGGTCTTTTGCAGAAGCGGAGCAAGACGCGGCATGGCGAGCCGCGATGCAGTTGGAGATGGATGCGGTCGAGAAGAACCGACTGGAGCTCGCCGACCTCCCTCGAGGTCAGGGCGATCACCCTTAAGTGGGTGTTCAAGCTGAAGAGGGATGAAGCCGCGCCATCGTCAAGCACAAGGCTCGCCAGGCCCGAGGTTTCTTGCAGCAGGAGGGGGTCGACTTCGACGACGCCTTCGCTCCTGTGGCACGGATGGAGTCCGTGCGACTCCTCCTTGCGCTAGCCGCTCAGGAGGGCTGGCGCGTCCATCACATGGATGTCAAGTCTGCCTTCCTCAACGGCGACTTGAAGGAGGAGGTCTACGTGCAACAGCCGCCGGGATTTGCGATTCCTGGCCAGGAGGGCAAGGTACTTCGCTCACGCAAGGCTCTCTATGGTTTGCGGCAGCACCAAGGGCATGGAACGCCAAGCTAGACTCCACGCTCAAGACGATGGGCCGGCAAAGCCCAAGACGAGGCGGCCGTCACCGACGGGCAATGGAGGAAACGCCTGTTGGTAGGTGTCACGCCGACGACTTGGTCATCACCGGCACCAAGGATGCAGAGGTGGCGGCGTTCAAGGAAGAAATGAAGGCCGCCTTCCAGATGAGTGATCTGGGGCTCCTCTCCTTCTACCTGGGGATCGAGGTGCACCAGACCACTCCGGGATCACGCTTCGACAGACCGCCTACGCCAAGCGCGTCGTTGAGCTAGCCGGGCTCACCGATTGCAACCCAGCTCTCACTCCGATGGAGGAGAGGCTGAAGCTGAGCCGCGACAGCACGGCGGAGGAGGTGGACGCTACACAGTACCGACGTCTTGTGGGGAGCCTTCGCTACCTCGCCCACACACGGCCGGACTTGGCATTCTCCGTCGGCTACGTTAGTCGGTTCATGCGCGGCGACGACGGAACACCAGCAGGGCTGTGAAGAGGATCATCCGCTACGCTATGGGGACTCTCGACCACGGTCTCTACTACCCTAGGTGCCTGGCGGTACACTTCGTCGGGTACAGCGACAGCGACCACGCCGGCGACATCGACACCAGCAAGAGCACAAGCGGATCCTCTTCTTCCTCGGCAAGTGCCTCAAGCAGCAGGTGGTGGCCATGTCCAGTGCGAGGCCGAGTACATAGCGGCCTCCACTGCCTGACTCAGGCCTCACGGCTTGCTCGACTGCTTGGTGATCTCCTCGGTCGAGACACCAGCGCAGTGCAGCTCATGGTGGACAGCAAGTCCGCTCTGGCCCTGGCGAAGAACCCCGTATTCCACGAACGGAGCAAGCACATCCGAGTGAGGTACCACTTCATCCGACGCTGTTTGGATGAAGGGAGCATCACGGCGAGCTACATCAACACCAAGGATCAGCTTGCAGACCTACTCACCAAGCCTCTTGGGCGGATCACGTTCCTTGGACTCTGCTCTAGGGTTGGGATGGTCCAGCCTTCCCACAAGACAACGCACAAGACTTAGGGGGAGAATGATGAATAAGCCTCTGTACTGTTGGTCTTTGTGGGGCTGTGTCCTTTGTGGGTCTTTGTGGGGCTGTAGCAAGGACGGGCAGTTAGGAGCAGCAAGGATCAAGCATCCTTGACTGCTTTAGCAAAGATCGATTAGGAGCAAAGAAGGACCAAGCATCCTTGACTGCTTTTAGGCAGCATCTTAGACTAGCATCTTGGACTAGCATTTAGCATATTCTCGGCTGTGGCTAGCAGCCTATAAATATGTATCCCCAACCCCTGTGGTTGGCATGGCATTTGTGTGTGAGTTTGTGGAGAAATAAAACCAGAAAATTGCCCCAACTCCTAGTGTCATCCCCTCTCTTCAATGAGAGTAAATCTAGAGATCCTATCAGGCCTTTCGATTCTCCTCACTACCATAAGTCACCATTGCATAGGTACCAAGAGTCAACACCACCAACAGAGCAAAAAAATAATAATAAATAGCAGCTCACAATCACTTGTTTGGCCAGCCTAGATTGTATACCAAATGATGGATTCATACAAGTCACGAAGACATTAATCAAGCAATGATCAAGCCAAAAAAACAGATGAAGTATGGGAGGCCTTCAAGAACCTACGTATTGCCGGCAAATCAAGCGCAATCATATTCTTTTTTAGCTTACTGTACAATAAAAACAACGACCATACCAGGCAGTCATAAAAGAAGAGAAGCCCTTCAGGGCAAAAGAGAAGTGTTTCAACAGATAGCCATGAAATGAACGACAAGAAGAATCATCAAAGCTTGAGACCTGGGTAAAAATGAAGGCTCAGAGAAAAACCTTTCGCCGAATCACATCATGCTACTGCCATCCCAGAGCGACAACGACGACGAAGATGATGAGAGGATCTCGAATCTTCTGTGGCCGTCCGTCCTGGGAGGCAGCCGTAAGACCGGCCTTCCGATTTCTCCTCACTGCCAACATCACCATTGCATAGGTACCAGACACAACCACGAACAGAGCAAAAAAAAACTAATATATAGCATCTCACAATCACTTGTTTGGCCAGCCTACGCAGTACAAATACTCGTACAAGTCGCAAAGACATTAATCAAGCAAAGATCAAGCCAACAACAGCTGGAGTAAGGGAGGCCTCCAAGAACCTATGTATAACACCAGCTTGTGAGTACTGACACTTGTAACGCTGCGAGGATACAACCAAGTACATATCCTAGACCTCTCACAACATGATTGAGAAAACAGCATCTTCATTGTTTGATAATAGAGATGGAGGCTTACGGTGCCTCTACCACCAAGAGAAAAGAAAAAAAGTACTTGCTTGCCAATTGCTCCCCTATCTGGCATAGTACATACTGTTCTAGCTTAATTCTTTCTGTGCAGGTTTACCTATACATGCATAATAACATTGCGGATATTTGGCTGAAGTAGACATCAAAATTCTGCTATAAAATGGCTAAATCCAAACTTGTACAGGCTGCATAAAAACAGATAATTGGCTGAACTGGGGTAGAAATCGAAACTGGGAGTGTCAGACATCACATGTGAACGCAAGCAACGACTTCTGCAAAGTGCTCTGATGATAACCTAGAGTTCAGAGATACATGTGTGCTCTCTCACTGGGCACAACGCTGCTATGTGAGAGATCAGACAATCAACATGTAAATTCCGCGATGCGCCACAAGCCTCTGAACAAACGATTTCTTGCAGCGAAGAGAGTTACCTTGAGATTGTGGAACCCGTCGCCGGCCCGAATGGAGATCTTGCTCGGCGTGTAGCTCTCGTCGAGCTTGAAGTCCACGTAGAGCACAACAAGCTGCCACCCGCAACAGATTCAGAAGAGAGAGAGAGAGAGAGAGAGAGAGAGAGAGAGAGAGAGAGAGAGAGAGAGAGAGAGAGAGAGAGAGAGAGAAAATCAGGCGCCATTCGAACAAAATGGAACGGAAGCAGCAGAGGCAACTCGGCGCCCCCATCCTCCTTACCTGCAGCTGCACCTTCTTCTGGAACTGGATGTTCACCAGGTGCGGCTGCGCGCCGTCCGACCTGACCAAGAAAACCCAAATCCAACAGCTACTCAGCCTCTGGTTCGGCGGGAATGGCGAGAAATTTCGAGGGGGAAGAGGAGGTGACAGGGGCGCTGACTGCCAGTAGGTGTCGAGGCTGTTGTCGCGGAGGGAGGAGACGCCGTTGCCTGGCTTGCAGGAGCTGACGCTCCAGGCGGCCGTCTTGGCCATCTCCCGCATGTCGCAATCCACCGAAAGCTCCGGGCATCCCTTCAGACGCCCCCCCGCCGGGGCTGGGGTGGTGGGCCCCGGGGTCGCCGCCTCCTCCTCCTCGCCGTCGGACTCCATCGGCGCGGTGGGGCGGGGAGGAAGAAGTGGGAGAGAGGGTTTAGACTTTGGGGAGGGCAAGACTCAAGAGAGGGAGAGGGAATAAAGTATACCGGCCCGGCCCGTGCTAGCAGAGCACGCTTTAGCTGGCTGTAATGGGCTAGGCCTACGTTTGTGAAGATCGAGAATTCGAGATGTTGCCCACAATCAACGATTTATGAACCCTGAAAAATCAAGGGTTATGCTTGAGATGAAAAAAGAATTCACCAAATAATTGCAGAAACAAAAAGGGTTCACATGTTAGAGGAAACGGATTAAGGCAGGACTAGAAGTCAAGGAAGAAACGAAAAACCGCATGTCGTCAAACCATAGAGCCGCCACCCTCCAGATCAGATCGTCGGAGATGAAGGGGAAGACGATTCTCGTTTGGTGTGTACGAAGATTTTTATTGTCTATTTTTGTTTCACTGCGACGTTGCTTCGATGTTTTGTCTCAAATGAAAGTCATCCCGCTCCAATTTTGTCTTAATGGCGCTTGATCCGATGATCTGAGGAATTTGAAGTTTTAATCCCTATCGGTTTTCAAGGATGTCGGGTCGGTTGTCGTCTATTGTGTGACGTCATGTGTGTCCATGGGCGCCATCGTCTCCTTCAACACCCCTTCGCTCAAGCCTTTGTGAGCATAGTCGTTGGCATGGTATGCTGACATGGTTTTCTGTCTATAGATTGAAGCGGTGTCCTAGCCGATATGCTTGGCGCTTGTCGCACTTGAAGGACTATCGTTTCTTATGACTCAACTAAGTTTTGTCCCTGCATGTTTTTTACATGTTTTTGTATGTCTCAATTATTCAATATTTTTCATCACATAAGATAGTTTGGGTGATGAGTCCGGCTATGGCTTCAACGAGAATTTTGAGTAGTTTATGCTATGTGGGTTCAGTTACATGTTGTTTGGTCTCTTACGGGGCTATTTTAAAAAATTGACTGGATTTTGTAAGTTGTTACGGATTATTATCTTTTTCGGAAGAAGAACTAATGTACAATGTCACAAGCCTTTTCTTGCAGAGGTAATTGTGCCCTCATACGGGGGCTACCCCTACCTGCAGTCATTTTCATCATCTGGCATCTCCAATAAAACACGGTATCTTGGTTTCTTATCTCCGTAGCTGCCGATGTCCGTTATGTCCACAAGAAGAACCTTCAGAAGTTTCAGTGGATGGGGATCTGAGGTGCAACGACCAATTCAGTTAAGTGTGACGCCCCTATATGTATAGCTGCTTGAAAGTTCTAACACATTGCATATGCAGCTAGTTAGTGCAACTTCTGGCAGAAGATATGCTTCTGCTTGGCCGAGGATAGAACTAGCAAGTGGTCGACGGAACTGTTGGTCACCGATGCACCACTTTCGACACTGACCTGAATACGATCGGTGTCGTTCTATTTATAATCATCGAGTGGATCTTAGACTTCCACACTCCCGCGGGATTCGGGTACCTGTTGTTTCAGTTTACATGGCCTTGTTCAGTTGCTCTGCTGAAAACTTGTTTCAGTGTTTAGCAGGGCGCTCTCCAACATATACACGTCAGAAATATATTTAGACTGAAGATTTATTTTTATTTTGCATGGACTATAGAAAAATAATTTATAATCCTAATACATATGTTAAGACCTTCTCGGGGCACATGCAGTCTACTAAGGCACTATTGTCCATCTAGACAACACTGTTCAATGAAAAAAAAGGTTTATAATCCTCAAAAAGGTTTATCATCATGTCGACAGTCAGTCGATTGGAATGCTCCTCAGCTAGCAGGCTTAAGGTAAGGTGAAGTGATGGGCCTTCATCATCCCATTGTTCTATCATGCTGTTTTTCTACAGGCCATGGAATTCCTAATAGATCATCAATTTCTCATATGTGACATTTAGAAGATTCGAGTTATACGCTATAAATAGTAACATGATGGAAAATAAGGACTAAATACAAAGAGTGAGCAGAAGGGCAAACATTATAATATAACAAGATAAAAATGCTCTAGAGACCAAGCATAATACTCTCTTCGTCCGAAAATAAGTGACTTGCTGGATTTGTTTAGATTCACATGTATCTAGGCACGTTTTAATGTATACATACATGCGAGACAAATCCGGACTAATAAAAACAAAGGCACCGACATACAAAAGATAAGCCAAAAGTAAAGAAGAGGATATATAGCATGGTTATAACAGTTAATTTTATTATCTAATTTGCTATTCAGCAGAAATTGATCACAAAGAGTTACTAATGAGATAGAATCAAGGCGTGAAATAAAAACAATTCCACACGCCCATCATATATCATATAGCAAAATAATGCACCTGAAATGAAACCTGAGGGACACCAAATGTAGATCTGGGACATGACCAAAAATAAGAACCATCAACTAAGAGCCTACAACCACCAATCATATTTCTTACGGGAAAATAATGCACCTGAACTGAAACTTGAGGGACACCAAACGTAGACTTGGGACATGACCAAACATAAGAAGCATCAACTAACAGACTAGAACCACTCACTTTTGCTTGTTGCTTTATTTATAAAGCTGGACGTATGCATGTTTCGAAAACCACTCACTTATTCTTGTTATAATAACTAGATGATACCCTGCGCGTTGCTGCGGGCATATGTAGTTACAAACAACCAATGATATACATACGTGTAAAGTCAAACTTATGCAACATGAACTGTACCTCGAGAGCACTCAATTCTGTATCAGCTCACCTTAGGTACTTTTGTCTATAGAGCTGCCTATTGTATATCCTATAGCCCTACACGCTAAAGGTCATACTATTTCTCGATGGATAGACTACTCGACTACATACACTCCTAAATACAGTTTCACTTTAGTATGATATAGTGCTCTGACCAGATTAGTGCAATGACATACTATATTGTAAAAGACACTCTGATGTCAATACCCCGTATTGAAGAGTAAATCATGTGCAGAACTGGAATAGTTTTCTGATTTCAGGAAGTAGACATCTTGCATGAACTGGGCATTTTAAATTGCCTTCTGAAACAAAAATGCACAATTTTAACGCTTATATAGGTAAACATAACACCTGTATTACATACTCAAGGTAGACAACCATATATGGTTTGCCTAGGACTCTAGGTACGTACATGACCATACTCCTACAGCAAGCAAGTGGATTATTCGAATCTCTACTTTTCTCTATACACGTATTTTCCAAAGAATACAACCTTCCAAAGTTGAAGAACAATCACACAATCGAACAGAAGATAGACATACTTGATTGAATTTCGTCTGGCCTGCCGAGATGTATATAACATTATAAGGGTTATCACCTGAAACTAATGTAACACCATAAGTGCATCACTCATAACACCGAACTGTTCTATAAATCAAGATTCCATAAGAGAATTGAATTTAATTGGTAGAGAAAAAGTTCAACAATTTAAAGGCATTCTCATACAGTAATGCATTTTGAAAGAAGCACCGGCAAAGAAAAGGATATGCAGAGTTAGGCACTCCCCTCCGTTCAACTTGGAACCTGTAGAAGCAAACTCTCTCTCAGCTAGCTTTCCTCAACTTGAGAGACTGGATCGATTAATTGATAACCTAAGGTACCTCCATTTTCTTTATTCCGTCGCTTGCTTTAATTTGCCATTCCCCTGCTCCTACCTGCCTCGCCCAGCAATAGAACTCGCGCCGTGTACACCTGCTAAATAATCCCATCGATTTTGAGAAGGGGAAGAGGAAGGGAACGTGTTGAAGGCTGTGGGCTAGGAAGGCGACGGGACACATTAGAGAAAGGAAACATTGTCGCGTGCACAACCCAAATTATTGTAGAGGTGATCATGAAGCAGATTACCTGGACGATCATATGCATTTAGCAAGCTGCAGTGATTTGGCCGAACCAAAACACCAGAGAGAACCGAACAGGCATCCACAGATGGATCTTCATAGAGAGAGGAGGAGGCTGCTCCACTGGCTAAATATCTTGCATGGATGCGTATCTCTTTCAGCCCGATGGAGTAGAAGAGTGCAATCAGACAGATCAATGATTAGCGGGCGACTAAAATTAAACATCTTCCATATCTCCATAGTTCCATGTGATCGAAGAGATAAATCACAAATACACCATGCTAAGAGATGCAATGCGAGCGGGTAACTAACCAAATTGGAGGCAAGGATCGATGTGAGCAGGGGCGCTGGAGGACATGGCAATCGGCCGAGGTCTTTAAAGGCCTTTGCTTTCAGTTTCTTCTACATTTATATGACCATGAAAGTGGATGATTGTTGCCTGTTGGGATGCATGCCCTCATCTGTTTCATGTGCATTTATGGTGGGACGATCGGTTCACATATTCACAGTTAAAGAGATGGTAGAGGATCGGTGAAGATGAGCAGGCGATTCAATGTGTGCATGGCCGGAATAAATTCGATGTCCTTTTTTTAGTTGAGATCAAAGATTTTTTTTGTTGATACACGTAGGCTACCTATGCCGGACTCCATGGGCTATCTGCATACAGCCCATTTAAGACGAAACGATGGAGGGGAGAGATCTTATATAGCGTGTCGCTGTACTCGCTTCACCATATGAATCGGTTACACATGTTAAGGGGGTGACGTGGCTTCACGGGAAGGCAGGAAAATCATGTAGTGGGGGATTGCTATTTAGATATAGAAGATGCAATAAACTTGGTGCGACATGGAGAGCTAGATTTCCCTCAATCTTGCTTCGAATTATCGCCAGGAAGCACCACGGCAGTTTGACAACCCACGAAACAACATAGTTTCATCCGCACCACCATTACCTTGTGCCGGGAAGAAGTCATGGCGGACAAGGCTTTCTTTTAACCTATGCCTCATAAGGTTGTGAAGAATGTTCCATTCATGCCGTGTCGCCACGCTGCTGCCAGCACCCGACAAGTGCTCCAGGCACTCGTGTGAAACTATAAACACATCTCCTTGTTCATCCGGCACCAGGAAAAGGAACGGCGTCTCCAACTTGATGCTGTACTTGAACGACCAGAAGTTGGCATCGTAGTCCTGCAGCACCCAGAGATCAGCCGTCCCGCCATTGTAGTCGTACAATCCGAGCTCGCCCTTCATCTCGAAGGGGTCCGCGCGGGGGCCCTCGACGGGGGTACGGACGCGCCGGAAGGACTCGGCCAAGGTGTCGAACACCAGCATGTTGTTGCACTTGCTGCCGCGCGACCCCACGGGCGCCAGTGGAACCTGCATTGTACCAGGACGGGCGGGTAGCAGTACTCGAACATGGGCGAGATCTCCCTGGTGGCCCACTCCCCGGGGGACTCGCCGACGCACCGGAGCTCGTCGGTTCCGACGGTGTGCACGTAGTAGACGGCGGGGCCGTGGTCGGCGTCGTTGGGTGGCTTGGAGATGTTCCAGCACAGCACTCGGTACGACCCGGACGGAGGGTGAGGGTAGAGGCCGGGCACGTAGACGCCGCTGAGGCGCGGAAGGGAAGCGCGCTGGCGGGTGGCCGGGTTGCAGATGTGGCGGCTCCGGTAGGCGGAGACGATGAGGAGGCCGTCGCAGGCGGCGAGCAGACGGAAGTTGTCGCGGTACGGGGTCTGGTCCGTCCGGGCGACGGGGCGCCGCTCGCCGGCGCGGTGGTCGAGGGCATCTAGCCTGCAATCCCGAGCATCCCCGATGGTGACGAGCTGGAGCGCGGGCTGCCGGCGGTGGTGGGCGAGGAGGAAGGCCGCGTCGGAGGTGAGGATGCGGCGCCAGGAGCGGCAGACAGCGCGGCACCGCAGGAGGGGCTTGGATGGAAGGCGTTTCAGGATCTCCCAGAGAACGAGATCCTCCGGGAGTCGGGGCTCGCCGCCAGCCGATTCCGCCATCGTTGATTTGGGAGCACCAAAGCCGCGGCGGCGGTGCGTGTTCTTTCGAGGGAAGGCAAGGGAAACGGATTGCACTTCGGCTCGGGGAAGGACCAAAGGAGAGAATAAAGGAAAAAACCAAACTGGCCTGGCCCAGTCAGGCCTATTCTTCACTAAGCCCAGTTTATCTGTCCGTACCATTGGCCTCGGCCAAAATTTGTGAAGTTTGAGATGTACCGCTGACAAACTTTTAATATTTTTTTTAACTCTTTGAGATGCAAATAGAAAAACACTTAAAACTTAGTTCTTGACATTTGCAAGAAACTTGAAAAAACCTTCTACTTTAACTAGAACCATATTGTGAGAGCTGCATCTCTCAAAGTTGGCATGCCTTTGTAATTTTCATCTAAATTATTTTTGTTTCCTAAACAAGAAGAACAATACATCAGAATAGCCTTTTTCTTGCAAGGTAACTGGATTTGTTGGTATTGTGTCCATCCCTAGTGAGATCCTGAGAGGTACGGTGGCAAAACGAACAACGGTGGGCTTAATTTTGAAGACTAACGAGTATAATGTTTGTAATTTTCGCGTTGTTGTTTGTATGGCAGTTTTCGCATATGTGATCCCCATACCTGATATTTGGTTGTATATGTTTGTATTTGTATCTAGTAATTCATATATTTACTTAAAGAAACTTGACATGACTTTTGTTTAAAAATCTAGAACAGTTTTTTCTGAAAGAAGAAGTATAAGAACTCACATTGGAACCATAAATTCAGTTGTGAGCACGGAAGCATAGACATTTTCATGACCCTTTAATTTGATAAATGTACATGTCCATATTATATGTGTACTTGCTTTCATGGAAGATTTTTATTTGTGGTATGTGGGAAAAGATAAACATGGTGCTTAATATTGCATTTCGGAGGACTGAATATTTCTTCATGCTCCCCTACTAAACAAATTCATTTTCATGACCCTTTAATTTAACAAATGGACATGACCATGGCATATGTGTATGTGTATTTTCTTTCATAGAAAAGTTTTTTTTGTGGTGTGTGGGAAAAGATAAACATGGTGCTTTAATATTGCATTTTAGAGGACTGGATATTTCTTCATGCTCCCGTGCTAAAAAAAAGATATTTCCATGACCCTTTAATTTAGCAAAAATGGACATGACCATGCCATATGTGTATGCGTACTTGCTTTCATAGAAAAGGTTTTTTTGTGGTATGTGGAAAAATATAAACATGGTGCTTTAAATTGCATTTTAGAGGACTGAATTTTCTTCTCAAAGAACATCATATTCTCTTTCAACATGAAACTTTGCAGAAACATGAATTTTCTTGTCCAAACTATTATATCGATTTCATAATTGATCTTGAAACATTACAGAAACACCATCCTAACTGGAAAAGGTTTTTGTAGCATGTGCCTTGTGATACCCCGTGCGGCTGTTTTCATCGTCTGATATGTACAAAAGCCAAAACATCTTATCTCCGCACTCGCTGAGATCTTCCACGGGAGGCAGGAGATGCTCATCCTCATCGCACCACCACGCCGGCTACTCCCCCACAAAGGCCCTGCACGGCGTGTGGCCGGCCACCAACATATCCGGCAGAAAATGTCACCACAAAATTTACACTCCATACGTGACAAAAAAACAAAAAAAAATTCTTCAAGCAACAGCAGTAGGTACCGAGCTAAGCTGCCCAGAACTAGAAAGCCGAGCTCATTTTCATCCAAGGATTCTTCGGAAATTTCACTAGCTGGGCACGGCTGACGCAACGGCCAATTCAGTTAACATTGTGCAGAATCCTCTGAAATAATTCTGGAACATTTTGAAAGTTCTAATCGTATGCAACTTGCGTACGTGCAGCTACTTTGCTACCGCAACTTTTGGCAAAATATATGCCTCTGCCCCGCCAACAGAGTACTGCCTAGCTAAAATACACACATAATTTCGCAGTTCAGCAGTTCAAGAATTGATCTAAAATACACACATGATCGCACATGGTCAGTGCATACATAAAGAAAAATGGGCTAAAATACACACATAATTCCGCATGCCAATCATCATCATACAAGAAACAAATAAATCACCTGAAACTTGGAGGACATCAAATGCAGACTTGAACATGACCAGAAATTAGAACCATCAAGCTAAGAAAATCTCTAGCAGACCCCGTAAAAGTGTGGACCAGAAAACGCGTTTCCAGGTCGGGTTTCTAGCGTTTTTTCAGGCCGCGAGCGACGACGGAACAGAAACCACAAACCCGAACCGAAAAAGGGAATATTCGATTTAGATTTTGTCCGTCGCTTTGTCGTCTTCGTGTACAATTAGGAGGCGCTGACACGTTAATCCCCATCCATCCCCTCCCTCTCTAGTCTCCACCGCGCCGCCATGGAGGTGCCCACACTGAAATTCTTCGAGGCGGTGATGTTCGCGCACTTCGACATTGTCGCGCCGCCGGCCGTGACGGTGCCCTACGGATGGCGCATCAGCTATGCGGGGGTGCCGGTGGCTCCGATCCCAGGCTGAGCCGAGATGGAGAGCAACATCGCGGCGCGTCGCCGCCAGATGCCCGCGTGGAAGAGGGCGCTGCCCCGGTACGCGGCGGCCAGCCCATACTGGCCGACGCTATTTAAGAAGGAGCGGAAGGACAAGATAGGCAACCACATCGTTTACGGGCGCGTAGTGCACCCGGATCTCCGCAACCGAGAAGGGCGGTAGAGGTTCTGGTCCATCCCTAGGCGGACCAAGTACACCGTCATCGCCGCCGCTCGCCGCGAAGAGGTCCTCTATCTCGCGAACAATGCGGAAATCGTTGAGGTTCCTTCCGACGACGAGGAGGAAGCCGGCTCTATCATAGCGAGGGTTGAGAATGTGACCGTCGAGTGGCGGAGGCCTTGTCGGCAGGCAGAATTTGTTTGGCGAGGCCTGAGTCTACGACGGCGCCCGACGGCGGTGGCGGCGATGGGTGGACGCGAAAGGGAGGGGAACGCGCTGAAACTTTCGTCCCGCCAAGCATCCCGTGGTTTCCAGGTCGGCTCCGGTTCGGGCTCGAAACTTGGGGATTTGTGGTTCCGTGTAGGTGTTTTCTCGAGCGCCCTAAATTTTTTTTTGGTTCGAACGATTTTGGAACGTCTATTCTGGCTAATTTTATCACGCGAAACCAAATAGTGACGGTTATTTTTCTGGTTCCGCCCTTTCTCGTGTCTGCTAGAGATGCTCTAAGGTCCTAGAACCACTCGCTCTGGTTACAATGCAATTAACTTGTCCGACACGGAAAACAAACTTTTCGTCAATATAGCTCGGAATTATCAAGAAGCACCACCGCAGTTGGTAACCCATGAGAACTGTTGGAACACCCCCTGCCGACTGGCCGGTCCCGAGGCTGTTCCACACCCGAGAAGAAGACTAGTAGAAGGCACACAGAATACACAAGTAGATGACACAGGGAACAAAGGGAACTTTTATTAACTTTTCTCTCGGTAAACTCCCGTACACAGATTGTTCCTCTATTTATAGACTAAAGGGGGATACGATACCCACATGGGCCAACTCTAGCCTGGTAGAGGCCACACCGAGTGGGCCTCTACCGGCCCAGTTTCCCAACACTCCCCCTGGGTATCTTATCTGTATAACCATGGCTTAAAACTCCGAAAAAACCAGTGGGAAAAATATGGAGAAATGCACACGGTATACTTCTTGCTATGTTGCATGAATTGCCTCGTTAAAAAACTCATGTGAGAAACTTCATAAAAACTCACTAAGGGAAAAAGAGTACAATTCACTTAACTATAAAGTTAAGCACTCAATCATCGGGATCAAGATTTCAGCGATGAGTTTGTGAAGATTCTCCCCCTGAACCTTGCATCTCCCTAAGTCTCATCATGCCGATCCCTCGGACACATCTCTCGAAAGAAGACGCTGGCAATGATTTAGTGAACAAGTCAGCGAGATTTTCACACGACTTAGTATGCAAGACTTTCACTTCATTCATCTTTTGCAACTCATGTGCATAGAAGAACTTGGGGTTTATATGCTTTGTGAGATTGCTCTTCACGTAACCCGTCTGGACTTGTGCAACACAAGCGGCATTATCTTCATAGATAATTGTTGGGGTTTGTACGGTGTTCAGTCCACATGACATCTGGATGTGGCTGACTACTCGTCGAAGTCATACACATTCTCGTGATGCTTCATATAATGCTATGATTTCCGAGTGGTTCGTCGAAGTTGACACAAGAGTTTGCTTAGACGATTTCCAGGAAATTGCCGTTCCACCATAAAAGAAAACATATCCAGTCTGCGACTTGGATGTATGCGGGTCCGAAAGGTACCCAGCATCTGCATAGCCTACAACAGATAGGTCTTGGTTCTTTTGGTAAAACAAGCCAAGGTCCTTTATCCCTTGTATGTACCTAAAGATGTCCTTAACGCCTTTCCAATGCCTCTTGGTAGGCTCAGAACTGTACCTTACAAGCAAATTGATGGCGAATGCAATATCCGGCCGTGTACAATTTGCGAGGTACATAAGTGCGCCAACTGCACTTAAGTAGGGGAATTCCGGTCTCAGAATTTCCTCCTCCTGTTCTTTAGGCCTGAACGGGTCCTTGTCTTGCTGCAAAGATCTTCCGACCATCGGGGTCTTAGAAGGATATGCCTTTTCAAACCCAAATCGTTCCAACACCTTCTGGGTGTAGGCCGACTGGTGAACTAGAATCCCAACAGGGGAATGCTCAAGTTACAGACCGAGGCAGAACTTGGTTTTGCCTAAGTCTTTCATCTCGAATTCCGACATCAGGTAGGAACTCGCTTCCTCAATATCGTCAGGTGTACCGATTATATTCAAATCGTCCACGTACACCGAGATAATACAGAAACCATCCTGGAATCTCCGTATAAAAACACATGGGCAATCTTCATTGCTCGCGTAGCCCTTCTGGTGAAAGAAATCGCTTAAACGATTATACCACATCTTACCTGACTGTTTTAGTCCATACAATGACTTCTTAAACTGAACACTGTATAAGCTCATGTTTGCTCTATCCTGGTTCGGGACAGGGATACCTTCTGTTACTTTCATGTATATGTCCAAATCCAAGTTACCATATAGGTAAGCGGTGACAACATTCATTAGTTTCATTTTTAAGTCCATGTTTACTGCCATTGAGATCAAGTATCTAAAGGTAATTCCATCCATGACCGGGGAGTAAGTTTCCTCAAAGTTGACACCTGGTCGCTGAGTGAAACCTTGAGCAACGAGCCTTGCTTTGTACCTTACTACTTCATTATTCTCGTTTCTCTTTCGAACAAAAACCCACTTATGTGGGGAGGAGTTAGACAAACAGGTCCAAATACCTCTCTTTTGTTTAACAATAATAATTCAGCAGTAATTGCCTTCTGCCAATCTTTCCAATCCGACCTTTTCTTGCAATTAGCGAGCGTGTTAGGCTCAGGGTCAAGATCTATGATTGAGGCAATTTTCTTGACAAAATTAACATCGACATTTGTCATGGCTCGGTTGTATGACTCGTCCGAATTAACATAGTTAATGGCCATTTCATCATGGAGTGCATCAGGCACATCCTCTTGCTCTACCGGATTTCCCAATCCAGGAGCTAGGTCCTTTAGCTTTCCCGCTCCGATGTGTGCGCACACAACTTCGCTGGGTATTTACGATATAGGAAAGTTCAAGTCCGGAATTTCGTGCACTGAAATATCCGTACTTGTGCCAGGTCTCAACTGACTCCCCTCAACAAGGCATCGTAATAAATCTCTCTTATCCTTTTTCTTCGGGCGTCCCCGGGTACTTGGGATTTGAGTAACCGGAATCCGCGTCCTCTTAGGCCTTGGAGCAGGAGCGGGTATACCATCATTTTTCTTTGGTATTTCAACCCTTTTCGGTGCATTGCGTGCATGCACATACGACTTTGTCACAGTCTTTAAATCACTAAAATGATCGGGCAGTTGATTCGCTAGGGAGTGCAAATCTAGTATCTTTTGGACTTCTCTATTAGTCTCAACAATGCGCGAGTCATGAGCGTGGATCCCCGTGGCTTTCCACGTGATTTCTCGACTTTTGTCATCCAGGGGTTGATTACCTCCCCCCAAAGTCGGAAAAAGATCCTTGTCAAAAATGCAGTCAGCAAAACGGGCCGTGTGACAGTCACCTGTCAAGGGGTCCAAGAACCCGATTATGGACACAATCTCATAACCAACGTATATCCCCGACTTACGGAGCGGTCCCATTGCTGATCGCTGGGGTGGTGGTATAGGTACATATATCTGGCAGCCGAACCTACGGAGGTGGGAAATTTTCGGTGCCGACCCTTGCGCAAGTTGGATGGGAGAGTGGATGTTGTAGGCCGATGGTCGAAAGTTGATGAGATTAGCGGCGTGTAACACCGCGTGTCTCCAACATGTAGTTGGTAAATTACAACCCTGAAGGAGTGGTCTGGCAATGAATTTAATCCGTTTAATCAATGCCTCCGCAAGTCCATTTTGAGTGTGGACATGCGGTACGGAGTGCTCAAGTTTGATTCCAGTTGCCCTACAATAATCATCGAATGCCTTTGAAGTAAATTCTCCGGCATTGTCCATTCGAATAGACTTTAAACGATAATCAGGGAATTTATTCCTTATTTGTATGATCTAGGAGATCAACTTTGCAAAAGCATGGTTCCTTGTTGACAGCAGGCAAACATTGGACCATTTAGAGGAAGCATCGATGAGCACCATGAAGTACCGAAACGGCCCTGAGAGGGGCTGAATTGGACCACATATATCCCCTTGAATACGTTCCAAGAACGCGGGGAGTTCATCCTTCACCTTTAGGGGGGACGGTCTAATGATCAATTTCCCCGTAGCGCATACGAATTACGAAATCATCGGGATTCGGGAAATTTTTCACATTAACATTATGACCGTTCGAGTTGTTAATTATATTTCTCATCATCCTAAGACCGGGGTGGCCTAACTTATCATGCCAAAGGCAGAATAGTTCGGAGCTTCTAAAGACAGTCTTAAGGGTAGTGTAAATAGGTGGTGCTACTATCTTAGTGTAGTACAACCCAGTAGCTAATGAAGGGAGTCTTTCGACAACATGTTTACCATTTTCGTCGCGCTTGGTAATGAGTAGGAACTCCTTTCCATTCTCATCATCATCGGTTTCTACATGGAAACCATTGGCGCGGATGTCTCTGAAACTCAAGAGAGTACGAGTCGACTCCGGATACAACAATGCCTCTTCAATGATCAGAGTTGTTCCATTAGGGAGTATGATAGTTGCTCTTCCGGAGCCAACTACATTCGGACCGCAGCCGGCGATCGTCATTATGTTACCGGGGTTTTTGGTAATGGACTCAAAATACTTTGTTTCTCTCAAGATGGTATTTATGGTGCCGCTATCAGCAAGGCACGTTTCCTCCATTTGGGCGCCACACGCGTTCTAAAATATAGTGCCTAATTAATATAATGGAGCGAGGAAGGTGCTACATCAAGTAAGTAAAACACATAAACATTTCAGAACATCACACAACCAAATAATGGAATAAATGAATGAAATAAATCGCCGAAAACAAATAAGTGTTATGCTCTCATAGAGCTTACAACCATATCTAAAAACTGTATCTGATTATTGCAGAAAAGGAATCATCACAACAAAAGGAGCTCAGGTGGATTCTGCAAAGAAACCATCAAGCTCAGCCTGTATCTCAAGGTCAGTGAGCTTCTCTTTGTTGGCCATCATCATGGACAAGGGGCCTAGCTGAGGCGGGGGGGGGGGGGGGGCACAACTTGATCAACCTCCATGGGCACAGCGGCGTCCGTGGGAACCGCCGAGGGTGCCGCCACTTGTGCTACGTCCTGCGCCACTACGTGCGCGACATTCTGCACAGGCGCCGCTCCGGGCGCCAGTGGTGCCTCAACCTGGACAAGGTGCGCCTCGCGGGCCTTCTTGTTGGCCTTGAACGCGTCCACGACGTGTTTAGGGGCCAAACACTACCTGGAGAAGTGAGTCTTGGAGCCACAGCGGAAGCAGTCCAAGGGCCTCGCCTCCCTCTTGCCCGCCTTGCGTTGCTTGGCCGGGTTGGAGGAGTTGGGGCCCTTCTTGCCTCTCTTCTTGTGGATGGGCTTGCGCACCTTGTAGGCACCGGCATTGGCCTCATGACTTGGGCCCCCCGCGAAGGGTTGCGCGGAGAAGTTCTTTTTCAGAACATTATCCTGTGCCTCGTCCACCTGGAGAGCATCAATAAGCGCTGCATATTCCGTGAATCCTTCCTGGCGAAAGTTTCGCGAGGACTGGATGTTGTCCGGATGGAATGTGGAGAGGGTTTTGTCTATCTTCTGCTGGTCGGTGGTACTGGTCCCACACAGCTGAAGAATAGTACAAATTCGGTGCAACATGGAGTTGTACTCTCCCACCGTCTTGAAGTCTGCAAACCTAAGACGTATCCAATCTGCCTCTGCCTGTGGCTGAATGGTGTACTTCAGCCTAGAGAACCGCTTGTTGAGGACGGTCCGGAGGGCAGAAGCACTCCCTTCTGCCATGTACTCATTCTTGAGAGGCTCACACATGTGATGGCGGAGGAAGTGCAGGGCTTTGGCGTTATCCGCCGGGATGGTTTTGCTGGGGGCCGTCGGGGTCCCCTCAATCAACGCATCCTTGATGCATCGGCCCTCGAGGACGATCTCAACGTCCGAGGCCCAAGTCAGGTAGTTAAGCCCATCCTGGGTCAACTCCGGGAACTCGCGGCTGACGATTCCGGTCATCTGCAATTTATACAAAGTGTGTAAGATTACAGCAGATAATCGATTGCATAAATGCGATAATCGATACAATAATTTAAATATGACGGCGTTCCAAAATTTAATGAAAAAAGGTACAAGCTATCTATGAGATACAAAGTATTAAAAACATGCGTTAATTAATAACTATAGTAAAACATAGTTCAAAAGCTTGTAGAAAATCGGACTGACAACAGGGCAAAAAAAAAACGGTCCAACCGCCCGCGATCGCGTGCTACCAAACGGCCCAGCTACCCTTGTCTCTGCGCGGCCGGTCCGCTCCAGACCGTCCCTGCCCGCTAAGCGGGGGAACGGAGCTAGCAGAGCTAGCTCCCGGCTGGGGCGGCGGTGCAGCGGCAACCGAACGGCGCGACATGGCGGGCGAAGTGGGCGGCGGTCGCAGACGCGAACGAAATAATAATAAAAAAACGGTCCAAAGAAGATGGACTACACGTGCGGGCCAACCGCCGCCCACTCAATCGAGCTGCTGATGCACGCTGGGCGGCACGCGGCATGAAAGCGCATGACGGGTTAAGTTTCGGCCAAAGAGCTGGCGCGCAAGCACGGGCGGCTGCGGCGGCGGCGCCAGACAGGCGCGCGGACGCTGGTCTGGCGGAAGAAGAAGGCGGGCGTGGCGAGCGGGGTATGCGCGGGCGGCGGCGAAGCGCGAGGCGAGCGGGCTGGGCCAACAGCGGCGGCGCTGGCAGCGCTGAAGCCGGCGGCGCAGCGGCAGCGGTTACAAAAAAAATACATGCAAAAAACCGTAGATTCGATCCGATCTATTCGATAAAAATAGACATGATCAGTCCGATCTACTAAATAAAATTTAGATCGGCACAGCAGGTGCCTCCATCGACGGTACAGTCAACAAAATTTTAATCCGAGAGTGATTAGATCGACATTGGTCGGCGACAACAGGTCAGCTCGATTCCCGAAAAGAAAAATCCGCAGCTTAGATGGGATCTGATCTAAGATCTGAACGCAAATCTTGAAAGGAAATTGCGAGACGAATCTATTTTTGCGGTCAGATTTGTGTTACCTTCAACGAAAGCCTGCGTGATGCAGGCTCGACGGTGACTTGACGGAGGCTCGACGGAGAGACACGTGCTGATAACGTGTTGGAACACCCCCTGCCAACTGGCCGGTCCCGAGGCTGTTCCACACCCGAGAAGAAGACTAGTAGAAGACACGCAGAATACACAAGTAGATGATACAGGGAACAAAGGGAACTTTTATTAACTTTTCTCTCGGTAAACTCCCGTACACAGATTGTTCCTCTATTTATAGACTAAAGGGGATACAATACCCACATGGGCCAACCCTAGCCTGGTAGAGGCCACACCGAGTGGGCCTCTACCGGCCCAGTTTCTCAACAAGAACAATGGTGTTTCATCCACATCGCCATTACCTTTCGCCAGAGAAGTAGGTGTGGCTGGGCTTTGCAACTGCTTTTTTCGGTAGTGTACAGAGAAGTAGGTGGTCATGGGCCCCTCACCAGACCTGGGCCCTTGCGCGTTGCCCAAGGTGGCCATGGGTCAGAACTGGTCTGAGGAGGTGGCGCCAGGAGCGGCACACAGCGCGGTACCGCAAGAGGGATTGGATGGAATTCGGGATCTTGAAGAGTATGGCTCGAAACTCGTGAGCTAAATGAATAACTTGTGGCTCGGTTAGACTTGGTTCAAACTTAGTGTCTAATAAGTCGAGCTTAATTTTTGATTTAAGCCGGTTTGTTTATCCAAGCTAAATGATCTATTCATGAGCTACTCATTTAGCTCATTAAACTCGTTTAAACACAGAGTATAAATTTTTTTATAGATAAATGTTATACTATAATTTTTTTTAAACCTGCAATGTTGTAGAGCTACAATATTTTTCATTCATTTTCCCTTATATTATTATAGAAGTACTACCCGTGTTCTAGTTCCAAATTAGTAGAATAATACTAGTTTTCTTATATGCGTTTATGTCTGTAGCTCAACTCGGCACAAATTCCAGCCCTATAAGCTCCTCAGGGAGCCGCGCCGCCCGCCGCTTCTGCCATTGGTGATCCGGTGTGTTCACTGTTCGAAGGCACGGGAAACAGATTGGACTTCGGGAGAGCGAGGTTGTATCGGAAGGAGAGAATACAAGAAAAGCAGCCCAGTTTGGTCAGGCCCGTCCTCCTTAAGCCCATAGCTGGCCGCACTGGGTTCAGCCAATATTTCTGAAGTTTAAGATGTACCGCCAACAGCTACAGTGACTGATTTTCCTGAACATTCTCAAAAATACAAAAGACTGATTTTACTTAAAGAAAAAACAGCATAGCGACAAATGGTAGCTCCTTGAAATGCTGAAATAAACAACTGAAAATTTAGTGTTCTACATTTGCAAGAATCTAGTAGAAAAATTCTTGTACTTCAGTTGGGACCTCACCCTGAGAGCTACTTCTCCCACGCATTTAAAATTTGCATCTTTTCCTGGCAGAGCAACTTGCGCCCTGATACAGTGATGCCCCTTGCATGATGTTGTTTTCATCATCTGGTATCTCCAAAGGCAACGATATCTTATCCCCGCACCTGGTGTGATCTGATCTGCCACGGCAGGCAGGAGATGCTCATCTCCATCGCACCGCCGGCGACATCCTCCTCCGTGAAGCCAGCGTCCTGCGCGGCGTGTGGCCGGCCAACAGCATTCCCCACAAGATTTAGCTGCCTACATACAAAAGAAGCAACATCCTTCCAGCATCTACAACAGCACGTACCGAGCCAAACCTGCTAGCTGCTAGGAACTATAAAGCGGCGCTCCTTTTTGTTCAGGGATTCTTCAGATGTTTCAGTATCTGGTTATGGCGAAGGCAAGGGGCTAATTCAGTTAACAGTGTGCAGAATCCCCCTGCAATAATTCTGGAGCCCTTGACCAGCTAGCTGTTGAAAGTTCTAAACTGCAACTTGCATATGTGCGTCGAGCACAACTTTTAGCAGAATATATACGCTTCAACTTTGATCACTTGAACTGTTGATCGACGTGGATACCTGATCGCTGGAGCCGATAACGATTCCGCTGTCGCAGGCAAGCAGCTGCCGAATTCAGAATCTGCCAATCCTGTGGGCTTTTGCATACCTATATGTGGCATATGTTCTTGGCTGTGGCTGTCAGAATCTACCTAGCGCCCTGAAGACTGGAGCAAAGCATGCAGAAGGAGGATCGGGGATAGGGCCAAGTTGGTTGATGATTTGATTGAGAGGGAAGCGTGTATCGTTCCTTTTAAAGAACTAACTTTCGTTCCACTTTATGCTCCTCCAGTGGATCTTAGGCTTCCACACCCCATGGGATGGAGGACTGTGCAAGTACGTTTTTTCAGTACGCGTGAGCTCGTTCACCTCTACACGACGACTACACCAGAGTGGTTTCAGAATTTTTGCACGGTGCTCTCAGATATATATATGCATGTCACAAGAAGAATAGACTAGATTTTTTTTTGCATGAACTAGTAAAGAAACGGTCCGGCAAGAGGTGGCTATTTGGCTCACAGGCATATTTCAAAATGTCAAAAAAATTAAAAAAAAAATCTACATATATATTCGAGT
Organism: Avena insularis; assembly: GCA_023614405.1. NCBI lineage: Eukaryota > Viridiplantae > Streptophyta > Magnoliopsida > Poales > Poaceae > Avena > Avena insularis. Next base: position 345,466,775 of record CM042685.1, on the reverse strand, counting down.
ATTTTATGTTTGTTTACAAGTTTTCAGGATGAAAGAACATTCTATGTAATATCCTCTAAATAGTCCTAGTTACGTGACATTTTTTTAAAAAAATTATACATGACACATAAAATATTATTTCATTCCGAAAAATTGTGAACGAACATAAAATATTTAGATGTACATGTAAACATCTTTTTCGAATTTTTTAATATTTAGAAATATGTTTTCTCATAATAGGTGCAAATGCACCCGTGAGCCAAAAGGAATTTCAGGCAAGAGTTGTACTCTCTCCGGTCTCGAGTTATTAGATGTCGGAGATTTGTCATTTTTTTTCTTCTCTTATCAGCTAGCCAGGGTTCGCTATTTATGTTTTTTTCTTTTCTATTTTGAGAAGGGTTTTATCTTGTAGGTCGGCACACAAAGGTCCGATCGAAGATGCCAATAATATCATGCGACATCACATGACATCATATGTGTGCAGATCGTGCCCTATAAATAGACGATCCAGGTCGCTGAAACCACTTCACAATCAGTCGTCATTGTTCGAGCTAGCTAGATTGCTCGACCTCCTATAACTCTGGAAGCAAGCTAATAATTTGAGAAGTATATATACACCAATGGCGTCAGCCTCCGGCTCCCAGGGATCGGCGGCGGCGACAACTTGGACGAAGCGGCAGAACAAGCAGTTCGAGTGTGCGCTGGCGGTGTACGACCAGGACACGCCGCACCGGTGGCACGACGTGGCCCGCTACATGGGCGGCGTCAAGTCCGCCGACGAGGTGCGCCGCCACTTCGAGCGCCTCGTCGCCGACGTCAGGCAGATCGAATCAACCGGCCACTACGGCGGCTAGCTAGCTCCACCCACCCACTGCCCGCCGCGACATGGACGTACCGCCATAGGTGTGCGGTGTGATAAGCTTTATTATTAGCAGATCGATCGCAGCCGTTTCAGATTACCGGTGCTGGACGGCTCCGATCGAGCTAGGGTTAGTCTGTGCTAGGTATGCCAATGCCATGTGTAGGATGTGTTACTTATTAAGCTCACGCGCACCTTTGTTTCTCTGCAGATCTATTAGCTCAAGTTTCACTGAAGATAACTGGATTAACCTCCCCCACATGATTATATATGCAGTATGCATGCCAGGGAGATTAAGTCTGCCATTATTGTACAAGACCAAGTAATGTATGCATGCTCCCTCTACGATTAGAATTGATGTGTAGTACGTCTCGTGCATGTAATGTACTATCATCATCGAAGGGGCACCGCTGTTCAGTCGGCACTACTTAATGTATAGCAACATCTATATGTATGTATGCACAGATTAGTTATGTGAATTGTCCCCAAGGTGCATGTATATATGCGTGTGTACAAAACTCACTGGCTTTTAATTTTTTTTTGACAAAAACTCCACCGATCTATTAATAATCATCAACATCGGTACAAAGAGTCCCAAAGCATACACTAACACAATCCAAAGGCGTGCCGCGGTCCCCGCCCCTCCATTACCGGAGCCGGGCAAAACTTGTCGTAGTATTATAGTAGACAGACAGAAAAACATTGTGTTAAGGTCAAAAGGACCAGCTCACCATGGACAGCAACCATCACCAATGATCACAACCGTAGGTCGGAAGAGACTAACCTAAAACCACACCGATGAACATGAAAACCAACCAGATCATGAGATCTATCAGACACGCGTCTTCACGCGCTCTTCATTGGTGCTGGACGCACCACCAAAGCGAAGATAGGGTTGCGAGGATCTTATTCTGACTTCAGAATGTAGAGCGCTGCCTCACCATCCTGAAGAAGACACGAAAAAATAACCTAAACGGAGAACTGGAAACCCCTAGCCGGCGAGGGGCCATGGTCTGTCACACCTCCGAGGATCCAAGGCCACTAGAGACGGAGTGGACCACCGGCATGGCTGAATGGGAACCCCTAGATGGGTTTTGGTGTCTGTCGCTTGATTGCCTCTGTCCTCCTCACATACCGCTTCGGTCAAAGAGTTCGTGAGGCTTTTAGTTCATTTGATGTAAGAGTACAAGTCGAGCACATGTCACATAAGGTCAATACATGAATCAACCATATATAAATAATCAACAATATGAAGCACCGTTGTATTAACATGTTATCCTGTTATGAAGCCACCAACTGCATCAGTTGAACAAATCTAGTGCAACTGTTTCCATATGATTGCATCTAGTTTCCATGGCACTTTGCTTCTGCGTCGACTGGGAAAAGAGCACGTACAGATCTAGTGGGTATGGAGAGGGGGCGGGGGAGGGGGGGGGGGGAGGGAGATCCTGATTTCTTAAAAACCAAACTAATTGCATACGTCGGCTGAAGTAAAGAACTCCCATCCAAATGTTGCTCAACCAATTCCTAAACAATTTCATGATATTATTTAGGGGTGGTAGATTATATTAAATGTCATATGAATACTACACCGTACAATTTTGGCAAGAGGGAATGTATGAAACATGTGTTTTGTTGATTCATTTTATCAAAAGTCAACACATTTTTTTTCTCTGTGGATTCCTTTTTGCCTAATTGTCCTTTGTTAGCATTTTGTGTATATATACATGAGTCGAAAGACCTCTACATACATGGACCGCTTATACTTTTCTAATGCATGGATTGGTTAATCTTCCTATGGTGTAAATTGAGATTCATTTTGCTACTTGCGGGAGAATCACTACTTAAAGAAGCAAAAGAAAAAGGATAATAGAATCAGAGTGATCTCGCATCGGTCCATTTGCTTCCAGGGATCAAGGCTTTTGACCCACAACAAGTAGCGGGAATCCCTAACCAAACTAATACACGACAAAACAGTAAACAAACAACCGAGCATAGGACATTAAGAGAGAGAGAGAGAGAGACGTTGTGTGAGCACTAGCACGGTATATTAAAAAAACAATTTTTCAATCAACATTGACAGCCATCTGAGTACATAGTTTCTCTAAGCTCGGGTATACCTACACGGCTATACCCCTATCTATCTATCTATATATATCTACTAATTTCTCTAGAGGTAGGTTAGTCTGCCAAAATTTCCGTCCGACAAATTTTGGACGATTTTGTCCTTGTTTGTTCAGCAATATTACAAGGACTACCACCGCCGAGTCGTTCGTTATTTTCCGTAACTTCCCTTACCTCGTTCCCCTATCTCCATCTCCTTCCAGTCTTGCACGACCGACCCCAAATCCTCCTCCATGGCACGAGCCCGGCTGCACTTCCACCATGCATGCATGTCCTCATCCTCTCTCCCTTACCTCTACCCCGTCCATGCCTCCGCCACGCCTGGGAAGATTGGAGCCAGGCCCTCCCAAGATCGTGTCCTCGCCTCCTCCGTGCCTGGGGAGATTGGATCCAGGCCCTCCCTTGGTCGATTCCCCGTCCTTGTCGCCGCCTCCGCCGTGTCTGCGGAGAGATTGGAGGGGCGGCCGCCGCTGTTGTGAAGAGGAGGAGCGGCGGTACGCCTCCAGGGGCCATGAAGTGGTATGTCTCGGCCTCGTCAGCCATAGCCTCTGTCCCCGGGATGTCTCAACGGACAGTCTCCTGGCTACAATTCTTACGGGCAGCAACCTGATTCCCAGCTCCAGGCCCCTCCAAGAGAATGACCTACAAGCTATATGGAAATACCACTCGATTTGGTACCAATCTCGCCTCCAGGATCTTCAAGTAGTACAACCAAGTCGATTTTAGAAAGAAGAAAGGGGATCTTATTTTGTGGCTGAGAAATTCTTGTGAGCGAGGAGGTCCAGTCGACGGCAGTGGTTTACTGAAAGCAGAATGTGAGTAGTGTGGTAGGCAGATTAGTTCTTGGAAGTGATGATTCCAGTGATTATGGATGCTGATGCTTAAGACACATTGGATGCAGGGAGTGTGGGGCTTCAGAGAAGGCAGGTAGATCTTGAGAATGGTATGGTTGAATTTCTACACAGCTCTTCATTCACTAACCAATTGCTCAAGAGGTTGTTTCTTTAGACAATTATGGCATGCCAACTATTTGTATGAACTAATGCAATTGTATATGCAGTTTGTCTTACTACTACTTTTCTAAGATGTTATTAATATGCTATATATCTCGTGATGCATGCGTGCTTGGCATGGTCCGGGTAACCTGATCTATGTATTTGGTTGTGTGGAAAAAAGTGAACTGACATTTTTTTAATTTCTTTTATAAACTTGACATTAGAAATGATGTTGGTTAGACAACCATGTTAGTTATCATTTTGCTCCGTACAAGATCTATTTAAGTCATAAATCTGGTCCATTCTATAATACAACTTAGGAACATGAATTTCTACCTCAGAAGTCAAATTAGCTTAAACTTCGTTGCAAATGGTTAAGATTTCAACTATAGGTGTCACCCTGGTGATACTGTACTGTGGAATTCAGTAGGTGTTATCCAATAGATAATTAATTGGGATACTGCTCCTTGTTGTAAATACAAAATTGGTCGTGAGATAACCATGTTTCGAACAACTGCCGAGAGGATTGTCTTGAATAGTCATGTTAGTTCATTTCCAGTATCCTGACATTGTTGATTTGTGCTAACAACATCTGTACGATCACAATATGATTTACCTTTTTGATGCCTTGGTTTGAAATTGCTTCTGCAGAAGGGCTCCTAGGTTAATCATTGATTCAATTTTGTGGTGATCAGAAAACTGATGATTTTGATGCATTTGATGAATGGAGCGAGTCACTCCACCTTGAGGAACCTGTTGAAGAAGAGTAAAAAGGAAAAGGATCTTGAGTCAAGGATGGAACAAGCATTAGCATAAATCAAGGAGAAGGATTCAAAAATACTTGAACTGGAAGCACTCGGCCGGGTGAATTCAGTGTACCAACAGCCTGCTACGATCTTGACCAACTGCTCCAAGAGAAGATGTAAGCAGAGATTCAGTGTATCATCATGAGAAGAGCTTCTCAAACTGGACCACTCTTGGCGATGACCGAAAAGCTCTCTATGAGGAGTTGAAATGTATGCTTGGCGACTATAAGCAGCTTGAACTCAGATTTTATCATGCCGAGAACCGAGCAACGATACTAGGAGAGATGATAGAGAAGCTGGAGGTGCAATGCAAAGAGCTCTCTATGAGTTCAGAAGTCTTGCAACTGCAGTCTAGACCAAGTACTTTGTCATTGTTCTGTTTCATCCGGTTTATATTGTTGCTTATTGCTATAGGCATCTTTTTTGTGTGTCTCTCGCCCTTCTTGAAAGAGTTTGTACCTTCTCAGTTATCAATGTAACAGGATGGCTGTTTGGCCTTGGTTTTGACTTGGCCCAGTGGTTCAGCAGCATGGACTGCAAAAACAAGCGAAAAAAGGTTGCTGGGAAACTGCACTTAACAGAAAAAATACCAATCAGCAGGTTGTGACATGTGTGATCTATAAGGGGTGAGAACAATTTTTTAAAGATTATTATCGTTTATTAATGAGACTAACGATGAATCTACTTGGTAGATGATTTAGTTATATGCTAGGAAAAAATGTATTAATCTGATGCACTAGGAGCATGTTCTACAAAGACAATAAAGGGAAATACGGTCCACTAAAAGATATACATATGTAAATGATACAAATATGTATAAATATGCGGATATAGTAATATGGAGATCCTCCAGAAACCTCATAAATCTCTTGCCACAAATCTAGATACAAACGAGAGCATTTGAGTTGACATCCATAATATTTTTTTAAGTTTTTCTCTTATCAATTCTTAGAGATGAGCATTAGTTTTTTTTCATTTCCGAGTATGTCATTGGCACTGTAGCCACACACACACAAACACTATTATAGTTGTTACGTCATGGGCATTAATTGTGGCCTTGCATGAGCCACCACCGGGCCATAGTGGCCGCGAGAGATGAGGACACCTCTCGCGTGGCCACACTGGGTTTATGCGTGGTAGATGCGTATTCAGTAGAAAAATTCGTAGCAACACACGGGTATTTAGCTAGTACTTTTAGATATTTCTTGGTGTTTGAACATAGTAGTACTAAAGTTATGCGGACTAACTAAGTTTGAGCTTGATATTTTATGGTATTTTGAGGATGAAAGAATATTTCTTAATCCCTAGTGTTTTCTGTGTTAGATAACAATATCAAGGATTATTTTAATGTGTGTTAAAGTGTTGCAGCTCTCTCTAAGAAAAAGGGAAAAGTATCTGCCTTTGGGGGGCGGATAATCCGCCCCTCACTCTTCCCAAGCAGGCGCAAGCCCCAGAAGGGGGGCGAAGTTTTGGCCGGATTTTCCGGCCCCGCCGGATAATCCGCCCCTCAGGGGGGGCGGATAGTCCGCCCCCTTGCTCACCGCCAAGGCGCAAGCCCCAGAGAGGGGGCGAAATGTTGGTTGGACTTTCCGGCTTGGCCGGATAATCCGCCCCAGGAGGGGGCCGGATTATCCGCCCCCAAGATCTTCACCAAGTCACGCAGGCGCCAGCCCCAGAGAGGGGGCGGAGTTTCTCCTGGAAAATCCGCCCTTGGGGCGGAGTTTTCCCAGGGGGCGGATAATCCGATTATCCGCCCCCAAAGTTGCTCAACGGCCAGATCTGTGGAGGGGGTATTTAAGCCAGCCTTCCCCTCCTGCAAGATCTCTTGATTCATTCGAAAAAGACAAGATCTGATCTGCAACCTTCAACCAAGAGAGCTCCACCTAGATCCACCCAAAGGCTCCGTCCCTTGGGGAATCGAAGGAGGAGAACTCAATCTTCATCATCAGCAATCAAGCGCTTCATCTCCTCTCCATTCATTTGGAGAATCACCGATCTAGTATTTCTTGCAAATACATAGATCCTTGTTTTGTTTATATTGATAAACCTTGTTCTTGTGACAGCTTGTTGTCATCTCGGGAGCCTCCAATTCGGTTGTGGGTGTGTGCCCTGATAGCGTTGTAAAAGGCATTGGTTCCATCCTCGAAGGGATCCAATAGTGGAGAAGGTGGATCAGACCTCTCGTGGCGAGATCCATCGAAGAATAGGGTGAGGCCTATTGTGGCGTGGTGGTCTTAGAACCGCCCACCCCTCCAACGCAGATGTACTTCCCTTAACAAGGAAGGAACTGCGGTAAAATAAATCCCTGTGTCTCCACGTGCTCCACTATGGTTCCTTCGCTCCTCTCTTTACGTGCTTAGTAGTTAGGGTTGCATATAGGGAAATTCTCGTAGTTGCATATCTAGAGAATTTACTTTGTGTCAAGTCTAAAATTGAAAAAGTATTAAAAATTGGTCAGCACCTATTCACCCCACCTTCTAGGTGCCCATACGATCCATTTCAGAGGAAAATCAAAATATTCAATGAATTTTATATTCATATGTATGTGCTACTACTTATTCTTTTTTATGTGCCTCATACCATCGATTTTTCTTCCGATGTTTTGTGACATCCTGTAATGCTGTACTCGGTACCATGATACACTCATGTTTTTCTCAGTTTTATTTGTCACAATTGCAAGACCACAAAATTATGTCAAAATCTAGTGGGTGTACCTAAATCTGTGATAAAAATTTCTATGTGCTATTATAAGATGTCGTATTTTGCATGGGTCTCAATGATCACATTGGACAATTTTACCGCCTACTTAGCTAGAAATAGTTATTTCTGGGTGACCCTTGTGAAATAGCAAAATCATTAATCAAGAGAACTAGAAGCTTGAGGGTGGGCCAAGACCCACATTGGTCTCGACTACACCCCATGTGTATCCAACAGGGGCGTACCTAGTGGGGGTGCCATCGGTGTCATGGCACCCCCTCCAAGAATGTGAAAACCTACTAGTAATTGGGCTAATCTTGGCTAAATTTAAGCCTTAATAGGGAAATCTTTATACTTGGCACCTCAATCGATTTAATTCTAGATACACCACTGATCCAACCATCTTTGAATACGTTCCTTGTCCAATTATTTTTTTATTCAACTTCATTGAGAAAATCATATCTCGCAACTGCCACCGAACACTTGTATCCTGACCCAGGAGTAAATTATTCTGGAACTAGCTCTAATGCACCAGTATATGTTAATGCTATTTCAACTGTTTGTGACAACTCACATATGCATGTATGTTTTCTCCATTTCAATCTTACTTAATTTGAACAAAATATTTATTACCTTCCAATTCAAGATGAAGCATGCAATGTATAACTTTCTCCAAAATAAGCACATCAAAATAATCTCCGACCATGAGTCACTTCCTAATGTAAAGGTTCACATCAAACAAAGAAAGAAAATGTAATATCACAACAATATGCTAGTTAATCCTAGTTGTAAACTCTTGTATATAATAAACAAACATGTACTTTTGTGTTAAAATTGACAAAACATATGCACAATATAGAACAAGCTTATTTGCGTTGATATAACCTCACTTAATTGAAAGCTACCACTTCTGCCCAAAACATAAATTATATAGCTAGTTTTTCCACCATCATATTTCCTTTTCCCTATATATGTATTCAAATTAGAATTAGAGGAAAGGTTGTTTTTTACGTTCATGGATCGCCTAAAAGGAGGAAATTTTTGAAACATTAGCCACAAAATATTAAAGGAAAATTTCTTTGATAAGTACAATAAATCATTTTTATTTCCCCCCTAAAAATGTGAAACCTATGTACGTATTGCTTTTCGTCTATTTGAAAAGGCTGCGCCCTTGTCAGCTTCTCAATTTTCCTTCATATGAAAATAAGACCGTACATTTTGAATTAAAATTTAATACCATAGGCGGAATCATGTACTAAAAGGTTGAAGATGGATTTTTTGATATTATTCTCTCATCCAAAAGCAAGATCTATATGCTTCCTCCTTGATCTTATGGTCCACACCCGCTTTCTCGTGATAGAATCTAGTCTTTGCAAGTAGCTATTTGGAGATAGTGACTGAATGTTCTTAAATTTATGGCTAGATCGTTTACCACCAATAATTGACTACTTTTTCTTTGTACTTGATGTTCTCTTCTCTTAATATTTTTAGGGTATATTCAAAACAACACCAACCAACATTAACAAAGTAAGCTGGCAACTGGACTAAGATCATCACATACAGGCACCCGGTTGAACTAAAACATTAATGAAAACTAGTTTTTATTAAAAAATGTGTTGTAAATAAAAGGCCAAGACATGCAATGCAAAACATGTAGAGCCCAAGCTTTTCTTTTCTTTTCTTTTCTTTTTTGGTAACCAATAGCTTTGCTTCATGGATCATGTACTGTACTTTCTAGCTTAAGGAAGAGAACTGTTTTCCCGCCTATATCCAAAGAAGCATACATCTCAATGCAAGTTTAACAATAATATTGTCAGATTATATGCATATTTTTTAGATTCATTGCTTTCTACATATGTATATCTACATGCTTGCTTAGATCGAACAAGATACCTAGCTGAACCACGACGTGACTGCCGAAGAAATAACAAGGTAGATCCCCCACTTCTCTAGGACAGAAATGTTTGTCCCTCCTCACTCCTCTCGTAGTGGCTGGCCCCTAATTCTCTCACCATTATTCCTCTTCTCTTTTTCATTCCCCTCGGTTTTAACCTCCACCCATCACCCATATTATGCATATTATTCCCATTCTCCATTCCCGAGAGGTAGGGTGTCAAGTGAGATTCAACCAAAATCCCAACTTTAGTTTATTTGTCAAAATCTAGCTAAATCAAATTTTAAACAAAAATTTACACTAATTTTAGCAAATAAACTAGAAGTGGGATTTTGGTGCCCACTTGACACGCTACCGAGAGGCCAGGCGGTCATGGAATCCACCTCGACTCCGGCCGCCCAGCTCGCCTATAAGTAGCTCCCCATCTCACACCTCTGCCTCCTCATCTCACCAGCAGCCAGCGCGCCCACGGTTCCCACCTCCAACACAGGCACAGCTCAGATCATAAGCTACCTAGTTGCGAATAATCAATGGCATCGTTGTCGATGAGCCCAGCTGGGAGGGCGGGGTGGACGCCGAAGCAGAACAAGCTGTTCGAGCAGGCCCTGGCGGTGCACGACAGGGACACGCCCGACCGCTGGCACAACGTTGCCCGCGCCGTCGGCGGCGGCAAGTCCGCCGACGATGTCAGACGGTACTACGAGCTGCTTGTCCACGACATCGCACGCATCGAGGCCGGAAACGTGTCCTTCCCTGCCTACCGTACCCCCTGCCCTGGCCCCGGACACAACCACGGCGCCGCCGCCGGTGGACGTTCCATTGGCGGCTACGAGGCTGACAGGTACGCAACTCGGTCAGCTCTCTCCCTGGTCTTAGCTAGATTGCAGATTGGGTTGAGTATTAAACTGATAATTTCTGGTGCAGGTTGAAGCACTTGAAGATCTAGGGGGTAATGGTAAACACCAGATCGATCGACGGATCATGGAGAAGCATGTGCACGCTGCATGGGGGATATCATACTGTAGGATATATTCATGCATGCATGCATGGTCTCCATGTCAACATATATACATATCCAAAGGCCAGCTGGAAGAAGGAGTCGGCCGAGCATACAGATGCATGCATGTCCATAGTATTCTTATTATTAGTAGGCTAGTGGTTTAATACGCCAAATCGACCGGTCTCTCCTTACTCCCATGTGTAATTTAATCGTGTATATTCTGATGTACAATATTCATATTGTTTACATCTGTAAACATATGTCCATATCAAGTAATAGAATTAGATAATATACATACATATATACAAAATAGATGGAGAAAATTGCAAAACACACTCTTTGATTTTTTTTAAAGGTACCACTTTCTGCGCTAACTCTCGTAGGCAGCACTGATCGTTAATTATGTTTAGGCCGTTTGACGCTCTTTCTAACAGGACGGACTTGTTGTCAGGCTGACATGGTGGCATGTGTATTTTGCACAAAAGACCTTTGCACATTATAAATTCTAACTTAGCGGCCACTCATTTTTACGCCAAATCGACCAGTCTCTCCTTAACTCCCATGTGTAATTTAATCGTGTATATCCCGATGTACAATATTCATATTGTTTACATCTGTAACCGTATGTCCATATCAATTAATAGAATTTGATGATATAAATATACAAAATAGATGGATAAAATTGCAAAAAATACCACATTTGAGGCTAGGGTTTCAAAAAACTACCATTCTTCGTTGTTTCCCCCAAACGATACCACTTTCCGTGCTAACTCTTGTAGGCAACACCAATCGTTTTATTTAGGCCGCTTGACGCTCTTTCTGACAGGACGGGCCACTGTGACATGGCATGTGTATTTTGCAAAAAAGGAGTTCATACATTATAAATTCTAACTTAGAGACCACTCATTTTTTACTTGTATGTGGAGCCTACTGTCTTCGTCGTTTCTTCCCGCCCTCTAAACGCCGATGTGGTCTACATCGTCATCCCCAACCCCATATTCCTCTGCTCCGGCTGAGCTCCGCTACACATCGATTTGTCCCCTACGCTGGTTCCCAGTCTTCTCCGGCAATCATGGAGTTGCAAGGACAGGCCTCGTGGTCCTGCCAGAGCCCTTCCCGCGGAGTGCGGCATCCCTAAGCTCCTTCCCGACGAGGCCCCAATTGGAGTGGTGCGCCTTCCACTGAGAACATGTTTTTGATCTCGACGCCTACAGGCTCAAGTCAATGCGAGGGGTGGCACGGTCGCTTCCATCGGGAAGGAGGAGGGGCGACACGGTCGCGCCCGTCAGGAAGAGGAGGGGCGCCGTGATCGCATCCGTCAAGGGGAAGCAGGGCGTCCCGGCTGAAAAGGAGGAGGGGGTGATGAGCCTGCGTGGCCGGGTCATGCTCTCCAGTTTTCACAGCCTGCAAGAAAAGAAGGGTCATGCTCTCCGGTTTCACCTTTTTTTTTTATGTTACTACAACCCTCGTACAATGTACAATCGGACTAACCACGGAGGTTTTGAAGAGAACTGAAACCTCTGAATGCACTATGGGTGACAACAGACACCTTAGTTCTTGTCGTTGGATTAAGGGTCTGAGAGATGAAGATCAAGAACATGAAAAAAATGAAATCAGAATTTCCCGGTATGATCCTCTTTGCAAGGCATGTCGTGGAAGACCCTACAGACAAAATAGCCTACTGCGGCCACGACTAGAGGATACAATTTGCTGCTGTTGATTAGAAACCTGCCTATGCACTTGGGTCTACTAGGGGCGCCGTTGATTAGAAACATATTTTGCATTATATTCAAGGAACAATCAAAGTTGGTCTAACTTTTTAGCGACCGTCCTCTATATAAGCACATAGTATGTACTACTTTAGAAGTCAATGTGCACTTCTAAGGTTATATAATTAATTAGACTTCTATATTTGGTCTAATAACAAATACATATGTATGATTTGCATATAAATAGGTAGATGTTTTATTGAAATGGGGGTGTGTCCCAGCCTCTGGATCAAAATGATGCGTATGGCTGCTTTATTACCTTATTAGCGTCAAAGTATAAATAGGTACATAGCTCAGACCATGAGTCACTAGCTAATGCAACTAAGATTTCACATTATTTTTTTAAATGGAAGATTTCACATTAAATAAAGAGAGGGGGTGTAATTTTGCAACAATAAGCCATATAACCGTAAAGGTATATAATAAAAACACCTCTATTTTGGTGTCAAATTGACAAAAAACGTACACAATAGAAAACAAGCTTATTTTACGTTGATATAATCTGACGTAATCAAAAGCTACCACTTGTGCTCAGAACATAAATATAGAAAATTCTTTCCCATCATATTACTTCCTTTCCCCCTATATATTTATTAAACCTAGAATCAGAGGAAAGATTGCCCTTTAACATTCATGGATTTCCTAAAAGGAAGGAATCTTAGAAATAGTAGCCACAACATATTGAAGAAAAATAATGTGACACCTCTGTATTGATTATCTCATTTTTTTTGCAGGGTTTGATTGCGGGGGATGGATTATTATCTTCTTTTCGTCTACTCCTTCCAGCTTCTTGGAAAAGCCGTGTATTTTCGTTTCCTCATTAACTATAAAATAGAACCCATACATTTTAGAATTAAAGATTAGTACGATGGCGGAATATGCACTAGAAGGTTGGAGCTAGAATTGTTGATATTATTCTCTATCCAAAAAGCATGATAAATGTTCTTGATCCTCGATCTCATGGTCACCACGCACCCACTTTCTGGCAGTAGAATCCCGTCTTTGCAACTAGCTGTTTGGACATAGCGATCGAATGTTCTTAAGTTAACCGTATGGCTAGTTTGTTTTCCACCAGTAATTGGCTGTTTTTTTGTATTCAATGTTCTCTTCATATAGAACGAACCATGATTTTTTTGGTAACCAATAGCTTCGCTTCATGGAGCATGGATTTTTTTCTCTCTAAATAATGGACAATAATTCTTCTCCAGCTTTTACAACCAAACATGAACATGTCTCAACTAGAATTTGCATTACCTTTCATGCATGCTTCCTATATGAGTGCAAGTTGCAACTAGAATTTTTTGATTACACATGCGGTTGTAACTGAGATTTTTTAGTTGTGAGCGGGATTGCAATTGAGATATTTCTAGTTGCAAATGGGTCTGTAATTAGGATTGAATGGCTGAGACTTAAGATTTTACCATGATAGTGCATGATGTGCATATTTGCATATCTATATGTACATTTTTGCTTTGAATCTTTGAGCAAGACGAGATGGAGAACATGATGCCGAGCCGACTTGATCTGACCAGGACGAAGAGATAGAAAGGTAGATCCCCTACTTGTAGGGGACAGAAATGTTTGTCCTGCTCCTCACTCCTCTCCTAGTGGCCAGCGGCTAATTCCCCCCATTATTCCTCTTGTTTCTTCCCCTTCCCCGCTCCGTTTTGACCTCCACGCCCATCGGCCATCAGCATCACCCATATGCATGTCATATCATGGAATCCTCCTCAACTGCGGCTGGCACGCCTATAAGTAGCGCCCCTTCTCACGCTGTCTTTCCTCATCTCACAGGCAGCCAGACAGCCAGCGAGCCCACGGGGTCAAACCTCCAAGAGCTCGGAACCACACGTCTGTCGACCAATGGCATCCCTGTCGATGAGCGCGGCGAGGGCGGGGTGGACGCCCAAGCAGAACAAGCTGTTCGAGCAGGCGCTGGCGGTCCATGACAGGGACACGCCCGACCGCTGGCACAACGTCGCCCGCGCCGTCGGCGGCGGCAAGTCGGCCGACGACGTCAGGCGGTACTACGAGCTGCTCGTCCACGACATCGCACGCATCGAGGCCGGAAACGTGCCTTTCCCCGCCTACCGTCCTCCATGTCCCGGACCCAACCACGGCACCGCCAATGCCGGTGGACGCGGCCCGGCCTCCCTCGCCAGCTACGAGGCCGACAGGTATATGCCCCGACTTCATTATGAGCTCGATGAACTCCATCCTTCTGTTCCTTACCAAATTGCCCACTATCTCTCTTAGCTAGATTCTAGATTGGATTAATTTTAAGCTAGTAATTTCTGGTGCAGGTTAAAGCACTTGAAGATCTAGCGAGCGGTAACGGCCGTACACATATGATCGATCATGGAGAAGCACGTGCATGCTGCATGGGAGATATCATCTGATATCTCCATGCATGCACCGGGTCCATGTCAACGTATAATCCAAAGGCTGAACATCCAGATGCATGCATGCATGTTCATAATAATAGTCTAATTGCTGCTAGTGGGCTAGTGGTCTCCTTACTCCCATCCCATGTGTAATTTATCCGGTATATTCCGATGTAGTAAAATATTTGTATTATGTGCACCTGTAACCATATGTCCATACCAATCAACATAATGCAATGGCATACATATATACAAATAGACACAAGCTACTACTTGGTGTGATTATTTCTCCCTCAACTTACCAATAGTGAGAATCACAACAATTATTCGTAGCCGTCTGATAATTAAGATCCTCATCTTTTTAGCATTTTCAAGAATCTCAATATTACGATCAGATGGCTCATGGGGTCGACTTATAACATTCGAGACATAGCAAAACCATTATGACAAATTTCTTAAGCGTTTTACCATCTAGATGATATTTTTCTTCATTTCCAGCATCTAGATGGCTAGCTCTTGGAAGTGAAGAAAAATGTCATATATTTTAGAACCACTAAGTTACTGAGAATGCAAAGATCTACAGAAAATACTTTCTTACTAATCAGTTCTCTGCCCCCGCTCCCCCGCCGCCATCCTCCTCTGGCCCCGCCTCCCGACGCTCGTACCTGGCTGTCTTGATGCCCCCCCGCCCCCGCTGCCCGCCAGCGCCGCAGCGCCCCTCCTTCCCGCGGTGGCGCTCCCCCTCGCCGCGCCACTCCCTTTCCCCTGAGCGGGACCGTCGGCCGCCGCCTTCGCGTGGCCTGCGTGGTGCCTACCGACACCCCGGCCGCCGCTTCCCGGCGCTGCCTCGTCGATTGCTGGCCGTCCGCTCACCTCCCACGCCAGCGCCGCTTGACCCCCCCGCGCCCCCCACCCCCGGCGGTGGTAGCGAGGGACCGGAGGCTCGCCTCGATGCTGCGCCTGTTGGCCGACGCAGGCTCGGCAGGGGGCAGGCCGCGCGGATGAGGGCCACTGGCGCGAGGGGGCCCTCCCGCCCGCTCCCGCCCACGTGGTGCCGGCTCGCCGTGAGGTTGGGGTGGACGCGTCGGCGGCCCCTAAGAAGAAGAAGAAAAAGACCAAGAAGAAGAAGAAGGGCCCGTCTTCGGCCGCCGCGGGCGCGGCGGGACCGTTGGTTCCCTCACCCGTCCCCGCCCCTGTGGTGTCGCGTGGTGGTCGCAGCATGCTGGCGGCCGCCATCCCGCGGCCCAGGGAGTCTCTGGAGTACTATGGTCACGGGGTCGACGGGGGCTTCTACTTCATCGACCTGGGGGTGTTCAGATGACGGTCCCGGAGACCCTGGCGAGAGTGTCGATCCTCCCGGACCAGGTGCCCCTATCTCGGTGGCGGTGACGGCGGCCCTTCTCCAGGAGGAGCTCAGCGCGGTGCTGCCTGGCCACGAGTGGCCGGTCCGCCGCATCTCCGACTCGGAGTTCGTGGTCTCCTTCCCCTCGGTGGCGGTCCTGCGCATGTGCGCCCTTGGCTCCTCCTTCACGCTCCCCATCCACCAGCTGAAGGTTGCCATCCAGCCTTCCTCGGCCGCCCAGGAGACGGTGGCCACCCTCTCGGAGGTCTGGGTGCGCCTCCTCGGGGTCCCTTTCGAGGCTCGCCCCCCCGAGGTGGTGGCGCTTATCTCTCAGGCAATTGGCAAGCTGACGGAGGTGGACTTGGGCTCGCTGGCGGGACACGGCGCGATCAGGCTGCGCATCCTCTGTCCGTCCGCCTCTGTGTTCCCTGTCTCGCTCCCCCGCTTCTTCTTCGACCGCGTGGGCCGGGAACTCTTGGTGGAGCTTGACGAGGCGGTGGTTGCACCGGTGGCTAGCCCCCCGTTCAGCCTCCCTCCCCCGGCCGGTGACGACCCCGGGGCGGACCACGGGTCGGAGCGCTCCTACGACAGTGACTCGGGTTCCGACCCCGAGTCTCCCCTCACCACCGTCGCGTTGCCGCCCTCGCCCCTCCCCGCTCAGGGAGCCGCCGGAGGAGGTCCGACGGCCTCGCTGACGGCCGGCCTCTCCGGCGGGGGTCCCTTCTTCCTGAAGACGACTGTCTCTGGCGCCCGGCCAAGCTGGCCCCAGTGGACCTTCCTCGCTGCTGCCGCCCGGATCCTCCCATCTCCTTCGACCTCGACATCGCGCAGTACGGCTCCAACCTCCCCCGGGCCTCTCTGCCCCGCCCGGCCCCCCCGGTCACCTCATCCCCCTGGAGCTGGAGTCCTCGGGGAGTGAAGGGATGGTCGTTTGTGCCAGTCTGTCCCCGCGGTCCCCCGGTGTGGTGTGTTACTCCCTCGCTCCGGACACCCCTGCCCCGCTGGGACTCGCGCCGGCCGCTGGTGACCCGACCTCCCCTGCGGCGACTTCCAAGCTGCGCCGAGCCAGGGCCCCCAGGCCACCTCCCCCGCCCCCTCCCGCCACAGTGTTCGTCTCGCTGACTCCCGGACAGGCCTGCCCGGGCCCGAGCCGACGGTGGCCGAGAGGGCCGCACGTCGGGTGGCGGCACGTGACGACTTCTCAGGTACCTCCTCCCCCCTGACCTTCGTCAGCCTGGCCCTTTCGGGATCGCTTGGTTCCCCGTTTGTGTGCTTTTAGAGGTGTCGCTGGCTCACCTTGGCGAGGTAGCTGATGACTGCGGGCTGGTGTTCCGGGGCGAGAAGGTCCCGCGTCTCGAGCAGCTTGCTGCCATTAAGGCGCGGGAGGGGTATGCGGGGGCGATCGCTGCTGCCCGGGCGCGTGATGCCCGGGAGCGGGAACGCTCCCGGATCCCTACCGAGGACAGGCCCGTTGGGCATGACCCCAGTGGGGATCCCCCTCCTGCCCCTGATGTGCGGGAGATCACCCAGGCGTCGACCCCCTCAGGTAGGCCACGTGGGAGACCTCCCAAGGCAGTTGTGTCTCGCCCCATCCCCCCCCCCCCCCCCCCCGTGCCCGTTCGGTCCCCACTAAGGGGACTGCCCTGGCCTAAGTGTCCTGATGGACATCCTTCGAGCCTTCCGGATGTTCATTTGGAACATCCGGGGGTTCGGGCACGAGGGTCGGCGCCGCCAGATCAAGGACTACATCCGCCAGGAGTCGCCGGATATTGTCGGCTTTCAGGAGACAATTCGCCAAGACTTCACCATTTCCGAGTTGGAAGCCCTCACCGCAAGTTTTCCGGTTCGGCTCCTGCCTCTGGCCATTCCGGGGGTATCCTCCTGGGGGCGAAGGAGGATACCTTTGTGATTGATGATATGGACCGTGGGGAGTTCTTCGTGAGCATGGCCCTCACGCATAGGCAGACTCGCTTCAGATTCGAGGTGATTACTGTCTATGGCCCCGCGGACCATCGGAGGTCCACTGAGTTTTTGCTCGAGCTCAAGTCGAAGGTGGAACGGACTGATATCCCGGTGGTGATAGCCGGCGATTTCAATCTGATCCGCTCTGTACAAGACAAGAGCTCGGCGAACATGGACCTCCCTAGGATGCGTATGTTTAACGACTGCATGGCTGACCTCGCCCTCCGCGAGATTGTGCGGGTGGGCGCTAGATATACATGGACAAACAAGCAACTCCAGCCTATCCGCAGCGTCCTCGACCGTGTCTTTGTCTCTGTTCAGTAGGAGGTTGCCTTCCCCCTCTGTGCCCTGAAGGCGGTTACTAGGATTGGGTCCGATCATACCCCGCTCCTCTTCTCGTCCGGAGGGGGCCGGCTTCCTAGATTGGACCGCTTCCACTTTGAGTCCTTCTGGCTACAGAAACAGGGCTTTGTGGAGGCAGTGCGGTCTAGGTGGCTAGCTGCGTTCGCCTCGAGCCCTCGTGTTTATTGTGCTGTTGACATCTGGCACCATTGTGCCAAGATGGCTCGCCAATTCATGAGGGGTTGGGGGGCTAACTTGGGGGTGGACCTCCGTGCCCAGAAGGCGTCGATTCTGGGGGCGATCCAGTCTTTGGATCGGGCGGCTGATCTCCACGGCCTCTCGGCCGAGGAGTGGTCCCATAAGTACTCCCTAGAGACCTCCATTATGGAGATCTACAAGGGGGAGGAGGCGTTCTGGCGTCAGCGAAGCCGTCAGAACTGGACGGTCCAAGGGGAATCAAACACGGCCTACTTTCATGTCGTTGCGAACGGTAGGAGGCGGAAGTGTTCGATCCCCTGCCTCTGGGCAGGTGAGGACCTGTTGGAATCCCCACAGGCCCTCTCCGCCCATATTTATTCGTTCTACCGGGACCTCTTCTCGGCGGCCCAGCCGTTGGGCCTCTCGCTGGCCCTGGACTTCTGGTCGGCTGCCGCGCTGGTCTCCCAGGCAGAGAATGAGGACCTCACCCGTCCTTTTCTCTCGGAGGAGGTGGCGGCGGCCCTGAAGTCCATGAAGGCTGGCTCGGCCGCGGGTCCCGATGGGCTGCCTGTGGGTTTCTTCCAGACCTTCTGGCCCCAGCTGCAGCCGGTGGTTCTCCAGATGTTCCAGGAGTTCTATGTTGGCACCCTGGTGATGTATCGCAAGAACCTCGGCGTTATTACCCTGATCCCCGAAGTAGTGGGGGCCACGGACATCCGTCAATTCCGTCTGATTACTGTGATTAACGTCATCCAACGCCTGTTCGCCAAGGTCTGTGCTCTCCGCCTAGCTCCGGTGTTGGAGCGACTTACCCACCCCCTCCAGTTTGCCTTCTTGAAGGGACGCCTCATTCATGACGACGTCCTGGCCTTCCATGAAATTATTCATGAAGTCAAGACTCAATGTCAACGAGGGGTCTTTCTCAAGCTGGACTTCCAAAAGGCCTATGACCGCTTGGACTGGGCTTTCTTGAGGTTGGTGCTAGAGAGGCGGGGTTTCGATGACCGCGTGATCCGTTGGATTATGCAGTTCGTGATGAGTGGACAGACGGCGATCAACATCAATGGGGAGATTGGCCCATACTTTCGCCCTTCCCGCGGGGTTAGGCCGGGGGACCCTATTTCCCCCTCCTCTTCAACGCGGCGGTGGACGCCCTGGCTGAGATTTTGGATAGGGCCAGAGTAGCTGGCCACATCTCGGGGGTGGTGGGCCATCTAGTCCCGGGTGGTGGAATTTCTCACCTCCAGTACGCTGATGACAACATGATCATGGTTCAGGGCTCGGACCTGGACATTATTAACTTGAAGTTCTTGTTGCTGTGTTTCGAGTCTTTGTCCGGGCTGACGATCAACTTCGACAAGAGCGAGGTGATGGTCCTGGGTTATTCCGACGCGGATCGCCAGCTGATTGCGGATAACCTGAATTGTAAGCTGGCGGACTTCCCTATTACCTATCTGGGAATCCCCATCCGGGAGACTAGAGTTCTGATCAGGGATTTGGCCCCCTTGGTTTCGAGGGTACGCTCGCGTGCGGAGCCGTGGCGGGCACGCCTTACGACCAAGGGAAGCAAATCCATACTGATTAACTCATGTCTCTCGAGTCTGCCCATGTACCAGATGGGCCTGTACCTTCTGCCTGAGGGGACCCATGCCGACTTCGCCAAGGAGTTATCTAGGTTCTTTTGGGCCGCAAGGGATGGCCATCAGAAATATCATATGGTCAAATGGGCAGATGGTTGCGCCCCCAAATGTCTTGGGGGCTTAGGGATCCTGGACTCCCTGCGCTTTAATGTGGCGCTGATGTTGAAGTGGGTGTGGCGCATCCTTAGGGATGACGGAGGGCTCTGGCTGCAGCTTATCAAGGCCAAGTACCTTCGGGGCCGACCACTTTTGGCATGTGAGAGACGAGAGGGCTCTCGATTACAGAAGCCCTCAGGAGATCAAACACTTCATTGGCTTGGGCGTGTCCTTTGGGGTGGGAGTGGGTGAGTGCGTTTACGCTTGACCTGGCTTCTCCCTATCCCGTTGGGAGTCCAGTTCCCCGGGCTGTTCGCCATCTCCTCCTCCCTAGCGGCGCTGGTGGCCGAGGTCTTTGACGTGGGCCGCTGGAACATCCTGTTCCGGCGCTACCTCGGTGTGGCCGAGGCCGCGGACTTGTTGCAGCTTCGGAGCTCCCTTCCGACTGCCTTAGCAACTTCCCCGGATTCGGCCTCATGGCGGCTGCAGCCGTCCGGGGAGTTATCTGTGGGCTCGGCATACCGAGCCCTGTTCCAGGGCCCGGAGCTGACCTGGACTTCCCCTCTGTGGAAGGCCCCCCTTTCGCTTAGTATTAGGATCTTCGTGTGGCAGCTGCTTCGGGACAGGCTCCCCTCGGGGGTCGAGGTGGCTGGCGTCTGGCACCGGGTTATGTCCCCTATGTGGGACCCGGAGACCTGGTCTCATATTTTGTTCTCTGCTTTCGTGGCGCGAGCCTGTGGTCCTTTGTCCGGCGGCTGGGGCTGCTTGGCGGCCAGAACTCGGGAGTTCTGCAAACCTGTGCAAATAGGGCCGGAGGAGGGCGCCGCCTCTTCTGGCTCGTGTTTGCGGGCATCTCTTGGACCTTGTGGAATGTGCATAACAAGATGGTGATTGAGAATATCTTCCCCTCCCGCGTGACTGACCCAATTTTCTCCTTCCTTGGCTTCCTTCAGCAGTGGTCTCCCCTGGTGCGGCAGCGTGACCGGTCGTCCTTCGATGACACTCTTCGGACCTTGAGGACAGCGGCGCTCCCCCTCTCGGCTCCTGCCCCGTCGTCCCCTTCGGTGGCATGAGTGTCCCTCCAGTCGTCTCGCCGTACCTTTTTTTGCTTTGCTTTTGGGCTTGTCTGTGTTGTGGCCCCAGCGGTCCGTTGCTACCTTTTCTTTCTTGTTTGGCTTCGGCCGGTTTGGATGTTGTACGAACCTTGTTTGTGGATGTTGCTTTATTTATAAAGCGGGGCGAAAGCCTATTTCGAGAGAGAGTTAACAATGTTAAGTTTCATTATGAGTCTTTTCTAATCTAAATATCAACTAAACATCATGTGGCTATTGCATAGGTGGACCTACAATTATTAATTGGATGAAACAAAGAAATTTGTGTAACTTTATAATTAATGACAATGACTCATAACCTCTCATAATTATTCAAGATCACAACAAACGTATTAGCCAACTGATGATTTGAATTTTAATTGTAGGAACTAATTAAACATCATGTAGAAATAACATATATGGTTGGTAATATTTTTTACTAGTAATCCACAAATTCAAATTTTGTTCTGTTATGGGATATTTATTTAGCACAACATATATCTGGTCATAGAGTCCTACAACATAGAATAAAATTATAAAACATTTCCCAGTCACTTCAGTACTATAAAGAGCTGCACTCGCATTTGCGAGGGCCATCATGCTAGTTTTATAACAAATAAGATGCCAATACTTGCACATAGTGCAAAGCCTATAGGACTTGCTTGGTATTGTTTTACCAGGGTCTTAGGGTCAACTTATAATTACTTATTTCTAGAAATAGGAAAAAATATTACCACAAATATTGTATACTTTTGCGTTTGTAACAAATAACAAGCCAATGCATATTCTACAAAGCCCACAGAAGTAGCTTAATTCTGTGTAGCCTTCGGAATTAGCTTAATTTTGTGTAAGCAATAACTTTGCTTCTTGGAGCATCTGTGCATTCTCGTTGGACAAGGATTGTATATAGTCTTGCCCCCTGTTCGTTAGCACTACTCAATTTAGCCGTTAGCGTTGTGTTGTTTAGTTTTCTCTTCCACTTTGTAAACCATCCTTGCAAATAACACAGAGTGTTTCTGTCGGTTCAACTCTCTTTGCCCGTGCATGACACACGCACTTACACAAGTGAGACCCGACTAAAACCTACATGTGGGACCATGAGATTCATACATGAGTTTGAGTGAATACAACCTTAAAGACAACACTAGTGCATGAGTGACTTAGATATTAGCTATAGATGACATGGCAGCTTCATATAGCCATCAACTGGCTATATTATTGAACATGCTCTAATAGTATAGGAGACCTCGTTGCTGGCTTTATGGTCATGCCATATCACTTATAGCCATCATAAAGCCTAACAATACAATAGGCTTGCTATTAGAATGGCTATTAGATGGGCTTTAATTAACTTCTAATTATTTAAAGCATGCATGCTATTGGGTCTAGACTACATGCATACTACTTTTCCTAGATTGTTGTGCTACAGCCCTGGCTATAGCAGAAGAGCCCGCTTGGCTCTATCTCTCCCTTCCTCTCTCTTCCATGTACTATGATTTTGATGACATGACAAACACTATAGCATGCTGATTGTGCTTTATTGTACATGCTCTAACACGTAGAATGTAGTACTGTATCTTATAGGTGGGGCCGTGAATTCAAACATGAGTCGGGTCGATAATGTTTTTACTAGTGGGACTAGGTTCCAAATTTGGACTCCGGATGAAATACGGTGAAGGAAAAATGTGTTGATCATGCTGACATAAAAAAAATCCAAATCCATATCTAGAAAAGTCAATGAATTGTTTCATGCCTGGATGTTATGAATTGATATATTTTTATATTTATTTCTTTAGATATAAACTGTTATAATTAGGTCCCACATCACGATCAATGTCCCATATAATTTTTCTATGTGAATGGTTGTGGTGACTTGTTATATTTTCTCATTATATATAATCGACTCCATGTATTCCTTTAAAGCCTTATGGAGGGAGTTAATTCTTCCAAACCGACGGACCATTGTTAATTTTATCTAATACTCCATCTGTTCACTAATGTAAGATCTTTTAGATATTTTAAAATGGACTAGATACGAACCAAAATGAGTGAACATATACAGTAAAACATGTCTAGATACATATATATTTTTCAGAAAAACATAAATGTCTCACATTAATGAACGGAGGGAGTATTATTTTTTCCAAACAAAAACCAATAAGTGAAGTGAGAACATGGAACAGCATTTTCTGGCAGAGGTACTGTGCCCAAAATACAGTGATATACCCCCTGCTGTTATTTTCATCATCTAGTATCTCCAAAAGTCACGATATCTTATCCCTCAACCGCCGAGATCTACCACAACAGGCAGAGATGCTCATCCTCCCAGCAAAGTTAACGCCCGGCAGTGAGGGCGTGTGGCCGGCCAAGGATCTTGAACAGCACGTACCAAGCCAAACTGCTACAGTATCTAATTGCCAAGAAGTAGAAAGCTGATCGCTGCTTTTGGTCCAGGGATTCTTCAGAAGTTCGTTCGCCCCCGGAAGAAAATTCTTTGGAAGTTTCAGTCTCTGGTTACGGCCAACGCAACAGCCAATTCCGCCAACAGTGGAAAGAGCAGAATCGCCTGCAATAATTCTGGAGCCTTTGACCGACTTCCCTGTAGGCTGTAACTGCTGAAAATTCGAACAAATTCTAGTGCAATTTTTAGCAGAATATATGCTTTTGCTTGGCCGACAGAGCTAACAAGGCTACCTAGCTATATGTTAAGCACTTGAATTGCTGAACGCAGCCCATGTATCACTATCAACACGAACCTGAATACCTGATCGCTGGGAGCCGATAACGATTCCGCTGTCGCAGCCAGCTGCCAAAATTCAGAATCTCCCAATCCTGTGCGCCTTTGCATATGTTCTTGGATAGTTGGATGTGGTTGTCAGAATCTAGCTAGCACCCTGGAGACTGGAGGAGAGCAGAAGGAGGATCTGCAATAGGCCCAAGTTGGGTGATAATTTGATTTGAGAGGATAGCGTGTACCGTTCAGTTTAAGAACCAACTTATCTTTCTATTTATGCTCTTCGTGGATCTTAGGCTTCCACACCCTTTGGGATCGGAGATCTGTACAACTATGCATGTTTACGTGGCCTCATTCAGTTCGACACAAGTGTTTTCAGTATTTTTGCACGGTGCTCTCCAATATATGCATGTCAAAAGTAGAATAGACTAGCGATATTCTTTTCATGGACTGCAGAAATTGTTTCTACCACGGTACCGTACAAATAAGTTATAATCAAACTTGCATTATAGCAAAAAAGATGAACCTACAAGAAAATTTGGTTGCGGAAAAAAATATTTGAGCAGCAGCATTTCCTTGGTAAATTCAGTTTAAGTATTAAATTATAAAACTAATGACATGTAAATAGAACAATATATGTATCTAGGCAATGAAATTAACATGAGACCCCCCCCCCCCCCCCCCCAAATGTGAAGCCAAGATCTATAATAAAAAATAATTTAGATCAAGAACTTGTCTTCTTGGCCCGCGAGAAAAGAAGTCTCTTGCTCTCCAATTTCAACCTTTTTTATCTTGAAGTTCCTCCAACCCTCACAAAATCAGACTAACCATCGAGGTTTTGAAGAGAACTGAAACCTCTGAATGCACTAGGGTTTAAAACATATACACTTTACATTCTTGCTGTTAGCTTATGGGTCTTAGAGAAGAACATCAAAAACATGAAAACATGAAATCAGAAAATTCACCACCAAGTGGAAACGGCGAAAATGATCGCATCAACACTCGGTTTGTGAGGGGGGGGGGGGGGGACACCGTTAGCTCTCAAGCATAGTTTTCAAGGGAAATATCGAGACATGGTAGACCTATATATATCATTGTCTCCATTGTTAAAAACTAATGCAAAAGAAACACAAATCTATTTTTGTAAAAACTTAATCTACACAAGAAAGGTTGGTCGAGATAACCAATTGGCGGTGAGTGAAATTTTCTAGTAAGTGCCATACTTTTTGGATCATCAACGACTGGGATTTTCTATTTATCTTTCTTATTTTATATTTCCAAAACTATTCTAATAACTAGAAAATTGATCATTATTCAGTTTTGACATGCTGTTGCATGTCTACCATTATGTCATTATTCTGAGTTCTACCCCTCTTATATATATGCAGATTTTTTCATAAGTGTCATCAAAACTTGGAAGATGCGGTTTTTCTAAGTTTCAAAACTTGGAACAGGTTATACTTATTGCATGGCTAGATTAGGGCGGAGCACTGCACCGGGTGATATTCTTCGTGCGATCTTTCACAGACGGACAATCTATTATTGTGGCGATTCACCGAGATTTGTCCACAAGCGTAGATCAACATTTTTCTTAAGTGGTGCACACAACACCATGTATCGTCTAATTTACACTTGGCATGGCCAATGTTTAAAATTTCCTTTTGAAAAAGGAAATAAAACATTGGTCTTTGCATCCAGCGATGCACAAAACCCTTTATTAAGAACAAGTATTTTTATATGAATGTGACACCTGATGCTTAAGCTCATTGCCGCACATCCCAATGCATGGAGGTGCACCCCACCATCTTTTTTGTAGGGGTCATCTCCATGTCTTTGCATGTATTTTATTGGCTGGATTTCATGATGTTGTCCACCGCCGGCGAGAACTATGGTGGTGTAACAACTACGGGTTATACTGCAGCTTCGTCTAGAATTTTGAACAAGAGTGTCATGGTTGTAATTTTCTCTTTGTTGGGATCATTCCTACTTGTTTCGAACTCTCAGAAAAATAGGTATAATTTATTTTCAATACACATAGAAATTATTACATCTAGTTATCTAAGACATGTGTTCTCTGTTATCCTTTGATAATGGAACAGTTTCCGGTGCAAGGGCGTATGGAAAAAAAGAAATTATTACATCACATTGAACATTTTTCTCGATATGTCTGTACAAATTTATAAAATTAATTGTGACTTGATTAATTATTGTTCGATAGATACTTAGACACTCACTTTAGAAAACACTAATCACCTTTTTTTGTTTGGAAAGCGTCATATATTAATATCAGAAGATATCAATTGCACCCAACCTCTGCAACAACGCATTGCCTAGCAGTCATACGGATGCACACATAAAAAAAGAATTACAAAAAAAAGTCCTGCTACAGTGACCCATTCGTTGAAACAACAGTACTACCACCACCAAAACAGCACCAGAAGTCCAGCTTCTTCAAAAGCGACGCCTCCAAGAAGGAAACAATGCACAAACACCATCATCGTCTGATCATAGATCTTAGGTTTTCATCCTGAAAAAAGTCCACACTCTCAAAACAATACCTTCAACAAGGCCATTGCCAGACACAAACAATTAAGCCAGATCCTGGGTTTTCACCATAAAAGATAGGAATGTGAACGTTTCCTATGTAGTCGTCCCCACCCGCCTGCCACTGCTCCAAGTCACGAGTCACAAAGCCAAGTTATTATCACCACCCACACTTGAACCAATACTATTAGTCCTCAGACCTCGGTCTCCATGATATTCTCCATCAACACCTTGAAATAAGAACATGCCTCATATTAACAGTTAACAGAGCTTCAAAGTGTTCCCTCTGAATCCAAACAATTAGAGTAAAACATGGTATGTGTGCGTGCATGTGGGTGGTGTGACCACATGCACGCCACATGCATGATGTGTTGATCCCCATGATATGTGTGCGTGCATGTGGTCACACATGCATGCCGATGCTTGCATGGGCGCGTGCGTCCTTGTGGCGGTGCATGCATGGATGCGGCCACATGAGATCTAATCCTGATACACATGCATGGGTCAGATAGTGATAAGCTTTATTATTACCAGATCACAGCCGTTGAGATAACCGGAACTTGGCCGGCTCTGATTGAGCTACACTTAAACTGTACTACGACGTGCATGCATGCATCCTAGAATTGCTATATATAACTGCATCAACTACTAAATTACTGACGCATGACTCTGTACTTTCTCTGCAGATCTACCTAGGTCCTATGTGTACCTAAAGTTTCAGTTATAAACTGCACGAGGGCTCTCATTAACCCCTCTCATATGGTCGATGATCGTTATGTACATATGAAATATGCAAGCTACGGTGACCGTATATACAGCAGGCTCTACTGATGTTCAGCATTTTAGCTCCTACTACAAATCAATGTATAGCTTATATATATTAATGTACAAGTTACCACAGGAACTCAGGAAGTATATATTTATGTTCAAAAAAGCATTGGTCCCACATACACGTTGACAGTTTACTTTTCTCATGCATACCTGGATCGATCACCCCGTGCGTAGGGTTTGTAAATTAAGATTCATTTTGCAACTTGTGGGGGAATC
Organism: Avena insularis; assembly: GCA_023614405.1. Lineage (NCBI taxonomy): Eukaryota > Viridiplantae > Streptophyta > Magnoliopsida > Poales > Poaceae > Avena > Avena insularis. Next base: position 345,439,272 of record CM042685.1, on the reverse strand, counting down.
AGTTCATATAGATAGAAAAGAAAATGAAGTATCGAATCAAATTGATCTCACATGGGTCCATTTACTCCAAGGATCCAGGCTTTCGACTCATAACAACTAGTGGGAATCGCTCAACATTTCCCAACATATAGTAGGGAAATAATTGGTTCCGCGGCGAGAAGTAGTCAAACTAATACATATACTGTAACATCACAGGATTTTTACAAATTGGATATAAAAAAATGTATTTTCATTTCATTCATCATGGTATTTCATGAAAAACCATAAATTAAAAATCTTTTGTCAAAACCTTAATTCAAATCCCTAAATCATTTATTAGGGTTCTATTTGAAAAATGTAGTTAGTATTAAATTTGGACTGAAATAAATATTCCTAAATCTCCTAAAAGAATTTTTTTTTGGAATTATTCCACTTATATTTAAAGCTTAAACCCTATTTTCCTCTTTTTTCAATTTGGCCATATAGTGCTTTATATGCATAATGGCAATCTTGTTTTTGTTTTGGTCAAAAGTATTTTGTATTTTGATTTTATAAAAAATTGGAAACTAGGTTTGCTCATTTAAAATTCATATGTAGAAGATATAAAAAAATACTAAACAAAACAAAAACTACCCGGACTAACCTACTCGGGCCGTCCCACTACACCCGACCACAGCCAGCATACACCGGGTCGATCCAGGTTTGCATCAATTTCCATGCGGAATTCACTCTTTTGACTTATCTCTACTCAAACGTCGATAACTTTTAATCTATAACTCCGAATCGACTTTCATTCTTTTATGCTTGTTCCGTACTCCAAACGTCTTTTGCTCTCATTATGGCATGAACTTATTTTCCTTTTCGAAATCTCAAATCTACACGTGCTCGAATCATATTTTGTTTCTTAACCCATCTAAATTTTGACGTTTGCATTTGGATCCAACATGAAAGTTGTAGATCACGTTAAAACATTTCAATCCAAAAAAACGTCACCTCTTTTCATCAATCATAGCTAGAGAATTTTGCGTCACAATATTTCAGATCTGATTGAGTACATCTAAGATCAACTCGCGCTCGTTTCTTCAAATCCAAATTTCTTTGGTGAAAATATAGAACTAAGAAATCCCCACAACTTTATGTTAAAAGTTTTTCTATTTGATGTACGAATTTGTCTCTCTAACATAAATTTATGTCTAATCTATTCCGGAGCTAAAAAATGGATTAAGTCAGAGTTACCCTTGAACCGAGTTGAACCCGAGTTGAAGCAAAAGTCGGAGCAGTCGAACCGCATCCTCCGATCTTGATCCAACAGCCGCAAACACTTTAATTAGCCAAAGAGGTACCAGGCAATCAGACGCTGCCACGTCGCAGGGGTTATTCCCAACATATTTCGTTAATTTATTAAATAGTTAAAGATTATAGCAATCTTGTAAAATCTATAAGAAAAGATTTATAAGTCTAAATTTGGCAAATAATATACCGATCAAAAGTTAATGTTACGTAGAACACTATTTCAAGAGTAGTTCTAACTTGTACTGTATAGTTTTCTGTCAATAATTTAATTGGTTTAATAGTCTTTCTATAGTATTTAATTCATACAAAAAATATAGATCCAAGAAATACAAATAATATATCCATAGATTTTTAATTTCATGTAGAATACGGATCAGGCGTTAGATCTAACATTTAGCAAAGTTAAAATTTTAAATGATTTAAACACCTTTAGTTGGTATTTAAATCATAAGAAGATAGCAATTTCTCCAAATTGAGTGAACCGAATTTATGTTTGTTAGTTTTTATCATACTTATCAACACAAATTGCAAACAAAAATATTTGACATGGTTTTAATAGAAAGTTTTGCAGAAATCTATGAACCAAATTGTAATAGTAATTAAATCATAGAAAATAGCACTAAATGATTCTTAGGTGATTCATATTGCTACTGTCTCTGAATTTAATTACCTATCCATTAATATTTATTTTATAATTTAATATGATAGGAATATCAGAAGTTGAATTAAAATGAGTAAACCATCTTTAAATTGATATAGTTTTAATCTAAATGATTTATTGCGTTAAATGGTTTTCCACATGCATCATGTGATCTAATAATATCCAGAGAACTAAATACAACCATTGTGACATATTAAATCATCATGCATGCATTTGTTCATCACTGTTTTATTGTATTGTTGCATGTTTGCAATGTTTTGAATGGTGTTTTTGTGGTGCTTTATTTCAAACATTAGATTGTGAGGAATGTAACCATTGTGATTGTGACGAGTGCAATCATTGCAATTGTGAGGATTGTTTAAATGACTACATCAACTAAAGACAAGTGGCACTACATCATAAATGTCCTAATTATTTCCCTATGCATTGTAGTTGATTTTAGTAGAAGTGCGTGTGTAGGAATATTTTATACTACATGCTATGCTAAGTCCTATTTAGAATATCCTTTTGTATCTTTATTAGTTGAAACATCGTAATGGTAGTATGAATAGCCTTGCTATAGATTCTTGGTGGAATATCATGTTATGATTGTATAAAGTGTTGGAAACTATATGTTTTATATAATAAAACAAGTACTTGATGAGTCACCTGGGTGGAATGTGGATACTTAGTTGCGAATAATGTGGCGACGAAGGGAACATATCTTCGGTTATCTCTCTCATGTGTTCACTAGAAGAATACCACCTAGGAAATTAGAGATTGACATGTTTCTCGTACAGTGGCTTCTAGTACAGCCACATGCTATATGGGCTTTGGCTTAATCCATTATATAGCGGAAGACTCTTGCATTGGTAACTCTTCAGGTTAATTAGAATTATGTATTGGAGGTATATCCTTGCATGTGTGCCTATAGATGTACTAGCATTGTGTATTGTGAGGACTTCTATGAAAATATTTCATCACATTCTCGAATCTACCGGTATACCAATTGGTGTGTACTAAACCAGCGTCCACTGATGGCGCCAACATGAGATTTTATCATGTGGGTAAAGTGTACAACTTCTGTAGAAAATCAAATTCTAACTACTAAGTCGTGTTCCCGGTTACGAACAATATTGAGCAACTAAGGCCTGAAGCTTATGGATGATATTGGCATTCCAATTTCTCAATGTAAAATTTGGTGGTTTCAACAATGGAGTAGCACTTGGAGTTGCCAAGTTTATAATGGTATGTTGAAGGATTAAAACTATTTTCAAAATATAGGATAAAAATATTGCTTTATGCAAATAATCCTAAAACTCCACTTAGCCAAATATGCAAGTAATTTATAGGTTCCATTTTGTATCCACATACTAGTGACACTTGCCAATACATCCAATGTATTAACCATTTATGGATACAACCTTTCATGTTGCAGGTTATTTCGTTTCTGAGTGATCGTTATAGATCGCGAGACTCCACTCAACATTTGTTCGGCTGTGGCACATTTGAAGGATGTAGATATATCTTGTTATCGTTTTCTGTTGTGTACAAGATGCAATCATTGCAAAATCTGGATCATATTTGTTATATTTATGGTACACCATTATATTTAATATCATTTTACACTATGTGTGCTAATGAACTGATCCAGAAATTAACACTATACACAGAAACTCAGCCTTATCAGGCGAGGGTATTACATATACGAATAAAGAGATATTAAAAAAATACTTACAAAGACATAATTAAGATCGATCCCGTTTTAGAGTCATATCATCCTATTTTCACCATGTGCACATTTATCATCTACAATTTCATGTTTGAATTATGTACTCCCACCAATTGAAGTGACTATGTCCCAATCAACGAAAAATAAGTTTTTTAGTAGAGTAAAGTCGATAACTATCCGATTAAGATGACTGTATTTTCACAGATTTCAGCATAAAGTAAGGGCCAAGGCTTGCATTGCTCTCCACTATATATGTTTCCAACCATCTTTGTCAATGAAGCATGTTGCCCCTGATTTGTGAGGAAATAAATTTATTGAAATTGTAGAGAGAAAAAATATCTTACAAATGTCACGCAACACACACTATACACTATACAGATCGGGTCTATTAATGCCCCTTTCGCACCGTGTGCGGTTCGAACGTTCCTACGGGCCAAAAAATCCAACGTGTGCCCTTGGCCTAGGTGCGGCCATTCATGTGCATATCGCAAATGCCAAAGATATAAAACTATGAGAAATATATCGCACATGATTTGTCCTCAATAAAACATCAATGGTTGTGAAAAACATCACATACTAATAACTGTGTGTAATTTATTCACTAAGATTACATATTTAAGATCGTATATGTTTTGTTGCGCTATCTTAGACTAGCAGGAAACTACATTTGTGTGTGTATGTGGCTGCCATTCGTTCAGCGTGTGTAGGCTAGCTGCTCGCCAGATGTACATGTACATGCTCTGCACAATACAATCTCCTTTGTATTCTTTTACTATTTTATTGCAGGATCGAGCTGAAGTAATTTTGTACTATATATATTGCTATTGGAACAATTAATAGACATCTCATAAATGCTAGTGTGTTATATCCATTTTTGTATGACTCAAGCAAATTTATCAAGTAAATATATATTATATAGTACTTGTTAATTTGAAGTGGACTTATAAGGTTATATAGTTTGATTTTCATATTCCGCCGATAACGCAAAGAATTTGTATAATTGTACATAGATAAGTACCCTGCCTCTAACCATGAGAATCAATAGCAATGTAAACTTTGTTGCTAAACAAGGAGAATAGTGTAGTTTTGGCAACAATTTGCCAGTTAATCATATTTCCAAACAATAAATACATATGTGTTGCAGTCACATTAACAGAATCAACATACTCAATAAAAATATATTTATATTAATATGATCTCACTTAAAGACACCACTTGTGCCTAGTTTTTCCCATCATATTTATTTCACGGTATCAATTGCTTTAGCTTTTAAAAGAAAGCTTGCCCTGTAACACCTCTAAATCACCTAAAAGGATGGAAAATTGGGTATCAATTAGCCACAACATGCAAAAAGAAAATCTAGTTTATGAGAAAGCTTTTTTTCTATTTCAAGTGGACAACAGAATAAAATAAAGTCTGGATTAAACTTTCATCCCATAGACATGGTCATGCACAAAAAGGTTGGATCTAGATTTCCGATATTATTCTCTCATCCAAAAAGCAAGATATATATGCTTATGCTAGCTTCTTGATCTTATGGGCAGCACACATCAGCTTTCCGGTGATGGAATCCAATCTTTGCAAGTAGCTATTTGGAGATATTGATTACATTTCTTTAAACAACCGTATAGCTAGATCCTCTACAAGCAACAATTTGCTATTTTTTCATGCCCGGTGCTCAGCTCTCTAAATATATGATACAATCATACAAAGGAGTGTATTTTTGACGCAATAAAATTTAACTCTCTTCGAGCCTATGCATGCATTTTGTCCATCAATCTATGGGACTTTGCTTGCATCATATATTTGTTTTACATGCCAGAACTTGGTAACATTCGACATTATGCAGGATTATACACGAAAGCAAATACACGCAGATCAGAAAATGTTATTCTGAACCTAGCTAGGTTCACATGAACCCATTATTGTGTGAAGCTTGACAAATTTTGTATTGGTATGTTTTGAAAGATTGAGAAAAAACTCTTTTTTTTATACTATTTTTTTTTGTAGAAAGAAGGTAGACACATGTCCTGGTATATTTGCCCTTGGTCCACAACATAACACATCTTGCCAAAACGTTTATATTGTGCAACGGGGAGAGTATTTTACATGTCTGCTTTGAATATTTGAGGATGCGATTGAGGACATGGCAGGATGCCGAGTTGAATCACGACGTGACCAGGCCAAAGAGATAGAAAGGTAGATCCCCCACTTCCCTGGGACAGAAATGTTTGTTCCTTGGTTCACCTCCACACTCCTCTCCTAGTGGCTGGCTGCCTCTCAACCTTATTCTTCTTGTTTCTTCTCCCTCACTCCGTTTTGACATCCAGCCCATCACCATATGCACATTATTCCCTTCTGCCGTCCCCCAAAACGATCATAGAATCCTCCTCGTCTCCCTCCTCGACTGCCGCCTATAAGTAGCACCACGTCTCACACCATTCTTCTCATCTCACCAGCAGCAAGCGAGCCCACGGTTCCAAAGGGTACCAGCCTCGGGGATTCAGATCATAAGCTAGCTAGGTGGTACCTAGTTCTCTCTCTCTCTCTCTCTCTCTCTCTCTCTCTCTCTCTCTCGATCAATGGCGTCACTGTCGATGAGCGCGGCGAGGGCGGGGTGGACCCCGAAGCAGAACAAGCTGTTCGAGCAGGCGCTGGCGGTGCACGACACCGACACTCCCGACCGCTGGCACAACGTCGCACGCGCTGTCGGCGGCGGCAAGTCGGCCGACGACGTCCGGCGCTACTACGAGCTGCTCGTCCTCGACGTCGCGCGCATCGAGGCCGGAAATGTGCCCTTCCCCGTCTACCGAGCCCCCTGCCCCGGGCCCAACCACAACACCGCCGGTGGACGCGGCACGGCCTCCCTCGCCGGCTACGAGACCGACAGGTTCATAACTATGGCATCCTTTTCCGAGTAGCTCTTGTCGATTGATATATTCTAGACAAATAACTAATCTGGTAGAAAATTTATGGGCGTGCAGGTTGAAACACTTGAAGATCTAGGTCGGTGATGGTATCGACTGAAGGAGCATGTGCATACTGAATGGGGGACACGATATGATATGTTATTTATATGCATGCTCGCATACTTGGTGTCCATGTCAACGTCTCCATATGCAAGGGCTAGCTGGAACAAGGAGTCGACCGAACAGATGCATGCATGTTAATAATAGTGTGATTAGTGTGTATTCTTGATGTACAGATATTTATGTTGTCTGCACCTGTAACCATACCATATGTCTATATCAATAAGAAGAAAATGATGTTATACATGTACACACTAATCAAATAAAAGAGGAAATTAAAAAAAACATAATTGTGGCTCTATTTTCACAAAAAAACACCATAATCCAAGTTTATGACAGAAAACCGCCGGCATTGCGTAATTGTTTTTCAGAGAACACTGATCGCTCTCATCGCTCGCGCTAACGGCTATTATGACAGGTGTTAGGTGGCCCCTGTTGTCAATACCTGTTAGATCGAGTAGAGCGATGGCCACCAAAGAAAATATAAATGACGAAGTGGAATAATTTGTCATCCAAAGGATCAATGTGGTTTAGTGATAGGAGTTTTAGATATAAATACTTACTTGGAAAGTGATTTTTTTTTAAAATGAACAAGGGGTGTGTGAAAACATTTACAAAACAAGTATTTGCACTCTAAGACGTTATCTCAAGTGTAAGCGAAACAATGTGACTTTTCCCGATGAGTGTGAAAAATCATTTCCTTGATAGAGGGTAGTTTCAAATAGAAGACAAAATACAAAATTTTGGAAGGACATTTGGTTAGGAGACGCCCACTCCACTTGCTCAGGACTATCCGTATTTATACAACATTGTTTAGCAAAAAGAAGTTTCAGTGGCCAATATACTTTCGCAAGCACTCCTATACATAGGTTTTAGACGGGCTTTGACCTGAAACAAATGTTCTATATGGTTGTATTTAGTCAAAAGTTAAAGGATATTGGATATCTCAATCTCCAAATATTTTTAGATGGGATCTAACCGCTTCAGACTCTTTGTTCGTTAAATCTTGGTACCTTGACATTATGAATGGATACACTATGTTTTTTGACATATATTTTAAAAATGAAGGTACCATCGAAAATCAAGATCTTCATGTGGTTTGTTCCTCGCAGAGTTTTATTAACCAAAGACAGAAATTGGCAACAAAATAAAAAATGTAGTTTTTGTGACAAATAAGAGACGATACAACACTTATTCAAATCTTGTCCTTTTGCAAAAAAAAGAACACCTCTAACTAATATCAATAACATACTTGTTCAGAAATTGGTTGAATGGTATTGCTAAGAAAGATAAAGTTTAAATTCGAGCGAGAGTTTTGCATTTTACTTTGAGTCATTCGAAACATATCTAGTGATTTTGCATTTAACAAATCAAGAGCTCTCTCCTTTTTACAGGCTAACCCTCTTTTTAGCTTTATGTCTTCTTGTTGATAAAACGCACTTCATCTTTTTTATTTTTGTAATACGGTTGACTCGGTTCAATCTTATATGATCCATAAATATATTGTGTTCTGGTAAATTTTATTTATGCAATAGAATGGCCATATGCATCGATCGAGGCCGGGCTTCCCCATTTTGGAAAAAGTATCGGTTTTCTGGTTTTCTTGTAGGCATTGTGGAAAGCCCGCATCATATATGGGTGTGTCACATGCCTGGCCCATAGTACCAGAGAGCCTGTTATCCATCCGCTTCAATTGGGCCATGGCCTAGGGCCTATCCCGCGGTAGAAAATTCCGCGCGTCTTGGCCAACTCCGGTGGCTCACGCCTGAGCGTTGAGTCGGGCCCATTAGATTCTGTGTTGCTGGATTTTGTTTTTTCTGGTGGATTTTCTATTTAGTTTTTCGGCGGTTTTCTTTTTTTTCGTGGGTTCAGTTTTCTGGTTTCTGCCTGGTTTTATTTTTTCTCTTCTTGTTCATTTTGTTAAATATGGTCATTTTCTAAATTTGAACAATTTTCAAAAGGTGGACATTTTAATTTTTGATTGTTTTATTTAAATTTATACTCTTTTAAAACAATTTTCGAATTTGAAATATGGAGCAGCGTACAAGCCAACTTTTTCATGACGGTACAAACATTTCAGTCAGCCCCGAACGCTCAGCTACAGAAGCTCAACTGCAAAGCCTCACCTGCCCCTGCCCGTACATTCAAAAACCAAACTCGTACTACTGATTTCTGCATATTACGTTGCACCACGCAACCTGATTTGCTTGCAAGGATTTTTCTGTCAGAAATCTGCATCTCCGGCCATTCTGACATGGGCCCTGCACCAACTCCTGCTCACAGAAATTTGATACACTGAGGCCGTGCATCAGCATGACAGGATACATTATCGGGTACTCTATTACTAGTATTAAGCGTGTCACCCACTGTACTGTACTGTGAGCCAATTAAACAAAACCTGCTGTTTTTGGCTATGGTTCGACCACATGGTCCGGCACTGTGGCACGACGTACGGCCTTCCCGTTCCGGACATGCTCAGCAAGTGGCGCACGATGACCCAAGATTATCCTAGACACTAATCAAGCATTATCTAGATTTTGTAGAGTCCTAGACTCCTAGTACCTGACTGCAACTACTTTGCATAATTGCATTAGTATATGTGCTGATGATCGATCAGGATCTTGAAGCCTTTTTAGCAGTTTAATTTGCACAGTCTTATATTGTGGAACGGAGATAGTAAATGGCATCAACCTACTCTCTGCGTGCATGATCATCCGGGCGCGTGCATGCATGGGCGCGTGTTTATTAATGCTACGTGCTGTCCTTTCATGAGTCCCCGTAATATCTTTGTGTCATTTCTCATTCATTACTTCTAATGATCGGATCTTATCATTTGTCTAGTCATACCTAACCTAAACAATGAGCGTAAGTGAATCCGTGTCGGATCGTCGGTACTCCCTTCCATTCAGAAAATATAAGACATTTTAGCTTTTTGAAATAAATGTATCTACTATCTAGACGTCTTTTACTGTATAGGTTCATTCCGAACCTCTATTAAACTATACACTAAAGCATCTACTCCCTCCGACTCGTATTATTTGACTTGGATTTGTCAAAATTTGAATGAACATATATACTAAATAGTGTCTACATTTAATCAAATTACAAATTTGAGTCAACTAAGATGGGTTGAAGGGAGTAGATACATTCGATTCATAAGGCTAAAACGTCTTATATTTCTGAACAAAGGGAGTACAACTTTATGACGATCATCCCCAAAAGAATGAGCAACAACATAAGAAACATCCCTCCGGTACTGCCATCTGATCTGAAAGTTGGGCCTCTTGTTAAGCATGTTCTTCATACGGTACAGTGTTGCTGACATTGCTGTTGATAAGAAGCATTAGTTCCGGAAGTACTATCGTTGTCCGTTGAGCAGCAAGCAAAATGCCTGCAAGGGAGGGCAGCGAACAGACACAGATAGAGAACCCAGCAACAACAAATAATTTCTTTTACCAGACACGAATACATGTGTAGCCGCTGCGTCTGTCTTTGATTCCTTCCTTGAAGGGATCAGTACCTCGGATCATTAACAGCACCTGAAAGAAATGTATAGGGATTATGGAGACAAGAACGACCGGAGCAGATAAGTTTGATCGTTCGGTAGCACCATATGATGGGGCTAAACCTCAACCACTGTTGCACCAGTGCTGCTTATCAACCTCTGCTGAACTCATCTAACATGAGCGTTTGCTGTATATATTGAAGGAAAAGCAATTTAGCTACTGTGCTACACTTTCAGAGGATTGTTGGTAACAGGCACTCGTTATAGATATATATTTTCCGGCGGAGAATAGTAGTCCAAGGACAGTATAAATGATCCTTGTGCTAGGCTGCGTGGCTACGAATGACCTGAGCTGGTTATTTTCATCCAACTTTCTAGATGAAAGTGAGACCAAGGTAACATCTTCTTCACAGGAGGTGTGCGTTGAAGGCGAGGTTAACATCATGTCATAACCTGACGCTTACAAAAGTTGTATGCTCAGTCGACGGTGAAATGTACCAGTATAACCTAAACGTGGCCAAACCGGTTTAGATCAAAGTAGGCGCATATATAAGTGGCACCTGCGCGGAAAAGGGGCGTCGGCTTCGCCATGTGTCGCGAAATCCTGCTTGTGAGGATAACATATATATATTTGGCCGCGTTCAATTCCTATTTCATTTTAAGAATTTCACCTTGTGTTCTGATTATGTAGAAATATACAAGACACGGCTATTTTCATGACTTGTATGCTACAACAGATAGTAACATTTGCACATGTAAAATAAAAGAGTGACAAATAAAGTAATATTCTTTAGAAAATAGAAAAGCTCTCATTATCCCCGGCCTCTACATCGGTATATGCACTAGCCCATAGTTTATTTTTCCATAAATAAAATATATTAATATCATGAAGATGTCCATTGCACTCATGCTCTCCACCAACAAGACGTTCAAGATACCAAGGATGCACACGGTCAAAAAAGGAAAATTAAAAAAGACCCTGCCATTGCGATCAATCGCAATAGCAGCACTCAAACCACTACAAAGACAACATCCGGACTACAGAAGAGGTTCTCGAAAAGCAAATTCTTCAAGAAGGAAACAATGCAGAAGGATTGTCATAGGCTGGTCAAAAATATTTGGTTTTCTCCCTAGAGAAAGACCGAGTTCCCAAAAACAATGCTTTCGATAAGGTCATTGCTAGGTATAACCAATAAAACCAGATTTTGGGTTTTCACCTTGGAAATCACGACTCGAGGAGCACCACAAAAAATGCAATCCTCTAGTGCTGCTAGCCCCCACTTGCCGCGAGACAGCTGGTGCAAGCCACCAAACACCTGACACACATGTATGACATGTCTAGAATGCGCAGAAATATTGCCTCGCAAGCCATATCTATACAACAACATGTGCAACATAGTCTTTGTTGTAACAAATACACCTCTCCGCCATAACTTCAAGACCTCCAATCGCAGTAGACATGAATTTCTCCACCTGTGCCAATATCATGGGAATATAGTCTTAGACATATCCTATGACACCAACCAGAAAGGGAATTTTCATGTCGCGCTCTCATGAAACCGCACTGACTGATTATACAAGTGTGCATGACTGAATGTTCTGATCTAGAAATACAGGGGCACCATTAGGGTGTCAGTTGAGATCCCACCAAACTCTCACTTCTAGTTCATTTCTCAAATTCTAGTGTAAATGTTTGCTCCAAATTTACACTAGATTTTGGCAAATGAACTAGAAGTGGGATTTTGGTGCGATCCCACTTGACTCCCTAGGAAACATGCGCCAATCCACGAAGATCTCCGACATGAAGACCAAAAATCATCAGTGGCCAGATCGAGGAGGCTGAGATCAAGCAAAACGGCAAGTTGGCGAAAAAGATCACTAGGGCCAAGCCACATTTATTATGTCCAAGCCAACAAACCCCACGTCGCTAGTCGGCTCCCTGTCGGATTGGAGGCCCTGATCTTCCCATTGGCAATCCGCATGCTTGGTCGACAGCGAAGAAGGCGGCAATAGAGAATGGTTGGGATGATTGCCTCTTATGGCAGTGGCCGTGAGTAGAGATAGTGGAGAGGGAAATGGGAGGGACTCGGCGTGGGGGGCTCCTAAGACGCCCACAATGACCTAGGGCCTCCGCCGTCGGAACTCATGGAGCACCACCGGAGGAAAACCTCCACCACCACCCGACACAGGGACACCACACTCATCGTTGCGTATCGACGGGCCGGCTTTGCCGCCCGGCAACTCTAGCGGTCGTATTCGTTGCCCACCAACCATAGACCACTTTTGAATTTGGGCCCGCCGCCATGGCGAGGGCCGTCGGCAATGATGACTAGGGGGTTTGGAGTTGGGGTTGGCTTCTGGAAGCGCGTGTGTCACCCCCGGTGCCTCCTTGGGGTGTGACACGAGGGTTCTTTTGGGATTTTTTAGAAGCCAACATTATGTTAAAAGTCGGCCTAATAAAAAATGTGACAGAACACACATATATGTAAAAAGTATCCCAAACAGACATGGGTATTGTAATGACATGTATGCTACCACATTAGTATCATTTGCATGAAAAACATAAAAGAGTAACAAATAAAGTTAAGATAGGATGAAAACTGGCCTCCTAGCTTGTAGCTAACTCAGTTTCCTTGATGTTAACTAATTGCAAGCATGTTCAGAGGAAAACGCATGCTTTTATTTCTAGTTTCTAGCCATCCCACTGTTTGTCTCTTAGCACGCTATCGGGACCAAATAGCTGAGGTGACGCTGTAGTTTATAACTAAAGAGATCAACTTTATATTTTAGCTAACATACGATTTTTGCACGCGTAAAAAAGTTACTCTTAAGAGACAATGTATTAAGGTTATTTGTTTCCTTATTAAAATACACCACTCATTGAGATAACACACCAAGAGCTATAATATGTTGCGGACGGCTTATGTATCTTTCAAGGTGTAGAAAACGTTAGTAGGAACGATCCGGGGTGGATATTCCTTACTCAAATCCAGGGTTGGGGTGGCTATTCCTTACTCAAATCCAGGGTTTCCACCATCCGGGGTGCCCTCGCCAACACAAAGAAGTTAGACATGATGGCTCAACAATATATCTCGAAGATGAAAGATTTTGCCGCTGAACTTGCTGCTGCTGGGAAATCTGTTAATGATGATGATGAACGGAAGGACTATATCCTTAATGGACTGGATGGAAATTTTAATTCCCTTGTTGCTTCCATCAACGCCGTCCCCTCTACATCTCTTAGTGATACGTGCTCATAGCTTCTGGCCTATGAAAATCGTGACAATATGTTGCAATCAACAGGACAAGCTACTGGCTCCTTTGTTTCCTCGGCCAATGCTGCATATGGGCGCCCATATGGGGGCGGACAGGTTCGGCTGTCACCACCACCGCCGTCCCCTGGTTATCAGCAGCACCCCAACTCCTATGCCATGCCCACCATGTATCAACCACCACCATACAACCCCTATCCTCCACAGCCAACAACCCCAACATATCCTTTGCCACCTTACACCTCCTTCTATAATCCATACCAGCCCCAGCCATATCAGCCACCACTCCTGCCATCCCCAACTCCCACCTATCCTCCACCTCCACAGCCGTATTGTGCTCCTCATTCTCCGCCGTCGCAGCAGCAGGCGCGTCCTCCAAACCAGGGACGTCGCCAAAAAGGGGGGCGCAAGGATCGTTGTCGTGCGACCCCCTAGCAGGAAGGTGTGTTTTGTCAGATTTGCAAAAAGGAAGGCCACGATGCTAGTGACTGTTGGTGGCGTTTTGGTGATGATTATGATGATGACACAACCAAGGAGAATAAGGGAGCTTATGGAGTTGATTCCAACTGGGTGATTGACACTGGTGCCACCAACCATACAACAGGACAACTCAACAAACTTCAAATTCATGAAACATATCAAGGGCGTGATCAAGTTCACAATGCTAGTGGACAAGGTATGGAAATTTCTAACATTGGTCATTCAGTTTTGCACACCCACATTGCTCTTTAAGTCTAAAAAACATTCTTCATGTTCCTAAAGCTACCATGAGTTTGCTTTCTGCTCATAAAATTGCCCTAGATAATAATGCCTTTATTGAAATTCACCCATTCTTTTTCTTGATTAAGGACAAAGCCACGCAGCAAATCATGTTTAGAGGTCCGTGTCATGGTGGTCTCTACCCCCTTGTTCCAGTCTCAACGGGGTCGTCGTCCAAGCATGCACTTATCACCATCAAGCCTTCATCATCTACATGGCATCGTCGTCTAGGGCATCCTTCGTCTTTTATTGTGCAACAAGTTCTTAGGAGAAACAGTTTATCGTATACTCCTGAAATAAATTCTTACATATGTGATCCATGCCAACAGGCCAAGAGTCACCAGCTACCATATCCTGTTTCCACTAGTATTTCTTTAGCTCCTTTGGAACAAATATTTTCTGATGTATGGGGTACGGCTCCTCTTTATGTAGGCAAACATGTTTATTATGTAAGTTTCATTAATGATTTTAGCAAATATACTTGGATCTATTTGCTTAATAAACATTCTGAGGTGTATCAAGTCTTTCTTGACTTCCAAAATTATGTTGAACGCCAGTTTGATAGAAAGATTCTCACTATGCAAACCGATTAGGGTGGTGAGTATGAAAAATTAAATGGCTTCTTTCAACGTGTAGGCATTGCTCATCATGTCTCATGTCCCCATGCACATCAACAAAATGGTTCCGCTGAACGAAAACATCATCATATTGTTGAGGTTGGCCTTGCCTTGCTTGCCAACTCCTCCATGCCACTCAAATATTGGGATGATGCCTTTATCACTGCTACCTTTCTTATAAATTTGTTGCCTGCAAAGGTTCTTAATATGAAAACTATTGGGTATACCTTCTATCATAGATCCGAAGGCAAAATCTTCATTGCAAAGAATGGATCCTTTCTAGAGAAGGAATTTCTCTCGAAAGAAGTGACTGGAAGGAAAGTAGAACTCGACGAGGTTGTCGAACCTTCTCTCGAACTTGCGAGTAGCACAGCACCGGAAGAAGTTCCTGTGGTGCCTGCACCAATAAGAGAGGAAGCTAATGATGATGATCATGAAACTTCGGTTGAAGTTGCTATAGAGCCTCGCAGGTCAACGAGAAATCGTACCACTCCTGATTGGTATGATTCCGTTATGAATGTCATGTTGGTGGACAACACCGATGACCCTGCGACATATGAGGAAGCGATGATGAGCCCAGATTCCAATAAATGGCAATAAGCCATGAAATCCGAGATTGGATCCATGTACGAAAACCAAGTATGGACTTTGGTGGACTTACCTGATGGCCGGAAGGCTGTCGAGAACAAATGGATTTTCAAGAAGAAAACAGATGCTGATGGTAATGTTACTGTCTATAAAGCTCGACTTGTCGCAAAAGGGTTTCGACAAATTCAAGGAGTTGACTACGATGAGACTTTCTCACCGGTAGCGAAGCTAAAGTCTGTAAGGATTATGTTAGCAATCGCTGCATATTATGATTATGAGATATGGCAGATGGATGTCAAAACAGCATTCCTCAATGGAGACATTGATGAAGAGTTGTATATGATGCAACCCAAAGGTTTTGTCGATCCTAAGGATGCTAACAAGGTATGCAAACTTCAACGGTCCATTTATAGATTGAAGCAAGCATCCCGAAGTTGGAATCAACGTTTTGATAAGGTGATCAAAAGTTTTGGTTTTATACAAACTTATGGAGAAGCTTGTATTTACAAGAAAGTGAGTGGGAGCTCTGTAGCATTCTTAATACTATATGTAGATGACATATTGTTGATTGAGAATGATGTAGACCTTCTTAATAGTGTCAAGGAATATTTGAATAATAGTTTTTCAATGAAGGATCTTGGCGAAGCAGCTTACATATTAGGCATAAATATTTATAGAGATAGATCGAGACGCCTAATATCATTGTCACAAAGTACATATTTGGACAAAGTTCTAAAGAGGTTTGGAATGGAAGATAGCAAGAAAGGGTTCTTGCCCATGTTGCCCAATACGACCTTGAGTAAAACTCAAAGTCCGACAACGGCAGAAGATAGAGAAAGGATGAGTAAGTCTCCCTATGCCTCAGCCATAGGATCTCTGATGTATGCCATGCTATGTACTAGACCCGACATTGCATATGCTGTTAGTTTAACTAGCAGATATCAAAGTGATCCAGGAGTGGATCATTGGACAGCGGTCAAAAACATCCTTAAGTACTTGAGAAGAACTAAGGATATGGTTCTTTCTTATGAAGGTGATGAACAGCTCGTTGTTAATGGTTACACCGATGCTAGTTGGAACACCGATCCGGATGACTCTAAATCACAATCTGGATACGTATTTACTTTGAATGGTGTAGCAGTTAGCTGGAGGAGTGCAAAGCAAAGCGTTGTGGCGAGATCTTCAAGCGAATCGAATACATAGTTGCCGGAGGCTTCACAAGAAGCAATATGGATGAAGGAGTTCATTACAGAGCTCGGTGTGGTTCCAAGTGTGCTGGACCCAATGTCTATCTACTGTGATAACATGGGCGCCATAGCCAATGCGCAAGAACCAAGGTCACACAAGAAGCTGAAGCATATCAAGCTACGTTTTCACGCTATTCGAGAACATGTCCAAGATGGGGACATAAAGATTTGCAAAGTACACACAGATCTGAATATGGCGGATCCGTTGACTAAACCTCTCCTAAGGGCAAAACATGACCAACACCAAACTGCCATGGGTGTTCGGTATATTACCATGTAATCTAGATTAGATGACTCTAGTGCAAGTGGGAGACTGTTGGAGATATGCCCTAGAGGCAATAATAAATGTAGTTATTATTATATCTTTGTGTTTATGATAAATGTTTACATTCATGCTATAATAGTATTAACAAGGAAACATTAATACTTGTGTGATTTGTAAACTAAAATAGAGTCCCTAGTAAAGCCTCTTTATAATACTAGCTTGTTGGTTAATGAATGATTGTGGTTTCCATATCATGAACATTTATTAACAACAAGGTCATATCGTTAGGAGAATGATATGGTGGACATACTCCTATAGATAAGCGTAGCATAAAGATCAAGTCATTTTAATAGTTCAATTGCTATATGCCTTCTGATACATAGTAACCTAATTCTTTCGACCATGAGATCATGCATATCACCTTCACCGGAAGGATGCTTTGATGACATCAAACACCACACCGTAACTGGGTGGCTATAAAGGTGGCATTGAGTGTTCGGAAAGTATTGGTTGAGACACATGGATCAAGAGTGGGATTTGTCCATCCATATAACGGATAGATATACTCTGGGCCCTCTCGGTGGAATGTCATCCAATTAGCTTGCAAGCATGTGACTGGCTCAAAAGGGATCACATATCACGGGAACGAGAAAAGAGTACTTATCAGTAACGAGGTTGAGCTAGGTATGCAGAGATACCGACGATCATAACCTCGGATAAGTAAACTATCGTGAGACAAAGGGAAATTGGTATCATATGTACGTGGTTCATTCGATCACAAAGTAATCATAGAAATATGTGGGAGCCATATGAATTTCCAGATTCCTCTATTGGTTATTGTTCGGAGAAGTGTCTCGATCATGTCCGCATAATTCACGAACCGTAGGGAGACACACTTAAGGATTCGACGTTGTTTTGAGTAGTTATGGAATGATGAGTAAGAGACCAAATGTTGTTCGGAGTCTCCGATGGGATCCGGGATATCACGAGGAGATCCGGAATGGTCCGGAGAATAAGATTCATATAAGGAAAGTCCTGTTTCGGGGTTGGAGAATGGTTCCGGTGTTTTCATCGGGAATGTTCTAGAAGGTTCCGGAATATCCGGCACTCCGGAGGGGAAGGGTACATGAATGTGTCATATCAAGTTGGAATGATTGCATCATGTACTAGGTATCATCGCTGTACAAAATAAAGGGTTTATTCAAATCCTAGTTTGAAAAAGTCAAACGCCAATTTGAAAAGTCAAACGGCTATTTTGGAAGGTGGAGGGGAAGTAGGAAACCTACTTGGGGAGGAGTTCCCTCCCTCCACCGCCGGCCCACTTGGGAGACCGAGTTGGGAGGACTCTCCTCGGGCGCCTCTTCACCTATATAAGGAGGGGCAGGGCTCCCCTCCTAGTACTACACCTGCACCTCTCTAAACCCTAGCCCTAAGCCACCAGCGCCACCACCTGCTGCTGCTGCCGCCGCCGCCTCCTAGGGCAAACCCTAGCCTCCGCCTAGGCAAACCCTAGCCGCCGGCCTTGCCCCCTCCTTGGTGCATCTAAACCCTAGATCGCCGAGGCTCTCTCTCATAGTCCACCATACTCGCCGGCCATAAGCTCATGGGATCTCCCCTCTACTTCCGATACCACGCCGTTGTGCTGCCGGAATCACGAGGAGAGTGCTACAACCTCCGCTGCCTGCTGTAACAAGGGAGAGGAAGGTCTTCGTCGAGTACCGAACGTGTGACCGATCAGGAAGCGCTTTAACGCAGCGCGGAAGGATCGCCACGATCTTGAGATCGGAAAGAGTACGACTACATCACCCACGAGAATCCACTCTCGTTAAACACTTTGGAATCTTCGAGGGTGAGTTATTCCATCGACTCGTTGCTACAATCTAGTAGATAGATCTTGGCTTGTTTGTTTGTATGCGATAGAATTTTTTTGTTTTCCATGCTACGAACCCCTACAAAAACAAGGGAGATCAAGAAAGAGCACCAAGTGTTGATGGTCAATAAGACCACCAAATTCAAGAAAGGCAAGTCTAAGCAAAAGGGACACTTCAAGAAGGGTGGTAAGAAAGTTACCGCGCCTACGAAGAAGACCAAGGCTGGACCTAAGCCCGACATCTTGAGTGCTTTTACCGCAAGGGAGAAGGTCCTCGAAGCGGAATTGCCCAAAGTACTTGGCGGATTTGAAGAACGCAACATCAAGAAGAAAGGTATATTCGATATACATGTCATTGATGTATCTCACTAGTACCGTAGTAGTGCTGGTATTTGATATCGGTTCGGTTGCTCATATTTGTAACCCAAACAAAGCCGCAGAATAAACGGAAGCTAGCGAAGAACGAGGTGACGATGCGTGTCGGAAACGGATCAAAGGTTGATGTGATCGCGGTCGGCACGCTACCCCTTCATCTACCATCGGGATTAGTTTTATACTTAAATAATTGTTATTTGGTGCCTGCGTTAAGCATGAACATTATATCGGGATCTTGTTCATTGCGAGACGGTTACTTGTTTAAGTCCGAGAATAATGATTGTTCGATTTATATGAGTAATATGTTTTATGCACATGCACCTTTGATAGATGGTCTATTCTTATTGAATCTCGATAGTGGAAATACACATATTAATAACATTGAGGCTAAACGTTTGAAATCGAGCGATAACTCGACCTATATGTGGCACTGTCATCTTGGTCACATTGGAGTGAAGCGTATGAAGAAACTCCATTCTGATGGACTTCTTGAATCACTTGATTTCGAATCACTTGAAAGATGCGAAGCATGTCTGATGGGTAAAATGACTAAGACTCCATTTTCTGGTATGATGGAGCGAGCTACGGACTTATTGGAAATCATACATACCGATGTGTGTGGTCCAATGAGTGTATCATCGCGCGGTGGTTATCGTTATGTTCTTACCTTCACGGATGACTTGAGTAGATATGGGTATATCTATTTCATGAAACATAAGTCCGAAACTTTCGAGAAGTTTAAGGAATTTCAAAGTGAGGTTGGGAATCAACATAATAAGAAGATTAAATTTCTATGTTCTGATCGTGGAGGTGAATATCTAAGTTATGAGTTTGGCGAGCATTTGAAGAAATGCGGAATACTTTCACAATTGACACCGCCGGGAACACCACATCGTAATGGTGTGTCCGAACGTCGTAATCGAACTCTCTTAGATATGGTTCGTTCTATGATGTCACTTACAGATTTACCGCTATCATTTTGGGGTTATGCATTAGAAACAGCCGCATTCACTTTAAATAGGGTACCATCTAAATCCGTTGAAACGACACCGTATGAATTATGGTTTGGGAAGAAACCTAAATTGTCGTTCCTTAAAGTTTGGGGTTGCGAAGCCTATGTAAAGAAGTTACAGCCGGACAAGCTTGAACCCAAAGAGGAAAAATGCGTCTTCATAAGATACCCGAAGAAAACTATTGGGTATACCTTCTATCATAGATCCGAAGGCAAAATCTTCGTTGCAAAGAATGGATCCTTTCTAGAGAAGGAATTTCTCTCGAAAGAAGTGACTGGAAGGAAAGTAGAACTCGACGAGGTTGTCGAACCTTCTCTCGAACTTGCGAGTAGCACAGCACCGGAAGAAGTTCCTGTGGTGCCTGCACCAATAAGAGAGGAAGCTAATGATGATGATCATGAAACTTCGGTTGAAGTTGCTACAGAGCCTCGCAGGTCAACGAGAAATCGTACCACTCCTGATTGGTATGATTCCGTTATGAATGTCATGTTGGTGGACAACACCGATGACCCTGCGACATATGAGGAAGCGATGATGAGCCCAGATTCCAATAAATGGCAATAAGCCATGAAATCCGAGATTGGATCCATGTACGAAAACCAAGTATGGACTTTGGTGGACTTACCTGATGGCCGGAAGGCTGTCGAGAACAAATGGATTTTCAAGAAGAAAACAGATGCTGATGGTAATGTTACTGTCTATAAAGCTCGACTTGTCGCAAAAGGGTTTCGACAAATTCAAGGAGTTGACTACGATGAGACTTTCTCACCGGTAGCGAAGCTAAAGTCTGTAAGGATTATGTTAGCAATCGCTGCATATTATGATTATGAGATATGGCAGATGGATGTCAAAACAGCATTCCTCAATAGAGACATTGATGAAGAGTTGTATATGATGCAACCCAAAGGTTTTGTCGATCCTAAGGATGCTAACAAGGTACGCAAACTTCAACGGTCCATTTATGGATTGAAGCAAGCATCCCGAAGTTGGAATCAACATTTTGATAAGGTGATCAAAAGTTTTGGTTTTATACAAACTTATGGAGAAGCTTGTATTTACAAGAAAGTGAGTGGGAGCTCTGTAGCATTCTTAATACTATATGTAGATGACATATTATTGATTGAGAATGATGTAGAGCCTCTTAATAGTGTCAAGGAATATTTGAATAATAGTTTTTCAATGAAGGATCTTGGCGAAGCAGCTTACATATTAGGCATAAAGATTTATAGAGATAGATCGAGACACCTAATATCATTGTCACAAAGTACATATTTGGACAAAGTTCTAAAGAGGTTTGGAATGGAAGATAGCAAGAAAGGGTTCTTGCCCATGTTCCCCAATACGACCTTGAGTAAAACTCAAAGTCCGACAACGGCAGAAGATAGAGAAAGGATGAGTAAGTCTCCCTATGCCTCAGCCATAGGATCTCTGATGTATGCCATGCTATGTACTAGACCCGACATTGCATATGCTGTTAGTTTAACTAGCAGATATCAAAGTTATCCAGGAGTGGATCATTGGACAGCGGTCAAAAACATCCTTAAGTACTTGAGAAGAACTAAGGATATGGTTCTTTCTTATGGAGGTGATGAACAGCTCATTGTTAATGGTTACACCGATGCTAGTTGGAACACCGATCCGGATGACTCTAAATCACAATCTGGATACGTATTTACTTTGAATGGTGCAGCAGTTAGCTGGAGGAGTGCAAAGCAAAGCGTTGTGGCGAGATCTTCAACTGAATCGGAATACATAGCTGCTTCGGAGGCTTCACAAGAAGCAATATGGATGAAGGAGTTCATTACAGAGCTCGGTGTGGTTCCAAGTGCGCTGGACCCAATGTCTATCTACTGTGATAACATGGGCGCCATAGCCAATGCGCAAGAACCAAGGTCACACAAGAAGCTGAAGCATATCAAGCTACGTTTTCACGCTATTCGAGAACATGTCCAAGATGGGGACATAAAGATTTGCAAAGTACACACAGATCTGAATGTGGCGGATCCGTTGACTAAACCTCTCCCGAGGGCAAACATGACCAACACCAAACTGCCATGGGTTCGGTATATTACCATGTAATCTAGATTAGATGACTCTAGTGCAAGTGGGAGACTGTTGGAGATATGCCCTAGAGGCAATAATAAATGTAGTTATTATTATATCTTTGTGTTTATGATAAATGTTTACATTCATGCTATAATAGTATTAACAAGGAAACATTAATACTTGTGTGATTTGTAAACTAAAATAGAGTCCCTAGTAAAGCCTCTTTATAATACTAGCTTGTTGGTTAATGAATGATTGTGGTTTCCATATCATGAACATTGAGATGTTATTAACAACAAGGTCATATCGTTAGGAGAATGATATGGTGGACATACTCCTATAGATAAGCGTAGCATAAAGATCAAGTCATTTTAATAGTTCAATTGCTATATGCTTTCTGATACATAGTAACCTAATTCCTTCGACCATGAGATCATGCATATCACCTTCACCAGAAGGATGCTTTGATGACATCAAACACCACATCATAACTGGGTGGCTATAAAGGTGGCATTGAGTGTTCGGAAAGTATTGGTTGAGACACATGGATCAAGAGTGGGATTTGTCCATCCATATAACAGATAGATATTCTCTGGGCCCTCTCGGTGGAATGTCATCCAATTAGCTTGCAAGCATGTGACTGGCTCAAAAGGGATCACATATCACGGGAACGAGAAAAGAGTACTTATCAGTAACGAGGTTGAACTAGGTATGCAGAGATACCGACGATCATAACCTCGGATAAGTAAACTATCGTGAGACAAAGGAAAATTGGTATCGTATGTAAGCGGTTCATTCGATTGCAAAGTAATCGTAGAAATATGTAGGAGCCATATGAATTTCCAGATTCCTCTATTGGTTATTGTTCGGAGAAGTGTCTCGATCATGTTCGCATAATTCACGAACCGTAGGGAGACACACTTAAGGATTCGACGTTGTTTTGAGTAGTTATGGAATGATGAGTAAGAGACCGAATGTTGTTCGGAGTCTCAGATGGGATCCGGGATATCACGAGGAGATCCGGAATGGTCCGGAGAATAAGATTCATATAAGGAAAGTCCTGTTTCGGGGTTGGAGAATGGTTCCGGTGTTTTCATCGGGAATGTTCTAGAAGGTTCTGGAATGTCCGGCACTCCGGAGGGGAAGGGTACATGAATGTGTCATATCAAGTTGGAATGATTGCATCATGTACTAGGCGTCATCTCTGTACAAAATAAAGGGTTTATTCAAATCCTAGTTTGAAAAAGTCAAACGCCAATTTGAAAAGTCAAACGGCTATTTTGGAAGGTGGAGGGGAAGTAGGAAACCTACTTGGGGAGGAGTTCCCTCCCTCCACCGCCGGCCCACTTGGGAGACCGAGTTGGGGAGGGACTCCCCTCCCCTGGCGCGCCCCCTTCACCTATATAAGGAGGGGCAGGGCTCCCCTCCTAGTACTACACCTGCACCTCTCTAAACCCTAGCCCTAAGCCGCCGCCACCACTGCTGCCGCCTCCTAGGGCAAACCCTAGCCGCCGCCTAGGCAAACCCTAGCCGCCGGCCTTGCCCCCTCCTTGGTGCATCTAAACCCTACATCGCTGAGGCTCTCTCTCATAGTCCACCATACTCGCTCCGGCTTAAGGCGAAGCCCTGCGGGATCTCCCCTCTACTTCCGGTACCACGCCGTTGTGCTGCCGGAATCACGAGGAGAGTGCTACAACCTCCGCTGCCTGCTGGAACAAGGGAGAGGAAGGTCTTCGTCGAAAATCGAACGCAGACCGATCATGAAGCGCTGCCGGAACGCAGCGCCGGAAGGATCGTCTACGCGATCTTGAGATCGGAAAGAGTACGACTACATCACCCACGAGAATCTGCTCTCGTTAAACACTTTGGAATCTTCGAGGGTGAGTTATTCCATCGACTCGTTGCTACAATCTAGTAGATAGATCTTGGCTTGTTTGTTTGTATGCGATAGAAATTTTTTGTTTTCCATGCTACGAACCCCTATAAAAACAAGGGGGCGCACTGCAATCAAAGCTGATTCTGCAGGAGAATCTGCCTCGGATCAGCCACCGCCGTCGCCTTCCGCAGGAACTCCCGCGTGCAAACGTGCGCCTGAGTCCGCGACCGAGTTGTCACGCGACACGTCGCCCTCTCCCGATCGGTCCCCGCCCGGGTCTTCGCAAGACTCCCGCGCGAGCCCATTCTGCCACGCCATGTCGCCTTCTTCTACCGACCCCGCCTCGTCGCCATCAACACCTGACTAGGGGTCGGTCGGCCACGACACGCCGCAGGACGACAACAGCCAAGTGTCAGCTGCTGATTCGTCTGGCACTAATTTGCAGGGTTCCTCATCTGATAATGGTGTTTCTTCATCGCCTTCTCCTGTTGGCGTTCGCACGAGACTCCAAAAAGGTATACGACAACCTAAGGTATACACAGATGGCACAGTACGCTATGCTTTACTTACATCAACAGGAGAACCCACAAATCTTGCTGAAGCTATTAGTGATGCAAATTGGAAAAGTGCTATGCAAGAAGAATATGATGCACTTCTTGCAAATAAAACCTGGCATTTGGTGCCTCCAAGTTCAAAGAGGAATGCTATTGGTTGCAAGTGGGTTTATCGCATCAAGGAAAATGCAGATGGTACTATTGACATGTATAAAGCTTGTATTGTTGCAAAAGGTTTTAAACAACACTATGACTTAGATTATGAGGATACTTTCAGTCATGTTGTCAAGATTGCTACTATTCGGCTTGTTCTCTCTATTTCTGTCTCTCGAGGTTGGAACTTGCGGCAGCTAGATGTGAAGAACGTGTTCTTACATGGTGTTCTGGAAGAGGAGGCTTACATGAAACAACCACCAGGTTTTGAGTCTTCTGCTACTCCCAATTATGTTTGCAAACTTGAAAAAGCCTTGTATGGTCTAAAGCAGGCACCAAGTGCATGGTACTCTCGTTTGAGCTCAAAGTTGCATACTCTTGGTTTTGTTCCATCAAAGATAGATACCTCACTTTTTCTATACAACAAGTCAGGTGTCGTGGTGTTCATTTTGATTTATATTGATGACATAAATGTCACAAGCTCTTCTGATCGGGCCATCTCAGTTCTTATTCATAACCTGAGTTCAGAATTTGCTCTTAAGGACCTTGGTGATCTTCACTATTTCCTAGGTCTTGAGGTTCACATACGTCCCTATAGGTTGCTTTTAAATCAGGAAAAGTATGCTATGGATTTGCTTCAATGAATTGGCATGAGTCTTTGCACATCATGTCCTACACCACTCTCCACTTCAGAGACTCTGGCTCTCAACGATGGATCTCCACTTGGTCCTGAGGATTCTACATGCTACAAAAGTATCGTAGGTGCTCTACAATACTTAACATTGACAAGGCCAGACATTGCCTTTTTAGTTAATAAGGTCTGTCAGTTTTTTCATGCCCCTACAACTACACACTGGACTGCTGTAAAAAGGATCCTCAGGTATATTCTTGGTACTGTTATAGTTGGTCTGACTTTTCAGAAGTCCTCTTACACTTTTATCAGTGCCTACTCAGATGCAGACTAGGCAGGTGATTTAGATGATAGACATTTCACTGGTGGATTTGCTATATTTTTTGGCTCTAATCTTATTTCATGGAGTTCCAGGAAACAGCCTACGGTGTCAAGATCGAGTACTGAGACTGAATATAAAACTCTTGCAAATTCCACTACTGAGTTAATATGGGTGGAAGCTCTTTCTCGAGAACTTGGTCAAGTTCCAAAGAAAAAGCCATGTTTATGGTGTGACAATCTAGGTGCAACATATATGTCAGTTAATCCAGTGTTTCATGCTCGTACCAAACATATTGAGATTGATTATGACTTTGTTCGTGAAGGAGTTGCTTCTAAGCAATATCAGGTTCAGTTTATTTCTAGCAAGGATCAGCTTGCTGATGGTTTTATAAAGGTTTTATGTTCAAAGAAACTAGATGAGTTTAAACGTAATCTAAACCTCTTCATGGTTTAGATTAAGGGAGTACACCACTCGTATACGTACATCAAACCTTGTACGTCACGTACGTGGCATACAGGGTTTGATGTACGTATACGAGTGGTGTACTACATCATCTCGTATACTACATATATTGCAACTCTAATACAAGGAACGTTCCATACAAGGTGTATTCATTTACTTGGTTCCATATACCAGTGTATTCAAACTTGGGCATGATAGTTGCTGGTAACTGGTTGGTTATTGTTGTATAGCTTTGATAATGTACACGGTAATTTTATTTTATTTTTAACACAAGAAGGGCTCCGAAGGACTCAAACGCCACTTATATTAATATGAGAGAGTACATCTTGCAAATTGACCCAAATAAACCAGGAAACTACAACTTTGTTCCTGACTTTTGCAAATCAGACCCCAACAACGTGATGAAAACTGCAATCGGGTCCAAGACATCTCCCAAACGAGCAGAGCATCACCGCTGCCGAGGACGACGCCACTTGGGGAAGCGATGCCTCCATGGCACCAAGCCATAGAACTCATAGGGAAGAGTCACTATCTCCCATGTGGCTCACCGGCCGAGAGGAAGAGAGGTGGCCGCCATTCGACCAGAAGATACAACCACGGGAAGACCGCCAATCGATCAACATTGTGGGTGGCGTCGCCTTTGGGGAAGACCACCCTTCGACCATAGAACTAGGCACCTTAGCTTCGAATTTGTCGTTGTTGATGAGCTTCAAACCCAAATGCAGCCTCAAGAACACCAGCGAGATCCTTCTTGAGCACTAAAACTGTAAAACCATGAGAGTTGAGCTCCGCCTGGCCTTTTGTTCTGCAGATTGATAAAGAACGCCTGTAGATCCAAGCTCATCTTCATCACCATCTCCTCGGTGGCTTAAATAGGAACAAGACCCACCGAGTCGTCCCGATCTGAAGAACGCAGAACGAGCTTTATTTGGGGGATGTGGTAGAAGCAACGCCTCCCGCATCTAGCTCCTTCCACTGGAGCACCGCAAGCAGCCATACCATCACTACCAGCCGCCGGGAGCAGCTTGCGAACGCCAGCTACGAAATACCCATCGACATAACGCCACGGGAAAAACCAAGACACAGCTTGTGAAGCTTCATGTGCTAACCAACTATTCCAAAAGACCGATCTGATGGAAACTGATAGGCAATCCATAAGATCGGTCTTTTGGAATAGTTGGTTAGGACATGAAGCTTGACATGGTCTTTCTTGGTTTTCCCCCATGGCGTTATACCGATCTTATGGAAAGTGGTAGGAAATTTTCTTATACAATTCAACATAACTAACCTTAAACCTATTCTACTGCTATACACGAGAGGGTCCCTCACCGAAACTCGACGTTGGTGGCTGCTAGAGAGGAGAGGGGAAGGGCTTGACGGCCGGATCTGGAGAGGCGCTCGCCTGTCTCACACACACATGTTGCAACGGGCCTTTCTTCTAGAGAAACTGAAGATTTGTACACAGTAATTCTTGAATGAGAAATGTACACAAATTGAAGGCCAACAAATGGTATTGTATAGGTGCGGTACGTTATGCTCATATAGCCTTTATAATTTCCAAGTTCTTTCGACATACTCTCTCTGTTTTAAAATATAAGATGTTTTAGTTTTGTGAAGCAAATATATCTATACTACTTTTAATATGTAGGTTCACTTAAATTTGGAGTAAATCTAGACACTAAAAGAAGCCTAGATTTATTTTCTTCACAAACCTAAAACATCTTGTATTTTCAAAAGGAGGGAGTATATAACAAGCACTCCCTAACAACCTTTGGTAGAGAAACTACAAAATCTTGACATGCAACAATATATTTCTCTGGTTTTTCATTTGGATACCAGTTCGACACACAAAACTACACAAACTAGAACTACCTTGGTGGGCTTTGTCTAGAAGAGTGACGCACGGCTAACAAGAATACAAAACGTGGTGACACTAGCAAGTGCATCATCTCTAACCCCTTTCTTGGAGGGCATTCATTGCTACATCCTTATCTTCTCTTCATCATCCCTTGCGGTCGTAGACAGCATGGGCCTCAACGGTTCCATCAAGTGAAATCAAATCCTTGTATGTATTCTCATAACTTCCGCAACGTAGGGAGTAGACGGGACATGAGCCATGTGACTGACCAAAGACTTCCATGCTCGAGTCTCAAGTTCCCCCAAATTAGAGGGATCAGGTTTGGCGAACAAGGACTCTTCAACATGATTGCAGTAATGTGTCCTGGGATGCATTTTTTACTTCTTTAATTAGCACATTCTTACAACTAAATCTGCTTAGGCTCCACAACAGTAATATCTCCAATTGGATGGGGACTAAACTCAAACGGATGAACACTCCTGGTCTCCTGCATATGCTTGATGTAGCCAAGTTTAATTGATGTTGATACAACACATACCAAGATGCTCTGGTTTTAGTAATAAGTTACAAGTTCATGTCTGTAGCTCTACACGTTCTTCCCTTGTCATCAGCAAGAAAGCTCAACTACTCGTATCATTGAATCTTGTGACCATTAGTTTATATATGTTGCCTTTTAAGCTCCAAGGACATACTACTAATTATGTTGGGTTTTAAGCTCCAAGGGCATGGTAATTCTGCATTACAAGAAACGGGCGAGAAATATCAACAGTGATCCAGTTAAGATGGAAGGTCTGATCTTGAGCAAGATGCCAAAATTTTGTAAGAGCACATGTAAGCATCCACACTGAGTATCCTCCTGATCGTCATCACAATTAATGTAAGCCTCAAGTAGAAACAAAGGACATCAAATGTAACTAAGCAAGAACCATGGACCAAAGAAGTAAGATGATGATCAAGAAGTAAAATGAGACGAAGAGAGAGACCCTCACACCCTTCCCTGCTTGTTTAATTAATGAATCCTCATCTCTCGAAAGTACAAAATTAATGAGGTGGTCAGCAGATCAAAGTTGCAGAGCGTGCCTAGCTTGTCTCCTCCCATGGCTACTGATCCTGTTGGGAATGCTGCTCCTGCGGCTGCGTTTGCCTCCTGCAGTGGTGGTGTTTGTTGTTGTGCATCCAGACCTTGAAGACCTGGCGCCGGACGCCGGCGAGCGCGCAGAAGTGCTCCACCAGGGCCTCGTCCTGCCTCTGCATCCGCCACCCCACCCGCTCCGCCAGCGCCAGCATCTGCTCCTTCTGCTCCGCCGTGAACCGCGTCCGGAACCGCTTCCCCCGACCCTGCGCCGACGTCGAGGGCGGGTGGCCGGGGCCGCGCTCCTCGCTGGATGACTCGGTCGCCGTGCCGCCGCTGGGAGTGTGCTGCTGCTGGTAGTGGTACGGGAAGAGCGGCGGAGCGTGCGGGTGGCTGGCAGCGTAGGGGTGAGGGGGCGGCATGAGCAGCGGCCCGCGCGGCGTGGCAGGCGCGTGGGGGAGTGCGAAGCGGGGCAGGTGCTGATAATGCTGCTGCCCGTCGTCCTTGCGGTGGAAGCTGCGGTGGCACCCGCAGGCGGCGCACCGGAGCGCGTGCGCGCCATCACCATCACCGTCCCCTGGGGGCATGAACTCCCCGCAGCCGTCCACGACGTGCCCGCCCTGCGCGGCCGCGTGGTTGCGCAGGCACTCCTGGTACCTCACCGCGCTGACCACCTGAGCGCCGGCGGCACCCACCCCATTCCCGTTGACGGCGGAGTCGACGACCGCCTCGCCGACGTGTTCATGTCCCCTGAACTCCATCACGGCATGCGTGGCTTGTCAGGCGGCGCCACGGGACGGGGCTGGCTCGAGCACAAGAGGATGGTCTAGCTAGTGCAGCATGGATTTGTCTCACTAGCGCCTGCCGCCGGCAGCTGCTGCAGGGCGCAGGTGCCGCTAGCTAGTTGGCCTTTTCTGGTTTTGTACTTTTGTAAGCTGAGGTGATGGTGGGAGAGGTAGTGGTGGGGGACGGGGAGGGGAGGAAGAGGATGAGTGGGCAGCAGCGGGGACACTGCCTGGTTCTTCTTCCTGTTGGGGAATGTCACTTTTGTTTCCCACCGGCGCGACGGACGGAGGTACGCTGGTGGTGGTGGTGGAGCGTCACGTACTTCCCTGCAGCCCTGGGCCCTGGCCCACCCACCGGCGAGTGATTTTTTTTTTTTTGGCTGTTACCCGCATCTGTTCCGGATATACACTCGGGGCTGGTTTGGTTGCCACTAAAATTCCCGATTCATATAGGTTCTAGGTACGTAGTTAAATTTGGGCTTAGTTGTCTTTACTACAAATCTCGGCGCATACGGTTCTTAAAACACCTCCCAGCCTACAGGAGGACTCGAGGAGGAATGTCGGAATCAGCCATTGTTCCATAGCCAAGCTTCGTCCGTGCAAAGTTGGCTTATAAAGAGGGTTTAGATTTTAGAATAGGTATTTCTCCACCTCAAATGCAGTTTTATAATTCCATTTTATTTTCAAAGACCCCTTTTCCAATCCACTCAATATTCAATTAACGATCCAAACAAAAACCAAATGCATTCAAATGGGAAAATAATTATGCCTCAAACGATATTTATATCATCGAAATCTAAAGAAAAATGGGATGTTATAGTTATTTTGGTGGATGAGCTCAATGGAGCCCTTTAGTTTGAATACTCAAAATTTGTATTTTAAAATTTTCGAAAAATTATATACTTGAATAGGCAATGATGTATACTCTTTTTTGCAAAATTTCACTGATCTATTAATAATCATAAACAACAGTACAAAGAGTTCTAAAAGTATTAAAAAATTATAAATAAGTCACTCGACCACCTAGCGACGACTACATACAGTAGCACGAGCCGAAGGCGCACCGCAGTCCTCGCTCCTCCATCACGGGAGTTGAACAAAGCTTGTCATAGCAGAGTTTGTGGTAGTAGACTGACGGAAAGTCGTTATGCTAAGGCCCCAAAGAACCAGCGCACCAGAATATCAACCATCGCTGAAGATCATAAACATAGATCGGAAGAGACTGCCCTCAAATTACACCAACGAATACAAAAAAACGCCCGGATCCCAAGAGATTCGCCGGACACACGACTCCATGTGCCCTTAAGTGATGCTAGACGCACCAACGGAGCGAGAATAGGATGGGAAGGGTCTTATTCTAACTTCAGGACGTAGCCGCTATCTCAACATCATGAAGAAGACACTGAAGACAGTCTAAACAAAACACGAAGACCTTCCGGTGACGAGAGACCTTGGTCCGCCATGCCTCCAGGGCCCTAAAGCCAACAGAGACAGGACGGACCGATGGCATCGCTGGCCAAAGGAGGAAACCCTAGATGGGTTCTAGCCGCCGCCTTGGAGAGCTACTCTCGTCTCTTCGGTACCGTACCGGTTCAGTTAGATAAATCTGGCAATGATGTATTACTTTAAGTGTACAAAATCCTAATCTAAAACATTTTGTATTTAGACTACACAAAAAAGATTAAAATACTGATGTGGGCGGATGAATAGTAACTTCCAAATCTTGTCAGATTATATATTTTTTGTGTATCCATAATACAACGTATTGCAGATTGATATGTTGCAGCTTGAAATATACATAATTAATTACGGGTACAAACAAAATCAGATTATTTTGAACTTAAAAATAGCATTTTCGTTTTTTTAAAGGGGGCTCCAGTGAACTCGTCCACCAAATCGATTTTTTGAACATAGCTTCATATCTCACAACTCTTAAATTATGTATGTTCAATTTTCTTTATTATTTAGCAAAGACAAAAAAAAAAAACTGGCTTATACATCGATGGATGAACACAGCCCTTCCATCGAATGGTCATAGAAACGATCGTGCACGAAGATGCCGAATTGCGCCCCCGTAGGCTGTGGCCATGGAGGGCGCCCCGCCCTCCCTTGCCACCCAGCTCGCCGCAGACCTCTCCTCCATCTCACCCGCATCGTCACCTATCCCACGCACCGAGCCCTCGCCATCACCGTTATCATACAGTGCCTCGAGAACAACGGGGAACTTCCCGGCGACCAGCTTCTCCCTCGCCGCCCCACGGCGCACCTTCCCCGACGTGGTTTTGGGTACCGCGCCGCTCTGCACCAGCACCACCCGCCCAACACTCACACCTTCCGCCTCCTGTACCGATCGCCTTATGCGGTCGCAGAGACCTCTGTGATCGCCGCCACCGCCGACCTTCTGCAGCTCAGCGACGACGCACATTTGCTCGGATGACGCTACCGCCGGCGCGGTGAAAGCGGCGATGCAGCCGCCTCTCAGCCGGTCTGGCGCGCTGCCGAATGCCGCTGTCTCGATGTAGTGCGCGTGCACCCGGCGCGCCCCGCCGTCTTTCTGTGGCATGATGACAACGTCGACGCTCCGGCCGACAATGTACAGGTACCGCCCTGCTCCCGCGACCACGCCGCGGTCGCCCGTGCGCACGAAGCACGATGAGCCGGCCCTCCCCGGCACCCTCTCGCAGAACGTCTTGAGGCTGGCCGACGGGTGGCCGAGGTACCCCGACGCGTTGCTCGGCGACGACACCCACACCTCCCCCTCGACGCCGTCCACCACCAGCTCGCCGGTCTCCTCGTCCACCACAGCGATCTCGATCTCTGGCGCCTCGTGCGTCAGGGAGGACGACAGTCTCGCCGATGGCAGGAGCTTCTTGTACGACGGGAGGCCGTGCCCATCGCGCCTGCTGGTTGTGCTCTGCCACGCCGTGGAGACGAACGTGCAGTTCTCGGCGAGGCCGTAGGACGGCGAGACGGACCCCGCGTGCAGTCCGTCGCGGGCAAACTCCTGGACGAACTCGTCCACGCACGACTTGTATATCGGCTCGTTTATGAGGATCAGGTTCCGCAGGCTGCCGAGCTGCACGGGTCGCAGCAATGACGCCGATCGCCCGCCGCCGCGCCTGAGCACCAGCGGCAGCGTGAAGGACGGCACGGGCGTGCACGTGGCCCTGAACTCGGAGATGAGCTCGAGCCAGAGGCGCGGGCGGCGGAGGAAGGCGTCGGGGGAGGCGAGCACGCAGGTGGCGCCGGAGACGACGGTGAGGAGGAGGAACATGAGGCCGCAGTCGTGGTACTGTGGCAGCCACGACACGATCACGCTGCCGGGGCCCAGGTCGTAGGCCGTCCTCGCGGCCCGCACGTTGTGGGCCGCGGAGCCCGCGGTGACCACCACAGGCTTCGGGACGCCCGTGGCGCCGGACGTGTACTGGATCAGGTACGCGTCGTCCGGCCCGCACCCCGCCGGCATGGTGGACAGCCGACTGGCTTCTCCTCGCTCCATCTCCAGCTCCTCGACGGACAGCCACCTTAGGCCGCTCAGCGCGGAGGCGAGCTTGCCCGACGCGCCGGCAACGGCGTAGACGTAGCGCGCGTCGGCGACGGCGGCGCTGGGCCTGGTCTGTAACACGGCGCGCAGGAGGTGCGCGTGGGCGGGGCCGGGCCTGGACAGGTCCGGCGGTATGACGGGAACCGCCGTGAGCCCCGCGCGCTGGCAGGCGAAGAGGAGCTTCACGAGGCTGAGGCCCGGAGACGCGAGCACGAGCACGGTGTCGCCTCTTCGGACCGTGCCGAGGAGCCCGGACGCCATGCGCTCCACCGCGGCGTCGAGCTGGGAGTAGGTCAGTGCGGTGTACGACATGGCGCCGGTGGCCGCGTCATCGTCGGCCCAGACGAATGCCGGCTTGGCGCCGAACGCCGGCAGCTTGGCCCACACGGGCAGGTACCGGTGCACCACCGGCTGGTCCGGGTAGCACGGGTCGTAGTTCTCGGTGGCCATGGCCGCGATGCTAGCTAGGTACAACCAGCTGAACAACCTTTCTGCACTCTGGAGCGTCTCGTACACACTCAGCAGTCAGCTGCATATAAACTCATGCAGCTACGCGAAGCTATTTATAGTGGCACCGGATCACGACCATCTCCTCGCCGATGATCTTGCGCGTTCCACATGTTCTCGACATGGATGTGGATGTGGACGAAAGCGAGAGGGCGATGAACGAGGAGGTGCTTGGTGCTGCCTCCTTGGGCGCATCCCGGCAATGGTGGATATCTGAGGGCATATGCCGTGCTAGCTGCTTATTTTTGCCGCGGTTAACAGTATCATGATCGAGACTTACACTGATCCGACTCATCAGTGATGACGATCTCTGTATCATGCAAAAATTATGTATAAGGTCGTTGATGCCGAGGAAAATGTGAGAATGGCCCCAATGGAATTTGGTATCTGCTCGAGCATATTCACGCAATCGCAATCAACAGTCACAATCACAGAAACATTCTATTCTTTTCTGCGATGTTCACGCCCCCTCGCATATCCTGGCATGATGATGTCTATCTCCGCCGGCGTGCTGAGAGCAGCGGCACGGCGTGCTGTAAGGAGCAGGAGCGACATGAAGCTATAACCAAGATCAACTGAGCAAGGTGATGGATCAAGCCAAGCATTTCTGCAGCTGCAAGTACAGGGTGTTGTTTCTGTCACCCAGCAATTGTGCCAGCAGCTTGTTATGTGAAGAGCGAGGACGTCAGAGACGAGTGATTTTACAGATCTTCAGCAGCTGCGAGCCATCTAAGAACGTTCTTGCAACAGATTAACAAAGGTCTATCGAGTTTAAATTTGCCACAGGTACTTCTCATTGCATCATATGTCACGTGGAATAAGTAACATCTGACAAAGGGTCAGCTACAGACCTACAGTATATCTTTCTTCATCAAAATTCCAAGAGGGACCTTGTTTTCTTCACCGTTAACCGTCAGGGCGCATCACCAAAGCACACTGAAATGACCATGATGATTGCTAGTATTACTCGTTGAACACTTAAACATCATAGGTCAACACACAAGAGAGAAGACCGAATTAATCATGACCTGCCAAGGTTTTACACTTAACAAAGTGTAAGTAAAAACTGCTACCCACCATTTACATTATATATCAGGGTCACCTTTTGTTCACTATCCAAAAGTGCACTTCTAATCCTATCAGGAAATATGGTGCAGATATAACCAACAACATAACTCCGAGTAAAAACATGTCCACCTTTTGCAGGACATATATTCTGTACTTCCTTCCAACAAATAAAGAAAATGCATTCGCCCAACAGTCACAAACCACATCTGCCATGAGCACAAACTATTCTCTTGGTAAGTTGGTACTATTATAATATGGCCACCACGATATAAGAATGCTTTGTCGACTGCTTAGTGCAATACAATATCATGTATACTGTGGATGTGTAGGTATGTGGTAATTTGAGAGCACAAAGGTATCACGCATACTCGGATACCTCAGGCGTTGAGTTTGAAAGGATATATGTTCTCAGCTCCTGGACACCTGAACATTGACAAATCTACAAAGTTACTGTTGCCAGCATCGACGATGGTTTTCAAATGTTGTAGTAGCACATATGATTTTGCTTCAAGCAAACTAGGGCATGGGATTGCACTGGCTATTTGAGTGCTGTATCTAGGATATGTGCATTTGGGAGGCTGACTGCCATGTTTATCACACCTAAGAAATTCAGGCTACCGTTAGGATTGACTCTGTCAGACATGTCTGTCAACAAACTCAGCAGTTTATCCAGTTAAACACCTACAGTAATAATTCATTAATGAGAACCGTGGCATTGTCCAACTAATGATAAACCCAGATGGTTGCACATTCCTATGGCAATTGATTCAACTAAATTCTGGCAAATCTCCTGTTTCTCATATCAATGCTAGCTCTAGCATATGATACATTGATGCAAAACCACCTATATGGTCTCCAAATACAAACATACTCCACCAAGTGATTCAAGTACAACACACGTACTGCTAGCTCAACAGAACATTTGTGAACTCTTCTGGTGTGTGCGAGTATTAAAATTATGCAAACAACTGATTTATTACCAAGTAATAACCAACATGGGGATACAAGTAACAAGCCCTTACAACAGGTTTCTTATGTTTGTCATGCTCTAAATGTATTGTTACAGATAAACTACAAGCATGCCGCCACTCGGACGAAGATTCTTCAATACTAACAATGGTTTTTACATGGTCTAAAGAACAATGAACACCCAGACTCTCAACATAATGAATGACACAAAGCCAACTGATTGATCATTTCCAGTGCTACACTTCTCGGCTGATGATACAGAACAACGGATTCAGAATTGCAACCATCCATCTAACATGAAGAACTAATGAGCAGGTGCGAGAGATACCAATTAATTCACCCCAATCCTGGAAGCATCTGAGCCGGATCGATCATTTGGATGGGAGTTGGTTGGTGTTGCTCCTGAAGCTGATGCTGATGCTGATGCTGATGCTGGTGTTGCTGGTGCTGATGTTGCTGGAGCATGAACTCCTCACTGGGCGCAGGCAGTGCAGGCTGCATGACAGGCATGGCGGTGGGTGCCGTGTTCTTGGCCTCGATGAGCCGCCACATGTACCACGCCGCGACGGAGCGGTAGGGGCGCCACTGCTCACAGTGCTTCTCCATCTGCGAGGGGCGGGGCACGTCCTCCAGCCCATACAGCATCTGCACGCCCTTGCGCACCCCGAGGTCAGCAGAGGGGAGCACGTCCGGGCGCGCCAGGGAGAAGATCATGAACATGTGGACGCTCCAATTGCCGATGCCGTTGACCATGGTGAGCATGGAGGCGAGGGAGCGGTCGTCCATGCTGACGATGGAGGCGTCGGAGAGGATCCCGGTGACATACTTGCGGGCGAGGTCATGGAGGTACGACGCCTTGCGCGGGGAGACCCCGATGTGGCGGAGCTGGTCGACGGTGAGCGCGAGGACGGCGTCGGGGAGCACGCCGTGCTCGCCACCGAGGAGCGCGATGAATCGGGAGTAGACGGAGGCGGCCGCCTTGAAGGCGAGCTGCTGGTAGAGGATGGATCGGACGAGGGAGTGGAAGGGGCGGTGCGGGCAGTGGAAGGCCGGGGGCTCGTGCGAGTCGATGACGGCAGCTAGGGACGGGTCGGCGGCGCGGAGGTGGCGGATGGCCGCCTCCACCTCTCCGTCGGCGGACAGGGGTCGGCCCCGGACGCAGAGCGCCAGGCGAGGCTTCTTGGACGCGCCGGAGCCGGAGGGGTCGGAGGACCGCGGCTTCTTCTTGGGTAGGGAGGCGGTGGCGGCGCGGGAGGTGGATGCGGAAACGGCGGGCGCGGTGGTGACGGCGGTGGCGGGGGGCGACGGGGAGAGGGGTTGGGGGTTGGGGTGGGGATGGGGCTGGGAGAGGGATTGCTCGCCCATGGAGGAAGAGGAAAAGGGTAGGTTCTTTGACTTGGGTTGAGATTGGGGGTTGGGGGCGTTTGTGGTATTTCGGAGCTGCAACTTAAGGTGGGGCTGGCCGCACCGCAACACGGATCCGATCCGAAGAGCTGTCTAGACGGTTCCAATATGGAATTGTATGATCTCTCTTTTCCCCCAAACTGAATCTGCCATTTTCCTATCTCTTACTACTTCCCAAACTGAAAATAGACGAAAATTGGAATTCTTTCTTCAAAAATTTGGAAGACATTACTGATGCCGGGAGTGAGTCACAAAGCAATCACGACACGTAGTAGGGTGGTTTGGATTCAAATTTGTGATTGCAAGTGGAATTTGCTAAATGACTCTAGCTCTAAATTTTCTTCTATATATGTTGCTTACATATTAGTTGTTTGCCTTTGTAATAATGATCGGTTAATCAATTAAGGGAAGGATTGTCCTACGAAGCTGCTCTCGCACCATTATCTCCTCCGCATCATCGCCCGTCTTTATCTCCTCCCATCACACATCTCTCTCCCTGCATCAGAAAAGAATGAAGATAGAATGATGAAAGATAAAATGAAGAATGAAAGAACAATGAATTGAAAGAAAAGAAAGGCCAAAATTATAATTAATGAAATATTAAGAAAACAAAGGAATAGAATAATAAGAGAATATGAGACAATGAAGAAAGATAATAAAAATAGAGTTCAATGGAATGCACAAACGAAATTAAAAGCACAAACATGGAAAGGCTGGATTTGAAAAATCTTGAATAAAACTAAGAGGATGAACAAAGAGATGCCGAAGAAAGAGAAATCAATGAATGCAATACTAATTCATTGAAAACTGAATGGACAGTGAATAAATAGGAAACAAAGATACTAAGAACTAAATAAAATAAGAAAAACAAATAACTAAATGAGAAAATAAAGATAACACCTACACATATAAGTCATAATGCTTGAAAATATTAAAGAACATGAGTTCACATACAATCATATTAAAACTACAACCTAAATGGAATATATCTTTGCAAAGGGTGCCTACATTACTTCATTACTTATCCTTCATGATGAATAAAATGGAGCATCATTCTATAGGGAGTTTTAAAGTAAAAAAGCAACGAATCATCAATAAGTTTTCAAATCTCTTTCACCTATTCACATGTATCACATTGTGTAATTCACAAATACTTCAGATATGCACTCCTATCCCTACAATAAAAAAATAAAAAATGGTAGTTGTCACTAAATAGAATATAGGCGAGGTGTAATTAAAACCTATGGATGGTAATAAAGAACCAGAGAATTTTCAGGATTGTTCCTTATGCATAAGAAAAGCTTGTTCACATATTGAATTCTGATATTTGCAATATCTTCTATAGAAAAGAAACGTTGAATATCCAACTCATGCTTGGCGATCTCCATGAACTTCATGGTGAAAATGACACAATCATCACTGAAAGTATAAAAAATAAAAGAAAGTAAAACAATGAAATTAACATAGAAAAAATATTTCAAAACAACAAAAGAAAAGTTGAAATAGCTTACGCATTATCATGCTTAGAAACATTGGCATATATCACTCTAGAATTTTTGAATATAGTCAGCAAAAACCTCTAGCGCGACTTAAACCCCTAGCTTACTAGGACCTGTATCGAGGTCTGAATCTACACATCATCATGATTTTTAAGACCACACCAACTTGGCTTGTAAAAAACAACTACGAGTGCATCCCTCTGAGAGTGACCCCTAGTTTCCGAGAAGTCCGAAAATACATGAACTGCTCTATATAGTATCAAGGTCCATCAAGAGTGCACATCATCAACCAAAAGAATATCACCTAGGAAAAATATATAAATCAACAAAGCCTTTAGCAAGACTTAGCATGTACTACATCACCTAACAAAAGGATAACCCTAACATACTACAACCATGTACCCGTGTATGATTGTGCACATCATCATGATATTTTGAGATCACCCCCTCCCCATGACTGAAAAAATGAGTACAAGCGCATCTTGGAGATAGTGACCCCCAATTTCTGACAAAATATCCAAAAATAGAGAAGCCCAACTACATGAACTATTCTACTTCTGTAATATTCGCGACTTACCACCGCCAATATAGCACTGAATTCTCAGACTGTTCATCGACAAAAGCATTGCAGTGACACACACCCCTCACCAATGACACAAGCGCCACACAAAAAACTAGAAATATAGAAAAATCAAAACATAACAACCACGTGGGAGTAGGTTGGAGGAAAATACCCATGTCTCCGGCGACGCACATGCCTTCCATGCTCGTGAATAGACGGTCTCCTCGCCATTGCCCTGTTGGAGATATGCCCAAGAGGCAATAATAAAATAGTTATTATTATATCTTTATGTTTATGATAATGTTTACATGCTATAATTGTATTAACCGGAAACAGTAATACTTGTGTGTTTTGTAAACATAAAAGAAGTTCCTAGTAAATCCTCTTGTTAAATTAGCTTGTTGATTAATAGATGATCATGGTTTCTTGATCATGAACATTAGATGTTGTTAATAACAAGATCATGTCAATAGGAGAATGATATGATGGAGACACTCCTATAGTAAGTGTAGCGTAAGATCAAGTCATTTAGAATTTCGTTTGCTACAAGCTTTCAAGTATATAGTAACCTAATCCCTCGACCATGAGATCATGTTAATCACCATCACCGGATGAATGCTTTGATGACATCAAACACCACTTTCGTAACTGGATGGTTATAAAGGTGACATTAGGTATTCTGAAAGTATGTGTTGAGGCACATGGATCAAGAGGGAGATTTGTCCATCCATATGATAGATAGATATACTCTAGGCTCTCTCGGTGAAATGTCATCCAATTGGCTTGCAAGCATGTGACTAGGTCACGAGGGATCACATATCATGGAACGAGTAAAGAGTACTTATCAGTAACAAGGTTGAACTAGGTATTGGAGATACCGATAATCAAACCTCGGATAAGTAAAGACAAAGATAAAATGGTATCGTATGTAAATGGTTCATTCGATCACGAAGTAATCGTAGAAATATGTGGGATCCATATGAATTTCTAGATTCCTCTATTGGTTATTGATTGGAGAAGTGTCTCGGTCATATCTGCATAATTCACGAACCGTAGGGAGACACACTTAATGATTCGATGTTGTTTAGTAGATATGGAAATGCGTTAGAGACCGAATGTTGTTTGGAGTCTCGGATTGGATCCAGGACATTACGAGAAGATCCAGAATGGTCCGTAGAATAAGATTCATATAAGGAAAGTTCAATTCCGGGGTTCGGAAATGTTTCCGGTGTTTTCACCGGAATCTTCTAGAAGGTTCTAGAAGGTCCACCACCCCGGAGGGGGTACATGAATGTGCCATGCCAATGTGGAATGATTGCATCATACCCTAGGTCACTTGGCTGGACGGTGGAAAGAGAAATAATCAAACTCTGGTTTGAATTGTCAAACTCCAATTTGAAAAGTCAAACTCCAACATTGAAAGTCAAACCAAGTGGAGGGAGAGGAGGAAACCTAGAGGAGAGAGGTTTCCCCTCCCTTCCTTGCCACCGGACAACCAAGTGGAGTTGGGGGAGGACTCCCCTCCCTCTTGATGCCTCTCCCTCCCATAAAAGGAGGGGAGGGGCGCCCCCTTGCCACACACCACAAACCCTAGTCCGGCTGCCCCTCCTAAGTCGCCGCCGCCCTAGAGCCTCCTCAAGTCACCGCCGCCTAGCCCCCTTGACATGGTTATACCCTACGGGTACGT
Organism: Avena insularis; assembly: GCA_023614405.1. Taxonomy (NCBI): domain Eukaryota; kingdom Viridiplantae; phylum Streptophyta; class Magnoliopsida; order Poales; family Poaceae; genus Avena; species Avena insularis. The sequence continues at coordinate 345,398,089 of CM042685.1, read as the reverse complement.
AACTTCAGCATACCTGGTCCAGCCCAAGGAAGGCCCACGGCCAATATACGCCAGCCCATGAAGATTTTCGGGTGGCCCAGGCCCATGACGCCTTCGGATCCTTGAAGAACAAGACTAGAGTTTCAATACAACTTGTAACCTACTCGTATCGGTACCTGAGACCTAGCCTCCCCATATATAAAGGCTAGGAGGGTCCAACGAGGAGGACACCCAACAACGATTACACCCTGCGATTACGACATACACACCTCCACGCCAGATCGAATCACAAGACCAGAACTTTCGGTTCCACCGCAATAAAAGAGCGTACAAGCTGAGTAGGGTTTTCTCCGGGGCCCGAACACAGGTAAATCCGTGTCCCCGTTGCTTGTCTGTTAACCGTACCGATCTCCAAAGATCCCCATCTTCTCCAAAACGCAAGTCCATAACAATGGGCATTGACGAGTTGAAACCTCGTCAATTGGCGCCGTCTGTGGGAATTGGGGCTGCTGATTGTGCGGTCGTGACGGTTCCGACCCGATCGATCTACAACTCCTCGGCGATGGAGAATCACCTCCTCTTCGGCGCTTTCGACTTCACCGCCCACTCGCCGGCCACCATGAAGGATTTCGAGCCCGTAGGCGACGGACTCGAAATTCTGTTCGGGAGCTTCTGCTTCTAGGTGGGACAAGCTGGCACCCTCCGCCTCCCCGAGCGGATGCCCATGCCGCCGATCAGGCCCGCTTCGTGGGCTCCACACCCCGTGCTACGCACGTCACCATCAACAGATGAGTTCTACAGCAGCAGCTGCTGCAACTCTGATCTAGCGATCCACCTTCGGATGAAGGGACCTATGGTTCCGAATCCGAAAGCTGCGGCAGCAGCCAACCAATCTGCAGGCGCTATCTGTGCGCCGCAATCATCCAAACCGACGAAGACACACCTAACCCGCCGCCCAACCCCAACCCGCAGGGCGGAAACGATGAAAACGGGGAAAACAGGGGCCACCTCATCCAACTTAGCAAAGAAGGATGGGCCGAAGCACGTCGCGCCGTCGCAGGCGAAATAGTCCTACCTCTGGACTCCCCACGTGACCTGCTGATGGCATACCACTACCTCCTCATCGAGGAGCACAAGAAGCAAGTCAAGATGCAGGAGACGCTCGATAACGCAAGAAAGCAGCTCGGGTCCAAGCGCGACGAGCTGCGCTCTCCGCCATGGGACCCGCCCAAAGACAAACGGAAATCAGGGAAACAAGCACCACTCGGTGGAAAACATGGACCGAAGGAGCGGACGTGACCCGAACCCTCCACACATCGTTCATGGATATGGACGCCGACGGCAACATCACCCCGAAGACGCCACAAGCCGCGATCATGGCAGCCACTACGTATCTTGCGGCTCACCCACCTCCGGAGGGGGACCCGAAAAGGGCCATGCATAGGTCCGCACTCACCGGACTAGGACTAATCGGAGCTGCGCTCCACGAAGATGCTCCTACGGAGCCGAAGAAGAAAGCTCCGGCCAGCGCGATCGAGCCCCACCTCATCCGAAGATGAAGAAGAACACGACTTTCCTCGAAGGAAGAAGAGCTCGCACCGCCACAAACACGACTACGACGCCAGAGACAAGCTTACACAACGCAAGATCGACAAAGCACGCGCCAAACGCGCATGCTCATCCGAATCTGAGATGGATGAAGACGAAGGAGAACTCTGCGGGGCTCGATGCTTCAGCAGATCCGTCCGGCGAACACAGATGCCACGCAACTTTAAGCTTCCTTCGGATACTCCAAAGTTCAACGGCACGCAAGATCCAAAGTCCTGGCTCAGCGACCATCTGTCATCCGTCAAGCTTCACGGAGGCAACAAAGAAACCGCCATGCAATGCCTTCACCGCAATTGCAGCGTGGCAGGCGTGGTCCGCTCAGCAGCCTATCATCGATCCATCCGGCCGGGAGGAGCTCGCCATAGCTTCATCCAAACTTCAAAGGCACTAGCAAAAGGCCCGCCTCAATCGAAGAGTTGCGAGCCCGCACTCAGAGAACGGGTGAATCTATTCGCCAGACATACTAATACCGGTTCACGACCAAGAACTCCGCAACACACATCTCAAGAGCGGCCATCGACGCCTGTGGACGGCGTCAAACGCCAGACTTCAAGGAGAAACTTGACGCGTAAAGCCCAAGACACTCGACCAGCTCATGGAAATCGCCAACAGCTTGAGATGGCGAAGATTGCATCAGCCGGGCGAATCGGATGAATAAGACGACTACGATCAAGACGCGAACGCCAGATCAAGAGAAGACCGCGCTCACGAGGACCGCGACGACCCGACATGGTCGCAGCCACGCCGACCGCCAGTAACGACAACGGCCGCAGAATGAGGATATCGCAGCGGAAACTTCCGCGACAACGGACGACCAACGCAGCTGTGGTAACGCCGCGACCGCGATAACGGACCTTCAGACTTTCGACAAACTTTCGGGTCCATGCACCATCCACTTCTACATCGACAAACAAGATGGCAAAAGAAAGCTAGCCACATGCTCAAGGACCGCCATGAAGTTCCGAAACTCACGAAAGCATGGTACGATGAGGCAACAAGCTCAAATTCTTGCGTCGAACGCACTTGCGCCAAAGCGAAATAGCACACGGAGCTCCTCCACCGCCGCCTATTGAGGCCCACATCAACCAGTCGCACCAACAAGAAACAACGCCGGTCGCTTACCCCACCAAAAGGAGCACTCAATATGATACAAGGACGTCCCACAAATAGGGTGCGTAAGAAAATCACCCGACAAATCAACATGGCCGTGACAACTCACCGCAATCCTCGAGTACCTCGGCGGATCGGAGTCCTGCATCACATTCACCCGCGGATCACCTTGCGGATCCTCGCCCAGGTCATGCCTTGGTGCCGGAGGCGCAGATCGGAGGCTTCGAGATGAGTCGCGTCTTCATGGACGGTGGCAGCGGCATCAACCTAATATTCGCAAGCACTCTAGCAGCTATGCGGATCCCGCAATGCAGCCGGAACAATCGACACAACGTTCCACGGCATTGTCCTGTGGAAGGCATCTTCCCCGGGCAAAATAGGGCTCGACGTCATCTTCGGGACACCGGACAACTTTCGGCAGAGCGCCTAGAATTGAAGTGGTGGATGGCCGTCGCAATACCACGCCATCTCAGGACGCGTAGCATTTGCAAGGTTCTGGCCGTCCCACACCACGATACCTACTACTCAAGATGCCAGGACCAAGGGCGTCATCACGATCCACGGAGCTTCACCCGATCGGACCAATGCGACAAGGATTTCAACAAAATCTCCTGGGCCCTTGGCATGCAAGACGAAGTAAGGCTCCAAGCGGCAAATAATGGCTACCCCTCACCAAGCGTAACGCACTGATATGTCTTTCGACTCCACCATCAACACCAAAAAGTACAGGTCCATCCAACGGATGCCTCCAAGACGGCGCTAATCGCCAACGACCTCAACATCAAGATAGGAAAGCGCGCCGTCAATTCCTCCGTGAGCACTGGAAATCTTCGCCTGGTGTCCGCGGACATGCCAGAGTTCCTGTGGAATTCGCCGAGCACGCACTCAATGTCTTCCTGCACACCAAGCCACCAAACAGTCCATCCGAAGACCGCCGGAGCCACGAGCCAAGCTATCGGCAAAGAGATCAACAGATTACTCGCAGCAGACTTCATCCGGGAAATCAAGGAAAGTGGTGGCAAACACGATGATGGTCCCGAAGAAGGACACGGACATCCCGTGGATGTGCGTGAACTTCACGCCACCGAACAAACATCGCCCTAAGGACCACTTCCTCTCCCTCGGATCGACGGATCATCGATTCGACGCGGTTGTGAGAAACTCTCCTTCCTCGAAGCCTACTCGCTATAACCAGATTCGACTCAAGGTCGAAGATCAAGAGAAATCGGCGCTCATCACACCGTTCGGAGTATATCGCTACAACACAATGCCCTTCGGCTAAAGAACGCGGGTGCCACGCATCAGCGATGCATGCAGAGCTCGCCTCAAGGACCAGATCGGTCGCAACGTCCAAGTCTATGTTGACGACATAGTCATCAAAACCAAGGAGGCAAGAACACTTATCGACGATCTCCGCGAGACGCTCGACAACCTTGATCGCCAGGATCAAGCTCAATCCAGAAAAGTGCGCCTTGGCGCCCCTCAGTCACCTGCTCGGATACTTCATCTCTCAACGAGGGATCGAACCCAAGAAAATCAAAGCTATCATGATAATGGAGAAGCCGAAAACCTCAAGGGCGTTTCAAAGGCTCGCAGGGCGAGTAGCGGCACTAAGCAGGTTCATCAGCCGCATGGGCGAAAAGGCCCTACCATTTTACCAACTACTGCGCAAGGCAGACAAGTTCGAGTGGACACCAGAAGCCAACGACGCATTCGAAAACCTCAAGCGGATCCTCTCCACCTCGCCCGTTTTGGTCACGCCAAAAGAGCGCGAGCCCCTATTGTCAGACATAGCAGCCACACACCGTGGTCAAGATAAAGACTCGTGGTCGAACGACCAAGAAGGCAAGACCCATGGGTACAACGCCTAATTTACTACCTCAGCGAGGTTCTCACTCCAACAAAACAGTGGTACCGTGACTACTGGTCGGCCTACGGCGTGTTCATGACGACTGACGATCGAGCCACTACTTCCGTGAGCATCGTGATGGTCGCCAACGAGGCACCCTAAACAGCATCTGAACAATCCAGAGGCCACAGGACGCGTCTCTGGGGGCATCGAACTATCACCACCGGACATCATCTACGAAGCGACACGCAATCAAATCTCAAGTCCTTCCGGACTTCACGGTGCCTCGGATGGAGCTGCAGCTGCCGACACCCAGCATATGTCGCAATCCTAGACAATGCATTTTGACGGCTCCAAACGAAGCCGTGAGCAGGTAGGAGTCATCTTGACCTCCCGCAAGGTGACAAGATGAAGTACGCCCTTCGGATGAAATTGAGCCTCCAACAACGAGGCGAATACGAGGCCCTCATCCATGGCATGCGGATGGAAAAATATGCGGCGAACGCTACCGGTCATCTATGGTGACTCCAACCTTGTCGCCCACAGACGATGAATGAGTGCGACGACACGCCGAAAACATGATCGCGCATCGCCGCACTATACAACGACTCGAAGGAGAATTGACGGCTGCAAACTTCGCACGTCGGAAGAGAGAGCAACGAGGAGGCCGATAGACTCGCCAACATCGGCTCCACTTGTGCAAAAGTACCACCAGTGTGTTCCTCGAACAGATCTGCGTGCCATCCATCAAGCGGAAATTCCCAAGGATCACCCAAGAAGCGTAACACTCGGGGCTACGCTACCCAAAGGTCAAGAAGGACCGGAAAGTTGGATACCGGTCGCCATGGTCAACCTGATGCAGGTCATGGCGTCGAAGAAACACGACACGTCCCATACATCCGGTTCCTCGCTAAATGAAACTTACAGACAACCGACGGATGCCCGCAGATATCTCGTCGGTCAAAAGCCTTAACCATCATCAACGGCGAACTGTACAAACGCAGCATTACAGCGCCCTACAACGGTGCGTCACCATCGGCGATGGCAAGACCATACCCAAGATATCCACGAGGGCATCTGCGGCCACCACGCAGCCGCTCCCTTGTCGCCAAAGATCTACGAGCAGGATTCTATTGGCCAACGGCCATGAGCGACGCAAAGGACATCGTCCGAAGATGCAACGGGTGCCAACGGTTCGCCGACAAACCACACACACCTGGGTCCGAACTCCGACCCATACCCATAGCTTGGCCTTCTGCTCAATGGGGCCTTGACATGATCGGCAAACTGCCAAAATCCTCGAAGGGAGGACATGTCTTCCTCTTGGTCGCAGTCGACAAATTCAACAAGTGGATCGAGGCCATGCCAGTCACCAACCAGAAGGGCAAAACCGCCGTCAAGTTCTTCGAATCCATAGTCTACAGGTTCGGCGTATCGCACAGCGTCATCACCGATAACGGATCAAACTTCATCTCCGAAGAATTCCAGGACTTCTGCGAAGGCCTCGGGATCAATATCACGTACGCCTTAGTGGCGCACCCGCAAACAAACGGGCAAGTGGAAAAGGCCAACGGCCTAATCGGCGCTGGCATCAAGAAACGCCTCATGAGCTCACTCGAGCACAAAACTGGCAACTGGACGAAAGAGCTACCGTCTGTCCTGTGGAGCTTACGAACTACGCCAAACAGCTCCACCGACTACACACCGTTCTGTTGGAGATATGCCCTAGAGGTAATAATAAATGTAGTTATTATTATATATCTTTGTGTTTATGATAAATGTTTACATTCATGCTATAATAGTATTAACAAGGAAACCATTAATACTTGTGTGATTTGTAAACTTAATTTGAAGTCCCTAGTATGGCCTCTATACTTCACTAGCTTGTTGGTTGATTGATGATGTGGTTTCTTTGTCATGAACATTGAGATGTTATCAACAACAAGATCATATCGTTAGGAGAATGATATGGTGGACATACTCCTATAGACAAGCGTAGCATAAAGATCAAGTCATTTCAATAGTTCAATTGCTATATGCTTTCTGATACATAGTAACCTAATTCCTTCGACCATGAGATCATGCATATTGCCTTTACTGGATGGATGCTTTGATGTCATCAAACACCACACCGTAACAGGGTGGCTATAAAAGTGGCATTGGGTGTTCGGAAAGTATTGGTTGAAACACATGGATCAAGAGTGGGATTTGTCCATCCACATGACGGATAGATATTCTCTGGGCCCTCTCGGTGAAATGTCATCCAATTAGCTTGCAAGCATGTGACTTGGTCACAAGGGATCACATATCACGGGAACGAGAAAAGAGTACTTATCAAGAAGGTTGAACTAGGTATGCAGAGATACCGACGATCATGACCTCGGATAAGTAACATATCGTGAGACAAAGGGAAACTGGTATCGTATGTAAGTGGTTCATTCGATCGCAAAGTAATCGTAGAAATATGTGGGAGCCATATGAATTTCCAGATTCCTCTATTGGTTATTGTTGGAGAAGTGTCTCGATCATGTCCGCATAATTCACGAACCGTAGGGAGACACACTTAAGGATTCGACGTTGTTTGAGTAGTTATGGTATTATGAGAAAGAGACCGAATGTTGTTCGGAGTCTTGGATGGGATCCGGGATATCACGAGGTGATCTGGAATGGTCCGGAGAATAAGATTCATATAAGGAAAGTCCCGTTTTGGAGTTGGGGAATGGTTCCGTGTTTTCATCGAACATTCTAGAAGGTCCGGAATGTCCCACCGGGGAAGGGGTACATGAATGTGTCATTGCAAGATGGAATGATTGCATCATGTACTAAGTGTTCTCGCTGTCCAAAATAAAGGGTTTATTTAATTCCTAAATTGGAAAAGTCAAGCCGCCAGCCGGTCAAACCGCCAGCTGGAAAGAGGAGAAGTTGAAACCGACTTGGGGAGGAGTCCTCCTCCCAAGCCGGGCGGCCAGCCCTAGGCGAGTTGGGGAGGGACTCCTCCTCCCTGGCGCGCCAGCCTCCCACCTATAAAGGGAGGGGGCCTCCCTCTAGAGACACACAGTTCCTATCCTCTAAACTAGAAACTAGACCTAGACCCGGTTTAGAGCTGTTTCGGTTTAGAGCCTTCTAATTGGTTTAGAGCCTCTAATTGGTGTGTCTAATTACTAGACCACTAATAGCCTCTCTCATAAGCTCCACCATACTGCACTGCTTAAGGCGAAGCCTCATGGATCTCCCTCTACCTCCTGTACCACGCCACAGTCAGGAATCGCGAGGAGAGTGCTACAACCTCCGCTGCCTTTGGAACAAGGAGAGGAAGGTCTTCGTCGAAAACCGAACGTGTGACCGATCAAGGGAGCGCCATGGAACGCGGCGCCGGAAGGATCGTCACGCGATCTTGAGATCGGAAAGAGTACGACTACATCACCCACGAGAATCTGCTCGTTAAACACTTTGGAATCTTCGAGGGTGAGTTATTCCATCGACTCGTTGCTACAATCTAGTAGATAGATCTTGGCTTGTTTGTTTGTATGCGATAGAAAATTTTTGTTTTCCATGCTACGAACCCCTACAAAGGGTATCAGAGCCGTGTCTATATGTAGATCTGTTGCACGAGTAGAACACAATGATCATTGTGGGCATTGATGCTTTATTGTAGATTGCTTTTTGTGTACTTTGCATCTTGCGGTATGTTGGGATGAAGCGGCCCGGGCTAACCTTACATGACATCGTTCATGAGACTTGCTCCACGCTAACATGCAACTTGTATTGCATAAGTGGCTTTATGGGTGCTTTCTCCTAGCATAGTTAAGATCCAATTTACAACGGGTAATCAACAATGCTAGTATCAATGTTGTGGTTCTTGTTCGTAAGTTAGAACGACACTTATGGAAAGCCCCAAACCACGTAAAATATGCAAAGAAAGTAGAAGCGCCTAACTTTGTTTTGCAGGTGTGCAATGATGTGATATGGCCATGATTGTGATTATATTTGATGTATGCAATGTTCCTTATTGTAAGTTGGCAACCGCAGGAGCCATATGGTTGTCTTTAATTTCATTAAGACCGCGTGTCTATTCAAAATAGTTGTAATAGTTGAAGCTGGTGGATCTACAACCATGAAGAAGCGTCATTGACCTTGATGCTATGCCGGAGATGATGGAGATCATGTTCGTGCTTGAAGATGGAGATCGGAAGCACAAAGAAGAAAGGCCATATCATATCACATATTATGAATTGCATGTGATGTTAATCCTTTATGCATCTTGTATTGCTTAGTAGACGACGGTAGCATTATAAGATGATCCCTCATGCACATAAATTTCAAGTTCTAAAGTGTTCACCCTTAGTATGCACGTTGCCAAAGCTTGTCGCTCAAGCACCACGTGATGATCGGGTGTCTTTGATTCATGGTGACTACAACGTAAGCAAGCCAGATTTGCTTATGCGAAGCTAAGGTTTGTCTTGACGAGCCTAGCATGTACGCACATGGCCTCAGGAACACGGATCGCCGAAGGCAAAGCATGAATCATATAGTAGATATGATGAACATGATGATTGTTCGCCATTGAAACTATATCAACTCTCGTGATGATCGGTGTTGATGTAGTGGATTTGGTTCGTGTGATCACTAAAACAATGTGAGGGATGTTGTTTTGGTGGGAGTTCACCTAGTTTAATTTCATTAATTAATTTGAACTCAATTTGTCATAAACTTAGTCTAAACTATTGCAAATATGTTGTAGATCAATGGCAGCCCTACCATCAATTTTAATGCGTTCCTAGAGAAAGAAAAGTTGAAAACAATGGAAGCAACTTCGGATTGGTTCCGCAATTTGAGGATTGTCCTCACAGGTGGTAATTTGACCTATGTCTGGATGCACCGCTAGGTGACCCACTGCGGTGATGCTACCGATGAAGTAAAGAATGTTTACCTCGCTAAGTATCGGTACTCCATAGTTCAATGTGCTATCTTGTATGGTTTAGAATCGAGCTTGAGAAAAGGTTTGAAGAGTCGGACCCATATGATATTGTCGAGGATCTCAAATTAATCTTTGAGACTCATGCGGCAATTGAAAGTTATGAAGCTTCCGAAAAGTTCTTTAAGCGCAAGATGGAAGAGGGTAGCTCGTCGGTGAGCATGTGCTTAAGATGCAGACGCATAAATAAACTTCAAAGTTTGGGTATAGTGATTCCTAATACTTTGGGGGTTTACCGCATCCTCCAATCACTACCACCAAGTTACAAGAACTTTGTGATGAACTACAACATGCGAACATGAACAAAGAGTTGCGAACTATTTGCTATGTTAAAATCTGCGAAGTGGAGATCAAGAAAGAGCACCAAGTGTTGATGGTCAATAAGACCACCAAATTCAAGAAAGGCAAGTCTAAGCGGAAGGACACTTCAAGAAGGGTGGTAAGAAAGTTACCATACCGACGAAGAGGACCAAGGCTGGACAAACCTGGCCCGAGTGCTTTTCTTGCAAGGGAGAAGGTCCTTTGAAGCGGAATTGCCCAAAGTACTTGGCGATTTGAAGAACGGCAACATCAAGAAGAAAGGTATATCGATATACATGTTATTGATGTGTATCTCACTAGTATTCGTAGTAGTGCACGGTATTTGATCTTGGTTGTTGCTCATATTTGTAACTCAAACAGAGCTACGAATAAACGGAAGCTAGTAAAGAACGAGGTGACGATGCGGCGTGGGAAGCGGATCAAAGGTTGATGTGATCGCGATTGACACTACCTCTTCATCTACCATCGGGATTAGTTTTATACTTAAATAATTGTTATTTGGTGCTGCGTTGAGCATGAACATTATATCGGGATCTTGTTTATTGCGAGGCGGTTACTTGTTTAAATCCGAGAATAATGGTTGTTCGATTTATATGAGTAATATGTTTTATGCACATGCACCTTTGATAGATGGTCTATTCATATTGAATCTCGATAGTGGATATACACATATTAATAACATTGAGGCTAAACGTTTGAAATCAAGCGATAATTTGACCTATATGTGTAATCGTCGTCTTGGTCACATTGAGTGAAGCGTATGAAGAAACTCCATTCCGATGGACTTCTTGAATCACTTGATTTTGAATCACTTGAAAGATCTGAAGCATGTCGATGGGTAAAATGACTAAGACTCCATTTTACGGTATGATGGAGCGAGCTCTGAGACTTATTGGAAATCATACATACCGATGTGTGTGGTCCAATGAGTGTAGCATCATGTGATGGTTATCGTTATGTTCTTACCTTCACGGATGACTTGAGTAGATATGGGTATATCTATTTCATGAAACATAAGTCGAAACTTTCGAGAAGTTTAAGGAGTTTCAAAGTGAGGTAGAGAATCAACGTAACAAGAAGATTAAATTTCTACGCTCGATCGTGGAGGTGAATATCTAAGTTACGAGTTTGGCGAACATTTGAAGAAATGTGGAATACTTTCATGATTGACACCGCCGGGAACACCACGGTAATGGTGTGTCCGAACGTCGAATCGAACTCTCTTAGATATGGTTCGTTCTATGATGTCACTTACAGATTTGCCACTATCATTTTGGGGTTATGCATTAGAAACGCCGCATTCACTTTAAATAGGGCACCGTCTAAATCCGTTGAAACGACCGTATGAATTATGGTTTGGGAAGAAACCTAAATTGTCGTTCCTTAAAGTTTGGGGATGCGAAGCCTATGTAAAGAAGTTACTGGGACAAGCTTGAACCCAAAGCGGAAAAATGCGTCTTCATAGGATACGAAGGAAACTATTGGGTATACCTTCTATCATAGATCCGAAGGCAAAATCTTTGTTGCCAAGGATGGATCCTTTCTAGAAGAAGAATTTCTCTCGAAAGAAGTGACTGGAAGGAAAGTAGAACTCGACGAGGTTGTCGAACCTTCTCTCGAAATTGCGAGTAGCGCGACCGGAAGAAGTTCTGTGGTGCTGCACCAATAAGAGAGGAAGCTAGTGATGGTGATCATGAAACTTGGTTGAAGTTGCTCTGAGCCTCGGAGGTCAACGAGAAATCGTACCACTCCAGTTGGTATGATTCCGTTATGAATGTCATGTTGGTGGACAACACCGATGACCGAGACATATGAGGAAGCAATGATGAGCCAGATTCCAATAAATGGCAAGAAGCCATGAAATCCGAGATTGGATCCATGTACGAAAACCAAGTATGGACTTTGGTGGACTTACCGGATGGCGGAAGGCTGTCGAGAACAAATGGATTTTCAAGAAGAAAACAGATCTCGATGGTAATGTTACTGTCTATAAAGCTCGACTTGTCGCAAAGGGTTTCGACAAATTCAAGGAGTTGACTACGATGAGACTTTCTCACGGTAGCGAAGCTAAAGTCTGTGAGGATTATGTTAGCAATCGCTGCATATTATGATTATGAGATATGGCGATGGATGTCAAAACAGCATTCCTCAATGGAGACATTGATGAAGAGTTGTATATGATGCAACCCAAAGGTTTTGTCGATCCTAAAGATGCTAACAAGGTATGCAAACTTCAACGGTCCATCTATGGATTGAAGCAAGCATCGAAGTTGGAATCAACGTTTTGATAAGGTAATCAAAAGTTTTGGTTTTATACAAACTTATGGAGAAGCTTGTATTTACAAAAAAGTGAGTGGGAGCTCAGTAGCATTCTTAATCGTATGTGGATGACATATTGTTGATTGGGAATGATGTAGACCTTCTTAATAGTGTCAAAGAGTATTTGAATAATAGTTTTTCAATGAAGGATCTTGGCGAAGCAACTTACATATTAGGCATAAAGATTTATAGAGATAGATCGAACGCCAAATATCATTGTCACAAAGTACATATTTGGACAAAGTTCTAAAGAGGTTTGGAATGGAAGATAGCGAAAGGGTTCTTGCCCATGTTGCCCAATATGACCTTGAGTAAAACTCAAAGTCCGACATCGGCGGAAGATAGAGAAAAGATGAGTAAGACTCCTATGCCTCAGCCATAGGATCTCTAATGTATGCCATGCTATGTACTAGACCCGACATCGCATATGTCGTTAGTCTAACTAGCAGATATCAAAGTGATCCAGAGTGGATCATTGGACAATGTCAAAAACATCCTTAAGTACTTGAGAAGAACTAAGGATATGGTTCTTTCTTATGGAGGTGATGAACAGCTCGTTGTTAATGGTTACACCGATGCTAGTTGGAACACCGATCCGGATGATTCTAAATCACAACTGGATACGTATTTATTTTGAATGGTGCAGCGATTAATGGAGGAGTGCAAAGCAAAGCGTTGTGGCGAGATCTTCAAGCGAATCGGAATACATGGCTGCGGAGGCTTCACAAGAAGCGATATGGATGAAAGAGTTCATTACAGAGCTGGGTGTGGTTCCTAGTGCGCTGGACCCAATGTCTATCTCTTGTGATAACATGGGCGCCATAGCCAATGCGCAAGAACCAAGGTCACACAAGAAGTGAAGCATATCAAGCTGCGTTTTCACGCTATTCGAGAACATATCCAGGATGGGGATATAAAGATTTGCAAAGTACACAGATCTGAATGTGGCGGATCCGTTGACTAAACCTCTCCCAAGGGCAAAACATGACCAACACCAAACTGCCATGGGTGTTCGGTATATTACCATGTAATCTAGATTAGATGACTCTAGTGCAAGTGGGAGGTTGGAGATATGCCCTAGAGGTAATAATAAATGTAGTTATTATTATATATCTTTGTGTTTATGATAAATGTTTACATTCATGCTATAATAGTATTAACAAGGAAACCATTAATACTTGTGTGATTTGTAAACTTAATTTGAAGTCCCTAGTATGGCCTCTATACTTCACTAGCTTGTTGGTTGATTGATGATGTGGTTTCTTTGTCATGAACATTGAGATGTTATCAACAACAAGATCATATCGTTAGGAGAATGATATGGTGGACATACTCCTATAGACAAGCGTAGCATAAAGATCAAGTCATTTCAATAGTTCAATTGCTATATGCTTTCGATACATAGTAACCTAATTCCTTCGACCATGAGATCATGCATATTGCCTTTCTTGGATGGATGCTTTGATGTCATCAAACACCACACCGTAACAGGTGGCTATAAAAGTGGCATTGGGTGTTCGGAAAGTATTGGTTGAAACACATGGATCAAGAGTGGGATTTGTCCATCCACATGACGGATAGATATTCTCTGGGCCCTCTCGGTGAAATGTCATCCAATTAGCTTGCAAGCATGTGACTTGGTCACAAGGGATCACATATCACGGGAACGAGAAAAGAGTCCTTATCGATGTGAGGTTGAACTAGGTATGCAGAGATACCGCGATCATGACCTCGGATAAGTAACATATCGTGAGACAAAGGGAAATTGGTATCGTATGTAAGTGGTTCATTCGATCGCAAAGTAATCGTAGAAATATGTGGGAGCCATATGAATTTCCAGATTCCTCTATTGGTTATTGTTCGGAGAAGTGTCTCGATCATGTCCGCATAATTCACGAACCGTAGGGAGACACACTTAAGGATTCGACGTTGTTTGAGTAGTTATGGTATTATGAGAAAGAGACCGAATGTTGTTCGGAGTCTTGGATGGGATCCGGGATATCACGAGGTGATCCGGAATGGTCCGGAGAATAAGATTCATATAAGGAAAGTCCCGTTTTGGAGTTGGGGAATGGTTCTGGTGTTTTCATCGGGAACATTCTAGAAGGTCCCGGAATGTCCGGCACTCCGGGGGGGAAGGGGTACATGAATGTGTCATTGCAAGATGGAATGATTGCATCATGTACTAAGTGTTCTCGCTGTCCAAAATAAAGGGTTTATTTAATTCCTAAATTGGAAAAGTCAAGCTGAGTTTTGGTCACCGCCATTTTGGAAAGAGGAGAAGTTGGAAACCGACTTGGGGAGGAGTCCTCCTCCCAAGCCGCGGCCAGCCCTAGGCCGAGTTGGGGAGGACTCCTCCCTCCTGGCCAGCCCTCCCACCTATAAAGGGAGGCGGGGCCTCCCTCTAGAGACACACAAGTTCCTATCCTCTAAACTAGAAACTAGACCTAGACCCGGTTTAGAGCTGTTTGGTTTAGAGCCTTCTAATTGGTTTAGAGCCCTCTAATTGGTGTGTCTAATTACTAGACCACTAATAGCCTCTCTCATAAGCTCCACCATACTACGCACCGGCTTAAGCGAAGCCTGCGGGATCTCCCTCTACCTCGGTACCACGCCGTTGTCTTGCGGAATCGCGAGGAGAGTGCTACAACCTCCATTTTCTTTGGAACAAGGGAGAGGAAGGTCTTCGTCAGTACCGAACGTGTGACCGATCATGGAGCGCTGGAACGCTGCGCCGGAAGGATCGTCTACGCGATCTTGAGATCGGAAAGAAATCGACTACATCACCCACGAGAATCTGCTCTCGTTAAACACTTTGGAATCTTCGAGGGTGAGTTATTCCATCGACTCGTTGCTACAATCTAGTAGATAGATCTTGGCTTGTTTGTTTGTATGCGATAGAAAATTTTTGTTTTCCATGCTACGAACCCCTACACGTTCTTCATGGTACATGGAGCTGAGGTATGCTACCGGTAGCACGTCACCGAGCTCCACGAGTCGCTTACAGCGAGGCCGAATCCGGCTGCACTCGAAGACGCCGTCGACACACTCGACGAAGCACGGATATAGCAGCAGCTAGATCCGCGATGTACCGGCAAAAAGTCTCCGCAACTATCACAGCGGCCGTGTCCTTCGTCAAGGAGAGACCTCGTCTTGCGACTAGCGACCGAACAAACTCGATTCGCCATGGGAAGGACCCTATGTCATCACCGAAGTCATCCCAGGTGGCGCCTATCGCCTCAAGCACGTGGAGTCTGGAGTCGCATACTCCAACCCATGGATCATCTACTCGACGATTCTACCCATAGCAATGGGCAATGTACCCCTTTTACTTTCAATAAGGCTTACGGCCAAGGCTACTCAGCCGAACCATGTACCTCCTCCATTACGCTACAAATAAAGCTAAGTGTCTCGCTCCCAACCTTCGATTGACTATTTCTCTGCAACTTTGTTACATGCTACTAACGCACTCGGGGGCTCCCCCACCTCACGATTTCATCGACCGAGGACAAAAGCGCTGGGGCTCCCCACCTCACGATTTCATCGACCGAGGACAACACATGTACACGAGTAGTGACCACGCCAAAGCTAACGAAAAGGGCACGATTAAATCAAAGCACTGCGTGCTCGCTAACAAGCAAACCTTTACAACAAAGGGCACATACACGCCCAGCAATATACAAATTTTACATCCGTCATTTTATTTTCAGGTTCTACCTATTCTGCAGAATAGCCCGAGCACGCCGCTCAAACAAATCTACAATCTGTTCGACATCGCCTTACAACCGCGTAATGCGGACGCATATTCCACTCGCCACCATCTCGACCGAGGAGGTGGCCCGATCGCCACAGCAAATCTACATCGGCGATGCACCCTCACAAGAGACAAGGTAGCCTTCACCCTGCGACAAGCTGCCGCCGCACCACTCCTTGACATTCCGGCACTCGAAACTTCGCCAAGACACGCAAGGGTCGCTAGCGCCATCCAACGGAAACATGACGTGCAACACCGAGGCGGCGATATGCACTGGCGGAGCACCCGTGAAACACGGAAGACGCGATCCCGCACCGTCGCGTAACCATGGCACGATCACGATCCACCCAAAAGAAGTCACCGGCTTCCATGTCCTGTTGAGTCAAACAATTGACTCGAACAGCAATGCACTCCTTTTCTTCCTTCGGAGCGAGATTCGCACCTGCGACAACAGCACAAGAGTAAGGCCAAAGGCTCACCGAAGAACTAAGCTACGGCCGAAAGAAGGATCAACTTACATGCGGCTGCTCGGACAGCCGACCCAGCTCCGCCATCAAGTATTCCTCTCTGGCTGCACTACTGATGCGCTTTGGACTTCCAAACGTCAAGACCGCGTAGCCCAAGCAAATCCTCTCCAAGCTGCGACGCGATCCCAGAAGCGAGCTACGAGGAATCATCCAACGATGCTCGCAAGGGCCTTCGGATGAAGTACCAACTGGTCAACACCAAGGAACCTAAGCGAAGAAAAAGAAGGCACACAGACACTCAGCCAAAGATAAAGCCCAACTCAGAGGAATTCATTAAATAAGGCCACTGCGTGGCTCAAGAATGGTGCTACAAAAGATATTTACAGCAAAAGTAAACTATATACTACCCTACATCTCCTATGCCTAAGGCGTGGGACAGGAAATCGCCTCGAGCGGGCGCCTAGCTTTGGCCTCGCCTGCCGCATGGCGTGTACTCGGAACAACAAGTCAATGAGCTTGGGCCCATATAAATGCTGCGGCGGAGTAAGCAGCAAAGGCTACCTCGATCCATCCGCGGCCGTCGGCATCCGAGAAGTGGTGCAGGGCAAGTCCAGCTCCGCCCGGCCGCCATGGCCATCGCCAGCCCGGCCAGACGCGCGATGCCCTTACGCTTGCGCTTATGCAGCTGCGGTAACCGGTGACAGAGCCTCGCCAGCACCCACATCTTCAAGGGTTGCGCCCGGGAAGAGCTCTGGTAGAAGCGACCAAGGACCTCCTTTGCCTTGGCAAGGAGTTGACGACGGTCTGCGGCGGTCTTGACCGCCACGGTGGCATCATCGAGCACTCCGTGCTCGAGCACCACCAGTCAAACTTCGATGCTGCGGCATCCGAGACAAAACAGAAGAAAACATGAAGAATAGCAACATAGAAGAGGACCCGAAGAAAGAAGCAAGTACAAAAGCTAGCACTTACCCGAAATAGCCTTGGAAGCAGCCATGAGCTTCTCGCTTCTCCTACCTCACGACCTGCGGCTTCTGCTGGGCGCTCTTCGCTTCGGTGCCTTTGGCAGCTCAGCTCAAGCGCTCTTTCGCCTCGTGGCAGCTTCTTCTGCTCCAATTGGCCAAGGCTCTTCTTCAGAGCATCAACCTCACGAAGAGAGTCATTATGCTCCTCTGCATTCACAACAAGCTAGTGTCAACAAACAGGACAAGGATAAACAAAAAAGTACTACAAGGCGGGCGAATACCTTGCATTGCTGCGGTTTCACCTCCAAAGTCGGTGCTCCTCCACCGGCTTGGCCTCTCGGACACAAGGCTGCAGGAAAAAGCAATAGCAGAAGAGCATGACTTGAGGCTCCGCCCAAAACAAAGAAGCAAACACAACATCAAGACGAAGACGCCTGGGCTCCCCGTGACATGAAGCGAAAAACTTACGTGCTCGGCGAACCCATGAGCCCGCTGCGAAATTCGAGGCAACCACCAGCCTCTCCTGCACAAGAGGAACTGGTGCAGCACCACCCGACGTTGCCACCGTCTGCGGAGGCGGCGACGCAATGTTCGACTCCCCCATCATCTCGCGCGCTCCATCACTAGAGCCATCGGAGGATTGCCTACATACGAACCAATCAACACAGGCGCAAAAATAACAAGTGAGCAAAAGACAATAGTGGCAACAAGCACACTTACAGGCCCAACGCTCCAGGTCAAAGATAGGAGAATCCCTCGGGCCCTCTTCTCCTCCTTCTTCTCCTCCTTCTTCTCTTCCTTCTTCCGCTTTGGCAAGTGGTCGAACAACATTTTCACAGAAGCAGCAGGAATAGGAGAAGACGAACCCCCCTGAACATCATCATGATGCTCAAGACCCCGAGGATTCCTGGGAGTCGGAGGAGTCGAGGCATCCGAACACTCGCTCGAGCTCCGTGATCGCTTACTCGAATGGTCTTCACTTTCGATTAAATCGGCATCCTCTGCCGGAGATCGCGCCAAGGAAGCTTCGGACACGGAATGCACCACTTCATTATCCGGGCATTCGGATACCTTCGCAATGGTGGCGCCATGCCTGGCACTTTGAAGCTCTACAAGATGAGAAGAAACTTTGTTAGCAAACAAAGGACACAAGTACACAACTGACAAAAACATAAGGGAAGCACTACGTGCGCAAATCTACACCTTTGGCACGGCCAACGTCGATGAAAAGGAGGTCGGCGACTTCCAGGATTTTTCGTCGACCTTGAACTTCAACAAAGACGCGAAGATCCTTGTCAAGGTCCACCTCGGAGACCTTCTCACTCGAAACCCTCGTCGGATCACGGCGCCCAGTCTGAGGAACATCGGGTGCGCTCTAGCCTGGAGCGGCTGCACCCGACGCTCAAGAAACACCCGGATAATGTCGACACCGTTCACCTCCTTCTCAGGAATCAATTGGAGCTCCTCCACCCGACGGAACGAGACCAAAATCTTGCCCAGGCAGCACGGAGTCACGGATGTAAAACCATTTCCTCCGCCAGTACTGGACAGATTCGGACATGGAGAAGGAAAAGAATTGGACATCAGGACTAAGAGATGATGAAACCCCAATGGGATACACACCATCCGAACCAGGCCTCCTCACGGAATACAGCTTAGGAAGAGGCCAAAGTCGACTCAATGCCAAGCCAACACTGCATAAGCGTGATAAAACACGCAATGTGGAGAAGGGAGTTGGGAGACAGATGATGGAGTTGAACCCCATAGAAAAAGAGCAGTCCACGAAGGAAGTCATGGACTGGATACGCAAACCCACGCAAAACGAAGGCGACAAACATAACCCGATACCCAGATGGGGGACGGGGGATTACCTCACTACCGGGGAGTCTCACGGCCGTCGTGTCCTGCGGAATCGAGGCTCGCTTAGCTTGCGGAGATCGCTCTCCCGCGTCTCTGATCGCCGCCAGCCACCATCGGTGACACGAGCAGCGGCGGCGCCCTTCTTGCCTCCGGCGGCGCTGGTTCCCACTGCAGGCGAAGACTTCTTTGGCTTCCCCATGGCGCTACGGCGGTGGTGTCGTTGCCAACGACGAAGACAAAGGAAATGCGAAAGGAACTCTCAGCACGCAGCAAGAATCGCTCGAGCACAAGGAGGCGATAAAGCGCAGAAGCGTGCGGTGAAAACAAACCACGATTTTCACCATGGATTATAACAGCAAAAGACGGCGACGCCGACCGTCCATCAAGAAGACCCTACGCCAACGGCGGTCTGGCCGTGCGTGTCAGCACCAAAACGAACCGTCGTTCCCACGACGTCCACTACGCGCGGAAATCAAGGAAACGCCGTAATCATCTCCACGCCGCGCGTGACCGGTCAATTCAAAGTCAGGAAGTGGGACCCATGCATCGTCCAGTCAAGTCATCTCTGGCGCAGCAGACGCTTGAGGTCATTGATCGTCAGCACTGACGTCATCAACAACTATACTAGCAATAACTTCGGCTCCACAGCTAAAAGTACTCACTCGAATCTACGATTCGGCTAAATACTTGGGGGCTACTCCTATCAGAAGCGCTGGTCGCGCACCAGATGTACTTCCGGGTCAGCGGTACGCCCACGAGATTTTCCTACCGTTGCATGATACAAGACTCGAGTCTCGCGAGTCTCGACTCCGCCAGACACTCGGGGCTACTCCAAAGCTGGGCGATGGCCGTTCACACACAAGAGCTTGAGTCCTCGAGTCCATGACTCCACTACGGACTCGGGGCTACTCCCATAGGGAGGAAGGATTTCAGCATCCGAAAATTTTCGAGTCCTACGGACTAAACAAGCGAGCAATGCTTGTACTAAAAGTCTCCGCCGAGTCTCACGACTCAGACACTCGGGGCTACTCCCATAGGGCGCTGGTCGCGCACCCTATGAAATCTTCGATTGCGATCTTAGGATCCGCATGCAAAAACTTTTCGCAACTCTGCCCCAATTAATGCTACGTGAGTAACATCCTCCTTGGCCACCAAACACCTCCGGTGATAAACATTCGGATCTTGCGTCTGCGACGCAAAGATAAGACCTACGATATCATCGATGGCACGCAACGCACTTTATCGCTACGCTAGTATGAACTGCATCAGCATGCGATGAAAATTCCCGACAGACGCGTTGGGTATATCATTTAAAACACCGGAATTCCACTCCTGTAAGTCCTCCGCGGCTGAGTCGAATTACGCCATGACATATGTTCCGGGTTGAGTCGAGGGACTCGCTTTGAAGAAGATCGTGTTGTTTTGTCCTAAGGCGATTAGCGACCACGATCCGTCGGGTGAGTCGAACTGCGCATCAACAATCCTACACATTCTCTTGAAAGCGAGTTACACCGAAGGATTGAAGAGTCCTCGATCGAATCTACGATTCGACTAAACACTAGACTCTTGACATGGTTATACCCTACGGTGCGTAACTTCAAAGATACCTGGTCCAGCCAAGGAAGGCCCACGGCCAATATCGCCAGCCATGAAGATTTTCGGTGGCCCGGGCCCATGACGCCGGATCCTTGAAGAACAAGACTAAAGTTTCAATACAACTTGTAACCTACTTGTATCGGTGCAGACCTAGCCTCCCCATATATAAAGGCTAGGAGGGTCCAACGAGGAGGACACCCAACAACGATTACACCTGCGATTCGACATACACACCTCCACGCCAGATCGAATCTGCGCACCAGTAACTTCGGTTCCACCGCAATAAAAGCGGAACAAGCGAGTAGGGTTTTCCCTCCGGGGCTGAACACAGGTAAATCCCGTGTCCCCTGGTTGCTTGTCTGTTAACCGTGCCACGATCTCCAGCATCCCCATCTTCTCCAAAACCCAAGTCCATAACAATGGGCATTGACGAGTTGAAACCTCGTCACCCCTAGCCGCCGGCCACCTCCACCCCTCGGATTCTAAACCCTAGTTGTCGAGGCCTCTCTACTCCACCATACTCGCTCCGGCTTAGTCAAAGCCCTGCGGGATCTACTACTCCACCACCACACTGTCGCGCTGCTGGAATCGCGAGGAGATCTACAACCTCCGCTTGCTGCTGGAACAAGGGAGAGGAAGATCTTCATTGAGTACCAAACATGTGACTGACTACGGAAGCATTGCCGGAACGCGACGCCGGAAGGATCGTCTTCGCGATCTTGAGATCGGCAAGTGAACGACTACATCAACCACAAGAATCCAATCTTGTTAAATGCTTTGGATCTTCGAGGGTTATTACTCTATCAACTCGTTGCACCAATCTCGTAGATTAGATCCTGGCTTGTGTGTGTTCATGCGATAGAATTTTTTTATTTTCCATGCTACGAACTCCTACACGCCCTAGAAGAGGAACAAGCCATAGCTCTCTCCCTCTCCGATATTGCCCGCTGTGGCCCCCCTCTCTCTATCCAATGGTTGTTCCCCGACTCGCGACCACCAGCCCTCCGGCGCTGACCGAACTAGCTATGGCGACAGTTCTACCATCTCACTCATAACTTCCACATCTCCTTCTCTTGGGAAAACCGAGCCAGTGCACTGGTCTTTAGACAAAGCAGAATGAGAATTCAAGAAAAAAGAATGAAAGCGACGAGCCAATGACTGAGTGCACAAGTATATTCACGACGAGCATCGAACGACCAAAAAAGTGATTGTTTCCCAATTACAAAACAACTATTTGTTTAGTAGGAAAAGTGAAAAGTATTATTTTAATTCTTGCAGATTCCCAAAATAATACCCACCTCTCGTCCATGATACGGATGACTGCACGTTATATTTAAAATTTACTCAATTTAGGTATCTTTTTTGGGATTTTCGAAAAATGGTATTTAAAAAAATCCGCATAAGGTGTGGTTAGTCGCCTCTCCAATCCGTCAAGGGTTCTCGGGCTTCTATCGTCGATCGAGGTGAATCCGAGTGACTTCTTCATGAGCTTGTAGAGAGATATGACTTCTCATCGAGTCACATGATGAACCGAATGAGGGCTATTAGGCAAACAGTGAGCCACCGAACGTCCTCGAGGTCCTTCGGCGACCCTATCTTGACGATTGTGATGATCTTCTATGGATTATCCTCGATTCCTCACTTGCTGTTTGAAAATGATGAAGCCAAGCAGAAGGATCTCCCAAGACTCTTTGGTTGGCTTTGTCCTCCTTGACAGCAGCGTGGGTGCAATGTCTTCATTACCGTCGCTGGGACAAGAATTCAATTCCCGTTTTTACATATTGGCAACAACATCCACCACACACTTTCGTCAACGTAGCCTTGTTAGCTTGATCTAGGCTTCATCTTGGTCCTTCAAACGGGTGTCGTCAACCCCAAAATATGATCTTATTTTGTGTTTTTCATAGGGCATACACCAGAGCCCCCCTTTTGTTTCAGTTCTCACAATGCCAGACCCTCCTTCATCTGCACTATCTCTTGCTTCATTTCCTACCACTTCTGCTCCCGAGATCTTGGCCAACCATCACGGTTGATTTGAAGGAAGGTTGCCAGCACTCGAGCAGGCTTCTATCTAACGTTGAGAGCACCTGCGTTTTTTCTTTCAAAAATGGGGAATAGTGAACCGGCCTCTGCATCAGTCGATGTGCACACAACCTTTTATTAAGTGTATATCATTCAAAGTTATTACATAATCATAGATCTCTCAAAGTTAAAACATGAATCAACCAATGAAAAATAACATGCATATGGCAACAAAGAATCATGTAGTAAACTATGCTGTCAGTGAGCCTGACTGGAAATATCACGAGCGACTGTCAACATACGTTTACTCAGTAGCCATAATAACTTGCGGATCCGGTGGTAGAAGAAACACACATAGCCATACCCAATACACCACCATATGAATAACCTACAAAAAGAGTTGAAAGTTTTGATCTTGTTAAGAATCATGTCTTTCATGCATTTTCATATGGACCAACATAAGGATGAAACATAATGTGATTTCTAGCCTTATAATATTTGTCCATTCCATTTAGCAAATTTTCAAACATATTTGTTATATTAGTTGGTGGAGGAAGGTCTTGTGTAAAATTAACTACGCGCAAAAGAAGACTAGCAAAATGACACGAGAGAAGTTGAATGCCCCCCCAAACAACAATTTGTGCATCCCATTAAATTTCATTTTTGCCAAATTATCTTTGGTTAGGAGAATTTTATGAAAGAACCACATAATTTTTTAATGTTAGTCTTCAATATTAGGAGCACTCATCTGTTGTTTAAAAAAAAAAGGAGGAGCACTCATATGATCGTATGGCGTATGCTAACCTGTGGAGCCGTCCCCCGCGTTCCTTCTCTCGCATCCGCACCGTCCAGAACGGACGGCCACGCAATGACAATGGCGCTGTCGTGTAACCAAGCAGAGACGTTGTATTTATTCGAATAATAATAATTGTTACTAGTGAGTTGCAAGTCAGGCCATCGCAGTGGAGAGTGTTGAGCCGTCCGTTGGCATGGTAACAAGCACAGGTGGAAAGGTACATATGTCTCCAGCTCATTACTAGATCAGATCTCATGTCGTAAGAAACGGGCAGAAACCGACCGCAGTCTCTTGTCTTTCTCCTCCCTCACCTCACCAATCAATCAGGGCGGTGTAAAATCCGATCTGCACGCCCCCAGCGCTCGGCGCCGCGATGAGCTTCCGGGACGAGAGCGGCGGCGAGGACGGCGGGGGCCGCTCGTCGTCCGCGTCCGACCTGCGGAAGCCCTTCCTGCACACCGGGAGCTGGTACCGGATGTCCGCCGCGGGCGGCGGCGCCATGGACCGCCTCGAGTCCTCCGCCTACGCGCTCCGCGACAACTCCGTCTCCGCCGTGCTCTGCACGCTCATCGTCGCGCTAGGCCCCATCCAGTTCGGCTTCACATGCGGCTACTCCTCGCCCACGCAGGACGCCCTCATGGCAGACCTCGGCCTCACCCTCTCCGAGGCCAGTGCTCCTGGACACCCGCTTCCTAATCCTACTCTTATTAGCTCCTCGACGGTGTCCTATGCGTGCGTGCATGTGTGGCGTTTGCTTATACCACTCTGTTTTCTGATGATGTATTTATCTTCTCCCGCTGCAGTTCTCTCTGTTCGGATCCCTGTCCAACGTCGGGGCCATGGTGGGCGCCATTGCCAGCGGGCAGATCGCCGAGTACATCGGACGCAAGGGGGTGAGCCTTCCATCTGCCCCTTAGATAGATCTCTGTCTCTTCCACTGTCAACTGAAAATTGTGCGGTTAAACATTCAGTGCGTGTAATAATGTTGGAGGAGAAACCGGATCACTAATAATGCTTTGTGCGGCCACAGTAGTAGGAGACGAGTGTCGGTCGTGAGAGACTAGATGGATCTACTGCTGTCGATTTTGGACAGAAACGAGATTCGATCGTGCGTGTCTGATGATGCTCTGTTTTTGTGTTTGGCCTGCAGTCTCTGATGATCGCCGCGGTTCCGAACATCATCGGGTGGCTCGCAATATCGTTTGCAAACGTAAGATTGATTTACCCTGTTATTTGTGTGCTCGTCCTTTTGCGTTTGCTTTGTTGAGTGTGATATCATCCTCTGTCTTTTTAATTTACATCTGAATTCGTTTTGTTTGCAGGATTCCTCCTTTTTGTTTATGGGTCGGCTGCTGGAAGGATTTGGCGTCGGTGTAATTTCCTACGTGGTATGTATCCCTCTGTTCCTAATATTGTAAACAAATTCACTCCAAATATTACTGATAATTGTGGAATGTCTTCGTTCAACTGGTACGGTGATGCTAAATAATGTAGTGTCATGATGAGTTTTTTCTTAGCAAGGAAAATGTCCTGCTTTGCACATATGATAGTCTTTATATGTTCATACAAAAATAACAAGTCCCAAGTTCCAAGTGACTCCAACACATGGAAGTACATAGAGTCCACTTAAACTCAACCGAATACCAAGTGTATACAACAATTGTTTTCCTCTTCCGGGACATCAAGTCAAGAAAGGTGTGCTACCGATAACGTATATGAGAATTTCCCCTGCTCTTGTCATAATCCAACAATATTCAAGGACATAATCCAACAATATTTATGATTAGACTAGCTCCTCTGTTCAGTATGGGTACAGAAAAGAAAAGTTTTTTTTTTCTTAGGTTCATAGGAAGTTAAACTAGCAAACACATGCACCGTTCCATATCAACTTATGGTTGCCAGCTCCTTGTGAACTTTTGCCATATAATTTCTCCCTTACTGGATACTTGAGTTGCTGATTTTCATGAATGCTATTGAACTATACTGTTACCTTGCATAATAGTAGCATAGGTAGGCATCATTCTAACTTGTGCATACCACCTGTTTTTAAGTCTTTTTGAACTTCACTGTTCAGCAATGTTAGTATGATTTAGGGGCATGTGCTTAAACTTGTATACTTTCATGCCTTGTATCACGTTCTGAATTGAAAGTTCTGTTTCACGGTCTCAGGTGCCAGTTTATATAGCAGAAATAGCTCCACAAAACATGAGAGGAGCACTTGGTGCAGTTAATCAGGTCTTTTTTTATAAACAATCACAGGATTTATGCATAGCCTGTCTTCTGGTCTGACTGGCAGTTTTTAACCCTATTCATAATTTCTTATGCAGCTCTCTGTTACAATTGGTATATTGCTTGCCTACACATTAGGCATGTTTGTTCCCTGGAGAATTCTTGCTGTTCTTGGTAAGATGGACAAATTTGTGTGCACTATTATGTTCATCTGTAGATTTACTATGATAAAAATGTGCAACTCGCCCAACTCAGTTTGGCTAAGTTGCTAGGTTAATTGATATAAATCATGTGTCCCCTTATAGCTATTGGTTGAACTTTTTACTTGTTTTAATGAAATAATTTAGGTAGTGTCATCCCCTCTTGACTTTGCTAAAAAAATGTTTATCCTAACTCTTTTCTGTTACTTCCACGTTTCGTAGGCATTTTACCTTGCTCAATCCTGATACCTGGATTGTTCTTTATTCCTGAATCACCAAGGTGGCTGGTAAGTGACCTGATATGTTCCATTATCTTTTTCTGATGCTAACAGCAGGATCTAAATAGAACAGATTGTTATTTCAGGCAAAAATGGGAAAGATGGAGGATTTCGAATCTTCATTGCAGGTCCTGCGAGGATTTGAGACTGACATCTCAGCAGAAGTAAATGAAATAAAGGTAACCATTAGTAAGGGGCGTCTTTTTGTTGCAGTCAAGCCATATGTACATGTTGCTGACAATTTTAAGCTTTCAGTAACATGAGGAAATGTGAATTATATATTGCTGACATTTTGCCAACACAGAGATCAGTTCAATCATCGAGGAGGAGGACAACGATACAATTTGCAGATATCAAGCAGAAGAGATATAGTGTTCCTCTTATGGTTGGTGGTTTGCCATTAAGTACTTTGCTTTGTTGACACATCAGTGTTCTTCTGTTTGCTTAATGGTTTTATTTCTGTAGATAGGCATTGGTCTCCTTGTACTTCAACAACTAAGTGGTGTCAATGGAATATTTTTTTATGCTGCAAGTATCTTCAAAGCTGCTGGTATGTTATGTAGTTATATGACATGATGACGCTCTGTTTATTAAGCATGCTTGTGTGTGATAGTCTCGCTCACATATATAATAATCCTACATAATACTTGTGAACTTGTGATCAAGCTAAATGTTAAACTCAAATATTGCTAAGCATGCTGCATATCTATAGCAGTTTGATAGGGATATCTAGAATACTTGAAAAATGCAATGATACCCTGTTTTTATGTGATTTTAACTTGCTGGAAGCTCATACCACAATACTGGGCCTTAATATATTGGCAATAGCTATAACAAATAGCTTGTAATTCAAGTCTGATATCAAGTTTTTCCTCAACAGGTATTGAAAATTTTAATCTAGCAACATGTGGTTTGGGAGCTGTTCAGGTACAATTATGTTATAAGTTACATCCACATTGCGCCTGTGAACTTGGTGGAATCGTGGGCTTGGTATTACATACTTAATGGAATCTTATCATTGTTAGGTGGTGGCTACTGGAGTAACAACCTGGTTGACTGACAAAGCTGGTCGACGGCTACTTCTCATTGTTAGTTGCATCACAATCATGTATTGGACAAAATTCTAAGAAAATATCAGTTGTGTTCATTGATTTCTGTATTTATTCCAGATCTCTACTACAGGAATGACCATCACTCTTCTCATTGTTTCTGTGTCATTTTTTGTGAAGGTAACACCACTTAAAATATTTGGGATCTGTACAATAGTCTAATATAGATTAGTGAATACTCCCGAGTTTCCCGTTGTGATATATTTTATTGTCAATTCTGAAACAGGACAACATAACAGAGGGTTCTCATTTATACTCTGTAATGAGTATGCTTTCACTGGCTGGACTTGTGGTTAGTTGCAGTTCTATTTACATTTATTTTCTTGGTTGAGAGAAGCAGGTTTAACACTTCACTTTTTGCTACTGCAGGCATTTGTGGTTGCATTTTCTCTTGGCTTGGGAGCCATCCCATGGATAATAATGTCTGAGGTACACAGTTGTTAAAGTTTAACTGTTACATCTATATGATCTTCTCTCTATGTAGCTGTTACCACTATTACTTGCCGCTTGTTCTTAGCTATGCATCTCTTCCATAGCCTCTTTTTATTAAATGACACTGCAACCGCAAGTCCAAACCCTCCTGACAACACCTTTTCCTTGTGGTTTCTGAACCAATTGCTGCTTTAAAATTGACATGAAGCTGCCTTGTATTTATGTAGCCAGATTACACTGACCGTAGCTGTACCTATCGCTACAGACTGCAATTACTGCTCTTACTGTTACCTGCACATATCACTACAGACTGCAATTGCCCCCTTTAGTTAGTGATTCTTAGATCTATGATTGCAAGTGACAATTATCAGACTATGTAGAGAAAATTTCTATCTGAACTTATCTGGAACTTAACGTCTTTCACCATACGTGCCTTCAGATTCTTCCCGTTAATATTAAGAGCCTTGCTGGAAGTGTCGCGACCCTTGCAAACTGGATGACAGCGTGGCTCGTCACGATGACAGCGAGCTTGATGTTAAACTGGAGCAACGGAGGTCTGTCCTTCCTCCCCGCATTCCAACTTTCTTATGTCTTTCATGAGATCATATCTCGTAATGCGTTGCCATCTTTTGACAGGGACATTCGCTATATACTCTGTGGTGGCTATGGGGACCCTTCTTTTCGTGTGCCTGTGCGTGCCGGAGACCAAGGGAAGAACACTAGAGGAAATCGCGTTCTCTTTCCGCTGAAGCCCAGAAGCAGCACACACAGGCCAATCACCAGGTAGTATACCTGAAGGTTGTTTCAGAACCAGTAGTATAGTGCTTCCTTGAGCTTTGGAATGCGTCAGCAGAATTGGTTCCATGGCTTGCCGAGTCAGGCCTTGGGGTCTGGATTCGGTAATCGTGCTGCCGTGTTTTTTGCAGGGATTTGTATCATGTTTTTGTGTAATAGTGTATTATCAGTGTATCTGGTGTATGTGTAATTAGAAATGGGGGTGGAATGCAGCAAGACAGACACCCAGCCCCTTGCAGTCAGGAGAAGAGCAATTTTGTTGGTTACATGGTTTCATTCAGCAGTTGTGTCCAATAGAATAATTCAGATGTAATGTCCAATAATAAATTTTGAATAAGATAGTTCTCTTGTGAAGTTGATGAGAGCTTTTCCCAGCAGTGCTTACGAGCTCTTCTTACAGTAGTTTACCGTATGAATAAATTTGTTACCTTTGTCTTTTAAATTTATGATGTGTCAGAAATCTTGATGGAAGAAAATCATGGACAGCGTACTGTGCATTCCGGTGAAGGTCAAATTTTTCTCTAGTTGTGTGTGTTGTGGTTGGGTTTCCTTAAGTTTTCAATGAGTTTTTTTTTTGGTTTCTTCTTCTTTCTCCGATCTATATTAATTATCATTAGATTGGATGTATCTAGCACTAAAACATGTTTAGATATATTCATTTCCGCAATAAGTAATATGGATTGGAGTAAGTATTGTAGTTTTTTATAGAGGTAATAACATCTTTAGTCCCACAAGTTGCAGACTAGGTGCAGATTACTCCCACAACTAGCAAATGTCTATTTCGTCGTCCCACAACTTGTTTAACCGTAACAAACCCGTCCAATTAATCTAAAACCGTGCCATGTTTTCAAACAGTCAGCGCTGCCACTTTGCAGACAGGTCCTTGTACGAAAATATCATATTGGGCTGGTCCTTCCACGTGTTTTGAGCAGAGCCTGTCATGATAATAGAGTGGCAACCGCTTCAAGACGATCGCTAATTTCTCGCATTGGTTTCCTTTCCTGGTGTTCTTTGTTAGTTTCTTGGCCGCCGAAGATGCACACGACGTCGCCTCCGTTTCCCTGCCGTTCGTAGCGGTTGGGAGCAACGAGATGCAGCCGGACCTGCAGTTCCGCGAGTGGAATGAAGATCCCCTGCGGTATGGAACGACCGAATCTTCTCTCCTGAGCTGCGCATGATCAAATTCGTTGGCCGATGATAGGGAGGGATTCTGGGCGTTGGGGAAGTCGAATCAGTAGTTTGGCATTGCAAATTCAGAGTCATTGTATTTTACGAGCTGTTCATGCCTTGTTGCCGACGGCTCTGCCTCTTAGTTTTGGAGCAGATTACTGTTTGCTTTTGTTAATTTAGGTTGCCCTAATCAATCAAATTCAGGTGAATTACTATGTACTGATTGTTGTTGAAGATGTGTAGGACGGTGATTAGTAGAATTGGGCTATAGTGATCTGTTTCCATTCGGCTAAATTTTAAACTGTTATCTGAAATTTTTGTTGATGGACAGTCTTTTATCTAAACTTTTATATGAACAAGCTACTGATTTGTTGTTAGTTTAGGAGCAGTTTATGTACGCTTGCCACTATTGCCCTACGTCCATAGATAAATGTTAGTCCCTGTCATGTATGAAAAAGAACCATGCATGAAAAAAACATATTACAGCTGCATCCAATATCATAAGTGATTTGGAAATGACATAAAAGGGCATATCCCATGGATCACAACCAAAAAAAACTCAGAAGTGATTTGTAAATACAAAATAACATGTATTATGGTCAAGCATAATCCACTGATTTCATACAAAGGATCTCATAGAAAGACCAAGAAAAGTACACTGATTTCAAACAAAGATCAAGCACAATACACTGTTTTCATATAAAGAGGTTACAAAGTGCATTACAAACACCATTACATATTTCCCTGACATTCTATTTGCATTCACTACCAAACAACACTACAAAAAGCTTTCCTTCTTCTTCTACTCTGCCTTCTTCTTCTACTACTTTGGCTTCTTCCTTCTTCTTCTGCTCCGTCTCCTTCCTTCTTCTACTACTACTATGGCTCCTCCCTTCTTCAACTACTCTGGCTCCTTTCTTCTACTACTACTATGGCTCCTCCCTTCTTCTTCTACTTTGTCTTCTTCCTTATACTCTTATTCTCTGACTCCTTCATTCTTGTTCTCTGTAATTTCAGTACCAATTATTTCTGATTAGAAACCAACTAAGAAGATATATTGCTCTTTATGAGGATATATTGCTAAAATTAGTACCGAAAAATACATTAGTGCCAAAATAAATAAAAATAAGTGACTCTGAGGGTACATAATAATATACATGTAGCAGATAACACGAAAATACACATAGTTCCAATCTTACAAAATTCAAACACACTTGTCTTTAACAAACTAAAAAACCCTGTGATGCTTCCATCTGACTATGTTCAGATAAACGGGGCATGTGAAAAAACTAATAGAAATAAGAATTTACTGGTTTCAGGTGATAAAATCGTAAAGCTCTGGTTTGTATGCATTCATAAAAAGAAAATAGAGAAGTGAGAAAGATTGTCAATGTTCTGAAATCAGAAAGAAAGAGAGACAAATTGCATGTTTATCTCACTGATAAGGAGTAGTACATACAACTTTTTCTCATTGCAGGAATGGAAAGGATAACAAACAATCGCTACAATACTCTTCCAGTGAAATGTAGCTCTACCAAAAAATATTATTCTAACGGAAACTGCTGAACCTAGAACTTCAAATTAGTGCTCAATCGGTTTCATCGCAACTCAGCAGTATGAACGTGCTAGTGTATGCTTAAGAAGAGACCATTATCACATTAAGTGGACATGTTACAAATTAATAAGATAACTAAATCCTTGTGCATATCTCAAGGTTCTGTTCATGCCCTGTTTTCAATCAAACTACAACCAAAATTAACACATTCAGTTAAATTTCAGAATCAGAAAATGGGAAACATACCAAATTGTGGCGGTCTCCACGCCGCACAATGATTTCGTGCAGACAGCCAAGCGGATGGCCGCCGGTTCCTACAGTCTAGCTTGCCATAGAGGATGCGAGCCTGCATCTTCAGGCTCGTGTTCGACCGGAGGCTCGGCCGCCATCCCGTCGGCCCCAACATCCTCTTCCTAACCTCCTCCGGCGCGAGCATGAAGTGCAGCCGTATGACCTTGTCATATAGCTCCGTATCATCGAATCACCTCCATATGTGCCTCTGTCCGTCCTCCTGCCCCAGACTCGCCTCTGCCCCCGTCGAATCACCTCCGCCTCGACTATGCCTTCGAGGCGCCGATGCTCTGCTACCAGCAGCTGGGGGCATGGGCATGCCCCTCCACCGCGCTGCAGTGTGACGAGGTGTAGGGTATCTCCCGTTCTCTCCAGCGAGTGTCACTCCTCTCCGCCATGGGATTCGATTTTCCCCTCTGCCCCTGCCGAGTCGCCTCCGCCATCGTTTCTGGAGTTTACAGCTCGTGAAATTGTGATATGTGCAGAAGGGAAGTGAGGACCTGTCTGCAAAGTAGCAGCGCTGACTGTTATACGACGTGGCACGGTTTTAGACTAATTGGACGGGTTTGTTACGGTTAAGCTAGTTGTGGGACGGTGGAGTAGACATTTGCTAGTTGTGGGACTAATCTGCACCTAGGCTGCAACTTGTAGGACTAAAGATGTTATTACCTCTTTTTTATACTCCCTCCAACCCATATTAGTTGACTCAACTTTGTCTAAATACCGATTGCAGACAAAAAAAATTGTATTAATTTAGATACTTAACTAGATGCATATGAATTTAGATAAAGTTGATTCAACTAATATGGATCGAAGGGGTAGTATATTTTTTAAAAATTAATTTTACCTTTTTTCACCTTTTCTTTGTCTTTATCTTTTATCCTTTTCACTTTTCTTTTTTTACGAAACACATATTTTTTCCATACACGTGAAACATTGTTTAAATGCGTATGACCATTATATGCACGATGTAGGAACATTATTTTTAAGATACATGACCATTCTTCACCATGTAAAGAGAAGAGTAAAATACACTCATGGTCAGTGTATTTTTATTTTTGAAATGGGCGCGTTATTACTTAGTAGTAAGTTTACATCCGGCCTCTGCATAGCTAGGATGCACACGGCCGATCAACCACATAGTCTCGGACCAAAGTAATAAAAACGGGATTACAAAATAATGTAAATCAAAACGTAGTTCTCTAAACTAGCTAAGGAAGATCTATCCGCAACGCTTGCTGCCATCCATGCCGTGAGAAGATATCCCGCGTCGTATCCTCCAATCGCCTAAAATCCTCCATAAACAAGTCGCGAAACTCCATACGTTGTAGAGAAGTCAATAATCGAAGGACAGCCGTGGCTCGATAGATAACCTGCAAGGGAGAAGATACAACGTTATTAAAAATCTTGTCATTTCTACATAGCCAAAGCGACCAAATAATGGCAAGCGCTCCCACCCTAAATAAAGTCCCATATTTATCCCCAATCCCATTCATCCAGTTGCCAAATACATTGACTACCGATCGAGGAGGAGATAAACCAGAGACTATTTGGATGATTGACCATATAGCACGAGCAAATTTACAGTGGAAGAATAAATGGCGTATTGTCTCATTATGGTGATAAAATACGCATTCAGTGCTACCATAGTCAGTGTATTTGTCCACTGTATTCTGGAAAGTCTATAGTACGGTCACTAAGTTCAAGTTTGTGGTATTCGGTCTGGACGGTCACCGCGTCCATACACTTACGTATTTTTCTCCCTTCTCAAAACAGGCCTTATGCCCAGGCGTTAAAAAGGAAAAGAAAACACAATGTCCGCTGAGGCCAAGTGACATCAAACCCAAAGAAACCAAAAAGAGGAGCAACAGGGAAGCTCGCTCTAAGGGTGTGTTTGGTAGTCCGGGGCTCCTCATAATCAATATCTCTGTTGAGCAAAGCTGACTTTAACATGGTTGAGTTGAGATTTTGGCATGTGTTTGGTAGCGCGTGTCTGTTGAGAAATTCTGAATTCATCTGTTATTTGGTGGCTTGCATGTGTTGAAATATACTGATGAGGTCTAAACTTCACCCAAAAGCCCTGAATACACAAATAAAAGCAATCCAGTCTCTATATACAAAAAAGAAAAACAATCAAGTCCATGTATACACAAATAAAAAGCAATCGACTCCCTGTACACAAAAATAAAAATCAATCGAGTCCTGCGCCGGCGAGCTGCAGCCAGGGAGCTCTGGCTGAGATGGGCTCGAGGTCGCTCGGCACCGGTGAGACGAGGCTAGGCCAGGAGGCGGTGCGATGTCGCTGGGAGAGGCGGCTCGAGGACCTTCCATGGATGAGCGCAGCGGACGCGCGCGAGGTCGCTGGGATCCTCAAGGACCTTCCATGGCTAGGTGTGTGGTCGCTGGGATTTCGAGGAGGCTGGGCGAGATGGCGGTGCGAGGAGGTTGGGCGAGGCGGCGGCGCGAGGAGGCTCGGCGAGGCAGACCTTCCATGGCTGGGCGAGGCGACGCCGTGAGGAGGCGATGCGATGGCGACCACCAGAGAGGAGAGAGAGCGTTGAGAAACGGGGGATTGGGGGACTTTTCTCGAGGGAAAGCGGGGCGAACGTCTGCGCGTCGCACTCGCACGCGGGACCGGGGCCGGGGCGCATCGCACGCGGGACAGTTTGCGGGATGGACTCAACCGAGCTCAGTTGCGAAGCTCGATTTGAGCTTCCCAACTGGGCAGGGCTGAGAGGCCTTATCGGTATGAGGTGGGCAGTGCCCAAATATGTAAACCGGGCTAACAAACAACAATATCTCGGGTGGAGAGAGAATTTCTGAGTTGGACCGACCTACCAAACACGCCCTAAGAAGCCGTGGAGGTACTAGCAAGGGACAAGCGCTGAGCCCATGCCCTAAGAGCCTAAATGATGCTGTACACGTGCTTTCGGCCTCTCTGTCTAGACAGGGGGTACCATTGTTGCAGGTAGGCAAGCAAAGAAAAAACAGAGTCAGAAGCATGACAAGGAAGGATATGCTCTATCACCATCGTATTCCAAATATTCCAAAGTGTCCACGTAATGACCGTAAAGACCAACCAGAAGAGGTGGCGCCCCCTCCCGATACGGTTCGCCTCCATCTCTAGGAACTTGCCGAGGTCTTGGGCCTGCCAAGTAGGCCCAAGGGCTTGACGGACAAAGTTTCTCAGAAACTAAGCAGCAGGACATGCGAATATAATATGGGCGCACGTCTCTGGCGTCCCACATAGCGGACACAACCCATTGCTCGTACCATTGCGTTTCGACACCTCTATGCCTGAGGGGAGACGATCCCGAAGCAGTTGCCACAAGAAGATACGCAAGCTCAGGAGCATGGACGACTTCCAAAGGTGCGTCGTCCAAGGTAACTTAGGACCCTAGAAGAGGGTCCTATAGGCCGAACTAACAATGAAGGCTCCCGAGGGAGACTGTAACTGAGAGGGACAAGGGCAAGGAGCTCCGCAACCTCAGGAAGTCAGCAGCCTCAGTCTCATTGAAGGTCCTCCGGAACGGGATTCCAGTGGCCTTCTCGAGCGGCCTCGGCTACTAACATCATGGGATATGCGTCGTTGGCCAATAAAGCTGGGAATTCCTGGTGGAGAGACACCCTGTAACCAGGGTCCAGTCAAAACAGGACTTTCTGACCATTACCCATAACAAAGAAAGCATCCCGTCGGATGAAGGTCTTAATGTCCTGAATGGCCCGCCAGAATTGGGACCCCCTTCCGGCGTTTACACGCCATCAAGGGGCGTCCACGTATTTTTTTTCCTACGTGGCCGTGAGTGTATTTTACTCTATATACAAATAGGTTCTCATGCATGTCTGGAAATTTCATGTGTTACAAAAAAGGTATTCTCTCTTTATAAAGAGGTAGTAACTTTTTTTTATCTTCGAACATTATAAAGAGGTAACTTAATTTTATTCTGCTATAATCTTTCTTTTCCAAATATTCTCCTTTCTTTGCTTTCTCCAAAGTATATCTATGTGATACTCTGCTGCTAGAGATTTAATCGAATTAAATGTGCATATATTTATTGGGTATATACATGATACTCCTGGAGTATTGGGCTGTTGGGGATTTAATTGAATTAATTGTGCATATATTTTTTGTATGTACCTCCAAGATATTGGGCTGCAAGATATAGCATATCTTCTTTGTACTACTCCAGGAGTATGTATCTTCGGATATTGAGCTGCTAGAGATTTAAGGACTGAGTTTATGTCTGAGATATTGAGCTATCGGAGATTTAATGAGCATATTTGTTCTTCATGTGTGTCTCCTGCATATTGAGTTGCTAGAGATCTACTAATGAGCATATCTCTTTTGATATGTATCTCCAGGATATGTTGAGATGCTAGAGATTTAATGACCATATCTTTTTTGTATGTATCTCCAGGATATTGGGCCGCTGGAGATATAGGAAGAGCCCAGATGTGATCCAAAACTGTATTAATTGCTGACACACAATGGGTTCGGTAGCCAAGATGTCCGCCAGCGGTAAATATCTTTACTACTGTCGGATTTTCGTCATGCCTGTCGGAAGTTCTTTGCCTGTCGCCGCTCAAGCCTAACATCCATTGCAGTCTTCTCCGTAGTGTCGTTCCACTTACAGCAGTTTTTTCTCTGATTGTTAATTAGCTGTAGGTGCTTGTCAGATGTTTTTCTCTGGACCCCTATGGGTAATTTCCAGGATTCTTGCTTATTTTTGTTTAATTATTATTATTTCTTTTGATTTAAATTAATTGACTTTAATTTGTCTAGATTAGGATGTATCTAGACTTGTTGTGAACTTGTGATACTAGATACTTCAAATCTAGACAAATCCAAATCAATTAATTTAGATCGGAAAGTATGATATATGCATTTGCAAAGTCTGATGTGCATATCTTTGTATATGACATATGTTTGACTTTTAGAAGTAAACCCATATTGCTACTACGAGAAATTACACATGTATTAATGGCACATGAGTATTGGCTGGATTGTCGACATGTGCTTCACATGTGCACTGAGTGTGGGTTATCCACTGGAGTAGTGTGTGTATAAGTTGTCGGGCGGTGGGCGGTGGCGTTGGAAAAGTTCACAAACACAGCTTGCGATGGAAACCGTCGAGTTTTTTGCGCTCGTAGCCGCCGTGCTCTTCTGCCTAGCCGTCCTCCGGCGAAGCACCAGTAGTCCAGTCATCCAGGTGGTGGGGGACCCTGCTGTTGCCCAGCGCCTGGTCAATGATGCCGCCGACGCTTTGACGACCCGGCCGAACGATGGTCTTCTCAAGGCTCTGGCGACCTGGACTGGTGGCCCGGAACGGATCGAGAGCATAACGACCGCGGCCTACGGCTCGCACTGGCGGTCTCTCCGGTCCAACCTCACGGCGGCCGTCCTCAACCCCTCGCGCATCGCCGCCCTCGCCCCGCTGCATCGGGACGCTGTCAAGGACCTCGTCACCGGCTTGTCCGCCGGCGCCGCCGGAGAGGCGGTGGTCATGCGGGAACACCTCGACCGCGCGCTGTTCGCCCTGGCCGCTCGAACGTGCTTCGGCGACGGCGTGGAGGAGAGCCGTGTGCGCGCGCTGCAGCGCGTGATGGAGGATCTCACGCAGGGGATGGACGACAACATCTCGTTGGACGGCTCGACGGATCCGAGGCGGCTGCGCCGGCTCTTGGGCGTGTTCGTCCCGCTCGGCGAGCTGGTGCGCCCGCTCGTCGCGGCGTCGCGGGCACGGCAGACCGCCGGATCTCGATCTCGACAGGCGTACGTGGACTCGCTGGTCGACCTCCGCGTGCCTGTCGACGACGTCGACGGCAACGGCAAGCGTGCGCTGGGAGACGACGAGATCCTGGGCCTCGTGGCGGAGTTTCTCGCCACCAACTGGAAGGTGGTGGAGACCTGCATCGAGTGGACGCTTGCACACCTCGTCATCGGGCCGGAGGTCCAGGAGAAGCTGCGGCGCGAGGTCGACGAGGCGGCGGCAGCTGGGGACGCCGAGGCATGGCTGTCCGAGAAGGGCCTCGGCGGCATGCCGTACCTGCGCGCCGTCGTGCTCGAGAGCCTGCGCATGCACCCGCCTTCGCCTTTCGTCACGCGCGGCGTCCACGACGACCTCGCTTCCGGCGGATCGATCGGCCGGCTGAGAAAGAAGCTCGTCTTCATGGTGCGGGACATTGGACGGCACGGGAGTTCGTGGACGGACCCCGACCAGTTCAGGCCGGAGCGGTTCTTGCCCGGAGGCGAGGCGGAGGACGTGAACCACATGCCGGGGCGGAGCGAGATGAGGATGATGCCGTTCGGGGGCGGGAGGAGGTTCTGCCCGGGCTACAGTCTGGCGCTCGTGCGGGTCAAGTTCTTCCTGGCGGCGCTGGCGCGGCACTTTGAGCTGGCGCCGCCCAGCTCCGGCGTGGACCTGGCGGAGAGGCTTGCGTTCAACAACTTGATGAAGAAGCCGCTGCGCGTGCGCGTGACTCGGCGCACCTTGCCATAGAGGAAACACGTGGTCTCGGCTACATCTTCCCTCGATCGTCTCTTTTAATTTCTTCTGTTTATTTATTATTATTATGTGTTTCGCTCTCTTATCATGGGTCCAGAAGATCGTGCGTAAAATCGGCAGGCGTCACCTGTGAAAGCTTCACGCCGCATCTGTTTGGATGCGGCTGCGAAATTAGTTCAGGAACAATATGTCGTATGATGCATATTCTGACCAGTTGCTTTGATGTATATGGATGGTAATGCAATCCTATGGTAAATATGCTAGAAGTTTCTGCTGAAGATCTCTAATCAAACACATGATATTACTTGTACTTTACATTACTATGTTTTGTCACTTGTGATTCCTTTTGTGGTTTGTTTACATTTTTTTGTTTTATGCACAACAACTTATATGTGGATGCTTGTGGCTGTGTGGACAATCTCATGACTTGTGTCTATCTATATACTATCATAGAGGGTAAAGTGCATGAGTCATGTCCATGTCGACAAAAATAACATGCATAGGATGTATAGTACTCCGTCCGTTTCAAAATATAAGATGTTTTAGATTTGTGGAGAAAATGAATCTAGACTTATTTTAGTATATATGTTCACTCAACTTTGGGTTGAATCTATACACTAAAAGAAGTCTAGATTTATTTTCTTCACAAACCTAAAACATCTTATATTTTGAAACAGAGGGAGTAGATGTTAGTAGATAAAGATATAAAGTGAGCTTTTTTGTGTTGCTTTACTTGATGCCAAAGATCGATAAAATATAGGTCGTATAAAAAAGAACGTAAAATTATATTCCTTAGGTCCTCGGTTCACCCGGTATTTCCATATCGATTGTGATGGTTCTAGAAATTCCCTAACTGGAGGTTGTTCAAAGTCCAAAACTCTTTTTGTGTCAAAAAAAAAAAAGTCCAAAACTCTTCACCACACGTACTCTCCTTCCCATCAAACGCTAACTTGACTCCTATTTTCTTTTACTATATAATTAACTATTTTCTACTCTTTCTGTCATGCTACATGCGGATCTAGAAAAAACACAAGTCACTTAGTTCGGGGCCGATGGGTAGAAATTATGGGATACAATCAAATATCGTCACCCAGTTCTGATGAGTAATCAAATTAATTTAAATCGGGATTTAGTTTCTTAATTTAATTCCCTAAAACGGACGGGAATGTATGCTACCATTTCCATACCACCAGTCCCCCTTTAATTGTAAAGATTTTTATTCTCAATAAACGGAGCGTTTATTCACTTTACATGTTACATCTAATGATGTAATTGGTACAATCCAAATATAGGTCCACATCTGCAATCTCCAAAACATGCATTTT
The DNA here is from genome assembly GCA_023614405.1 of Avena insularis. Classification (NCBI taxonomy): domain Eukaryota; kingdom Viridiplantae; phylum Streptophyta; class Magnoliopsida; order Poales; family Poaceae; genus Avena; species Avena insularis. The sequence goes on along the minus strand of CM042685.1, from coordinate 345,358,578 downwards.
GTACATATAATTCATATTTCCTTTCTCTAAGATATAGTGATCAATGGTAGTTGTAGAGAATTCCCAAACATGTATACCATTAAATTAGATCCGATATGTGCTTTTCACAAGAAGAAGAAGAAGAAGAAGAAGAAGAAGAAGAAGAAGATCTGATATGTGGTTTGCTTATATGACATACCTGTTGGAAGAACCACAAGATGTCCAATGTGCATGGCTTGCAAAGTTTGTACTCCTTCCGATCCATAATAAGCGTCGGTGATTTAGTATTGTTTTAGTACAAACTTTTTACTAAATCTCTGACACTTTTTGGATCGGGGGGAGTAATATTTTCAGGTATAGCATGAAGCTCATCATTAAAATATAAGTCCAGATGCTCTGCACTGAAAAAATTGGGTGGTATGTTAATTGAGCAGTATACTTTTCTTGTTGTTGAGCGGTGGTGGAGCTTGCCAAAAATAATTGGAGTTGCCATGCTTGTTAGAAGGAGAAAGTTTATTGATACTAGTTTCGTGAATGTGAAGATTGTTGTCCTAGAGAAAAAGATGTACATGGTGAGCTGGATATGGTTTATTGTGTGAGCTAATATAAGTTTTCCTCCAAAATAAAGTGCCGCTTTCCACCTAGTACAGCTAATGCTTCGTCATCGAGCCGGCACCGTTTTCTATATACAGGTATTGGCCATTGTGTGATGGCTGATATAAAACATGATATTAACTTGGCTTTATACAAGTATATTTTCGCAAAAAAAAAACTTGGCTTTATACAAGTATATTTTTGCACTTCTGACTCTTTTGGGGGTTTGTTATGGTCTATGCACAACAACATATGTCCATACTTTTGGGTATGTGTCCAAATGTTCATGACTCAAGCCTATCTATATCATATAATGTAAAGTGGATGAGTCATGTCCATGTCAACAAGAATAAGTATGCGAAGAACACCTCACCCTGATTGTCTCCCATGGGAGAGCATCCTCACCATACTCATGTCGATTTTTTTCTAAGGTTGTGCAGCCTATTACAATATATATGGGTTCACGTGAAAGCTCAACAACATCTCGTCGTCGAGAGCCAACTGTCTATCTTTTTTTTGCGGGGAAGGAAATATATATTAAACAGCTATAGGGTTACAATCAAGGTTTATGGCCCTAGAGATTTTCTCAGGAAAGTTTTTGAGCCAAACAGCACTGCGATCCTGGACCCTACTAAGCTTTGCAAGTTCATGGCTAACCTGATTTGTCTCTCTATTGATCTTAACTAAACTAGTGCCTCTTTCCTTCAGCAAGGCACGGATGGCATCGATCCTAAACACAATAGACTGAGGTGTTCGGGGTACTCTCATTGATCAGCATCTCGTCGTCGAGAGCCAACTGTCTATCTACACATGCAGTGCACGTCTCTTGCTAAAACAGAGATCGTCGGTGAAAGCTCATCTAGAAAAAAGTAAGTATTGCAAGAAAAGATGTTTTAGCCGGCCGTGCGTACTAGAAGAATAACAAAGGATCGTGTCAGCAAATATATGGAGTATATCAGAGTCCATCGCATGTCAAGTCTTTTTCACTTCCTCCGCTAGTAATACATATATACCCGCGCATGCATGCAACTTGTTCTTTACCATGCAAGTTAATGAAATGTGAAATTCCCTCGACTTCAACACAGTAAAATGAAAGACAATAAATAAACAGACTTGCCCTTGCAATAAAGTTAAGTTGATCTTTTATTTGGTTCATAATCGCGTGCTGCTTACGAAACTACACCACGGTTACACAAGTATTCCGAAAGTGAGGTATCACGCAACCAGAATCTTCACTTAATTGTCTCTTTTGTAGGAATCGTTTGACACACACACAAAAAAAACACAAATGCAGTGTGACAAAGGACTGCCCCAAATTTATTCTACGTAACGAAATAAGCAGCCAAAAACATGTCAGCAACTCCATGATGCCGGCCGCCTCATTGTCTGCTTCGTGGGTCTGTCCTCGTCCATGGAGATCATCGTGACCATCGACGGGTCCTCCAGCATCATCCGGGCCACGAGGTATCCGGCGATGGACCATGTCTGGAACTTCCTGGCCTGCTTGCCTACGAACTTCCCCATCTTGCCATCGTAGTACTCGGGCCATCCGTCCTTGAGAAGCCTAGCCTCGGCGAGCTCGATGGCGTGTTTCGCCAGGTGTGGCCGTCCCGTCTTGATGCAGGCTGCGGTGAGCACCCACAGAAGAACTACACGCATGCACATGAGAAACGCAATTAAATAAAGAGAGTACTAAAATTCAGAAGCAAAGCAAATAAAATTATAGCAAAATGTAGTAACTCGTAAAAATTACCTGGCCATGACCCTCCATTGTGATAACTCCATCTGGTATTCTTGGGGTCACAGCCGGTGACGATCCTCCACTCATGGTTCTCGATCGCGGGATAGCATATCTTGAGCGGCACCTCGCCCACGAGCTCGTCCCACCGCTCCTCGATGAGGTCCATTATCGCCGACGACTGCTCGGGGGTAGCGAGGGACGATATGATGGAGATGCAGTTTCCGAGGGCGAACCACCTAAAGTCCATCATAGCGGGGGCGACGTTGCCGAGGAAGTAGCCTCCCCGTCGGGACGGCATGAAATCAAACACCCAGTCGGGGATCGACTCCGGGATGACGTTGAACTTGTTGACGGCGGTGTGGGAGTACTCCTCCGTCTTGTACCTGTATATGTTGTTCAGGTGTGGGAAGTCCAGCCAGAAGTAGTTTCTCATGTGGTAGGTCAACGCGTGTAGCCGGTGCCGTATCTTCTCTATCAAGTCCTTCCCTTCGCCATCCGTCGTAAGCATCTCCAAGGCGCATCTTAATGCCATGTAGAACAGAGCTTGGATCTCCACAGGATAACCATATATACCCTAGAAATATTGATCACATTTGTAGCATTACAACCATGTAACAAAAGTTAAACAAGCAACAAGAAATCTCTAGGAATATATTTCAAAATACTCTGTGAAATCTCTATTATTATGTAACTTAAAAAGTCGAACAAGCAAAAAAAAGTTATTAATTGTGTGAAACTAGTCATGCTTCCTACTCATGGAAAGGTGTATCTTCCATGTCCTACCCGACCGTACAGATAAATAACTTCAAGCATATAGCATTATCTCTAGCATAAACCCTGTCAGTTAATAGTATCACTACTATCAAATAAGGAAAGAAACAATACTTGAAATGTGTAACTACTTAGTATATATTTTGCATGTAAATCAAATAGGTAAAATGCCCGTACCATTCGACGGTCGATCATCGAGCAACCATCTGTGCAGAGCAGGGTCGGGAAAGTATCGAATCCCTCGGCCAAGCAGAGGTTCAGTATCAGCCTCATGCACTTCTGGCACTCTGCAGATTGTGAAAGAGTAACATCTCCGGTAGACTTTGTATATGCTCGTAGGAGAATGATCCACCAGAACCCAGAGTCCACTGGTGCCACCCGGCCAATCGCGCTCTCGCCAAAATCCGCGACCAATGTTTCGGTGTTCCTGTTTGAGTTACGGTCCACCTTGAAACTTGCTGGCATTGCTCCTGCTCCGAGCTTGAAGCGGTCCACCATTTTCTCCGAGCTCTGCAACTGGAGGGTTTTCAAGAGGAAGTTCTTCACCATTTCAGGCTCCTTGTTCATTAGAAACGCCAATGCGCTAGGAACGAAATCCCGGACAAAGACCTGCCATTGTAAGGATGACAACAGCACATCAGGTGACGATTATTTAAGGAGGAAAAATATTAAAGTAGGAGAACCATGGCTACTACCTCCTTGCCTAAGAATAAGATGTTTTGGTAGGTTAAAATAGGCTACCAAAACGTGTGACATTTTAGAACAGAATAGTACAAAGAAAGCAGAGTACCCGAAGCTACACTGCCTATGACAATCAAATTACAGTGTTGAAATTTCATCAATCGATTACATAATATAATATAGGACGTAAGTGAACACTTTCTATTCATCCGTTTATAATACTCCCTCCGTCCAAAAATAAGTGAATTGCATTTCTCTAGATTCGAAACATGTTTAGATACATGCGAATCTAGACAAAGTCAATCACCTATTTTCCGGTAGAGGGAGTAGATGGTATCCTCAAAAGGCCACAAAATATCACTTTTGGAGCATTATCATTATGTATAGATGGGAATACCAGACAGCTTTTCGTACTAATTTTGATATATGTCCAAATATCATCAGAATCTAAAAAAATAAACAGAGGATTCTTACCTGATCATAATTTAGCACTTCCTCGGGCTCAGTCGCATGATCGACCGCAGCAATTGTACCGACCGGCTGGCCACGATAATACACCACAGATTTCCTGAGCGCCTCCCACGCCTCATTGAAAAGGGGGTGTGGCTCAGCACCGAAGTGCGATTCCGACGAGAACGGCGAGTCGGGACCAGCGGGGAAGTCGTTTGATGAATAATGTGGGAGCTCGCTCCATGACTGCTCGTCGAACGACGACGTCTTCCGCTCCAGCCGCAGTCTTGGCTGCTTGTCGATCACTAACCGCGAGAGGTCGAGGTCGATCTCGGCCGCCTCCGCCGAGCCGATGGAGACGTACGGTGACACCTTCTTCATCGTACCCTGTTTTTTTGGTCAAGTATCGTTCAGGTAAGCAAGCTCCAAGAAGAAGATTAATTATACAGCGCTAGCTTCATGTTCAAACAATGGTTCCTTACATAACTTTGTGAGAAAGATCAACCTGGAGAAAGTTTTTTCCGTTGATAGAGAAGACAAACTCAGTTTACTAACTGGATCTAGAGCCCTTTTCGTTAGTGGATTGATATAGTACCAGTAAAGTTACAATTACACAAACTCAAACTACTAGTTAAGCAATAATGTGTACTCAAGATCCCATCGTGGAAGTATCAAAAAAAATCTACTTTTACTGATCATACTAGCTAGTAGTAAGATTGCAATTACGCAGGTTAAACAACTAGCTAAGCAGCAACGTAGATTAAAGAAAGATTTTGCCCCTCGGACATGAAAAAGCACATAAGCGTGCGGAGAGGGTTTTGAACAGAAGAATCACAAAAGCTTCTGTGTTACGCCAGTGCGAATCGCTGGATCGATAAGAACTCACCAGAGACTTGCAGACAGACAGGCCGGCCGGGGTGGAGACGGCAGGAACAATGGCTGGCTGCCTGGCGGAGATCGAGGCGTCGGCGGTGACGATGCGGTACGGAGCGTACGTACGGCGGCGTACCTGAGATTGGATCCGGGAAGAGGAATTATGTGGGGGATTATAGGAAAATATATAGAGGTATAGGAAGCACCGTCGTTCGCTCTAAATGGAAAGTATCAGGTCAAATCTTTTACTTTCCAAATCTCTCCCACGTACAATTGAGGGCTAAAATGGCAGGCGATCTCTTCCTTCCATGGCGTGCATTCGGCGACGCTTCCTTTTTCTTGTCCCTACCATCTCCCTTTCTACGGAAACATCCGCTCCCAGTTCTCACCGTCCCTGGAGAACCGCCATGGAAGAAGCGAGTTCATCGGGGACACCACATGTGGGAGCAAAGTCATACATGAACACCGCTTATATCACAGTGTGTGTGGTTATGTTCTTCAGACTGGTTTTCTCTCATATGCACTATGGTTACGTTGCTTCAGACCGAGATATGAAGATTGTCCAAGATTAAGAACTGAAAATTGTGCTTACGATTGGGAGGAATTCTACTCGATAAATAATCAAGCCATGCAAATTTTCAATGGTTCAGATCTGAAAATCGTGTCCCTTAACAGCCTGATCATGAGAATTTCTAGTTGATCAAGCAGTGCGGCCGGCGGCGGCAGGCAAGCCAGTGGTGGGCGATGAGCCGGGGCAGTAAAGAGAGATGCGGGGTGGAAATGATATGAGAAAATTGGGCCCAGCTCGTCCTAGCTGCACGCACGCCACGTAGATGTGAGCAGATGTTTTTTTCTCTCCTCCTCGTACGTTACTTGCAGAGCACGTTCTTTTGTTGATTTGTTTCCAGGTAATGCTAGTAAAAGGTTTCCACATAATAATCTAGACTTGCCACTTTTTTGAGATATATCTTGACGATTGATGAGATTTTGCCTAATTGTATTTACATGTCCACCAATAGATTGATGGGCACAGAGCAGTCTGGCTGGTATCTATGGTCACGTAAAATAACATTACTCTGTCCAACCTTAGACCCTTCTCACCACGGCGTGACGAGTAAAACCCTAGCCGCCAAAACCTACCCTTCTCATCACAAAGCGACAGGTTGTGGACAGCGCCGGCCCTGGGCCTGTGCAGCTGGTGCGGTGGCACAGGGCCCCCGATTGCTAGGGGCCCCACCCAGGAACGCACATGCGCATGTAAATTGATCAACCGATCGGTTTAATTGCTATCTTGCTAGCATCTCATCCATTTAGGCATGAATGTATTGCAAACGAAGAAGAGTGCTATGCCTTGGTCGAGTCCCTCGTCAAATCGATTTTCCTATCGGTCTCCTCTTTTGGTTTCCACCGCCGATGCTGGGCGCTCTCTCCCCTTGAGTAATGGAGTTGATTTTTCTACTCTTTTTAATCTAGAAATAACTAATTTAAGTTTGTCTAGATTCGCATGCATCTAAACGCATTTTAGTACTTTCTTCAACCCATATTAGTTGACTTGTATTTGTCTAGATTCGGATGTATGTGGACATGTTTTACTGTTAGATACATCTGAATCTAGACAAATTTGAGTCAATTAATATGGGTCGAAGGAAGTATATAGATATATGTGAATTTAGACAAATGAAAGTCAATTATTTTTGGATGGAGAATATAAATATAACAAATATTGAATAAACAAATACCTGTTTTAAGGTGATTAATGGAGGAGTTGATTTTTCTATAAATTCTGCCTCACTCTGCGGTGGTCAGTAGAATTCTGGGCTTCTTCATGTGCCTTTAAAAAAACAATTTGAGTATTTTTGTTCAATATAAATATTTGTAGATGACTTTGTTCATTGTTCAATACACAAAGTCGAATAAGCAAACACCTCTATAATTGCTTATGTACAGGGCCCAAAAAAAATTCTTGCACTGGGCCCCTGGCATGTTAGGGCCAGCCCTGGTTGTGGAGAAGGCGGAGCTCAGTCTCGCTAGTTTGTGAGCATGTGTGTGTGTATACGCATGTGTAGTCTAAAACCCAGATGAATGGAGACATGTTCTAACTAGTCTAGGGCTTGAGAGCGTGTACAATGGTTCTATATTAGCGCTCTCCCCTTTGAGCAAGGTTGGGCGGCTGCCCTACATTGATTTTTGCCAAAACTTTAAGTATACATATGTTTCTCTAGCTTTGGCAGAAGATCGAAGTTCCGATCCTTAGTTTCCTGGGCATTTTTTCTTGAAGAAGAAAGGGAAAAGAAAGGTGGGTTAGCTATTGGGCCTTTTCCCCCCAAGTTGGACGCACCACTCGCCAAATTTGTTTAGTTACGAAGAGCAAGAACCAGCTAACCTCGGCAGAAAAAATGTCATGTCGTTTGTACGGATAGGAACAGAGACATGGCGGCGCGGTTAGGCCAGCAAGAACCCTAGCAGCGGCCGGCGGAGGGAAGGTTGTGCGGCAGCGTTGGCAGTAATGGCGGGCGAGGGCGGCACTTCTCCATGCATGCCCAACGCATAAGCCATGGCTCAACAAAAAAATGGATGGAAGTGTTTCATTTTTGTTGCGATTATGAACATCTTATCATTCCCGTATAGCCAATTGCCAAAAAATATTAGCAATACTACGGGGATGTGATAGTCCAAAAGCTACGTAGATGACTGACCATATGACCTCGTGAATTTGCATTGGAAGTAAAAATGTTCTATTGTCTTATCATGATGACAGAAAACACATTGCTTACTTACTTGTCAATTCTTCTTAACAAGGTTATACTTAGTTAAGATGACCCCGACAAAGATACCACGCGAATATCTTCGTCTTAAGTGGTATCTTCATCTTTCAGATCATTTTGTTATCATCAACAAGCACAGACGGCATTAGAAGCACTCTATACATAGAATCTACAGAGAATTCGCAACTCCCATATAGATTCTATTTAAACCTATCAGGAACGTCAAATAAGTACATCGTATCAAAACGTTCCACGATGCCAACCTGGTCCCAATAGGGTCCTCTTGAACGATACATTGGGGGGGGGGGGGGGTGACATTGACATCACAGATGCAATGGTGTCTCCCTTGTTACTAACGATATTGTAAAACATCGGGTACTATTCATAGAGAGAGGTATTAACTAAGTTCTAACCACTTGTCCTCCTAAAACCTAAACTCCGAACCATCCTTAATAGAAAAGGTGTCGAATCTGAAGATGTAGCATCGCATATTAGTTTCCTATGATAGTTTTCACTGTGACCGGTCTTAGATTCACTGTATGCCAGTTTTGTGAAGGGGAAAAAATCATGGTCATCACATTGTAGTGTTTTTTTTTTTTCTAGCGGAAATCACATTGTAGGTTTGAGCCACGTCTTCGGCCTTTCACTAGTCAGACTTGGCCCAAATAGGCCGCAGGCCGAGAAGCCGAAGAAGCCGCGTGCAGCAGCTCCAGATCAAATTCTGGAAAACTACAGTTCCAGATCTTGTTCTAAGAAAACCAGCTCCAGACCATCCTGCCCTCCTACCCTGGTCGTCGGTCAAACACTCAACCGGCCGCCATGGCAAGCACGAGAACTCTGAGAAATGATGACAGCTGTTGCCCCCCATGCCGCTACTCTACTCCTGTGTGTACTGTGACCTACTCCTACTCTACCTGTGTCTACCATGCACGCTATGTATGTATTTATTCCCCAGTCCGTGACGAGAATCCGTTCGTTTTGTAGCAGCAGCTGCATGCGTCCTTGGCACGGTGGCGCTGACGCATGGGACCGGTCGATGTGGCCTGTCTAATTTGCCGGCACGGTGGTCGTCGTTGGTGACGTGGCGATGACAGCGTGTGTGTCAAAGTTTTAAATAGCCGGCTATAGCCGCGCTATAGCCTTTCGAGAGCTCTCCCGCTACTACGGCTATGACCTTCATAGGCTAATGGAGAATAGCCGCTAATAGCCAGCTATAGTTCGATTTAGCCATAAATTAGCCTCCAATTTAGCCGCTAAAGGTCATGGTTTATGGATTGCCCATTTTTTCTTCTTTTTTTTTAAATCTCTGTTCAATCTGATTCAATAAATGTTGTGAGTTGAATGGTTAAATACTTATTTGCGTTGAATAGTTGAATGGGTTGTAGCTTTAATCATATTTGTGTCATAGTTTTTCGCTTTTTGGCAAGATATGACTAAAATTTTCTATCTTTTTTAAAAAAGGCTAAAATGGATTAGCCCGCTATAGCCCCGCTATAGCCTTGTATAGCTACTGAAAATGTTGCCACTAAATAAAATAGCTGGTTATTTTAAACTTTGGTGTGTATACGTATGTGTGCGCTGGGTGCCCGTAATATTATAGTGGTAGCAACTTGCAAGCAGTAAACTCGTTGGAGGATGATGCCGACAGACATTGAGACAGACACGATGCATGCATGCATGGTCAAGGGAGAATCCGCAGAGCAGCATGTCGCGCTTCCCTCAAGGTCACTAGCTTAGCTTAGCAGAACGAGCGAGCCCTCCCAGATCCTCTGTGCCTGCTTTTCGAGTTGTTTATGCTTCAGATCCCCAGTAGAGAAAATTGTATATAACACCAGGCTTTGGTGTTAAAGTTGTACAAAACACAAAAACAAAAGACTTGTCGTAGGCTACCATAACTTTTGGTCTAATCGTTGCACCTAATATAGTTCAAATAGAGGTTATAGTTCCTTAAAAACGTATCTTTATTCCGTATATCACTCGTGTGGGTCAATATTTCTGTATTTATATCTTCTAGCGAACAAAGCTCGGTCCAACGTATCTAACGTTGCAATCAAATTCGGCCGGATATCACTACTGTAGCATCTATGCTTACACGCGTATATTAAAAAAAATCGATCGACAACTATGTAAAAAAATCAGAAAAATAACCTTGATATGGTCATATATGCGTGTTACAAGCATGCAAATTTTTAATATAGAGTACCTTGTATTTTAGGCTCATCACAAAATATTGGATAAATTATAGAAGATTGAAAAGTTATATTGTCATGCTCCGAGATCTGCACAACAATGTAGAATAAACCATTAACTATATTCTGTTTGAATTTTTCAAAGCTAAAAAATGATTTTTAAATTTTTTAAAGAGAGCTATCTGGAAACTCATTTGTCAAATTAACGCTCCCGTATTTTCTACCACTATGATATATATTTTTTTAATTTACATAAAATTGTGGTGTACAGTATAGAAATGCATACCCACATGTTAGATATACTTTAAGGCATTGTATACTTGATTTGGGATAGATGCAACCAAACCGGGCTAGCTGTAACAAATGTTTTGTTTCTGTGTTTTGTGCAACTTTAACACCAAAGCCTGGTGTTACGTGCAATTTTCTCTCCCGGTAGCTACCACTAACCTATGAACTCCTAACTAGGTACCATTGTACCAATGCCATCTTAAGAAAAACCACAATAAATCATGTTTATAAATTATACTCTAATAAGCTCTTGCACAAATATTTCAATAACTTTTCTTAAACAAATTCAACATGGTACTAAATTTTTTTATAGAAGTCATAATAAGTTTCTTCCCGCATATCCTTGCTCGGTGGTTGCATCTTTTTCCGAAAAGGGGATATAGCCCCGGCCTCTGCAACAGTCGTTGCACACAACCTTTTATTAATAAGCTCGGTGGTTGCATCTAGCATCGGCAAAGGACGTGTGGATTCGTGTGTCTGGCAGATCTTCTGGAATCATGTCGGTCTTCGTGTTCGTTCGTGTATTTTCAGGTCAGTATTTTTCAATCTACGAATGCCATCAGTGACGATAGTTCTTGCTCCAGTTGGCTGGTCCTTTGGCGCGACGACTTCTCATTTGTCTACTACAACAAGCTTTATTACCATAAGCTTGACCCGGCACTGATGTTGGAGGGCGAGGACGACGATTGATGGCTCGCCTTCAGCTTGCCCTTGTATCGTCGTTCCTTGGTGGTCCATGACATATTTATAATTTTCTTACTATTAGTTTTTTTTTGCAAATTTCCACGATTTATTAATAATCACCAACAGCAGTACAAAAAAACCTAAAAGTAATAAATACAAATAGGTCCACGGACCACCTAGCGACGAGTACGAACACTAGATCGAGTCGAAGGCGCGCTGCCGTCCTCGAGCTCCTCCCTCCATCACTGAAGTCGAGCAATACTTGTCGTAGTAGAGCTTGTTATAGTAGATGGACGGAAAGTCGTCATGATAAGGCCACAAGAGACAAGCGCACTAAAGCAGCAACCATCGCCAATGATGACATCCATAAATCGGAAGAGACTGACCTGAACTCGCACTAACGAACACAAAACTGGACTAGTGACATGGTTATACCCTACAGGTACGTGACTTCAGCATACCTGGTCCAGCCCAAGGAAGGCCCACATCAGATATACGCTGGTCCATGAAGATTTTCGGGTGGCCAAGGCCCATGACGCCTTCGGATCCTTGGAGAGCAAGACTAGCGGAGATAGGAAATTCAAAGGGGTAAAACCCTAGAACTTGTAACCGACTAGGACTATGCCCGGGACCTGCCTAAGCCTATATAAAGGCCAGGAGGGCACGTCCTAAATCTCTCGACTCATACTTTTGCACACGCATCCACGTCAGATCGAATCTGCGCACCTGTAACAACCGGTTTCGCCCGTAATCAAAAGCATACAAGCGGAGTAGGGTTTTCCCTCGGGGGCCTGAACACAGGTAAATCTCGTGTCCCACAGTTGCTTGTCCATTAACCGTGCCACGATCTCCAGCATCCCCATCTTCTCAAAACCCAAGTCCATAACAATGGGCATTGGCGAGATTAAACCTCGTCAATTGGCGCCGTCTGTGGGAATTGGGGCTGCTGATGTGCGGTCGTGGCGGTTCCGACCCGATCGATCTACAACTCGCGGCGGAGAATCACCTCCTCTTGGCGCTTTCGACTTCACCGCCCACTCGCCACCATGAAGGATTTCGAGCCGTGGCGACGGACTCGAAATTTTGTTGGGAGCTTACGCTTCCGGGTGGGACAAAGCGGCACCCTCCGCCTCCTGGCGGGTGCCGTGCCGTCAATCAGGCCGCCTCGTGGGCTCCACATCCCGTGCTCGCCGTCACCATCGGCAGTGGGTTCTGGCGGCGTGCTGCAACTCTGATATGTGCGATCCACCTTCGGATGAAGGGACCTATGGTTCCGGATCCGAAAGCTGCGGCAATAACCAATCTGCAGCGCTATCTATGCGCGCGATCATCAAACTAACGAGAAGCGCCTAACCCGCCGCCCAGCTGGCGAAGCGGCAGCAGAAGAAGCCGGTCCCCCAAAGCAGGGGAAAAAAGCGGCGGAAAGCAAGCCCGTCATCCAACAGCAAGAAGGATGGGTGCGGCGACGCCGTCTTACTGCGAGCGCCTCGCGTGACCTCGCGATGGCATACCACTACCTCCTCATCGAGGAGCACAAGAAACAAGTCAAGATGCGAGGCGGCTCGACAAACGCCAAGCAAGCGACCTCCGAGTCCAGGTAGCGACGAGCTGCGCTCTCGCCATGGCACCGGCTCTAGCACAAGCGGAAACCAGAAACAAGCACGCTCTCGGGTGGAAAACATGGATCCCAAGGAACGCTGTGGCGTGACCGAACTCTCCACACATCGTTCATCTATATGGATGCGGCGGCAACATCATCGAAGACACCACAAGCTGCGATCATGGCGACTCTGCGTATCTCGCGGCTCACCCACCTCGAAGGGGACCGAAAAGGGCCATGCATGGGTCCGCACTTACGGACTAGGACTAATCGGGCTGCGCTCCACGAATGCGCTCTGCGGGCGAAGAAGAAAGCTCCGGCTAGGCGCGACCGGAGCCCCACCCCCTCATCCGAAGAGGAGGAGGAGCACGACCTTCCTCGAAGGAAGAAGAGCTCGCACCGCCATAAACGCGATTACGACGCCAGAGACAAGCTTACACAGCGCAAGATTGACAAAGCACGCGTAAGCGCGCGCATGCTCGTCTGAATCTGAGATGGATGAAGGCGAAGGAGAACTTCTGCGAGCTCGATGCTTCAGCAGATCTGTTCGGCGAACACGGATGCCACAAACTTCAAGCTTCGCCGGATACTCCAAAGTTCAACGCACGCAAAGATCAAAGTCTGGCTCGGCGACCATCATCATCCGTCAAGCTTCACGGAGGCAACAAAGAAAACCGCCATGCAATGCCTTCCAGTGCGGTGACGGTGGCGAATGCAGCTCAACGACCTATCATCGGGATCCATCCAAGCTGGGAGGAGCTCGCTTATAGCTTCATCCGAAATTTCAAAGGCACCAGCAAGAGGCCCGCCTCAATCGAAGAATTGCGAGCCTGTACTCAGAGAACGGGTGAATCTATTCGCTCGTACATACTACGCTGGTATACAACCAAGAACTCCACAGCACACATCTCCGAAGAGCGGGCCATCGACGCCTTTAGGGACGGCGTCAAGCGCCCAGACTTTAAGGAGGAACTTGGGCGTGTAAAGCCCAAGACACTCGACCACCTCATGGAAATCGCCAACAGTTGGCGGGCGAAGATTGCATCCAACGGCGCAATCGGGAGGAAGGGCGACTACGGCGAAGCGTGACGCCGTAGCAAGAGGATATCATGCGTCTACGAGGACGCGGCGGACCCGACATGGTCGCGGCAGCTCGCCGACGCCGTAACGACAACGGCCGCAGCGGCGGAGGATACCATGGCGAAACTTCGCGACAACGGACGACCAACACGGTCGTTAGCAGCGCGACGCGACAACGGACCCTCAGCATTCGACAAACTTTCGGGTCCATGCACCATCCACTTCTACATCGACAAACAGGATGGCAAAAAGAAAGCCAGCCACATGCTCAAAGACTGCCGCGAGTTCCAGAAACTCAGCGAAGGCATGGTGCAGATGAGGCAACAAGCCCCAATCCCTGGGTTTGAAAATGCACCTGCGCCAGGTGAAATAGCACACGGAGCTCATCCACCGCCGCCTATTGGAGGCCCAAATCAACCAGTCGCACCAGCGCAAAACAATGTCGGGGTCCCATATCCCCCACCAAAGGGAGCACTAAACATGATCCAGAAGGAACGCCCCACCAAAAGGGTGTAGAAGAAAATCACCCGACAAATCAACTTGGCCGTGGCAACTCCGCCTGCAATCCCTGAGTACCTCAGCGGATCGGAGTCCTGCATTACATTCACTCGCGCGGATCACCCTTGCCAGATCCCTCGCCCGGTCATCTTGCCACGGTCTTTGGAGGCACATATCGAAGGCCGAGATGAGTCGCGTCTTCATGGACGGTGGCGGCATCAACCTAATGTTCAAGCACTCTAGCAGCTATCACGGATCCGCAATGCATCTGGAACAATCGGGCATAGCGTTCCATGGCATTGTCGGAAAGGGCATATTCTCCACAGGGCAAAATAGGGCTCGGCGTCATCTTGAGCCGGACAACTTTTCGGCGGGGCGCCTAGAATTGAAGTGGTGGGTGGCGTCGCGATTACACGCCATCTTGGGGCGTGTAGCATTTGCAAGGTGTTGGAGATATGCCCTAGAGGCAATAATAAATGTAGTTATTATTATATCTTTGTGTTTATGATAAATGTTTACATTCATGCTATAATAGTATTAACAAGGAAACATTGATACTTGTGTGATTTGTAAACCTAACTTGAAGTCCCTGGTAAAAGCCTCTATCTAATACTAGCTTGTTGGTTAATAAGATGATAGTGGTTTCCCTATCATGAACATTGAGATGTTATTAACAACAAGATCATATTGTTAGGAGAATGATATGATGGACATACTCCTATAGATAAGCGTAGCATAAAGATCAAGTCATATTAATAGTTCAATTGCTATATGCTTTCTGATACATAGTAACCTAATTCCTTCGACCATGAGATCATGCATATCACCTTTACCGGATGGATGCTTTGATGACATCAAACACCACCGTGGCGGGTGGTTATACCGGTGGCATTGAGTGTTCGGAAAGTATTGGTTGAAACACATGGATCAAGAGTGGGATTTGTCCATCCATATGACGGATAGATATACTCTGGGCCCTCTCGGTGAAATGTCATCCAATTAGCTTGCAAGCATGTGACTGGCTCACAAGGGATCACATATCAGGAGCGAAAGAGTACTTATCGGTAACAAGGTTGAACTAGGTATGCAGAGATACCGACGATCATAACCTCGGATAAGTAAACTATCGTGAGACGAAAGGAAATTGGTATCGTATGTAAAATGGTTCATTCGATCACGAAGTAATCGTAGAAATATGTGGGAGCCATATGAATTTCTAGATTCCTCTATTGGTTATTGTTCGGAAAAGTGTCTCGATCATGTCCGCATAATTCACGAACCGTGGGAGACACATAAGGATTCGGCGTTGTTTGAGTAGTTATGGGATGATGAAAGAGACCAAATGTTGTTGGTCTCGAATGGGATTCGGGATATCACGAGGAGATCCGGAATGGTCCGGAGAATAAGATTCATATAAGGAAAGTCCCGTTTCGGAGTTGGGGAATGGTTCCGGTGTTTTCATCGGGAATGTTCTAGAAGGTTCAGGAATGTCCGGCACTCCGGGGGGGAAGGGTACATGAATGTGTTATATCAAGTTTATATGATTGCATCATGTACTCGGTGTCATCGCTGATCAAAATAGAGGGTTTATTCAAATCCTAGTTTGAAAAGTCAAACAGCTAGTTTGAAAGTCAAACGGCAGTTTTTGGAAAGAGGAGGAGGAGTGGGAAACCGAGTTGGGGAGGAGTTCCTCCTCCAACCGGCGCCACCACTCAAGCCGAGTTGGGGAGGACTCCTCTCCCTCCCTTGGCGGCGGCCCCTCCACCTATATAAGGAGGCGGGGCTCCCTCCTAGAGACACACAAGATCCTCTCCTCCAAACCCTAGCCCCAAGCCGCCGCCGCCTCCATAGCCGCCGCCGGCCCTAGGGCAAACCCTAGCCGCCGTCTAGCTAATCCCTAGCCGCCGGATTACCCCTCCTTGGTGTGTCTAAACCCTAGAACACCGAGGGACTCTCTCATACTCCACCATACTCGCTCCGGCTTAAGGCGAAGCCTGAGATCTCCCTCTACTTCGGTACCACGCCGTTGTCTTTGCCGGAATCGCGAGAGTGCTACAACCTCCGCCCTCTTTGGAACAAGGAGAGGAAGGTCTTCGTCAGTACGAGCGATGTGACCATTGCGGGGCTCTTAGGAGCATGGCCAGGAAGGATCGTCTCTGCGATCTTGAGATCGGAAAATCGACTACATCACCCGAGAATCCGCTCTCGTTAAACACTTTGGAATCTTGAGGGTGAGTTATTCTATCGACTCGTTGCTACAATCTAGTAGATAGATCTTGGCTTGTTTGTTTGTATCGGTAGAAATTTTTGTTTTCCATGCTCTGAAACCCTACGATGGTATCGAGCCGTGTCTATATGTAGATCTGTTGCACGAGTAGAACACAATGGTCATTGTGGGTGTTGATGCTTTTATTGTCGATTGCTTCTTGTGTACTTTGCATCTTGCGGTATGTTGGGGTGAAGCGGCCCGGGCTAACCTTACATGACATCGTTCATGAGACTTGCTCCACGCTTGACATGCAACTTGTATTGCATAAGTGGCTTTGCGGGTGCCTGTTTCTCCTAGCATAGTTAAGATCCAATATACAACGGGTGATTAACAATACTAGTATCAATGTTGTGGTTCATGTTAAAAGTTAGAGCGACACTTATTGAAAGCCCCAAACCACGTAAAACATGCAAAGAAAGTAGAGGCGTCTAACTTTGTTTTGCGGGGTGTCTTTGTGATGTGATATGGCCATGATTGTGATTATATTTGATGTATGCAATGTTCCTTATTGTAAGTTGGCAACCGACAGGAGCCATATGGTTGTCTTTAATTTATGTTAAGACCAGCATGTCTATTCAAAGTAGTTGTAATAGGTGAAGCCGGTGGACGACAACCATGGAGAAGCGTCATTGACCTTGATGCAATGCCGGTGATGATGGAGATCATGTTCGTGCTAGAAGATAGAGATCAGAAGCACTAAGAAGAAAGGCCATATCATATCACATATTATGAATTGCATGTGATGTTAATCCTTTATGCATCTTGTATTGCTTAGTAGGCAGCGGTAGCATAATAAGATGATCCCTCATGCACATGAATTTCAATTCATAAAGTGTTCACCCTTAGTTAGCACCGTTGCTAAAGCTTGTTGTTTCGAAGCACCATGTGATGATCGGGTGTGTTAGATTCTGCAAGTGTATACAACGTGAGCAAGCCAGATTTTCTCATGCGGAAACTAAGGTTTGGTCTTGACGAGCCTAGCATGTACAGACATGGTCTCGGAACACGGATCACCGAAAGGTAAAGCATGAATCATATAGTAGATATGATGAACATGTCGATTGTTCGCCATTGAAACTATATCAACTCTCGTGATGATCGGTGTTGATGTGGTGGATTTGGTTCGTGTGATCACTAAAACAATGTGAGGGATATTGTTTTGAGTGGGAGTACACCTAGATTAATTTTATTATTAATTTGAACTCAATTTGTCATAAACTTAGTCTAAACTATTGCAAATATGTTGTAGATCAATGGCAGCCCCTACCATCAATTTTAATGCGTTCCTAGAGAAAGAAAAGTTGAAAAACAATGGAAGCAACTTCGCGGATTGGTTCCGCAATTTGAGGATTGTCCTCACGGTGGTAATTTGACCTATGTCTTTGGATGCACATTTGGGTGACCCACACGCTGATCTTGCCGATGAAGTATAGAATGTTTACCTCCTCGGAAGACTCGTACTCCACGATTCAGTGTGCTATCTTGTATGGTTTAGAATCAGACTTGAGAAAAGGTTTGAGAATTCAGACCCATATGATATTGTCGAGGATCTCAAATTGATTTTTGAGACTCATGCGGCAATTGAAAGCTATGAGGCTTACGAAAAGTTCTTTAAGCGCAAGATGGAAGAGGCAGCTCGTCGGTGAGCATGTGCTTAAGATATGCAGACGCATAAACAAACTTCAAAGCTTGGGTATAGTGATTCCCAATGCTTTGGGGAATTACGTGTCCTCAATCACGCCACCAAGTTACAAGAACTTTGTGATGAGCGACAACATGCAAAACATGAATAAGGCGTTGCGAACTCTTTGCCATGTTGAAGTCTGCGAAGTGGAGATCAAGAAAGAGCACCAAGTGTTGTTGGTCAATAAGACCACCAAATTCAAGAAAGGCAAGTCTAAGCGGAAGGGACACTTCAAGAAGGGTGGTAAGAAAGTTGCCGCCTCTGAAGAAGACCAAGGCTGGACCTAAGCACGATCTTGAGTGCTTTTCTTGCAAGGGAGAAGGTCCTTTGAGCGGAATTGCCCAAAGTACTTGGTGGATTTGAAGCGGCAACATCAAGAAGAAAGGTATATCGATATACATGTTATTGATGTGTATCTCACTAGTACTCGTAGTAGTGCTGGGTATTTGATCTTGGTTCGGTTGCTCATATTTGTAACTTTCGAAGCAGGTCTTTGCGAATAAGCGGAAGCTAGCGAAGAACAAGGTGACGATGCTTGGCGTGGGAAACGGATCAAAGGTTGATGTGATCGCGGTCGGCACGCTACCCCTTCATCTACCATCGGGATTAGTTTTATACTTAAATAATTGTTATTTGGTGCCTGCGTTAAGCATGAACATTATATCGGGATCTTATTTATTGCGATACGGTTACTTGTTTAAGTCCGAGAATAATGGTTGTTCGATTTATATGAGTAATATGTTTTATGCACATGCACCTTTGATAGATGGTCTATTCTTATTGAATCTCGATAGTGGAAATACACATATTAATAACATTGAGGCTAAACGTTTGAAATCGAGCGATAACTCGACCTATATGTGTAACCGTCGTCTTGGTCACATTGGAGTGAAGCGTATGAAGAAACTCCATTCCGATGGACTTCTTGAATCACTTGATTTCGAATCACTTGATAGATGCGAAGCATGTCTGATGGGTAAAATGACTAAGACTCCATTTTCTGGTATGATGGAGCGAGCTACGGACTTATTGGAAATCATACATACCGATGTGTGTGGTCCAATGAGTGTAGCATCGCGTGGTGGTTATCGTTATGTTCTTACCTTCACGGATGATTTGAGTAGATATGGGTATATCTATTTCATGAAACATAAGTCCGAACCTTTCGAGAAGTTTAAGGAATTTCAAAGTGAGGTAGAGAATCAACATAACAAGAAGATTAAATTTCTACGTTTTGATCGTGGAGGTGAATATCTAAGTTACGAGTTTGGCGAGCATTTGAAGAAATGTGGAATACTTTCACAATTGACACGCGGGAACACCACAGCGTAATGGTGTGTCGAGCGTCGTGTCGAACTCTCTTAGATATGGTTCGTTCTATGATGTCACTTACAGATTTACCGCTATCATTTTGGGGTTATGCATTAGAAACAGCCGCATTCACTTTAAATAGGGCACCATCTAAATCCGTTGAAACGACACCGTATGAATTATGGTTTGGGAAGAAACCTAGATTGTCGTTCCTTAAAGTTTCGGGATGCGAAGCCTATGTAAAGAAATTCTGACGGACAAGCTTGAACCCAAAGCGGAAAAATCGTCTTCATAGGATACAGAAGGAAACTATTTCGTATACCTTCTATCATAGATCCGAAGGCAAAATCTTCGTTCTTGAGAATGGATCCTTTCTAGAAGAATTTCTCTCGAAAGAAGTATTTGGAAGGAAAGTAGAACTTCGACGAGGTTGTCGAACCTTCTCTCAAATTGCGAGTAGCGCAGCACGGAAGAAGTTCTGTGGTGCTGCACCAATAAGGAAGCTAATGATGATGATCATGAAACTTGGTTGAAGTTGCTCTGAGCCTCGCAGTCAGCGAGAACTTCGTACCACTCCAGTTGGTATGATCCCGTTATGAGTGTCATGTTGGTAGACAACACCGATGACCACGAGACTTATGAGGAAGCGATGATGAGCCGATTCCAATAAATGGCAAGAAGCCATGAAATCCGAGATTGGATCCATGTACGAAAACCAAGTATGGACTTTGGTGGACTTACGGATGGCGGAAGGTGTCGAGAACAAATGGATCTTCAAGAAGAAAGCGAATCTTGTGGTAATGTTCTTGTCTATAAAGCTCGACTTATGCAAAGGGTTCGACAAATTCAAGGAGTTGACTACGATGAGACTTTCTCACCAGTAGCGAAGCTAAAGTCTATGAGGATTATGTTAGCAATCGCTGCATATTATGATTATGAGATATGGCAGATGGATGTCAAAACAGCATTCCTCAATGGAGACATTGATGAAGAGTTGTATATGATGCAACCCAAAGGTTTTGTCCATCCTAAAGATGCTAACAAGGTATGCAAACTTCAACGGTCTATCTATGGATTGAAGCAAGCATCCCGAAGTTGGAATCAATGTTTTGATGAGGTGATCAAAAGTTTTGGTTTTATACAAACTTATGGAGAAGCTTGTATTTACAAGAAAGTGAGTGGGAGCTCTGTAGCATTCTTAATACTACATGTAGATGACATATTGTTGATTGGGAATGATGTAGACCTTCTTAATAGTGTCAAGGAATATTTGAATAATAGTTTTTCAATGAAAGATCTTGGCGAAGCAGCTTACATATTAGGCGTAAAGATTTATAGAGATAGATCGAAACGCCAAATATCATTGTCACAAAGTACATATTTGTATAAAGTTCTAAAGAGGTTTGGAATGGAAGATAGCAAGAAAGGGTTCGTGCCCCTGTTGCCCAATACGACCTTAAGTAAAACTCAAAGTCCGACATCGGCAGAAGATAGAGAAAGGATGAGTAAGACTCCCTATGCCTCAGCCATAGGATCTCTGATGTATGCCATGCTATATACTAGACCCGACATTGCATATGCTGTTAGTTTAACTAGCAGATATCAAAGTGATCCAGGAGTGGATCATTGGACAGCGGTCAAAAACATCCTTAAGTACTTGAGAAGAACTAAGGATATGGTTCTTTCTTATGGAGGTGATGAACAGCTCGTTGTTAATGGTTACACCGATGCTAGTTGGAACACCGATCCGGATGATTCTAAATCACAATCTGGATACGTATTTATTTTGAATGGTGCAGCAGTTAGCTGGAGGAGTGCAAAGCAAAGCGTTGTGGCGAGATCTTCAACTAAATCGGAATACATGGCTGCTTCGGAGGCTTCACAAGAAGCGATATGGATGAAAGAGTTCATTACAGAGCTGGGTGTGGTTCCTAGTGCGCTGGACCCAATGTCTATCTCTTTGTGATAACATGGGCGCCATAGCCAATGCCAAGAACCAAGGTCACACAAGAAGTGAAGCACATCAAGCTGCATTTTCACGCTATTCGAGAACATATCCAAGATGGGGATATACAGATTTGCAAAGTACACCCAGATCTGAATGTGGCGGATCCGTTGACTAAACCTCTCCCGAGGGCAAAACATGACCAGCACCAAACTGCCATGGGTGTTCGGTATATTACCATGTAATCTAGATTAGATGACTCTAGTGCAAGTGGGAGACTGTTGGAGATATGCCCTAGAGGCAATAATAAATGTAGTTATTATTATATCTTTGTGTTTATGATAAATGTTTACATTCATGCTATAGTAGTATTAACAAGGAAACATTGATACTTGTGTGATTTGTAAACTTAACTTGAAGTCCCTGGTAAAAGCCTCTATCTAATACTAGCTTGTTGGTTAATAAGATGATAGTGGTTTCCCTATCATGAACATTGAGATGTTATTAACAACAAGATCATATTGTTAGGAGAATGATATGATGGACATACTCCTATAGATAAGCGTAGCATAAAGATCAAGTCATATTAATAGTTCAATTGCTATATGCTTTCTGATACATAGTAACCTAATTCCTTCGACCATGAGATCATGCATATCACCTTTACCGGATGGATGCTTTGATGACATCAAACACCACACCGTAACTGGGTGGTTATAAAGGTGGCATTGAGTGTTCGGAAAGTATTGGTTGAAACACATGGATCAAGAGTGGGATTTGTCCATCCATATGACGGATAGATATACTATGGGCCCTCTCGGTGAAATGTCATCCAATTAGCTTGCAAGCATGTGACTGGCTCACAAGGGATCACATATCACGGGAACGAGAAAAGAGTACTTATCGGTAACGAGGTTGAACTAGGTATGCAGAGATACCGACGATCATAACCTCGGATTAGTAAACTATCGTGAGACAAAAGGAAATTGGTATCATATGTGAAGTGGTTCATTCGATCACGAAGTAATCGTAGAAATATGTGGGAGCCATATGAATTTCCAGATTCCTCTATTGGTTATTGTTCGGAGAAGTGTCTCGATCATGTCCGCATAATTCACGAACCGTAGGGAGACACACTTAAGGATTCGACGTTGTTTGAGTAGTTATGGAATGATGAGAAAGAGACCAAATGTTGTTCGGAGTCTCGAATGGGATTCGGGATATCACGAGGAGATCCGGAATGGTCCGGAGAATAAGATTCATATAAGGAAAGTCCCGTTTCGGAGTTGGGGAATGGTTCCGGTGTTTTCATCGGGAATGTTCTAGAAGGTTCAGGAATGTCCGGCACTCCGAAGGGGAAGGGTACATGAATGTGTTATATCAAGTTGGTATGATTGCATCATGTACCAAGTGTCATCGCTGAACAAAATAGAGGGTTTATTCAAATCCTAGTTTGAAAAGTCAAACGGCTAGTTTGAAAGTCAAACGGCTATTTTTGGGAAGTGGAAAAGGAGGAGGAAACCGAGTTGGGGAGGAGTCCCTCCTCCCCACCACCGGCGCACCACCCAAGCCGAGTTGGGGAGGGACTCCTCTCCCTCCCCTTGGCCGGCCGGCCCCTCCACCTATATAAGGAGGGGCAGGGCTCCCTCCTAGAGATACACAAGATCCTCTCCTCCAAACCCTAAGCCGCCGGCGCCGCCACCTGCTGCCGCTGCCGCCACCCTAGGGCAAACCGCCGCCACCACCCTAGGGTAAACCACCGCCACCACCCTAGGGTAAACCGCCGCCGCCTAGCAACCCTAGCCGCCGGCCTAGCCTCCTCCTCGACGTGTCTAAACCCTAGATCATCGAGGGACTCTCTCATACTCCACCATACTCGCTCCGGCTTAAGGCGAAGCCCTGCGAGATCTCCCCTCTACTTCCGGTACCACGCCGTTGTGCTGCCGGAATCGCGAGGAGAGTGCTACAACCTCCGCTGCCTGCTGGAACAAGGAGAGGAAGGTCTTCGTCAGTACGCAGTGTGACCGATCACGGGAGCGCTGCTTAACGAGCGCCTGGAAGGATCGTCTACGCGATCTTGAGATCGGAAAGAGTACGACTACATCACCCACGAGAATCCGCTCTCGTTAAACACTTTGGAATCTTCGAGGGTGAGTTATTCTATCGACTCGTTGCTACAATCTAGTAGATAGATCTTGGCTTGTTTGTTTGTATGCGGTAGAATTTTTTTGTTTTCCATGCTACGAAACCCTACAACCACAGTCGCCGGCTGCGCCCAAGGTCCTTCGTCGAAGGAGACCTCGTCTTACGACTCAAGCAAAAGCGACCGAACAAACTCGAGTCACCATGGGAAGGACCCTATGTCATCACCGAAGTCATCCCAGGTGGCGCCTATCGCCTCAAGCACGTGGAGTCTGGAGTCGCATACTCCAACCCATAGAACATCTCGCACCTGCGACGATTCTACCCGTAGCAACCTACCCCCTTTTTACTTTCAATAAGGCTTACAGCCAAGGCTACTCAGCCGAACTATGTACCTCCTCCATTACGGTATAAATAAAGCTAAGTGTCTCGCCCCAACCTTCGGTTGACTATTTTTCTACAACTTTATTACATGCTACAAACGCACTCGGGAGCTCCCCCCCCCCCTCACGATTTCATCGACTGAGGACCAAACGTGTACACCTGAGTAGCTGACCACGTCAGGTAAACGTAAAGGACACGTACTCAATCAAAGCATTGCGTGCTCACAAAAAAGCAAACCTTTACAACAAAGGGCATAAAACGCCCAGCCGAAATATACAAATTTTACATCTCTTTATCTATTTTCAGGTCCTACCTATTCTGTAGAATGACTTGAGCACGCTGCTCAAACAAATCTACAATCTGTTCGGCATACTGCCTTACAGCCGCGTAATGCGGACGCATGTTCCACTCGCCACCATCCGGTCGAAGAGGTGGCCCAGCCGCCACAGCAGCCAAATCTACGTCAGGGCGGTGCACCCTCACAAGAGACAAGGCAGCCTTTACTCCTGCGACGAGCTGCTGCCGCACCAGCTCCTTGACATTGCTGGCACTCCGAAACCTCGACAGAAGACACGCAGGTCGTCGGCACGGCATCCAAAGGAAACATGACGTGCGGACCGAGAAAGTGGCGTCGCACTGGCGGAGCACCCGCGAAACTTGATGAACACGATCTCGCACGATCGCCAAGGCTATGGCGCGATCACGATCCATCCGGAAGAAGCCGGCCTCCATGTCTGTTGAGTCAAGCAATTGACCAACAGTGACACACTCTTTTCTTCCTCGAGCAAGATTCGCTTTGCGATGACGGCACAAAACAAGAATAAGGCCAGCAGGCTCACTCGAAGAAATGAGCTACAACCCGAAACAAGGACCAACTTACATTGCATCTGCTCGGATAGCCGACCGAGCTCCGCCATCAAGTACTCCTCTCTGGCTGCACCACGATCCGCTTTGGACCTCCACACGTCGGCATGGCCACGCAACCCGAGCAGTTCCCTCTCCAAACTGCGCACGCGATCTCGAAGAAAAGCGAGCTGCGAGGAATCATCCAATGATGGTCGCACGGGCTTTGCGGATGAAGTGTCAGCTGGGTCAACACCCGAAGGAACCTATAGCAGCAGAAAAAAGAAGGCACACAGACATTCAGCCAAGGATAGAGCACAACTCGGAGGAATTCATTAAAATATATAAGGCCACTACGTGGCACAAGGATGGTACTACAAAAGATATTTACAACAAAAGTAAACTACATACTACCCTACATCTACTATGCCTAAGGCGCAGGACACTGAGTCGCCTCGAGCCGATCGCCTAGCTTTGGCCTCGCCGCCTTTGCCATAATGCGTACTTCGCACAAAGAAGTCAATGAGCTTGGGCCCATATCGTGGCAATGAGCCGGAGTAGGCAGCGAAGGCTACCTCGATCCATCCGCGGCCACGGCATCCGAGAGGTGATCTGGGCAAGTCCAGCTCCGCCGCCATGGCCATCGCCAGCCCCGACGGACGCCGATCCCTTCGCTTGGCGCCAGACGCAGGCGCTTCGGCTGACAGAGCCTCTGCCAGGGCATCCACATCTTCAAGGGCTGCGGCCTTCGGGAAGAGCTCCTGGTAGAAACGACCAAGGACCTCTTTCGCCTTGGCAAGGGAGTTAACGACGGTGCCGCAACAGCCTTCGACCGCCACAGTGGCATCATCTAGAGCACTCCCGTGCTCCAGAGCACCGCGGTTGAACTCGATGCCTGCGGCATCTGAGACAAAAATGAAGAAAAGCATGAAGAAAGGCAGCATAGAAGAAGACCCATCGAAAAAGAAACAAGTACAAAAATCCAGCACTCACCCGAAATAGCCTTGGCAGTAGCCATGAGCTTCGACGCCACCCCTCTTTCACGAGCAGCCGCAACGGTGGCCAGCTGCTCCTCACGATCTGCGGCCTCCTGCTGTAGACGCTCCTTCGCTTCGGCTGCCTTCGACAGCTCTAGCTCAAGGCGCTCTTTCGCGCCAACGACAGCTTCGGCTTTCTGCTCCGATTGGCCAAGGCTCTTTTTAAGAGCGTCGACCTCACGGAGAGAGTCGTTATGCTCCTCTACATTTAAGACAAGCAAGTGTCAAGGAACAGGACAGGATAAACAGGAGAGGTACTAAAAGACAGACGAATACCTTGAAGCTGCCGCAGTTTCGCCTCCAGCGTCAGGCGTTCCTCCACTAGCCGCTTGGCTTCTTGGACAAAAGGCTGCATAAAAAGGCAATAGCAGTAAGAACAGGACTTGGGGGCTACGCCCAACACAAAGAAGCAAAAATAACATCAGCACACAAAGACACTCGGGGGCTCCCCCCGTGACATGAAGCAGAAAACTTACGTGCTCCGATGGCGACCCCGAAGGCCCGCCTGCGAAATTCTGAGGTGCAACCACCAGCCCCTCCCGCACAGGAGGAACTGGAGCGGCGCCACCCGAAGTCGCCACCGTCTGAGGAGGAGGTGACGCAATGTTCGACTCCCCCATCATCTCCCCCGCACCATCACTAGAGTCGTCGGAGGATTGCCTGCATACAAATCAATCAGCACAAATGCAAAAAATCATGAAGGGAAAAGGACAACAGTACAACAAGAAAACTTACGAGCCCAATGCGCTCAGGTCGAAGATAGGAGAAGCCCTTCGGGCCCTCTTCTCCTCTTTCTTCTCTTCCTTCTTCTCCTCCTTCTTTTCTTCCTTCTTCCGCTTAGCTGGCGGGTGCGGAGCAACAGCTCGCACAGGAATAGCAGGAAGGGGAGAGGAAGAACCCCCATGACCATCACTATGACGCTCAAGGCCCAGAGGATTTCTAGGAGTCGGAGGAGTTGAGGCATCCGAAGACTCGCTCGAGCTCCGTGACCGCTTGCGCGTATGGTCCTCACTCGACTCGTCGGCATCCTCCGCCGGAGATTGCGCCGAAGGAAGCTCGGACACGGAATCCACCACTTCATTATCCGGGGCATTCGGATACCTTTCGGGCAATGGTGGTACCATGCCCGGCACTTTGAAGCTCTACAAGATGAGAAGGAAATTTGTTAGCAAACAAAGGAAGCAAACACACAATCAACAAAAAAAGGGGGAGCACTACGTGCACAAGTCTACACCTTCGGCACGACCAACGTCGAAGAAAAGGGAGGAGTCAGCGACTTCCCCGGGATTTCTTCTCTGGCCTTGAACTTCAGCAGCACGCGAAGATCCTTGTCAAGATTCCCCTCGGAGATTTTCTCACTCGAAACCGTTGTCGGATCACGGCGCCCAGAATAAAGAAACATCGGGTGCGCCCTCACTTGGAGAGGCTGCACCCGACGCTCAAGAAACGTTCGGATGATGTCCACGCCGTTCACCTCCTTCTCCGGAATCAATTGGAGATCCTGCACCCGACGATAAAGGGCCTCTATCTCCACCACTTCACCGTCCAGGATTTGGTTTTTCCAGGATCTTTTCTTCTCAATCAATTGGGAGGGGTCAAAGGGAACGAGACCAAAATCTTGCCCAGGCAAAACGGAGTCACGGATATAAAACCATCGCCTCCGCCAGTACTGGACAGATTCGGACATGGAAAAGGAAAAGAATTGAAAATTGGGATTGAGGGAGATGATGAAACCCCCAATGGGATACACACCATCCGAACCAGACTGCCTCTTCACGGAATAAAGCTTCCGGAAGAGGCCAAAGTGCGGCTCAATGCCAAGCCAACACTCGCAAAGTGTGATAAAACACGCAATGTGGAGAAGAGAGTTGGGAGACAGATGATGGAGTTGAACCCCATAGAAGAAGAGCAATCCACGAAGGACGTCGTGGACCGGATAAGAAAATCCGCGCAACACAAAGGCAACAAACATAACCCGATACCCAGATGGGGGACGGGGGATTACCTCATTGCCGGGGAGTCTCACGGCCGTCGTATCTTGCGGGATCAAGCCCCGCTCGCGCAGTTTGTGGAGATCATTCTCCCGCGTCTCGGACCGCCGCCAGCCACCATCGGTGACGCGAGCAGCAGCGGTGCCCTTCTTGCCTCCGGCGGCGCTGGTCCCAACCGCAGATGAAGACTTCTTGGTTTTCCCCATTGCGCTACGGCGGTGGTGGCGGTGTCAACAAAGAAGGAACGAAGGAAATGTGGAAGAAACTCTCAGCGCGCAGCAAGAATAACTCAAGAACAAGGAAGAAGTAAACAGATGAACTGATGCGGTAAAAAACAAAACACGATTTTACCAAGGATTATAACAGCGAAGACGACGCACGCTGGCCATCCATCGAGAAGACCTAACGCCAACGGTAGATCTGGCCGTACACGTGTCAACATCACAACGAACCGTCATTACCACGCCGTCCACTACGCGCGGAAATCGAGGAGACGCCGTAATCATCTCCACGCCGCGTGACAGTCAATTCAAAGTCGAAGTGGGACCCACGCTTCGTCGATCAAGTCATCTCTGGCGTAGCGAGCGGCGAGGTCATCGATCGTCGGCAGCGTCATCAAAAGCTATACTAGCACCAACTTCGGCTGCACAGCTAAGAGTACTCACTCGAATCTACGATTCGACTAAATACTCGGGGGCTACTCCTATCAGGAGCGCTGGTCGCGCACCCGACAGACAAATGAGGATAAAATTACTTCTCTGAGTCCTACGTCGAGTCTACGACTCCACTACGGACTCGGGGGCTACTCCCATAGGGAGGATGGATTTAAGCATCCGAAATTTTTTGAGTCCTGCGGACTTAACAACTGAAACAATGCTTGAAATAAAGTCTCCGTTTGAGTCTGCGACTCGAACAGACACTTGGGGGCTACTCCTATAGGGAGCGCTGGCCGCGCACCCTATGAAATCTTCATCGCGATCTTCGGATCAGCATGCAAAAACTTTTGGCAACTCTGCCCCAACAAAGCGCTAAGTGGCGACAATCTCCTTGGCCACCAAGCACCTCCGAGGTGACAAACATTCGGATTCTGTGTCTTCGACACTATGATAAGTCCTACAGATATCCTCTGATGGCCTGGCAACGCACCTGACTGCGCTCTGCTAGTATGAAGCCGTGTCAGCAGTGCGATGAAAAATCCCGGACGGACGTTGGGTACACCAATTAAAATCACTGGAATTCCACTCCTGTAAGTCCTCCGCGGCCTGAGTCGAATTACACCAGCATATGTTCCAGGTCCGGGTTGAGGGACCCGAACCTGAAGAAGATCGTGTCGTTTCGTCCTAAGACAGTTAACTGACCCTGATCCGTTGGGAGAGTCAGGCACACGCATGAACAATCCCTACGCTCATATACTATTAAAACATAGTTGCACCTGAAGAATGGAAGAGTCCTCAGCCGAATCTACGATTCGACTGATCACCGAGACTCGACATGGTTATACCCTACAGATGCGTGACTTTCAGCATACTGGTCCAGCCAAGGAAGGCCCACAGCAGATATCTGCCGCCCATGAAGATTTTCGGGTGGCCAAGGCCCATGACGCCTTCGGATCCTTGGAGAGCAAGACTAGCGGAGATAGGAAATTTAAAGGGGTAAAATCCTAGAACTTGTAACCGACTAGGACTATGCCCGGGACCTGCCTAAGCCTATATAAAGGCCAGGAGGGCACGTCCTAAATCTCTCGACTCATACTTTTGCACACGCATCCACGTCAGATCGAATCTGCGCACCCTGTAACCTTCGGTTTCGCCGTAATCAAAGAGCAGACAAGCAGGAGTAGGGTTTTCCCTCCGGGGGCCTGAACCTGGGTAAATCTCGTGTCCCCTGGTTGCTTGTCTGTTAACCGTGCCACGATCTCCAGCATCCCCATCTTCTCCAAAACTCAAGTCCATAACAATGGGCATTGACGAGATTAAACCTCGTCAACTAGATCCGAGGAGATCCGCCAGACACACGACTCCACACGCTCTCAGTTGACGCTAGATGCATCACCGGAGCGAGGATAGGGCAGAGATGATCTTTGTAGCCGCCTTCTCGACACCCTGAGAAAGACACCAAAAAAAGACCTAGGTTTCTTTTATAATACCGTTGATGATTATTAATAGATCAATTTTTGCAAAAATATATATCAATACTATTAGTACTACTAGAAATATTTTGTTTCAGTAAAGAATGGGACTAGGAACATATCCAAAAGAACACCATAGAGCTGACGTGTGGGACCGGTCAATGTGGTCGGTCTAATTTGCCCGTTCAGTGGTCGTCGTTGCTGACGTGGCGATGACAGCGTGTGTATACGTATGTATGCGCTGGGTGCCCGTAATATTATACTAGTGGTAGCAAGCAGTAAACGTTGGAGGATGATGCCGACAGACAGTGAGACAGACACGATGTTGGTCAAGGGAGAATCAGCAGAGCGGCATGTCTCGCTTCCCTCAAGGTCACTAGCTTAGCTTAGCAGAACGAGCGAGCCCCCCCCAGATCCTCTGTGCCTGCTTTTCGAGTAGTTTATGCTTCACATCCCCAGTAGTTAGCACTAACCTATGAACTCCTAACTAGGTACCAATGTCATCTTAACAAAAGCATGTTTATAAATTATAATCAATAAGCTCTTGCGCAAATATGTCAATATTTTTTCTAAAACAAATTCAGCACTGTGCTAGTAGTTTTTAGGTGGATCAATGTTAATGTTATTAGTACTACTCCCTCCGTCTTAAAAAAGATGCCGCAGATTTGTATAAATTCGAATGTATGTGGATAATAGTATGCGACAACTTTTTAGTATAGAGAGAGTACTAGAAATATTTTTTTGAGTAAAGAATGGAACTTGTAGTAATTAATCCAAAAGAACACCGTAGAGAGCCAGAGGGTACAAAGAGGTAACTGCAAGAGCATGCCGCTAATCAGCCCGTCGATCTCGTCAAAAGATGCTCTGCACTATACCCCTACATGCTTTGTCTCGTGCTTAGCGCGCGCGAAAGCATTGTTAATAAAAGCAATCTCGAGGCCTTTTCAGGCGACAGCCTTTTGAAACAGCAGCGATCTCCTCATTCCTTGGGGACACCAAATTGTTCCATCTGACGACGGATTCTGCATGCACCTGTGTACGGCTAACCACGTGATCTACTTCATCACTCGGTGTTGATTAGCTGAATGTTTTTGTCATCACACGTGCGAATCCATTTGACTGGTGTTTCAAGTTTTGAGGTCGCTAATTAAACTACTGCGTAGTACTAGTACCCCCACTACCTGTTGTTAACTGCAGAGATGCAGATCACAAATCTATGGCATTGACCGCAGTGTAATGGAGATTATCAACGTAATCCACCTTAGCATTTCGATGCAGTATCCATAGTGAAAGTACAAAGATTCAGTAACCCTTTCTATGAATTCCCATGTCAGCAATATTTTGCCCCATTCTAAAATCAACCAAAGAAACTAAAAGAAATTGCGCATGGTGTCCAATGTGCTCCGATGTCATCTTGTTTCCATGTAAAATAGCAAACTTGCAACATGTCAACTGAAAAAAGTCTTCACAACTTTTCTATCATGTATAACTTAAATCCATGACATACTCCGTTATGATTTTATCAAAATAAGCACATATTTGTATCTTGGCATGCAAACAACATTGCCAAATGGATATTCTAACTTCTGTTAAAAAGATATAAGTTTTTATTTTATTATTACTGCCAAAAAGTGCAAAGTTGTCTTTTTGAAGCACTTACAAAAGAATAAGGTGCAACATGTCAACATTGCAATTTTCACCCTAATTATAGCTTATGTTATGTGTAATTCTGAGAGATGAAGAGTTTACTTGGCCCGTATCTACTTTAGGTTGTATTTTTGACTTTTTGCAGATTTTAGTCGAATTTGAATTATAGTTGTGCTATAGTTTTATTCTTGAAATTGGAGACAGATTATTTTATTGTGTCGTAGTATGATTAAATTCTAGATCAATGGACAAACTTAAAATTTTAAGCACTTCTATGAATCCCCATGACGATAGTTGTGAACCCACTTTGAAACAAACCAAAAAAAATTCAAAGCAATTTATTAAAAAAATGAAAAACTTGCGATTCATGTCCTCTAATGTCACATAGTTCTGACTGAAAAGAGCAAACTTGCAATATAACAACTTAAAAAATGTTCTTCACAAAATAAGACTATCATATATTACTTAACTTGGCTTTCCACCAAAATGACCAAGATAATGGCTAAATCTATCGCATATTTCATTATAATTACCCAAAATGTTCACATATTGGCATGAGAAACAACATTTGCCAAAAGGATTTTTCAACTTTCTGTCATAGAAAATGATTTCCCATTGTTTTGTGAAGTGTCTAGCAAGAATAATGCGCATAATGTCACCTTTGCCATTTTCATAAAAGCTATAGCTTATTGGAAGGGCAACTCCGAGAAATGATAATTTTTCTCGACTTGTATCTACGTTTTGTTGTATTTTCGATTTTTTTTGGCCGATTTTACTCAAACTGGAATTGTAGATGTGCTATAGAGGTCCTGTAATTAGAAAAAAAATCATTTTAAGGCGCCCTAGCATTATCCAATGCACTATCCGTGTAGAAAGTTCAAATTTCGAACCCCTTCTACAAATGCCCATGACGACAGTTCTGTCACCATTTCTAAAACCAAGAAGATGAAATTAAAATATGTAAAAAAAGAAAACCTGCGTATATTGTCCTCTCATCAAGTTCGTAGTAAAAAAATACTCCCTCCGATCCATATTACTTGCCGCGGAAATGGATGTATGTAGCCCAAAAAGATGTCTAGATACATCCATTTTACGACAAGTAATATGAATCAGAGAGAGCATCAAATTTGCAATACGATCAATTCTAAAACAATGTGATCCTTCTGAGGCCGTGTCAAGGAACTTGAGCAGGCAGAAGGCAATTATGCCAGCTTGCTATGTCCCGCTTATTAGCCATCTAGCTACAGTTCCATCCGAGGGCATTGAAAAAGTTCGCGTGAGCATCAACGCGCGCACCGCATCGATCAGTTCGTCCGCTAGCTCTTCCTCGTGATCCCGAGCTAGCTAACCTAGCTAGACCCCTGCTCTTTCCCTTCTTTGACTCGAGCAAAATCCGTGGAAAAGAAAGCTCCATGCATATCCGTTGTGTTCTTCTCACTGCAGGCGAATGAATGCATGATCTACGATGGATTCCACGCGTGGCGATTCGTGCGAGAAAGGGATTTTAAAGCCGGCCATGAAAAACCGGGGAAAAGAGTTTCCAGAGCCTAGACCGAGCGACAGCATCGGCGCAATGCAATGCAAAAGGCTGTAAAAATTATGCATTGTGTTTCCGGCACGGCAGTCTCTTTTCTCCCCGCTTTCGCCCCTGACCCGCCACACTCATTTTCATCTGGTTTGGTCTTTCCTTCCTTTTGATGCTGCCTATACTACTACTCCCTTTGGTTCCCAATCATACGACCGCAGCAGCCTTCTCCAAAAAATAAAGCTGAGTGTTTCTAAATTAAAAGAAATACACGTACAAATAGATAAATAAATATGGAGCAGCTGCCAACAAGTAAGATCACGATTA
This sequence comes from Avena insularis, assembly GCA_023614405.1. Classification (NCBI taxonomy): domain Eukaryota; kingdom Viridiplantae; phylum Streptophyta; class Magnoliopsida; order Poales; family Poaceae; genus Avena; species Avena insularis. Next base: position 345,325,152 of record CM042685.1, on the reverse strand, counting down.
AATCTACTTCCTTTGTCCCAAAATAAGTGACTTGAGTTTATTTAGATTCGTATGTATCTAAAATGTTTTTGTATATAGGTACATGCGAATTTACAAAACCCAAATCAGTTATTTTGGGACGACGAGTACTGTCTGTGTTGGATTATTAGGCATAATTTCCACGATTAATTCCAGAATATAAATCATGACAAAACCAGCTACTAGCTCATGTAACTCGAACATACTAGATGTACTAAACAACAGGATGATCGGAAACAAACAGCAGCTTAACATGTATTCGCAGAACATAATGAATAACCAAACAGGATCACGTAGCACATACCATTCGGTTGTCGTAGTAGAAACTTTGGGGAAGAGTGATCGCAGCAGATGGCGACGAAGACGGCGGTAGGCAGCACCGCCTGACTTGGATGGAAGACGACCCGTGATGGAGAACTTCGAGCGATCAGAGCGCTTTCCAAAAACCTTATTCGCCCTCTCCCGTACAGGATCACAAGGGCGAGTGGTTCCGGAGACCTGCTCTCCCGTCCGCCGGTGCACGCCGGCAAGCGGGATGGAGTAGACTACGGTGACGGCGCAAGTAGAGAGGATGGCAAAACCCTAGATTGGTTTTCGGTGGTGTTGTGGCGGTAGCCGCGCAGGACTTTATATAGAGCGGCTCAGGAAACCCTAACGGAGGCGAACGTGGGCCGAGTCCATGTTATGCACGTTCGGGTCGGTTACAGTAGCCCACGATCCGGGAGCGACCCAAATAAGCTGACTGTTTGACACGTCGGCTCGGCGAGATTCCCGCAACCCGCAAGGCTGCTGCGTGTGAGACGAGGCGTCTGGCAGGGCGTCGTCGGAGGAGGAGCGCGCGTGTGTATCTCTCTTATTGCCACTCACTTACAAAGTGGTGCAACACTCCACCTTATAAGGTGGTGCAACTCTCCTCCAACTTTCCATGTGGGACTAAACTTTAACTCCCACTCCACTCCCAGGTGAGCTGCCACAAACATGGGCCCGAACACATATGGGCTGCCACAAATTTAGGCTTTAAGATTTAGGGAAAATCTGAAATACTCATGGACCTAAATGGATTAGCCCCATTATTTCTAACAGTCTGGAACTGAAACAGCCGCTAGTTAATGGACTGGATGCAGAGCTGACGATGGACACACTTTTGGGACCACATTTCTAAGTTCTTGATGTGGGAGGGGTCAGGTGCAAATTTTTGGGACAACTACTCTCGTGCAAGTGGACCGTTGTCCATGTGCCGGTTTCGACTAAAAATCTAGTTATTACTAAATCGAGTCCAATTGACAAGTACATAGTTTAAATCCAGCAAATTCTGAGTACGAGAATTAAATCGAGCCACACTCACGGATTGAAGAACTGATACTCCCTCCTGTCCATATTAATGACCTGTTATTTTTCTAGATACGGATGCATCCAATCTAAATAATTAGGAAATCTATATAAAGTTGAACATATTAAAGCAGAGAGAGAGTAATATATTTAAGTCTTATTTTCGCCGTCACTTGTACGAGCGGCGGTTGCTACAAGAGAGGGAGTACAAGAGGATGGCAGAGTGGCAGAGCCAGAAGGCCACACATGAGTTCGGTTAAATTAAACAGGACGCCCGCCTGCATCACGCTAGCGGAGTAGTACAGCAGCGTCTAGGTGCATCACCAACTTACTTGTACCGTACCAACTACCAGGTACAAACGTAGTACGTGCATGTTAACTCGTATCGTGACGTTTCATGAACCGGGTGTGTACGTTTCTTTTTCCGAGTGCGCGCGCAGGCGCATGCACGTACGCCACTGTGTGAGCGTCTATGACTGTATCACGCGGCCGGCCGCCATTGTTCGGTCGCAGTTGCCACCGGTACGTGCGGGTACGACGGGGGCACGGACATTCATCAATCGCTCGCGACGGCCTCCGGTACGCCGGTGCGCTAGCTGCAGCAAGGGCTAGCTCCGCCTAGCCAGCCCGGCCGGGGCCTCTGCCTGCTCGACACGGCTGCGCACGTACGCCCGCAGGCCGCCCATGCATGCAAATGCATGCACGACCTCGCCGGCCGGAGCTTGCTTTCCGAGTCGATCACAGTCTGCTAGCCTCAGCCTGCTAGTAAAATATACTCCAATTGCATGCGTTTGCATATCGTTCTGAGTGAGGCACTCTTTACCGCGTGATACCTAGATCCAATTCTTTCTTTATTGTGCAAAAAAAAAGATTCTTTCTTTAATTTGCTTGCGAAAATGAAATTTCTATTAAAACTTCTAGAATTATTTGAATGTCCCGTGTCAATGTGGACGAAACTACTGGCTTTGGAAGATTTGTGCTAAGTTGGGTAAGAGCGTTTTTTAAGTCCGACGATCGTTACCATTAATCTTCATCCAAGGAAATTGGGTTGCGCACGCGGAGATCAAATTTGACAGCTGCTAGAGATGCACAGTACTTATGCACAGTGCTAGAGATCGATGAACGTAGTAGGATGTTAAAGTGTGGCTGTGTCTGCAGTCGTCGCTAAATGGTCCAATGGTCTATTAATTTTTTTTATTACTTTTGAACTTTTTTACTGTTGTTGATGATTATTAATAAACGGTAAAATTTCGTAGAAAAACGTGTGATTGTGTTAAGATAGAGATGACCAGGAGCTAGCTAAAAACAATATAGGTTCCATCCTTTCGTCGATGATGTCGCTGGTGGTCCTCTGTGTCTTCATTGGCCATGGTGTCTTGGAGGTGCGGCGGACCACAGTCTCTCGTCAGTAGATTTTTTTTTTCATGTTCTTTAATGTCTTCTTTGCGATATTGAGGCAATAGCTATGTCCTGAAATCAAAATAAGCCCCCCCTTGCTCTATCTCGCTCCGGTGGTGCATTTAGCGTCAACAGGGGCTCGTGGAGTCGTTTTTCCAACGGATCTCCTAATATTCGGTCGGTTTTCGTGTTCGTTGTTTTGTTTGCAGGTCAATCTATTTTAATCTATGATCATGGTTCCTTCTCTGGAGTGTTGGTTCTTTATGGTCTTAGCACGGCGAATTTTTTCCTATCTATTAAAACAATCTCTAATACGAGAAACTTTGTCCGGCACCGGTGATGGAGGGACGAGGATGGCGGCGTGTCTTCGGCTCATGCCAGTGTCTGTAGTCGTTGGTAGGTGGTCCAACTTTTTTTTAAGTCACTTCTTACTGTTGTTGATTATTATTAATAGTTCGCTAAAATTTCGAAAAAATGTGTGCCTATGTCGGTTTAGAAGAGATACAAATGCTTGGTGGAACCTCAGCTCCTCATTTTGTTGCCTGGTGGAAAGCCACTGTATGCGTGCGTATGACACGGCCGGCGGGAAGGCATTGATCGGTCACAATAGCCGCAGGTACCGCGCGCGAGGGCACGGGGCACGGACATTCATCGATCCGTCGCAACCGACTCTGGCACCTCGCCACCGGCCGTGGCCAGGGCTCCGCCCGCTCGACACGACTCGCCAAGTACGCGCGCAGGCCCGGCCGGCCGGCCGTGGCATGCATGCATGACGTATGCAGCCGCTTTCCGAGCCGGTTTGTTAAGCCTGCCTGCGAGTATGCACGCGCAGAGTCGATCGTACCTGCACTCTTTTTTATTGCAGTACGTCTCGCATGTCATGCTGGGTCAGGGACACACGCCTCTTATTTCTTTTCTTTCCCAAGGGAAACATTGGCTTTTCATATTGGATATCTATGAAAGGAATTGAATCCGTGCACCCAATGTAACCATGCTAAACCTTAGGGTTTCGATGATCTCGGGTAGCTCTTCACTTGGATGAGGAGTGGTGAAAAAAGATTGCGGGAGAGATCGGTGAAGAAGTGTGGTAGGTAGTGGTAATAGTACGCGCCCTGCTCTGAAACAAACAAAAATATGTCCTGATAGTCATGAAAGTCAAGCTGCTTCCTTCTCTCCTGTCTCAAATTTATCAAAATTTAGATAAATCTAGACATTATTAGTATATAGATTTATCTAAATTTTGAAAAAACTAAAATATCTATTTTGGGACGAAAGGAGTACATGATTCACCCAATGTGCACCACCGATTCATAGGTGCACGGTTTTAGAGGATATGTTTCCATAAAAGCATCTCTATCACATACGCATATTGCCTCTCGTACCGCAAAATAACCGCCAGTTTGCGATACCGAGGCCTAAAACTGGCTATTCGAGATACCTTAAACCATACCGCATCCGAATTTTTTTTTGCAGTTCCCCGCAAATCGTCGTGTCTGTGCCGCATATATTCTGTTTGGAGGGTTAGGTTTGCGGTTCACCGCAAAACGCGTCTTCCGTTGGCGGGAGGGAAATTTCCCCTTCCCTTCTTCCCGCTCAGCCGCCGGGAATCTGCCGCCGCGGTTGTTTCCCCTGCCAGTATCCGCTTCCCTCCCACCACTTTCTCTTGCTCTCACCCGCTGCCATGGCGAGATCCAGTCTAAACGAGTACAAGGTCGCGTGGTTCGCGCAGTACAACATCCTCGCGTCGCTGATGGCGCCTGGTGTTGACGTGGGAGCGCTTCGTTGGAAACCCCAAGAGCAAGGTGCGAAGAGCACAACAACAAGTCTTCCCTCAGTAAGAAACCGAGGTTATCGAACCAGAAGGAGGAAGGAAACATCTCAAAGGTGTTGCAAGCAACGTGAAAACCTGCATAACACAAACTCAAGACTTTGCCCCAACGAACGGTGAGGTTGTCAAGCTCACTGGTTTGTTATAACAAATGATTAACTGTATGATGTGGAAGTTGATGATGGTTTGCAGCAAGTAAACAGGTAACAGTGGAAGATGTATCAATGGTAAAGATTAGACCGAGGTCCATAGTTCACTAGAGGTGCTCTCCTTAGATAAACAAACATGGCATGAAGTTTATTGGGCAATATAACAATATACATAGACCGTCATCCAACTGCATCTATGACTAGAAGTCCACCTTCAGGTTATCATCTGAACCCCCTCCAATATTAAGTTGCAAGCAACAGACATCTGCTTTAAGCAAAGTGTGTAAGGTAAACAGTCCACATGTTCCATAAACAAGAGACCATTGTTTTCTCCCTAGTGGCAACAGCACATACTATCGAAGAGATTTCTGTCACTTCCCTTGATAAGTAGAGACATGAACCCACTATCGAGCATAAATACCCCCTCTTGGAGTCACTAGCAACTACTTGAACAAGATAGCTACTAATAACGGAGAGCATGCAAGATCATAAAACATACATGATAGAATTAAATAAACAAACTCATTAATCAATCTGACATAGTAATCTCAATATCTATCAGATCCCCACAAACACAACATACATGATTATCAATAGATTAGATCTTGATCATGAACGGAGCTCACAAGATCTAAACATGAAAGCACAAGGAGGAGATACAACCATCTAGCTACTATATGGATCCATAGTCCAAGGTGGAACTACCCACGCTTCATACCGGAGGCTGTCATGATGAAGAAGAAGGCCTCCGAGATGATCTCCCCTCCAGCAGGTTGCCGAGAAGAACTTCAGATCCCCCCGATCTAGGGACGATGGTGGCGGCGGCTATAGACGGTTTCGTGGAATTTTGATTGGGTGCTTAGGGTTTTGGCATCGGAGGATTTTATAGGCGAAGAGGCGAGGCAGGGGGTGTGGCCCCCTGGAAAGCCTCCTCCGTCTCATATTCTGGCGTCGTGTTGCCCACGATAAAATATTGACTTTGGCTTTTGTCCCGTCCAATTTCGAGAATATAGATTTTCTGCCTTTCTAGAACAAAAACAAAAGAAAACATGCAACTGATATTGTGGCAACTTGTTAATAGGTTAGTATCAGAAAACATATAAAAACACCTCAAAGTATAGACAAAACAAAGCAAAGTAGATACTAAACAAGCATGTAACATCAAAAATTATAGATACATTTCTGACGTATCAGTCGCCACACGCGACGCTTCCGGCTCGCTGGGAACTGAGCTATGCGGGGGTGCCGGTGAGGCCGGTTCCGCGCGGCTACTGGTTGGCTCGCATTATCGAGGAGCGCCGCCGCCAACTGCCAGAGTGGAAGTGGGCAATACCTCGATACGTGCCGGCGAGCTCCTATTGGCACAAGCGTTTCGAGAAGGAGCGGAGGGCGGAGCTTGGCCTCTGCATCCTTCACGGGCGGGAGGTCCACCCCGATATCCGCAACGCCGAAGGGAGGACGCGCTTCTGGGCAGTTCGTGGCCTCACCGTCGACTCCGACATCGCGGAGGCGCGTCGAGAAGAATTTCAGCGACAGGCGAACCTCGCCAGAATCATCAAGATTCATGACAGCGGAAGCGACGCGGAGGACGCGGGGTACAGTGGCGTGGTGGCGGACAGTGAAGCAAATCGGAACTACTGTATGTTTACCATTTCTATAATCTTTTTAACTACTCGGCGGTAATTCCTTCAACGCACCTCCATGGCCGTTATTTTTCTAACGGAAGCCAGCTTTTGTGTATGAAAATATATTTTAGCTCATTGTTTAACTACTCGACGGAATTTTTCTGACACAACATTCTGGCTATTATTTATCAACGGTATTTACTCCACGATAATCCTCCATGGTGAATAATTATCTAACCGTATTTCATAAGCGGTGTTTTGTTAGGTTCTTTTTCTATTTTTTGGCAGTATATTTTTGTCACGCTTTTTAAGCCATATTCCACTCAGTGACTACACTTTGGTAAATTTTTGAGAACGAGTAATTTTCCGGCCATAATTCGCCAGCAATAACTCAATTTTGTTGTATTTTTTATTTTTTGACAATTATTCCACCCTGGGTCGTCTCTTTTTTGCCCGAAGAAAATACTACTGATGTCTACTATAGTAACTTCACACAATAATACTATAAAATATATGGCATAATCTCCAGTAATACTTTATTCTACGACATTGTGCCACCACGGGTGCCCACATTTTCTAGTAGGTAGCATATGGTGTGTGTTTTTTTGGTTCACAACATTACCTTCGACATCCTATTACACCAACACTAACATCGCAAAAAAAAAAAAACACTCTAGCCGAGCTAGGAGAAGATTTGTCCGGTTTAGGTGATGGAGGGGCGAGAACGGCGCCGCGTGTTCGGTTCCAGCTAGTGTTTGTACTCGTCGTAAGGTGGTTTATTCTCTATTTTTAGAACTCTTTGTGCTGTTGTTGATAATTTTTACTAAATCTGTGAAATTTTTATATAAGAGAAAAGTTGCAAATAAACTCTAACAATATAATAGCATGGAAAACATAAATAATTTGTACTATATTTCTCAACGATGAAAACATTATTTAGTAGTACTGACTCTGTTTTAAAATATAAGATGTTTTAATTTATAAAGTAAATGTATTTAAACTTATTTTAATAGTACTATGTAGGTTCTCCTCGTTTTGCTTTAGTTCGTGTCGATCGCTGGGGACCAGATGAGGCGGCGCTGGGCATCGGGGCAAGCCGCAAAGCATAGACGAGATGGTCGCACGCAAGCAAAATTATTCCATGTCACGTCGCACGCTGCTCGACGCGACCAGGGCAGGGCAGGGTACGCGGTCCTGTGCCACGGCAACGATCTCCCTCCCCCTTCCTCCCTCCTCGTGACCCGCGCTTCAAGCGAGGCCGAGCCCGAGTATATGCGTGCGCATGGGAGACTGTTCCCCGCGCCCGGTCACATGCCTGCCTCCTCCTCCGCCTTTTGACCGAGCTCCGGCCATGCCTGTCAGTCCGCAGCCTCGAGGAGCTTGCATTGCTCTGGCTCTGGCTGGCCCGCCGGATCTCCGCTCCTGTACGTACACGATGATGATGACGACGGCGGCCGGAACGGTCACTCGCCGTTGCTATATATGACACGCCTAGGAGCCACCTTCTCCAACGGAGGACGGACGGGGCCCCGCCTCTACTACATCTCTCTCCTCCGTGATCGCCTCCATCCCCTGTAGCTGCCGCTGTAGCTCCGGGATAAGCGCGGCAGATCATCAGAGCCAGACTGCTCTCTTCTTCGACCTGTCACCCATCTCCTCCCCCTTCCCGTCGAGACGTCGTCCGGCCTGACATCCGCAGCGGCAGCAGGGCTTCGCCGCAGCCACCCTCGCACTCATTGGCTTCTCCTCTGCCTCTGCCCTCTCTGCCTTGCTCTGCTCTTTGCATCTGTAGTCGTGCACTCAAATCTTTTGTTCCATTGCATGCACCATGCTAGCTACTATAGCTTAGCTTGTGTCACCGATCGAGGAGGCGTTCAAAGCAAACAAACGGGCATCTCGGTTACCGCCCCCAACCCCACCCCACCACAGCCAACCAGATGCAAATCCAGATCATCCTCCCTATAAATCCTAGCTGCCGCCGAGCGCACACCATAGCCCCCACACTAGCTTCGCTCTCCAAACACCAGAGAATCAATCCTAGCGACCTCCAGCCAACCAGCCGCCTCCTCGGCACCCTAGCTTCGCTTTAAATAACAGAGGCACGGCCAGGGTACTAGCGCTACCGTAGTAGTAGTAGGCTCGAGACGCACCATGCTTCACCACCACTCCGGCGCCATGGCGGCGGCTTCCACCTTCTCGCTCTTCTTCCCTCCGCCGCCCAGCAACAAAGCCCAGTGGCCGCCTGCCGAGGAAGCGTACTACTCCTACGACGACCACAGCACAGTCACCACCACCACCACCTCACCTTCCTCCCCGGCATCGTCCTCCTCCGCGGGCTCCGTCGACTGCACTCTCTCCCTCGGCACACCCTCCTCGCGCCGCGGCGCTCTGGACCCCGACATGGCCAGGCACGGGGTGCCCCCGCAGTCCGTGTCCGCGGCTGCCGCCTTGCCGTGGGACGCCGCCGCAGGGGCCGAGTCCTGCTACTACCAACAGCAGCAGGGCAGGCCCGTGGCCGCCGGCGGCGTCTGCAGGGGCGCCGCCGGGCACGAGCAGCTCCTGGACCGCCGCTGCGCCAACTGCGGCACCGCGTCCACGCCGCTCTGGAGGAACGGACCTCGCGGGCCCAAGGTACACACTACACACCCATGCACGCTCGCTTACTTTGTCATCGTACGTGCCCTGCTGTGTAGTGCAGCCGCCGCATTGCGTTTACCCCCGCTTGACATTGTGCCTTGTTGCAATGCAGTCGCTCTGCAACGCCTGCGGCATCAGGTTCAAGAAGGAGGAGCGCCGCGCCGCGGAGACCGGCGCCGGCGCCGGCGCCGCAGGGTGCGGATTCTACGGCGCGCAGAGGGCGCCCATCAAGGCCCCCCGCGCCGCGTCGTACGCGGAGGAGGCGCAGCCGTGCGGCGGCGGCGACCCCGACGCGCCGTTCCTGGCGTGGCGGCTCAGCGCCAACCCGCCGGCGCCGGCCTTCTCGGTGTGGCCGGACCGGGCCACCACCATGTACCAGTACAACTAGGCAGGTCCATTCGGTAGTCGTCGTACGTGTCAGGACAGGGGAGGACATCGTACATACGTACACGTACGCGGTCGGTGTGGGCGGCGCTGCAACGTTTTTTTGGGGATTTTTGGTACGGTTGCACGCGCGCGGCGAGACTACCCAACTACTACTACTACTACTATGCATGTGCAGTACTAGTACTACCACCACTGTATTTTGTCTAATAGTATTACCGTTGGATCCATTTACTAGGTGATCAGCAAATTAATTAGCGCGCTGAACTAATGGAGTGGCTAGTTTTTCTCATCTTTTTATATATATCGTGCCTACGCTGTACGACCGATCGCGATCATTGCGGTTCGTCTCGAATTGCTTTTTTTTCTTTTCTTTGGCTTCGCATTGATCGATGGAATAATGCATGGAGAATTGGAGACGCGCCTTTACAGTGGTGTCGCCTGCGTTATCTTTGTGTTTGTCCCTTTGGACTGCTTAACTCGCGGATTTGACATTAGTACTAGAGTATTACCATCAATCAAACATAATTGCTGCAAACCCGAGACTAATCTATCTGGATGAATCATGCCCGATGAACGAAGATAAGGCCACCACGCCTATCAGAGAATCGTGCAAAGTGAATAGTTTTCGGACCCAGAGAACTTTGGCTAACTTGTGGGGAGGGAAATAAAGAGGGAGTGAAAATTAGAAACTTAGACTAGGCTCGTAGTATGTGCTATCCTGGCCCATCCGCTAAAGCCCAGCCCAATATACACGAGTGAATAAATCTGAAAAAAGATTTAAGAAACGAGAACCTCGCAATACTATGGTGTCTGTGGGCATCGCTCCCTTGGCCACGCAAAAGACGTCAAATCGGAAACACCTTCTATATTTATTTATTTTTATTTTTTCAGAACCATTCAAATGATTTAACATCACTAACATGAAAACGCATGTAAAGTTTGTGTTAGACAAATGTTTTCTCTTGTTTCATGCTACTTTGGTGCTTCCGGTTTTCTTAGGTGACACTATAGCGATAAAACACAGTTGGACGGTCTATCTTGCTAGACGTGTATGTATATGGTCAAAATGTATGTCTATGATCATGATGCTATTCATGATCTTTGACATTAGTTCAGCTTGTTGGACTACCTTCATCGCCTGCTGGTCAGAGAGCTAGGGTGAGATGTTTCTTTGATCGACATTTATACACAGTGGCGGCAACAGATTTGTTACCTAACAAATTATGCAGACCAAGTCACCCTGACAACGAATGAAAATAGACGACACCTCTTAACTCAATCTTCAGGATCTTCACAGATAATCAAACTCTTACATCTATCTTGTCTCGGTAGAAGGCATAGATCAGGAGGCTGCCCTGTGTTGGCAGCTCTCAACAACTTGAGCTTCTGATGAAATATATACTTGAGCTTCAAAAACCAAAGGTCAGCACATCGGCCAACATCAGGCTTGCTTGATCAAAGCAATTAAACATCAGGACCATTTATGCTGGAACGAAAATGATTCCTTACTTCCAAGATAGTTGATGCAAACCGGACACAACATTCAGAATAGGCAACATGAGAACTTCCTTTCAGAAAACACCGGAATTGCAGAGGATCTTTCCTTTCAAATTGGTAAGCACAAAATTTGCTTCTATTATTAGCGTTGTAAAAAGAAGCAAACGAATCAGTTCATACAATTTAGTCAGCTTTCCAGCTTCTTCTTGCGCCCATTTTATGTGTATATAGTGTCCTGTATCAATGATTCACTGAACAAAAGCTAACAAGTGTACAATGTCCCCATGTTTGGCAGGCCAAGGAACTGCAGCAACAAATGAAAATAGGGCATAAAAATGGCGACTCGACCTGATCTTGTTTTTTCTGAAACGATCTTCAATTCCAATCAATTCAGTTGCATCTATCTTGTAGTGCAATAAGTAGAAGGCATATGTCAGGCCTCTTTCTTACTACATATCAGTAGAAGACATAGGTCAGGAGGATGCCCAATGCTAACAGCTCTCAACAACTTCCTTGTGCTTCCAAAACAAAAATGTAACAGACCGGCGGCGCAGTGGCCAACGCCAGGCTTGATCAAAGCAGTCCAATATCAGGAAACAAAATAACTCCTTAAATTCCATATGATAGTTGATGCAAACTCGAGACATTCCAAATGTGCAACTGCGTTCAACACAAATCTGGGCAAGGGAAAAAATGACCGGTAAAACCTTTTTACACGAAAGCAATGACCATAGTACTACATTAATCAGAGAGAGCACCATCAATTCACACGGCTTCACCAAACAACTCAGAGATAAACATCACACTTGATGCTCAGAGGCCATACAGCTATGTACTTCCCCATCATGCGAATCAGCACACATTGGTTTTAACAGAAATAACAACATGAATATCCTGTTTAAATGTCATAAGGTTCCAAGATAAAAAAAAACTACAAACGTGAGAACTAGCATACTTAGGACAAAGCATAAAACTCGGAAGGATGTGTCCATTCAAAGGGATCAGCTAGATCCAAATCATGGAGACCAAACTCCCGCCAGTCGCGACGAGGGCGATCTGGTGTAAAATGAAGTCGAGCACATATTGAGGCTTTGCTATCTAGCTGAAGCATCTTACGTTGTTGTGTAAAAAACTCCCCATGGTAATATTTCTGATCAACATGAAGAGTCATTAACTCTATCGCTCGGGTGTTTAGCACGAAGAATGTCGTGAAGTTCACATGTGACTTGATGTCCCGATAACATTGCCAAGAAATTGTCTTTTAGGAGGATGTCAAAAGAACTTATAAAATCTTGGTGTTTACGACGCCAGGAGTTTGTTTTCCTGGTCCAAAAGACTGAAATAAAATAGACAATTTAAAACCAACCATTTAGATTTAAGAGCAGTGAGTAGATCAAACAAGCAGTGAATACTATGAACCATCAAAAAGAACTGTCACCTCAATGTATAGCCTTTCCAAGCATGGAAAGCATCTCATCAATTCAATAAAAACATCCAGACTAAGAGCACGGAATCCAATAGCTAAAATCTTGACTGTGTGCACCGCTGTCATTAGGCTATCAAGACGTGATCCCTTCATTAAGCATGGAAGATAGTATTAGGCTATCTATAAGTGCAGATAATATGTAGCACATAGAAATGCAGGTAAGAAGGTCAGTGAAGGCAAGTACGAGCGGCACAGCTACCTAAAAAACAATGGAGTCAACCACCAGCGTGAGACTACCAGTATAGCAACAAGGCCAGCCTAAGGTGTCCAGTTTAGGTGCGGAGATCACCGATGTACCCGGGTGATCTGAACCAAGTTGGAGCAACCTCTCAAGACGAGGGGCATTCTCAATGAGGAGTTGCTCAAACCGGAGCCCTCTATGATGATTATAAGAGTTACAACCTATGATTGTAAGGCTAGTGGAGTTGATTCGGAGAGAATGGAAGCCAAAACTAGACTTAATCAGTAAGCACTCCAAAGAAGGGCACCCTGTAATCATCGTGTGAAGCGAGGATTCAAAGATGCTGGCATGTTCAAGCTTGAGCTTCTTAAGCTTAGGGAAGTGAAGCACTTGGGTGGCTCCGTCGGGGAGGTAGACGTTTCCTATGGTAACAACACAGAGGGTTTCAGAGAAGCGAAAGGCGGAGGCAGGTGGCGGCTGCGGCTTTGTTGGTGGATCCGGTAACCAGGACACACCTCTGAAGCTGCACAACTCAAGCTCCTGGAGGTTGTCCAGGGCGGGGGACCAGAGCCAGGAGGCGGCGATGGCGGCTCGGCCACCGTAGAGGTGGTACACGGGGGTGCAGAAGTGGCGACCGGGGCCCGGGTGGGCAGAGAGGATGCGCGTCACAACAGCGTCGAGATCCTTCCGGTCTTTGTTAGAATCTGACTCTGGTCTCCTTACTATTCGAGACGGTCCATAGTATAGGTCGTCTGAGGTTGAAGAGTTCTTGCAAGCGGTTAGAAATATTGCACGTATCGAGCTCGTAGATGTTAGAGGCGTTTTCCTTTTTGCACCGTCTGAGGTCGCGTATCTTAGAGCCGCAAAGAAAAACCGGCTCAGGTGGCGTTCTCTTAGAAGCTATGCGCTTGAGCCGGAACGAGAAACCGTCTGAGGCCTATGGAAAATTGACGTCTCTAAGTAGCGAGTTTGTACTAGTGATTCAAATTCATTCGTAGCAGACATGACACATAATCATGATTCAGCAGCCAGAAAATGGATAAATAAATTAGCTCAAGTACTTAGCAGTCAGTCAAAAAAAGATCATTATATTGATAGTTAATCTTAGCTAGATAGTTGAGAAAATCCATACATATTTAGTCATTACTTTATGACAGTTCATACAAAGTGGAGTCTATACATCAAACAAGCATAATTAGCACTCTCTAACAACCAGCATTGCATTTATAATGGCCCACCCGTTGAAAGTTGCTGAACCAGAATATGTACTCTCTATTATCTATTCTATCAAAGTAAAAAAGGACAATGTTATGCTGCTTTAAGTTGAAGCTTCTCACAACCTTCTTCCGTCTAGTTGTCAAGATTGTATTTGACCCTGATCTCATTTTTATTCTAACCACCTTTGGCTTCTTGCTGTTTATTTTCCAAACATCGACATCAATAGGTTCATCAAGGAGATTCTTTAGATATTTTCTTGTGAATTCATCTCCAAATATCTGCGCAAGTACAAAGAATTGAAGAATTAGCAGGCTTGCCGACGCGACCCTGTAGCCTGGCCTGCCGCCCGCGGTGCTCCCATCCTTCTCAAGGATGCCAAGAACATGAGCTCGTGCCGCCTGTAGCCACCGTTGCATTTGGACGCCGCCGCCATGCGCATACAGAAGGCCACACAGCCACCACACCGCCGACGAGCGGCTGCGACGTAGCGCCTCACGCCAGCGCCACGCCCCGCCAGCCGAGACAGCCCGCGCCCGCCACTGCCGTGCGAGGGGAGAGGAGGCACCGCCGCCGCCAGCGACACCGGGGCTTTGCCCGGCGATGGCGAGGTAGAGAGGAGGAAGAGGAGGGAGGGGGGAGGGGGGGAGGCAGCGGCTAGGGTTTTCCCCCGCGCGTCGCTCGCCGGAGCAACCACAGGAGAAGCGGTCACAGCTAGTTCCTTTCCTCTGGGTCAGTTTGCCTCTCAGTTTTTAGCCGCTTTATTTGGTTTTAGCTACTACCGCTGGTTCATATTTATTTATCTAGATACAAATGAATCTAGTCTAAATGGTTAACTAGAGAGAATACAAATTTGCTGCTGATGTTACCCTCAAGAACCGGCGAATGAGTGCATCCGGTGCTTAGCTAGCTTTCTTGTTTATGGCGATTCTCTTCTTGACTCGCTTTGGGTTGGCCATGCCAGGGGAGGGCATCGATTCGTGACCGGCAGTTAGTGGTGAGCGGAAGCTATCGGCTTCTGAATGTGACCTCACCTAATGCTGCGTAGTTCTACCGTGAGGATTTGTGCTAGGTCGTCTGTTTTTTTATTTACTAGCACAGTCCGTGTAACAGGTGCTTGAACTTGTACATTGTCGACAGTTAGCGAGTTGTTTGTGTCCATTCTGCTACAAAGAATAATCTCACAACATGTAATAACTAAACCAATAGATCGAATAGGTACAACTTCGAATGCCGATGTGCAATAATTGCATCTTCAAATATCCGTACACAGCTTGCAAGATTGCAGTTTATCCGTTCATGCCTCCTGTCGCACCAATGCAGAGTGTTTAGCATACACTTTTCGTGTTAAATTGAAAAACCACCATTTTACGTTTGAATCGCAAAAAACCACCATCTTATGTCTGATTTGTTGCAATGTACGCTAAACATCGATTTAAGTCGAATTGACACTAGCTCTGACAGGTTGTCCCCACATAGAAGACGGCACCCGTCTGTTGCCGTTAGCACATAACCAATCAAATTATGAAAAACCTTACGTTTGAATCGCAAAAAAAAACACCCCATTTGGACTGATTTTTGTAATTCACACTAAAAATGAAATTAGCATCGAATTGTTTCTCACATGTGGGACCCAATTTGTTTGGGAGGTGACCTCGGATAGGTAAAGACGGGGAAAGACGAAAGGACGTCCCCGTCTAGTTTCCGAGTTACAGTCTAAGTCGGCCGAATCATGTAGAGGTCGGCCGAGATATGAAAGGGCAGGACCCCTATGATAATAGCAAGGCATTACCCGGCCGAAGTACTGTATAAGTCGGCTGGGTTAGCCCGAGTAGTCTTAATGCAGGTAAAGGACGAGCCGAGTTATGCGAGGCAGGGCCGAATGATACGAAGCTTGCAGGAGAAGGAGAAGCCTAAAGTCAAACTCCAGTCACGGGCCAGGGAGAATCTGAGCAGAGCCAAGCACAAAGGACAAAGGCGCAGAGCGGAGGAGGCGAAGGAGGTCCGATAGGTTGAAGCCCGAGGCGCGCAGGAGGGGCCCTCTGTAACCTTGCCGTCATTAGAAGGGCGACACGGAAAGGAGGCCGCCGAGTTACTATATTGGGACAAGCATATTCCTCGAATATGCTTGCCACGTCAGCCCTAGAGGAACCCAGGGCTCTCCTTTATAAGGGGAGGCTTGGGCACTGAGAAGGGCATCGGCTCATTTGGTACCGTTAGGCTGGTAAAGTTCTTCCTCTCTACTTGTAAACAGCTCAAGGAGCACTTGTAGCCCAAGGAAGGAGAAATAAAGATCTTTACCTTAGTCACCTGTGTGTAGAATCAACTACATCTTCCCTCCCCAGATCCCTCTAGCATCCATTGACCCCATACTTTAGCATACCCATGGCATCTGTCGTGCCACCACCACGACAGTTGGCGCCCACCGTGGGGCCAGCAGCGGTGCTAGCTGGAGTCATGATCCGGACGGGAAACTTCATCGACACTGGCGAGCGCGTTGTTTCTGGCTTAGTCCGGAGACTCGATCTCTGTGACTACGTCAGCGACAATGCAGGCAGCTTCAAGGGAAAGGCTCCTCCGCGCAACGGCGTCTTCATCAACTTGGGCATGCACTAGGTCTAGAGGAACCCAGGGCTCTCCTTTATAAGGGGAGGCTTGGGCACTGAGAAGGGCATCGGCTCATTTGGTACCGTTAGGCTGGTAAAGTTCTTCCTCTCTACTTGTAAACAGCTCAAGGAGCACTTGTAGCCCAAGGAAGGAGAAATAAAGATCTTTACCTTAGTCACCTATGTGTAGAATCAACTACATCTTCCCTCCCCAGATCCCTCTAGCATCCATTGACCCCATACTTTAGCATACCCATGGCATCTGTCGTGCCACCACCACGACAGTTGGCGCCCACCATGGGGCCAGCAGCGGTGCTAGCTGGAGTCATGATCCGGACGGGAAACTTCATCGACACTGGCGAGCGCGTTGTTTCTGGCTTAGTCCGGAGACTCGATCTCTGTGACTACGTCAGCGACAATGCAGGCAGCTTCAAGGGAAAGGCTCCTCCGCGCAACGGCGTCTTCATCAACTTAGGCATGCACTAGGTCTACGTCGGCGTCGACATCTCCGGCATTTATCCTTAACAGGTTGTTATTGCAGGAGAACCTCCCCTTAGCACCGTCAGCAGCGTCGAGGTAATGGTCGCAACCGGGTGCAGACGGGAGCAGCGGGCGCCGGATCAAGCAGAGATCCAACGACAGGTGCGCAGGTGGCGCCCAGGAAGACAGCTCCACAACCCACCGAGGTAATTCCTTCAGTGGCCAACCAGGCTGAGGTGCAGGAGACAACCCCAAAGGCACCAAGGGTAAGAGGGCCACCTCTGGAAAGACCAGAAAACATTCTTCAGGCAACTATAGATAATCTGACCACACCTGTAGCGCCGATACTTGATCCGGCAAATGCTCAGGCAGAGTTGGAGGAAACCAGGCAGAAAGTGCTGGTAGAGGCAAAAAAGGTGTCGGCCTTGCGGGAATCCTTAAACAGGACCCTGCGAGAATACGCCAGGGCAAACAAGCTTGATGTCGCCCCCGAGCGGGTTGACGAGTTGAGGTTAAGAGGAAAGAACCTCATAGATGATATCAACAAGGAGCATGATGCTCATAAGGCGGAATCAGTTGATCTAGGCTTTCCAAGGTACAGTACCCCGGCAAAGAACTTGAGAGCGGCGAATGCCGCAGCATTAGAATTAGAAGGATTGACCGGCGAAGCCCGGCAGAAGCAGCAAGAAAGAGTGAATGAGCGGGTGCGCATTGCGAACCAGCACAATGAAGAAATGCTCAGAGCGGACCCAGCGAGGCCAGGTGCCTCGCGAATGGTTCACTCGGCTGGTGCAGCACCTGCCTTATCTGTGGTAGCAGCATCTTCACCCGGAAACAATGCACAAAAGGACAGAGCGGTGACTTCTGGAAAGAGAAATAAGAAAATTGTTCCATATGATCCGGCGATAGCCGGAAAAGCAAACAAGAATAGAGGCAATGGAAGCCGAGGTAACAGTGGCGAGAGAAACCCCGGCCGTGCCGAGAAAGGCCACGGAAGCCGAGGCAATGGAGATCTCGGAAGAGGAGAACTCGGAAGATGGAATCACGAGAACAATATCCCGGTCGAAGGAAGGAGAGAACCGCCAACCAACCCGCAACCGAGACATGAACCTCGGCAGGAAAGAGAAGCGAGACTAGCTCGCCACAATCAGGTGAATGAAAGGTACAATGATGGTTATTCCGAGATGGAATATGCGATTCATGGCGGAAATAACCACTATGGAATGCAGGAGAGAATTCTGTACAGAGATTTGCCGTCAAGTGATGCAAGAGTAAAGCTAGACCGGTTATACCGGTCCGAGTTGCTAGAAGAACAGGGTCCACCGGGCCCGACATGCTTCGGACCACGGATCATGGGCGAACACTGCGCTTAACTTTCAGCCGCAAGAGGCACAAAAACATACAATGAGAGCACCAAACCACAAGACTGGTTGATCGATTATGCCACTGCTGTAAAAATAGCGGGTGGAAACTTACGATGGGCAGTAAGATATGTCCCGCAAATGTTGGAAGGACAAGCTAGAGTATGGTTGAATAACCATCCCGCAGGTAGCATCAACTGTTGGTTGGACTTTGAAGAAATGTTCATTGGCAACTTCACCAGTACTTACAAAAGGCCAAACAGGCTGCAGCAGTTAGCCATGTGCAAGCAGAGGCCGAATGAGACAGATAGAGAATTCTTAATTCGGTGGTGTAACCTGAGAAATTCGTGCGAGGGAGTTATAGAATCACAGGCAATAGCTTGGTTTGCCCAAGGATGCTGCTATGCCAGTGTACTATGGCAGCGACTGCAAAGAGATATGCCGACCACATTGGCGGAAACCATGAGGATAGCGGATTCCTATGCATTGGGAGATCCGACGCAACCAGAATTAATGTCGGCAGATCATCGGGAACATTAAGATCAATATGCAAGAGATGTGGCCGGGTCATCTAGGCGTAATGATTTTAGAGGAAGAAGAAGAGAAGAAAGACCGGATTATAGATATGGTTCAACTCAGGTGGCAGCAGTAGTGCAAGATCAGCCGAGTCACGGAAATAGTCAGCGGCAAAAGAATGGTCCTCAGCAATGGACACCAAGGAATGAAGGGAAAAGACAGTGGACACCAGAGCAAAAGAAGCAATGGCAGGAGAGGCCGAAGTACACGTTTGAGTCCATGTTGGATCAGCCATGTAAATTTCACACGTCAAACCCAGCCAGGCCGGCCAACCATACAACCCACCAGTGTGCATGGATGAAAAATGCAATGGGTAACCCTGCAGGCATGCAGGCAGCGCCCCTCTAGGCACACCAGCAGCATCAGCCACAGTTGACTGGAGCAAATACATATCAACTGATGTTACCGCCTCCTCCCCCGAGGTATGAAAACTCGGACCGGAGAGATGCGGTGCATCAAGTGATAAACCAAGGTCCGGATGGAAGGACAAATCCAGGAAATAATGGGCACAATTATTACAGAGAACATCATCAATCGTATTGCGTGTTCACAACAGAACAGCAAGACAAACAGAGTGTACAACGCCGGCATATGGAAGTAAATGCAGTTATGCCAGCAGTACCAAGATATGTGCCTTGGTCGGATCAAGAAATAACTTGGAGCATAAAGGATCACCCCAAGATAATGCCGAGTCCGAGGTTGTATGCACTCGTGTTAGATCCGACATTTGTCGGACCAAGCATTAATGTGAAATTTTCAAAGGTGCTCATTGACAATGGGAGCAGTATCAATATCATGTACAAAGATATAATGCATAAACTTGGAATATCGCAGAATATGCTGCAATCCATGAGGACCATATTCCATGGGATAGTACCAGGACTTTCATGCGAACCCATTGGTAAGGTTCGAGTGGATGTGTTATTCGGCACAAGAGATAACTGCAGAGCAGAAAATTTAGAGTTTGAAGTGGTGGATCTAGAGAGTTGCTATCATGCTCTACTCGGACGGCAAGCATTGGCCAAATTCATGGGCAGCTGCCACATAACTTATCTGAAAATGAAATTACCCGGACCACAAGGGGTGATAACAGTAGCAGGGGATTACAGGAAGTCAATGGAATGTGCTTTAGCCGGGTCAAATCTGGCCGAGTCATTGGTAATAGCAAGAGAAAAAAGAAGGATTCAGGAGGTAGCGGCCCTCGCTCAGTCGGCACAATTGAATATGCCGGCATTAGCCAACCCGCATGGAAGTGTCTATTTTCAGCCGACTAAAGAAACAAAAAAGTTCCAGATAGACGAGCAATTCCCGGAGCGCACTGTCACCATTGGTGCCGGCCTAGATGCTAAATAGGAAAGCGAGCTCACCAACTTCCTCCGTGAGAATCGGGATATCTTTGCATGGTCAACTCAGGATCTGCAAGGTGTGCCGAGGGAGTTGGCTGAGCACTCTCTGAATGTAAGGCCAGGAGCAAGGCCGGTGAAGCAACCTCTCCGCCGCTTCGCCGAAGACAGGAGAAAAATAATAGGGGATGAAATAGCTCGGCTCCTTGCGGCCGGGTTCATCATGGAGGTGTTGTATCCGGATTGGCTATCGAACCCGGTGCTAGTGGAAAAGAAGAAAGATGATCCAAATGTAGCCATTGTATGGCGAATGTGTATCGATTACACGAACCTGAACAAGGCGTGTCCAAAAGATCCTTTTTCTTTACCTAGAATAGATCAAGTCATTGATTCGACCGCTGGTTGTGAATTATTATCATTTGTAGACGCGTATTCTGGTTTTCACCAGATACCGTTAAATCCGGCCGATCAAATAAATACTGCGTTTATTACCCTGTACGGGGCTTATTGCTATCGCACCATGCCATTCGGCCTGCGTAACGCAGGAGCAACGTATCAGAGATGTATGCAAAAATGTCCACATGACCAGATAGGAAAAAATGTACAAGTATATGTAGATGATGTGGTTATCAAAACCAAAGAAAGCAAAACGCTACTGGATGATATCTGGCAGACTTTTGCAAACCTGAGAAGGTTCCGAATGAAGCTTAACCCGGAAAAGTGCACATTCGGTGTGCCTATGGGAAAACTGCTCGGTTTTCTCGTATCTAGCCAAGGTATAGAGGCCAACCCAACTAAGATAAGAGCAGTGGAAAGGATGGAATTGCCAAAATGTCTAAATGACGTACAAAAGTTCACAGGTTGCCTAGCCTCGCTCAGCCGATTTGTATGTCGGCTGGGAGAGAAAGCACTACCACTTTATCAGTTGATGAAAAAATCTGATAAGTTCATCTGGACACCACAAGCGGACAATGCATTCCATGAATTGAAAAAGATGTTAGTCACAGCGCCAGTCTTAGCTTCTCCATTGTTGAAAGAGCCTATGTTACTTTACATAGCAGCCACGAACAGAGTAGTGAGCGCTGTGATCATGGTGGAACGAATTGAAGATGATAAATCAGTACAAAGGCCGGTGTATTACCTAAGCGAAGTACTATCTGCCTCAAAACAAAATTACCCACATTATCAGAAGATGGCATATGGGGTGTACATGTCAGCAAAGAAACTTAAACATTACTTCGAAGAGCACCCCATCAAGGTGATTTGTGAAGCAACCATAGCCGACATATTGAGCAACAAAGATGCAAGTGGCCGAATAGCAAAATGGGCAATTGAGTTGTCACCTTATGCTCTGCAATTCGATAGGCGAGATGCAATCAAATCTCAAGCTGTGGCCGACTTCTTCGTGGATTGGGCCGAGGTACAATATGAGCCACCATTACCAGATCCAAATTATTGGACGATGCACTTACGGTTCCAAACTAAGAAATGGTTTGGGGGCAGGAATAGTGTTAACCTCGCCAAAAAGAGACCAGCTGAGATATGTGTTGCAAATACATTTTGCCGCGTCAAACAATGTCGCCGAATATGAAGCACTCGTCCATGGATTGAAGGTGGCGAAAGAGATTGGCATACGCCGAATCTTGTGCTACGGAGACTCGATCCGTGGTACAAACAAGTCTCAGGCAATTGGGATGCATTAGATGCTAATATGACCTTATACAGATTTCATGTGCAAAAACTCAGTGGATATTTCGATGGATGTGAATTTCATCATATACCTCGGGCAGAAAACGATGCCGCAGACACATTGTCAAAACTCAGATCAACTAGACAGTCAATCCCCCCAGGTATTGCCCTAGAGCACCTGAGGAAGCCATCGATAACACCATCACCAGAGTCCGAATCCATCTTCATTCCGGCAAAATCAAGAGAGGATAATATGCCGATGGAAATTGACAAGCAATTTAACACGGAATTTCCAAAAATACAGCCGGCTGATGCAAGGATGAGTATGGAAAAATCCGAGGCAGTTATGTCGGCAGAAAATATGGAAATAGATAGTGAGGTTACACCAGAAAAGATCACACCAACATGGGCGCAACCCATATTCTCTTTCCTTAGAGATGCGATTTTGCCGAATAACGAGATATTGGCAAGATGATGTGAGAAGAGCTAAAGCTTATACAATCATAAACAATGAGCTGTATAAAAGGAGTGTCACAAGCGTGTTGCAAAGATGTGTGAGCTCGGCGGAAGGCCAGGAGATCCTCCTAGATATACATCAAGGAGAATGCGGACATCACACCTCGTCCAGAGCCTTAGTAGCCAAGGCATTCAGGCATGGGTTTTATTGGCCAATAACATTGAAAGAGGCCAAAGAACTGGTCGAAAAATGTAATAGTTGCCAGAGATATGCCCACAAGATACATATGCCATCGTATGAGTTAAAAACGATACCAATTACTTGGCCATTTTCTGTATGGTGCTTAGATATGGTGGGACCATTTAAGCCGGCCCGAGGTGGGATGACCCACATATTAGTCATGGTGGACAAATTCACAAAATGGATTGAAGTGAAACCAATAAAGAAATGTGATGGTCCCACAACAGTGAAATTCCTCAAAGATATTATCTTAAGATATGGCTACCCACACAGTGTTATTACGCATAACAGTATTTAACTTTGCGAAGGAGTCTTCGCTAGATTTTGTCAAGAAAAACACATAAGACTAGATGTCGCATCGGCTCACCCAAAGATCTAATGGGCAAGTAGAAAGATCTAATGGACTAGTATTGTCCGAATAAAACCACGACTCGTCGAAACCGCAAAGATCGGCAGGTGTTGGATCGAGGAGCTGCCAAGATACTATGGAGCCTCGGGACTACCCCAAACAGATCAACAGCTATACACCATTTTTACGGTATATGGGGCGAAGTCTACCAGCCGACATAATACATGATTCGCGAAGGGTCACCCAGTATACAACCGCTGAGGTAAACGAAGTAGCTCGGCAAGATGATGTCGATCTGCTAGAAGAAGCCAGGGAGTTGGCGCTATCAAGATCAGCTATTTATCAGCAAGACTTGTGACGATATCACAGCAAGAAGGTAAATCCAAGAGTGTTTAAAGCAGGAGATTTGGTTCTCCGACTGGTGCAACGCACGGCCGGCATGCACAAGCTGTCGCCTCCATGGGAAGGACCATTCATCGTGAGCAAAGCATTGCATAATGATGCGTATTACCTAATCGATGCTCAATCACCAGGAAAGAATAGGGCAGACAAAGCCGGCGAAGAATCGAAAAGACCATGGAACGTAGCTTTACTTCGTCCATTTTACTCGTAGGAGTCATCTATGACACATCGTAGAATGATGCCTCAGGATGGAGCACCAACTATATATTAAACCTCGGCGTCCAGAGCAGTGACTCGGGGACTGCCATATGTTGTTTTTAATTTCATATTATGTATCAAACCTCGGCACCTTGAGCAGTGGCTCGGGGACTGCCCTATGTTGTTTTTAAGTTTGGTTTATGTATTAAAGCTCGGCACCTTGAGCAGTGACTCGGGGACTACCCCATATTGTTTCTAAGCGTGATTCATGTATTCAACCTCGGTGCAAGAGCAGTGGTTCGGGGACTGACATATATGGTTTTTTGATTTTGTGTTATATATTAAACCTCGGCACCCTGAGCAGTGACTCGGGGACTGCCCCATATTGTTTCTAAGTTTGATTCATGTATTCAACCTCGGCACCCTGGGCAGTGACTCGGGGACTATCCTATATTGTTTCTAAGTTTGGTTTATGTATTAAACCTCGTTGCTTTGAGAAGTAGCTCAGGGACAACCCTATGTTATTTCTAAGTATGGGTTATCCTTTGTTACAAGAGTCGGTGTCAAACTTCGACACCCAGAGTAATATTATTTCGCTCTCCCCAAATACGGTCTTCGAGGTTTACGCCCAGATTAACAGTCCAAACCACAGTGGTCAAGTTACAAAGCTTATTAAAGTCAGGCAATAGTGAACGCCAAACTACGGTAAAGCAAAGGCAAATATACACTCCAAACTCAAGAAATTGAAAGCTGCCAAAGCGAGGATTCGGACAAACACGACCTGTTTAAACAAAGTGATGACGATTACAACCACATGTGTCTCAGCAGCACAAGGTAAAAGGAGTTCATACCGCACAAAGAAACGGACAAATGTTTGACATACATCATACGCCCGGCATACCAGGGATAGGAAGTGACTTAGAGTTTTTTAACTGGAGAGGCACTGACTTGGTCAGGAGCGGGGCACTCCGAGGTAGGTGGCACTTCGGCCGAAGTTGCCTCGCCCTCCACAGATCCAGGAGCAACTTCGGGGGAAGCCCGAGGCTGTTGAGAAATGTCAGCCTGCGCTGTGGAATGCCCAGTACCTTTGGAGGAGGATCGCGCATCGCCGTTACCATCCGAGCTCGAGCTAGAATCACTAGAAGTAGCCGAATTACCCTCATCTTCGCCCTGTTCGGCTGAGTTATCATCAGAAGCATCCTCAACTTCGACCTCGTCTTCCGGGTTAGGAAGAAAACTCGGCCCTTCATTCCAGTTATGCACATCTGCATACTCAACAAGCTGGAAGGCACGAGCTTGCCTGAGAGCGAAAAATTCTGGGTCCTCAACCCAGCGGGAACCAGTGCACAGATTTATCAAGGTATCAAGGGAAATATCCTCATACCATGACATGATGACTGTGAGAGCCATGTCAGCACCAGCTCGTCCGGCGGATTCCCTCCAAAGACTTAACTGTTTCTCAGATGCCATTAATCTTTCCACCAATACCTTGACCTCATCAATATCAGGAGTCCCAGAAGTATTCGACCAGAGAACATGGTAGGTCCGGATAGCCTCCTGCACCAAGTCCCTACCCATAATCTTCATCAGACCAACAACAGCGCTAATAACAACCAAGAAATCTTCCATCGAGTACTCTGAGTCCGCATCAGCAGGAACACCTCGGCGCGCACGAGCATTAGTCACCGCTTTAGAGCTCACGGGCTTAGCTTCTGGAAAATGGTCTGCGCAAAACAAAAGTGCGTCGGTAAACAGTAAGCAACGGAAAAGATAACTCGGCCGCGGTTAGAAGCTTACGGTGAATATAGCTCAGCATTATCTGAAGATCTTTAGCCCAGTCACTCTTGCTCTTTTCAAAGCGAGTGACTTCATCGCTCATCGTCCGTGCCTTAAGTTCGGCAGCCTCGAGGAGTTCTTTATCCTTTTGCAATTGCAGAGCTAGCCGATTCTTCTCCTCGGAGAACTCCTGGTCAACTTTCTCCAACTCAGACTTCTGAGAGAGCTTGAGGGACTCCACCTCGGCACGCAAGCGAGATATCTCGTCGTCTTTATCCTTCAGCTGCACCGAGTGAGTAGCGGCTTGTTCTAAAAAATGCAGCATCATATCAGGCATGGGCGTGCAATCTTGATGAGACGCTGCAAAGGTTTGTAACTCGACTTTACCAAAGCCAAAAGAGTTAAAAGAGACCTAGTGCACATTTCAAATGGGAGTATATAAAGTAAAAGAGTAACTAACCTTCCAGGGCCTTGACCTTCTTTTCAAGACAGATGTTAAGATTGTTGATGTTCCCTGTTTATCAACAAAGTGAGCCAACACTTCATGTACAAAACAATAAGAGCTTTGGAGATAATGCAAGAGTTTGTTGACTTACCAGCTTTCTTCACCACAGGAATAACCTTCTCATACTTATCTTGCAATTTCTTATGCGCAAAAAGCAGCCTTTGGAATTCGGCGGTCCGCCGATCATGCGCAACCTAAGCAATAAAGCAAATAGTAATAAGATATTCGAACCTAAGGCAAATCCGAGTCAAGCAAAAAGCTTAACTCGGATCTAGGTGGCTGGATATTCAAAGCTAAGACAGATCCAAGTCAAGCAAAGCTTAACTTGGATCTAGGTGGCTGGATATTCAAAGCTAAGACAGATCAAAATCAAGCAAAGCTTAACTCGGATCTAGGTGGCTGGATATTCAAAGCTAAGACAGATCCAAGTCAAGCAAAGCTTAACTCGGATCTAGGTGGCTGGATATTCAAAGCTAAGACAGATCCAAGTCAAGCAAAGCTTAACTCGGATCTAGGTGGCTGGATATTCAAAGCTAAGACAGATCCAAGTCAAGCAAAGCTTAACTCGGATCTAGGTGGCTGGATATTCAAAGCTAAGACAGATCCAAGTCAAGCAAAGCTTAACTCGGATCTAGGTGGCTAGATATTCAAAGCTAAGACAGATCCAAGTCAAGCAAAGCTTAACTCAGATCTAGGTGGCTGGATATTCAAAGCTAAGACAGATCCAAGTCAAGCAAAGCTTAACTCGGATCTAGGTGGCTGGATGTTCAAAGCTAAGACAGGTCCGAGTCACGCAAAACTTAACTCGGACCTAGGTGGCTGGATATTCAAAGCTAAGACAGATCCAAGTCAAGCAAAGCTTGACTCAGATCTAGGTGGCTGGATATTCAAAGCTAAGACAGATCCGAGTCAAGAAAAACTTAACTCGGAACTAGGTGGCTGGATGTTCAAAGCTAAGACAGATCTAAATCAAGAAAATCTTAATTCGGATCTAGGTGGATGGAGATTTGAACACTAAGACAAAATTAAACCAGGCAAAACATAATAAAACTTCCAAACGAATAACAAGTTATTCGGTTGCAAGCTTCGGGGACTAGAGTATGTATAATGTCATTCGAATAACGAATTAAACATTGATAAAGATAATTACCTCATTCATCTTATCGCTTTCAAGAACGATCTTGGCAGCCAGATGTAAGCGACTGCTGATGTCAGAGAGTTGAAAGGGCTGACTGCTTGGATTGCCTTCGAGCTGATCAGCAGCGTTCCAATTGTTGGCATACTCAACCAGCGAGCCGAGGCTGTTCCCACTCTCCGTATGAGTTAGGACTTTACCTCGGACGTGTTGGGTAGCCACCGCCGCCGCAGGACTCTTGTGAAGAGCGAGCTGGGTATTGGTGGCCGGGGTAACAATGGCCTTGGCAGAGGTTACCCCTTTGCGCAACACATCGACAATGTTAGGCTGAGAAGATCTAGCAAGACCTTTCTGAGAGAAGGGAGCCCTTATGACGACAACCTTTCTTGTTTTAGAAGAGGCATCAGTAGGAGCTGATGCCTCGGCACTTGGAGCGGCGTCTTTGGGAGCCGGAGGGATTACGATTGCAGAGGGCGCCGAGATGTTGATATCCTCGGCCGGAGTTGGAGTCGCAGTAGAGACCGCGGGGGTCGAAGGAGGCTCAGCATAAACATTGGGGTTCACAGAGGAGACAGCGGGTTCGGTAGGAATATCTATTGGCCGAGTTGTATCGGCATCAACAGGAGAAATCTCAGGGGCATCATGGCAAGGTGGCGTCTGATTCGGAGCGGGAGGAGATGCAGCGCGAGCGGGACTCGGAACTCTGGTATCTTCAGGAGGCGGAGGAGACGGCGGCCGAGTCGTACGACTCGTCATGCTGGGACCGCTGGGCTTAACAGAAAGAGGAGCCCTGCAAAGACAAAAAAAGATCAAGTCAAAAAGCAGAAAGAGAGAAACATGAAATACAAGCAAAAGCAACTCACCCAGTAACCCCGGGCATGGTCTTGCGCCTTGGAGGATGCTGGGCTGACTTCTTCATTCGCTTCTTGGGGGCCGCTTCTAAGGCACCAGCGGGAGCGCTACGTTTCCCCGAGGTAACAGGAGGCCGGGAGGCGAGAGGCTCGGCGTTGTGAACCTGACCGGTCGGATTAGCTGAGAAATTAGAAACCAGAAATGCATAAGAAATTGGCATTGCGACAACTACCTCTAGAACTTGGACCTCGTCCGAATCACCTTCCTCCTCGTGGGCCGGGGTCTTGCCACGGACACGAGCCGGAGCAAGATCCGACTTGGGAACGAACTCTTCTGAGTCCGGCTCCCTGCTGTCCGGGGTATTCCGATCCGCGGGCCACGGGAGGGACAAAACCTCGGCGTCCTCAGTCTTCTGCTCCTCAAACCTCTGCAAGACAAGAAAGAGAAATATTAATGAAAGAAGATACAAATGCGATTAAAAGGTAAAACATGACTACAATAACTTACTCTGGGAGGGGGATGCTCGCGGGTGAATGGCTTCAATCCCCAGGCCCAGTCCTCCGGCATCTCCGTCTTAAAGATAGCCCGGACACGCTTGAAGATGAGGTAGTTGTCCAGCTCCACCGTCGAGACTCGGTTGGGGTCGAGAGGACCGCTCATATAGCAGAGCTTGTGTGTGCGTTTCTGGAATGGGCAGATTCGGCTGCTGACGAAGGTAGTCATCAGATTCTCGCCGCGTAGCCCAGAGCGGATCAGTTCCTTCAGCTGAATCTCAAAAGCCTCGGCCAAAGCATGACTCTTCCTCGGATTACAGGTCCAGATCTTCTTGGAAGGAGGGCCAATGGAAAAGGCAGGGAGCCGAATCTTATCCTCATTCCCGGAGTTCTTGACATAAAAGAAGGACTTGTGCCACTTCTTACATGATTCTAGACCTGCAACATGAGGCAATTCGGATTTCCTCCGAGGTGTGATGGACGCTGCTCCACATTGGGTGAGCAACTTCTCGGAGGGTTGCAGAGATTTGTCTGGGACGACGTTGGAACGAATCTGGAAAAACTTTGACCAGACGTGCACAGACGGCCATAGGCCGAAGTATCCCTCCGAGGCAGAGATGAAGGCAGAGAGAGGCAATGGCGTTAGCAGGAAGATGATGCGGCTGAAGGCCAAAGTAATCGAGGAACTCCCTAGCAAAGTCACTGAGAGGGAGACCAAAGCCGCGAGCAAAATGCGACATGAAAACTACATACTCGCCCTCCCTAAGATCTGGAGAGGATTCACTGCCGGGTAAGCGAACAAGCTACCTCGGCAGGAATCCGGCGAGTCCGGATTAGCCACTCGACCTCACGGCGAGTGACGGAAGAGCCCTGCCACGAGCCCTGCTCGGGCCCAGATGCAGTGTCGTCGTCCTCAACGAGCGCACCGCTGACGGAGCTCGACATGGGGTCGCCGGAGAAACTTACGGAGGAGGAGATAGCGGCGGAGGAAAACCTAGAACTACAAGGCCCCGTCGTGGTTCTACCCGAAAACGGCGGCGGAGTAGAGAAGGAACTGCCGCGCGAGAACAGAAGAAAAATAGAGGTCTCTAGAGGAGAACCTAGGTGATAGGATCGGATGAACTCACCGGCGATGATGTCGGAGCGAGCAAATGGGGACGAAGGCGACGGAGCAGTGCGGCAGGATCCCTGCCGTCAAGGACCCAGATGAGCGCACGGCGGCGGAAGCACGAACGGGCGCAGAGGCGAGAGGTAGAAGAAGGGCACAGGTGAGCGAAGGGGGAAAGTGAATCCCCCAGCCCCGCGCCCCTCTTTATAACCACGCCGCCTGCGAGGTAGTGGGATCGTGGGTGTGGCGGTTGACCGTGTAGATCATGTACGCGGCACTGCCGCACGCCGCTAAGTGGAACCGCACCAACGACCACACGATGGAAAAGAAGGCCACGATCCCCGACGGAAACGGCACACGAGGCGTCGAATGGCCGGCCGCGCAGGATAATCGGTAGCGCCAAGAATACTGTAAGAATACCGAGGAACAAAAAACTAGAGAAACAATGATGAGTATGACACGTAGGACGAGGCGTACGCGAGAAGATACGATGATACCTCGAACGAGAAAGAGATAACTCGGAAACAATGCAGAACGAATATCATGAAACTGATACGGCCCGGCCGAGGTTATTGGCGGGGCCATACCAGCTTTGGGGACTAATGTTGGGGAGGTGACCTCGGATAGGGTAAAGACGGGGAAAGACGAAAGGACGTTCCCCGTCCAGTTTCCGAGTAACAGTCTAAGTCGGCCGAATCATGTAGAGGTCGGCCGAGATATGAAAGGGCAGGACCCCTATGATAATAGCAAGGCATTACCCAACCAAAGTACTGTATAAGTCGGCTGGGTTAGCCCGGGTAGTCTTAATGCAGGTGAAGAACGAGCCGAGTTATGCGAGGCAGGACCGAATGATACGAAGCTTGCAGGAGAAGGAGAAGCCTAAAGTCAAACTCCAGTCACGGGCCAGGGAGAATCTGAGCAGAGTCAAGCACAAAGGACAAAGGCGCAGAGCGACAGAGGGGCAGAAGGAGGTCACGGAGGTGACAGTCCTGAAGCCCGAGGCGCGCAGGAGGGGCCCTCTGGAACCTTGCCGTCATTAGAAGGGCGACACGGAAAGGAGGCCGCCGAGTTATTATATTGGGACAAGCATATTCCTCGAATATGCTTGCCATGTCAGCCCTAGAGGAACCCAGGGCTCTCCTTTATAAGGGGAGGCTTGGGCACTGAGAAGGGCATTGGCTCATTTGGTACCGTTAGGCTGGTAAAGTTCTTCCTCTCTACTTGTAAACAGCTCAAGGAGCACTTGTAGCCCAAGGAAGGAGAAATAAAGATCTTTACCTTAGTCACCTGTGTGTAGAATCAACTACATCTTCCCTCCCCAGATCCCTCTAGTATCCATTGGCCCCATACTTTAGCCTACCCATGGCATCTGCCGTGCCACCACCACGACACAATTGTTATGGCCAATTTACTGAGGTGGACTGGGTCCCACTTGTCATGCCATTTAAGAAAATCTGGATATTCTAAAAATAGGAAAAACTAGAGTACACGGGAAGTTTGACCTCGAGCCCCCAATCGGCAACGGCTTCGGCGCCGGGGGCTCAGACTCCCACCGCCGGCCACCCCGCCCCCATTCCTGCGGGGTGCTGGCCATCCCCATCCCGCGACAAGCTCAACCTCCCTGTCCTGCACCACTCCGGAGCTCGTCGGGGCTCGCCCACTTGGTCCCGCTGCTCGCCGGAGCACGTCACCTCGTGCCACAACATAGCTCGTCGGGGCACACCTGCTCGGTCCCGCTGCTCGCGGGAGCACGCCAGGTCGTGCCACTGCAGAGCTCGCCCGCTCGGTCCCGCGCGGCTACTCGCCGGAGAATGCCGCCTCGCGCCGCTGCAGAGCTCGATGGGGCTTCTGTCGCGCTGCAATTTGGGGCATAGCGGAGCTGCTGGGAGGGAGGCCGCGCGGGGCTCGGCGGGCAAGGTGGCGACGGTCGATAGTGAGTAGCGGGGACAGGGGGTGGACGAGGGATTTGGGGCAGAAGGACGGGTGCAGGCGACGAGTACGCTAGGAAGGCGGCGGCAACCTGCCTTGCCGGTGGCGCGGGGCGACGGGCGTGGTCAATGGGACGGACGGGACGGGAGATCGGGAGACGTGGTCTCGAGCTGCCTCCCACTTGCTTTATTTTTTTATTATTTAGATTTTCTTAATTGGGCTGACAAGTGGGTCCCGGTTAGTCCATGTCAGCAAATGGGCTCTAACAAATAGATCCAACCATCAAGATTCATTTTTAATTCGTGATTAAAATCAGTATAAAATATGGTGGTTTTTTGCGATTCAAATGTAAACTGGTGGTTCTATGCTAACGGCAACAGACGGACGCCGTCTTCTATATGGGTCCAACCTGTCAGAGCTGGTGTCAATTCGACTCAAATCGGTGTTTAACGCACATTGCAACAAATCGGACGTAAGGTGGTGGATTTTTGTGATTCAAACGTAAAGTGTGGTTTTTCGAAATTTAACGCGAAAAGTGACGGTTTTATGCTAAACACTCCACCAATGCACGTGTCTCTCTCAAATGCACGTACGTGACTCTCTCAGGGTGGTACCTTCCGTTTCTTTGTTTGTTCCCACCTTGAAGAAACATCATGGAGCCGCTGGCTATTTAAATCCCTCCTCAAAACCATAAAACACCCTCTTCATCCCCTGCCTATCTCCCTTCCAGCTCCAAGCACACATAGACACCGAAATCATCTAAACAATAAGTTGTAGACACCACGATGAGGCTTGGTACGAAAGATCTAGCCCTCGATCGCGCTCCTCCTTGTATTTCTTTTCTTTGATTAAAATTTGACAAAAAATGTATATTTAGTCTTCATATTTGCAGTTTTCTGTCCACCACCATGATGAAAGGAAAGGAAAAGGGAAGAATGGAGGTTCATCCCACAGGAAGTACGGAAGAGGATAGTAGCAAACTTCCTATGGTCTTATGATACTTCATTTTATGGGATATGTGATCTTGGATCAAGCATAAGTGCAACGTCTGATAACGTTTATGTATAAATCAAGGTGGGCAAACCATATAAGGTGGAAACAATTGACATGTCTATCATCCTTGTAGATAGAGATAGGTCTCTAACAGAACCTTTATGTGTAGTGCCCGTTGTGCAAATCTTCATTGAAGGATTTATTTTACCTTGATCGCTTACCCACAGACATATCAGTGATAATTTTTCTCAAATTATATTTGTTAGACCCTTCTTCGACATCGCAGGGCGCTAAAGTTGATTGTAAAAAAATAAAGTGTGACTCTCCACTCGGGATCTGAAGAAAAGAATTTGCACTTTTCTGCTCCGAGCTTCCTACATAAATAGGCAATAGTTAGAAATTGTGGGTATCCATACAAGAGGACCTACTTCTCGGAGGAGACCTATCTTTTGGAACTGATCTTGCTCACCATTGTTGATGTAAAAAAAAGCTTGATATATCTTCTTTCCTCCACTAAAAGATTCATCCAAGTGAGGGACATGAACGAGAGACAGATATGCGTGATCTCCTACTTATTACCATTGTGTTTGTTGGTAACCCTAGACATTTGTAGATTCCTTGTGATCTTTCAAGTTTGTGGATTGCCTCAAGGTATTTATAAATATGCAAAGATCGCCTCAAGATCTACTACTGGTGGAAGAGCTCATACTTGCTTTAGTGATCTTAAGGAGAAGGCTATCCTAGAAATTGTCGTGGGCTTCACTATTGGAGGTGTCTCCAATGGATATTATGTCCTCCCAGGGCCTGAATTTTAGAATACATCATCATGTGCATCTCTCCTTCCACTATGTCTTTGAACTTAGATTACTTCTAGCTTGTTCACCTGTATATATTGCCTCCTAGTGTAATCTTTCCATGCAAGATTGTTTAGCTGTTGCATATTAGAGAATAGTATTTGTCCACAGAAATCCATGAATTGATTAAAATTGTAACTGCCAATTCACCCCCTCTAGCCGACATATTTGATCGTTAAAAAATCTTGATTTAGATATTTTTAGACAATGCTTTAGACCGCCATTCCGATATTATTAGGAATACACTCTACAACCCATACAAATACACTATGCTTTATGGTGAAAACACTAACTTGTGGATATTGATTTTTTATAACATTGTAGTTTAATGCCAAGTTATCTGACACAAAATATATGAAAAGTAACAAATAATCTATTTTAGTTGCAAATACTATTTGGACTTTGGGCAAATATTTTGCAGCGATGTAAGCAAGAATATATGTAGCATACCATTACATATTGTTATTTTGTTGAAATGGTATATGATCCATAATTTTGTGTAATCAACATCTATATGATAATTTTTTTTGAGTTAACATAATAACTAATAAAAAATTAAAAGTGTTTAGTGTAAATATATGATGCCATGTGCAGGATCGCGCGTGACATCACATAACAGTGAGACACGCGGATGCCATGCGCAAGATTACAGCGTGGAGTGCAACCAATATTTCTTTTTTTCCCAGCGATCCGGCATAGCGAACCACGTCTGGCAATGGTATGGCGACCATTCGAGAGACGCAAGTTTGGACCTTGGGACTTTGGGAGGATGTCAATAGGAGATCTCGAAAGGTCAGGAAGCTAGGCGGTAGGTTGGTGTAGGATGAGGATGGACGGACGGTTGGCCGCTTGGTTTGGGCATGTCAAGGGAGGGGATTGATCGATCTGTTCCCGTCCGTGACTGGTAGTTGCTGTTGAAGCCGAGGCTAATACCATCGGCTCCTGAGTCCTGATGCAGCTACAGATAATGCTTGAACTTCTTCTACATTGTTAGACAGTTAGCAAGAACTGGCACCAATGAAGGCCTCGGTACAAGAAAATCATGGCACCGCTTGATTCAGTTCATCGAGGGTGAGCCCACGAATAACACCGTACATCCAGCGAAAGTGCAAAACTGATATTATGTTAGAACTAATCTTGACATTAGTGTTGTAGACGTGTAAGTGTGCATGACCAAGTAGAATAGCTAATTAGTTCATGCACATGTTTGGCCTGAGTGAATCAGTCATGCATGTAATTAGCCGATAGTGGATGAGTGAGTTAGCTTGCTAGTGGCCTTGAGAAGAGGTCAAGTTAGTTAGTGGCATGGAGGAAAGGCCGTAGTTTCAGTTCGTTGCGTGAGTGTAGTGGCAGTGGAGCTTCTCCTCCACTGTCTATTTAAGTTGAGAAAGTGAATGAGAAAAACAGGCCCGCGGTCAAAAAAGAATGTAGTTCTTGTGTTACAGAGTGGGATGCATCGGCAAAGCTAGCTGCTTCCCTTCTCTGATGGGTGTGTGTGCGTGTTCTTCTGATCTTATATGTGTTGATGAGAGAAGGGAGATTGAGAGATAGAAAAATATCAGGGGCTGCGAGGAGCAGCTCCATCACACTATGCTAATCCTACAAAAAGTTCATTATTTAACTGGCCATCTACCTACATTCAAGAGTTCTAGCGTACCACTCGTGGAACCAGACCAAGATCCCCCATTGAATTAAATGGTGTGATGTATATGTGATGATCATTGATTGTCCAGGTGCCTCAACAGTGAGCAGTACTACACTTAAAGAGGTTCACGGGTTACCCACAACATGATGCAAGCATGCAAAAATAATGTCCGTCCA
Organism: Avena insularis; assembly: GCA_023614405.1. NCBI lineage: Eukaryota > Viridiplantae > Streptophyta > Magnoliopsida > Poales > Poaceae > Avena > Avena insularis. Next base: position 345,290,234 of record CM042685.1, on the reverse strand, counting down.
CACATGGTTAAGAATACTGAACTTTGTGGTCACATTCAGCTACAAAGAATACTCTGACAACAAGGAACTAACCTCAAACATATGAGGGGAGGAGATGGTGAAATCACCGGGGACATTGCGTCTCGCGCTAAACTATGAATCGGAATAGATACGAAGTCCTTGATGAGTTCCGTGACCCATCAGTACAGACAAAGCTAATTACATGATCTGTTATACTAGTATTATTTTTTCATTCTGGATTATTGCAAGTGGGTAGAGGCAGCCAAAACCCTGATGACAGCAACTCGTCCAGCCAATTATCACGGGAGGAACAACATAAAGGACACCAGCAAAGCTCAATGATAAAACAGTGCAAATAAACTACTCTATGGAAGAGACACCTTAAATTCTCTGTGCAGTTTGCAAGATCGCAGTTCATCCGTCCATGCCTCCCCTCACACGCATCGCATGCACGTGACTCGCTCAGGGTCAGGGTGGTACCTTCCATTTATCTCCATTTCCTTGTTTGTTCCCGCCTTGAGGAGGAGACATCCATGGAGCTGGCTATTTAAGCCCCTCTCCATTCCCTCCTCAAAACCACACCCTCTGTTCGGTATATCCTCTGCCTATCTTCCTTCCAGTTCTAAGCACAAACAGATGCTGCCATCAGAAGATAGACACAGAGTTGCAGACAAAAAGATGAGGCTGCTTGGGCCGAAAGGTCTCGCCGTCCTGCTCCTCCTTGTCTCGCTTGCTCTGGGCTCCGGCGTTGGCGTCTGCGACGCGAGAAGCGGCAAGCATTGGAGGCAGAAAAACGGACCCTCAACCTCCATGTTCAGAAGGAAAGGAAAAGGAAAGAACAGCGGTTCTTCCCATAAGCAGTATGGCAGAGGACACCAGCCGAATCCAAGCACAGGTCCAGGTGTGCCCGCCAGCCCGAGCGGAAGTCCTGTCCATGCCAGAGGGCATCAGACTCCAGCGATGCCTGCGCCATGTCCAGGTGGTGAAAATGGCTATGGGATGCCGTCTCCGCCACCGCCTCTGCAGCCATCGCCGCCACCTCCACAAGCACTGCCTCCGACAGCACCAGAAGAGCCATCGCAGGACACCGTCTTCAACGTCCTTGCTTTTGGAGCAAAGGGTGATGGAGTGACAGATGACACTCAGGTAACCAGCACTGCCCGTGTTCCCAGTAATGAACATCTGTACCTGCACCATACATTCTAAGTTAGTCTCACATTCTGTTCATTTTATTTATTTTAGTTCCATTTTTTGGCATTAATGCCATGGTTGTGCAGAAGGCTTTCTCAAAGAATGCACAGATGAAAAACATAGAGTGTATGCTTTGTATGTTAAGGACAAAGCTACTTATCATGCAATTTTTCTATCAATGAATCGAAACGCAAAGCTTTTTGCGTTTTCGCGAAAAAAAAGTGTTCTGCAGGGACATGCTTGCCAAAATTAGATCTCTTAAAATAATATTCCATGTGATTGCCCAGCCATATTATTTTTATTAAGCTGTACATTTTGTTGGGATGTGGAATTTTACATGGCAAGACAAGTGCATATAATGCAACAAACCTAATTTGTCTTTATGTTTAGATTGTTGTTTTCTCACATGATTGGGCACACTCCAGAAAAGACATATGTGTCTTTACACATCATGCTGGATAGTACTGCATTTACTTCGGGACCATGAGTAAAAGAAGGTACCGTCTCAATGAAAGACTCACAAGAACACAAACTTTCTATGTTACTTGCAAGACTTTCTTATGTGCCAGAAAGAGCACACCTAACAACTGCATTCTTGTGATTCCCAGAAAATATGGCAATCCTCAAATTTAGTACACAGTTATTGATTCTCTTTGTCAGTTCTTGCAGTTTTTCTTCCTTTTGAAGAGAAGGAAACATTTAATTGTACTGTGTGGTCTTATTACCTAAGGGGATTATCCTAAAATTTCCATCGACACCAACAAAGATTTCCAGAATAAAAAAATATTATTTTTTATCTTTCCATTTAGAAAATAAGTTATATCTTCCGCCAACGTGCTAACAATAACCAGTTAACCACATCATGTGGAGTCAACGATGCTATGGAGTGCACCTGAAATCTGAGCTTTATACAGTTGGGCTCACAAGCCATGCTATGACGGCACACTACTACAGTATCCTTTTCCAAAAAAGGTATGCACATAATTGTTGTCTATATGTACAGGCCTTTGAAGCAGCATGGGCAGCAGCTTGCAAGGTGGAGGCATCTACCGTTCTTGTACCATCTGACCTCGAGTTCGTTGTTGGCCCAATCTCATTTTCTGGGCCTAACTGTAAACCTAACATTCTATTCCAGGTAACACTACTTCTAATCCCAAAGTGTATTACAACATTATGGTTACCAGAGAGAATAAGTCCTCAATTCCTCGACAGATATCAAGAACCGTATACACTATGCATCAAAGCTTTATTCACAGATACATGGTTATTGTCTGATGCTCTTTGCATACTTGCCTAAGTGTAGGCATATAAGTTTAAACTCAACCAAAGTATTCTATCTGGGGTTGTAATAAAACTCGCTAGCGATTTTATACCATGGTCAAAAAATGTTATACAGTTGTAACCAACATGTTCTGCGATATGTCCAATCCATAGTAATGAAACAACAATTGAATAAGCACAACCAAACTGGGGAATAAACTAAATAAGAGTTGATGGTATTAAGTGATGTGTTCTTGTTATCCAGCTAGATGGAACTATTGCAGCTAAAACTGGTGCAAGGGCATGGGGCACTGGTTTGCTTCAGTGGCTTGAGTTCACAAAACTAAATGGAATAACAATACAAGGCAGTGGCATCATAAATGGCCGGGGGCAAGAATGGTGGACTTATTCAGATCACAATGATGACGATGACATGGACGCAGTAAGGACTGATCGTCTAACAAAATCCTTACTATAGTCAAAAGTAGAAACATTTAATTGCTTACATTGGTTACTTCTGACAGTACAGTGAGGAGCTGGAGAAGATGCCACAGATTAAACCAACGGTAAGCAGATTATTAAATGCGGCATGTGAACAGTTACAGTTTCATAGAAGAACAATTTTAACGGAGCATACATTGATTGCAGGCGCTGAGGTTTTATGGCAGTTCCAGTGTCAGAGTAACAGGCATCAGCATCGTCAACAGCTCCCAGTGTCATCTGAAGTTCGATAGCTGCCAAGGAGTCATGGTCCATAACCTAACCATCTCTTCCCCTGAGGATAGCCCCAACACTGACGGAATTCACCTGCAAAACTCCAAAGACGTCAACATTCACCACATTGACCTAGCATGTGGTAATGCTCCCCATAAAATTCGATTCAAGTAGTTCGCCAATCTATCCAACGTTCCTTTGCACTTGTGGGCCACAGCAACAATAATATTAATTCAGAATTTCACCACCTAATTCCCTATGCAGATATATTACGAAGGGAGGTAGAACAATCTGTATAGAGAAACACCTAAACTTACATGAAATGTTTACCTTGTGCAATGCAGGTGATGACTGTATTTCCATCCAGACAGGCTGCAGCGACATAAACATACACAACGTGAACTGTGGACCAGGCCATGGGATCAGCATCGGTAGCCTAGGAAGGTACAACACCAAAGCATGTGTCTCCAACATCACTGTAAGAGATGTCAACATGTTCAGAACAATGACCGGTGTCAGAATCAAGACTTGGCAGGTAATCATTCATAAACACGACTACGAAACAAGATTCATACGGCAGGGACCACTATGCAATTATGCATGCATATGTGATATATCTAAGCACACTGGGTTATCAATGCAGGGTGGCTCAGGGCTGGTTCAGAACATAAGATTCGCAAACATCCAGATGTCGGAGGTTCAGACACCCATCATGATAGACCAGTTCTACTGCGACAGGACGACTTGCACGAACCAAACCTCCGCGGTGGAGGTCTCGGGCGTGCAGTACGAGAACATCCGGGGCACTTTCACGATCAAGCCCGCCCACTTCGCTTGCAGCGACAGCTCCCCGTGCTCGGATATCACCCTGACCGGGATACAGCTGAGACCCCTTGTGGTGCCGCAGTACCACATGTGCAGCGCTTTCTGCTGGCAGGCCTTCGGTGAGCTGTACACGCCCGCCGTCCCTCCCATCCCATGCTTGCAGGTTGGCAAGCCGGCCGGGAACCGTGTGCTGTCAGACCATGATCTGTGCTGAAACTCCCAGAGTGATGCGGGTAACACCTACTCACCTAGTGATTCTTCGGACACCTTTCGCACAATCACTGCGTGGTGTGCAGACTGTGGATACATACAGAGGATGTGGTTGGCACACTGGCATGGGTAAGATCAGTTTTTGACAGAGTATAGGATATTTAGTCAGTGGTTCCAGTGATGCATCCTGGATGCACGTGTATGTATGACAGTATGAGATAGTTAAAATGGGGGAAAGCATGAAGAATTATTGGTCTGATCTATGGTATTATGCAGAAAAAGTAACGGTGGCAGCATACAATCTAATCGGGATGCTGCCACTGGTGGGGTGCAGGTCAGATTAATCCCCACTCCCCAGTTATCCTCATGCAACGAAGGGGAGAACGAGCCAATAGTGTATAATCACTGAAACAGGGGAGCATGGGAGAAGAGAGGGGAGGGCGGGTGGAATTACCGCTCACCGGTTTCGAAGTGGCCGGCGGCGGAGGAGATGCCGGCGTTGCGCGGGACGTGGATCTCGTTTAGAAGAGGGGCTGTGAATGCGCGAAGGTGGTACTAATCTGACCAAATCCATGCTCATCGCCCGCGCTGTCCGCTGACGCCGATAGACGCACGGCGGCGCGGCGCTCACCGCCCCGATCCCCGCCGCGTCGGCTCCCTGCAAGCTGCTCGGCGAAATGTATAGGCGCGCGGAGGAAGCAGAGGCAGAGCAGACGACTGACGACTCTTACCATCCATTTGCATGGGCCGCATTCTCTCGTTTCCCGTAACTCCTCGTGCCTTGCTGGGCCAGAACTGAGCTGGATCCATACACTGTCAGTCCATCACTGTTCCAAAAAAAAATGTCTATCACTGTGTTTTCTACGAGCCAAGTCAAATTCAAGTATTTTGACACATGAATAAACTAGAAATTCAAATAATTTGGAACGGAGGGAATAACAGACAACCATACAATGTGGGAAACCATACACTAGAAAAACCTATATATAAATATTTGTTAGACATAAGTTTTAGAGCTCCATTCCAAGATATTTAGGAAAACAGACTACCACAATTACATGTACTCGATGTTTCATCTCAGTGCAAACTATAATAATTTGTGTAGGATTTCAATTATTCGTAAGAGCTAAGTTCAATAAAAAAATTATTTAAGAGGCAATGTATCAAAATGAGACCGTGATAATAAATCTAGTTTTAGCTATAAATGTTATTCAAATTTGATGCAAGTGTATTTGCAAGATGAGAAATTGGAGCATATAAGATACCATTGCATAACATTACTTAGATGTAATGTTGTTAACTTTATTTTGTATAGTAGAAAATTATTCTAGTTACAAATTTACGTTAACCTAAATAAAAAGGTAAAATTGTTTAGTATAATTATAATATGCTGGTAATATGGGGTCATCCCCTTAAAGTTGTATGTATCATATAAGTTGGTGGATCGTTTACTCCGGTTTGTCGTCATAGACGGCGTGTAATTGTATGATACACAATAAACAATATAATTTTGTCATAAAAATTGAAAACTTGAGTTTTGATTTATGTATCAGTGGCCACTAGATCATGCATTGGGTCTAATAGGTTGAGTTATCTTGGTTGTGATCTACATGACTCACCCATTAAGTCGCTCTAGCTAAATCCTCTGTATTCATTTACTTCTCTCTTCCAAAAATACACCCACTCTCATCTTATTGCTGTCAGAACCAATATAATTGAATCTACAGAAGACAGATTGGTTTCAGTTTTTATTCAACATCAATGATTAATGAAAATATATTAATTCTCTAAAAAATATGATGATTTTAATCTTTATGGTTGTCAGATTGATCAGTTAGTTGTTTAGTGGTGTCATGTTTGTTTGCAGGTATCAAAGTACTAGTGCACAGACATTCTCACAACTTAGCAACACAATCATCGGTTGGTTTTAAACTAATTTGACGAAGATCACTAATATCTTTGATCCATATTATGGATGTAGTATAGCTTGCCTTTTCTTTACAAGACCTAGGTTTATCAAACCTTGGGAAGAATATGCTTGGTGTAAGATTATATCGAACAAGACCTTAAAAACTCGTAGTATATCCGTTTACCGGATCTTTCACATTTACTTCTTTTGTATCGATGAATGGAGACATGCCAGGGCTAAGGATTCACCGCAACTGTGCACACATATGGAATAGAGAAAATAATAATAATCTCGTTCGTTGGTTGTGATCTATATTTGATAAAAGTTATGGGAGGTACTGTATGGGTCCAGCTCAGGTCTGGTCCAGAGCTGGACCCATACAGTATCAAGTCCACCACTATTCCCTAAAAAAAAAGTCCACCGATGCCTTTTTTCGAACACAACTCTACATCCGGCACGCAGAGCCCCGCTTCAAATGGGGGTAAAAACAGTGTGGTCACTGCCAGTACTTAGCTCAATTTTGGATTAAATAATTTGTCACGCTATTTTTACAACCATTCCAAGCAGCTCATGTAAATTTTTACAACCACAAAACTATTTCAATAAGCATACACAAATTATGAAGAAGAAATCAAGCATGTGAAAGATATGACAACACATACATGTGTGAATCTTGGAACGTAGAAAAACCTTGTAGCCTACGAGCTTTGGAAAAATAACAAATTAAGTTACCGTACAACAGGACATACAGAAAAGGTTTTTGGCTTTGATCTTTTACGAAAATTCACATGGGCATTTTTTCCATTTTTTTTTTACTTAAAAATATTTTTTTGCCAAGTTACAAATATCACAATCACACGAGTTTCATGCGGTGAGGCGCGAGATGGCTGTGGGTTCAGGAATCTGTCCACCAGGAGACAGACGTCGTCAGCCCAGAAATGGACGACCAAGTCTTTGCCGGCGGAGAAATATTGTGCGTGCCGGAGAAGCTCTGGCGATCAGATCCTGTAGCAGCTCAGCACCGCCCAAAGGGCAGATCGTCCTGGCCGTAAATCTCCTAGTATTCGGTTTGGACTGCAGCTCCAGGCTGCAGTCTGAATCCTGATGGAACGGCGGAATCCTGGTCTCGTTCTACTCTAGGAGGATATCTCTGTACAGATCATACCTATCTAAGCTCAGCTTTATTAACGCGGCAGAACTCTATACAACACCACGCCATCTCTGAACTCTCACACCATCTTCCTCTCCGGTAGCTCGACCCTCACGAGCATCTTTTTTTTCTCTCTACTAGTCGTACGCGACGGGGAGGTAGGCGTCGTGGGTGCACCGCCTCCGGGAGGACACCAGCCGCGCCAGCTTCCGGTTGCAGAGCTCGAACGACGGCACCGCGTCGCCACGCGGCGGCGCCGTGGCTCTGGGGCGGAGCCCCAGCTGCCGCTCCAGCTCCGCGAACTCCTCGGCGCGCCGCACCACGTGGTCGTAGCAGATGTACCGCCCGCCGGCGGTGCCGCTCATCGCCTCGTACACGCGCACGTGCGCCTCCGCCACCCGCTCCACGTCCGCCGTCGCCAGCAGGCCCTCCGCCAGCATAGCGTGCGCCCCTGACAGATGGGAATGAAACAGCAAAGGCAATGTCAGTCAGTGCGGTGAGCAACTGCGGCTCGATGCAGAAGCCAGATATACACTAAGCATATAGAGACCTTTGAGGTAGGCGATGGACGGGGTGGAGTTCCGTCTGAGGAAACCCGGCCCGGTCACCAGCGCCGGGCACACCGTCACGAGCTTCAGGTCTCTGCCCCGTGCCGCCCTCCACGCCGCCTTCTCCGCCATCGTCTTGCCCAGCGCAAACCACAGCTGAAAGAGCATTTTATCTGATCACGTCCTGAGACTTTGCAACAGAATGGAAAAGCTATCCTGCAGGCTCAGGGTTCAGCAGAGAGCTCACACCTTGTTCTCGCGGCAGAAGGTCTCGTCGCTCCAGCAGCTCTCGTCGACGGTGGTGGGGAACCGGCGGTGGTGAGGGCTGTTCTGCCTCCACACGCAGGCCAGCAGTGACGAGGTGAAGACGCACTTCCTCACGGACTCTGTTCTTACACACGCTTCCACCACCTGCTCTGCCGCTTTCGCCTCCAAAGTCGCCATGTGTTTCTGTTCAGATTAGCATCGGAAACGTTAAGCAAGCAAGGCAGCTTTGGAGTAAAGCATAACATTCATAGAGGTTGTGACACAGACTAAAAATGTGATGTAAAAGCAAGAGCTGTTCTATTCCAGATTTCCATTTTCCGGCAGAAGAAACTGGTCAAGAACTTTACACAGATGGGTTCTGGCATCCGGTGCAATTTACCCCCAAAAAGGCATGCTATTATAACACGGTCTTCTAAGGAAATATAATTACAGCACAATACTCGACTCAGTGGACTACATAGTAATCATGTCAACTACTATCTCTAGTAGGTGCAACTTCAACTAATGGATACTGCTCCATGCCATTTACAGCAGTGGACACGCTCCAAAGCTAATCAGCCACTTGCAAACATGGTGCCTTTGGTTTTCTGAGTTTAGTGCTATGGTCCATGTTCACATGATGTGATTGTGAGTGCCCAACTAAAATGATGTGCAGAGAACATACCATGTTCTATCATTAAATCTTCGAAAGGAATCATAAAATTGATGGCTCAGCAAGAATTTTAAAAACAGAAGTGCAAATATTCTACAAGACTAATACTAGTGGCCATTGATCATAAAGTTCTCAACTTGTCATAGAAGACTGAACGGCAGGAAACTGTATCAGCACTGTTGATCTACTGCAAAGTAAAGTCAACTTCTATCTGTTGTTTTCTACAAAGTAATTTTCTTGGCCCATACTGCAAGCCTGCGATCCACTATGATTAACTTTGCAAGAGCTTCTTGGAACATTCGGATAGCAAAAGTACTATGGATTTGGCAGAAAATGTCAAAAAAGACAAGACAGGACACTACCTAACCAGCTCTTTATTGACCCAAAAGCTGCTGAAGTAAAGCATCGTGAGGTGCTGCATCTGAAAAAGTGGAGGCAGTGCTCAATTTTTTCATAATGTTCATCAACCAGATGAGCTTTCAATTACAGCTGAAAGAGCAATAGGATGCCTTTCATATTTGCGTTCAAATCAGCAGCACCCCAAGCAAAGGTAAAGGGTGTGTGGACTTCATATTCAGGATAAATGCTTTGCATGATAAGTAATCTACACTGCAGTTGGAAGTCATGTGGTATGGTACGATAAACCTAAAAGGTGTTTCATCACACATTCTTTCTTAAGTGTATGTAAAGCCAAGATAAACAATACAAAGAGTGGCAGAAACAATGCAGTATGATTAACATACATGCATATCTATGTTGAGTCTGATAAAGCAATGGGTGGCAACATCAGGCATGTTCTAATAAAGGCCCAACAGCACAATCTGAGTGGATTTGGTAGTTCCATTTTAAAACACTTGCATACGAATATAACATATACTTAGGACCATTTTGGGGTTTGATGTGGACTATTACATCCAAACTATTTCCACCATTAATGTGCATATTTGGACTCAGTAGGTACCTACCACCCCGCTGTTTGTGGTAGGTATGCTTACAAAATGGCTAGATGATTACTTCTTATTGCAGCGGTCAATTCATATCATTTCTTGATGCTGTGGTCAGATATAGTGCTACAAAAAATGTGGAAAGAAACTGAACAAAAGGAACTCAAGCAATGACATCTGAAAATTTAAGCACTCAAACTAGACAAAGGCTAATTTAATATTAGTTTTTGGTAGCCTCATGAAGTTCATCAATCAATGGTTGTTGGCAGAATTCACATCAGAGATGCACACCCTGCCAACTAATCTTAATAATAAAGTAGATGCACAGAATATGGATGATGCAGCTAAGGCCAATTCCCAGGGTAATTCAGGGTAAGCACCTCCACATATAGTTCACAATGTAAATGCCTATTTAAAATTTTAAAACTCTTGTTATTGCATATTGTGATAGCACTTCCGTGAGTTGTCCGGGCACAGTACAAAATAGGTTGTCATTAACTAGCATAATTACTGAGCGCAAGGTGTACAGATATTAGGTGTAAAATTCCATGTCCCTGTAATGACAGCTGATTGATTTAATATGATTGGCGTGTTATCTGTTAGCCGTGGCCATACCTCGGTAGTCATCTCTTGATAATTTACATTTTAGTACACTACCAACCTTCTACTACCTAATCATTTAAATAATTAGTATGTCCTTATCTAGTTGACACCCTCCTATTCTATAATGTACACCTCTTGCCTAACTTGAAAGACCAAGACAAAAGTTTTTGTGTCCAAAGTTGAGATGTAGGAGCAACACTATCAAAACAGCATCTCTCTTCTGCAGACAAACAAAATAAGCAGACGAACTTATCCGGCATACCTTTGCACGGATAAATTCTTTTATGATGAAAATTTATGTTCGGGGACATAAAACATTACGGGTTGAGGAGCTCACCGTGTAGCCGGAGACGCCCCCTGGATCCACAAGTGATGAGGTATGGAACACACCAACACATCCGTCAAAAGCTCGGTGCAAGCTCTCGGGGTCCATGACATTTGCCATCACAGTCCAGACCCCGTCCCTGCCATTCTCGCCGAACATTTCCATCTCCCGCAGCTTGTCCAAATCCTCTGCCACAGCAAATTAAATCACAACTAAGTTACGGGTTTCAATTTGGAAGTACGCCTGAACCAGACTTTAATATTTCTGTTGCTACTTCAAGTTCAGTACACCTATTTTGTACTATGAGTGGGCCAGCATCATTCATATGAACGATGCATGAGTAAGTAACACGTCAATCTTCAGAAAGAAATCACTCTTGACAGTAACTGTAAAGAGGCCTCCAAAGGACTGAGCATTGCATTGAGAAAGATAATACAGGACAAGCTATTCATGCCATTGTTGCTGATGCAGAGTAAGGATAAGAACATACACGGGTTATTTTCACAACTGCCCTTCTTCTGTTCTGAAAAAGGCGCAAGTAGCATGTGCCGATGTTACACGCATTTGGGTGAACATCAGAGAGCATGTGCCCACAGTTTCTCATCCTCCCTGATTAGGAAACTACGCCTTTTAAAACTGACAAGCTGCTAACGGACAAGGAATGACGCATCAGCCATCTTCAGGTATCAAATTAATTTTCCGACGGTCTATTCCAGGAGGTGGTAGGATAAGGTGATCCTATCAGTGACTATATACTAAATAAAAGAAAATCTTATCAGTAACACAATTCATATGTTCCTTAAATGTCCCGAATAAAGAGTCATACCCGTCGGACGGACGACGGCTGTAGTTAAGTTTTTCTTGTGCTGAAGTGTGTGAAACAGACTTATTAGGTAGGGTTAGCTGGTGTAATACACACCGCTAAAAGCGAATACACCCGGTGCTGCCTCACCAACAGTCAACACATCACGGCACCGTAAAAACTGATGTTTTCTCGTGCTCGGTGTGTTGACTAAACTACCCTAATGACATAGACCACACAAATGTAATGAGCAATTTAACATACTATTCCTACGCTTTTGCACCGACCGATCATGGGAAAAGTACAAAACGGGCGGCGAGGAAACCGGGATACCTCTTAAGCATGTCTTGGTACGCTCTTGCTTTCCAGAGACAGCGAACTGACCGATTTGTTCCCAAGTGGTACGCAAAATTTTCTGGTGGTCCAAGAGAAATGTTGCACTGGTAAAATGTCAGCAGCTACCGAAGGCGATCGTGGCCACGCAACTAAGTGTGTACCAAAATCGTGATGCAACGCTCGGCTAGTTGTCCATCTGTCCAGCAGAGGAAACACGCACGTACGCATCAGTACTGGTGTCTGGTGACATAATTGAGCGGGAGAAATGGCAGCCCGTGGTTTGTTCGTTTCCGTGAAAGAAGCTTGAGTTGTGATTATGTTGACATCTTGTGGAATAAAAGAGAATCTAGAACACTCTGGGGGGAGGAGTTTACTGAACGTGTGTGGGTGGTTGCGCTGCTAGCCAAATGCCGGTTCCTGAACATGAGTGGACAGATCCTTGATTGCAGTTCTGCACTTCCCACGCAAAGGTAAAAACCCTGATACTAGTATTCGATTGCAAGGTGGAGCTGAATTGTTCGACAATTTTTCTCCCGGAGAACGAAACCATACCGACCGTATATTACTAAATTGTTTAACCCGGAGAAGAAGCACGTGTGATGTGAAACCACGCCGCATTGCGGAATTCGCCAACGCGCACAGCCGCAGCGCACACAGACAATTTTAAAAGAAACAACTGGGAAGGGGAAGGGGAAGGTGGCCAACCCCGAGAGGCCTGCCGCAAAATCCAATGGCGAATTCTCCGTCTACTAAGCACGCATTTTAAATTCAAAGAAAAAGCGGTGGAGGAGTCAAAGGGGGACAACTGTACCTTGCGTCTCGAGGGCGAGGCGGACGGTGTAGCCGTGGCGGAGGAGGCGGTCGACGACGGCGAGGCCCAGGAAGGAGATCCCTCCCGTGACGCAGACGGTGCGTGGTTCGGCGGCGCCTTCCTCCGCGCCGGCCGCGGTCTTGGCCGCCGCGGCGCCGCCGCCCGAGCTCCGCCAGGCGCCGGGGCCGGGGCCCAGCAGCAGCGCGGCCCGCATCTCCTCCACCTCCGCCTCCATGCTCTGCGTGCTCCGCAGCACCCCCATGGCCGCCTGTGCGTGCGCGCTGCCGGCGTTCCCGCGCGGGAATGAATGCGGCGTCTGGCTCGGCTCTGGCTTGGCGTCCCCGCCTGGGCTGCGTGTGCGTGGAGTGGGGACTGGTGGATTGTGTGATGGATGGGTGGGTGGGTTGGGGTGCGCCCTCGCTCGGCTCGGCGACGTGGATATATAAAACCACGGGGGACGCCACGTCGGCTCTGGCGAAGGTTCCAACTCGTGGATGGATGCTGGGGCTGCCCTGTGCTCCGCGTCGTGGCTTGCTTCCGACGGCACGTCCCGTCTGGTGCTCGCCTCGGCTTCTCGTGTCACTCGTGTCCTCCTTTCGTTCCCTTGTTTCTAAGATTTCCAAGACGATTGAAAAATAACGATCCTCCCAATCCAAATTAGTGAACTTAAATTTATCTAGATTCAGAAACATCTAGCACTAAAACATGAGTAAACCGAGTCCACCAATTTGAATCAAGGGATTAGAGTATTTCTAAATCAACGTTGTAACACACATTGTATAAATATTGAGATTTATTTTTGAAACAGAGGAAAAAGTTTTGCCTCAATCTATTAATTAAGAAGAAGATAATTGTCTAGTTAATTTATAAAAAATCGGCGAAAACCAATACAACCGCAACAAAGCGAAACACACCCAAAACAAGAAAACCATTCAAAAAAATCCCGCAACATTCATTCAATGAGAACACCTCAACAAAAGGCAATGAGCAAGACCAGAGTCCCAGAACGACCCAAATGGAGAGGACAAACCGCGAAACCGAAAATCCTATGTCGCCACTCTTCTTGTCTCTGCACCTAAGTGACTTCTCCTTCCTAACCTTCTTGGTTTTGCCCTTGATTGTTGTCTCTGTTAGAAGGCAAGCAATCGCCCTTCCAGATCCAGGACTAGTAGCCTCCAACCTGTTGAGCAAGTCACAAAGCTCTTTTGTGAAGAGATCATCGGGATTAAGTGTCAACGGTGGCGGAATGGGTGCAGAAACCACATCCGATTGCTTGGGATAGCACAAAGTCATCAACGAGTCCACCTTGTGCTCCGTTGATAGAGGCAAAGAGGAGGTTGTGAAGTGGTTCTGTGGCAGAAAACAAAAAAAATCTACTACGAGAACGCAACAACCAAGATCTATCTATGCAGAAGTACATCAACGAGCGGGGATTGGTGTTTATATCTTTTAAGACCGGAAGCAGGATTATGTTCCCGCACAAACGTTGTTGATGAAGCCGAGAGTAGCAGACCTCAAGGTCTGGAAGGCTTCAAGCGTCATTCCGGTGACATGACCTAATTCAAGAAGGTTGTTTCGAAGTCGTCGATGATGGTTTCAAGCTTCATCATAGTCATCCCAAGACGTTGGTTATGTCATAGAGCTTTCGGAAATGTTTTGGAATATATATAGGATTGAGGTACCGAGAGCATCTAAGAGAAACCAGAATCGAGACAGAGTGCCAGAAGGGATTTCGGTGGTCGGATTGGATAAGAGGGGGCAGTCCCACCCAAGGAGTGGCGCCTAGGCCACCATGGACCACCCATGGCTGACGCTCAGCCCTCCTAGGGCTGGCGCACGGGCCCAGGGGTGCCACCTCGACTTTCCTAATTGGTGCATTGCATAAAAGAGGAAGGTATCCAATTAGATCTCCATTTATGGAAGGTATAGATTGTATCTTATAAATATGGAATATATGGATATGAATCATTATTTCCAAGATTGCAATCATCTAAAAAGGGAAGGACATGATCACCTAATTGGAGGAGATCAGGGCACCTGTCGAGGGAGGGGATTCCTCTCCTTGGTTATGTTAGAGAGCTTTCAAAAATGTTTTGGAATATATATAGGGTTGAGGTATCGAGAGAATCTAAGAGAAACTAGAATCAAGACGGAATGCCAGAAGGGATTTCGGTGGTCGGATTGGATAAGAGGGGGTAAATATGGAATATATGGATATGAGTCATTATTTCCAAGATTGCAATCATCTAAAAAGGGAAGGACATGATCTCCTAATTGGAGGAGATCAGGGCACCTGCCAAGGGAGGGGTATTCCTCTCCTTCTTGGCCGCCGACCATAGGGGGAACCCTAGGGCGCGCCACCCCTCCCCCTCTTCCTATATAAAGACCCCTAGGACCTCCTCCCAACACACACCACAACTCCTCCTTGAGTTCTCTCTCTAGTGCAACACCATAGTAGTTTCTTTAAAATGTTGCGGGACGTGCACCGTTGGCGTCGAGCTCTGCACTGAGGAACGCTGACGGACCGGAGGACTGCACGCGTGCAATCCAAGGAGGTATCGTCCGTTCGATTCTAGCATGAAGTGGACATTCTCCTTGCGGCTGGAAGGGAAAGGGATACATCTAGCTGCGGGGATCGACACATTCGCCATCAACAACTACATCAACCGATGTCCGCTTTCGCATCAACATTGGTATGAGTTATAGATATGTTCTTGCTAGTGTCTTCATGGCTAGATCTGGGTTATTCGTGTAGAACGATTTTTTTTGTTTTGCATGCACGAACCCAACAATGCGTGGACGCTGCCGGTGGTCGGGAGGGCGGCGCCGCGGGTGGGGATCGGAGGAAGATGGTTTGAGTTTTGAGTTCAAAAAAAAAAAAACTGGCCAAACTTAAAATGATGTTCTTTCACAAACCATTTGTTCAAAGCAAACGGGGCTTTTCTAGACATTGCACCATACTCCTAGTACTACTATCTTTTTTTCAATTTTTCTTAGTCGTAATGCAACATGCACGAGTTATGACCAGTCGTTACTCGTGCGTAGAAGTCACCACCGAAGCTGCGTCCGTATGGCTTGAGTCACGAAGTCACAGTTTTGAGTCCGCATCCGTGGAATGGAGTGGAGCGGTCTCCTCTGTACACGTCGTTTCTCGCTGCCGGCCGCGTGATTAATTTGTTCCAATAGAATCGCAAGTAGAGTTCACTTCGATATGATGCGAGGCATTCTTTTCCATGGGAGTCGGCGAGTCGCCCATCGGAAAGGATTAGGAATCTGCAAGTTTCTACGAGGGAGGAAGAATTAGGATTAGTACTCGATCGCTAGGTGTATAGCCAGTTAGGTCAGAAAGGGACACGACGCTTCCAAAAGCGATGGACTTTAATTTCTCTTTTCGTTACTAATTAAATACTCCCGTCCCTCGATCGTATGAATGACTAATGACACACTGATCCCTAGGGTGTTAAGTGGGATTCCACCAAAATCCCATTTTTAGTTCATTTGTCAAAATCTAGTGTAAATTTTTGGTAAAAATTTACACTAGATTTTGACAAATGAACTAGAAGTGGGATTTTGGTGGAATCCCACTTGACAGCCTACTGATCCCCGTGGTGCGGTGAAATTTTTACTAAGCTAGTAGTAGGACGCGATCGAGCTCGGGGCGGAGGACGGACCTCTCGTTGTTGACACGGCAGATTCGGCAGGTATACTACCACGATCAGCTGATTAAATGCAGCCACGACACTTCTGGATCTGGTGATGGGCCACGTCCACACTCACACTCACCGCAGGGCAAAGGCCACTCAAGATCTAGCAATAGGAAAACGCAAACTCGAAACACCACCACTCCTTCGAGGCAGAACGACATTAATTTAAATCACCACCATATATGCTACTCGACTCAGCTTGTTGTGTCACTCGTGCCCTTCATTTGTATATCTAACTGTTCTTCTTTTTGTCGATTTAGAAATAAGGCACATGATCCAAATATCGAGATTCATGTGGTGTATAACATATACCAAGGCACGCACAATGGTTGACACGACAGTAGTCTTCTCTTATGCCATACTCCATATCATCCAGATACGACAAGAGATAGCATACGGTGGATTGTATCTCAGTGGATACGCGGCATTCCGGAGCTAGCTTCATTGGCTTTGAAGAGCAAGTTGTGGGTTTTGCTGGCCATTGCTTTGCTCCCCACGTCAGCCATTCAAAGCCGATCCAACTTAACGGACCAGAAAAAGTGAGTAGTTTCAGCCCGAAACTTCATTTTGTTATTCATAAACTAGATGCCCAAATACGACGAAACTTTCCAAGAATGCACACTGTAGAACATGTGATTTACTGTATATTTTAAATTTTTTCTGGGAACTTTGGATATTGAGTTTAAAATTTGGTAGTCAAAACTTAAAATGGTGCGTATGCACAAACCAGATACGACGGAACTTGTTCAGAACACATAGTGCGCGCGACATGTAATTTATTTTTTCAATTTTCTTCCGCATATAATACAATAGTACGCACGAGGAGCAAAGTCACACCAAGTCTGTGCTGTTGTATGACTACTTGACGCATACGAAAAGACAAAACCAAGTCACGGTTTGAGTCGGCGGCCGCACAACAATTTTTCTTCCTTTGGAAGCTTCTCTCTGCCGCACCGCATGATTGGTTTGTAGCAGGAATATCGCGACCACTTGACCGTTGCAGCATGGAAGTAGCACGTGATCGATATGCATGCATGGTCGAGCATATATATACACACACCGTCTCGGAAAGGATTAGGAATCTGCATGCATGTTTCTACTACTAGGGAGGGAGGAAGGATTAGGAATCAGAACGAACGCCAATTAGGTGGGAAAGGGACACGATGCTTCTAGTAAAAGGGATGGGTGCTTAATTTAAATACTTCGTCAGGGCCATATATATCTCGCTAATTTAAAGGGATGGGTCCAGGCAGGACGACGGACCTTTTGTTGCTCAGAGCATCACAACTCGTTGGCCGAATCCACGACGAAATTTGGTCCGTTTTTCGGTCGGACTTAACTTATTTTCGGCCTGGGTACGCCTATTTTTCCACCCGCGTATCCAGGCCGAGTCCCCAAGTTCGGCTAAAATTCATTAAATTTAGACGATTTTTATTAAGTTGGACGAAATATAGTCGGATTAACTAGTACATAAATAAACTTAAAAAGGCCGCCGCCGGTGCCTTCGCCGTCCTACATGCCGAAGTTGTCGTAGAACGACGTGTAGTCGGGGTCGGCCCGGCCGTCATCCTCGCCGCCGTCGTCGCTCGGCGGCTGGTTCTGGCGGGAGCTGCCCTGGCCAGGGTCGTCGTGCCTCCATGGCTGGTAGGACGGGCCTGCGTCCTTGTCGTCGTCGTCGTTCAGGACTTAGAGCGAGGCGCCTTGGTAGGCGAGCTCACGCCCAGACAGCGCCCGACGCCGGGCGGCTCGCTTCTCGCTCATCGCTGCAGCCGAGGATGCGCCGATGCCGCTTTCTCCATCCCTCCTGGACCATTCCAGGATGTCCAGCGAGGAGGGCTCGACCAGCGGCAGCGTCGGCGTCAGCGGCGGCGCTTCGCGGAGCGACTGCTCCAGCGCCATCTTCAAGGCGACATCCTCGGCCGGCGCCGAGCCTTCTGTCTTGGAGCGGCGTAGGCGCAGGTGCCATGTTGGCGGCGTAGGCGCAGACGGCTCGCCGATGACTATATCAGCAAGCGTGTCCGCGCGCGAAGCGCAAGCAAGACGGCTTCGCTTCACGGCTGCAGCGGCGTAAGCGGCCGCCGGAAGAGTGGATGCCGGGAGGAGGACGAGCTCATGCTCGCCATCCTCCTCGGCGCCACGCCGGAAGCACGCCGACCCGCCTCGCCGCGGCGTCGGGTTGCGCGAAGCCGAGCCGCGAGTGTTCCTGGTTGATGTGCTCCAGACGGCGGCGAAGGCCCGCCTGCGCGCTTCCACTAACGCCCGCCCGCGTTTTTGCGCCGGCGGGGGACTCGTCGGCCCTCGCGGGCGGGCGATCTCTCAGGCGCCGCTCCGCGAAGAAGTTCCCCCAGTAGACGAGGTCGTCGGCGCTTACCGCTTCGACGGGGTTGTCCATGCCAGCGATGTACTCTTGTACATCGTACGGCAGCTCCTACGGCGTCGGCCCCGGCGGGATCGGGATGTCGCCGGCGCTCAGCCACCACCCCGGAGGCATCCGCGTGTCCGGCGGCGCCATGTACCCCGCCTCGTACAGCATGCGCGCCTTCCAAGTCTGGAGGGTGCACCGGCCGAAGTTCGCCTGGCAGCCGCTGCCGGGTAGCGTTCGCCCATGGTGAGAGAAGGGGGGAAAGGTGAGAGAAGGTTCGCCGGAGTTGGGCTTGTGGGTGGGGGGGAGCTGCGAGAGAGTGTGAAGATCTCCGACGAGGAGTACGGCTTATAAAGGCCGAGGTGAGTGGCGAGGGCGGGAAAAATGGAAACGACGGGAACTTAGTGACCGCCGGTCCGTCGCGGGAGCCGAGGCGGCGACGGTGGTGCCGTAAATCGGCGACGCGTGGCCGACGCGACGGGTAGTTATTGCCCGGCGATCGCCGCGTGGTTCCGAGGATGACGACGACTCGGCTTCCGTCACTGACTCGGCGGGTCCACGCGTCGCGTTGATTTTTTTTCGCCGATTTCGCTGAGTCCGGCGTTCCCAGGGCGTACCCGGAAACCTGGGTTCGGCCTGGGTAGTCCGGACAAAAAATGGCCCAAATCCGGTCGAAAACAGGTCCTTGGATACGCGACTAAGCCAGTTTTCGACGTCCGAACTGAAATTCGTTCGGATCAGGCTGAGTGGAGATGCTCTGACTTGACTAGAAGAACGGGACCATATAGTATCTATGAGGAGGACTCTGATCGATCGTCATAACGTGTTACTGTTACTGGTCATTTTCTCGCTCGGCCGTCCGCTAAGAAACTTCCGGGTCAACGGCTATAGCCGTCAATCTGACCAAGATATCCATGGTGGGTTTCGTTGGCTGGCTGGCTGACTGACGCTACGGCGCAGTTTTTTACTAGCTGAGCTGGGACATGCCCTCTATGGTAGATCTTCAGAGACGTACTACTTATGTGGATAAGAAATTTCGATGGAGATCGATCCCAGCAGCTTTCTTCTGCCGGCGAGACTTTACATAATTTCAACACTGTACCGACCAAAGTATCCGGAAGTAAAGAGAACTGGAAAAGGATTACCACTTGTGCGCACCGTGGCCGTGTCACTAAACGATTTGTCTAGCCACCGCGTCATGAGAGGCACCTCACAGATCTACTATTCCCTCCGCTGATGACTAGAGGAAGTCTTACATTTTGGAGCCGAGCTAGTAGTAGATAAGAAATTTTCATTGGTCAAGACTGTTGTATGTACTCTAAAAACATTCAAGGTAACAATTCATTTTCTTGAACCCCTAAATCCAGCTAGCAGCCACGCAAAAGTCACTCGAAGTTAAAAAGGCATATGGGCTTACACAAGTTTTCAAGTGAAACAGAATATGGCACGACCTATTTATTATTTAGCAATAAGTAACATGGACTGTTGGAATTTTGCCTATATATGGGACAACCTATTTATTATTTAGCAATAATTTTTGAAATCCTAGAGACCCATCTGGTTCATTCATGCAGGACAAGAGGTGGGACAAAAATCCCACATTGCTAGTTGATTGAGAGTTTAACCTCCTTATAAGGTAGGATGATCCACCACTTGTAAGAGCATAAGAAGAGAAGATGCGTACACGCGCGCCCCTTCTCCTCGGCCCGCCTTGCCACGACGCGTGCGCGCGCTGCGGATTGCGGGAATGAGCCGAGCCGAGGATCGACCTATGAATCGTGTACCTATACGGAGTAGTAGGCCTCCTAGACCTCACTACTTCGAGTCCTATACAGGAGAATGGTGATAAGGTTTTTGGTGAGCGCTCACGTGCGACTACTAGATTCATCATGGACTCCTTCAGAGACAGCGACGACATCTTCCAAAACGATGACTTTTTCCCTAACACCGACTACCTCTTTGACGACATGATTGATCCCAATGCCAACATAACGTGAGCGGTTCATCTTCTGCACCATATGCTATATTCCTCCATCTTGTTCAGATCTTCTATCTTCCACTGCAAATTATGCTTCATATACTATATGTAGCAATTTGTTAATTTTTTTGTTTACGTTCTCTCTGTTAGATTCCATGATTAGTTTTATTGCTACATTTCTAGTCATATTTTATCTACTATTTTTATTTATTAAATTCTATGATAAATTGCTCATTTTTCCAACTCAGACATCCTCCAGTAAACTATGCATACGTCGTGCCCCGATATTCTGAGGTCTTTCTGAGGTGTCCATACTAGGACGAAGTCGCCAAAGGGATAATTCGTCAAAAAAAAGAAGTGGCCAAAGGGATTATGTTATATGTTGATCCAAATTATACAAAGTAAATGCCAACTTCTGAGGAGCGGAACGAGACTCGTCACCGGAGGCTTGGGTCGATAGTATACTTGATACTGAAGTTCCTGTTAAGGCTTGGTACTGGTAAGGCTGTTGTTATTTATGGTGAGAGTTTTGATGGTGAATGTTTAGCCTTTTTTGTTGTCCGTGCTTCTCGTGATGATTAATAGATACTTGATACTTTATGATCGTTTCATTTTTTTAAAACATTTTAATTTTTTTTTGAATATTTCTTCGTTTCATATTTGTTATAACAAAGATTGGTTCAGTTCATATGAGTCTGTGCAGATTGGATATTTTGTGCGTGTGAGGAATGACAACCCTTGTCATATTATTAGCGTTGGATCTGTTAAGATCAGGACACATGATGGCGTGACTTGCATGTTGACTGAGGTGAAGCACATACCAAGCATGGCTAAAAATATGATCTCTCTTACTACCATGGATGTTGATGGATACAAGTATGCTGGTGGGCATAGAGTTCAGAAGGTATGAAAATGTTCTATTCTTCACATGATAGGTGATATGAATTCTGCTAAATTATATGTTCTTAGAGGTAGCACTTTGTCTAGTATTGCTGCTGCTGTTACTTCTAATGATTCTGGTAAAACTAATCTGTGGCATATGCGTCTTGGGCATGAGTAAACATGACATGACAAAATTGGTAAAAAGAGAGCTGATTAATGGTTGCAACTTGAGTAAGTTTGAGTTCTATGAACACTATATTTTTGGTAAGCATACGCGAGTTAAATTCAATGCTTCCGTTCATACCATCAAAGTATATTAGATTATGTGCATGCTGACGTATGAGAACCTTTCCGTAAGACTTATATTGATGGTGTTAATTACATGCTTACTATTATTGATGACTACTCAAGAAAAATATGGCCATATTTTTTAAAACATAAATCTGATGTTTTTGATGCTTTTAAAAAGTGGAAAGTAGTTGTGAAAAAGTAAAATGAAAGGCATGTAAAAGTACTACGTACTGATAATCGTATAGAATTCTGTTTCTAATGAGTTTGAGGAGTTTTGCAGTAACGATGGTATGATCAGACATCACACCATCCTTTACACTCCTCAGCAGAACGTCGTGGCTGAGCACATGAACAGAACCATCATCTCGAGGACTCGTTGTATGTTGTCTAAAACATGTATGAACATGCATTTCTAGGATGAAGCAGCCAACACAACGTGTTATCTCATGAACAAGTCATATTCTATTCCACTTGAAAAGAAAACTCCCATTGAGGTATGGTTAGGTACGCCTGCTGAGAGTTTTTGGTTGCACTGCATATGCTCATGTTGATAATGGAAAGTTAGAGCCTAAAGCTGTTAAGTGCATATTCTTTGGTTATGGTTCTGGAGTTAAAGCATATAAATTATGGAATCCTAAAACTAAAAAAGTTCTTTTGAGTAGGAACGTTGTTTTAAATGAATCCCTTATGTATCATAACAACTTTCCATCAGATCCCTCTTCTATTGTTGTTGGAGAGGAGAGAGTTAGTGTGCAGGTGGAGAACCTGCAAAAAACTGTTGATAATGACGTTGTCGTTGAAGATACACATCAGGAAAACATTGATGATATTGTTGTTCAGCACTCACCTATTGTTTTGCAGCAGCCACATGAGTTCATTGTTGCTGGTAGACCGATGAATAACTATGGTCATCGTCCTTATTTAATTAAAGAGTGTAATCTTGTTCATTATGCTTTAAGTTGTGATGAATAGGAGGTGGATAATGATTCTGAGACTGCTACATATTCCGAAGCTGTTGCATCCATTGGCTGCGAGAAGTGAATTTCTTATATGCAAAAATATATGGAATCACTTGAGAAAAATAGCACATGTGATGTTGTGCGCTTGCCTAAACACAAGAAGGCCGCCTGCTGTAAGTGTATATTTAAAAGAAAGGACGGTTTGTCTCATACAGAGCCTGCGAGGTTTAAGGAAAAATTAGTAGCAAAAGGTTTCATCAAGATTTCAGGTATTGATTATAATGATGTTTTCTCTCTAGTTGTGAAGCATAGCTGCATTCATGCATTCTTTGGTGTTTATTCTATGCGTGATCTTGAGCTTGAGCAGCTAGATGTGAAAACTGCTTTTCTGCATGGTGAACTGGAGGAGGAGATTTACATGGACCAACCTGAAGGGTTTATAGTGCCTGGTAAGGAGGATCTTGTTTGCAAATCAAAGAGGTCCTTATATGGTTTTAGACAGTCTCCAAGACAATGATATAAAAGTTTTGATTCATTTATGCTTGCATATGAGTTCAAGAGATCTCGGTATGATAGCTGCGTTTACATTAAGTTTGTTAATGGATCACCCATATACTTGTTGCTATATGTTGATGATACGTTGATTGCTGCCAAGAGAAAGAAAGAGATCACTATTTTGAAGGCACGACTGAGTAGTGAGTTTGAGATGAATGATCTTGGTGGTGCTAAGAAAATACTAGGTATGAAAATTACAAGAGATAGAAAATCTAGTTTGCTATTTCTTAGTCAGCACAATTACATTAATAAAGTTCTTCATTGTTTTAATATGCTTGATGCAAATAAAGTCACAGAACCTATTGCACCACACTCCAGACTGTCACTCAATGTCCTGTTACTAATGAAGATATTGAGTACATGTCTGGAGTTCCATACTCTAGTAGTACTGTTGGTTCTTTGATGTGTGCTATGGCTTGTTCTCGTCCTGATTTTTCATATGCTATAAGTATGGCCACATTACATGGCTAACCCTAGTAAAGAACATTGGAAGGTTGTTCACTAGATTTTCAGGTATCTTCGAGGAACTTCGAAAGCTTGTTTGAAGTTTGGTAGAATTGAAAAGGGACTTGTTAGCTACGTGGATTCAGATTTTGCTGCTGATTTGGATAAGACAAGGTCCCTTACATGTTATGTGTAGTGTTGGTGATTGTGTTGTGATTTGGAGGGAAACTTTGCAACCATGGCTATTGCCCAATCTACTACTGATGTTGAATACATGGCTATTGCTCAAGCATGCAAATAGTCTGTTTGGTTAAAAGGTTTGTATGCTGAGATTTGTGGTGATGATGCTTGCGTTAACCTGTTTTGTGATAGTGAAAGTGCTATATAACTTATTAAAAATTAAATGTTCCAGGAGAGGAGCAAGCACATTGATGTTAAGCACCATTATGTGAGAGACATAGCCGCTCAAGGTAAACTGAAGGTATGCAAGATTAATACTCATGATAATTTTGCTGATATGATGATAAAGTCAGTTCGTGTTGCTAAGTATGAGCTTTGCTCAAGCTTAGTTGGTATAATTGTTTAGCCCAAGTGGCCTTTTGGCGTCGAAGGTGGTTTCTTTGTTGTTCAGGAGATTACTGAAGTTCATGCAACCCCGTCTCCAGGATTTGGGGGCCACGGTGCAGCTTACAAAACGGGGCTTTCATTTTTGTTCAAACTCAAAAACTAGTAAAACAAAATGATCTGTTCAATAATTATATAACTTCAGAATGTTTTATTTCGTACTACAATGTTAAGAAATATACCATAAAAGAGTAAATATAATTCTAAAGTAGTAAACGGGCCTCATGTTCTACCAAAAAGCATCATCCGTCTGGTATTTTTTGAAATAAAATCTTCAATCATATTTTTTGAAATAAAATGTTCTACTAAAGTGTGAGTCTCAATTTCTACTGTATCATCACCACGACCATCATCAACATTAGCAACCGGAGTTTGATTTTTAGAATTTATTTGAAGCTCTTTCACGACAAATCTATCTAAAGCATCTTTTGAGGCTAGGCAGATGCTTCCAATATTTATGTTTTCTTCTTCTTTTCATCACCCGATTGACACTTTATTTTCCTCATGATTTTTCATGTTTTACAAATGAGTTAAAAAATAAACAAAATCATTTCGCTTCGAACTTGAGACTTGAGTAAGAGAAAGGATCAGGCTGAGAACGTACTAGCTGTCCTTGGTGACGATGGAATCAATCAGATTGATGTGCAGGACTTAGATCAATCCCATACTTCATAATTACGAGCTGTATGGCTCCTCAGCTCCAGTCTAACGTCTAGGCTCCAAGCCTGACAAGTCGGGAAAGGCACGCAGGACGGCCGGCACAATTCGAGCGATAAGAGATACTACCTGACGGAATTGGAACTGCGGGATGGCGTCGCGTGCCGCGTGACTCGCGTCGATCATAACCATGAAAACAGCACTCTACGTCAGCCGGATGGATCGATCCCGATCGGGCGCAAACAATTCTCGTATCAAATACCTGGGCTGGGTCACGCGAGCAAACAGTTGACTAGTGGGCTCTAGATATTTGGGGGCCTCAAGAATTCGGGGGCCTGTTCCATCGAATTGTTGGACACCCTCATCTACCGTGGAGTTTATAACCCGGCCACCTTAAGCTTACTGCCTGTCATGTTTATTGTTTATAACAGATTATATGCTCAAGTCAAACAATGGCCTTGGCAAAGTTTAATATTTCAGAAAATACTAAACAAAATACATAGATATTGTGAACTATGTACACTACGAGCTTACAAAATTTTAGTATGAAATGACTTGTATTTTAGTCTCAGCAAAAAAGACGAATTGGCCAAATTTTAGAAGATTCAGAAGTTGACACTCTTCATGCTCCCAGATCAACATTTTTTGCCTAGGATTGAATATAAACAATTTCGTATTGAAAATTTGCATACGGTAGAATAACTTATCGACTACTTTTGATATTTCTTTAAAATTTCTTGAAGTTTTAAATTTGCTTTTTTTTTGTTTTAAAAATGAGCTCCACGAAGCTCGTGTGCCACTCACAATCGCTCTCGGGAACAAGTAAAAGAAACTATTTTAGAAAGCTATAAGTTGTTTGTTGTATCCAGCTCGTCTTAGCCGTGGAGTTCGTCCCTCGGGCGCCGACAACCGCACCGTGGTCTATGTATATAACGGTGCAGCTGATGCAGTATTTTGTTAAAGAGTGGGACTAAAAGTGTAAAACGATCTTGGTTGTTAAGGAGTAGGACTAAAAGTGTAAAACGAGTTTACCTATTTATGCTAAACTTTTTTTCTTCATCACCATTCATCCTGTTATTAAATGTAACATGTTTTTTATTGATCTACATCATTTGTTTTGACATATAACTTGCAAAGTTACTGTTTTAAAGATACACTTGCGACTATTAGGAATTAGGTATAAACATTATATCATTATAATATTTATGGTTACAATGCATATTTTAGTGATTAACTACAAAACTCTCTCCATTTTGTTAAAATGTTTGATATCTAGTTTGGGATGTTTAAGAAATTCCCTTGTTCCAATGGATTCCAATATAAATATAGACAAACCAACATTGTTACATTATGATTTTTTATGTATGTTTTGCATAATTTTTCTTTTACAAATCTCGCCTTTTTGTTTTGGAGTGTAAGAGTCTAGAAAATAACTTGCCAGAGGTTTCTAGATTACTTGGGTATGAAGTATAGATGAAACTTAAATGGCAATTCTAGAATGTATGAAGTTCCGGTCCTTGAAACTGTGTTCGGCTGTCAATCGGTTGGGAGTAGAATATTTAGCTAGAGGCACATGTGTGTTTTGTGACAGGCTGTCAGTTTATTCATTTAAAAGTTTAATTACATATTTTCTACATAATTTGATAACATAAACTACCCACTAAACCATTGCTAGAAAGAATTTTTTTCACTGTGTAAGATGTCTTTGAAAAGATAAAAAACCAAAGTGCATATTTAGAAGGATTTAGAAGCCATGCTAAAGGGCAGCTATACATTTTTCAGGAGGTCTTACATTTTGTTGGGAATCATGTGGAACAGTTATGTAGGGAACAAATCTTGGAGGATTAAGTCATTTAATCAATGGGTTATGGACACAAAATTTATATGCTTAAATCCCTACAAAAAATATTTTTGAAATCTTTCAAACCAGATAGGTCTTCATGGGATAGATAGTTGTGTATTGTTGATGCATGGTTACGAAAATAAGCATGTGAGTCTCCTGACTTTTAATTTGTTCACTACGCCTTGTATATATTTCTGTGGGATCCATGGTTTTTCATTGAGATTTTCTATATCCCCATGTCCTTTAGAAGCTTATGTTTGCCGCATGATGTAACAAGAGAGTCACAACTTGACGGTACAATCGAGTGCATGATCGATAGATCAAGCATACTATCATTTACTCCCTCTGATTCCAAATTAATGGAAGTTTCAAATCAGTTGATGTATCGTACATGAGCAAAATGCACAATGAAGCCATCGTGAAGGAGGGTTTATCGACAGGTCAAAGAACGTCCCTATGCGTAAACCATGATTGATTTCTGAAGATCTAGTCCGGTTCTTCACTGTAGCTCGATTAACTATCACTAATCCATTTATTAGAGCCTCTTTGGCTTGCATGATTGGAAAACAAGTAAATGTATAGGGAAACACGAGAATACGATGTCATGATCATATAGGTACAATCCGGTGAGAATCAGAAAGACATGGATTACAATGGAAATTGTCCGGTTACTCTATAGTGAAAGCAGAGTGGAATTTGCCGAAATGTCAAACCTTTTGCTGCTAGAGATCATGAAACTTTAGCGTAGCAAATAGAGCCTTGAAAGAGAGGAACCCACATGACGGAAATCCCACAATTTGTTTCTTGAAAATCCTTTGAACCAGGTATGCTTTAAGGTCGTAACAAGTAGCGCACGCACCGGCCGGCCATTAGTGTGTCGAGGTCCTAACAAGTACTGCATGCAGGATCAGCAAGCACACAATTTTATTTGCCGGACTATTGCAGTATGTCCTGCCTATATCGGTTGTTTGCTGTGAGTTCTAGAGGTTATATATGCATTGACGTACCCCTCCCGCGTCGCTCCTGCGAGCGACCGGGGGGAACCCTTCCGCCACCACCGGGTCGCCCCCCCTTCCGCTCCTCCCGCCTCGCCGCCAAAGCCGCTCGGCGTCGGTGGCGGCGGGGCTCCTCTTCTCCCCCTGGTTCGCCAGATCTAGGTGCAGGCCAAAATTGACGACCGGCGGCGGCGCGCGTGCGCAGGGCGCGGCGGCGTCCGGCTAGGTGGCGCGGCTTGGCGCGGTGGCGTCACCCTGCTGTGGCGAGGAGGGCTGCGTGGAGCGGTGGTTTCGCGCTCGGGGCCGGCGGCGAGGGCCGTGGGCGGCGTTGATCTGGATCTGGTGGAAGCGACGTACATGGTGATGTAGGATGGAGGCGATGATGCGCCCTTAGTGGCAGTGCTAAGCCTACGTGCTCATTGGCACCGATGGTCGGCCTG
Organism: Avena insularis; assembly: GCA_023614405.1. Lineage (NCBI taxonomy): Eukaryota > Viridiplantae > Streptophyta > Magnoliopsida > Poales > Poaceae > Avena > Avena insularis. Next base: position 345,261,953 of record CM042685.1, on the reverse strand, counting down.
CTCGATCCGTTCTCCGAAAACCGGCCGGCGGTGTGGGGATCGCTGAGTCGGATCTAATAAAGGAGGTGGTCCTTTGGTTTCTTTCGCACGAAGAGGAAGATCTGCTTGATGTCTGTCCTCGTTGATCTGGTCTGGAGAGGTGGGTTCCGGAAGGCTCCGCCGGCGAACTCTTATGGGCGTATCATGCCTGTAGATTGCTGGATTGGAAGGTATTCGGTCGTGCGCACCTTGTTCTTCTGGCTGTTTGGTTTCAGCGGGAGCGTTGCGAAGCTCTGTTATTTGTTTCCACCAAGTGCCATTCTTAGAGCCATGGTGAAGTCAGATACGAAGAATGTCAGGAAAGCGAAAATATGAGGGTAGCGATGGTGATTTTTGTTCTTGTGGCGACGGAGAACTGGCTGCGTGATCTGGGACTCGTTGCAGCGACTGTTGGTGCGGGAAGACAACACAGGGGAAGTTCCCAGTTTTACCTTACAGGGTGAAAATCCAAGGTCTAGCCTTAACTGGTTGTGCCTGGCAATGACCTTTGAAGACATTGTTTTGTGAACGAGGACTTTCTCTAGGGTGAAAACCTATGATCTTTGATCGGGCAACGACAGCGCTTGGACACTGTTTTCTTTTTGAAGGCGTTGTTATTGGAGTGGAGGACTACTGGTGTTGTTCTGATGGTGTCAGTGTCGTTGCTTTAAGGATTAGTTCTCAGTAGCGGGATTGTTCTTTTTTATAATTCTTCTTACTTTTTTTCTGGGTTGTGTGCATCCGTAGGGCCGGTAGGACATGCGTTGTTGCAGAGCCTGACTGTAATTGGTACCCCTGTGGTATTAATATGTACTCTTTTCCAAAAAAAAAATCGACTGCTCTAGGCCAACTTTTCCGGGAGGTAGGATTAGGATTACTCTTGGCGAGCTCTAGCCATTTAGGTGGGAAAGCGTCACGATTCTTCTGAACGGGATATATATGCCTAATTAATCAGTTCTCTTGTTTAAGTACGACTAGTAACCCGCTAATTAATCGTGCGTAGTACGATAGTAAAGTTTAAACACGATCGAGCTACCTAACTCTCGTTGTTGAGTGTAGCTAGATTCGGCAGGTACTCTCTCGAAGATCGGTTGAAAGTGCAAGCTACTGGTAGTCTGCTACTGTGTGACCATGCAATAGGATTCAGATCGTCACGTGTAACTCTTAGGCCTTTCCACAACGAGTAGTACCTTGTTTACGTGGCATATCATTTAATGAGTACCTAAGATCGAATGGCTATAGATGTTTGACTGCGAAATTAGCTTTTTTTCCAAAGGCGTATTAGCTGTATTAAACGGACCGCCATCGCTAGATCACGCAAGCACGAACGGCCTAGTGTAAAGGCCTTTCACAGGCCAGATACGACGAAACATTTTCAGAACGCATAGTGCAACATGCATGTAATTTATTTTTTCAATTTTCTTTCGCATAATACAATACAACACACACGAGAGGAGCAAAGTCACAACAAGTCTCTGCTCTTGTATGACTACTTGACGCATAGGAAAAGACAAACCAAGTCACGATTTGAGTCGGTGGCCGTGGTTTTCTCCGCACGAGATAATTTTCTTCCTTTAATTTGGAAGCTTTCTCTCTGCCGCATGTAGCAGGAATATCGCGATCTTTTTTTTCAGAACACGTATCAGTTAGTTAGCCGGCCGATCGAGCTCTACCAGCTGTTTCCTGTGGGAATCGCCGGCCGCCTCATTGGAAGGGATTAGGAATCTGCGTGATTCTGTTTATGCTACTAGGGAGAGGAGGGGATTAGGATTAGAGTTCGCTACTAGGTGTAGCCAATTAGGCGGGAATGGGACACGATGCTTCTAGAAGGGCTGGGCTTTATTTGTGACTAATCATCCCGTGGTACGGTAAAGTTTAAGCCGGAAAAGGGCACCGGCCGGTACACCAAGATCAGTTGATTAAGTCACTGCAACTAAGGGCATGTACACGAGGGTATAGTCTAGACGACCGCTCTTCCATGTCACCTCTAGGCGGCGATAAAGACAGGTTCTGCAGTGGGCTATCTGTTTAGTTATCTATTAGAGCCGGTAAGCAATTACCAACGGCAAACAAACAATTTCATCTTTTAATGATATGTGTGTTTTATATTACATGTATAATTAGGATGCACACAGCCGCTAGATCTCAAACCAGAAAAGTAAAAAAAAAAGGAGAAATACATGAAGAAATCAAATAACATATATCGTCTAAGAAGATGGAGGCACAATCCTAAGATGCTGCCACCATCCATGCTAGAAAAAATATCATTCACCATATCCGCAAAGCATGTACACATCTGCGTAAACATGTCGGCAAGCTCTAGATGATGTAGAACCGGCAATAAACAGGGATAATCTATATAAGGAAAGATGATTTATCATTAATTTTTTATTTCTATATAGCCATAGCGACCAAATAACAGCAATAGCTCCCATCCTGATAAGAATGTCAAAATTATAATCAATTCCATGTAGCCAATTTTTAAAAATGTTGGAGGAGGAGACAGTCCAGAAGCTACTTGGATGACTGACCATATAGAACGAGCAAATTTGTATTGGAAAAATATATGTTTAATTATCTTATCATAATGAAAAAAATACGTATTGCTTACATCCATGCCAATTTATTTTAGCTAGATTATCTTTTGTGAGATCATCCCTTGACGTAGGTACCAAGCAATTTTTTTTGTCTTTAGTGATACCTTCGTATTCTAGAGAATTAAGTTCCACTGAAACTCATCAGAACATCTGATAGTTGCATTGTGGCTAAACATTATAATAAAGTGTTCCACGATGCAAGTCTAAGTCCCAATATATCTCTTCGGTCTGACCGGCTTAACTCACCACGCGTTGGAAAAATATATAGCCTTAGGTGAGATTCGAACGTAGGACTCTGGCAATTGTGAAGGGCACGGAAGGATATGCAAACTAACTCATCCATCTACATTTGCTGTGAGTAAGAGAGACAAGCCTTTTTTGTAATTATTCTGCATGTTAACACTAATATTTGTTGTACTCCTTATTTTTAAAAATATGGTCCTGTTCTCTGATAATTCACGTAACAAGGAGTTGTGTTGTGTCAATGCAACATGTAGAATGAATTCGTCCAACTCACACCATGTTAGGAAAAGGTTTAAAATTGGCAATTAAGACTAATTACAACTTGTTATGGCGACTATTTACAACTTGTTGTGTGAATTATTATTCTTCCAGATTCTAAGTCTAGACCCTACCATATTTTTCAAGTATATTTATTTATTTATTGCAGTATTTATCAATAAATATATATGATTTTGTAGCTTACCGATGGTCCGACCAGTAAAAACCTGAACCGATAGCCTCACCGGTTCAATCATCGGTCCAGGTTTTTAAACTATGGTAGCAATGATATCCTCTTTGTGAGTTGGATATGGAGATGGATATTGTTTTCAGAGTGTAACATGATCAAGCCACTTATCCTCCCACAAATGAACGACCCGAGCCGTCCTGAATAGAGAAAGTGCCAAAGCAGAAGAAATATTTCTTAGTCGTCATCAGCCTAGACCAGAAGTGTGAGTCTTCTGGCTTCCATAGCACTTGAAACAACGCCTTTGAGCCAACATAATAGCAAGTTCAAGAAATGACCAGCTAGCTCGATTAAGGATGACAATGGGACGGGTAGACAAAAAGCAAATCCAAATCCAAATTCATCAATCTCACCCTAACCCGTCCATGAAGGTATCCATTGGTCTTGATATCGCCCCAAATCGAACCCAACAACTATTAAGCTACCTAGGTGGTCAGTGTGTAGTTACAACCGGGTATATATAGAGTTATCTAGGTATTCGTAGTAGAGTTACTTATGTATTGATGGTATAACTATCATCATCAAATCGATTTAGTTATCATGCTCTCTCGGGTAATAGTTATCCAACCATTACTTATAAAGTTATCCATATATTTAATGTAGAGCTACCATTACTAAATCGATAGTTACGCTGTCCTTTAGATAATAGTTGTCCACCTATTATTACCTATCAAGTTACCTAGTTGTTTAGAGTATAGTTATCAACACAAAAATCGATCGTAGTTACCCCCACCTTCTAGTTACCCCCACCTTCTAGTTACCACCCAGTACTTATGGAGTTAACAATCTGTTCGGGTGTAGTTTATCACTAAGAAATTGTATAGTCAGTCGTGGTATACTCTGCATGAATCTAGAAAAGGGAATCTATTTGACTGAAATTTAATGTCAACTTTTTTAGAAAATATCTAAACTACTTCCTCCATCTTAAAATAGACGTCAAAGCTTTATCAAAATCTAGATAAATCTATATACTAAATAGTGTCTAGATTTATCTAAATTTTAATAAATCCGTGACATTTATTTTAAAACAGAGGGAATAGATATGTTGTTACTACACATGGATTCGTGCATGGTTGTGAAAAGACGGCACACATGGCTTCCTCTCTGTAAAGATTCTGTAACAAGAAGCGCACTTTCTCCAAACCGTTGTATGGAGCACATGATCAAGCATATAGTCCTACTATACTTATTTAGGATTCTGCTAGGGAGGATTAGGGACGCGCGTGTATTTTTCTAGGGAGGAAGGATTAGGATTAGGACTCGGCAGGCTCTAGCCATTTAGGTGGGAAAGCGTCACGATGCTTCTTCTAAAAGGTACACGGGCTTAATTAATCACTTCGACGCTATAATGACTCGCTAATCGCCCGTGGTACGATGAAATTTATACAGGAAGCAAAGCTCCAGGAGGAGGATGGACCTCTCGTCGTCGAGAGTAGATTCGGTACTGTGACCATCTAATATGATTTAGATCTGTTACCGTGCACTAGGCCGTACGTGCTTGCAAAAACTAGCAATCATTTTCTCGGCTGTCCGTTTCGAAACAGTCACTTCTCAGTAATTCTCAGTCAACATCTATAGCCATCGATCCGGCGAAGACATCCCATCGAAGCTTGGTCAGGCTGAGGCTAAATTCGGTGCTGTTCATAGTTCAGACGATATCATATAACTTGGCGAATGTCGATCTCAGATCACATACATATATGGAGGGAGTAGTAATTTTGTTGTAGTATCATATTCAATTCACCTTTTCATTGGAGTATACATGCAGACCTCCACCTGCATGCTGCCCTCATTAATGGGACCAATTGGGAGAGATTAGCACCTTGTTTTTTTCTCTCCAATTAGCTTATGCCTAGGTCCCGCTCCTAAGACTAATAAGCCCAGTAATCCAAGATGGAGGGAGCATAAGAAGCTTCCTTGTTCAATGGATTTCAACATAAATCAAGACAAACGATTATGTTTTCATAGTATTCCTAAATATCTACAAAATCTAGAAGACTATTTTTAGAATGAAAGGGCAAGGCAAATAACACACAACAAAGGTTTCTAGAGATTACGAAGTACAGATGAAATTTAAAAAGGTAATTTTTGAATCCATGAAGTGTCGACGAGTAATTAGTCCTCTAATTTCATTATCTACTCTCACTTGGTCAGGGAGTGAAATAGTTTACTAGTTACCCATGTGTGGTTTGTGTTACGTTGTTCTAAAAATATTTATTCATTTTGCATATTTTTTACATGATCTGATTATCTTTAAACTAATATACTTATGATTGCTAGAAAGCAATTCTTCTTTCAGTAAGGTGTTGGTTTTACATGATTTTCTTGAAATGATAAAATTTTGATAAAAATCTTACGTCAGTATTTAGAAGGATCCATACACAAGAAAACCATTTGCACCCCACTTTAGGCGCATGGCCCAGCTTGTTAGCCCCATGAATGTTTTATGACATGGGAGCTATTTCCTCGTGACAAAAATAGCTATAAGTGCACCATGGGGGTAATCATATCTATCACTGGAAAAAAGGGCTACATGAAACTTAAAACCCTTGTATGAATGTTGGTACTAGTTGTTGGAAGCCTTAATCGATTTAGAGGGTGCAGGTTTCTCAACACTAATTTAAGAAAAACAAATATTATCACTATTTTAAGAGGTATCTTTTATTTATTTGGTTAAAAATATAAAAAGCCTAAAAATACAACAAAACCCAAGAAAATCCTGAAAACACTAATTTAGCCATCCAGAGCTGATGTATCCGATGTGATGAAAATCCCAACAAAACCATCACGAAGGAGGATGTAGGTAGGTCAAACAATGACGACATGAATAAACAATGTTTACTTTTAAAGATATATACTTTTGGTTCTTCAAGCTAGCGCAAGAAACTATTTTTAATATATTTAGAGCCTATTGGCTTGGTATTTGAAAAATACAAAATATAAATAAAATCAAGAATAGAAAAAAATCGAAATGTAGGAATAAAAAACAGAAGTCATTGAAATCAGTAATGAAGATTGATAAGTTGCTCCATATATACTAGTAGAAATAACAATGAGTTGAGTGCATGTTACAGTTGTGTGGGCACACAAAAGTTTTTTTAAGAGATCTCACATTTTCTAAGAATCATATGAACCTTAGTACAAGAAAATTATGAGGACCAACTTCTTTTAACCAAACTAGCAAGGTGGACCTCAAAAATGTGCGAGGGCATCATCTTTTGGTGTGCAACATGTCTATGCAATTAATTTATGGTTTCATATATGCTAAAACTATATTGAATTATATATTACATTGTTCTGTGACCACAAAATTATTTATGTTAAGTAAAATAACACACATGTGAAAATTGTACATATACTTGACATTGCCCTCTTGTTATGTGACCAGAATTATGGACTATACTTGTCCAAATAAGTACATTATCCAACTCTCCTGGACTTAACAGAATCTATTTTGTGAGTAATTATATCTGATATTCTTTAGAAGTCTTGGACTCCTAATATATCAGGTCACATGTGACTATACCTGGTTCTTTAGTTCCTTGATCTCCAACCATTTTGTGTTTTTATTTAAGCCTAACTAAACTACATTGCATCGTATCTCTACGACTACTAACTAAAGGTATCACTTCGGTGACTTGTTAGTAGTCGAACAACGAAGTTGCATGATAAAAAAGAGAGATTTCAGATAAGCATTCCACACCATTGCTTTTATTATTTCATTAACTAAAAGTTTAGTAGCGTTGTAAGTTAATATACATGGATATATAGGTAAGTTTGACCTTTGCAACTCTGAAGTGATTTATCCTGCTCATCATTTTTGTAAATTTGGCATATTATTCCCTTCACATATCATTATTTATTTAAGTTCATATGTGATATTGTACATAAGGATTACACTCAGTTAATATATATGTGTGAAAATAGTATATGGTGGTGTACCTAACCCCAACTGTATAGTGTCCTCTGACAAACTAAAATCAATAACTACACAACTTATATAGAACCTTTTGAATTATGTTCTTACATTTTTGGTGGCATTGGCATAAATTCAAGGGATAATAGCTTGTTTGTTACCGTAGACCAAAAAAATACAATGCAAGAGATCCCTCGACAATGACAAAGAACCGCGAGCGACTGTTGTGGTTGGCTTCTGCAAAAGTCCTGGAGGAGCGAGAGGCACAACGGGAGGCCCATGTTGCCTGGGAGCAAGGGAGCGACAGGAGGCTGGAGCGAGATGCACAGCGGGAGGCCCCTGTTTCCTCGAAGCAAGGAGAGACGGGAGGACGGCGGCCTTGATATCCAATTGTCTCTTGCCAGGGCATCGCGGCCAAACCCTTTTTTAAAATTACCATCGCACATAGTTTTCTTCACTTGGTTGTGTGCATATTCTACACTTTCCACGCAGCTCTTGTGTACTCGATCATGTGCACGATCAGAACGGTTGGACACATTTTCTAGACCACTGTGTGCAAAGTCACACCCATGATTTGTGAGTCACCATTAAATAGGTTTGGATTCTACCGTTTTAGTGTTGCACTGATTCTCTCAACTTACCGGCATCCTGAATTGAAGGTTGCATAAACTTCATAGACAATGTTGTTTGGCATATCTCTCTTCCTTGTTTAGAGTGCTTGAGATATAATACACCGACAATGCATTTTTATGGGTCCTCCTTGCTTTATTGTGAAGGTTGGCAGCCCATGGTTCATTACCTCGATGACTATTAGTCTGAATACCTCATAGAGTGTGGGCTGAAAGAGGTAGAGTTCAGTCACACACGTTAGTGCTTGAGTTTCATAATCAATAACATGTCTAAGGTTTTTGAATCTTAAGTTCACAATGTACCTTTTAACGAATATATGCCCTAGCATCTTCCATGCAACAATACAACTTGCTGGTGCACACATGTTTGGTATGTTTGTCTTTTTATCCAACATATTTCCACCCAACTGCAAAATGCGAAGGCTGTAATTCTAGGAAAGAAACATGGTCGCAAGTTTTTGTCTGTTCTGAAATTTCTCTATATTTGACGAACATGCTTGTAATATATACTCTTGCTTGGTGTTGTAACTATGTGTAGAAAAATGTCATGCTAGAGAAATCATGCCTCAGCTAGTTTGTGTTATGGCTTGGTATTGTGACTTTGTCCAATACGTTTTGTCTATATTCCACACGCGCCTCATTTGCAAGAATCTAAAGATGCTATAACCCCATGGTATTATATAGATTAGAGTTTTGAACAAAACCATATGGATAACCAATGATCTCACATAATCCGTGTTTACAAGGGACTTTAGAATGTGATGCTTCTCCTAGTTGCTATGAACTAAATATATCTGGGCACACAAAAAATACTACAACGTAGATAATGCCATTTTCCATGTAATTCTTTCCATATTTTGGCACTTTGATATAGAGTTGAAGTGTGCCTTTTTAGTAGTTTTATATAGGTGCACATGCCAGTTAAGTTTGTCTTTTCAATAGGATGTGTGACAAGTTTGGGTATTAGAAGTTGAAAAGTACAAAGAAAATAAACCACACTTTGTATGCATGTAGAGCGGTTATTATAAACTATGTATATGAGTACTCATGGATTGATATATGGTGAGTGTGATTTTTATCTCACATTTTTAGTAAAGGAGTAATTGAAGTTCAATTTTGTATTTTTGGTAGAAGTTGTGAAACCAAGCTTGTCATCTTGGAATTTGGGATGTATTTACTTTTATGGAACATGCAAAAACCTATAACATTCATAAATTTCATATATAAGGTGTAAGATACATGTTTGTATCTACCAAAAAATTGTGTGGTATATTTGATAGATTGTTGACCTGATTTCCAACAAGGTCCAAAATAAGGTAGCACATAGATAGAAAAATCCAAAATTGTAGTCGACTATCATCTTGTAATAGAAATTTCGAAAACCTAACATTATATTCTCTTTTTCGTGATAAGCTTATCCTCAGTTGAGTTGAAAAATCAACCTTCAAAGATTTCAAGCACACAAGTTACATTACATTATCCTTTTTGTTATCTTATCCTCAATAGAGTTAAAGAAGCAAATTTGAATGTTTTGAACAAGGATGTCACTCTCAAGTTAAAAACGTCTTGAAGAAATAATCATAGTTCATCTTAGAGATTCACTCCTCTCTCGTTTGATTGTTCCCAATAATGTTAAGAAGCAAAGTTATTTATTTTACCAAACATATTAGTTACCTTCTGCACTTGTGTAATATGGAATGTTTTATATTTGATTGCATGAAAATGGAATATAAATTCACACAAGTTCTCTTTGAAAATGACAACTTCATGATGTATGGACATGTTCAAAATATATACTTATAGAAGTGCATAATTATACTTTATATCTTCTATCGAGCCACAAAAGATATAAAAACTTCTACTATGGTTTGTTAAAGGGAAGTTATGTAAAAAGTCTGCAAGATCGAGCGTGCCTAAGCACGGATGCTTATTAAAGGGAAGCTTGGAGTGGCTAAGGGAAAAAATCCATATAAACAACCAAGCTTGAAATTCTCTATTGGATTCTCTAAATTGATTGTACCATGAAAACATAGAATGCATCTAGCATTTAACTAAAATCCCATATCATAATTAATGCAATCATTTCCTATGGAAGATTTGGATATCAATCCACAATAGAAAAATTTATAATCCACAAATACATGCCAATCATTTTTTCCAAGAATTACAACAAGAGGAAATAGGCAATGACACGTCCACGCCAAGAATTACAACAAGAGTAAATACTCCACAAATACATGCCAACCACATGATTCAACATGGATTACAACTCATCAATTAAGACTTTGATGCATAGTTTTTCGCCCTCTTTACTCTCCTTATGACTATCGCCTTGGCTGAATACAGGTGAACCAAAATGAGCATATTCATGGAAATGATATCTATGAACTACAACTCCGCCGACTGAATCAATGCTTATAACAACAGAAACATGCAACTAGACTTATCCAGTCTAACTAAAATGCTAACATGCGAGAAGCTGGGGAATATATTAAATCTTACATGACATATTGGTTGTATATACTCCTTAGGATCGTAAGGTTTGTAGATTGTATGTAACAATTTCTTCTTGGATTACAATCAACTTTTGGTGTTCCATTTGAGAGTCAAGACAATGTTACCTAGTTATACTGAACTTTTTTACTTTGTCACAATTAATGTCATTAAAGGTAAAAGATGCTTTTATGGATCTTCATCCTTTAACAAGTATTATTATAAAAGTATTCACTTATAACTTGCAAAATTAATGATTCAAAGATGCCCTTGATGTACATGTAGAATTAAGTACTATGTGAAAAGTATATATGTTCCATAGTATTCATATATACAACACTTAAGTCACGCATGCACACGATGTAGGCCCCTCGAGAAAAACAAATATAGATGCACAATAAGAATTATGAGATATTTTGTGGTGGGAAGCAAAAATCCATGTGAAACCTTTGTATTCAAGTTTGTGATTGTGGTTATGGGCATCAATTGATATAAAGGATAAATGCTTTTCATCTATGTTCTAGGTTTTTAGGAAATAAAGATAGACACTCTTCCAATAGGTGGCCATTTTTATTTTGGTTCAAATTTGAAGAAAAAAACTTGAAAGGTTGACGCGATTCCTCAAGATCCATCCAGATCTGATGTATCCTATGTGATGAAAAACCACAATGAATTATTCACGAAGGATGATCTAGGTCGGTCAAACAAAACCAACATGAATAAACCATGTTTAGTTTTTGAAGATTTATTTCAGTTCTTCTATCTAGTACTACTAAGATTTATTTAGTTTTTGAAAATTGTACTTATTTCATACAAAATGTTTAAAATTATTTTGGAATGTATAAGAAAATCCCTTGTTATGATGGATTTCAATGCAGATCTAGATTAACAAGTATTATTATATTAAGTGTTTTTGTATTTTTTGTAGCATTCTTAAATATTTACAGACCTTGTTAGCTCGTTTTAGAATGTAAGAATCTAGAAATTAACTTGATGGAGGTCTCTAGAGATTATCAAGTATAGATTAAACAAAATATATAATTTCAGAATGTATGAAGTGCTAACAATTAGTTTGTCCTTTAATCTCGTATTTTTCTCTTGCTTCGTGCTAGAGTGAAATAGTTAACCAACAAAACATGTGTTTTTTCTATATATATAGTGAAACAAAGAAGATGTGTATTTTTATGTCGGTATCTTATCTATGCTTGCTTTGTCGGAAAATATCAATGAGTCCTTACATGTGTTTAATGTACATAATTGGAAATCACGACATGTATGGCATTCTGAAACTATAATTGTAGAGTATTGGTATATTTAGATTACTATATCCTGATTACTTTGTTGTACAGGGCTCTGGGTATTAAATTAGCTACAAAATACAATGAGTTCCAAATGATGTTTTGTTTAATCCTTTTTTCCTTTAAATTGTAAACCAAACTTACATAGGATTTCAAGTTAAATATACTCTTGTCGGACTGGGTGGACCGCGGTGCTCTTTAAGGCTGGAGGGTTCCTTGTAGTCAGGAAAGGGTCTGAAGGCGCCGTACCCTCGTGATCGATCGAAGTGGTCCTCTAACTCTAGCTCCCAGCGCCACCCCATCCCCCGCCCCTCCCTATCCGCCGTCGTCGGTGTTGGCCGCCCGGCGAAGCCCGCTCGATGCCGCCGGCGACGGGTCCTCCCCTCCCCGATGCTAGATCTTGGCAAGGTCAAAGGATCCTGGAGCGCGGTGTTGCTTGGCAGGGGTGGCGTGGCCTGGTGTGGCGGCGGTCAGCGTGCGAAGACGAGGGCGACCTTATGCATCTCTAGGCGGTGGCAGGTGGGTGCTCGTGGTGGCCGCTACCATGGCGGCGACTAAGGGCGAGTTCCCCCTGCAGTTCTGGGGCTGCGTTGCGGTGGCCTTCTCCGGTGCGGTCGGTTCCACGGATGGCGGAGGGGCGTAGGCGCCTACGCTGCGGCAGCGGAGCGGTTCTGCGGCATGGTGGAGTCGCTCTGTGGTTTCTCGGCCCAGATCTAGCCCCTCGGACCCTATCTGGGCCTGGGTGGGCCGGCCCTATGGCGACTGCTCCACTTTCAGGAAGATGGCGACGGCGGCGCTGTAGGTACTTGGGACTTCGATGTCGCGTTCTGCCTGTTGCAGCGGGATGACTGGGGCTTTACATGCCCATTCCGGAATGGGCCCGGCCGGGCCCACCGTGGTCTGGTGTGCCCCGGATGCCCTGTCCGGCCGAGTACCACCTCTAGGTGGTGGAGGTTGGTCCCTCCTGCATGGCAACGACGTTGCGGTCCCTCGTCAAGCGAGTAGTACTCCATCTTGCTGGAAGCGCTCCAAGGCCCTCAAAGAGACGACGATGATGGATTCGAGAGCCTGGTGGCGCATGCTCGTGGGCTGTGAAGTTGGTGGTGGTGCCCCGGTATGCCTCGGGGCCCCTTTGTTGGGAGGGGATCGGGAGAAATCTTTGTCGGCTCAGCCGACACCGCCGCAGTGCCGCTTTCGAGTGGCGCCTTTCCTTCCACGGTGCCCCGAGTACCGGGGGAAACCCTAGGCCCAGTATACTAGTCCGGGTGGCAGCGCCGTGCGGCGGCACCTCCCTTCGCGAGGGTGCTTCTTGGTACGGGGCACATCGGGGGGCTTGGAGCGTGGTCAGACAAAGCCGGTGGGCGCAGTGTTCTCGGATTGTCATAGTTTAGTTGATTCACTGTTATCTGTGTTTCTTTTATTTTTGGGCATATTCTTTTGATGTTGCCCCGGCGTTATCTTGTTAAGCTCTTGTACTGTGTGTGTTTACTATATTAATATAGCGGGGCGAAATCCTGATTCGATAGGGTTCCTTGTAGTCGGATGGAACGTATTCCTTCCACTATCCGTGCATGGCTTCATTGATTGTCAGCATTGCAACTGTTTCTAATTTTCTGGCCAGATCATTAGCTATATCTCCTGACTTTCTATTTAGACAATAGCCCCCCATAGGGACATCTTGAGCAAGTCCCTAATGGAAATGGTGGAGATACTTCAAGTACACTCTCAAAAAAGCTTGAACTCGACTATATATGCACGTCTGATCCTTAATTCCTTATCAGTGAGGGCAATCAGATAAGAGTTCTTCAGATGACATCCAAGGAGAACTTTTGGCACCAGTGGTGGATCTAGGATTTTACTAATGGGTATGCCACACACAAAAAATGGTTATTTAGACTATTTACCAATTAAATAAATAATTATAAATTCGCATTGTAATACAATATAGAAGCAATAAATAATATGTAATTAAAAGATTAAATTCAGATAGTTCAAAACATCATTTGATATTCTAAAATATGTATAAAGAAACTTACAATTCAACTTGTTTGCCTACACTTTCTCATTGACACGAAAGTCTTAACTAGGTGGGCGTGCGAGCTTCGCCTAGCCGCCTATATCACGTTAGATATCGCTAGCGAGTACGCGAGTTTTTGGTCACACACTTATTTCTCTTTTATATCCAGTTCTTTCAATACACTAACAGTTCACACATAATTAATTAGTGGAGTATTGTTAGCACTTAAGTCAATATTATTATTAGAATATAAATGGATATTTTCAGGTTAAAAATAAATAAATATTTATTTTTCTTTCTCTAAGCACATGATTTCTCTAACTAATACACATGAAGGATCGGTGATACAAAATTCAGAAACAATTATGCCCATATGTAGTAAATTTTGCAAATTGAGAAGAAGAAGAAAAAAAGAGTTGGGGAGAAGGAAATGACAGCTCAACCTGAAGGTGGATTCTGCACTCACTACAACACCTACTCAGGACGTCTGCTTGTTGCTCACAAGTTGAAGGAGAAGAGAGCTGAGAGTGGATGAGAGGAGCAGATGAGAGGGGCGGATGGCCTGAGGAGGAAGCGCATTTCCTCGTCTCTAGGCAAAGACGGAAGGAAAGGTTTAGGTGGAGTGACCCGCCCAGGCGCCTCCTTCTCCCACGCGGTGCTGCATGCCCTAGAGTCGACGTGTCCAAGCCTCCACTGCAGGCTCAACTCCACGCCAAAGACCCTGCCTCAAGAAGTGTCTCCAAGCCCCCCTCCTCTCCAGTGCCTCCTGCAATGGCTCATCACAGTCGACTCGTCCTCCTATGTGACACCTCTGCCTGGAGCAACGATTCTATGCGCTCCTCCTCGCATATGGCCGCACGATGGTCGAGATAGGGCATGGGAGACAGCCTAAAGGAGTTGCGGCTGAGCGAGCTTAGTGTGGTAGTAGTCAGAGGATCATAGGCGGTAGCCAGAAACCTTAGCCTGAAGCTCCCGAGGAAGACAAATAGAGAGGATCAACTCCACATAAAATCGCTTTAGAGTACGGGCTCCATGGAGCCCTTTTTGATTCTTTTTTAAATTTATCAAATATTTTAGAAAAAAATACCTACGTATAGCCAACATTATGAAATACATGTATGCAAAATTTAATGGAAAATACTTTATATTTCGGGCGCAACAAAAGAGACAAATATGATAAATTTTAAAAAAGGGAGGCCCATTCAAAATTGCATTGATCTAAAATTATTTCCTTTATAGGAGACCAGAATACAAAGTATTTTTACATAAGATTTTGTACGCATGTATTATAAATCATTATCTGTATCCTGATAATTTTACGAAAACTTTTTAAATCTTTAAATTTGATTTTTTTTAAAAAAATCCTTCATAAAGCTTGTCCAGACCCACACTCCATACACACAAAATGTGCAGATGCCCTCATTGCTCATGCATGCTACCAAGCTTAAGCTATAGTATAATTATATCACCCTCATCCACTTTGTTGATTATGAACTCTTGCTCTTAATTATGCTCTTTCAGCAAAGTTTCAATCGAAGAAGGATTTGAACCGGTGGCAGCCTTTTTGGTTGTGTCTCTCAAAAAAATGCGATGTCTCTTCTCTTCTTCATGACTGAAATTTTTTAGGAAAAAAAGAGGAGTATGACAATTGGCAGTACATATGATCGATTAATAAAACTCAGACTTAATGCTAGAATCAAAATTACCGTGCTAGCGGCGTTGTCACAAACTTACTGTTCCCCGGCTGTCGAGGAAACCATCGCCGAGGCGGCAAGGAAAGAATTGGCGTCCAACTTGCTAACGTGGTGCCGGACAGCTGACGGTGGTGTGACCTGCCTGGTTGATTCCTGAATTTCCTATTCGATCGGCAAGACAGCAATGGCTCCTTGGAATCTTGGACGCCGGACCACGCTGCGCCGGACAAGTTGGGCGCCGTCGGGGCGTCGCCGCGTCGGGCGGTCAGGGCGTGGGCATAGCGTCGGGATTTAGATCTGTTAGAGTGAGGGTCAAATCAATACATCGAAATATTAGAGATTCAATATTTTTTACATGGTATCAGAGCGGTTAGCCTCACGGCGCCAATCCTAGGGTTTTCCACCACTTCCGCAACGCGCCGCCCCCGGGGAGATTACTCCTCGGGGGCGCGGCACCCGATCTAGATCAAAGATCTGATCGGTTCTTTAGCTTAGATTAGATCCAAATTTTCGAGATTCATAGTTTTAGATTAGATTCAATTTAGCCACAAAATAAATCCCTGTAGATCCACGATCCTCCTCCGGTGAAAAACAGGGCGAAATTCGGTGCAAAAATCTCGTGCACTGCAGCACACTTCCGTCGCGAAGGCATCGGATCACGCGAGGAAGAGCTCCGAGATGAGAAGGCATCGAGACTGTCCAGAACTGCGATCTAGCTGCAATCCAGCCGGGCACCCGGCGCCTCCCGATCAAATCTGCAATTCCACACCATGCGGACACGTGACTCACAAGATCAAGTGCCCAAGGCAGGAGAAGGACCACCATATGCATGTGCTGCATCGCATGCACGAGTTCCTGGGAGTCAGGTCATGGTCCACAAATTCCTCTGCTGCTACTTGGCCTCCGCTAATGCACCCGACGAGAACACAATTTCAAGTCTGCTCCAACACCACACCGACGAGATCAGGAGCCTACACGCGCGACGACACCGACAACAAAACTGCACCGACATCCACACCTCATTGAGCAGGATTACAACGACTCACGACTTCAGCTGTACGACGACTACATCGCCAAACTACAAAATACAAGATCTTCGTCGAGCACATCCATGGAGAAGCGACATCGACATCATTCACACGCCAGGCCGGTGTGGAACACTACTACGCCTACTTCTCCGACATCAAGGCTTCGACATCATCGCCGCCACAAGGGACGCCTTCAAGCGACGATCATTGTCGACACGCCTACTCCTTCATCGTCGACACATTATCACCAAGGTCTACATCAACGTGGTCTTCGTCAACATCTTCGTCAACACATCGCCGCCGCCGCTATACTCGTTCACATGATGGACATACAACTACGACGCCCTCTGACAGTATAACTGCAAGGCACGACGACGGCATTGCCGCGTCCACGACCCCGACGACTGCAACAACAAACCATCACAATGGTGATGCCCTTACGACCGCGCATATGGTTCTGGCAAAACCGTGTGTGCTCGGTGACTTTCTCCAGTTCTGGAAAAACTGGTGGTCTCACTTATGACCGTGTCCAAGAGACGCCATCGACGGTACCTCTACAAGGTGCAAAACGTCCATAACTGCAGCTTCGTCAACAACAACAAAAACCGCGCAATTTTTTGCGCCTCCGGCAATGGCGACCACACCACTACGACGACTACGACATCGACCACACCCACATCGACCACGGCTACATCACGATCGGCTACCTCGACATCGACATCCACAACAACATCTACAGCAACTCAAGAACTCCAGTCAACAGCGTCCGCGTCGTCACTTGCGTCCACGCCACTCCCGCTATGACTGCGGGAGGGAAGAGAGGCACTAGAAGGGGACGCAGTCACCGCCCCTAGGTGACAGCCATGATCATGTCTATGCAGGTGATGATGACAAGGAGGTGAAAACGACGGAAGCACAAGACTTCAAATCCAGTCGCAAGCGTCCGCTTCACTCCCGCTCCGACTGAGGGGGGGATGTTAGAGTACGTATACGTGTATAGACTAGAGATAGACTAGGACTCTACATCTTGTACTCCAAGTCTCCTCCTACCCCGTGTACGTCTATATATACTCCCCGTGAGGATCAAATCAATACATCAAAATATTAGAGATTCAATATTTTTCACAAGATCGACCTTGAGAACTTGGAGACATGAACTGCTCGGCTTGATTTCCTAGTATTTTTTTCTTCCGATCGATCGCTTCCCTCCTCCTCTTGCTGCTTGACTTGGGCTGGCATACTCACGTGGGTTAGGCTGCAGAGTATTAGCGGAGAAGCAATTCCGAAGGTAAGGCAGGGGGGATGGCGATTTTGAACTCGCTGGCCGCGGCCCTGCCCACCTCGCTGCCCCTGGCCGCCGGCGGCCGGTAGTCGCCCTCCTCTCTCCGTCTCCGCCCCCGCGCGTTCTTCCTTCCCCCGGTCGCCCCATGCCCTGGCCGCGGAGGGACCGCTTGCCGCCGCTCCGGTGGCTGGCGGTGGCCACCTCGATCTTCCCTGGGTGCCGCCAGGAGGCGGAGCGAGCCTTCCTCCTCCTCCGGGTTGCAGACCGGCGACTGGTCCTCCTCAACGGCGCCGAGGTGGTCATCGACGCCAGGCCGCTGGCGCGGGGGGAGTTCGTCGGCCCCGGCTCCGTCGTCCTCTTGCCGGCGCATCGCGTCTCCGTCGAGGCTCAGGTGCGCCCCCGCTGCCCTCCCCCTCGTTCTCCCTCCTGCAGGTCTCCCCCCACCTCCCGCCGGTGGGCAAAGTTGCTTCCTTGGAGACGCTCCCGCCTCTGTCGCCGGCGGAGCTTTGTGCGGCTGGCGACCTCCAAGGGCGTCGCTGGGAGGACGTGGACGACGAGCCCGTGACGGAGGAGCCGGACCTGGTCGCGCCGGTGTCTCCCCCCGGCGGAGTGGTCCCGTGACGTGCCGGAGAGGGGCGTGGCGACCCCGGCTACCTCTCCGCCCTCCGCCCGCCTCAGCTAGGGGACTTCCTTCCCTCGGCGCGGCCGGCGCGGGATGGTAGGCGGCGTCCCGTCCCTTGGCTGCGGCCTCGCCGACGGGTTCCCAGTCTTGGCGTCGTGGCGCAGGCGATGGCGCCAGCTCGAGGTTGGCGGGCTGGATCTGGGAGGAGGCCTGCCAGGGGCCCGTGGGCTTTTGATGGGCCTCGGCCCGTTAACAGCCACTACGGGCCTCCAGCGGGTCTAGGGTTGGACCCCGGGACCCGACCGTCCTGTCCTCCCACTTCCCCCCCTTCTGCCCCGTCCCTCCTCCTCCCCTTGCCAGCCGCCGCCTCCCCCCGCCGGTGCGTCGCCCCCCTCGTCGCCGCCTCCTTGCCAAGCCCCCGGGCCGCCCCCGCTTGCCTCTTACAGGGAGGTCCTGATGGCGCCCAAGCGGCCCCGCAGTCCCCCTGCGCCGCGGGAGACCTCCCTCCTGAGTAGGCCGGCGTACCCTCGTCGTTGGACCTCGCCGCCCCCCGCCGGTCTCCTCTCCCGCCCCGTCGGTCCTCCTCGCCTCGACAGCCCGCCCCGGTGCACGCCCACAGGGGCTACAATCGCCACTCCCCACGGCGCCAGGACCCCCCAGGGGCCAACGGGAGGCACCCCTGCCGCTGCTGGACCGCTCGCCGCCCAGGGCCAGGGGCTTCGCGGCGCGGCGGCTCTCCCGGTCTCCTCGGCAGCACCGGCGGGCCCAGGACCCGGCCCCAGCGCCTGCCCAACAGCGTACTTCCAGGGCCCCCTCGCCAGAGGCGGCTCGGCAGGAGGCGCAGCTACGGCAGCATGCCTTGTCCTCTCAAGGCTGGTCGGGAGGAGCTGGGTGAGCCCCTCCAGCGGACGCATCCAAGCGGCGCGCTTTGTCCGCCGCCTCCCGACCACCCCTCTCCGCCTCGGGCTGGGGGCGCCGTCTCTGTCCCGGCCGGGGTTCCGTCGAAGAAGAAGAAAAAGAAGCCCAAGAAGAAGAAGCCGTCCTCCTCCGCTGCCCCGTCGGTTGGTGGGTCCGCTGGTGTGGGTCAGGCCCTCGCGCCCCGGTCGGGTTGTCAGTGCCTCGAGTACTACGGCCACGGGGTCAATGGGGGCTTCTACTACATCGACCTGGGGGGTGTTCAGATGGCCGTGCCTGAGACCCTCGCGACGGTGACCCTCCTGCCTTAGGACCCCCCTGTGCAGGTCGAGGTGTCCGAGGAGCTCATCCACAGGGAGTTCTGCGAGGTCCTCCCTGGCCATGATTGGCCGGTGAGGAAGATCTCTGACTTGGAGTTCGCTGTGTTGTTCCCCTCGGTGGCGACCCTGCGGATGTGTGCCATTGGCGCATCCTTCACCCTGCCGGTACACCAGTTGCAGGTTCTGATCAGGCCGTCGTCGGCAGACCAGGGGATTTCGGCCTCGCTGTCCGAGGTCTGGCTTCGGTTGTCTGGCGTCCCCCTGGAGGCTAGACGGGCCGAGGTCGTCTCCCTTGTGGCCCAGACGGTGGGGAAGTGCTTGGAGGTGGACCTGAGTTCCCTGGCTGGCTTCGGAGCGATCTGTTTGCGCGTCATGTGTCCTGACCCGGCCGTGTTCCCGGTGACTATTGAGCGCTTCTTCTTCGATCGTGCTGGGCGGGACCTGCTGATGGAGTTGGACGGCTCCCCCACCCTGCTGAGGAGGGCTCCCCCTCTCCGTCCCCTCCCCAGGATGATGACCCTGGGACGGGACGGGGGGTGGAGGTTCTGAGGAGGACTCGCTGGGAGAGGACTCCCCGGCGGTGGTCAGGTCTCCTGGCCATGAGGCCCAGGCCCCGACCCCTCCTACTCAGCGTCCTTCCGCAGGTGGGGACGCGGGCGGCCTCACGGCCACGGGCGTGGGTCCCTTCTTCCCAGACCGTCAGCCACTCTCCAGGAGTGCCTCGGCCAAGCTTGGTCCGGTCGCCCCTCCTCGCTGCGCCCGTCCTATCCTTCAGGAGCCTCTCGCCTTCGACATCGCCCAGTACGGCTCCAACATCGACAGTCCCTAGCTGTTCTCGGGGGGGGGGGGGCTCCTCGGGGTGGGCAAGGGGGACTCACTCCCTCCCTCTAGGCCCACCTCCTCGGTTTCCTCAGGGAGTGTGGGCCTTGAGGTGTTCCCTCAGTCCTCCCCGCGCTCCCCGGGGATGGTGTGCTTCTCCCTCGCCCCGGACACCCCGGACCTCGACGCTGGCGGCTCGTCCTCAGCCGCCCTCGCCTCCCCCGCTCCAGCTTCCATGGGGCGTCGTGGCAGGGGACCTCGCCAGCCGCCCCCTCCCCCTTCTCGCCACAGCGAGCGTCTTGCGGGGGCTCGGCGCGGAGGTCCAGGCCCTGAGCCTGTTAGGAATAGACAAGTTGTATTCCCTAGAGGCCAAAGGCCACAACATATAGTTACATGTACAGGTGAGAATATGCAGGAAACCCCCTAACAAGTGGGGAAATACACATATACAAATATACATCTAACACCCCCCCTCAAACTCGGTGGATCCACAACACTGAGTTTGGAGAGTAAGAAGTCATGCTGCGCTCTAGTTTGTGCCTTTGTAAAGAAATCCGCCAACTGCAAATCTGAAGGCACATCTTTGGCGCAACAACTGAGCCTTTTGAGCACGTGTATAAAAAGCATCAACACCAATATGCTTGGTAAGCTCATGCTTGACCGGATCACGTGCAATACTGATAGCACCTGTACTGTCAGACAAAAGTGTAGTGGGTGTCGTAACAGAGACCCCAAAATCTGCAAGCAACCACCATAACCATGTCACCTCAGCAATCAACAAGGCCATAGCTCGCAACTCAGCCTCTACACTCGAACGGGAAACTGCAACCTGTTTCTTCGTCTTCCAAGCAACAAGCGAACCACCAAGAAAAACACAGTAAGCAGAAAGTGAACGACGATCCGAAGGATCACTCGCCCAAGTAGCGTCCGAATAGCATTGGAGCTGGAGAGAGCTGGAACGAGGAAAGAAAAGACGCCGAGTGATCGTACCACGAAGATAACGAAGAACATGGAGAAGATGACTATAGTGAACAGTGGTAGGAGCAGAGACAAACTGACTCAGAATATAAACAGAATAAGATATGCCAGGACGAGTGACAGCAAGATAAACTAGACTCCCAACAAGATGACGATAATGCGTCGGATCAGAAAGAGGATCACCATCAGTAGGTTGAAGCTTAACATTAAGCTCCATAGGGGTCTCAACAGTGCGCTCATCCCCAAGAGCAGCACGAGCAAGAAGATCCTGAATATACTTTTCCTGAGAGATGTAAAAGCCAGCAGAAGTGGAGGAAACCTCAATCCCAAGAAAGTATCGAAGAGGACCAAGATCAGTCATAAGAAACTGATCACGAAGACGAGCCTTAACAAAGGCGATATACTCAGGATCATCACCAGTAATGATCATATCATCAACATAGAGAAGAAGAAGAGTGCGTCCACGAGGAGAAGTGTGAACAAACATCGCTGGATCATGGGCACTAGGGGAGAAACCAGCAGCAGTCACTACAGAAGCAAAGCGCTCAAACCAGGTACGAGGGGCCTGTTTGAGGCCATAAAGAGACCGTCGAAGACGACAAACCATCCCCTCGGGAACAGAATACCCAGGAGGAGGCTGCATATAAACCTCCTCACTCAACTCACCATTGAGAAAAGCATTCTGAACATCAAGCTGAGACACAGACCGGTGTGAGCGAAGCAACAACAAGAAAATGCATACGGTGGTCATATGAGCCACAGGAGCAAAGGTCTCATCATAATCACGACCATGCTCTTGCTGAAAACCACGAGCCACAAGACGCGCTTTATAGCGCTCAAGAGATCCATCAGAGCAGGTCTTAATCTTATAGACCCACTTACACGTGATAGGACGAACACCGGGAGGGGGAGAAACAAGATCCCAGGTGCCAGTGCGCTCAAGCGCGGCAATCTCCTCAGCCATGGCCAGCTGCCATTCAGGATGAAGCTCAGCATCCCGATAAGAAGTCGGCTCGGAGGAAACAGAAAGACCATACTGACTAGGAGAGTAACGATCGGGGGCACGGCAGTGAGCAGGACGAGTAGAGGGAAGCTCGTCAGAGGAAGACGAACCAGGAGACGACGATGAAGAAGAAGGAATAGCAGAGGAAGACTCCGGAGAACGAGGAGAACTAGGAGAACTAGACGAAACAGAGGAGGACGGTGTAGAAGAAGAGTCATCAGGGGTAGGAGATCCTGAAGAAGACACCACAGGAGTAGAAGGAGTAGACAGAGGGGGTGTGTCAGGAAAGAGAA
Source organism: Avena insularis (assembly GCA_023614405.1). Taxonomy (NCBI): domain Eukaryota; kingdom Viridiplantae; phylum Streptophyta; class Magnoliopsida; order Poales; family Poaceae; genus Avena; species Avena insularis. The sequence goes on along the minus strand of CM042685.1, from coordinate 345,239,283 downwards.
GAAACGAGATATCTTCCACCGGGTAGGTACCAGCGGTGGGACGAGGATCAAAAGTAACATCACGAGGATACGCATCCGACGACCAACGGGATCCCAACAGCAATAGCCCTTATGCTCATCACTGTATCCAAGGAAAACACACTCAACGGTGACGATCGGTTTGGTGCGTTCAGCGAGGAGCAAGGAGAACATAGCAAATACAACCAAACAAGCGAAGCATGGAATAGTCTGGAAGCTGTCGGATAGGTGCTCAAGAGGATGCCACCTGCGAGCGGCGAAGGCTGAATATTGATGAGGGAAGCCGACGTAGCGACAGCCTCAGCCCAGAAATGCGGCGGAAGAGAAGAAGCAATCATCATGGCACGAGTGGTCTCAAGAAGATGGCGATGCTTACGCTCAGCAACACCATTCTGGGCATGGGCGCTAGGACAGGAGAACTGAGCAAGAGTGCCTTGCTCAGCAAGAACACCTCGCAACATCTGGGAGATATACTCACTAGCAGAACCAGCACGAAACACACGAATGGGGGTAGAATATTGAGTACGGACCATGGCCGCAAAACGCTGATATATGGAGAGCACCTCACTACGAGAGCGCATAAAATACAACCAAGTGTACCGAGAAAAATCATCGATGAATAAAATATAGTAGCGATGGACCCCTTTCGAAGCGAAAGGAGCCGGACCCCAAACATCTGAATGAACTAATTCAAAAGGTCATTTGAGATCTGACGCGCTAGTAGGATAGGGAAGCTGAATCTGTTTACCCAACCTACAACCCTGACAATGTAAAGACCCATCTCCTGAGATAGACCCCAGAAGACCACGATGAACTAATGATGACAGGCGAGAGTCACAAAGGTGACCAAGACGATGATGCCACTGCTGAAAGGAGCTGGTAGCTGAGGCGACGACCGGAGAAGAACTGGCAGATGAAGTGGCAGCGGAAGGAACACGAAGCCAGTCTAACTCCCAAAGTCCTGAAGTGTCACGGCTGTGAGGGCCAGCTCCAACCAGGGCCTGCGTGCGACGGTCCAGGACAACACAAGAATCAACATCAAGAATGACGCGACAACGAGAGTCAGTAAGCTGGCTAGCAGAGAACAGATTCATCTTAAGAAGAGGAACATGAGAAATATCAGGAACAAAAAAGGAAGAAGTAGAAAGGGTTCCCCTACTAGAAACAGAAAGAGAGGTACCATCAGCTGTGAAAACACGGACAGGAGAAGGGAGAGAGCGAAGAGCGGACAGAAAAGAAGACTCAGAGGTCATATGAAAGGAAGCTCTAGAATCCAGATACCATGGGGACGTACCTGACTGTGTAGAAGGTGGTGGTCGAACAGTGCCGGAAGAATCAGTCACAGAACCAGCAGTGCATGTCGAAGAAGAGCCTGTAGCAGCAAGCAGACCGCGAAGACTCCTGATAATGTCCTGATCGGAGAGAGCAACTGCTGAAGATCCAGAAGAACGGCCACGAGCTGGTCGCTGTGGCGTAAGCTGGGATCCCGTGTATAGCAGTGGCCCAAGTGTGGCCATCCTTATTCTGATGAAGCGTGTGACGAAGAGAACCACAGCGACCACGACCACGAGCTTCTTTGGTCTTTGACTCACAGCCTGAAAGCTGGTCTTGACTCGATACGACTCGACCACGACACGGAGGAGTGGGTAGTATCGGTGGCGGCACGGAGGACCGTGGCTGAGTCGAGGGAACAGACGGCATAGGATAACCACGAGTAGCAAGCATAGATGGAACCGCAAGAAGACCAGCACCACGGAGACGGGTCTCCTCATCCCGAAGCTCAGACAACACCTCAGAGAGTGGAACACAACCACGAGCATTCAACTGAGCACGCCGGGGCTCAAACTCCTGGCGGAGCCGAGACAGAAACTCATAGATGCGGTGAAACTCTAAATCCGAGCGCACAATCTGGCAACACAAGCAGGTGCCACAAACAGCAGTACGAAGAGAATCAAGCTGACGCCAGATAGCAGCACTCTGAGTATAGAACTCATCAATAGTAGAATCACCCTGCTGGAGAGCATGCTCCTAGCGAACCACAGACAGGTAAAGAGCATCGCCAGATGGCTGATAGCGCTGACGAAGATGGGCCCACTAAGCGGCAACAGTAGGGAGACTCATGAACTCGGCTGACATCTTTGGGCGAGAACACGGAGGTGAGAACAGCGGACGAGCATCCTCATCAACCCGAGTGTAAGCGTGTCGATAGGCCTCGAGATCGAAGAGTCTGCTTGAACTTGGTCATAGCGACAACAGCGGTATCAGACTGACGGCGGCATCCTTGGCCTCTGAGAAGCATCGGCCGAGAACAATCGGCGTCGGCGGAAGAGGAGCCATAGGAGCAGGAGGGCACGGTGGGCGGAGACCTCGGGAGCACACCCCAAAGACGGAGACCGCGCATGTGAACGCGCATAAAGGCAGCGAAATCAGGGTAATTCGCGCCATCAAAGATCACCGGGCAGCGAGGAATCGCAACATAACCCGATGAAGAAGACTTTTTTTACAGAACTCTCACAGGCAGATGAAATCCGGCAAAATTTGCACTGATTAGAACACCTCCGGCGAAATCAAGCTAACACCCAGCAAATTCCGGCCTGGCCGGACCTATTCAGGGCGCCCGGCGGCCGTTCCGAGGACGGGCGTGGCGGCGATCGGCGATGATGGAGCACATGGCGGGAGCAAGAGCGGCGAGACGATCTGATCCAAGACCGGGGGCGTCGGGGGCGGACGCAGGTGGAGCCTAGGGCGGGCGGAGGCAGCCAGGCGGACAGGGGCGGATGGAGCTGAGGCGCGGGCGGACAAAGCTGCAGTGGCAGCGGAGGCCCAGTGGTGGCGGTGGGACAGGTCGGATCCGATCCGATCGGAGCAGGACGACGGCCGGGCATGGCCGATTCCTGGCGATGACTAGCGGGAGACGACCGGGGGCGGTCGAATCGGGCAGAGGACAGGGCAGGAGCGGAAGAGGTGGTGGCAGCGGCCGGACGCGGCGGCGGAGAGCCGGGGTGGGCGGCGGCTGCGGCAACGAGAGGAGAGGAGCGAAACCTAGCGCTCTGATACCATGTTAGGAATAGACAAGTTGTATTCCCTAGAGGCCAAAGGCCACAACATATAGTTACATGTACATGTGAGAATATGCAGGAAACCCCCTAACAAGTGGGGAAAATACACATATACAAATATACATCTAACAGAGCCGATGATAGCGGAGCGGGCGACCATGAGGGTGACAGCCCGTGATGAGCTTCCAGGTACCTCCCGTCCCCTGTCTCTCCCCTCGTCTAGTCCCTTCCCCTGCTCGGGGTCTAGATTCTCTGTTCTGGACGAGGTTCCCGTGGATCATTTGGCTTTGGTGGTGAATGATTGTGGTATTGTGTTTCGTGGAGAGAAGGGCCCCCGTCTCGCGCAGGTTGAGGCCATCAAGGCTCGAGAGGTGTACGAGGGCCAGATCGCCGCTGCCCGGGCACGCGATGCTCGGGAACGAGGCAGGCCCTCTGTGGCCCGACCTGGCCCAGTGGTGGCCGGGGACGGCTCAGCTCCACCCCTTGAGCCTGATGGCGCCCCCCCTTTGAGGTCCCCCGACTCTGGGAGACCTCGGGGGCGGCCGCCTAAGGCCCCGTCCTGCGCCCCCTCTGCTAGTTGCCCCCGTTCGGCCCCCAGACAGGGGGGGCCTGGAGTGATTATTCAGATGAACATCCTCCGAGCCTTCCGGGTGTTCATTTGGAACATCCGGGGGTTCGGGCAGGACGGGCGGCGTCGCCAGATCAAGGAGTACTTGCGCCAAGAGGATGTGGACATTGTAGGCTTCCAGGAGACGATTCGTCAGGACTTCTCGATCCAGGAGCTGGAGGCTCTGTCCAGACATAAGTTTGTCTGGACATGGCTACCGGCTTCCGGTCACTCGGGGGGCATCCTCCTTGGGGTCAAGGAGGATATCTTCGAGGTAGAGGATATGGATCGCGGGGACTTCTTTGTGAGCATGGCTCTCATCCATAGACAATCACGCCTTAGATGGGAAGTCGTAGGAGGTCCCAGGAGTTCTTGCTCGAGCTCAAGACCAAGGTGGAGAGGACGGAGTCCCCGATCATGGTGGTAGGGGACTTCAACCTCATCATATCCGCCGCAGACAAGAGCTCAGCAAACGTGGACCTTAATAGGATACGTTTGTTTAATGATTGCATTGCTGGTCTCGCTCTCAGGGAGATTGCTAGGGTGGGTGCGAGGTTCACTTGGACCAACAATCGACTCGATCCGGTCCGTAGCGTTCTGGATCGAGTCTTTGTGTCGGTCGACTGGGAACTGGCCTTCCCCCTATGCTCTCTCCGGGCGGACACTCAGGTGGGCTCTGACCATACCCCCCTCCTTCTCTCGTCGGGAGGAGGGCAGCGGCCTAGGCTGAACCGCTTCCACTTTGAGAACTTCTGGCTCCTCCAGCAGGGCTTCGTGGATTCGGTGCGATCTAGGTGGGCTGAGGCAGCCGCGTCTCCACCCCGTGTGTTCTGCGCGATTGATATCTGGCACCACTGTGCCTTGCTGTCGCATCAACTCATGCGGGGCTGGGGAGCAAACTTGGGCGCCATGCTTAGAGGCCAGAAAGCGAGTATCCTGCTTGAGATTCAGGCCTTAGACCGAGAAGCGGACCAGGTGGGCCTCTCGGCGGATGCCTAGGCCCATAGATACTCCCTTGAGACCTCCATTGTGGAGATCTATAAGGGAGAGGAGGCTTTCTGGAGGCAGCGCAGCCGTCAGAACTGGACTATCCAGGGGGAATCGAATACAACCTACTTCCACGCCATTGCTAATGGCCGTCGTAGGAAGTGCTCGATCCCCTGCCTCTGGGCCGAGGACTCTCTTCTGGAAGACAACAGAGATATCTCGGCCCATATTTATTCCTTCTACCGGGAGCTGTTCTTGGCTTCCCCGAGATCGGGCCTAGCGTTGAGTTTGGACTTGTGGCCCCAGGATGCCAGGGTGACCATGGAGGAGAACGGGGACCTGACTCGGCCGTTTCTCCAGTCTGAGGTCGCCGCGGCTATCAAAGCGATGAAGTCCAACTCGGCTCTAGGCCCGGACGGGCTACCAGTAGTGTTCTTCCAGACCTTCTGGGAGCAGTTGTGCCCGGTGATCATGCGCATGTTTCAGGAGCTCTATATTGGGACACTGGTCATGTCTAGGTTAAACTTTGGCGTGATTACCCTGATCCCCAAGGTAGTGGGGGCCACGGACATCCGCCAATTTTGACCTATCACGGTGATCAACGTCATCCAGCGGATCTTCGCCAAGGTCCTCGCAGTCCGCCTGGCCCCCGTTATGGAACACTTGACCCACCCGCTTCAGTTTGCCTTCTTGAAGGGACGCCTGATCCACGATGGCATACTAGCACTTCATGAAATCATTCATGAGGTGAAGGTGAGCCATCAGAAAGGCGTATTCCTCAAGCTAGACTTCCAGAAGGCATACGATAAGCTGGATTGGGCCTTCCTGCGTCAAGTTCTCGAACGTCGCGGTTTTGAGGACCGGGTGATTGCGTGGATCATGCAATTTGTTATGAGTGCCAGCACGGCGATCAATATTAATGGGGAGGTGGGTCCTTATTTTAGACCCTCCTGTGGTGTTAGGCAAGGGGACCCGATCTCACCCTTGCTCTTTAACGCCGCGGTGGATGCCCTAGCAGAAATCTTGGACAAAGCCAAGGTTGCTGGCCACCTATCAGGGGTGGTAGGGCATCTTATCCCCAGAGGTGGCATCACCCACCTCCAATATGCCGATGACACGATGATCATGGTCCAGGGTTCGGACCTAGATATTATTAACCTCAAGTTCCTGTTGTTGTGTTTTGAGTCCATGTTTGGACTCAAGATTAACTTCGACAAGAGTGAGGTAATGGTCCTGGGTTTCCCGGAGGTGGAGCGTCAGTTGATTGCCGACAGGCTCAACTGCCGCCTTGCGGATTTCCCCATTACCTATTTGGGGATGCCTATGCGGGACTCGAGGGTATTGATCAGGGACCTGACCCCCATGGTCTCGAAGGTCCGCTCGCGTGCCGAGCCATGGCGGGCTCGCCTTACGACCAAGGGATCCAAAACGGTTCTGATCAATTCCTGCTTGTCCAGCCTCACCATGTATCAGATGGGTCTGTACCTTTTGCCTGAAGGGGTCCATGCAGACTTTGCGAAAGAGCTGTCTAGATTCTTTTGGGCGGCAGGGGATGGTCACCAGAAATACCACATGGTGAAATGGGCAGATATCTATTCCCCCAAAATCCTTGGGGGGCTAGGGGTTCTCGATTCTCGCCGCTTCAATGTGGCCTTGCTGCTGAAATGGGTTTGGCGGATTCTGCGGGACGAGGGGGGTTTGTGGCTGCAGCTCATCAAAGCCAAATACCTCCGGGGCCGTCCCTTGCTGGCTTGCGAACGCCGGGAAGGTTCTCAGTTCTGGCGGGCTATCCAGGACATAAAGCACCTCATCCGCCGCGGTTCTAGTTTTAGGGTTGGGAACGGGCAGGGAGTTCAGTTTTGGTTGGACCCCTGGTTACAGGGGGTCCCGCTCAGACTGGAATTCCCGGCGTTGTTCGCCATCTGCGCAATCCCCACGATGTTAGTGGCCGAGGCTATGCAGGAGGCCCATTGGAACATCCCGTTCCGGAGGACCTTCAACGATGCCGAGGAGGCAGACTTTGTGAGATTGCGAGGCTCCTTGCCTCTTGCCCTCTCAGCTGAGAGTGATGAGATTTCTTGGAGCCAGTCTCCTTCGGGAGCCTTCACGGTGGGCTCCGCTTATCGGACCCTCTTCCAGGGTCCTGAGCTCCCGTGGGCGTCGCATCTTTGGAAGGCCCCCCTTCCTCTAAGCGTCTGTATCTTTGTGTGGCAGCTGCTCCACGATCGCCTCCCCTCTGGGGTGGAGGTCGCTAAGCGGAATGGTCCTGGTGATGATTTGTGTCCATTATGTGGGACCCAAGAGTCTTGCACCCACATAATGTTCACCTGTTCTGGTGCCCAATTCCTATGGAACTTTATCCGGGAGGCCCTGGGTCCTGCGTGGCAGGCCCAAGACCTCGGGGAGTTCCTGGAATCTGAGGCAAACCGTCCTGGAAGAGGGCGCCACCTCTTCTGGATGGTGTTCGCAGCCATCTCGTGGTCTCTTTGGAAGATTAGAAATAAGATGGTGATTGAGCGGATTTTCCTAGGGCCTCGACTCTGTGTTTGCGTGGCGAGACCGCGTGAGCGGCATCTTCTGAGGCTATCGGGCGTCGGCAACGCTGCATGCGGTGCTGCTAGTGCCCCCCTCTAGGGGAGCTCTCTTCTGTTTTTGGTCGCCTTGTCTTTTTCCTCCTTTTTTTGGGCTTATTGTGCTGTTGCCCCAGCGGACTATGCTTTTTATTTTTCTTGGGACGCCTGGGCGTCGTTGACTTTGTACTACTTGTTGGTCGTTGCTTTATTTATAAAGCTGGGCGTAAAGCCTGTTTCGAGAGAGGGTTAGGCTGCAGGTATGCCGTGGCCCACCCGGCATATTCTGTAGGTCCGCCACTGTTTGGCACAATGGATACATAACTCAGATCAGCGCGTTGGAACTCAAGGATATCCTCGAACTGCAAAATACTTAAGACAGTTCTCTAAAGGCAACTTGCCTTGCACCTAGGCTGCAAGCGGGGCGGGTTTGCAGGCAGCTATTTGTCTAAGTTCACCTACACAAAGCAGAAATTTCCAATCGCTAAACATAGTACAAATTGTACTAACCATCTCAGTTTTGCGGGCTTAAGCAGGCCCGCACCTGCAACCCTACTTGCACCAAAAAGGACCCTGTTGTGAATCAAAAGGAACTACCAATTTCATGGCTCCAAGGGGGTCACTATTTTCCAACTCGATTTAGGTTTTGCAATATACATTTGCAAATTATTCGCTAACGAAAACTGAGCTCCTGGCAGATGGTCATTGTTTGTCTCTGCGCATTTTCCTTTTCCCCTTGTTGTTTCTGAAATTCATCCCCCTTTTTTACCTTTTTACTCAAACAGAGCTGCCACTTAGCAAACGGAGGAGCATGGAACTTTTATTCCAAAATCTAACCCAAGCGATAAATCATGGAACTCTTTTGGGGAGCTGATCCTGATCCAGATCAGATATCCAAAATATTCTGTATATAAAGCGTGATGCAAGCGCTTTTTTTTTCCACCGAGGAAACAAACATATCATGACAGTGCTGCGAGAAGATTCAAAAAGAAAAGAAATTTGAAATGCATGCATGAGGAACAGGTCTTTGCAATTCGTGTCCTGGCTATTGGGCTGGCGGCCTGTTATATAGACGCGTTGTGGCCGTGGGATTCTGAGTCGGAGTCGGTGGAGAAGAAGGGCGCACGCGGCATGAAGCATTCGATGTTGGGATCGAATCCGAGTCGATCGAGTTCCACTTATCAAGATGTGTCAATCAGCAGCAAGCACTGCCGGCAGAGCCTTTAGAAGCGAAACGCGAAATCTACCTACCTCTAGTAATCAGCTATTCCGGTCTGGTAGAGACCAGATCAGTTCAGTTGCCTCGGAGGCCAGCATGCATGGGACATACGGCCACTATGATGTATTTGTGTCCGAAACAAAATCATGAGAGGCTCTAAGCACAGTATAAAATTATGTGTACACATATTAATATATAGAAATATGACAACTCAGTGAAATGTATACAAAGATGAGAGCCACACTGCACAAGTTGTGGTGCGGCTGAAACAAGGCTTCAAGGCCCAGATCTGACCGATGTTTCCGACAGTGAAGCTGCATTGTCTGACAAAATCTAGATGTCTCTTCCCCTTGATGGTCATGCGGCGGCGACATCTCAAGCTCAACGATTCCGGCAGGGACGTCCACCGCCAGCACGGGCAGCTTACACGGTTGGCCAAAAGCCACTCTATATACATCAACAGAAGGTGCGATTGAAATTCTTCATTCGCTCCGAAAACCGCAACTCATGCTATTCTACACAGTCGGCATTCATCATAAATCCTCCATAAAAAGCGCAAATCTTCTCCATTTTCGTTATTCAGAAAGAAAAACTTCACAGCTCTGCTCCCGGTCAAAACCTCTACAAACATGATTATCTTCACGACAGAGGGTTGCCAAATAGTAATCAAATCAAGATAAGTTATCTTGCAAAACCATTAACACCACTACCGCAGAGCAGCTAAATCATGTCCACCATAAAACTTGATCCCTACTGTTCCAAATAATCAGAGAAAGGTGGAAATATCAGTAGACCCGATCTTGTTACCTCTAGTTGTGGCTGAAACCAGTGCACACAAAATGAAAACCTGTAAAAGTATTCAAAGAATAAAATCAAATCAGGAGCATTTCTAAATAAATAAAGTACTTTCCAGACGATCTAATTTTGCCTGAATATAACAGTTCATTCAACCATCGAGCAGCTTTGCATAAAGAATTGCAAGATTTCATGGACAGGGGCAAATACAGAAATGAGAAAGCCTATGCCGCACCCATGGACTACAGAGCAGGAACAATAGCTCATGTGAATAATACAATACTCATATGTTGGTCTTTATAAGTTGGATCAAGATAGCGGTGAATTCAATCAAAATGGGTGCAAATATCGTAATTTTATTCAAAATGATATGGTATGATTTTGGATAAGTTTCACCAGTTAGATATATGTAATATATTGTCTTTCACAGATGTAGTTTCTATACTCTTCCACATGCAGGCAAATAAATTGTTAGTTATTTCAAGTTTGGGGTTCTCTTTACTGCTTGGTTTATATGTAAAACAAGCATATGAAACTAGCATAAACAGAAGAAGCATACATAATTCCAATACTTTAACTTACATTCAGATCCGGAACTTGTATCAGTTAGTCGGATATGGATTTTCTCTAGTGAAATGCCAAAAGTACTCAGTATCTTCAGAACTTTTTTAACTCTCTCATCAAACTCTTCACATTTGATTTCTACCATCTTAAGATGGTCAGATGCAAATGTCCCTTTCCACGGGTGGTAGTAACTTCCTTCTCTCACCATTAAAGAATCGAATACCTATAGCGAACAGAAATCATATTGAATCAATCAAATTTTGGTAGTTCATTTTGGTAACACACAACTATCCATGTACAAAATACATACCTCAAAAAGTTCAAGAGTGAGCTTCTCAAGATTTGGCGACTGTTGGATAAAAAGAATTACCGCACTCAAGTCATCATCCAAACACCAGTCATCGAGTACCAAAGTCTTTAACATGGGAAATGTAGGGCACCAACTTAAATCCCTTTGGAAAATTAACTACACAAAATGTAAAGGAGCGAGATCAAATAAGAAGCCTTCTGTTTCCTTTACAAACAGAATGAGACAAGCAAGTAATTGAAAAAGTATGTAGCACGTCTATTTTTTTGGTCAAAGAAATATCTATATGTTCGCCATGGCGAAGGTGTTATTCTCAAATTAGTATGTTAGCGAAAATTAGCAAACAACAAAAGGGTCAGAGCATGACGGAATTCCTGAAACAGTTTCAAGAAACATAGGCTATAAAAAAACTACGACTAGACTAATAATTTGATTGAATAAGATGATGGTTTATAGTTTGAGCTACACAAGCATGACAGCTTTTGGGAGCATGAACAGTCTATATGCACATTAGTCATGGTATAGATCTACTCCGGATTAAAAAGTTGAATAGAAAGGACATTGAAAGTCAATAGAGAAGGGGTAGCAAGCATATATACCGCGTACTCAAAGGGAGATGACAACTCCAAGTGTGTAGCTCGCGACAAGCCTTCGAAGAAGTAGCTCCTTCCGTGAGCAATAGCAAAGTCAATAGCAAAATGACAATCCTGACATGGACTGTATGAATAACAGCCTCTTACACTCCTGAAACATTGATCCCCAGAATTCTCACCGAGCCTAACAATCCCTGTTTCCAACGACGGTAAGCTTTCAAGCACTGGAAGTCTACCGAAACACTCGATCAACTCCAGGTGAACGAGACTTGGTAGCGAAATAGAATTGCGGTGTTCCTCGGGAAGTTCGCACCAAGTCATGCTCAGACGTTCCAAAGATGGAGCCGCCATGTTGTCATCAAGTGTAATGCAATCTTTCATCTTGAGGTCCACCAGCGCCGGACAGCCTGAGAAATCAAGAGTGGCGCGGGTGTAGTGGAGCTCTAGCCTCTGGATGTGCGGGGAGTGTAGCGGCTCTGCGGGTTCCGTTAGGCTACGGGAAAAGTTTGTGGGTTGGGTACGCGTGAAACAACATCGGAGGGACTTAACGTTGCAGTCTAGAGAAGATTGGATGCTGTGTCGATATACATGTTGCGCAGACACCAACCAGCCGAAATCGAACTTTGTCTGGTCGAGATCGAACTCGCATGACTCTAAGGACGGGTGGGCGTGGCGGCGGAGGTAGAGCAGGCGGTCCACGAAGTGGTTGAACTTGTCGGCGCTCCCGAAGCCTCTGACGGCGGTGATGTGGAGGGCCGGGGCGGACTTCCAGACGTGGCGCCAGCGTTTGGCAAGCACGCAAGTCCGCACCGCCTCGTGTGCTGGCAGGAACGAGACGATGATGGGAAGGACGTCGTCCTGGAGGTCGTCCATCGATGCCATGGACGGAGCTTCAGTGTTCTTGGGTTTCTTCACATTGAGCATTCCGTCGAGCAGCTGGGGTGCGTCCATGGAGAAGGGCAGCTTGGACCTAAGACGACGGTGAGATATGTGTGAGACGGAGAGACGGGAGCGCGAGATGATGGAGAGGAAGGGAGGAATCGGTTACCTTTCGTCGCGCCTAATGTTCGCTCGCCGGAGAGTCGCGATGGGGTCCTCAGGTCCGTCGGAGAGAGGAGGGCAGGACTCGCGAGGGGAAGAAATGGGAAGTTGTATGATACGGATGCCAAATCAATAATGCACACCGAGCGGAAGTGCGCGAGGTCTGCGTGCTCGGTGATCATGTCAGCGATCCCCGGCAGATCGGGCCAGCTCGTCGTGTGTACCCGTGCTGGCCGGCAACGTCGAGGCTGTTCTTGGATTGGTGGTGGCTTCGTGGGATCGGAAGAAGCCTCCCGGGAACGAAACTAAAAAACACGGTTGACTTTGCTGTTTGAGTCGTTGGAGCCAAGATGTATTTACGCAAGATGTATTTATGCTAACTTCTACGGCAAACCCCTCTACTTGTGTTACAATAACGTTCTTAAGTCCTCCCGAATACACAACACACCTTGTTTTTTTTTAAAACACAATGCAATTGTAGACTCTCACAATACGTACATGCACACATCCTTATGAACGCATACACGCACACTCTATCTCTATGAGCACCTCCAAGAGACTGAGCTAGCGGATCAGATCTTGAGATTGATGAAGTCATCACGGACGCCTCGCTGTCGACAGAAACGTCACCTCCCACTGAAAAAATATTCCATCTTTTATGTAAGACACAGAGTCAAACCTGAGATTTAAACTCTGGTGGACTGGGAGTACAACCACCCTACTAGCCATCCAACCACAGGTTGGTTTGCAACACACCTTGCGATTCTGATTCATGCATATTTACAAGGACCTTTTTTCTTTCCGTCTCGTGATATATTTACAATCCATTTCTTGCACCCATTTTTTTGCGAATAGCATCCATTTATATTCTTTAACATTACACATCGAACAAAAATAAAGCACATTATAATTTCACACTACACACTCCTACTGTAAGAACATCTTTAGTCTCGATCCCCCGTAATTTAGAGGAGTAAAAGGCCTCTTAACCTTTAGCTCCTTATTATCTTTGGCCTGCTAAAGAAAACAAGTTCCTAGTTGGTCCCCTAAACTTAACTCCCTAAAAAGTAATGTTTGAAACATTTTTTATAATTCAATACATAAATGCACAACATTCGAAATACATAATCATAAGATTCGAAATGCATACAAACTGATGACATAGTTATAAAAACTGATAGCATAGTCATTATACAAACCGATAACATAGTCATAGTGCATACATACCGATAGCATAGTCATACAAATCAATAGCATAAACCATAGTGTTCTAGTTTGCATTGGAATGTGTAGAAAGAACGTGCCACCTATTTAAGAACGATGCTAGTGATCTAGGTACTCCACTTGTGTTGAACTTGTTAAAGCATTCATGGATTTGTTACCAAAATATTCCGAATGGTTGCTTAAGAGCATCTCCACTCTACCCCCAAATGGTTTTGGGGGGCGCCAGCACGGAAAATCGCTCCCAGCCGCCCCTCAAATAAATTTTTCATCTGACGGAGGCTCAATAAACATCCGACGACCCCAGCGCATAGGGAGTCAATCGGGGTCAATGGTTTGTTCATATATCTTAAATAACCTTTGTCAAAATTGAAATAGTTTGCCTTGGGATAGAACTACAACATCAATTATTTTAGAATGAATGTAGTATGTCCTAAATATTAGGGGTGCAAATTATGCTGGTAACAAACATTTTTGAGAGAGCTGCCAATTCTTTTTCTTTTTTGCGAATCACTAGCCGCCAATTCTTCATTCATAGGGAAATACCTAGTTTCTGTTGCTTTCTACATGATTCTCCTCCAGAGAACCAAATGACTCCTAAGTCCTAACTACTACCTCTGTTTGGGATTATTAGTCCTAAGGACCAAGTTTCTAGGACCAATACACTACATAATACCCTTTCATTAATCTATGCATCAATAGTTTTACATGCATGAGAGAAGTGAGAAAACGTAAAACTTATATTGGACGAGAAAGGCTAATAAATGAGACACCACTTATAATCTCTAACAAAATAAAAAAAACTCTGAGCCTTTATAATCTCAAACAGAGGTAGTACAAATTAATGACTTGTTTTTTCATATATGCGTCCAAAAATTTGCACATGGAATTTTTAACCCAACCCAGATGTAAATCATAATACTCTTTTTGGGAGTGTATCCAAATATCTGAAATTTTCCATATACAAGCATGCAAGCATTTTATTTTGAACTTTATAGAAAACAAAACATATCATTACAGTGCTGCCAGCAGACTCAAAAACAAAAAATAAAATAAAATGGCTGTCTGAGGTACGCCTCCTAGAGACAATTGATGGTGATACAATTATACTCCCTCCTTTTCAAAATATAAGACGTTTGGTTAGACTTTTTTTCAGTGTGTAGATTCACTCCAAAACTGAGTGAATCTACATATTAAAAAAGTCTAAAGTGAATTTACACACTAAAAGAAGTCTAGATGCTCCCTCCGTTTTAAAATAGATATCTTAAATTTGTCAAAATTTAGATAAACCTATATGCTAAATAGTGTCTAGATTTATCCAAATTTTGATAAATCCGAGACATCTATTTTGGAATGAAGGGAATACATTTCTTCACAAAGTTAAAATATCTTATATTTTAAAAACGAGGGAGTACTGATAGACTGTTGCGGAAGCATTGCACCTTGCGAGGTACCTCATAGAAACAAACAAACAAACAAACAATGTTGACACGCTTAAAAAATGTCAATATTTTTGCATTCGGAAAATTGCCCTGCTACGAGGAACGAACTAGTACTACATGCAAACTTTGTTCTTCCTACCAAGAATCAAGACAGAGTGGGGGTTATGGTATCCTGGCGATGACAAGACAGAGTGGGCTGAAACGATGCTTGAAGGCCCAGATATGGACGACGTCACCGACGGTGAAGCTGCAGTCGGTGATGAAATCCATGTACCCCTCCCCTTTCACACTCGTGCCGGGGCCGCGCGACATCTTCAGCTCGATGATTCCGGCGTGGACATCCACCACCAGCACAGGCAGCCCGCCGCCGTGCTTCCTCTCCTTGCTTCTCTTCCTCTTCCTCCCCTGCTCCCGCGCAGCTGGGACGTCGTCGTCGTCCTCGTACCTCAGGTTGACGACCTGGAGCTGCTTGGCCGTGAGGATCGGGCGTAGGTTGCGCAGCACGCCCTGGGTCGGGAGACGGAACCGGCTCTGCCTCGCGTCCAGGTCGGTGGCGGTGACGGTCTTCTCGTCAACGAAGTGCACCGGCAGGTCCGCCGGGAGGTCGAGGTGCGGGAGAAGGTGCTCGCGGAGCCAGAACGGCTTGGCACGGTTGGCTTGATCGGCGGAACTCATGGCGGGCCGGCGACGTCGAACGTTGCTCGACTCAATCAATGGGATTCGCTTGGCTTTGCGATTCGGAGTGCTCGCTATTCGGCTGGCTGCTGTGTCTCTCGCTGAGTTTATAGAGTACTCTCTCTTAGTGATTATAAGTTGTATGCACCACTTTGATACGATTAAGAAAATTAATAACTCATCCTCTTAATTACTACATGCACCAATAGTTACAAATGCATGAGAGAAGATAGAAAAAAAAGAAAACATGCATTAGATGAGGGAGACTAATAAATAAGAGATCACTTATAATTTTTAACATTTTTAAAAAGCTTTTGGACCTTTAATCCCTAACAGAGGAAGTACCACCATTGCAGCGAGGACCGTGTGCGAGTTGGACTCGGAGTCGAATCAATTAATAGAGGACTCACGCGGCATAATTAAAGCATCTAATGTTTTGTTCGGAATCCGAGCTGAGTTCCTCTTCCAGCTAGTACAGTACATGGCTCAACTTGACAAGCAAGTTTGTCTAATCGCTACTCGCTCAGTGTATATTAAGAAAATATTAGACAAAATAGTTACTCCCGCCCACCCAAATTATTTGACTAAGATTTGTCTAGATTCAATTGTATATATGCATGATTTAGTATTAAATTCATCCATATCTTAACAAATTGGAGTCAAGTAATTTGGATCGAAGAGACTAATGGAGTATTTTTTTCATGAGTCTTCACCAGTATAAACGAAAGAGAAGAATGTCGATTGATGGATGGAGTGGAGGAGAAGAATGAAAATTGGAGCATTACAAGGATCTAATTAGATTTTTTTTCGAAATGGAGGGTGTGACCCCCCCTCCCCCCCCGGCTTCTGCATCAAACAGATTTGTTTTATTAAAAGACGTTCCACAAAGAACCGACAAAGAACATACATCACAAGTTTGTCCGATACCTCTGTCCACAAACAAGTGTATTTCAAGAAAATATAGACAAAATATATAGTTTTATTTTTTATGAGTCTTCACCAATATAAACAAAAGAGAAGAATGACGATTGATGAATGCAGTGGAGAAGAAGAATGAAAATTGGAGGATGAAGTGGTGAGTGATTAGGAGGAGCTAATTGCATATTTATTTACTGTGATGATAACATAGATATATATTTTAGGAAAAATTTTGAGTGTTAAATATACACCTATTCAGGGGCCGAATGAGTATATACCAGTAGCACAATCTGATCCAGTTCTATCAGACATGCGTAGGTGCGAGATTAATTATTTAAGAACACTCCTGAATCTCGGCCAATTCTTCTTATCATTAACACCTCAAAGAGCAAATCTAGTGGATGCACATTTTTCATTTCGAAAAGGCTTTCAAAGGTGTTTCATAAAAATCAAGTTGTTCACATGAAACCATCATTTTTCTGGCAAAATTTACCAAATGGTACTAGTCAACAGTTCAATCACAAAAAAATACCACATTTTACCAAAGTTTAGGCGAAAAACACTGGTTGCATATTAATCGCGAATTGACACCATTTCTGAAAAGTGGGACCCAACTGTCAGGGCCAATTAGCTGAAGTGTACCAGGTCCTGTTGTTAGAACAATTAAATAAAGAAAACATTCTAAAATAAATCCCAAAAGAGGGCGATCTCATTCACTGTTCTTATTTTGCTTGTATGGTGCTTTAATAGCATTATAAAATATGATCCCTCATTTAAAATATTAAGACAAAAATGTGTTCTTTCTTTAATATACACTGTTAAGAAAGTTTATCGTTTCGAGACACCACGTTATGATCGGGTGTGATAGAATCTATACTCGTATACAACAGGTGAGACAGTTTTACACACGCCGGTACTAAGGTTCTTACTTGCTAAGCCTAGCATGTACATACATGGCCTCGAAACATGAACCACAAGATAAAACATGAGTCATATAGTTGATGTGATGCCCATATTGATGCTCGCCTTTGAAGCTGCACCAATTCACGTGATGATCGGTCTTGATGTAGCGGATCTGGTTCATGTAATCACCAAAGCGACTCAAGGGATGTTGTTTTTAAGTGTGAGTTTAAGTAGTAATATGATTAAAGTTGAACTCAATTTATCATAAATTAAATCATAGTGAATTTGCATAGTTTATTATAGTCATTGACATCTGTTTACTACCCTATGCTTAGTTATAATTGAGATAATAGAACTATAAAATTATGAATATTTACTTTACAAACTGGTATCGTATTGTTTTGAGTGTCAATCTAAAGTTTAAGTCCTATTACAAAATTTCAGTAAATTATGTTTATTCCATGAAGTTTACTAAGTATTATTAAATAAGAGTAATAATTCCAATGTTAGTATCTAAATTATCATGTTTTCCTTCATGATACTTGATATTTAAAAGGTTGTTTTAGTATCAAAGTTATCTAGGAGTTGAAATGACTGTTTTAGAAACCATCATGTGTGAAAGATATTGCGATATCTAAAACAATGTTTTGGTTGTAATATGATAGAGTATAATTTAGCAAAATACATGTCTCATATTGTATGAGATTTTGTGAAAGTTGAAGACTCTAGGCGTCCTAATACTTCGGAAGTAACATTACACTCATGATTAACCTTTATAATATATAGTAGCTTGATCATGAAAGTTTTCATGATAAGGATAAATAAAAGATATAGGTAAAATGTTTACTATCCTAAAAGATTACTAGAATGGATTTTGAAAGAACGCCAAATATTTGATGATGATGATCCACTTCAAAGTGCAAGTCTAAAGGTATTAGTATTTGACTATACACGCTTTGATATATGTGTCATATGTATGACGCTACTATTGATGTTGTTGTATTCTTTAAAAAAAATGTTGAAAGAGAATCTGTAAAATATTTCGCAGAAAAGGAAAATGCTGGAAATGTCCAACTTAAGTATACAGATGATATACATGTTATGATTGTATTTTTTGCTTGTTAAACAATTGGTTCTTGGGTATTGGATACTGAATTTGTTGGTGTGAAGTGTCATACAGAATAACACAATTTATGAAATGCAATGACCTAAGTAACTAGCAAAAGAATATGTGATAATGTTCACCGAAAACAAATAAAGTTTTGTTGTGTTTCTCGTTAATATAAAAATCTTGCCTTCAAGATTTGTTTTAATTTGTTCAGTTATTATGAGAAGAAAGGTTGTTAAAATAACTACTGTATTCCATAGAAGATGAATGATTTACAAGTCTAGTTGGAGAAATCACTTCATAAAAACTAATGCTAAAATGTCACATGACAAATAATTGAAAGATCACTTACGAAATGACATCGCCGTTTAAATTATAATAGAAAAAATGAAGAAACTCCATGTTAATGAAATTTTGGAGTCTTTTGATTTTAATCAATTGACGCTTGTGAGACTTTCCTGGACATAATTGAAACTTCGTTCATAGGCCAAAGAGCAACAAATGACTAACTAATTGGAAATTGTGCGTGTTGATGTATATAGTCCATTATGTGTAGCCATGTGCGATGGATCTTTCAGCTTCATATGATTTCTCCGGAAATTTGAGTGAATATGTGTGTATATTTACTTAATAATAAGTAAGAAGTGTGAAATATTTGAAAATATTCAAAGATCAAGGAAGATATTTGACTTACAATTTTAGCAAAACACCTAAGATTTGAGAAATCGTTCCATGAATTTGCATTTCCTGAAACACCATAGAAGTATGTAGTGTTTGAGATATGTAATGAAACCTTGTTTGACATGGTAAGATCAAATATGTCAGTTATAAAACCGCCATTATATTTTAAGGATTAAAGCTTTAGAGACTACCACTTTTACACTGAAAAGACCATCATGATCTGTTGAAATGACACCATATGAGTTATGGCTTGGGATAAAATCCAAGTTGTCTTTGTCTTAAAATTTGGTATGCTAGGCATAAGTAAAATGTTTACAATCAAAGTAAGATACGCATGTCTTTGTAGGTTATCCCAAAGCAATATTTGGGTATTTCTCCATAACACCGAAGACAAGAGTTTGTCGCTTGGAACGTCAAATTTTTTGAGAAGGAATTTTTGTGAAAAAATAAGTGGGAGAACAATATAACTTTGATTAGGTTGATGAACCTAAGCAACATGTGCTTAAGTATCGCAGCACCGAAAAGTGTCCTGGGGGCGACCACAGTGCTCATGGTTTCCCATGGTTACAAAGGTTATGATCTCGGAAATTTGAGTTTCTATTGAACCGTGTAGATCAGGTGAAAATTAAATAGTAAGATTTGTTATTGTTTAGAAATGATGAACCGACTATATGCAAAAAAGTAATGATGGGCCCTGACTCCATAAAATAACCAGAAGTCATAAAATCTGTGATAGTTTCCATACACGAGAAACCAAGTTTTGTGAACTTGGAAGACCCTCTGGAAAGGCGTGAAGCCTATCGGTCGTATTTAGATCTATAGAAAAATATACATGGATGTTTCACATCTATGAAATAGTCAACATATTGGAAAAGAGTTTACGACAATGTTTAAGGAGTTGACTATGACAAGATTTAATCTTTCATAGCGATATTTAGTCTGAACGAATTATTATAGCAACCACTACATATAATTTTGGTATATGATAATTGAACAAAACAAAACAAAATCTTCTAATATAATAGTTACCTAGGACGTGTACATGAAACGATTCAAAGGGTTTTGTTAATTCAAAGGATGTTAAAAGGCATGCAAACTTTAATGGTTGAAGTAAGCATAGTGGAGTTGGAATCTTCACCATGATAAAACTGTTAAAAAAGTAGAATTTCATTGGAGATGATAAAGATGCTTGCATTTGCAAGAAATTAAGTGAGAGCGCTGAGACATATTTCTAATACATTACGTCTAAGACATCTTGTTGATTGGAAATGATGTATATTTTATTGACACGAGTTAAAATTTTTATTAAAATTTAATTTTAATGAAAGACTTGGGCAAAACCAGAAGGCATCAATGTCTATATGGATAGTTTGAGGCGCTAATATGGTTATGCCAGACGTACATATATGAGATATTGAATGAGTTTAATATGGAAACAACAAGAAATGTTCTTGTTGCATGGAAAGGGTTGAATTAAGATTCAAATGTATCGACACTTGGTAAGTTAATAAATATTGAAGTATTTTGACACTTGGTGAGTGAAATCACATGAATATTTTGATCAATTATATATACTGTGATATGTGCACATCCAGATATGTCATATGCTCTAAATGTTATGAGCATATACAGGAATGATTCATGAGATGATCATTTGACGATATTAAGGATATCCTTATGATCTTTGAAAGAATTAAAAATATGTTCTATTTATAGAGGAGACAAATAGTTTATTGTAAAGTGTTACATTGGTACTAGTTTTGTCACAAGATTAAGTTTATATCAATTTAGACTATAGGTGGCACAGTATAATGGAAATGAAGTTTCATGATGGATTTGGATGAGTTTCAAAGTTAAGATATTGTGACGGATACTACACTAAAAGGCTAACTATATGATTACTATAGTAGCAGCAAAAGAGGGCATTTGTGTCAAGTAGTTTGTAATCAAACTAGGTATAATTCACAACAGGCTAACACTATTAAGATATATGGTACGATAATAGTAATGACATGATTTAACCCCGAGGAACTAAAAATCATGAATTTTAGTTCTCACAAGTGGGACACAACTGACAAGTGGGACAAGTGGTTACATATTGATTCCAAATTGACACTGTTTCTGACAAGTGGGACAAGAGGGGGCCGACTCCACCTCTTTGGCATTTTTTTCTATTGGAGCTGAAGACCGGTGTGGGCAACTGTCCCCAAATTTGCTGGTACCAACGTCGACGCTCCTCAAATGTGTCAGGCACATGTACTACGGCTACGATTTGGTGTTCTAAGGAGATAAACATTAGAGCCTCTTGAGTCGCTCGTCCAGAAGGATGGGAGGCTGTGAGCAATGAAACACACTTGGGATCCGAATGATCATCCAGGCATATCCTGCATCAGCTACGCTCCTTTGGTCGCCTTCAAAACTCTAGTGGTCAAGCGAGTTCTCTCGATTATGAACCAGAGATTCTTTGACAAGATCAACACACCCATACATTTGTGTTTGCATTTGGATGACGTGGTGCGATTGAGAAAAGAAGGTGCAAGAAAATCTGCTGGCTGTTTTCCTGTGTCAATAGATTTCGCAATAAAAAGGAGAAAATAAGGAGCAAGAAGGGTAGTACTAGATTAATTTGATGTGTTTCCTATGGAAGAATAGAAGGGATTGAGTTAGGGTGATGAGCCATAACGAGCTACGTGTTATGTGTGTTTTTGTTTGAAACTGATCCTGCTACCTTTTGATCTGGATTCCCTGGAGTATATAATAAAATGGGAGGCAAGGAACACGATGACATCCTGAAAACTAATCCGCAAAAAAGACGTTAACAAAAACGCTGCCCATGACCCAGATTGGTTCTTTCTTAGCTGCATGCAAGCAAGTGAAGAGATAAGCAAATAAAGCTCAGTGGATGCATATAGTATGTCTTTTGACGGGTGCGCACCATGCATTGAGGCAAACAAATATATCTCGAGGATGCATATACTAGTATCTTTTGATGGGCCTGCACCACGAGGCAACAAAATAAAGCTCAGACATTGCGTATATGTCTTTTGACAGGTGAGCGCCATGGAGGCAAAACTAAACTAAACTCAGAAGATGCAATGCATATCTTTTGACAGGTGCGTTCCATGGAGGCAATCAGATTGGTGGTGTCGGCAAATGCAAAGTATATATAGTCGCCACGAGAATTTCGTTGTACAAGCATTCAGTTACTCCGGTTAATGGATTGTTTTTATTTTCTTTTGCTTTCGTTGAGGCTACACACTGCTTATATGATTGTGGCAGCCATACTACTTGAACAATTAAATGTTAATAAATATAAAAATCAACGGCATGTAAATGTGAAATAGCCATGAGAACTTGCGGAAAATGGCTTTAGAGGACGGATTCCATGGAGCACGTATTTTGAATTTTTTTTGAAAATCATTTTCAAGTTTCAGAAATTCCGAAATGAAATTCTAGATGTTGACAATGACGTATTCTACAATCCTAAAAAAAATTCAGCTCGGAATAGTTTGCATCCTAGCCTATACAAAATGGCAAATTCTGATAAATTTTACACTGTTCAGAGAATCTATGTCTATTTGTACCTGATTTCCAAAAAAATCTAAAAGAAATGTTGTTTCAATGTTTTATAAAAATTGAGATAAAATCATGCCCGTACTTATTACCTTGATACTTAGTCATCCAAATTTTCAAGAAAAATACGATTGTAAAAACACAAAAAAGAAGAAAATGGAACACTATATTTCTTTGAACCGTAAACATCCAGTCCTTATAGTGTTGCTAGGATAGTTTGTCTTTTTCGCACAACTTACATATTTCTGCATTTTAGTTTCAAACCTCACATGCACATATACATACATAATCTATACCGTATTTTTACTTTATTTGCTATTTTTAAATTTTTTATGTTCATAAAGGGTCCACATGCACCCATATCCACCAAATTCGCGTTCCATGTAGATGGATATATTATATTCTACATGTTACACAAAAGTGCACGGAAATAGGTGGGGCTTATGCAAATCATTTTATAGTATAATTTATGAATTTCTCAATAATCAATAAAAGGAGTTGAACACGACAATCACATATATGAATTATTGGCCTTAACTTTACATTTCAATAGACTATGGTTAAGAGTTATCCTAGTTGCGCATGTGCTGGTAGAATGGAATACAATAACTTTGTCAAGATTTTCTTCAGGAATGAAAAAGACATCATGGCAGATTTTGTTTTCATTTGAAGAAAATATTCTAATGCCTAGTTGGAAGTAGAGCTTATTCATTCAAGGCGATGGGCGAAATGAAAATTTTAATATATTCCATCACTTTTTGTGTGGAATATATCATTTTGTGTACGCCATGGTGTCAACAATACTGATGGCTCCATTGTGCTTTAATTTATTTAATTACACATGCAATAATTACCAAATACACCTATACATTTTTACGGATTAATTTACTGTTTTGAGCAATAACGTTAGGATAAAAGTAAATAATTCTACCGCCCATGTATATATTATTAATTTAGGGTTGATAGCTTGTTTGGCTCTAAAAGTGAAATGAAATCATTGTAATATTGTTATGAGTTCAATGCTTTCATATAAATTTTGTCTTTGCAACAAATTATATCCCATATTTAAAATATTCACTAATGTTTATACCCTTAAAAATTTAATTGATGACACATGCGACAAGAGCCTTTGTTGAGTCATCTTATGGCACTTGCTGTAATTTCCAATCCTTGCTTATGAGTACAAGTTATGAATTTATGCAAGCCATTTGATTGTAGATAGGAATGGAAGGGGATTACAGATGGTAGCATATACCTGGAGTAGGCAAGCCATGTCGGTCTTAGACACTTTGATCAATTGGCTTGGAACCAAGATGGCTCTCATCAGTTGGAATAGGAAAAAAATGCAAGAGTATGTATATCGATCCTTTAACGTGTGAAAGAAAGCGAGAACAACGTGTTAAACCCACATGAATTTTTGGGTGCACTATAGAAATTTGGTAGAAATTAAAGAAAGGAAATGCATGCAAAACACATATGAATTTTTCCTAGCGGTCTAACCTCATGCAAGCATTGAACATTTGTAGAAAGATTATAAGAAACTAAAGTTATTACTCCCGATACAACCTTCTACGTTCAATATTGTTCGCTACTATATATGGCCCCAACTACCTGATGTGATGGACGGTTGTTGTAATCCATTACATGTTTTAACACAGTGCTCAGAATGGAATTTTATAAAATTTGTACAAGAATTATACAATGAAAAGAGCCTTAAACGTGTGTCAGCCTTTCACTTAGAACTTTTGGCCTCTTCAAGTGTGCGATGGTGCTCCCACACGAGTTTGCACATGGTACAGCTCACATTCCTGTGCTGTACCGTTCTGGCCGTGTACCAAAGGCTAGCTCTTTATCGTTAAGTGGAGCTTGCAATATTTTACAGCACACATGTTGCCTCCCGTTTCTCTATAATATGCAGCAGCTAGCTCTCGATGATGAGTTCAGTCACTGCTGAGTGCAACCATTTCGAAACTAGAACACACCACGTTTAGTCGAAGAGAATCAAATGGCCAGCATCAGCTGTAGCAGCTGGGTGGTGGACATGGATAAGCTGCTCGACGACGCCAACGCACAGAAGGAGAAAGGGCGATGGGAGAAGCACTACATCTACAGGGTGCCGGAGTGGATGAAGACGGCCGACCCCAGTGCCTACAGCCCGCGGTTGGTGTCACTGGGGCCCTTCCACCATGGCCGCGGCGTCCTACGTCCCATGGAGGAGCACAAACGCCGGGCGATGCTGCACCTCGTCAACCGGCGGTCAAAAAAAGCGTTACAGGAGGTTGTTGCCGCCGTGGCCGAGGTGGCGGAGCCGCTGATGGAGGCGTACAAGGGCCTAAGGGAGGAAAAATCATGGCGCGGAGAGAAGCACAAAGATCGCTTTGTAGCGATGATGGTCATGGACGGCTGCTTCTTGGTGGAAGCTATGCTGTGGGAGAAGCAAGATTACGCTGCCGACGACCCTGTCTTCAGCGACCATGGCGAGCTATATGTTTGGCCAGGTATCCGCCAGGACATCATGTTGCTTGAGAATCAGCTGCCTCTTCTGCTTATAAAGACGATTCTAGCTGTTCTGTATCCTACCAAATACAAGGTGCGTACTTTCTTACCTGCAACTGCAAGACATCAAATAAATATATAGTCTAACCGTCAAGAACATTTTAGACCTGTTTCACACAAGCCATTGCATGAATATGTTTCCCAGTTTCTGTTTATCAAGTTTCGAAAATTTTGAGACTGCATTAGTATTCTGTAGTCGATAACAGGTACCCTGCAATCATCACTTATATAATCTTTTTGATTGTAAATTTACACTGGAGTTTATAATTCACGACTTGCGGTTATTTCTCCTGAAACTCGTTAACGTTTGAGCAGGTTATCCTTGACGACCTCTTGCCATGATTTGCAACCAAATTGTGTTTATTCACTATTACCACTTTTAGATAAAAAAATACTTTAAAGCAAACAAATAACTACAGAAAACTTAGTTGAAACGAACGAGACGTTTGAGTATCATTGTAAAAATGGATTTATATATAATATCTACAAACAACCCCGTGCACAAGTTTTTAACCAGCTTTACACACTTTACGGCGTGTCTAGCAGTTAGCTAATGTTTTGAGCCCAGAAAATCCATATTAATGCCGTTTTAATATATTGTTAGGGTAACACAGGAGGGGTGAACTAGCAATTTTCCAGTACCACATTTACAGTATCATTTGTATGAAAAAAGTCCCCCACCCCCACCCACCATCTTTCATTATCTATTAAGGGGAAATCCATTTTGGTGCATTTCATTTAGCCAACAAGGTTACATCATTTATTAGATAAAAGGATTAGTAAACCGGATCAAGCTTCGGTGACTTGGTGCTTCCAAGTCTCACCGTGACTTGGTGCCACCATCTATCGTTCATCTTTCATCCAACGAACCAGATTGACTCAGATTTCAAGCTAAAAAGATAAATCAGCACAGAAAATTTTGAAAAAAAATCAGTAAATCATGCAAGTTTCAATTTGTATTCTGGCGAAGTTTCATTTCATTTGGATCAAAGGTTTGTGATCAAATGGGTATTTAGTTTAACTCGTGCTCAAAAACGTAAAAAGCTATTTAATCACAAAATATTTATCCGAATGTGATCAAACATTTCCATGATTCAAAACAAGACATTTATACTTTACTGGATTTTTTTTAAAAATTTTCCGAGTAGTTTTATTTTTTTGTTTGAAATCTGAGTCGATCTAATATGTTGGATCTAAGACGGATGGTGGATAGTGACACCAAGTCACCGTGAAACTTGAAAGCACCAAGTCACTGAAGCTCTCTCCAAGTAAACCTAGGAGCCTCTACATCCCTACTTAGTAGTACTAGCTAAGAATGGTTCTGCAGCTGCCCCCCCCCCCCACCCACCCCACCCCACACCACACACACACACCCCACAAACAGCACCATCAGCTTTCATTAAGAAAGCCAAAATAACAGCAAAATTTCTTATTATAAGAAAGTAATCACATGCTAGAGAGGGTAAAACCTCCCCACTAATTAACCAAAAAAAACACAATTAGCATCTAATACAAAAACATTGAGCATACCTTCTCCTTGTCCGGTCTACAAAACCAGGTACATCCTAAACACTATGCAGATACCAGAAAAAAAACACATAGCCCAAACTTCATGTCCATTTTTTTCCAAATCCTAGGTCTTCCCTTCAGCTCAAGAAAGAGGGTAGTGTGACCCCTTATCTTTAGCCAATGAGGCTACATGTGTGTGTGGGGTGAAGCTTCTATTTCTTGTCGGCACCATGGGGCATGTTTAAGTTAATAAGTTTTTGATAATACTGAGAGAGGTGGAGAGAGGCATGGTAGTCGCGGTAAGAGGTTGGTAATGGCTTAGAGGAGTGTTGGTTGCGATGAAGACTATGCTACACAGGTCCTCCTGCGTGTACAATGTTTAGAGACTTGCAGAAGCAGTCTTGGGAAGAGAGGGTGGTAGCACGGGTGGACTGCAATTTTGGTGGTGCTCCTTAAGTACCAAGTCACAATTTATAGAGTAAAAATCCAAGGTCTAGCATTTATTATTTTTATCTGGCAATGATCATGTTGAAGGCATATTTTGGAAGCTCGGACTTTCTTCAGGGTGAAAACCCAAGATCTTCAATCGGCCAACGACAACACGGTGCATTGTTTTCTTCTTGGAGGCGATGCTTTTGGAGAGTCTCTCTTGTAGTCCGGGTGTCTTACGTGGTGGTTAGAGTGTTGTTGTTGCGAGTGTTTCATCATGGCGACAAGATATTTGTTTTATTTTTTTCTTAGTTGTGTGCATCCTTGATTTTAATAGATATCTAATTGGTGTAGAGGTTGAGTGTAATTGTTATCTTCGTGATATTAGTATAATCCCTTTATAAAAAACAAATAAATAGCATAGTCAGTCCCCACTCTCTAGGTTACTGGGCCCTAACCTTTGTTATGGTGGAAAATCTAGTTTATGTTGGTTTATGCCCAAAAGCCCACGGGTCTGTGCTTGTTGAAGCACACAGATGAAGGAAAGAGCCCTGCCTCAACATGGAAGGACGGATTGTTTCTTCGCGAGAGACGACATGGGACAGTTGGTTCTAGATCTAGTATGAAGCCGGTGGCAAGACTTATCTAGTTTAGAGCTAGATTCAGGAGTTAGAATTTGACTTGTAAACGTGTATGAGCTACCCTATCTTACATGTAAAGAACAGCTGCCGTCTCATATTTATCCGAGAGGTGGTAGCTGATTAAAATTTGACTCAAATAATGACAAACTCAATATATTTTACTTTTCTCCCTCAACCCTTGTCCGTGCTACCCATTTCTTTGTTGACTTCGCACCTAACTCTGCCCGTTGAATCGACAAATCGAGCTAAGAGCGGCAGTCTGGCTTAGTTTATCCCATACTCGCCGGAACTTCCTATAGGGTTCGTCTCGAGGAAGTGGGGCTTCAGGTCTCAAAATCGCTTAGACTGTCTTGTTTAGCTTCTAGCAGATCTCCTCCGGTGTGAGTTGCGATGCATCATCCTACGTGTGCGAGTGTAAGCTGGAACCTGTTTCAGCACAACAAATTGTTTTTAGGAGTATTGTGTACTTGGTGAATCATGTTTTTTTGCAACTTTGCTTCAGACGGTTATATTTTGTTTGAGTTTTAATAACTGCTAGAAATGATCTTAGATACGTAGAGATATTTATCCCAATTTCATGCTTCCAATGAAGCTGCAAGAACATCTAGTATTTCCGAAAAAAAGTACTACTACAATAGTTGTATCTTTAAAATCAATCTCGCGGAGGCATGTGTTTTTAAATCCATACTAATTGTTTGTGCAGAAACATCGAGCCATCAACAAATTAATCCTTGACCTTTTAAACCGCCGCCCACACAAGAAGTACACCAACAACCAGCCGGGGCTCCATCCCCTTGGCATTTTACACTCAAGCTTCACATATACTCCGTCCACAGCGGTGGCAAACAACACAAAACGGGGTGGTCAACCGATCACACGACTTTTTTCGTGTAAGTACAAATGATGCAAAAAAAATAGTATGAGACATGTACTCCCTCCGTTTCAAAATATAAGATGTTTTAGATTTGTGAAGAGAATGTATCTAGACTTGTTTTAGTGTGTAGATTTACTCTAAACATGAGTGAACCTATATACTAAAAATAGTCTAGATACATTTGCTTCACATAGCTAAAACATCTTATATTTTGAAACGGGGGTACTATTTAACAGCATATACTCCAAATGACGTGATAGGGTTGAAGTCCAGGAACCCCTGGCACCAAGAAGACCGCACAAAGTCGAACGAAGATAATACGTCCTGTGCTGAGAAGATGTGCAATGTTGAGTCGACGGACGACGATGAGGATGATGACGATGACAATAACGATGACGACGACGACGATGATGATAACACGACCTCTGCTCAGAAATGCGCGAGGCTGGAATCGATTTCAAGAAGAGCGCTACCGATAGCTTCCTCGACATCCACTATGACGAACAACGTGGCGTGCTAAGCATGCCACATCTCCGGTTCTATGGCCACACGCAGGTGATGCTCCTCAACTTCATGGCGTTCGAACGTCTGCACAGCGTCGCCGGGAATGTCGTGACGGCGTATGTCTACTTCATGGACGACATCATCGACACGGCCAAGGACGTGGAGCTGCTTAAATCTAAAGAGATCATCGACCATGAAATGGGCAGCGACAAGGAGTTGGCTATGCGCTTCAACGATATTCTGAGCTGCAATACTATCATCGACGATTCCAGCAAACTCGGCGAGGTGCGTCAAAAAGTGTACGCCCACTGCAAGAAGCCGTGGAACAAATGGCGGGCCAGCCTAATAGAAAACCACTTCAGCAACCCCTGGGTGATTATCTCGCTCGTTACAGCTGCCATCCTGCTCGTGGCAACTCTCCTGCAGACTGTGTACACAATGTTCAAACCCTAGTGTTAGAAGACCAGGCGCTATACGTACGCTGGTTATATTTATCCCCGTATTATTGTATTGAAGGTTTGTAATTTTCATCCACGAACTACTCTGTATATCAATTCTTGCTCCTTACCGCTCCTGGATTATTTAAGAAGTTTGTGTAGACTTTCTGGCACTATACAAGGAGGGTGGAGACTTCGTTTCGTGTTGATTTTTTCAATTTTCATCTCAGAAATATCTGGGTGTATTTTTGAGTATGCAGGTTTTGTTACTACTACACAATCTTTTGGAAATCCATGTTTTCAGATCTTCAGGTGTTTGTTTTTGCAATGCAGGAACAATACCTCAGCAGTTCAATGTTGCGGAAGAGGAGTGCTGAATTGTCTTCCTCTGCACCCACTTGGTCGCCACCCTAGAGCTCATGCTTTTGTCGGCCGTGTTCATGTCACTTGTATCATGAGCCTCTTCAACGTTTAGAATTTGACTTGCACACAATAAACCAACACTAACAATTAGGTAACCGAGAAGTTTTTGTGTAGGTATCTGCTATCACCATACAGTTACGGGACCGGATAGAAGATACTTACACCACATCGAGTGCCCCCCCCCCCCCCTCGAACCCATCGACCCAATTGAAGTGTGGACCTGAAAAATGCTCTAACAGGCCTATCGGTGGACCGGAATGTGGCCATTTTTTGTCTGAACACCCATTCAACCTCCCAACATTCGGGCCCTGTAAAGTTGTCCGGACATGCCTGTCAGCTAGGACGCCAGTGACCTGGCCATCATCCTATGTTGTTCCTCTCTCAAGTGCCCTAACTCCTCCCTTTTCTCACTGAGTAGATAGCATTGTCGCTCCTTTCGCCATCGCCTTCGCCCCTAACACAGTTGTAGGCCGACCGTCGCTGTTACCGCCATTATTTCAACATCTTTTGGCTAACTACGCGAGATGGATCCATCCATTTCATACCACACTGCCACCTCCACTCGTCTTTCTCGTTGGCGGTAGATCATCACCTACCATGTGCCCACCTCGGCCCTATACCCTCCCCCTCCCCCCCCCCCCCACACACACAAGGTGTCTGACCATTTGAACAGGTAGTTACATTTTGTCCATCTTTTTCGATGACATTCGATGGGTTGTTTGATTCATAGACTATTTATACCAATGAGGAGTTCATCTTCAATGAGTTTATGGATGATGAGGCTGATAAAGAAGACGATGATTAGGAAAACCATAGATCGGAGGGTCGAAGGAGTAGATGTACTGTCACAATCATCATCATGGTAGACTTTTTTTAATAGAAAATAAATCCCTAATGTCTTTGCATATGTCGTATAATTTTTTTACATTAGGGCTAGCTATTCTCTCATTTAGTTTAATATATTTTTATACTAAAGGATACTCACTGTCACAAGCTCCGGCCTGTAAAGGATACTCACGGTCAAACATGTATGCATCCAACTAAAATCTAACATTACTTTTAGTACGTGAGGGCTAACTATTCTCTCATTTAGTTTAATATATTTTGGTAAATCTAGTCATTGAAATGAAATGTGTAACCAAAATTTCCATAGAAATATACATAATTAGTTTCTGGAAAAACAAGTATTACTTTTAGTGGGATAATGGCAAGTTAAAGCATTGTTACACTTTTATACTAAACGTTTTTTCCTCATCCTAGTTTATCTTGAAAGTATATGTTGTTTCTATTTATCAGCATCATTGGGTATATTATCATAGTACTATTTTTAGATAAAACTAGCTGAAAGTGTAAGATGGTTAACCTAGAGGGGGGGGTGAATAGGTTTCTACAAAATTCTTTATAATCTTTTGCAAGTTTTAGGCTTTGCGGAATATAAGTGAGCCTAAATGCAAACTAGGTGAGGCAACCTAGATGATGTACAAGATACTTCAAGCTCGAAGGCTATCACAAGATAAGCAACACAAGTAAGAGATCGGTTAAGGAATAACCGAAGCACGCGGAGACGAAGATGTATTCCCCTGTTCACCACTTTGGGAAGGGGGCTACGTCACGTTGGAGAGGTGTGAGGTTCCACGAAGGATTCCTCACGCGCCACGAAGGCTCACCTTCTTCTCCGAGCCTATCCCACGAAGGAATAGCTCACTTACTCGTGGTAGACTTTAGGGTAGTCTCCAAACCCTCACAAACTTTCCACGGGCAAATCACAAGCGAATGCCTCCGGGCGACCCTAGCCACCTAGGGTTTCCCACAAACCCAAGAGTAACAAGCTAACTCGATGAACTCAAGGGGGAATGAACTTTGGCTTGGTGGAAACGTAGATCGGGACCTCCTCTTCCTTTCTACCAAAGGGATTTGGATTTGGTTGGGTAGAATGGGAGATCCTCAAGCTTTTGTGTTTCAACAATGGGGAGAGAGAGAGAGCTTCAAGAAATGATATGAACTGAATGCCTAACCTATTCAAGCTGGAAAAAGGGATATTTATACTCAAGGAGAAAAACTAGACGTTTTGAGCCAAAAACGCAAGGTCCGGTTTTAAGTTCGGTTGGTCCGGCCCACACACCGGACAGTCCGGTCCTGACCCGAAAACCGGATTTGAAACCAAATCGCTCTCGATACCCAGACTCGGATAGACTCGGAGTGAGAAAACCGGAGATCCCGGTTTGAGTCCGGATTTCCGATCCTGACACCGGACGGTCCGGTCTGGGAGCCGGTCCAACCGGTCTGAAAACCGGATCTGCAAAAAAGGCTCAGGTGGATAGGATTTCTTCTCTTCTCTCTTTGGTGATGGATTAGGTAGGAGAGAGAGAGGGATGTGTATATGGCTTAGGTGATCATCCCCAACAAGCTCATCGAGAGAACCCCTCTTAATAGTGTGGAGCTCCTAACCGGACTCAAATTACATGAAAAGGGAAAACTCCGGTGCGAAGCTTCGTTATCAAAATGGGGGGGTCTCCGATAACATTTCATCACAGCATTGGACTAGAACCTGTGTAAGACACTAGAAATAGCATTAGTCCACTCTAACCATGGTGTCATTGTCAACCAAAAATAGCATAGGGTAAAATACCCTTTCAATCTCCCCCTTTTTGGTTGACGATGACAAACCGAGCTAGAGTTCGCAAAGATATTATAAAAAACAAAAGACGTAGTCATAGCATAATATAAATATCCAAGGTTCACACACAAAGCACAAACTTGTTCAACAGACAGAACGAAAGTAGATAGTTCATACATAAAGCGAAAGGGAAAGCACAATGCCATAAGAAGCAATGAAGCATAAAGGGCATTGTGCTAACGGCAAACCCCGAAAACCCCAAAGAAGGAACCCGTAGATATCTAATAGAACTCTACTCTTCTCCCCCATTGGCATCGAGACACCAAAAAGGAAGAGGAGGAGAGCGATGCTAACGCAACCCAACTAGAAGAACGGCGGAGGAGGAGGGACATCTTCCTCTTCAGAGGCCTCGTCACTATCAGCAGCATCATCATTGTCCTCATCATCAACATGACCACAGCGGAGGGACCACCAGACCACTGGAGCAAACCGACCAGGAAGAACCCATAGAACATAGCATCATCAAGAGGCGGCATCTCATAGTTGACATAAGGAACAGGGGCCATCTCAGGACCATGGTGGAGGAGTGACATTACGGTCGCAAGATACTCATTGTGGCGACGTCTAGTCTCCTGGCTCAATTCCAAAGCCTTGTGACTCACATCATAGGAAGAACGGCACATCTGGAATAGCCTCTTAAAAAACTTGGCAGCACCACCCTTCGGCCTTGGGTGAGAGGAGGACTCACCAACAGGACGACGAGAACCAACCCGAGTAGAAAATGAAGGCCGAGGATCATGAGCAGCTTTGGTGCGGTGATCAGGAGGCCGCATCCCAGGGACCTCAGGAGTGTGGGCACGGAGACAGAGATTAAGCATTTCTTGTTCCTCACGCTCGCCCACCATCACACCAGGCGGCACCACCCGATTGAGCAGCTTCTGAACATATGCGCAGAAGGTGGGAGTCATCCTGTCCAAATCAGCCCGCCGCAGCTCACAGTACACAAAGTCACATCCATCAATCTTCCTCAGCCGATCCGGGTGACAATAGTACAACAAGTTGGCAAAGTACCCACGGCAGTTGGTGGAATCGCCAACACGGGGAACAAGGGACTGACGAAAGATAGTGGCCAAGGTATGATAGTAGTAATACATGCCAGTCATGCACGGAGGACTCCACTGAGAATCACTGGGGTAGCAGAAAGCAAGAGTCTCAGCAGGCTTGACCTTCTCACTGTGAATCTGAAGCCGCCTCGACCATGTAGCCCATGACATCGACCAAATCAGCATAAGTAGCTGAAAGCGCCTCGTGCCGATCATCCAAGTCATAGTGCGATCCTCATCATCATGAAAATAGGCATGCAAAAGAACCGGATGAAGTCGGGGTAATAGTCCTCCTTGAGGGCAGAGGTCGAACAGATCCATTTTCCTCAAAGCTTCATCAACATAGAAATAATCAGAGGCTGCATACATATTGAACCACTCCAGATTGAGGGCTTGAATGTGGCCACAAGGAGTGACCCGGAACTGAGTGTAAATGTGATCCCACATCATAGCCTGAGTCTCAGTCCAAAACTTCTTGTCAGATCCTTTATAGGTGCGTTGCTTGAAGCGATAGGGATTCTGCCATGGAGAGCCCCAGATCGACCAATCTCCATACCCTTCAGATTTTGACAAGGCACATCCTCAGCCTCGGCCTGAGAAGCTTGCTGCTTACCCCTGTTAGCTTTGAGTTTGATGCGCCCAGAGCGAGCGCTCCCCTCAGGCTCAAGCTGCACAGACTGAGGGGTGCGATGAGCCCGCTTGCTCCTGTTAGCTATCTCGGGCACAAACTCCTGATCAGGCACATACTCATCACTAGCAGAATCAGCGTCTTCACCCGAGGACATGGCTTCCCGTGGAGGAAAGCACCAAGGAGCCCTTGAGGAAGGAGAACACCAAAAATATCCCGAACCACCACGAGAGGAAGAAATTCCTTTGGTGAGAAGCCTCCCAAAGTCCTTCCTTACGAAAGGGTGGCCCGATTTATGGATCCTAGGGGTGGAACCACCCTAGGAGAGGAGGGGAGGGTGGGGAGGGGCGACAATGGAGGAGGAGAGGTCGGGGAAAGTGAAGTGGAACTGTGGGAGGAGGGGGGGACCAGGGAGAAGAGGGAGAAAAGAAAAAAAACAGATCTGAAGTTCGGTTTTGAGTTCGGTTGAACCGAGATCCAAACCGGACGACCCGGTCTACAGCTCGGAAAACCGGAGTAGAACCGAAAAACGGTTCAGAGACGAGATCCGGATAGACCCGGTATAGTATAACCGGACTTTCCGGTTCTGGTCCGGATATCCGACCGGCCTTGGCTATCCGGTCTGAGCGGTTCGTGGGACCAAGAACCGAACAACAGAATGTTTTTTTTGTTTTCGAGGATGGCATGTGCAATTAGAGGAAGATAGTAGGCTCCAAAAGGGTAGAGGAAGCAGGTGATCTAGGCATGCCTATTGGAAAGAATCAATTTCAACCTTACAAAGAGCAACAATAGGCATGATTCGAAGATATCAAGAACGAGAGGAAAGATCAAACTCAGAGAGCCTCAAGATGGAAACCATTGAAAAGCAAAGGAGGCTAGAAGGTTGTGGGGGATTTCTCCCCCTATGTTTAAGCACATGTGTCATGACGCCTCAAAGATAGATGCTTGGACTCATATCATGACACGAGATCAATTTATGTTGCACACATAGGTATGCATCAAACCAAGACATGGTAAGATGGCTATCCCTACATGTGCGGCGCAACTAGTCTACATAGCATGTTAAGAGCAAGAATATAGTGCAAGAAGCAAATCAATCCAAGTTTTGGGGATCTAGGATACCAAGTTCTCGCCTCAACATAACAAACCGGGCTTCATCCAAAGGCTTCGTGAAGATATCGGCCAATTGGAACATCGTACCCACATGAGTGAGATTGATATCACCATTTGCGACATGGTCACGAGGGAAGTGGTTGCGACTGTCAATATGTTTGGTGCGGCAATGTTGGACGGGGTTGTTGGCGATCTTTATCGCGCTTTCATTGTCACATAGAAGAGGCACCGTACCAAGAGACACACCATAGTCTTTCAAGGTTTGCCTCATCCATAACAATTGAGCACAACAAGATGCCGCGGATATGTATTCGGCTTCGGCGGTGGATAGGGCTGTGGAGTTTTGTTTCTTGGAAGACCAACTCACCAACGACCGGCCAATAAATTGGCAAGCCCCGGAGGTTGATTTCCGGTCAACCTTATCACCTGCCCAATCGGCATCCGAATAGCCAACAAGCTCAAAGGTTGACCCCTTTGGATACCAAAGCCCGAGAGTAGGAGTGAGAACAAGGTACCTAAAAATCCGTTTGACCGCCATCAAGTGGCACTCCTTGGGAGCGGATTGAAAACGAGCACACATTCCTACACTTAACATGATATCTGGCCTAGAAGCACAAAGGTAGAGCAAAGAACCAATCATAGAACGATATACCTTTTGATCCACGTCCTTCTCACCTACTCCAAGGCCAAGTTGTCCATTTAGAGGCATGGGTGTCTTCATGGGATTAGCCTTGGCCATCTCGAACTTATTGAGCATATCCTTAATGTACTTTTCTTGAGAGATGAAAGTGCCATGAGGAAGTTGCTTTATGATGAAGCCTAGAAAGAACTTCAACTCCCCCATCATGGACATCCTAAATTTCATAGTCATCAACTCGGCAAAAGCTTTGTTATGAGATTCGTTAGTTCCACCAAAGATAATATCAACAACATATATTTGAACAATAAATAAGCCACCCCCTTTAACCCGTTTGGTGAAAAGGGTGGAATCGACCTTACCCACGCTAAACCCATCCATGAGTAGAAAATCCCTAAGGTGCTCATACCAAGCACGAGGAGCATGCTTTAGTCCGTAGAGAGCCTTATGGAGAAGATACACATGGTTGGGATAGCGTGTGTTTCAAACCCGGGGTTGAGCTACATATGCAACCTCTTTCAAGGGACCATTAAGAAAAGCACTTTTCACATCCATTTGATAAAGCTTGAAGTTATGGAAAGATGCATAAGCAAGAGACGAATAGCTTCAAGGCGAGCAGCAGGCGCAAAGGTGTCCTCATAGTCAATACCTTCTATTTGGGCATACCCTTGCGCCCACTAACCTTGCTTTGTTCCTCGTGACCCGTTCTCTCATCTTGCTTGTTTTTGAACACCCACTTGGTCCCAATAACATTGATGCGATGATCTTTAGGCCTCTCCACAAGAGACCATACTTCATTGCGGGTGAAACACTCGAGTTCTTCTTGCATGGCAATGACCCAATCCGGATCCTCCAAAGCCTCATGTACCTTAAGGGGCTCGAAGTTGGACACAAAAGCATGGTTCCCACAAAAGGTTGTGAGGTTCTTCTTCCTCGCACGGGTCTCGATCCCTCTTGATATGCTTCCAAGGATATTGTTGACTTGAAGACCACTTGCAATGGAGGCGGCCTTAATCTTCCGAATTGTGCCTTCATGATCAACAAATTCATCTTTTGAGGGGCCTTGATCGTTGACACCATCTTGAGCTTGGCCTTGAGATGGAGGTTGATCTTCTACTTGGTCTTGCTCGAAGGTTTGAGGGCTTGGTTCTTGTTCTTCGGTTTGCAAGGCATCATGAGAGAGATGTTGATCTTGTGATGCATTTGATGGCTCAACTTGGATAGAGCTTGGCTCTTCTTGAGTTGAGCTTGATTCTCCCCCATCATCTTGTTGAACATGAATGTGAGACTCAGTAGGCAAGATGTGCCCAATACCCATCAACTTGATGACTTGAGAAGAATCACCATCTCCTACATCACGAGAAGAAACTTGCCCCTCATGGGGACCATTATTCTCCAAAAACTCCACGTCACAAGATACTTCAACACAACCATTAGTCTTGTTGTAGTATCTATAGGCATGAGAGTTTTCCGCATAACCAACAAAAATACCCTCTATAGTTCTAGATTCGAATTTACCGAGCTTTTCCTTTTTGTTCTTGACGAGACACTTGCACCCAAAGACACGGAAGTAGTTGACATTGGGTTTCTTACTTGTGAGAATCTCATATGGAGTCATGTTAAAGGGAGCACGGAGGAAGAGCCGATTCGTGTAGTGGACCGCGGTAGCAATAGCTTCTCCCCAAAAATTGTGAGGAGACTTGAATTCACTCAACATTGTTCTCGCCATCTCAATGATTGTCCGGTTCTTCCTTTCAACAACACCATTTTGTTGAGGGGTATAAGGAGCTGAGAATTCATGCTTGATCCCCTCATCTTCAACAAATTCTTGCATGGTGTAATTCTTGAACTCGGTGCCGTTGTCGGTTCTAATAGTCTTGATCTCCACACCATGA
Organism: Avena insularis; assembly: GCA_023614405.1. Taxonomy (NCBI): domain Eukaryota; kingdom Viridiplantae; phylum Streptophyta; class Magnoliopsida; order Poales; family Poaceae; genus Avena; species Avena insularis. The sequence continues at coordinate 345,201,636 of CM042685.1, read as the reverse complement.
GTGCGTTGAGCTTGGTTGGCAAAGATCATGAATTCCTTGAAAGTCTCATCCTTCGTCTTGAGAAGAAAGACCCAAGTATACCTTGAGTAATCATCAACAATGACAAGACCATATCTTCTTCCTCCAAGAGAGTCATATGTCGAAGGCCTGAAGAGATCCATATGGAGCAATTCCAAGGGTCTTGACGTGGCCACCTTGGTAACTGAAGGATGATGCTTTCCAATTTGCTTCCCTGAAATGCAAGCACTACACACACGATCTTTCTCAAAGGAGATACCGGTTAGTCCAATAATATGTTCACCTTTTAGGAGGAGATTGAGATTTCTCATGTTGACATGGCCTAGGCGACGATGCCAAAGCCATCCCTTGTCAGCCTTGGCCATTAGACATGTAGGAAGAGATTGACTCTCTTTCGAGAGGTCGACCACATAAAGGTCGTCTTCCACGTGTCCAATGAGAACCAAGCTGAGATCATCACCCCTAAAGACCTTCACAAAAGTTCTAGAGAAATAGGAGTCATAGCCGGCATCCGCGAGATGTTTAATAGAAAGCAAGTTGTAACCAAGGTTTTCAACATGTAGGGCCAGTCTCAAGAGTCAAGACCTTGGAAATTACCAACTTACCATAACCAAGAACCTTTCCTTTTGAGTTATCTCCAAAAGTGATGCTTGACGTTGAGTTGACATCGTGAATGAATTGGTCAAGCCCACTCCTACTCCGGTCATGTGATTGGTCCATCCACTATCAAACACCCATTTTGATCCACAGGAGGCATAACCCTACAAAATCAATTCTTTGATTTAGGAACCCATTGAGTAATGGGTCCCCTAGCATTAGCAACAAGATCCTTAGGTACCCAAATTGAGTACCACCTATAAGCATAACCATTTCGAGGGCCAACATATTTGGCATACACATTTCCTTGACTGCCCTTACATAGCACATAGGAAGGATTAGACTCTCCCGCAAACTTGTGATTGGGATTGCCCCTCATGGCTCCCCCATTCACCACATTCCTTTTGACCCGGTCAACCACTTTGTCACCTTCCTTCACAAAGGTTATCTTCTTCGGTGGAATGGCATTGCTCGTGTTGTTCTTTGGATCAAAACCGACACCTTCCTTGGAAACTCTCGTCTTTTGACGGGACAAAATCTCATCTAGGATCTTTCCCTTGGAGATAGGTGCACGACGCTCTTTCTCAAGTTGCTCTTTCAACTTCTTATTTTCCTCAGTGAGGTGGGCTTGATCAAAGGTATAGTTAGAGGTACAAGAATCATTTTCAACTATAATTGGATCCTTCAATGCACCAAGAGCTTTCTCATAGGACACCCGAAGTTGATCATGGTTCTCTCCAAGTTTTATGAGCTCACGCTTGACAAGCAAACTAGCCTTCTCAAGGTGCTCAAGGTCCTTGGTAAGAGAAGCATGAGCAACTTCAAGCTCTTTCTTTGAGACATCGAGCTCTTGAGACAATGAGTTAGCCCTATCAATAGTGTCCATGTCTTTTGCTTTATCAATTTCAAAGATTTCAATTTGTAGTTTAAGAAAAGAGTTGGTATTCTTTTCCTCACAAAGCTCTTGCTTAAGAAGATTGAATCTTCGTTTCTCATCATCAATATGAGATTCCAAGCTATCAATGGTCTCATCGCATGAGCTAACAAGTTCCATTAATTGCTTGACTCTAGCACGAGCAATGGGAGGAAGAGACTTCATGATAGCATACATTTCTTTTATATATTCTTTTCCAAATTCATCATTATCACTATCATTATCATGGTCACTCTCAAGATCATCCAAGACACTAGATAGGGATGGAGGAGAGACAATTACCTTGGAGCTTCTTGCCATAAGACAAGAACCGGTGATCTTGGGAATAGGAGAACTCTCGATGTAGTCCTTGGAGTAGTCGTAGGTGAGAGGTGAACTGGATTCGACATATGCCAAACCAGTCACACCCACCACTTTATCCTTATCCCCACACTCCACGTCGGACTCGTCCTTGGAGCTCCTTGCCATGAGGCAAGTGGCAGTGACCTTGGGGTTAGGAGAGTCGTCAGTGTAGTCCTTGGTGTAGTCATAGGTGAAGAGGGACCCGGGTTTGGCAAAGGCCAAACCGGCCACTCCAACCACCTTCTCTTCATCCTCTTCCTCATTGTCGGATATGTATTCTTGGCCTAGGAAGCCCTTACCATCACGCCTATTGTTCCTCTTGTATCTTTCATTGATGGGGTTGGGCTTTAATCTTGGTTTGGCACCTTCTTCATATTTAGGCTTGTCAAGCCTCTTCTCATAAGGACACTTGTCGGCAAAATGGGTTGCCTCATCACAATTGTAGCACGTCCTCTTCTTCTCACTTGATCCCATTGAGTTTTTCCTTCTTCGGAACTTCATGTTCTTGGTGAAGAGAGCAAGTTGAGAGAGCATATCATCAACTCCATCACCATCGCTATCTTCATCACTAGCAACATCTTCTTGCACTTGCTTGGCCTTCAAAGCTAGGGAGTGGGAAGACCCGATAGCACGGTTGATCTCCTTGATCTTTTGCCCTTCATCCTCCAAGTTATTCGTGGCAACTAGATAAGAGACTAGATCATCAGGAGTGAATTGATTAGCTCTATCGAGGAGTTGCAAGTTCAAGGCAAGCTTCTTGTCGGTGACTGCGATCATGGAGACAATCTTGGACTTGATAAGTTCATCATTCAAATTGAATCCATCATCATACTTCTCACACCCTAGGCCACCAATCTTCACGCGGAGGGCAACGAGTCTCTTGTATGCTTCAGCGATAGTTTCACCATCATGGTTCATGAACATGTTCATCTCAGACTTGGCAGCTTCATACTTGGACTTTTGGATAAGAGAGGTTCCCTCTTGGAGAATGACAATCCTATCCCAAAGATCCTTTGCGGTGGGGATGTCGCTGACTTGATCATGGAGAGTGCGATGAATGACACTCCTTATCTTGTCACAAGCCGTTGCATTTAGTTGACGGTCGTAGTACTCCCCTGGGGTGAGGTTGTTGGGATCATGAGGGTGGAAGCCGGTGCATACAATCTCCCAAAGCTCAACGCTGCAGCTGCGAAGATGAGATTCCATAGAAGCTTTCCAATGAGAGAAGTGAGTTCCATCATAATGAGGTGCAGGGCCCGAACCATTAATATGAGGCATGATGTTCTTTTGCTTAGGATAAACATAAGGGAATTGATTAGGGGGAGTGGAAGTTTTTGACGAGCCGCCCTCATGAGCGGACTCGGCATCCTTATCCTTCTCGATGTCCATTGGTCTCCCTTGAGGTACTACCAATGGATTACCAAGAAAAGCCCCATCGCCAATGTCCTTAAGTTGTCCTTCTAGGTAACTCATTCGAACAAGGAGATCGGAATCCGCCTTGGCCTTTTCAAGGGCACTCTTGGCTAAGAGTTCACGAAGCTCCTTGACCGAATAAGTTTTTTCCTCCTCATCATCGGAGAAAACCATCTTTCCTCTTAGGCGGTAAAGCCCTTAAAAGAGCCCTTGGCTCTGATATCAATTGAAAGTGTAAGATGGTTAACCTAGAGGGGGTGAATAGGTTTCTACAAAATTCTTTATAATCTTTTGCAAGTTTTAGGCTTTGCGGAATATAAGTGAGCCTAAATGCAAACTAGGTGAGGCAACCTAGATGATGTACAAGATACTTCAAGCTCGAAGGCTATCACAAGATAAGCAACACAAGTAAGAGATCGGTTAAGGAATAACCGAAGCACGCGGAGACGAAGATGTATTCCCGTGTTCACCACCTTTGGGAAGGGGGCTACGTCACGTTGGAGAGGTGTGAGGTTCCACGAAGGATTCCTCACGCGCCACGAAGGCTCACCTTCTTCTCCGAGCCTATCCCACGAAGGAATAGCTCACTTACTCGTGGTAGACTTTAGGGTAGTCTCCAAACCCTCACAAACTTTCCACGGGGCAAATCACAAGCCGAATGCCTCCGGGCGACCCTAGCCACCTAGGGTTTCCCACAAACCCAAGAGTAACAAGCTAACTCGATGAACTCAAGGGGGAATGAACTTTGGCTTGGTGGAAACGTAGATCGGGACCTCCTCTTCCTTTCTACCAAAGGGATTTGGATTTGGTTGGGTAGAATGGGAGATCCTCAAGCTTTTGTGTTTCAACAATGGGGAGAGAGAGAGAGCTTCAAGAAATGATATGAACTGAATGCCTAACCTATTCAAGCTGGAAGAAGGGATATTTATACTCAAGGAGAAAAACTAGCCGTTTTGAGCCAAAAACGCAAGGTCCGGTTTTAAGTTTGGTTGGTCCGGCCCACACACCGGACAGTCCGGTCCACAGCCCGGAAAACCGGACTGAAACCGAAACTGCTCTCGCACCCTGCACTGGATAGACTCGAGTGAGAAAACCGAGATCCCGGTTTGAGTCCGGATTTCGATCTCGACACCGGACGGTCTGCAGAGCCGGTCCAACCGGTCTGAAAACCGGATCTGCAAAAAAGGCTCAGGTGGATAGGATTTCTTCTCTTCTCTCTTTGGTGATGGATTAGGTAGGAGAGAGAGAGAGGGATGTGTATATGGCTTAGGTGATCATCCCCAACAAGCTCATCGAGAGAACCCCTCTTAATAGTGCGGAGCTCCTAACCGGACTCAAATTACATGAAAAGGGAAAACTCCGGTACGAAGCTTCGTTATCAAAATGGGGGGGGGGGTCTCCGATAACATTTCATCACAGCATTGGACTAGAACCTGTGTAAGACACTAGAAATAGCATTAGTCCACTCTAACCATGGTGTCATTGTCAACCAAAAATAGCATAGGGTAAAATACCCTTTCACTAGCTCAATTGATGATTTAGATACGTCGTATGTATGTTTAATATACATATTTTTCATAACATTTTGGTTACAAATACATTTTGTAGTGCTTAGTTAAAACTGCAATGGATTTTTGTTAATCTAGGCAAACTAGCATTTTTTACATAATGATGTGTTTGTATGTTATATTCTGTAGTGTTTTTCAATGTGTACAAAATTTGTAGAGTGTATAATGTAGCGAATAACTTGAGTGAGGTTTCTAGAATACATAACTATCAAGTATTGGTAATTCTAGATTGTAACCGGTGGCGGATCTACATGTACCCAAGGGGGGCGCACAAGACACCGGATGAAAATAATTTTCTTTGTAAAACAACAAATTGTCACCATGTGTACACCCCTGAAAAAAATAATTTTTATCCGGTGTGGCATCCGTATGCACCCTGGTGTTGAATGTTGTAGCTCCGCCACTGATTGTAATGTGTTCTCGCTTGGTAAAAGGTGCTTCGTGCACATGTTAGTTAATTATAATTGCCCAAGTAGCGTCTTAAAAACTCATCAACCGACCGCTTACGGTGCTAGCATTTGACGCAATTCTATGTGTGGACGAAATCATCAGTACAACCTGACTGGACGAGTAACCCTCACCTTGCCGCGCTTTTCCTTTAGAAAAAGTGAACAAGAGTAAGAACAATAGTAGAGTGAATTGTTGGCTATAAGCAATATCATTGTTATTTTTAGTCAATCTTATAGTCATCATGTATAATAGGTTGGTATAAATGTATACCCCACTTTGCACTCTTACATAGTGTTGGGAGCACGTGTTGCAGCTAAACTCTTAACCAAGAGCTCATTTTTTTTCTCTCTCCCGCAATAATAGTACTTTTTCCGACCTATATTAGTTGACTTCAAGTTATCAAAATTTGGATGAACCTGTATACTAAATAGTGTCTAGATTCATTTAAATTTAGACAAATTTGAGTCGACTAATATGGGTCAGAGAGAGTAGTACTATTGCTTAGTTGGATAAAAGAGAAGGTGAATTCTGTAGCACGAACTGCTATACACTACGTGAATTATGTATTAATAAATTACTTTCTTACTCCCTCCGTTTCAAAGAGTAAATCTTGGTCTACTCATGTTCTTAGACTCGAGCATCAAACGATGATCCTCCGCAGAAGTGTATGGCGGTGGGGAATCATGCGGGTCGTTGATTAATAAGTCCACCAGCCGATCTCACTAACGGACTGGTGTCTATATATGGTGCTCGATCGATCGAGCCGCAAATTCCTCTGTCTTTTTTTGTTTTTTCCGAAATTCCTCGGTCTGACGCGAACTGAACCTGACGTGAAGAGAAACCAACGACCGTGCTCCAACGTTCGCGTCCAGCTTCTGGTTATTGTTTCTCTGTGTGATGGATCTATCAAGCCTGGTCGATCAACGATCACACAGATCGTTGCACCGTAATATCTCTGAACATACAAAGGCTAATCAAATCCTTATCGTGCGTGCAATAAATAGTCACGATCCGTGTGTACCCCCCTCTTTCATTTTCCGGTGTTCAGAGGCAGCTCTGGTTGGTCGTCTCATTCCTTCTAGCAACCACGTAAAAGCCCTAAATCAGCATGCTCTTCAGTTTGGGGAAATAAAATTACTCCCTCCGACCCATATTATTTGACTTGGATTTGTCAAAATTTGGATAAACATATATAAAATAGCGTCTAGATTCATTCAAATCTAGACAAATTTGAGGCAACTAATATGGGTCGAAGGGAGTACTAAGATGAATAGACAAGAACATTCTGGAGAATTATTTTCTAGGGTTTAAATTAACCTCAATCGCAGGCCTATTAGCTCAGCTGGTTAGAGCGTCGTGCTAATAACGCGAAGGTCGCAGGTTCGAGACCTGCATGGGCCATTTTTTTTAACTCTATTTTGTTTTTGAATAGAACTCTGCATGGCCTATCTGGCAACATATGGGAAACAAAATGTACGGGTTTCGCCTAGATTCGGAATGGGGATCTTCAGCTTGCTGGCTGACATGAAAACTCTATGCAACTGGTATCCACAAACATGACATGTTCCTTTCTTGAACCGTTCGGCTACGTAGACAGAGCTGGCGGCATCAGCATCGCAGATTGATTTGATACAGCAAACAGATATCTCTTATGCAAAGTGTTCGAGAAGTGCAAAGTGTTTTCTCCTATTTTTCTGCCTGTCTCAAGCATGCCTAATGATATTTCCTTCTCTTTTATTCAACATAGCATGGTGTTCATTGTCTTGGAAACGATGGAAATAACCGGCTCCTCTTTTTTTTTGCTTCATACATATCTATCCCAGACAACCAAGATAAAACCGGGCCAACAAGATCTCTCATGCCCAATGTGCGGGGATGCGTATGTAAGGGCGGTGCAGGATGGTGCACAGCGGCTATATTGGCACGGGAGAAGTAGACTGCGGCTGGGATGGATAGGGCGCGACATAGGTGAGTGGAAAGAAACGACGGCTAAAGGGGGAGGGATGGGTTGTAAGTTAGCGTATCACTAGCGGGCTGACCCGGATATCGAAGGTGTCCGAAATGGTCTGTTTGGGTCGACCCACTGACATAAGATGACAACTGTACAACCTGGGCAAGGTTTCGTTGGGGTGCCCTAGTGGCTCAAACCATTCCAGCCAGACACGTCCAGTCTGGCCAGTTTTTCTCTCATTTCAACCAAATTGGCAACATAAGGATGACAACAAAATTAGAAAAAATGGCAATAAATTACCACCAATTAATAAATAACCATGTTCACATGTCATAGTACCAAATCATAGTGCAAATAAACACAACACAAGCTTTATAGAAAAATACACAAAATAGATGGATCATCGATGATATCACACTTGAAGGTCACGGATGTCGTTTTGTTTCTTCTCAAACCAAGCCCTTTGAACTGGATCCAAGATGGTCAAGTTCATCATCATGATCTTGGCCCCCTTGGCCATGAGCTTGACCTTGGTCTCAATGGCTCTTGATCGGGCATTGGCCTCTTCCACCTCAAGAGCTTGCTTTGTGAGGTCAATGAAGCATCCAATGGTGGCATGTTTCTCGCTCCTTGGGGAGCCTCTCCTTCCTCTTGGCATTTGCCTACTCCTTCTTAGTAACCAGTCCTTTTAATGTCTCTTACAATGCAAGTGATGTGGCTTGGCGGTTGAGATCTTGCATGTTGACCTTGTGGCCCATTGATCAAACGGCATGACCATTGTGCAGGCTACCCGTGCTTGGTCCATCATCCTGAAGATTGATGACCGATCTATCACTCCCATGCTTCCGTGAGCCATCGACACTCTTTTCAAAGAGGTCAAAGCTTTTTTCCCATTTTGGACATTTCTTTATCATCATCCAACAATGTGGCAACGTGAATGTCTTATTGTCGTATTTCTCTTTGAAGTACTCCATTGCTTGGGTCACCTATACAAAAGTATGAGAATCCACAACATATGTTGTATTCAATGTATATGAACCAAAATAGACAAGCTATGTGTGTGAACCAAAATGATCAATACATTAACATGTATCCAGTGCCATTGTCATTCATGGCCCGACCTTGGAGATGCTCTTAGGCACCACAAAACTTGTAGCACTCTGCATTGATGAAATCCAATCTAAAGAGAGGGTTCATTTCAATCATTGTGGATGCGGTAGGGGTTGAACTTATAGCGCTAATGGTAGTATTTGAAGATTCTTCGCCAATATGTCGATCCTTTTTGCTTGGCACCGCTAATTGGATCTTGTCCAATTATCATCCAAGACTCACAAAAGATCTTGTCCTCCTTCACACTGTAGCCTTCGGTCCTTTGGTTCTTCCTCTTTTGTGTTGCGCTATTGGTAGGCTCGGCTTTATCGCCACCATCACATTCTCCCACGTACTCCTCTCCAACGTCATTGGTAGCCTGGGCATCATGCCTAAACAATGGCTCACCCACAATGTCATATGCACTTTGGTCAATGTCATCGCCAGGTTCGTCCTCCATGGATGTGGCCTCGTTGATGATCTGGTGAAATACATCCTCGTCATCCTCCTCGTAGATACCGAGAGAGGTATCTTGGAACAGGATACAGGGCGCCAGCATGTTTGCCGTGGGGATCCTGTGTTGTCCCTTGCCAAGGTCATGCGTCATTGAACCGGTCCCTAGGGTGCGGTTCAGGTCGATGGAGATATCCTCCGGCATCGTCGTCACATCCGACGATGTCGATCGAGAATCACTGATATAGGAGCATGTTGGAGATATGCCCAAGAGGCAATAATAAAGTGGTTATTATCATATCTTCATATTTATGATAAATGTTTACATACCATGCTATAATTGTATTAACAGGAAACATTAATACTTGTGTGATTTGTAAACATAAAAGAGTCCCTAGTAAAAGCCTCTTGTTAAACTAGCTTGTTGGTTAATATATGATCATTGTTTCCTGATCATGAACATAGAGATGTTATTAACAACAGGGTCATATCATTAGGAGAATGATGTGATGGACATACTCCTATAGATAAGCGTAGCATAAAGATCAAGTCATTTCAATAGTTCAATTGCTATATGCTTTCTGATACATAGTAACCTAATTCCTTCGACCATGAGATCATGCATATCACCTTTACCGGATGGATGCTTTGATGTCATCAAACACCACACCGTAACAGGGTGGCTATAAAAGTGGCATTGAGTGTTCGGAAAGTATTGGTTGAAACACATGGATCAAGAGTGGGATTTGTCCATCCATATGACGGATAGATATACTCTGGGCCCTCTCGGTGAAATGTCATCCAATTAGCTTGCAAGCATGTGACTGGCTCACAAGGGATCACATATCACGGGAACGAGAAAAGAGTACTTATCGGTAACGAGGTTGAACTAGGTATGCAGAGATACCGACGATCATAACCTCGGATAAGTAAACTATCGTGAGACAAAGGGAAATTGGTATCGTATGTAAGTGGTTCATTCGATCGCAAAGTAATCGTAGAAATATGTGGGAGCCATATGAATTTCCAGATTCCTCTATTGGTTATTGATCGGAGAAGTGTCTCGATCATGTCCGCATAATTCACGAACCGTAGGGAGACACACTTAAGGATTCGACGTTGTTTTGAGTAGTTATGGTATTATGAGAAAGAGACCGAATGTTGTTCGAGTCTCGGATGGGATCCGGATATCACGAGGAGATCCGGAATGGTCCGAGAATAAGATTCATATTTGGAAAGTTCCGTTTCGTATTTGTGTAATGGTTGCGTTGTTTTCATCGGGAACATTCTAGAAGGTCCCGGAATGTCCGGCACTCCGGGGGGAAGGGTACATGAATGTGTCATTGTAAGTTGGAATGATTGCATCATGTACTAAGTGTTCTTTCTGTCCCAAATAAAGGATTAAATTAAATCCTAAATTGAAAAGTCAAATGGCTAGTTTGAAAGTCAAACGGCAATTTTGGGAAGTGGGAAAAGAGGAGGAGGTGAAGCCGAGTTGGGAGGGAGGAGTCCTCCAAGCCGGGCGCCCACCCAAGCCGAGTTGGGGAGGGACTCCACTCCCTCCCCTTGGCCGGCCAGCCCCTCCCACCTATATAAGGAGGGGCAGGGCTCCCTCCTAGCACACACAAGTTTCCACCTCTAGATCTCCGGTTTAGAGCCGTTTTGGTTTAGAGCTTCTAATTGCTTTAGCCAGCGGTTTAGAGCCTTCTAATTGGTTTAGAGCCTTCTAATTGGTGTGTCTAATTACTAGACCACTAATAGCCTCTCTCATAAGCTCCACCATACTCGCACCGGCTTAAGGCGAAGCCCTGCGGGATCTCCCCTCTACTTAGGTACCACGCCAGTTGTCCCGAATCGCGAGGAGAGTGCTACAACCTCCGCTGCCTGCTGGAACAAGGGAGAGGAAGGTCTTCACGAGTACCGAACGTGTGACCGATCAAGGAGAGCGCTGCGAACGTGGCGCTGAAGGATCGTCACGTGATCTTGAGATCGGAAAGAGTACGAATACATCCCCCACGAGAATCTTCTCTGGTTAAAACGCTTTGTAATCTTCGAGGGTGAGTTCCTCTATCGACTCGTTGCTACAATCTAGTAGATAGATCTTGGCTTGTTTGTTTGTATGCGATAGAAATTTTTATTTTCCATGCTACGAACCCCTACAAGTGGTATCGAGCCGTGTCTATATGTAGATCTCACAGACGAGTAGAACACAATGGTCATTGTGGGCATTGATGCTTTTATTGTAGATTGCTTTTGTGTACTTTGCATCTAGCGGTATGTTGGGATGAAGCCCGGCTAACCTTACATGACATCGTTCATGAGACTTGCTCCACGCTTGACATGCAACTTGTATTGCATAAGTGGCTCGGGTGCTGCTTTCTCCTAGCATAGTTAAGATCCAATTTACAACGGGTAATCAACAATGCTAGTATCAATGTTGTGGTTCTTGTTCGTAAGTTAGAGCGACACTTATTGAAAGCCCCAAACCACGTAAAATATGCAAAGAAAGTAGAGGCGTCTAACTTTGTTTTGCAGGTGTGTGATGATGTGATATGGCCATGATTGTGATTATAAATGATGTATGCAATGTTCCTTATTCTAAGTTGGCAACCCGAATGAGCCATATGGTTGTCTTTAATTTCTGTTAAGACCTGCGTGTCTATTCAAAGTAGTTGTAATAGTTGAAGCTGGTGGACGACAACCATGAAGAAGCGTCATTGACCTTGATGCTATGCCGGTGATGATGGAGATCATGTTCGTGCTTGAAGATGGAGATCGAAAGCACAAAGAAGAAAGGCCATATCATATCACATATTATGAATTGACTGTGATGTTAATCCTTTATGCATCTTGTATTGCTTAGTAGACGATGGTAGCATTATAAGATGATCCCTCATGCACATAAATTTCAAGTTCTAAAGTGTTCACCCTTAGTATGCACCGTTGCCAAAGCTTGCTGCTTCGAAGCACCACGTGATGATCGGGTGTCTTTGATTTCGCGGGTGAATACAACGTAAGCAAGCCAGATTTTCTTATGCGGTAGCTAAGGTTTGATCTTGACGAGCCTAGCATGTACAGACATGGCCTCAGGAACACGGATTACCGAAAGGTAGAGCATGAGTCATATAGTAGATATGATGAACATGTTGATTGTTCGCCATTGAAACTATATCAACTCTCGTGATGATCGGTTTTGATGTGGTGGATTTGGTTCATGTGATCACTAAAACAATGTGAGGGATGTTGTTTTAAGTGGGAGTTCACCTAGATTAATTTAATTATTAATTAGAACTCAATTTATCATAAACTAAAATCAAAGTGAATTTGCATAGTTGTTGTAGTCATTGGCATCCGTTTACCACCTTGCGCTTAGTTTTAATTGAGATGATAGAACTATAGAATTCTGGTTAGTTACTTTACGAACTGGTATCGTATTGTTTTGAAGTGTTAATCTAAAATTTAAAAGTCCTATTGCAAACTTTCAGTAAGTTCCGGTTACTCCATAAAGTTTAATAATTAGTATTAAAACAAGAGTGACAATTCCAAGTGTTAGTGTTTGAGTATCATGTTTGTCTCCATGATTCTTGATATTCAAAAGATTCTCTTAATATCAAGGTTATCTAGGATCTGAAAGAGTTGTTTGTAAAACCATGATGTGTGGAAGATATTGTGATATCTGAAACAAAGTTTTTGTTGCAACATGATAAAGTATAATATGGCAAAGTTCATGTTCTCATATTTGGATGAGAATTTGCAAAAGGTTGGAGACACTAGTTGTCCTAATCTTCCAAAAGGTTTTGGAGAGCAACATTATACTCGCGATTCACCGTTACAAGCTTAAAGTAGCTAGATCATGGATAAGTCCATGATAAGGGTGAATATTTGATGTAGGTAAAATGTTTACTACACCAAGAGATTACTAAAGAAAGGAATTTGAAAGAACACCAAATATTTGATAATGGTGATCTACTTCAAAGTGCAAGTTCAAAGACATTGGTATTTAACTATACACGCTTTGGACTATGTGTCATAAGTATGACTCCACTATTGATGTTGATAGATTCTTTCAAGCGAAAAGGAAATCTTGAAAGAGAATCTCATAAGTATATGGCAGAAAAGAAAAGACTAGAATTGTTCAGTTTAAGTATATAGATGATATATGTGTTATGGCTATATTCTTTGCTTATTAAACAATGTGGTTCTTAAGTATTTGATACTGAATTTGTTGGTGTGAATCGTCATACGAAACAACACAATTCATGAACTACAATGGCCTAAGTAACTAGCAAAAGAATAGGTGATGATGTTCATCGAGAACAAATAAAGGGTTATTTTGTTGCTCGTTAAACATCAACGCTTGCCTTCAAGATTTGTTTTATCAGGTATTATGAGAACAAAAGGGTTGTTCAAATAATTGCCGTAATCCATAAAAGATGGATGATTCACAAATCTCGTTGGAGAAATCACATCCATAAAACTAGTGCTAAAATTGTCGAAAGACAAATTGATTGAAAGATCACTTAGGAAGTGACATCGCCGTTTAAATTATATTGGAAAGAAAACATGAAGAAACACCATGTGGATGGAATTTTGGAGTCTTTTGATTTTTGATCAAATGACGTTTGTGAAACTTTCCTAGAGATAATTAAAACTTCGTTCATAGGCCAAAAGGAGCGAAAGACTAGCTTATTGGAACTTGTGCATATTGTTATACGAACTCCATTATGTGTAGTCAAGAGCGATGGATTTCAACTTCATATGCTTTCTCCGAAAATTTGAGTGAATATATGAATATTTACTTAATAAGGATGAAGTATGAAATATTTGAAAAGTTCAAAGACTTTCAAGATGAAGTGCAAAATCATTGTAACAAGAATATGAATAGTTTATGATAAGATCATAAAGGAAGATATTTGAATTACAAGTTTAGCATAATACCTAAGATTTAAGGAATCGTTCTGTGGATTTGCATTTCCCGAAACACCATAAGAGTATGGAGCGTTCGAGATATGTAATTAAAACCTTGTTTGACATGGTAAGATCAAATGTGTAATTCATAGAACTGCCATTATATTTTAAAGATTAAAAGCTTTGGAGATTACCGCTTTTCCACTGAAAAGAGCTCCATCATAATCCGCTGAAATGACACCATATAAAGTTATGGTTTGGGATAAAACCCAAGTAGTCCTTTCTTAAAACATTGGTATGCTATGCATAAGAAAGATGTGTGCAACCAAAGTCGGATAAACCTGTCTTTGTATAAATGTTAAGTATTCCTCCATAAACACCGGAGACAAAAGTGTTTGTCGCTTAGAACGTCAAGTTTCTTTGAGAAGGAATTTTTCGTGAAAAGTTAAGTGGGAGGACAATAGAACTTTGATAAGGTTAAAGGAACCTTAGCTATATGTGCAAAGTTGAAAGACCGAAAAGTGTTCTGGAGGCAACAACAATGCTCATGGCTCACGTGCCTCAAAGGTTGTGGTCACGGAGGTCTAAGTTTCTATTGAAACAAGTAGGTCGGATGAACAATCAAATACCAAGATTTGAGGGTTGAATCATTATTTGAGAATAATGAACCTACTACATGCAAAGAAGCGATGATGGGCCCTGACTCCGTCAAATGGCTTGAAGCCATATAATCCGTGATAGTTCCATACACGAAATCAAGTTTTGAACTTGAAGGACCCTCGAAAAAGGTGTAAGACCTTGCAGTTGTGTTTGGATCTATAAAGAAGTAGACATGGATGTTTCACATCTATGAAATAGTCGACATGTTGGGAAAGAGTTCACAACAATGTTCAAAGGTTGTATATGACAAGATTTGATCTTTCATAGCGATTTTTAGTCTAGACGGATTAATGTAGCAACCACTACATATAATTTGTTATGTGGTAGTAGAATAAACAAAACAAGTTCTTCTAATAGAATGGTTACCTAGGGCGTGCATGACACGGTCCAAAGGGTTTTGTCAATTCAAAGGATGCTAAAAGCATATGCAAACTTCAATGGTTGAAGTAAGCATAGCGGAGTTGGAATCTTCACTATGATGAAACTGTTAAAAGAGTTTAATTTCATCGGAGACAATGAAGATGCTTGCATTTGCAAGAAATTAAGTGGGAGCGCTAAGACATGTTTCTAATACATTATGTGGAAGACATATTGTTGATTGGAAATAATGTATCTTTTATTAACACATATTAAGAATTTCATCCCGATGAAAGACTTAGGCAAAACCCAAATATTTGGCATCAATAGACGCTAATATGGTTGTGCGTATACATAGGCAGATATTGAATGAATTCAATATAGAAACTACAAGAAAGGTTCTTGTTGCACGTAAAGGATTGAAAGAGTTCAATGTTGATGATATATTCAAGTGTATTGGCACTTGGTAAGTGAAACAAAGATTCAAGTATAGATTGATACTTGATGTATGAAATCACAAAGAGTGTTTATATCAATCATTGTGATATGTACAAATCCAGATATGTCCTATGCTATAAATATTATGAGCATATACAGAATGATTCATAAGATGATCATTGGACGATAGTAAGGATATTCTTATGATCTTTGGAAGAACTAAGAGTATATTATTTGTAGAAGTGACAAATAGATGGTTAGTTCATTGTAAAAGTACTACATTGATACTAGTTTTGTCACAAAGTACAAATTAAGTTTATCTCAATCTAAATTAAGGGTGGCACAATATAATGGAAAGTGAGTTCCATAATGGATTTGGATGAGTTCCAAAGTTAAGACATTGTGATGATACTTCAACAAAAGGCTAAGTATATGACTGCTATTATAGCAGCAAAAGAGGGCATTTGTGTCAAGTAGTTTGTTATCAAACTAGGTGTAGTTCACAGCGGGATAATACTATGAAGATATATTGTGCGACAATATTATCAACATGTTTTAACCCCAAAGAACTAAAGGTCACACCAAAAGACCAAATCATACAAAGCCATCTCATTAGAGAATGAGTGATGCGAGAGGCGCAAAAGACATGCAATTACACGGACACGGAAGTATCGGATCCGGAGATCGATTAACCACTAGCAATCGTGTACATACAACACGAGAAAGCCATAGGTGTTGAAAACACAAAGGTTTGAAACTAGATTATTGACTCTAGTGCAAGTGGGAGACTGGAGATATGCCCAAGAGGCAATAATAAAGTGGTTATTATCATATCTTCATATTTATGATAAATGTTTACATACCATGCTATAATTGTATTAACAGGAAACATTAATACTTGTGTGATTTGTAAACATAAAAGAGTCCCTAGTAAAAGCCTCTTGTTAAACTAGCTTGTTGGTTAATATATGATCATTGTTTCCTGATCATGAACATAGAGATGTTATTAACAACAGGGTCATACCATTAGGAGAATGATGTGATGGACATACTCCTATAGATAAGCGTAGCATAAAGATCAAGTCATTTCAATAGTTCAATTGCTATATGCTTTACGATACATAGTAACCTAATTCCTTCGACCATGAGATCATGCATATCACCTTTACGGATGGATGCTTTGATGTCATCAAACACCACACCGTAACAGGTGGCTATAAAAGTGGCATTGAGTGTTCGGAAAGTATTGGTTGAAACACATGGATCAAGAGTGGGATTTGTCCATCCATATGACGGATAGATATACTCTGGGCCCTCTCGGTGAAATGTCATCCAATTAGCTTGCAAGCATGTGACTGGCTCACAAGGGATCACATATCACGAGCGAGAAAAGAGTACTTATCGGTAACGAGGTTGAACTAGGTATGTAGAGATACAAGCGATCATAACCTCGGATAAGTAAACTATCGTGAGACAAAGGGAAATTGGTATCGTATGTAAGTGGTTCATTCGATCGCAAAGTAATCGTAGAAATATGTGGAGCCATATGAATTTCCAGATTCCTCTATTGGTTATTGATCGAGAAGTGTCTCGATCATGTCCGCATAATTCACGAACCGTAGGGAGACACACTTAAGGATTCGACGTTGTTTTGAGTAGTTATGGTATTATGAGAAAGAGACCGAATGTTGTTCGAGTCTCGGATGGGATCCGGATATCACGAGGAGATCCGAATGGTCCGGAGAATAAGATTCATATAAGGAAAGTCCCATTTCGAGTTGGGGAATGGTTCCTGTTTTCAGGAACATTCTAGAAGGTCCCGGAATGTCCGGCACCGGGGAAGGGTACATGAATGTGTCATTGTAAGTTGGAATGATTGCATCATGTACTAAGTGTTCTTGCTGTCCCAAATAAAGGATTAAATTAAATCCTAAATTGAAAAGTCAAACGGCTAGTTTGAAAGTCAAACGGCAATTTTGGGAAGTGGGAAAAGAGGAGGAGGTGAAGCCGAGGTTGGGAGGAGTCCTCCCAAGCGCGCCCACCAAGCCGAGTTGGGAGGGACTCCTCCCTCCCTTGGCCGGCCAGCCCTCCCACCTATATAAGGAGGCAGGGCTCCTCCTAGCACACACAAGTTTCCACCTCTAGATCTCGGTTTCGAGCCGTTTTGGTTTAGAGCTTATAATTGCATTAGCCCCCGGTTTAGAGCCATCTAATTGGTTTATATCCTTATAATTTGTGTGTATAATTAATAGACCACTAATAGCCTCAATCATAAGCTCCACCATACTCGCACTTGCTTAAGGCGAAGCCTGGGATTTCCTCTACTTCCTGCAGACCACGTTGCCAGCTTGGAATCGCGAGGAGAGTGCTACAACCTCCGCCACTTTGGAACAAGGGAGAGGAAGGTCTTCGTCGAGTACCGAACGTGTGACCGACTGCGGGAGCGCTGCCGGAACGTGGCGCTGGAAGGATCGTCTACGCGATCTTGAGATCGGAAAGAGTACGACTACATCACCCACGAGAATCTGCTCTCGTTAACCGCTTTGGAATCTTCGAGGGTGAGTTCCTCTATCGACTCGTTGCTACAATCTAGTAGATAGATCTTGGCTTGTTTGTTTGTATGCGATAGAAAATTTTTGTTTTCCATGCTACGAACCCCTACAGAGCACACTTAGACGTCCACGATGATAGCGCAGGCCCCCTATCCCAATGTAGCAGACAACAGTGGATGAAGAGTCAGCCGGGTGGCGGTCAAGGACACCGAGCTAGTCGCCAGTCAACGCCAAGGCTTTGTTGGTGCCTCTTATTTAATGAGGAGAAGGGCCTGGGAGGCGAGCCCTTTGGTGGCAATGGCCATAGCGACCTTGGCCTCTAGCGGGGCGACGAGGTCAGCATGTTTGGCTTCTTCCATGGCGGCTTTCTCTCCCAAAAACCGTGCACCGACCACGCCTATCCAGGTGGTGCATTTCGTGCTCTGCTCTGCCCACTTCGCGCCCGTCAGTTCCTTCTTCGACTAGCAAGGCCATCGGCTTCGTGGCCTACTTGGTAGAAGCTTGGGTGGTTGGGGCCGCGGCGGTAGTCACAGTTTCTTCCTCCATCGCAGGCTACGAGTTTGGCGCCGACGATGTTTGATTTTGGCGGGAAGTAGAAGGGGTGAAGTGTTTTGCAATCAAAGCCAGCCACTTTTGACTCAAAATGGATCATCGTGGACCGGTCGCGAACGCTCGGTCCGTTTGGCTCCCTCTGCTAGGCCGTGATCCGGGTCCGATATGGCCAGTTCGAACATGCGATGCTCGAATGGATCGGTTCGATGGAGATACTCTTAGTGAATAATGAGTCGGGTGGGGGAACGCTGGTAGAAAGAGGAAAAAAGTCTTCTGCCAAAACGAAATTGTGAACATATCATCCCGTCTAGGCCTTCGAGGTCGAGGAATCTGCCGTGCTGCCGTGGGTAGTAGGTACGTGACTCTTCTGCCGTGCCACGGTCCCCAGCATTGGAGAGTTTATTACGATTCTCTAAGCCGAGGTTGCTTGGGCCGCCGCTTTTGTACGGTGTGTCAACGCCCACGGAAAAGCCTGAGCAAATTCTTCATGTTGCTTTTACGTAAGCACTTGATTTTTTTGGACTCAGAGGGGAATTCTCCAACGCATGAGCGAGCGTGTCGGTCTTTAATTATGCCACGTCGATGGGTTGCTGTTCTGAGCACTGGACATTTCAACAACAACGGATCGGTCGCTGATCCACGCTGTGTTATCCACGATATTGATCACCGGCTAACCTTTATTTAGGGTAAACACTAATTTGGATCGGAAGAAGTACTATTATCTATTTGGAGACTTCTTCCCATAGAGGAAATCGTCCTGTGGTGATAGGAGCACTAGTGGAAACGAGGCCTTTGGTTGAGTCTGGAAATGGGCTTTAACACCGGTTCTTCCCGTACCAGTATGGCCTGTGCAGCAAAAAAGAGCCCTCTTTTACACCGATTCGTGGCACGAACCGGTGTTAAAGGCCCCCCCTTTAACACCAGTTCGTGGCTTGAACCGGTGTTAAAGGGGGGCTATATAACACACCGCAGGCCACACCCCTCTCTTCCATTTTTTCACTCTCTCATTTTGGAGCTTAGCAAGAGGGTGTGAGGTGTGCTAGTTTGTGTTTTTTTCCTATGCACAAGAGGTGTTCGGTGAAATGCCCGAGAGCTCAAAATAAGTTTTCTCGTCGCTCTTTCCTTCTCGGTCGAGGTCGGCAACTATCCTTTCATGTGTCATTGATGTACTATATATAAATGGTCATCTCCCTATTAATTTTTAATATATACTATATATTAATGCAGATGAACCGGCAATGGATGTACGGTGACCGACGCACTTCCGAGTACATTACGGGCCTTCAAAATTTCATCGTTGTGGCTAATGCAAACCGTGGTCACAATGGTTTTATGTGATGTCCGTGTGTTCACTGTTAGAACAAGAAAGACTACTCAAATACCAGAACCATTCACGCCCACCTGCTTCGATCTGGTTTCATGCCCAGCTATAATTGTTGGACCAAGCACGGAGAAAAAGGGGTTGTGATGGAAGACAACGAAGAAGAAGAGGATGATGACAACTATCATAATATGTATCCTGAATATGATGATACTGCAACGGGGGTAGAAAATGAAGATCAAGAGGCAGCAGATGGGCCCGCTGATGACGATCTTGGTCGGGCCATTACTGATGCAAAGGAAGAATGTGAAACTGAAAAGGAGAAGGAGAAGCTGGAGCAGATGTTAAAGGATCACAAAACATTGTTGTACCCAACTTGCGAAGATGGCCACAAAAAGCTAGATACCACACTGGATTTGCTGCAATGGAAGGCAGAGAACGGTGTGACTGACAGCGCATTTTCAAAGTTGTTGGTAAAAATGAAGAATCTTCTTCCAAGAAATAATGAGTTGACTGATAGTACATACTAAGCAAAGAAGGTTGTCTTCCCTCTAGGATTAGACGTGCGGAAGATACATGCCTGCATTAATGACTGCATCCTCTACCGCGGTGAGAAGTACGATAATTTGGATGCATGCCCAGATGCACCGTGATCAAGGGTATAAGATCAGACGAGACGATCCTGCTGATGTTGAGGGCGAGGCCCCTAGGAAGAAGGTTCCTGCCAAGGTTATGTGGTATGCTCCTATAATACCACGGTTAAAACGTCTTTTCAGAAATAAAGAGCATGCCAAGTTGTTGCGATGGCACATGGAAGACCGTAAGAAAGACGCGATGTTGAGACACCCCGCTGATGGGTCACAGTGGAGAAAAGTCGAGCGATAGTACCCGGACTTCGCACGTGACGCAAGGAACTTAAGGTTTGGTCTAAATGCAGATGGCATGAATCTTTTTGGTGAGAAGAGCTGCAGTCACAACACCTGGCCTGTGACTCTATGTATCTATAATCTTCCTCCTTGGTTGTGCATGAAGAGGAAGTTCATTATGATGCTAGTGCTCATCCAAGGCCCGAGGCAACCCGACAACGACATTGATGTGTACCTAAGGCCATTTGTTGAAGAATTTTTACAGCTGTGGGCCAAACCAGGTGTACGTATGTGGGATGAGCACAAAGGGGAGCCATTTGACCTACGAGCATTGCTTTTCGTAACCATCAATGATTGGCCTGCTCTTAGTAACATTTCAGGGCAGACAAACAAGGGATACAATGCATGCACACATTGTTTAGATGAGACTGAAAGTGTATATTTAGATAAATGTAAGAAGGTTGTGTACCTAGGGTATCGTCAATTTCTTCCGAACCTGCATCCAGTAAGAAAGAAAGGCAAGCATTTCAAACGTCGCGTAACCCGGAGGAAGCCTCGTCCTCCGCACCGTAAGGAGGTATTTGGTATGGTCAAGGACCTAGAAGTAATCTTTGAAAAGGTCCCGGCAAATATCTGTTCCGAATGACGATGCCGAACACGCGCCCATGTGGAAGAAGCAATCTATATTTTGGGACCTACCCTATTGGAAAGTCTTAGAGGTCCGCTCTTCAATCGACGTGATGCACGTGACGAAGAATGTTTGCGTGAACCTGCTAGGCTTCCTAGGAGTGTATGGGAAGACAAAAGATACACCGAAGCACGGCAGACCAGCAACGTCTGAAAGACCTCAAGAGCCTATGCATTCTGAGAACGAGAAGGGTAAACGATGTCACTTAACTCCTGCCAGCTATGCTCTTACCAAAGCAGAGAAGGAAATCTTTTTTGAATGCCTGAGCAGTATCAAGGTCCCGTCTGGCTTCTCGTCGAATATAAAGGGAATAATATATATGGCAGAGAAAAAATTCCAAAACCTGAAGTCTCATGACTGCCACGTGATTATGACACAATTGCTTCCGATTGCATTGACGGGGCTTCTACCTGAAAATGTTCGAGTACCCATTGTGAAGCTATGTGCATTCCTCAATGCAATATCTCAGAAGGTAATCGATCCAGAAAGCCTACCAGGTTACGATGATGTGACCCAATGTCTTGTCAGCTTTGAGTTGGTGTTCCCACCATCCTTCTTCAATATTATGACGCATCTCCTGGTTCACCTAGTAGAAGAGATTGCCATTTTCGGTCCTGTATTTCTACACAATATGTTCCCCTTTAAGAGGTACATGAGAGTCTTAAAGAAATATGTTCATAATCGTGCTAGGCCAGAAGGAAGCATCTCCAAAGGCTATGTAATAGAGGAGGTCATTGAGTTCTGTGTTGATTTTATTCCTGACCGTAAGGCGATTGGTGTTCCAGAATCACGACATGAGGGGAGACTGCGTGGAAAAGGCACCCTAGGATGTAAAGCAATGATATGTAGGGACGGGCATTCTCTCAATCAAGCACACTACACGGTTTTACAAAGATCTATCTTGGTTGCCCCGTATCAATATCAATGAACACAAGAATTTAATACGTCTCAAACACCCGGGGCAGTCTGATGAATGGATTATAAGTGAACACATGGCGAGTTTTGGCGGCTGACTGCAAAGAATTCTCACAAATAACACCATTGTTGGGGATCAGCTGTACTTGTTGGCCAGGACACCATCTTCGACTGTATGTACTTTCCAAGGGTACGAGATAAATGGGAATACATTTTACACGATAGGCCAAGATAAAAAGAGCACCAACCAAAATAGTGGTGTCTGCTTCGATGCAGCAGAAGACAATGGGCAAAAGACCACGTATTATGGGTTCATAGAGGAGATATGGGAACTTGACTATGGACCTAATTTTAAGGTCCCCTTGTTTCGATGCAAATGGGTCAAGCTAATAGGAGGAGGGGTTGAGGTAGACAAGAAGTACGGAATGACAACAGTGGATCTCAACAATCTTATGAAGGTAGACAAGAACTTAGACGAACCATTCGTCTTAGCCAATGATGTGGCTCAGGTTTTCTATGTGAAGGACATGTCTACCAAACCGAAAAAAAGAAAAAATAAGCAAACAGATACATCACACGATGAGCCAAAGCATCACATAGTTCTTTCAGGTAAAAGAAACATCGTGGGAGTGGAGGACAAGACAGACATGTCAGAAGATTATAATAAGTTTGATAAACTTCCGCCCTTCAGAGTGAAGACTGACCCAACCATCCTGTTAAACGGTGTTGATACTCCATGGTTACGGCCGACGCGATCATAAGATTGACTATATGTATTAATTGAGCCATTTTTGGCACACATATGTATCTCAACAAGGAAATCAATGTCATATTTCTTCTGTTAACAGTATATGTATTAAATGAGTCATTTTTCTTCGTGCCATTTCTTTCCGCCATTTTTCTTCCCGCCATTTTTCTTCCCGCCAGTTCTTCCCTCCAGCCATTTCTCACTATATATATGTAGGGTTGGCCTCCATTGTCATTGCACATCTCTAGACTCATATCTGCAACCTCATCACTCTTTCCCATGGCTTCCACCGTAGCACTAAGCCCTAGGGAGGCGGAGGCGCTTTGCGCCTCGAACTACCCCTGCCCGTCGGGCTACTGTGTCCCCATCGACTGGATGCTGAGCGCCGGAGGCATGCCGATTCCTCCTGTCCCTCTAGGTGTGGCGCGCCGGATGGCCATCACGAACCACTACTACTTCGAGCTCACGCCGGAGCAGCGGAGGAATCCCAGATGGCATCCCGACTATTTCTCTACTTGGAAAGCCTTCTTAGGGGATCGGCGTGAGAGGGCGCTCGCCAGGCACGAGGAGGATGGCCCACCTCCTCCGAACTTCAACGAGGCCGGTTGTCGGTTATGGTGGCACGGTCGGACTCTCTAGAGCGTCATGGCCTATGACACTGCCGCCGACTCTAACCCCCGTCTGCGCTACCCTCAAGTCCAGCCCACGCGTACTCATCCTTCAAGGTTCAATTACGGCGACAATGGCGATGACAAATGATGACGGCAAGTACGATTTACTACAAAGGCGAGTATTACAGGTGTAGGCAGGAGCATGACTGAATCACTCCAACATTCCGAAACAAGTTCGGCCGACTGTGACCTAATCTAGCCATGTATCTTAATTTTCAGTTCTTTCATGTATCTTAATTTTCAGTCGTGATTTATGTAACTTACTGTTAGTTGCATTCTGTATTTTAATTCCAGTTCTATCTCATTCACAAAATGACCTATCTCATTCGAGGTTTCTTGGCTTTCGGGTCAAATGACCAATGTTATGGCTAGAATCAAGACAGAGTTTGTGATAATGTGGCCATATTGTACATACATGTGCATCATGGCATGGCAAACAATGTTGCAAGAGGAAGTTTTCCTTTTTGTCGCACCAAAAAGGCATTTTCTATTTTCCGAGCATAAAAAACTAACGGTTTTGTGAAGCAACCACCAAATGGCTAATTCAAAAAACCACCACCACATTTTACAAAAATACTAGACCACCTTATATGGACAATATACTAACAGGGGGATCTAAAACCTTTCCGTCCACCTCTGGTGAAAACACAAATTCCTGCCGAATCGGTAGGAAGTGGGTCAGATATGAACTACAGGTACATGATACGATGCTCATGATTTTTTACAAAAATCATTTTTAGGTTCACAATATGCTATTTTATCAAAAATCCAATGCAAGTTGAGCGGGGCTTGGCCCCGAGCTAAGAATCTCCATGCCCGTTGTTCGACAAAGTTTGACGATAGTTTAAAACGGGGATAAAAAATTAAAAAAAATCGAAACAGTGCGAAACCTTCGCGTGGTGTTATATTATGTGACATAGTTATAAAGAAAAATATCAAACTTGGTATATTGATTATGTCTCAAAAAACCTTCACAAAATGACCTATCTCATTCGAGATTTCTTGGCTTTCGGGTCAAATGACCAATGTTATGGCTAGAATCAAGGCATAGTTTGTGATAATGTGACCATATTGTGCATACATGTATATCATGGCATGGCAAACAATGTTGCAAGAGGAAGTTTTCCTTTTTGTCGCACCAAAAAGGCATTTTCCATTTTCCGAGCATAAAAAACGGACGGTTTTGTGAAGCAACCACCAAATGGCTAATTCAAAAAACCACCACCACATTTTACAAAAATACTAGACCACCTTATATGGAAAATGTACCAACAGGTGGATCTGAAACCTTTCCGTCCACCTATAGTGAAAAAGTCAAATTCCTGCCTTCGGCAGGAAGTGGGTCAGATATGAACTACAGGTACATGATACGATGCTCATGATTTTTTACAAAAATCATTTTTAGGTTCACAATATGCTATTTTATAAAAAAATCCAATGCAAGTTGAGCGAGGATTGGCCCCGAGCTAAGAATCTTCATGCCCGTTGTTCGACAAAGTTTGACGATAGTTTAAAACGGGGATAAAAAATTAACAAAAGATCGAAACAGCGCGAAACCTTCGTGTGGTGTTATATAATGTGACATAGTTAGAAGGAAAAATATCAAACTTGGTATATTGATTATGTCTCAAAAAAACTTCACAAAATGACCTATCTCATTCGAGGTTTCTTGGCTTTCGGGTCAAATGACCAATGTTATGGCTAGAATCAAGGCATAGTTTGTGATAATATGGCCATATTGTGCATACATGTGCATCATGGCATGGCAAACAATGTTGCAAGAGGAAGTTTTCCTTTTTGTCGCACCAAAAAGGCATTTTCCATTTTCTAAGCATAAAAAATGGACGGTTTTGTGAAGCAACCACCAAATGGCTAATTCAAAAAACCACCACCACATTTTATAAAAATACTAGACCACCTTACATGGATAATGTACCAACAGGGGGATCTAAAACCTTTCCGTCCACCTCTGGTGAAAAAGACAAATTCCTGCCGAATCGGTAGGAAGTGGGTCAGATATGAACTACAGGTACATGATACGATGCTCATGATTTTTTACAAAAATCATTTTTAGGTTCACAATATGCTATTTTATCAAAAATCCAATGCAAGTTGAGCGAGGTTTTGTCAGATTCCAAGTATACAAAAGATGCGGCATTTAAATATCCAAACAATTCAAAAATGTTAATACAAAATAAAATATGATTTGCTCTAATAAAATAGGGTTAGATTCCTTTTTAGATGCTTAATATTTCTTATGTTCAAAGTTTTAGGGTTTGACTATTTTATTTTTGTTTGAATTGAATAATCAAAATTTATATGTAAGTGTTTTAATCATTTTGAAAATTTTCATCTAAAGTAAATATAAAATGTTTTTATATGAATGGATAGATATTATTTTTCTGAAAATTATGATATATTATTCATATTTTTCTGAGTTAAAATGAAAAAGTTATGAATTTTCTAAATTCTATCCTATTTTTTGAATTAAAAATGACCCCACCCCTTTAATGCACGAATAATGTTTCCCCTTTAACACCGGTTCCAGCCAGAACCAGTGTTAAGGGTCGATTATTTCGTTTCATCACAAGACTTCTTTTAACACCGGTTCGTGGCTGGAACCGGTGTTAAAGGGGGGTATAAAGGAACTCGTTCCTCTTCCTCTTCCTCTCAGCCAGATTGATCGAGCGCAAAGGAGCAGAGCAGGAGCCGCGGCGGAGAAACAGAGATGCCGCCAGGCTGCCCGACATCGACCACGCCTTCGCCATCCGCCGCCATCACCGCCGCCCGCCACCGCGTCCGTGTCGTCCGCCACCCCCCCGTCCTCTCGTGGAGCCGCCAGCAACTCTCGGGAGCGGCTCCTCTGCCGCCACCGCGCCGCCGCGCGCCACCACTCGTCGCCGACCCCGACGTCCTCGCCCGGTGCCGCCACTCCCCGCCGACCCCACCGGCCGACCCCGATAGTTTTTAATTAGTTATTAGTATTTTCTGTAGTTATTAGAATTTTGTACAACTTAAATTGAGCTTATTATATTGTGTAAAAAAATTTGGAGTATGACAAATTTTGGAGTAGGACAAATTTTGAAAGTATTTTCACAAGTATACATGTGTATAAAATTTTGTGAAAATTGTGCTTAACCGAGGCCATACAAAAAATACAAATATGTGGATTCGCAATAGATTTCTACTTGTTATTGTATTATTAGTAGTTTAGTGTTAGTATTAGTTTAGGGTTTATTTAGTTTAGGGTTATTAGTTTAGGATTTATTTAGTTTAGGGTTATTAGTTTAGGGTTATTTATTTAGTTTAGGGTTATTTATTTAGTGTAGTTTAGTGTATTTAGTTTAGGGTTATTCAGTGTATTTTATAGTTAGTATTAGTTTAGGGTCGTCACCTCGCTGCTCTGCAAGCACCGCCGCTGGACGTTGTCGTTAACGTCGCTCCGGTGACCCCTAGGTAGTGGCGCCACCTGTTTTAGGTAGGCCGCATCACGCTGAGGCGAACCCGCTACCTCGCGCGCCCTAGGTCGCTCTCCAGCGCCGCCAGCCGCCGCTGTCTGGAGCATCCTCCGGTGAGCCCGTGTGGCGTCTGTGCCACTGTGACGTGGCCACGGTCCCACGCGTCAGCCACTTTGGCTAGCCCCTCTCATATGCATCCGGGTTGCATCCTCCGGAACTCGTTTAAAATGATCAAGCATCCTTAGGGTTTTAATTTCATTTGTGTATGTTTGTATGAATAATATGTATATTTGTGTATGAATCCAAGTCCACTTGAATGTTTACTCTCTTACTCTAGATAATATTATTATTTTAGAAAGTATGGATCCACTCAGTAGAAACCTTGAAGATGAAGAAATAATGGAGAACATCATCCACGAGGACACCTCACAATATCTGAACTTGGAGGGACATGATGACAGCTCAAGTAGTCATGGTGAAGATGACGACTCCGGTGAACGCACTTTAGTGATTACAAAGTCCGTCGAGGTATATGCATAGATTAATCCTCTGCTAACTTCCACCGATTAATTTGTATATATGTACATGTATTAATTAACGCTTCTTTCTTCTTTTAGCCCTCTGGATCGACCAGCCAACACCAATCTTCTTCTACGAAAAAGAGCAAGCGAGGCACGAGCCATCGGTTGAAAGATCGTGCAAAGTTCATAATCGAAGCAGTCCGTGTTGATGGCAGGCCGATGGAGCCCAATAAGGCCGCAGACAAATTTGTACGTCAGGATGGAGTTCTTGTTAGGGACCAAATCCCAATCATAATTGAAAATTGGAATAAGCCAAAGAAGGGCGACGGTACCTTTATCGATGAAAGATCCAAAGAAACGCTTTGGAATTCGCTGTTGGTAAATTTCACCCTTCCGCCAGAGGAGGATGAAAACAAACCGGTTATAAAGGAAAAGGTCAAAGAGTGGACTCTAAAGAAGATGGCTGACGCTTTCCACAACTGGAAGACAAAATTGAACAAATTTGTCAAAGCTCGCGAGACTCCAGATTTCGAAGACGCATATTATGCGAAGATAAGACCTCACTGGCCCGAATTTGTGGCATACAAGGAAGGTGCTATAGATACAAAGAGGTCAGAAACCAATACGCTAAATGCCCAGAAGAAGGAATATCACCAGAGGACGGGGTCAGGTGGCTACATATCTCAGAGGCCTAAGTGGGAGCAAGCTGAGAAGGCCCTGCGTGCTAGAGGGATCACACCCCAGACACATGGGTGGGACCTACGTGCAAAGTCTTGGTTCCACGGAATCGGGGCAAGGTTGGACCCAGAAACAGGATTGTGTATCTTCCTAACCCTCCTTGCCAAACCCGTCACTGAACTCATCACGGCATACGAGGAAATAGCTGCCAGGACCTTCCATCCCGACAGAGAGAATGACCAGCTCACACGCGCCATCGGTAAAAAAGAACACCCTGGACATGCACGAGGCACAGGGGGTATGACGTGGAAGGATGGGTTTGCCGAGTGGGGCGACTCTTACAGATGGCGCGGCAGAAAATAAAAAGAGCGTACAGAGCGGATGACACAGATAGAACATGCACTTATGGCGCTGCAAGCGCAAGTGAATGCACAACAGAGCCAACAAGCTACCGGCCCATCTCAGCGGCACGAAGAGCCTGCATAGGAAGCTGTCGGCGGTCCAGACTCTGCACGGAAAAGCAGCGTGGCTTCCACGGAGAAACGTGCAGCCCACGCTTGAAATGGCGGGTCCTCGATACCCCGTGGATGAGATCACGGAGAGCGAACACGCTGAGCTGCATGTGAGATTAATGGGCTTATCCATTAAGGTGGCTATCGGCTATGCCTTACCTCCTGTAGCTGGTGGAACTTACCACTGCCGACCGATTCCTGATGGCTATGCTATTTTCGGGGTGGATGAGGTTGTGAAGGAATATGAAGAAGCACAGCTTGACCATGCTACAGGTGAAGGGGAAACTCAACTCAAATTTGCAGTGAAAACAATCATTCTTTAGAAGAAGAAACACATCGTTCTTCCAAATTGGAGGCCACTGGCACCCCTGCCGTCTCCGCAGCGTCAGCAGTCTGAGCCGCCTCAGCCGTCTCCAAGTCATCAGAATACTCCCCTGTCGTCTCCGGCGCTTCAGCCATCTCCTGCGCGGCAGCCATCTCCGGCGCTTCAACCATCTCCTGCGCGGCAGCCATCTCCGGCGCGCCAGCCATCTCCGGCGTGCCAGCCATCTCCTCAGCGTAAGCGGAAGAGCACTGCCACGAAGAGCATCACTAGCACTGCCACGAAGAAATACGCAGGAAACCGTACGCCAAAGAGTTCAAGAAACTACGTCCCGCAGCCTTCCGCCAAGCCATTGCCGGTTTTACCATGGAATCGCAGCGACGAGGAGACCAATAGGATCTCGGAAGAAGAGGTCAAGAAATTCTTTGCACCTAGATGGGCCGAGCCAAAGGAGAAAATAGATCCGGCGGTGGTGGAGAAGTTTTGCAATAATCTTTTAAAACCTGAAACCCCACTTGTGCCGGAATACGAGCGCCAGATTTTGAAGGGGGATGCAAGGCGGAGGGAGACTGAAAGTAGCAGTCGTGCGGCACCCTAGAAAACAGTTTCCATGCTCGGAGAGCAGGAAAAGCAATCATGCGCCCCGCTCCAAGTGTTCGACACACGGAACGCTCCTCCTATAAATGATTACGAGGCAGAGCTACAAAGAAAGGCAAATGAGATGGGGATGACTTACATTGCATACTTGAACCTCATGGGAGACAACATTCCCACAGGCGATGTCAACCCCATACAGCCATGGAAGTATGGGAAGAATCTCGTCAAGAAAGAGGAGCTCAAGAATCTACCAACAAAGATGCGAAGATTGCACAAGTGGTACCTTGATTTCTGCAAGACGAGAAAGGAAGAATGGATCACGACGCATATAAGATATCAGATTTTCTTGTGCGGGGACGACGAGATCGACTTCAACATTCAAGACTTGCATTTTTTATTCAATCAGAAGGAACTCGACAAAGCTGTCATCAGCCTTTATTGTGTGTAAGTACTATTTCTGTAATTTCTATCTCATCTCATTCACTTCATTAATTGCATGTATATATATATATGCTCACCATATATGTATATACTATTATGCAGGAAAAAAGTTATGGAATGCATGAAAGGAGGCCCTTTTGACATTGGGTTTGTTGACCCAAATAGAGTTCATGAAGAAGTGGTAAGAACCAAACCCGGGCAAACAGAAGATTACCTGCTAAGGTCTTTACTGAGACAACAAACCAAAAGGGAAATATTATTGCCTTACAACTTCTCGTGAGTATTGTTACCCTCTCTTATACACATTCTGTTTCGGCTTACTCGATGTTAAGTGTAATTGATGATGAGTTATGCGTGCGTAGGTTCCACTTTATTTTGCTAGTCATTCAACCTGACTCAGGAAAAGTCCTTGTCATGAAATCGTTACGAAAAGGAAAAGAGCCATGGGCAGACTTTAGAGAGATGCTCTAGAGGTAATTTCAATCATATTATCGCACTAGATCGGCAACTTTCGTGACAACAAGTAATTAATTACTCCTTTATCCATTTTGTTTGCCGGACAGGGTTTGGAAAAGGTTCACGGGCAGGGCCGTGGGTAAATGGTCAGAAGAACTAAATTTTGTAGACCAAAATTTAAGTAATACTAGCTAGGTCTGCGTATCTCTTTGAGTCTGCTTCCAATTCCATTATATCATGCTTTATTGATTATTATTTTGATTGAACTCTCTATTCTCGTAAAGTGCGCGTATCAGGGACCCGGCAATAACTTATGTGGATACTATGTTTGCGAGTTCATTCGCAACACGATATGTGCGACGGGCCAAGCCGCACTAGAACAACTTAGAGTAAGTAAACAAAGTACACAACATTATTTTATTACCATCAATTGTGTTGAGTTTTATTCTTATATATATATATTGATCTCATTCTTCATATATATTTAGATCGAACGGATGCGGGACCAACTCCTACCATTTGACCACATACGAGCTATTCAAGAGGAATTGGCGGGGTTCATACTTGTTGAGGTCGTCACACCTGGCGGAGAACTCTTTAGATATCCAAAAACTCTTTAGATGCTTGAACGTGTTTGTCTTATACTTGATGCTTCAACGTTTACGGAGAATACGACACAATGACGATGTTTGTGTATAATAATAGTTGCTTAATTATTTATGTACTCGTATGTACCGACGACGATGTATGTGTATATACCGCTCCCGATCTATTCCCCCCTCCCCGTCCCCGCCGCGCTGCAAAAATACGCCCAGAACGGGGCGGCGGCACAACTCTGCCGCGACAGAGATTTAGGCTGTTTTCCTGCCGCGGCAGAACTCTGCCGCGACAGAGATTTATCTCTTTTTCCTACCGCGGCACAGAGTTACGAACCGGTGTTAAAGGGGGGCGGGCTGAGCGCTGCGGCAGCCCCACGTGCGCCACCCTTTAACACCGGTTCGTATAGGGGGCTCTAACACCGAACCCTCAACAGCGGTTATAGAACCGCTGTTAGAGGGCCTTAGGAACCAGTGTTAAAGGCCCCCATCTGCACTAGTGGAGGTTGGTGTGTGCTCGGTCCGTGGATGTGGCATCGAAAAAGTGAGAGCTCTCCCTCGGTTAGGGCGTCTCTAATATAGAAATAAGTCTGGTCATAGCGCAAGAAATAGCATTATGGCCTGGTCTTATACATTGTGTCACTCGACCATAAGAAAAGAATCCTTAAGGTCGTTCTTACTGGTATGACCCGGCCATAAGCAAAAAATTAATGTATTTTCTCTCTCTTCTCTCTCCCTCCGCGCGTTCATTTGCATGTCGATACGTTTTAAACGGGTTTGGGAACTGCTGTCGGAGAAAAGTAGTAGTAGTAGTTTGTCAATGTGGGCTCCATCTTAAAGCACAAAGCGACTTTAAACATTGTGGGCATTTCGTTCTCTTATAGCTGATACACTGGGATCCAGCTTATGACACAAAATGAAAATAAGCATTGGAGACGTCCTTAGGCGTGGTTTTTCAAGTCA
The DNA here is from genome assembly GCA_023614405.1 of Avena insularis. NCBI lineage: Eukaryota > Viridiplantae > Streptophyta > Magnoliopsida > Poales > Poaceae > Avena > Avena insularis. The sequence goes on along the minus strand of CM042685.1, from coordinate 345,169,601 downwards.
AGGTCTTTTCAGTTTGTTTCATTGGTGTTTGTATATACTCCAAACTACCTCTTGTATAAACTTGGCTTCTCTCTCTGGCAGTGATGGTTCTAGTGCAGGCTTTGCCTAGCCCCTAGTTGCATCTAGCCATTCTAGTCCGTAGATGATTCAGGCCTATGGTAGCTAGATGCTGCTCATAGTTAGGGTCTTGGTACGTTTTTTCTTGAACAAAACGTGCTTGTGTGGTTTCCGTCCTAATGTTCTTTATGAACTGAGTGAAAGTATAAGAATCGCATGAGCGAGGAACTGTTTGGGGAAGGTTTCATATAGTTTTTATCTATAGGACCATTTTGAGCAACAATATAAATTTTTGTACTCCCTCTGACTCAAATTAGTTGACTTGTGGGTTGTGTCCTCTATGCAAGCAAACCACGGAATCGATTTCACATCTTCTTGTTGCTTGCAGATTCACCACGCGCATATGGAGTTATCTCAAAGTTTGGTTGCGGCTCCATACTGTTCATCCGAGAGAATGGGCGGGGCTTTCTCTCAAGAATTGGTGGGCTATGTTGGCGGAAGGGCGTAAGACATTGGCGTCTCTAACCTTGCTCATTTCTTGGGAAATTTGGAACGAAAGAAATGCCCGAGTTTTCAACAATAAGCACGCGCCGCCTTTAGTTGTTCTTGATAAGATTAAGAAAGAGACCCGGTTGTGGATCTTAGCGGGCGCTAAACATTTGAGTGATGTAATTTTGGGAGAGTAGGCTTGTACCCTGTTACTTTCTGTTACTTTCTGTAAACGCTCCTCGCTTAATTAATATAATGGGGCAAAGCTTTTGTCTCGCTCGTTTCAAAAAAAAATAGTTGATTTAGATTTGTCTATATTCGATGGTATCTAGACATGATTTATTATTAGATTCATCCGTATCTTGATAAATTTAAATCAACTTATTTTGTTTTTTGAAACAAGGATACCCAGGTTATATTGAAAGCTCACATGTGTTCAAACGACAGAACAATAGGAAACACGCCCAGCAATTCCGCTGACGCCACAGGAAAGCAAGCCTAGCTACAGCCTACAGCAGAGGAAGAATGCAAGAACCGCTAGCAACTAAGCGAAAACTAGGGTTGCAAGCGGGGCGGGTAAGCGGACAATCAATTTAGTACAACTCATATCAGCTAGTACAATTTATAGAAAGGTTTCAATCTGTCGCACGTAGTACAATTTGTACTGTCTGTCATGTTTTGCGGGTCTAAGCGGGCCCTGCATCTGCAGCCCTAGCGAAAACTAGAGGACAAACAACATAGCCAGGGGTAGCAACAAAGGAGAACGCAACTCCAAAACGAATTATAAAAAGTAAAACCAACTGAATAATAACAGACGCCAGGAACGCCCAGCGCCACAGACACGTTTCAGCCGATACCAGAGCGATCGCCGGCGGCAGACTGGCAAAGAACCCCATCAATCTTGCGCATCATCCCCTCCATCGTAGCCAGACGCTTACTTGCCACCACAGCGCCTTCTGCTGCAGTAAAAGAGAAAATGCCCGATAAAGAGGATGAGCAGGGTTATACAACACTTTATGCTGAAAAAGCCTCTCATTCCTCGTTAACCATAAAGACCACGCAACAGTCGCAAACCACATCCACGTCACTGCATTGCGTCTGTCTCCACCAGGCCTCAAGAAGAGGTCAATAAACTCTTCTCTTGACCTGGGAACCGAAGACACACCAAAACCCACACACAGTAAATTCCAGATATAGAAGGCAACGGGGCAACGAAAAAGCATATGATCAACATCCTCCACTTGCCCATACAGAACACAAAATTCAGAGCCCCTCTAATTCCCGTGCTTAAGTTGAAAGGCTGATTAAATTTGGCCTCTGAAACAAAGCCAAATAAAGTTTTTTTTGTTTAATTCAACTAATTTAAATCGGAGGGAGTACCATAATCTGAACAGCTTCATCAGAGTTGGTGAGTCAAGGAGGTGGATCAATCTCTTGGTACTCCCTCCGATTCAATGAAGTCTGCTTTAGAGTCAAGCTAGTGGCACCGAGAGAAATGTTGGCTACACACAATAGTCTTGCGTGATTAACAAAAATAACCCAAAAAAAAAACCGATTGCAATTATTGCAGGTTGATGATCATAGTAGGAACCCAAAGGATGAAGCACACAGAACAGGATGAGAAAAATAGTTCATCTGAACGCTTCAACCAACAATAGTCTACTGGCTTATGAACGTTTTTCCCATGTTGTTGATCCCCTGTATCTTACGCGGGGATTCCTTGCTAGTCTCTCGTCCAGGGCCGGCCCATAAGGGGGGGCAACGGGGCGCCCGCCCAGGGGCCTAAGGAGGCAGGGGCCCTAGCCCAGGTAGCTGTCCAGTATACTAGTAATCATATTTCTGTATTAGATCCAAAAAAGGCCCAAGCCCACCACGTAGCTACAAGTCACAGACCAACATGGATTTATCAGTAGTGTTAAATTGAATTAAATTGATCCATCTCTGTGAACCTACGACCCACACGTACATCTCTCTCCTCTGTCTTTACTCCTCCGGCTCGTCTTCTCCCCAAATTCTTCACTCCCAAAGAATAGCGCCGCCGCCTCCCGTGCTTTTCCAATTCCAAGATCTTTGCAGTCATTAATGGAGAGCTATTGCGCTATTCTTCTCCCCAATCTTCTCTCTTTCCATCCTCAATGTTATAGCCGTTTCGTGTGAACTAGACGTTGAGCCTTGGAGGCATCACCGCATCAGAGATGGTACGTCCCCCTCTCTCCACTTGATTCGCTGTTAAATTGCGGGACTTCATGGCTCTGACTGCTCCACGTCTCCAATTCTATTCTTCTTTCTACGGTATGTTCTTAAAGCCTCCATTGGATCTGATTCCTAAGCATATTAGGACAACAGAAGGGGGGGCTGGATGTGGAATGAGCAAGTTATATTTTTCATCATCTTGGTGTTGAGCGGATCAAGGATCCAACATCGACAATTCAAAATCGAACCATATTCCCATATCCAGGATCCAACATCGACAATTCAAAATCGAACCATATTCCCATATCCAGGATCCAACATCGACAATTCAAAATGTAAGCTCTCCAAGATCTGATCATCATAGTATAAACACAGGTGCTAAGTTTGCTTTACTAATTATATATTTTATGGTAGGACAAAAGCTTTATGTAGCAATCAGTTCTGACTTGCCACATTGCCACTTAAGAGCCACTTAGAAGATCAGTCTTTTGTCGATATTATTTCTTACTAATATCATGTAGTTCCTTGTACTATTACAAATAAAGAATTTTAGTGTTAGTTTTATAATTCAAAGACCATCAGTCTATGATATGTACTTACTAGATTGCTTTTGAAATACAATACATTTTAAATGTGGGTTTGTGAATAAGGGCCCTTTTTGTTGTCTTGCCCCAGGGCCCTCAATATGTATGGACCGGCCCTGCTCTCGTCGATGAGGTATCTAAAAGTGTAGTAGAACGGAGCCAACACAAAATTTATTGCAGCCCAAGGCGTAATAGAGAAGGCGCAGAATTCTTCAGGACATACAGATGGTGTCCTTGCAGTCTAAGTGTAAAAGGAACAAGGTGCCAGCACAAAATATATTGCAGCCCAAGGGGAAAGCAGCAACACATTGGTTATAAGAGCAATCAAAGAAACGACATATCGAGTAATAGAAGAGAAGCCACATAATTCTTCACGACATAGAGATTATTATTCAGATCGATGTTTGTATTATATGATGATCAGACAAGATCAATAGCATAAAGCCAGACAATCATTCATGGCCAAATAATAGTACTCCCCTTGAATTGGAGAATAACAATGGAAATTTAGTTTTTAATAAGAGGAAAATTGTTGTGAAAGGAAAGAATTTCTTTCTTTCTTGGAGAAGATCTTGATAATTTACAGTTACGTCTTGATGCGATCGCAAAGGATGAAGCACAGAGAACAGGATGAGAAAGATAGTTCAGCTGAATGCTTCAAAAGGGAGAAATAATTAGAGCACGTGCCTAGGCATAGTGATTTGTTTAAGTTTATGCAGTCATGGTTCTCACATTGGAGAACAATAGTCTAACACTTAACAGCTTATGAACGCTGTTCCCCCCCTGCATCGTATCATACCTCCACTATGTCGACCGGAGTAATTTTACAAAAGAAGGAAGTTTCTTATTCTTCACTCACGCCGTTACGTGATGCCTACCCTCGCTAGTCTTTCTTCAGAGTGTATTGAACGGAACCAGGTGACGGAAACAACACAAAATTAAGCAGTAAAATCCATGGTTATAATAAGACAGATTAAAGATATGACTTGACGTTGAGTTATACAAGTCACGACATTCCTCCAGGACATACATATTATTCAGATCAATATTTGTATATAATAAGATCAGACAAGATCAATAGCATAAAGCCAGACAATCACTCATGGCCAAATAATAGTACTCCCCTTGAATTGAAGAATAATAACAAGGGAAATTTAGTTTTTAATAAAAGGAAAATTGTTGTGAGGAAATTCCAGAATTCCTTTCTTTCTTGGAGAAGAAGATCTCCAAGAGTTCCGTCGCGTCTACTTTGGCGGGTCGGTGAAGAAGCTGTTGATCCCGGGCATGATCTCGGACGACTTGCCGTCGATGAACCTCCTGAATGGGTGGCGGGAGTAGCGTCGTCCCTCGTCGTGGTTGTCGAGGATCCCGGCCGCCCTGTTCTCCTTGGTGACCCTGACTTCTGGGTTTGTGGTGATGTTGCGCACGAGCTGCATCACGCAGATCGAGACCGCGACGCCCGTCGCCGCGAAGATCGGGTAGGCCTGCGTACCAAGCAGCCAAGATGAGAAAAAACCACCGAGATCACGATCGAGACCACCGTGATTACGAGACAGACGCGTAAGGATCGATTCCACGGACGGTTTTACATCACGACCATAACGAAATTACGCAGATTTGCTTTGCATCTTGATGTGTTCAGGATGGCAATTGCAACTAGATCTAGGTCGAAACGAATGAAAACGATCGATCCAGGGGAAGAGGATGGGATAGCCGTTAATTACCTCGGGGCGGAGCCATCTGGTCTTCCACGCGTTGGAGGCAGCCCCCGCCATTCCTGTTGCTTCTCTTCCTCTTCCTCTTCCTCTTCCTAGACGGGTGGTCGTCGATCTGCGAGAACTAGCCTGGCTGCCAAGGGGACGGGACGGGACGGGACGGACTTTTATACAGATGGAGGGGGTGGGCGGCGCGTTCTGGGTGACGGTGGTGGGTAGGGTTCGAAAGCGGGGGGGAGGGAGTTTCCCTTTTCTATAGTAATATATAATCTGGTCGCATGTGGTTGGCTGGGCTGGCACGATTCCTTCCAGTCCCGGCCGGGATCTTTCACATGCCCAATTCCGATTCCAGAAAGGCGAAAAGCCAGCGTGCCGGGTACGCGCTGGCGCTGGCGCTGGCGAAACGGGACTTGGCGACTTGGCAAAGGGCCGAGGTCCAGGTTGTTTTGTTCCGTGATGAAATGTGAGGTCTTCGTTGGACGCGTAAAGTGGGCCGTTCGTTTCGTGAACGCAAGTGGCGAAGTCGGAGTCGGACGGACGACCTTTGCGATGCTCACCAAGCCAAGCTAGCCGCCAGGATCCCCTTTTTCAAATGGCACCGACAAAAAATCTTACGGAAATACTTCACGTACGATAAATAACGTACGATTTGCATACGATTGTTTAATCTATGGTAACCTAGCAATCATATGCATGTGATCAATGGCTGGGAGTCTGCGTCGTAAGAAAATCGTAACTGATTTGTCGTACGCCAAGCACTGCTCAAAATCTTATACTCCCTGTGCCCCGGTCTAAATGACACATATAGCAATTCTCTGTCTCCTAGGCTTTCTCTCGTTGGAACTAATTTGGCTTTTACTAATCCTCCGATTGTTTCTCCTATGTGCTTAAAAGGTGGAAAAGTTTTAGAATTACATGATTTTCAATATATGTCCTTTAATACGAGATAGAGAAAGTAGACAGAGAACCAAAGTAGAAACTTAAACCTTTAGGGCGAGTTCCCTAGACCCGGGGATTGGTTTGGATTGTGGCTCAATCTGGGTTTCTAGCCTAGTGATATAAATTTACCAGACCATGAAATTTGTTGTCTTCGCTTAACCTGAAAGACCGATAAAGTCAGTGCATACCACGCGTCGAATACCCCCAGGGTGGTATGGGCCGGCCCAGTCAGGTCTTCTCCTTCTCTTTTTTTTAGTTTTCAGTTTTTTCTTTTTCATGTTTATTTTTATTACTTTTCTTTGTTTTTACTATTTCCATTTCTTATTTTTTAAAATTTTAAAAATTAATATTTTTGCAAAATGTTTATATTTGAATTTAAAATTATTTTACATTAAAAATGTTTGAATTTGAAAACCATCATATTCTAAAAAAAATAGAATTAAAAAAACTGATTTTTTTTTTGGAATTTTTTTCAAAATTTGAATTGTTCGTTAGTAGAAATGATCAAATATTTAAAAAGTTTAGATATTAAAACCCATCCAAAAATTGGGAAATGTTTGGATTTAAAAAACAAATAGAAGAATGTGCACAATTCGAAATTATTTTGATTTTGGGAATATCACATTTTGAACAAGAAAATGGGATCACAAAAGAAATAGAAGAAAAAATAAAAAGAAAGGTAAAAAATACAAAAATGGTGGGTTGTGCGGGGCCTCGCCCCGTGCCGCTTTGAGTGGTGTTTAGGAGAGCCCGTTTAACCCTCTCCAGGAAGGCTTAGCTTATCCCGTCCATCTTCCGTTGAATCTGTATACAAAAAAAAGTTTATCCCAACCAAGCAAATGGTATTTAGAGATTGGTCATTCGGTATCTATTTCATTTGTCTTTGGTTGCCTTCAGAAAAAGTACGAAATTGTGGCATGTAAGAAGAAAAAGTTCGAAGATCTCAGATATTTACTTGTTTCTTTTAGACTTTACTTTGCAATCGATGCAGATAGCTTATGTATCTCTACCATGTACTACTCGCTACTATAGATATACCATGATATTAATTAATAAAAAAGATTTTGGAGCATCTCAAGCCACGTCCCCCAAAGAGCTATTGGATGCGCTAGTCAGAAAAACATGCCCAGTCCTGGCCCCATGGCATCATTATGTCTAATGCGGCCCAATATTATGTGTGAAGGGGATTCACATAGGAAACAATGGTATGAAAATCGGTAATCGTTAACTTCTCGGTAGACTTGTGGGTAGCGACTAATCAAAATTTAGACGATTAACTGATTTAATCAGTCGGTTATTAATCGGTGTAACCTATAAAATTTAGCGCCTAAAACACGTATGACTACTCTTGCACCTCAACCACCTACCCTATTAAAGGCAGCCTCGAGCCCCAGAATGAGATCCTCAAAGCGCTCGAGCTCTTGTATCTAAGGTCTGGTCGGCAACTACGAGAAACTTGTCAACAACGACAAGGAACTAGTTTGTGATGGCGGAAATCGAGCTCCTGGTGGCAGGGATCGAGCAGGAGCTACGCAAAACCTACTTCATTGGGCGGGCTAGCGGATGGATGGGCGATATGCGTTAATAATTTTCCAACTTTTTTGACCAAGTGTAATAATTAATCGGGAACAAACCTAGTAATCGGAGTGTCAAAGCTATTAATCGGGCTAAATGATTAACACAAACGATTAGTGGTAATCGACACGGTCAGGTCCCCAGTAGCTATTAATAGGCCTATTAATCGCTGATTCGGACGATTTTTTGAATAGTGAGAAAAACCATGAAAACCGGTCTACAAAATCCCACCAAAAACACAATCCATTGAGAAAACACTAATTTATCGGATCAATATCTAATCGAATAGATTTAGATCTACATGAACTCACCAACACAATAGAATGTTTCTATAGCTAACATATCATGCAATCTCTAGGGATTGTTGGAATTTGTTGTTGGGCTTTAGGCTTATAGCTAATATAAATTCTGAAATTCTCATATGGCCATCCATGCATGGCTGTGAGGTGAAACTAAAGTTTATACCCACATTTCTAACTGGGAGATAGTTGGAGTGGTTTATAAGGTGAGCTTCTCTAGCACTACTAAGTGAGTGAGACGAGAAGTATCTTTCTCGCACTCCTCCTGCTCTGCCGCCGCCGCCACCCACCTCACCATGCTACGCCTCACCTCGTCAGGATGTGCTACATGTTGCACGAATGAGCCGAGTCAATCTCATATCCATGTGACTCGAACGTGGATATCTCACACCTCTTACCCAACATTCACTATATAAACTTAGACGCAAAACCTAGCTGAGACACACAACATGTGATTACCTTCTTCTAGAACCTTGTGCCACCGTCATCTCATAGACATGTACGGGTGAGGGGTGATCTTTTCTGGAGAGATCTCTAGCGCGACTACCAGGAGCATGGACTTGTCCGACGGCAACCTCAACATGGATGAAAACATCAATGTGAACAACACAACTACTGCTCAGGCTACATCGTATGTGACCTTGATCTTTCTCTTTCAAATTTTACTAGAGTTTATTGTTCTAGCGTTTGGACTAGATGTGGTCGGTTTATCATGTATACATGTAATCTGCTCATCTGCTACTATACAATGTTTCTGGAGTATTTTGAGTAAAATTTGCATCCACTCGGACCTATTTTTTATAATCCACATGTTTCCCAGGTTGTATCAAACATGATTATAAACTTTAAGGATTACATATAGCATGACACTATAAAGAAGGCCCTAATCTCCTACTTCTGCACTTTTACGATACCGTGAATCAAAGAACGAAGGCCCTAATCTACTACTAGAAATCCTATGTTGGGTTCTGGATATCGTTTGTCTGTGTGACCGATCTAGCAAGCCTGGTAGATCAACGATCATGCTTTTTCTTTCGCAAATCACCGATCGCAAAGAACGAAGGCTAATATAATTCATTATCTTGCGTGCAATAAATAGTCACGATCCGCATGCAAAACCCGCTCCTTGTTTTTTCGGCTCTAAGCTGCTCTGGGCGATCGCCTCTTCTGGCTACCACGTACGGTCCTGTTAATGGAGAACAAGCATGTTCTTCAGTTCGGAAAGGATAATTAAGCTGAATAAACATTGGCTGTCTGTGAGGCCTATTAGCTCAGCTAGTTAGAGCGTCGTGCTAATAACGCGAAGGTCGCAGGTTCGAGACCTGCATGGGCCATTTTTATTTTTATTTTTTGAGTAGGGTGGCAGAGAGTGTTGCACGGGTTCAAGAGTGATATTGCACTTCACCAATTTAGGGTGAAAGCTGCGTTGGTTCAGTCCCTCCTTGATTGGGAATTAGGTTGATATATAAAGGAAGAAAGATATACGGTAGTTTTTTTTTCCTATGGCTTCACAATTCAAAAAAATGTCGTTGCACAGGGGAGTGTAGATAGTTGTTCAAAGATGCACGTGAGTAGCTTCATGTCAACGACGTTCTTTAAGTTTTGTCACTTAAACAATGTCATAGGCATATTTTAGGATTGGTACCCCTCCATAAACTAAATGTGGGTCGGGACCTCCTACTTGAACATCCTCATTTTCTCTTGCAGTCAAAATTTCCACCATATCTGCTACTATATTTAAAATCGTTGGATATGATGAATCTTGCCCCTTGCCTCAATCTGTTTCTAATATCAAGCAACGACTGAGTCACACCATTTGTGCGCTAACGACTTAGGGGAGGACATGTAGAAAGCTCGGGATGTTTGTCCTTAAGGAGCCCCGCATGTGGAACAACTCATCGATATCAAGCAACAGATCAACAGTGACACTGGGGGCCTATTCCTTGTGGGTTCCCGGTGCTTCCACGATTTATGCGGCGCCGCTCCCAAGGAAAAGCGGTTCCATTGGGTCCATGTCACTCTTGCACTGCATCAGTGACCTTGTTGGCGGCCGCATCCACATCGAGGACAAGGAGTTCAGTTCCTATTCCTCCTGGGCAACAAACAATTCGGTAGTGGGATTCTTGATCGATGGCATTGGTTTGTACACATAGCTCGGTACTCTTACCTCCCTATTGAGTGGTGGTACAACTAGTCCGTGCACTTAGTGGTTATCAAGTGGCCACTTATCCAACAATAACATATATATTCTTCATCACACAAATTAGCATATCTATATTATGTTCTCTCATGATTTGTGCAAGTTTAAGGTGAAGCTCTTCCCTAGGTCCATTTCAATATTTTTTTAACTAATTCATGTGTACACAACTTTTTCATTGTAACACTTGTTGACATCTCATGCTATTTCATCCAAAACTCAAACACAAAACGGCGGACAACACGTGTTCTAATATGAGCTCAACATTGGGCATCATCGCTTCTATCAGATTCGATAACTTAGGTCACCGAAGGGAAAAGGAACCTTCAACGCTTTGGGATGGAAACTCATGATATGTTCTTGACTAATCACATGCATACAATCTTCTTTTGAAGTGCATTGTCTTCGTTGGTTGGGACTCAAATCTAGCATGAAAATCACTGCCCAACCTGTTCCAACAAATGTCGACTCATGTGCATACTATCCTTATTTACCATGTTGTTTCCAAGAAATTATGAGCTAGTCATAGATGTCCTTTTTTATATTTACCTAGCACTTCATATAACCTCCTTGTAAGTTGATATTATAGCTTTCATGATGGTTGGCATTTTGGTTAATAAAATATATTGTGTGCATCCAAGAATGCATGGGAAAGGAAAGTTAATATTTCTTAAGAAATAGTAAAACAACAACGCCAAGAGAGCTACTTATAAACTCAAAGTGTCATCTATGAGGACAAGTTAAATATTTAAAGTATTTTTTACTGTGGCATAACTAATTTACCATGAAGTTCTTCTTCTTCTTCTTCTTCTACAGCTATTGTGAACAAGTAATGTAAAGCTACTCACGCCATTGTTAACTACAGTTTTTTATAAATCTTTTTTTTAGGTTTGTGTTATAAAGAGAGTGCTTTGATGGGCCGGTCCATCTGGACAACCGCACGGGCGTACGCTATTAATGCACACACAGACCGATAAATAGCACCTCCCGGATTTAGCATTTGCGCGCAAGGCTGAGCAGACCTTGATCTTGTAGCCTACGTGCCGCTACTTCACATAGCCCAGCTCAAGCAAGCCTCGCCTTTCGAGATTCCGCGTACCACGTCATGCCGCCGGAGTTGGCCACCAACGCTCGCGCCCGGCCACGTCTCCGGCCCAACGCCTCCTTTTGCACGCGCTGCTTCCTACCGCTGGCCGTCCGCGCCGCTCCACCACCGGCCGACGGACCGCACGCCGCCGCTGTCCCACTCTGATGGACCCACAAGCCGACCGCCGTTGCCATCAAGCGGCGGCGCGGCGTCGCTTTGCGTCTGTCGATACGGTGCCCGCCGGTCATGATCGGAGTTTAATCAGAGAGGGAGAGGGAGAGGCCTGGGACTGGGCCTGGGACTGGGAGCCGTACGTGTCTGCTCGTATATACGTTTAATCAGGGAGGGTGCAGGTTGCTTGTGCCGCCGCTTTCGTACCGTGGGAACGCCGGCCGTGGGAACGCATGAGCCATGCTGATCGATGTGTCGCTGTTCTGATCCCGAAACATGTCAGCAGCAGCCGGATCGACCGACGCCGACGGTCTACGCGCGCGATCGACAAGATCGGTCCCCTTGTAGTACGATAATGCGGTAGCCGCGGAACAGATGTACGTATGAGCTGAAATACATATATCATGTCTAGATACCTCCAAATTTAGATAAATTCAAGACAAATTCAAGTCAAATGATTTGGATCGGAGGAAGTATTATTTCTGCAGATGCTCACATCGATATGAATTCCCGTCCCATGATCCAAGCAATCTCTTCATATACCGTCAGCCGAGCTCGGGAAGGTGGATCATCCTACAGTTTTTGTATACCACTTTCATTGCTAAAATTCGGGTCAGAGATTCTAGATTATAACCTAAATTAAGACCGGTGCTAGCATATTTTTTTACCATGAACGGAATCGTCAGTACAACCTCAAAACGGTCGTTGAGACTTGGAGTACAACTGAAGTTCGCTTTAGAATTGAGCGGTACTCAATCACACAAAATATTAAAGTCTCGCGTAGTGGGGTTTGCAGAATTATGCGGGTCACGCTGACGCACAATCACAGATGATTGACTCACTGTTTGTTCAGCAACTACACGTAGTGCTAATGACTATGGCGCGATAAATGTATGTCAGTAATACACATGTAGTAACATGTATTTTCCCCTCACTAGTAAAATCATACTTCCTCCGATCCAAATCATTTGACTTGAATTTGGTGTGATAACAACGGTAACACGTATCTTTTATCCAATCTGGTATTCCATGTCCGAACGAAACCCATTGAAGTTGACTATCACTTTGTGAGAGAATGTATTACATAGAAGTTACTTCAGATGAAGTTTATGACTTGCAAAGATCAGCTTGCTGGCATCTTCATGAAACCATTGCCACTACCGCAATTTGAGGCGATGTAGGAGCAATCTTAACCAGCAATATTAACGTGCTAGATTCCTCATAGTGTGGTCAAGATTGACGAAGGCGTTAGCCCATGTTACATCGCTAGGCTCTTACCTAGATGCTTAAAGAGTCATTTACTTCATGCTCTTACTCCCTCCATCCCATATTATGGTGCGCATAATTTTGCGTGTAAGTTTAACCATGAATATACAAAATAATATGAATATGTGTGATATAAAATGTATATATTATAAAAATATATTTCAAGACAATTTTAATGTTATTAATTTGACACGTATACGTTTATAATTGTATCAAACTACTTAGTCAAACATTGTATAGTTTAACTCTGATAAAATCTTATATGTAATCTAATTTGGGACGGAGGGAATACCTAGACGCTTGAAGAGTCATTTATTCCATGCATTTAAGCTCCGGTCGTCTAGCAGCCGTATTTTCCATTGATTTTCTAAGCACCGGGCTAGTAGTTATGCGTCTACGCTATAAAAATGCTACTAGGAACAAAGGAAAACAGCCGGTATTTTTTTTCTTAGCGCCTCGTGGCACATGGCCTTAGACTGTATATAGGTTATGTGTAGATATATACTTGTATAACATGTTTTGTAACCTGTATTTGTACGCTGACACCTATCCTATAGTATATACAAAGAAGTCACACCGTGATCGGTGTTGAGTGATTCCCATCACATTTGTTTTTATTACGCATTAACGGACCAGCTAGCTTAAGGAAGCCTCGCCATTGGAGATTCCATGCACCACGTCCTGCCATGGCAGCCCACCTGAGTTGATACGGTGCACGCCGGTCATGATCGGAGTTTAATCAGAGGGAGAGGGAGAGGCCTGGGACTGGGAGCCGTACGTGTCTTCTGTGTTTATTTCCTCTAGCTATGTTTTCTATGGCGAGGTGCACGTTGCTTATTGTGCTGCCGCTTTCGTATGGTGGGAACGTCGGCCGTGGGAACGCATGTGCGATGCTGGTCGACGGGTCGCTGTTCTGATCTCGAAACATGTCACCAGCAACCGGATCGACCGACGCTGATGTTCTACGCGCGCGATCGACGAGATCGGCCCCCTTGTACACTTGTACTGCTGCGGATCACTGATCAAGAAAATGCGCTCCCGCAGAACAGATGTATGCAGTGGCAATGTTGGGCGGGCCAAACAAAAAGAGAACACATTTTAAACTAACTACAAATTTCAGAAGAAATCTGACTGAAAATCAAGCTATTTTTTCCGACCTTGTTAGGAATAGACACCTTGTATTCCTTCGGTGGGCCAAAGGCCACAATATATAGTACATGTACAGGTGAAAATATGTAGGAAAACCCCTAACAAGTGGAGACATACAATATACAAATATACATCTAACACACACCCCCTCAAACTCATGGTGGCTCCACAACACTGAGTTTGGAGAGAAAGAAAGTATGCTGCGCAATAGTCTGTGTCTTCGTAAAGAAATCCGCCAACTGTAACTCTAAAATCACATACTGAAGCGCAACAATCTAAGCCTGCACCTGAGCACATGTATAGAAAGCATCAACATCAATATGCTTGGTAAGCTCATGCTTGACCGGATCACGTGCAATACTAATAGCACCTGTACTGTTAGACAAAACCAGAGTGGTTGTGGTAATAGAGACCCCAAAATCCGCAAGCAACCACCGTAACCAGGTCACCTCAGCAGTCAATAAGGCCATAGCACGCAACTCAGCCTCAACACTAGAACGGGAAATCGCTGTCTGTTTCTTCGTCTTCCAAGCAATGAGCGAACACCCAAGAAACACACAGTAAGCAAAAAGTGAATGGCGATCCGAAGGATCACTTGCCCACGTGGTGTCCGAATAGCACTGGAGCTGGAGGGAGCTGGAACAAGGAAAGAAAAGGCGACGAGTGATCGTGCCACGAAGATAACGAAGAACACGGAGAAGATGACTATAGTGAATAGTGGTAGGGGCGGAAACAAACTGACTCAAAATATGAACAGGATAATATATGTCAGGACGAATGACAGCAAGATAAACAAGACTCTCAACAAGATGGAGATAGTGCGTCGGATCAGGAAGAGGATCACCATCACCAGGGTGAAGCTTAACATTAAGCTCCATAGGGGTCTCAACAGTGCGCTCATCCCCAAGAGCAGCACGAGCCAGAAGATCCTGAATATACTTTTCCTGAAAGATGAAAAGGCCATTAGAAGTAGAGGAAACCTCAATCCCAATAAAATATCAAAGAGGACCAAGATCAGTCATAAGAAACTGATCACGAAGACGAGCCTTAACAAAGGCAATATACTCAGGCATCACCAGTAATGATCATATCATCAACATAGAGAAGAAGAAGAGTGCGTCCACGAGGAGAAATGTAAACAAACAGCGCTGGATCATGAGCACTAGGAGAGAAACCAGCAGCAGTCACCACAGAGGCAAAGCGCTCAAACCAGGCACGAGGGGCCTGTTTCAAGCCATAAAGAGAACGCCAAAGACGGCAAACCATCCCAGCGGGAACAGAATACCTTGGAGGAGGCTGCATATAAACCTCCTCACTCAACTCACCATTGAGGAATGCGTTCTGAACATCAAGCTGGGACACGGACCAGTGACGAACAGAAGCGACAGCAAGAAGAGTGCGCACAGTGGTCATATGAGCCACAGGAGCAAAGGTCTCACCATAGTCATGACCGTGCTCCTGCTGAAAACCACGAGCCACAAGACGCACTTTATAGCGCTCAAGAGATCCATCAGAGCGAGTCTTAATTTTATAGACCCACTTACAAGTGATAGGACGAACACCGGGAGGGGGAGAAACAAGATCCCAGGTGCCAGTGCGCTCAAGCGCAGCAATCTCCTCAGCCATGGCCATCTGCCATTGAAGATGATGCTCAGCATCCCGATAAGAAGTCGGCTCGGAGGCAACAGAAAGACCATACGGACTAGGAGAGTAACGGTTGGGGTCACGACGCTGACGAACATGACGAGTAGGGGGAAGCTCATCAGAGGAAGATGACTCATGAGACGACGATGAAGAAGAAGGAATAACAGAGGAAGGCTCCGGAGAACGAGGAGAACTAGGAGAACTAGACGGAGCAGAGGAGGATGGTGTCGAAGAAGAGACATCAGTGAGAGTGGGTCCTGAAGAAGACACAATAGGAGTAGAAGGAGGTGTGTCAGGAAAAAGAAGAAAAGAGATATCTTCCACCGGGTAGGTACCAGCGGTGGAACGAGGATAGAAAGGGCGCGTCTCATCAAAGGTAACGTCGCGAGAGATACGCATCCGACGACCAACGGGGTCCCAACAGCGATAGCCCTTATGCTCATCACTGTATCCAAGAAAAAAACACTCAACAGACTGAGCGGTCAGTTTGGTGCGTTCGCGAGGGGCAAGGAGAACATAACAAACGCAACCAAACAAGCGAAGCATGGAGTAGTCTGGAGAATGACCAGATGGGCTCTCAAGAGGGATACCACCCTGCAGAGTGGTAGATGGCTGAATATTGATGAGGTAAGCCGACGTAGCGACAGCCTCAGCCTAGAAATGCGGCGGAAGGGAAGAAGCAATCATCATGGCACGAGTGGTCTCAAGAAGATGGCGGTTCTTACGCTCAGCAATGCCATTCTGGGCATGTGCGCCGGGACATGAGAACTGAGCAAGGGTACCCTGCTCAGCAAGAATGCCTCGCAACATCTAGGAGATATACTCACCAGCATAATCGGCACGAAAAACACGAATGGGTGTAGAATATTGAGTACGGACCATGGCCGCAAAACGCTGATATATGGAGAGCACTTCACTGCGAGAGCGCATAAAATACAACCAAGTGTACCGAGAAAAATCATCTATGAATAAAATATAGTAGCGATGGCCCTCTTTCGAAGCGAAAGGAGCCGTACCCCAACATCGGAATGAACTAAATCAAAAGGTCGTTGAGATACAGACGCGCTAGTAGGATAGGGAAGCTAAATCTGTTTGCCCAACCTATAGCCCTGACAGTGTAAAGACCCATCTCCTGAGACAGACCCCAGAAGACCATGATGAACTAATGACGACAGGCAAGAGTCACAAAGGTGACCAAGACGATGATGCCACTGCTGAAAAGAGCTGGTAGCAGAGGCGACGACCGGAGAAGAACTGGCAGATGAAGTGGCAGCGGAAGGAATACGAAGCCAGTCTAACTCCCAAAGTCCTGAAGAGTCACGGCTGTGAGGGCCAGCTCCAACCAGGGCCTGTGTGCGACGATCCTGGACAACACAAGAATCAGCATCAAGAATGACGCGACAACCAGAGTCAGTAAGCTGGATAGCAGAGAACAGATTCATCTTAAGACGAGGAACATAAGAAATATCAGGAACAGAAAAAGAAGAAGTAGAAGGGGTGCCCCGACTAGAAACAGGGAGAGAGGTACCATCGGCTGTGAGAACACGGACAGGAGAAGGGAGAGAACGAATATTGGACAGAGGAGAAGACTCAGAGGTCATATGAAAAGAAGCTCCAGAATCCAGATACCACGGGGACGTACCTGACTATGTAGAGGGTAGTGGTCGCCCAGTGCCTGGAGAATCAGTCACAGAACCAGCAGTGCCCGTCGAAGAAGATCCTGTAGAAGCAAGCAGACCGCGAAGACTCCTGATAATGTCCTGATCAGAGAGAGAAACTACTGAAGATCCGGAAGGAGCCGACTGCCCACGAGCCTGGTGCTGCTGACGTAAATTGGGATCCCGTGTATAACAGGTGGCCCAAGTGTGGCCGTCCATGCTAGAGTAAGTGCAGTGACGAAGAGAACCACGGCGACCCTGACCACGAGCCTGCTGGTGCTGACTCGGACCCTGAGACTGCTGGTGCTAACTCTGACCTCGAGGCTGGTGCCGACTCGACCACGACTGGAGGAGTGGGTAGTATCAGCCGGTGTACAGAGGACCCATGGCCAGTCGAGGGAGCAGACAGCAGAGGAGGGCCACGAGTAGCAAGCACAGACGGTACCACAATAAGACCAGCACCACGGAGACGAGTCTCCTGTAACATCCTAGCATTTAGGAAGCCAACGAAGGGTAGATTTAGGAATATGAATTTATGCATGCATTCAATTGTGAAAATGTGGGTAATTTTTTTTGCCAAATAAAACCTTTAGTGATCAATGTTTCTTTCTTACTTTGAGATTAGGTTTAGACTTAAAGGAGGATTGCTATAAACTTTGATATGATCTTAAAGGAATTATGTGTGTTTTGAAATGAGTTTGAATTTAAAAACTTAAGTGTTTGAATAATAATTTAAATGATTTAGATATAAGATTTGAATCTTAAATTAATTAAGAGATAAGTATTATAACTTAAATCTCATTCAAAAACAATATTAAATATGAAATTCATTTTCATATTATTAAGACATAAACAAGTTACAAAAGAATAAAGAATAAGAATATTCTTTATTAATAATAATATAATATTTATTACAATTAAAGATTACAAGAATAATAAAAGAAAAATTACAAAAGAATAAGAAGATTACATTTGAATATCTACTAACTATCCTATATCTAAATCTACACTAAATCTTCATCTTTATCTTGGTACCTGCAAAACAAAGACTAATAGAAACAAAATAAGATTAGTGTTAGAATATTTCTCTCAGATATGTCAGTGAAATGCACTTGACAAATTCATCATTGAGAAATGTTATAAAGGGGCAAGTTTCACCAATATGAAAGATTTCATCTTTCATAAATTCAAAGCCAGAAGTCAAATGACAGCCTAGAAGGATCAATTTACCAGCCAGGTGAAAGTAAGCTGGTAATAGTAAGTTCAAAATTTCTGAACCTATCCACAAGTGCATAGCAGGCACACAAGATGGACACACACCAGCATGCAAATGGTGTGCTGTCGACCTCACAAGCACAGCCAAATCACACAAACCAGAGCACAGCCATGGGGGAAGCACTAGTGCATCACTCCAATACACATCACACTAGAACAGCCAGTGTAGACAGCAGCCAAACCAAACCACCCAGATCAACCCAAACATCACCAGGATGGTGACATAAGGAGGGGGATGAATCTGGTGGACAACAAGATCAAGCCTAGGAGCTAGGAGGAGCAGGCAAGCTCAAGAGCAAGCTCAGCAGCCCAGCAAAAGCAGATCAAGATCACCATCATCAATCTACTACACCAACATCAAATTTTGTGGTGAGCCTCATAAGACCATCACATGATTTCATCATATCATTTAAATAAAAGCATGTGTTTCTTTATGAAGTGATCTCTCAATAATCACCCAAGTGAGGTGAATCTATCCTAGAGATTTCAAATATAAGATAAGAAATCAAACACAGCCAAAAGCACTAAACCCTCAGACCAGCATCACTGAGTTCAGTGCTATTTTTTTGCAACTTAGATCATTCTCATTTGATCTTATCAGATTAGGGCACATCTCCCAGAGGGAGTAGCACCTCTAATCTTACAAGTTTCAAACAAACTAATTGCTCAACTAACTAGGAATTAAATCCTAGAGCCTCAGACCAACATCATAGGCAGGAAAGTTTAGAAAATCTTTCATTTCATCTTGCCAGTATTAATCATCAAGCTAAGCCCAAAAATAAAACTCAATCACTTGTGTGCCAGATCATAATGGTATCACAAGGACAGGTTTTAAATGAACTAAAACCAATCTTTGCTTAGTTTACACAGATAAAAGGGACAACCAATACACATCATTTTCCTGAAGCCAAGTGCCAGGAATCAATATCATATTATACATCTATACATCCACAGAAAAATCATTACATGTAATGATTTGATTCAGTGTGTATAATCTCATACAAGCCTACATTATAATTGTAGTAAGAAACTACTGAGAGAAAACTACCGTCGGTACAAACATTGTGACAGTAGTGTAAAGTCTCAGATCAACAACATAATCCAATCAGGGTTTCCATAGAAACATTAGCATAGGATCATAGTGGATTACCACTGGGATAAATCTGACAAGCCACTAGCAGCATCAAAGCCACTACAAATCATTAACCACAGCAAACCATCATTCTTCATGCTCAGATATGATCAACACTAGATCCAAAGCATCATAGATATGATCAACATGGGGTTATGAACCCTAATCAAAACAAGAACCCTAATCCAGAGATGAACCCCAATCAGAGCATAGTCACTAGGCATGAGAAGCCACTAGATACACACAGAGAGATTCGTGGTAGTAGCATGAACAAGAACCACGGAACCAAGTTACCCGAGGTCCTCGCTGACGAATCGAAGAGGAAGCAGAATTGGCCGACGAACCACGGCAGACAGGAGCACCTGTGGCGCAACTGCACCACCACACGGGCGTCAAGAAGACACGATCCCAAAGACATCACCATAGACGGAACAGGGCTGGCTGACGACATCACCTTTTCCCTAACCCTAGGGTTCGGGAACGGGGTGGACCTGACCATGGGGAAGCCCCGGGGTCAAATCCAATTGGATAGAATGAACGAGCGTCGTCGACAACCCCAAATCGCACCATGACGAACTGTAACAAGCAATGGAACGAATCGATGTGCGCACGGCGCTGTGGTCGGGTCCAAGAGGAGAGGATAGGGTCGAGGGAGAGAGGGGGCAGAGAGTTGGGCTGGGTGGGCCAAAACCCCTCGGGGTGATATTTTGACCTTGCCCTATTGGGCCACCACAGGCCCAATAAGCCCAAAAGGCTAGCCCAAGTTGTTTAATAAACTATTTTGATCAATTGGAAAAGACCAAAATGCCCCTGACCTCAATAAAATTCTAGAAAATAAAATAGAAATCCAAAAATTATAAATAAAATATTTTTGGATTCACAATAATCCACTCTATGAGAATAAAATAAGATATAAAATTTTGGACATTTAAATTTTTGTAAGAATTTTGTAATTTATATATTCTTTATGGAATTTTACAAAATTATTGAAAGATGATAAAATTAAATAAAAATCACTTTCATAATATATTAATATTATAGTATTTAAAAAATACTAAAGAAATATTTAATAATAAATTTTAATGTATAATTAATAATTCCTAAAAGAATTATTAAATCAATAAAAGTCAAATAAAAAAGAAATAAAATAAAATAATTCAATATATGCAATAAATATAAAAAATAATAATATTTATAATTGCTTTATTAAAAGGCACCTTATTTAGGGAAAATGCATATAGAATTAAATAATGCATTACATTACTTGCATAATCATTTTGCATCTTTAAATATTGTCCTTACCAGGCAATAATGATGTTTTTTGTAGAACTAGAAGCTCAAAGTCCAGTGCAAGCATCAGAGTTCACTACCTTGCCATCACAAGGCAAGTTCATCACTTGATCATGTCCTTTGAAGAGTCTTTATCAAAGTATTTGCAAATTGTGTGTTATCATATATGCTATAAAAGAAAGAAAATATTATTTTCACAAATAAAGAAATCATAGATATCATCCTAAGTGATGATATAATGGAGCAATAGAACTTAGAGTTCTAATTGCAACAAAGATGATCAAGTAGGGACTTAATAACCCCTGACATCAGTGATTCTAGCGCCGTATATTACGCGTTAGCCATGAGATTTGGAATGGGACAGAGAAGTCAGCTGTATCTTCTTCCTCTCGCATGAAGCCGGATGTGTAGGTCGTGGTTGTTATCCTCGTAGCATGCATATTAATTGGTAATTCGTAGAGGATATGCAGCATATGGGTGGGAACCCTCATTGTCCCACGATAGTTCTGGCATCTAACGGTTTGTACAAACCATTGTCGTAATTCATTATGTGGGCATGGTGTATACCAAGGAGGCATGCGGGGTCGCGAAGGGGGCAGTGATTGGCTTGGACCAACTACTGGGCCCCACATCATGGAATTGTGGACGGGAAAGTATGCCCGATTGTGCAACAAGGAGTTGATCTCTCATGGGTAAAGTAACGCACCTCTGCAGAGTGTAAGAACTGTAACTTGTTACTCCACATTAGGAAGGAGCTACGAACGCGGCAGGAAAGGAACTCCATGAAAGTTCTGGTCAACCTATGAAGGCTGATTGTCATAGTTTTTCGGAATAAAATCAATCTTTGAAGAAAGATTTACAAAAACTGCATAGTGCCAAGGATTTATAATCCGAGGTGGTAGTTAGAGCATCAAACTTCCCACCTCGCATATAATGAACTTGTTGGGTAACGTTGTTACTCATTCTTTCCTTTGATCCCTTGCTTAGACTCTGAGGATCCCGAAGACGGGCTAATGTATGCAGCTGAATGCCAAGAAGATGTGTTCTACAAGGAACCTGATCTGTCCAGAGGAGTTGAGGGAGTGGATTACGAGATCCGCTACGGTGTCGATGAGAACGAGACCAACTAAGTACCTAGTTAGTAGTAACTAACGGAGCCGAGCAGCATGAACTCTATAGAATAAGTTGTTGAGCTCAACTCCTAGACGGAGTTGCTACTTTTAAATTCCGATGAACACTTTATATTTTGGTTTGTAAGTTGGATCTTTTGGAATTCTTGAACTTCCGGTATTGTAATAATAATGTGTGTACTATTGTAATATGGACCATAATGTTTCATTGTACCACTACGAGGGATGTGATATTTACTAACGGTGTTCGTGGATGTCATGTCAACGACTATAGTGTACTACACATGTAGTGGTATCTTTGGGTCACATAGATTGGTATCAGAGAAAATTTCTTTGACCTTAGGTTGGAAACCTAGTAAAGGGTATTACCTGTAGGAGAATTAGCAACGATAAAGAATTCTCTAAAAGTAATATAATGGGTATTCAAATGATAATATTCCGTTATATATTTTAGTGCGATAATTCTTTGTTATGATGCAATATATCATTGGATACTAATCAAAATTATTTTTCTGATATACAGAGATATGGCACCAAAGTTTCCAACACATACTTTGGTAAGGAAAGAGGAGACTCTTGATGATTATCAAGGATCATTTATAGACCAACTTCGTCAACTTTTAAAGCTCTTTAATTGTCCAACTAGAATTCCAGTGAACACTATCACTTACCTTGATGGCCGGATGTTATCCAAGTATCGTGTGAGTATCCAACTTCCAGAAAAGCTTGGATTATACCATGATCTACCCATAGGAGAAGGTAGGAGTCATTTAGCAGCCTATCATGTTGTTGTTGTGGAGGCAATAGCTAATATCCGGGAGCAGAAAACCAAGGAGCTAGAAGGTAGCACATTTTCTGTGATACCTCATGATTCTATAGAATCAGAGCCTATACCGGATCATCTTAATTTGGTTAAGAAGCATCCTAAGTTAGCTTCCAAGTTTATGGATAGATACCGGACACTCGTTGCGTCTTTCTATAAGACTCATCAAGTGATTCTCGAAGACAAAAATGACATGTTAGAGGATCTAACTGATCCGGAAAGGAGGAAGCAGTTAGCATTCCAGTTGGAGAAAGAGGCAAGTAGTAGTGCAACACCTATCTTTAAAGATATACCTATAGATCTGGAATCTTTTATACCATATCCTTACTCACCAAGACCTGAACCTACACATGATCCTACTATGGATATGCGGTACCATTGTGGCTCAGAGGATGGTTCTGACTCAGAACTTCCTATTGAGAATTCCGATGGTTGGAGAATGGGATCATATAATGGATCTCATGAACACTAGATGTCCACAGATGGTTCTGACAGAAATGTTGGACAATCTAGTTGGATGGGTGCAAGGATGAACCTTAATAATAGTAGTAGAAATACCATGTCAATAGATGATCAGGATGAGGAAGAAGATCCTGAGGAAAGAGTGTTTGAATCATCAACATCTTCTCAAAACCCAGGGAATATACATTATCCAGTGTTTAACTATCTTGGCCACGAGAGCACCTGGGAAGCAGCAGGATCTGCGTATCCTGTTGACAACTCAAGGAATGAAGCTTAGGAGATGCAGGCTAGAGATAATGTTGAATATGCTTCTGAAGACTTTTCATTTGAGCTGGAGGGAGTCAATGCACTCAGGTTGAGTAATGACTCAAGCCCTGATACTTCAGATACAGAGTATGTTCCTTCTGGAAGGCCATTTGTTCCACAAACTGTGCGACGGACAACACGTCATCACGGTTGGACATCAGGCATGTATGATGAGTGTAGTTACTACTAGAAGGAGGCAAGTAGTTAGTGATATCAAGTACCGTGTAATGTACTCCAAGTAATAAGGTAGTTTTGTAATAATACCAATATGGTATATGTTGTAATGACTTTGTATCATTATGATATTAGGTATAATGTGTGAAATGCATATTTGGATTTTCTTTGGATCTTTATTGTGTGACTAGTTCTGTGCGTAAAGTCGAGCTCAGAACACATGTGCATGATGTAATTATGAGTATTCGCTTTATGATGCAGGGCTAGGGGGTCATGGATACGGGTGTAGAAATGGAAACTGAGCAGCAGCGGATGGAGCGTGAGGCCAAGGAAAAGGCCGATGCCGATGCAACAAATCAAGGAGCATTACCACCACTACCAATGAGGCCGTTAATGGAACAGAACTTTATGCAATGCATGCAAATGATGCAAGAGACCCAGAACAAGTTCATGGAAGAGTTGCTGGGGCGAGCAAATCAGAGGGCACCTGAAGGTGGAGGAGTGAGTCTATCTGATTTCCAGAATGCAAGACTGTTACCTTTTGCATCAGCTCCTGAACCAATGGATACAGAAGACTGGCTAGAAGATATAGAGAGGAAGCTGAAAACGGTGGGTTGCAATGATGAGGAAAAATTGAGGTATGCAACTCATTTGCTGACTGGACCTGCAGCATCATGGTGGGAAAATCAGTTAGCCATGCAAAAACCAGGAAGGGAGTTTACCTAGGAGGAGTTCAAGCAGAGATTCCGTGAATATCATGTTCCAGAAAGCGTCATGGAGTTGAAGCGGAGAGAATTTGAGGAGCTTCAGCAAGGATATACTAGTGTCATGAAGTACATCCGGGAGTTCAGCCAGTTGTCTCGTTATGCTGAAGAGGATGTTAACACCGAAGAGAAGAGGAAGAAGCGTTTCTTGCGTGGATTAAATCCATTTGTGAAGATGCAACTAAGGTTAGCCAATAAGCAAACTTATCAGCAGTTGTTGGATGCAGCCATTACTTTTGAAGATGACTACAAGAATGTCCAAGAGGACCGGAGGAAGAGAGCCAAGAAGGAAACGAAGAGAATTCAGGCAAGTAAACCTAAACCTAACCTGGAGTTCAAACCTCGAAATAGGAATTATGGCAACAAAAACAATAACAATAACAAGGGCAGTGGTGGAAATCAATCCAATCCGAGAAGGAATGTTATATGTAACAATTCTAGAATTCCAGGGCATTTCGGAGGAGTGTAAAAGCACAGTAGTGATCACATTACGGTTGTGGCCAGAAGGGGCATATCAAGCCAGATTGTCCGAGCAAACCACCAGGTGGATGGTCTACCAAGGGAGGAGGACAAGCCAGTGGAGGAAATGTACAGCCCAATAAAGGAGGAAATAATGGCAAGAATAACAATGGCAAGAGGAACCGACCTACCGGAAAACTGAATTGTGCAACCCTCGAGGAGGTGGATAATTTGGAGCATGCAGTGATAGGTACGCTCAATATCCTTACCAATCTCGGCAAAGTTCTATTTGATACTGGTGCAACTACTTCATTCATTTCTGAAGAATTTTGTGATAAGTTCGGGATTAGAAGGGCAACGTTAGAAAGTCCTATGACCGTAGTTACGGCAGGAGGGAATGTGATTGTATGCCACATAAAACAAGATTAGGTTATCTCGATCTGTGGTTGTACATATTTCGCAGACCTTTATGTGATTCCTTTGAAGGGAATTGCAGTAGTGCTGGGGATGGATTGGATGATGGAACACGGAGCTCGGATTAATTGTGAGGAGAAAACTGTCTCAATCAAAACTCCAAGTGTAGCAAGGATAGTTTACCAAGCAGATAAACACATTCATGTCATGGTGGATCTGCAGTTGAATTCAATGAAGGAAGTTAAGTTAGAAGAGATTCCTATAGTGAATGAATTCCAAGATGTTTTTCCAACAGATTACCGGGAATGCCACCAGACAGGGAGATAGAGTTCACCATTGACCTAATACCTGGTACATCACCAATAGTTCAAGCACCATATAAAATGGGACCCAAAGAGTTGAAAGAACTCAAGGAGCAAATTGATGAGTTAGCGAGAAAAGGATTTATACAGGAAAGTGTATCTCCATGGGGAACACCAGTAATCTTTGTAGATAAGAGAGATGGTGGAAGACGGATGTGTGGTGATTATAAAAATCTGAACAACGTGACTATCAAGAATAAGTATCCTTTACCAAGAATTCAAGATTTGTTTGATCAGGTGAAAGGAGCTGGAGTATTTTCAAAGATCGATTTAAGATCTGGATACCATCAAATAAAAATCAAGCCAGAAGATGTTCCAAAAACATCATTTGTCTCAAGATATGGACACCATGAGTATCTGGTAGTACCGTTTGGTTTGACCAATGCACCGGCAATATTCATGAATCTGATGAACAAGATTTTCATGCCATATTTGGATAAGTTTGTCATCGTCTTTATCGATGATATTTTGATATATTCCAGGGATAAGGAAGAGCATGCTGACCATTTGAGAATAGCATTGCAGACTTTAAGAGAACATAAGCTTTATGCTAAGTTTAGTAAGTGTGAGTTTTGGCTAGATGAGGTAGAATTCCTCGGTCATGTGATCAGTAAGAATGGAATTGATGTGAATCCTTCTAAAGTTCAGTCAGTACTAGAGTGGACTGCACCAACCAATGTGAAGCAAATTCGAGGTTTCCTTGGAATGGCTGGTTATTATCGGAGATTCATTGAAGGTTTATCCAAAATAGCCGGACCAATGACCAAATTATTAAGGAAGAATACAACATTTAAGTGGGATGAGAAATGTGAAGCAAGTTTCCAAGAGTTGAAGACTAGATTAACCACAGCTCCAATCTTAGCAGTTCCTGAAACAGGGAAGGACTTCACCGTATACTATGATGCATCTAAATAAGGTTCGGGTTGTGATTAATGCAAGATCGGAAAGTAATTGCTTATGGTTCAAGGCAATTAAAACCACATGAAGTCAACTATCCAACTCATGATTTAGAGTTAGCAGCAGTAGTTTTTGCATTGAAAGGATGGAGGCATTTTCTTTATGGAGCTAGATGTGAGTTATACAGTGACCACAAAAGTCTCAATTATTTCTTAACTCAAAAGGAATTGAATATGAGACAGAAGCGTTGGTTGGAACTAATCAAGGATTATGATTTAACAATCAATTACACCCCAGGGAAATCAAATGTTGTAGCAGATGCTTTAAGCAGAAAGAGTGCAGATATTCAGCCTAGCAATAGGGAGCTACCAAAAGAGTTACAAATGGACTTGGAAAGGTTAGAACTTCAATTCATCAAAACAGAGGATCTTGGAGGATTGGCTACTATGCAGGTAGTTGCAGAGCAGGACAATGATCTTAGGCAAGAAAGTTTTAGACATCAAGAAGAAGATCCTTTTATTGCTGAGGAAATTAGGAGGATATCTCAAGGGCAAAAAATCAGTTTTTCGCCTTGGGGATTATGGGTCTTTATGGTTCCAAGATCGTCTATGTGTTCCAGATGTGACTGAGATCAGAAATTTCATACTCAAAGAAGCACATGATACACCATATTCTATACATCCAGGGAGTACTAAGATGTATATGGATTTGAAAGAACTATTCTGGTGGAATAACATGAAAAGAGATATTGCTAAATATGTATCTGAATGCCATACTTGTCAAAGGGTGAAAGCTGAACATCAAAGTCCAGCAGGACCATTACAACCCTTGGAAATTCCTGAATGGAAGTGGGAGGAAATAGGTATGGACTTTATTACAGGATTACTTATGACACCAAAAAGGAAGGATATGATATGGGTAATTGTGGACCGACTTATTAAGAGTGCACATTTTATTCCAGTGAATCAAAAGGATAATGCCGAGAAGTTAGTTGAAGTATATGTCAAAGAGATAGTAAGTAAGCATGGAGTACCCAAAAATATCGTAACTGATAGGGGATCAGTGTTTACTTCAGCATTTTGGAAGCAATTGCATGAAGCACTTGGTTCAAAGTTAGATTTCAGCACGGCATATCATCCTGAGACAGGAGGTCAAACTGAAAGAACAAATCAAATACTAGAAGACATGTTGAGAGCTTGTGCACTAGATTTTGGAGGAACATGGGAAGATCACCTACCATTGGCAGAATTTTCTTATAACAATAGCTATCAGAGTAGTCTGAAGGCAGCTCCATATGAGATTTTGTATGGGAGGAAGTGTAAATCACCAATATGTTGGTATGAACCTGGAAGCAACAAAGAATTTGCACCAGATTATATCAAGGAGAGACAATACATCATTGATAAGATCAGGGATAGACTGAAAATAGCCCAGAGTAGGCAGAAAAGTTATGCGGATCAAAGTCGAAGATCATGGCATCTAGAAGTGGGAGATATGGTCTATTTGAAAGTAAGTCCAATGAAAGGAGTGAAAAGATTCGGAGTTAAAGGGAAATTGAGTCCCAGATATATCGGACCATTCAAGATACTAAGTCAAAACAGAACTATAGCTATATGCTTTAGAGTTACCATCAAGATTGACTCAAGTGCATAATGTTTTCCATGTGTCACAACTTCGCAAATGTTTGAAAGTTCCAGATGATGCAATAACACATCAAGAAATAGAACTACAAGTAGACCTGACCTATATTGAAAAGCCTTGTAAGATTCTGGAAGAAAACTGGAAAAGATTGAGGAACAGAGCAATCAAATATTGCAAGGTACGGTGGGAACATCACCCTGAGAGGGAAGCCACATGGGAGAAGGAAGAGGATTTAAGAAAAGCTTATCCAGAACTATTCAGGTACATGTCCACAAACTTCGGGACGAAGTTTAATTTTAGGGGGGAAGTCTGTAACATCCCAACATTTAGGAACCCAACGAAGGGTAGATTTAGGAATATGAATTTATGCATGCATTCAATTGTGAAAATGTGGGTAATTTTTTTTGCCAAATAAAACCTTTAGTGGTCAATGTTTCTTTCTTACTTTGAGATTAGGTTTATACTTAAAGGAGGATTGCTATAAACTTTGATATGATCTTAAAGGAATTATGTGTGTTTTGAAATGAGTTTGAATTTAAAAACTTAAGTGTTTGAATAATAATTTAAATGATTTAGATATAAGATTTGAATCTTAAATTAATTAAGAGATAAGTATTATAACTTAAATCTCATTCAAAAACAATATTAAATATGAAATTCATTTTCATATTATTAAGACATAAACAAGTTACAAAAGAATAAAGAATAAGAATATTCTTTATTAATAATAATATAATATTTATTACAATTAAAGATTACAAGAATAATAAAAGAAAAATTACAAAAGAATAAGAAGATTACATTTGAATATCTACTAACTATCCTATATCTAAATCTACACTAAATCTTCATCTTTATCTTGGTACCTGCAAAACAAAGACTAATAGAAACAAAATAAGATTAGTGTTAGAATATTTCTCTCAGATATGTCAGTGAAATGCACTTGACAAATTCATCATTGAGAAATGTTATAAAGGGGCAAGTTTCACCAATATGAAAGATTTCATCTTTCATAAATTCAAAGCCACAAGTCAAATGACAGCCTAGAAGGATCAATTTACCAGCTAGGTGAAAGTAAGCTGGTAATAGTAAGTTCAAAATTTCTGAACCTATCCACAAGTGCATAGCAGGCACACAAGATGGACACGCACCAGCATGCAAATGGTGTGCTGTCGACCTCACAAGCACAGCCAAATCACACAAACACAGCCGTGGGGGAAGCACTAGTGCATCACTCCAATACACATCACACTAGAACAGCCAGTGTAGACAGCAGCCAAACCAAGAACAGCAGCCAAACCAAACCACCCAGATCAACACAAAATCACCAGGATGGTGACATAAGGAGGGGGGTGAATCTGGTGGACAACAAGATCAAGCCTAGGAGCTAGGAGGAGCAGGCAAGCTCAAGAGCAAGCTCAGGAGCCCAACAAAAGCAGATCAAGATCAAGATCAAGATCACCATCATCAATCTACTACACCAACATCAATTTTTGTGGTGAGCCTCATAAGACCATCACATGATTTCATCATATCATTTAAATAAAAGCATGTGTTTCTTTATGAAGTGATCTCTCAATAATCACCCAAGTGAGGTGAATCTATCCTAGAGATTTCAAATATAAGATAAGAAATCAAACACAGCCAAAAGCACTAAACCCCCAGACCAGTATCACTGAGTTCAGTGCTATTTTTTTGCAACTTAGATCATTCTCATTTGATCTTATCAGATTAGGGCACATCTCCCAGAGGGAGTAGCACCTCTAATCTTACAAGTTTCAAACAAACCAATTGCTCAACTAACTAGGAATTAAATCCTAGAGCCTCAGACCAACATCATAGGCAGGAAAGTTTAGAAAAGCTTTCATTTCATCTTGCCAGTATTAATCATCAAGCTAAGCCCAAAAATAAAACTCAATCACTTGTGTGCCAGATCATAATGGTATCACAAGGACAGGTTTTAAATGAACTAAAACCAATCTTCGCTTAGTTTACACAGATAAAAGGGACAACCAATACACATCATTTTCCTGAAGCCAAGTACCAGGAATCAATATCATATTATACATCTATACATCCATAGAAAAATCATTACATGTAATGATTTGATTCAGTGTGTATAATCTCATACAAGCCTACATTATAATTGCAGTAAGCAACTACTGAGAGAAAACTACCGTCAGTACAAGCATTCTGACAGTAGAGTAAAGTCTTAGATCAACAACATAATCCAATCAGGGATTCCATAGAAACATTAGCATAGGATCATAGTGGATTACCACTAGGATAAATCTGACAAGCCACTAGCAGCATTAAAGCCACTACAAATCATTAACCACAGCAAACCATCATTCTTCATGCTCAGATATGATCAACACTAGATCTAAAGCATCATAGATATGATCAACAGGGGGTTATGAACCCTAATCAAAACAAGAACCCTAATCCAGAGATGAACCCCAATCAGAGCATAGTCACTAGGCATGAGAAGCCACTAGATACACACAGAGAGATTCGTGGTAGTAGCATGAACAAGAACCACGGAACCAACTTACCCGAGGTCCTCGCTGACGAATCGAAGAGGAAGCATAATTGGCCGACGAAACATGGTGGCATAGGGAGCACCAGTGCGCAACCTGCACCAGCCACGGCAATGACCGATGTAGCACCTGAGCCCAACACATCATCATGAACGGCAGACATGACGGTAAGCGATCACCTTTTCCCCAACCCTAGGGTTCGGGAACGGGGTGGACCTGACCACTGGGAAGCCCCGGGGTCAAATCCAATTGGATAGAACGAACGAGCGTCGTTGACAACCCCAAATCGCACCATGACGACGACTAGAACGACCAACGGCGACGGGAATCGACGGTGGCGGCATCGCCGGCCACATGGTCGGGTCTGAAGAGGAGAGGATAGGGTCGAGGGAGAGAGGGGGAAGAGAGTTGGGTCGGGTGGGCCAAAACCCCTCGGGGTGATATTTTGACCTTGCCCTATTGGGCCACCATTGGCCCAATAAGCCCAAAAGGCCAGCCCAAGTTGTTTAATAAACTATTTTGATCAATTGGAAAAGACCAAAATGCCCCTGACCTCAATAAAATTCTAGAAAATAAAATAAAAAACCAAAAATTATAAATAAAATATTTTTGGATTCACAATAATCCAATCTGTCCAAATAAAATAAGATATAAAATTTTGGACATTTAAATTTTTGTAAGAATTTTGTAATTTATGTATTCTTTATGGAATTTTACAAAATTATTGAAAGATGATAAAATTAAATAAAAATCACTTTCATAATATATTAATATTATGGTATTTTTTAAAAATACTAATCAAATATTTAATATTAAATTTTATGTTATAATTAATAATTCCTAAAAGAATTATTAAATCAATAAAAGTCAAATAAAAAAGAAATAAAATAAAATAATTCAATATATGCAATAAATATATAAAAAATATATTTATAAATGCTTTATTAAAAGGCACCTTATTTGGGAAAATGCATATAGAATTAAATAATTCATTACATTACTTGCATAATCATTTTGCTTCTTTAAATATTGTCCTTACCGGGTAATAATGATGTTTTTGTAGAACTAGAAGCTCAAAGTCCAGTGCAAGCATCAGACTTCACTACCTTGCTATCACAAGGCAAGTTCATCACTTGCTCATGTCCTTTGAAGAGTCTTTATCAAAGTATTTGCAAATTCTGTGTTATCATATATGCTATAAAAGAAAGAAAATATTATTTTCACAAATAAAGAAATCATAGATATCATCGTAAGTGATGATATAATGGAGCAATAGAACTTAGAGTTATAATGGCAACAATGATGATCAAGTTGGGACTTAATAACCCCTGACATCAGTGATTCTAGCGCCGTATATTACGTGTTAGCCATGAGATTTGGAATGGGACAGAGAAGTCAGCTGTATCTTCTTCCTCTCGCATGAAGCCGGATGTGCAGGTCGTGGCTGTTATCCTCGTAGCGTGCATATTAATTGGTAATTCGTAGAGGATATGCAGCATATGGATGGGAACCCTCATCGTCCCACGATAGTTCTGGCATCTAACGGTTTGTACAAACCATTGCCGTAATTCATTATGTGGGCATGGTGTACACCAAAGAGGCATGCGCGGTCGCGAAGGGGGCAGTGATTGGCTTGGACCAACTACTAGGCCCCATATAATGGAATTGTGGACGGAAAATGCATGGGTTGTGCAACAAGGAGTTGATCTCATGGGTAAAGTAACGCACCTCTGCAGAGTGTAAGAACTGTAACTTGTTACTCCCTGTTCCGGGAAGGAGCTACGAACGCGGCAGGAAAGGAACTCCATGAAAGTTCTGGTCAACCTATGAAGGCTGATTGTCATAGTTTTTCGGAATAAAATCAAACTTTGAAGAAAGATTTACAAAAACTGCATAGTGCCAAGGATTTATAATCCGAGGTGGTAGTTAGAGCATCAAACTTTCCACCTCGCATATAATGAACTTGGTGGGTAACGGTGTTTAGGGCTGGACTATCAAGCAGCTCGACTCGTTAAGGCTCAGCTCGTTAAGGCTCATGCTCATTAAGGCTGAGATCATTAAACTCGTTAAGGATAATGAGCAAAAAGTAAAGCTCAGCTCGATTCATTAGATGTTAACGAGCGCTCACGAGCTGCTCGTTATGAAAATGTATCAGCCTCAGACAAAGGCATACCGATAATTAAAAACGATAGTCGGCAGGGTTCGGTCAGTGCCACGGTCAGCAGATCCAGATCGAGAAGATGGAGATGGGGTATGCAATGGGAGATAACGAGTTGTCGAGACACATGAGAAATATTCTGAATCGATCGGGGGAGTCTAGGGTAAGGTTTTTGGTCGGTCGCTCTCGCTCCTAGATTGATCGGTCTTACTCAATGGGCTAGATGTTTGCCTTAGATGGGCTGCCAGATTAGACATGGAGCAACATAAGTGGGCCTTACCTTGGTTGTTACCGACCTTAACGAGTAGCTCATGAACATCGTTAACTCGATCATTTAGCTCGTTAAGGATATCGAGCAAAAACTGCAGCTCAGCCAAGATCGTTAAAGAAACGAGTCGGTTTTGAACGAGCCGAGCAAACGAGTGCTCATTAAACTCATCGAGTTTCGACTTTTATGTCCAGCCCTAACGGTGTTACTCATTCTTTCCTTTGATCCCTTGCTTAGACTCTGAGGATCCCGAAGACGGGCTAATGTATGCAGTTGAATGCCAAGAAGATGTGTTCTACAAGGAACCTGATCTGTCCGGAGGAGTTGAGGGAGTGGATTACGAGATCCGCTACGGTGTCGATGAGAACGAGACCAACTAAGTACCTAGTTAGTAGTAACTAACAGAGCCGAGCAGCATGAACTCTATAGAATAAGCTGTTCAGCTCAACTCCTAGACGGAGTTGCTACTTTTAAATTCCGCTGAACACTTTATATTTTGGTTTGTAAGTTGGATCTTTTGGAAGTTTTGAAGTTCCGGTATTGTAATAATAATAATGTGTGTACTACTGTAATATGGACCCGCAATGTTTCTGTTGTACCACTCTGAGGGATGTGATATTTACGGAACGGTGTTCTGTGGATGTCATGTCAACGACTATAGTGTACTATACATGCAGTGGTATGCTAGTTCACCGCATCTCCCCAGCCCGAAGCTCAGACAAGACCTCAGAGAGCGGAACACGACCACGAGCATTCAACTGAGTACGACGGGGCTCGAACTCCTGGCGGAGCCGAGACAGAAACTCAGATGCGGTGGAACTCCAAATCCGAGCGCACAATCTGGCAGCATGGACATGTGCCACAAACAGCAGTACAGAGAGAATCAAGCTGATGCCAGATAGCAGCACTCTGAGTATAGAACTCATCAATAGTGGAATCACCCTGCTGAAGAGCATGCTCCTAGCGAACCACGGACAGGTAAAGAGCATCCCCAGACGGCTGATAAGCGGCGAAGATGTGCCCTTGGCGGCAATAGTAGGGAGACTCATGAACTCAGCAGCAAACTGGGGCAAAACACTGAAGGTGAGAACGGCAGCAGCACGAGCATCCTCATCGACCCACTGAGTGTAGGCGGTCAGATCGTGGCGATAGGTCTCGAGATCAGCAGAGTACTGTTTAAACTTTAGCTCATAAGCAGCAACAACACTATCATCGGCACTCTGAGCAGCATCCTTGGCCTCCTGAGAAGCATCAGCACCGAGAACAATCGGCGTCGGCGGAAGAGGAGCCACAGGAGCAGGGGTACGGCGGACAGGAGACCTCGCCAGAGAGTACACCCCAAAGACGGAGACCGCACATGTGAACGCGCATAAAGGCAGCGAAATCAGGATAATTCGCGCCATCGAAGATCAACGGGCAGCGAGGAATCGCAACATAGCCCGATGCAAAAGACATCTCTCTCTCACTTTTTTTGGTCAACGCTCGAATCAGAAATCAGAAATTGATTCCAACGAGGCAGAGGAGGCCGGCGGCGATTGGAGGTCGGCAGAGGAGGGCTAGAGACGGGGCAGGGCCGGAGACCGGAGACGGGGCGACCCTGGCGGCGGCGCCCGATGGTTGGAGACGGGCGGGGCCGGAGCCACTCGAGTTGGCGACGCGGGCAGAGAAGGTCGGAGGCGGCGTCGCGGGGTCGACGCAGAGAATACCGGCGGCGGAGGAGGCCGCCGGCGGCATGGTCGACACAGAGAAGGCCGGCGGCGGCAGAGGCTGGGGAGAGCGACGGGGTGATATCGATCCGATCTGGGGAGCTCGAATTGGGCAGATATGGACCGAAACAAAATCGATCAGATCTGGACCGAAACAAAAAAAACGGGCGGCGACCGGCTGACAATGACAGCAAGGCCCATGCGGCGACGGTGGCGGCTGCGGCGACGAAGTTGCGAGGAGAGGATGAGGCTAACTTGGCTCTGATACCATGTTAGGAATAGACAACTTGTATTCCTCTGGGGCCAAAGGCCACAATATATAGTAAATGTACAGGTGGAAATATGCAGGAAAACTCCCTAACAAGTGGGGACATACATTATACAAATATACATCTAACAGACCTAAATTAATTGACTTAGACTTTTCTAGATTCGATTATATCTAGACATGATTTAGTATTAGATACATTATCTTGACAAATTTGGGTCGGAGGGAGTATTGAACCGCTAATGTTTTGTAGGGCGTATCATTGAGAAAATCCAGAATTGTTTCATCTTTTAAGAAACTTCTAATTTTTTTGAATGCACAATACAAAGAGATCACTGAATTTTATGTGCCCGAAGAACTTATCAAGATACAAGATTTAAAGTAACTAGCAAAGCTAGCTAGCTACCAAAGCTGTGTGCGTTATGTCTCACTAGACTCTTTTCTCCATGTTGCTCCATGGCGTCGGGAGCGGAGTGCTCGCGCGTCCACTGTGGCGTTAGAATGACATCAACACTGTATTTACTAAATCATATATGTGCTTAGTTTCTCCATAATATAGTTAGAACTTTTTTTGTGAGCTAATGGTGATTAAAAACATTGTTACATATTTACAGGAAACTTTTTTATTTTGTTATAATCCATCTTATCATCAAATGTATATTTCTATTAATCAACATCATTTTAATAGTACAATAATATATATTTATTTGGGCAGGGCTTGTAGAATTTTTGAGTGCTCTGATAATGTATTATTTTTAAATGTTTTATATTAGTTTGAGTGGTCTAGGATACTATCTTGTTGCAATTTATTTGACTATAAATCAAGAAAAACAGTATACAACGTTGCATGTATGTATGTTTTTTTAAAGTAGTTTTAAATACCTACAAATATGGTAGATTGTTGTAGAGTGTGACAATATAGCAAATAACTTGGCTGGTGTATCTAGAGTACCATAATGAAAATATAGAGACACTAAATTTGTAAATCTAGAATTTATTAAGTGTCAACTTTTAGTCATCCACTTTCTTGTGGTCTTACTTGGTCGGGAGTGGAGTAGTTATCTAGCCACACATGTGTGCTACGTGATATGCTATAACTGTATATCTCCATTTTGAAGCTTAATTATGTATATATTCCAAACAAAATGAAAGAGTGTCTAGGGGAACTAGACACTACTATTATATTGGAGAAGGTGAGTCTCGAACTCGAGCTGCCTAGCACACCACCTCTTGTGCTCGCGAGCAAGCTCCCAAGTCTTGCTCAAATAAAAGAGTGTCTAGAAGGAACTAGACACTACTACTATATAAGAGAAGGTGAGTCTCGAACTTGGGCTGCCGCACACCAACTCTTGTGCTAGCGAGCAAGCCCTCGAGTCTTTCTCAAATAAAAGTGTGTCTAGGAGGAACTAGACACTACTACTATATAGGAGAAGGTCAGTGTCGAACTCGGGCCATCTCGCACACTACCTCTTGTGCTAGCTAGCAATGCCCCGAGTCTTTCTCAATAGTTGAAATGGATCATATGGGCACCTAGAATTGGTTCTACTCAAATTTTAGTTCTTTTTCAATTTTAGGCTTGGCATAAAGTAAATTATCTAGATATGCAACTATGAGAATTTCCCTATATGCAAACCTAGCTACTAAGCATGTAAAGAGAGGAGCGAGGAAACCGTAGTGGAGCACGCGGAGACACATAGATTTGTTTTACCGCAGTTCCTTCCTTGTTAAGGGAAGTACATATGCGTTGGAGGGGTGGGAGGTTCTAAGACCACAACGCCACAATAGGCCTCACCCTATTCTCCGATGGATCTCGCCACGAAAGGCCTGATCCACCTTCTCCACTATTGGTACCCTTCTAGGCGGGAACCGGTGCCTTTACAACTCTACCGGGGCACACACCCACAACTGAATTGGGGCTCCCGTAATGACAACAAGCTGTCACAAGAACAAGGATTATCAATATAGTCAAAAGCAAGGATCTAGATATTTCCAAGGAAGATTAGATCAGAGATTCTCCAAACGAATGGAGAGGAGATGAAGCGTTTGATTGCAGTTGTTGAAGATCGAGTCCTCCTCCTTCGATTCCCCAAGGGACGGGGCCTTTGGGTGGATCTAGGTGGAGCTCTCTTGGATGAAGGTTACAGA
Organism: Avena insularis; assembly: GCA_023614405.1. NCBI lineage: Eukaryota > Viridiplantae > Streptophyta > Magnoliopsida > Poales > Poaceae > Avena > Avena insularis. The sequence goes on along the minus strand of CM042685.1, from coordinate 345,132,364 downwards.
TCAAATCTTAACTTTTTCGAATGAACCAAGAGGTCTGGCAGGAGGGAGAAGGTTGGCTTAAATACCCCCTGCATAGATCTGGCCGTTGAAGAAGTTTGGGGGCGGACTATCCGCCCTGAGGAAAATCCGCCCCTAGGACAGAAACTCTAGGGGGAAACCCGCCCCCTCTAGGGGTGGTGCCTTGGCGAACTTGAAGCAGATCCTTGGGGGGGGGATTATCCAGCCCCCCTGAGGGGCAGATTATTCGGCGAGGCCAGAAAATCCGGCCAAAACTCTGCCCCCCTTCTGGGGGTTGCGCCTTGGCAAACTTGAGGTTGGGCATGAGGGGCGGATTATCCCCCCCCCCCCCCGAGGGGTGGATAATCCGGCAGGGCCGGAATATCCGGTCGAAATTCCACCCCCTCACTGGGGTCGCGCCCTTCTTGGAAAAGGGGTGGGGTGGATTATCCGCCCCCAGAAGCAGTTTCCTATTTCTTTTCAAGATAGAGATCTGCAGCACTTCAACATACATTAAATAATCCTTGATATTGTTATCTAACACACAAAACACTAGGGATCATGAAATGTTCTTTCAATCTCCCCCTTTTTGGTGTTAGATGACAATACTAGGATTTGCAATGAAACCTACTAACAACACCTTAATGAAATGAAAGAGGCTCCCCCTAGATGTGTGCATATTTAAAATTTTGCATTTGAATACAAATGCACACACTAGAGAGCAAGCAACTTTCATAACAAAGACAATTAAAACAAGGTGATTTAGGAAACAATATCATACCACCAGGATGTGAGAATAGCCAAAATGAATAGTGATAATATTAGGCTCCAAGCACATCCCACAATATTGATGCACATAGTAGATAATCCCATGATTCCATATGCCATCAATAGAATACCAAACTCCATAGATACATCCAGAATTCCATATGAGTAGATCCACACGATAAATTCGGAATTCGAGAAATCCATACAGAGTACCACACGACAAAGTCTTATACAAACCAAGCACGAATGACAAATAAGTTCATGCTAAAAGGGCACAAGAAAGCAAATAAAACGAATGAAAAAGAGGCAAATGTTTGCGCCCGACCCATGCAAATCCGAGACCTAATAGAACTACTTCTCCACCTTTGGCATCAAAACGCTAAAAAGGAAGAAGAGAGATGCTAGCATCCCAGAAGATCAATCCTCCTTGTCCTCGTCGTAGTCATCCCCGTTCCCTTCCTCTTCATCGTACTCATCATCGTCATCATCAGCTGGAGGAGTGGGTGCCCTCGGAGGTGGAGGAAAGAGGTAACTCTCGAGCTCTCCATAGTTGAGCCCCGAAGTGTTCCACTGAGGATATGGCTCCGGAGCAGTAGGAGGTGGTGGATTGCCAATGGCAACTGACACATGGTGAAGAATAAGCTGCTGAGTGTGAGCCATCTCATGGCGCCTCCTATACTCCTCATACTGGCCCTTGTGAGTATCAATTCCCATGCAAAGAATGTTCCGCTAGAATCAATTGAGCAGCTTGACCTCACGTGCCATTGGGGACACAGCGGGACGATGACCACTAGCCCTTGCATCACGCATGAAAGACTCAGGGGCAGTGGAGGGGTGATATGTCTTCTGAGCCTTGTTGTAGATCTTCTTGGCCTTGTGAACACCATCCAAACCAGTGGCAAAGTCCTCATGTGGCAGCATATGCTTGATGAGCATCATAATAAAAGGAGCATATGGGATGGAGAGCCGGTTGAGCATTGCATCAGTCATCTCATGATAGATAAAGTCCATAACATCCATCTTATACCCTGTAGAAGAACCAGCATTGGTGGCACACTCGTGGGCAAAGGCAAGCAGGGGAACTAGGTGACCGTGGATCTTATCATTATTTCCCCCACTTGGAGTGATGTTGTCCCTAAACATGCCAACAAGGGTGGCATATAGAGGGGAGAGTCCAGAGAAGGTACCAACAATGCCATCAGGTGTCAGACATGGATAAAGCATAGTGTCCTTGGATGGCCTGAGTGGAGAAATGATGCGGTGGCCGGAAGGAGTGTCACGCCCATGGAAAGCATACCCAAGTACCTGAACAAAGGTGCGGAAAACAGTCTAAATCATTGTTGTCCCGGTCATCCACTTCATTGTGCGAAGCTCATCTTCGCAAATCACAAGTGTCGAGAAAAACTGCTTCGCCACCGAGGAATCATAGTGACATTGAAGAGTCATAAGGTGATGAAGCCTCATCTTGTTAGTGACATCCAAGGCTTCACGGAGTCTTGCCTTGCATTGGGCCTCAGTCATATTCATAGGATGCATGGGGCGAAACTTGAGAGGAACATACACATCATCATGAATGGCCCTAAAGTGTGCGCACCAGAACATGTTGTCCTCCGGAGGACCATAACTGTTGGCCTCGGCATAGTAATCAGTTTGACGAATTGCGGAATACTGAACGCTGTCCATGGCCTTGTAGTTGGGCCTGGACTGCTTGCCCTTGCGAGATGCATCCCTCTTGGTTTTCTTTGCTACCTCAGCCATCCGTTCAGCCTCTCTTTCCAACCGGCGGACCTCAGTTTCGTCAACAAACTTACCCTATGCAGTGGGCTTGAGATAACGGGCACGGGGACAACGAGTGATTCTGCAATACTACTGATTCTAACAAACAAGGGAGACACATAGTATCTTCTACAACGAGATTTCCACCAAAAACAATGAATCCCATACAAAGGAGATGGATGAGGGAGTTACCCTCACTCATTGGAGGAAAATCGCAGAGGAGAATATACCCGGAGGCGTGGGGAAGAAGATCCAGGGAGGGCCCAGAGAATCCAGTGGTCAAATCGACTCCGGGGAGGGGCGGATGCTCCGGCGGCGGCTGGGGGCAGAGCTAGGGTTGGGGGAGGGCTGGATGCTCTGTTTGAGCCTGTCCTCCGCTATCCAACCCTTAAGAGGCATAAATCGCCCGGGGCGGAGAATCCGCCCCCCACTTGGGGCGGATAGTCCCCCCCTCTGAATTTTCCGTCAAGTACAAATTCAGGCCGGAGCACCCTTGCAAAACCCCTCGATGGTGTATAGAGGACTTGTGTGCAAGAATAGATGGTTCAAGGAGGGAAAAAGGCTTGGGTTTAGAGCAACAAGCTGTGATGGTACTTCACACCCAAAGTTGCAAGAACAAATCAAACAAAAGCCAAAATTGGGTGTGTTTTCCATAAGAACAAAATATATGCAAGAGAAACCAAAGAGATCCACTAGAAACCAACTCTTCTCAAGGAAGAGGGCAGTGGCCGAAGCCACCATGTTGGAGCGTATGGCATGACACTGCAAAGATGTATCTTGAGTTCAAAACCAATGCTCATCGATGACCCACATATCACAAAATGATATTAAGGGAAATGATTTTTCTTGCTTTCGGCATTATGGGGGGAGGGTTAGCCCAATCAATTAGGACCACACTCCCCCTGTGTCTATGCCCGCATCTAAACCAAATACATGAATGAGAGTAAGTGAGTGTGCAAGGCTAGTCAAGCCAAACTCCTTGAATCTATGATATTTAGCTCATTCCTCAAATAACAAAATCTTGCTTCATCAAGAGGCTTCGTGAAGATATCAGCAAGTTGGTTCTTCGTGCTCACAAAAGATAATGCAATATCGCCACGAGCAACATGATCCCGAATGAAATGATTGCGAATCTCAATATGTTTTGTCCTTGTATGCTGCACCGGATTGTAAGCAATTTTGATAGAAATTTTATTGTCACATAAAAGAGGAACTTTGTCACAATTGACACCATATTCCTTTAAAGTTTGCCTCATCCATAATAATTGTGTACAAGCACTTGCAGCAGCAACATATTTAGCTTCGGCGGTTGAGAGTGATATGCAGTTTTGTTTCTTTGAAGACCAACACACTAGAGACCTGCCCAAGAATTGACATGCACCAGAAGTTGATTTTTGATCATCCTTGTCACCAGCCTAATATGAATCAGTGTAACCACATAGAGAGAAATTGGAGCCTTTGGGATACCATAAACCAAAATTTGGGGAATGAACCAAATATCTAAAGATTCTCTTGACCGCCACTAAGTGGCTTTCTTTAGGAGTGGCTTGGTACCTTGCACACACTCCTACACTCAACATGATATCGGGCCTAGATGCGCAAAGGTAAAGGAGAGATCCGATCATGGATCGGTATACCTTTTGGTCCACGTCTTTACCCTTTGGATTAAGCTCAAGATGACACTTTGTTTGCATTGGAGTAGCAACGCCATTGGTATCCGTCATCTTGAACCTCTTGAGCATGCCTTGGATGTACTTAGCTTGATTAATGAAAGTTCCCTCTCTAATTTCTTTGATCTCGGAGCCAAGAAAGAACCTCAATTCTCCCATCATAGACATCTCAAACCTGTCAGTCATAAGCTTTGAAAACTCATCATTAAAAGCTTGGTTACTAGAGCCAAAAATAATGTCGTCTACATATAGTTGGCATACAAAAAGCTCCCCATTAACCTTCTTAGTAAAAAGAGTGGGATCGATTTGCCCAACTTCGAATCCATGGTCTAGCAAAAGCTCTTTAAGGTGCTCATACCACGCATGTGGGGCTTGTTTAAGGCCATAGAGCGCTTTATCGAGTTTGTAGACATGGTTCGGAAATTTGGGGTCCTCAAAACCCGGGGGGTTGCTTGACGTATACCAACTCAAGTAGTGGACCATTAAGAAAAACACTCTTAACATCCATTTGCTGCAATTTACAATTATGATGAGCGGCGCTGGCAAGGAGGATATGGATGGACTCAAGATGAGCCACAGGAGCATAAGTCTCACCAAAATCAATTCCTTCCACTTGAGAGAATCCTTGAGCCACTAGCCTTGGTTTATTCCTCACAACAATGCCATTTTCATGTTGTTTGTTCTTGAAAATCCACTTGGTGCCGATAACATTGTGGCAATCTTTGGGTTTCTCTACGAGCTTCCAAACCTTGTTGCGCTCGAAGTTATTTAATTCTTCATGCATTGCAACCACCCAATCCGGATCTTCAAGAGAATCAAAGACCTTCTTTGGTTCAACCATTGAAATGTGAGGTTCATGATCACAGAAGCTTGCAAGTTCTCTTCTAGTAGACACCCTTCTTCTTAGATCACCGACAACCTTGTCAAGAGTGTGACCCCTTAACTCAAGGTTCCGATCAGCACGAGCCTTGCGTCAGTCCTCAATTTCCTTATAGTTTCTAGAAGGAGTTGATTCAGCATTTGGATCCTTGTATTGTCCACTACCTTGCCCTTGGTCTTGATCTGAGCTGATAACAGGAGCTTGTTGCCGAACAGGTGCTTCAGGGCCGGATAATCCGCCCCTGGGTGGGGCCGAACTTTCCGGCCTGGGAGATGAGGCAGCAACATCTTCTTCCTAAGAGTCCCTGGCCGAACTGGGAGTTCCAGGGCCGAATAATCCGCCCCTTGGGGCCGGAGAATCCGGCCTGGAATTTTCTTCGCCATTTTGTTCTTCTTGAAATCCTCTGGATAGAGTTGGAGTGCCAGGGGCGGACAGTCCGCCCCTTGGAGGAGGCGGATAGTCCGGCCTGGGACTATCATCTTGCCCAGAAGACTGATGATCTTCAACAGGTTGCGGTGTTGGTGCAGGGGTTTCTCCAACAGTAGGGGCTTGTTGATCTTGTGTAGATGAGGGATCCACTTGAGTGGAGCATTGTCCTTCCCGATTCGCCACAAGGGGTTCCTCAATGGGGCAAAAAAATCCCACGCCCATTCTTCTTATGGCATCTTGGGGTATTTCAACATCTGCATCACAAACATCAACTTACCCCACATGGGAGCCGTCATTTTCATCGAACTCCACACTACAAGATTCTACAACAGTCCCGATGAGCTTGTTGTAGACTCTATAGGTGTGGGATTCGGCATAGTAACCAACAAAAATACTTTATAAAGCCTTAGACTCAAATTTAGACAAGCGGACACCTTTGATAAGAAAGAAACACTTACAACCGAATACCCTGAAGTATGAAATGTTGGGCTTGTTACCGGTAAGTATTTCATACGGAGTCTTGTCTAAGATCTTGCGGAGGTAGATCCGGTTAGATGAGTGACAAGCAGTGGATATGGCTTCAACCCAAAAGTTGTAAGGAGACTTGAATTCAGCCAACATCGATCTTGCCATATCCATCAAAGTGTGGTTCTTCCTCTTGGCTACACCATTTTGTTGAGGGGTGTACGCAGCGGAATATTGATGTCTTATCCCCTCTTCACTTAGAAACTCATTCAATGTGTAGTTCTTTAACTCGGAGCCGTTGTCACTTCTTATTGCCAAGATGTAAACATTGTGTTAATGTCAAACCTCATTGGCAAAGTCAATGATCGTCTGTTGAGTCTCACTCTTTAGCTTGAAGAAATAGACCCATGTATATCTTGAGTAATCATCGACTATGACCAAGCAATATTTCTTCCCACCGAGACTGGCATGAGATGGAGGACCAAATAAGTCCACATGAAGGGTGTGTTTGGTTGATTTGTAGATTCTTGAGAATCAGCTGTAGGAAATCTGCTGTGGAAAAGCTGTTGTGATCTGATAACCGTGGAAAAGCTAAAAGTTGTTTGGTCGTAACAACTGCCAACTGTGGATTTGATAGAAAATATCTGTAATTCCCTCGAGACACAGTGAGATTATTTATATGGTAATTGATTGCAACACATGATTTAAACACTAATAGACATGCAAATGACTATTTTGAGAACGATTAATATTTTATACATATAATTAATATAAGTGATGTCTTAAAATTAGTGTGAAATACATCTTGATTACACAAAAATTCATATATATGGAAAACTACACAATAATACCATACACAGTTTCTATATATCACATATTGCAAGAAATTAGAGACACCAAACCATAAAAAGAAACAAGAACATGAGTAGGAACGGAAGAGTGGAGGAGGGGAGAGAGGGAGGCATACGTACATGCGGAACGTACAATCTCCGTCCGGCCGACAGCTGGCCTTGTTTCGGCGGCATGACGGACCAAACGGAGGAGGCAACAGCATGCTCTGTGCTGGCACGATGGAGTGAGCGACAATGACATACGAGAAAAAAGTTGTGGCGTGTATGGGGCTCGATTCCATTAGCTCTGTTGTCGATCTGCTACGGTCGCTGCGGAGTAGGGCCGTCGTGACTCGTTAAGGCACGAGAGAAGAAAGGAGGGTTGGAGGAGAAAATAAGAAAGCAAACCAGTTAGTTTTGACTCACCAGTGGCATGGCGGGTAATTTCCAACATTTTGGCCCAACACAACACACTGAAATCTGGTGGTACAACTGATTCTATTTTACACTGCTAGAATCTGCTGCGTCGTGAAAGTTTTGAACGCTTGTGCACCCGTTTGGTTTAGATTCTAGCTTTTTTTAGTGAATCTGACTCAAAAGTCCCAACCAAACACATCCGAAGTAATTCCAAGATTCTCTTTGAAGAAACAATAGTCTTTCTCTTGTGGGGAGAGTCATGCATTTTGCCTTCAACACAAGCCTGCAAACACGATCTTTGGCAAATGAAACATTGTCTTTTAGTCCAAGGATGTGGCCACCCTTGTCAAGACTTTGCAAAGTTCTCATGTTGACATGGGCTAAACGGCGATGCCATAGCCAGCCCACGTCGGCCTTTCCGAATAAGCACATCGAACCCAAAGTGGTTTTCGCCGAAAAGTCCACCACATACAGGTCATTTTACACGTACCCAACGAAAGCGACATTTAGAGACTTGCTCCACAAGAGTACCACCAAATCATCATCAATAAAAACAGCAAAGCTCATCTTACCAAGGGCACGAAAAGAAAGTAAGTTGTAACCGAGGGTCTCGACAAGCATGACGTCAACGAGAGAGATATCGTGGGTGACCACAACCTTGCCAAGACCCAATACCTGAGATTTAGACTTATCACCATAGGAGACTGTAATATTATCATGATTGGGTCGCATCTCCGTGATGATCTCCTTGCTTCCGGTCATATGACTAGTGCATCCACTATCCAGCACCCATTTGGACCCACCGGAAGCATAGCCCTGCAAGAGAAATACTTCTTGGTTTTAGGTATCTATTTTTCAATGGGTCCTCTTATGTTAGTGAAAAGGGTCTTTGGAACCCAAATAGACCAAGCAACATATTCATCAAAAGGACAAACATAATAAGCATAAACATCGCCATAATAATCACAAAAGAGTTCATAATTTGGATTTTGAGATGATGATGCTTGACAGGTTAATGTGGAGCACTTCGTTGGTAACCCCAAGCATAAGGTATGAAGAGCAAGCAGCAAGTTTTCCCTTAGTTGAGACCGAGGTTATCGAACCAGAAGGAGGAAGGAAACGTCACACAGGTGTTGCAAGCAACGCGGAGACCTGCACAACACAAACTCAAGACTTTGCCCAACGAATCAGTGAGGTTGTCAAGCTCACCGGTTGGCTGTAACAAAGGATTAAACGTATGGTGTGGAAGGTAATGGTTTGCATAAAGTAAACAAGTAACAATGGAGGATGTAATAATGGTAAAGATTGGACCGGGGTCCATAATTCACTAGAGGTGCTCTGTAGGGTTTCGTAGCATGGAAAACAAAAAAATTCTACCGCATGCACACAAAGAAGCCAAGATCTATCTACTAGATTGTAGCAACGAGTCGATATGAGCACTCACCCTCGAAGATTCCAAAGTGGTTAATGAGAGCAGATTCTCGTGGATGATGTAGTCGTACACTTGCCGATCTCAAGATCGCGTAGACGATCCTTCCGGTGCTGCATTAAAGCGCTTCATGATCGGTCACACGTTCGGTACTCGATGAAGACCTTCCTATCCCTTGTTCCAGCAGGCAGCGGAGGTTGTAGTTCTCCCCTCGTGATTCCGGCAGCATGACGGCATGGTCTCGGAAGTAGAGGGAAGATCCCGCAGGGCTTCGCCAAAGCCGGTGCGAGTCATGGTGGATCTAGGATTTCCCGGTGATCTAGGGTTTAGAAGACCGGGAGGAGGAGGAGGTGTCGGTGGCGGCGGCGTGCGGCGACGCGACGGCGGCGACGCACGGGGTGGAGGGCTGGCTCTTGTGTGTTTGGGGAAGCCCTCCCCCTCTATTTATGAGAGCGGGGCAGCCTTGGGAGGGGAGGGTTTGAATCCAAACCCAAACCCAAGTTGGATTGAAAGGAGTCTTTCCTTCTTCCACTAGGAAACTATTGTTCCAGTTTGACTTTTTAAACCTCCCGTTTGACTTTCAATTTAGAGCTTTAACTCTCTCTTGCAAATGCCCAAACCAAGTGACCTAGGATATGATCTAATCATTTCCACTTACCCATGACACATTCATGGTCTATTCCCCTTCCGGTCTAGTGAACCTTCTAAAACCTCTCCGATGAAAACATCGGAATCTTTCCCGAACTCCAGAATCGGACTTTCCTTATACGAATCTTATTCTCCGGACCATTCCGGATCTCTTCATGATATCCCGGATCCCATCCGAGACTCCGAACAACATTCAGTATCCCTACTAACATTCCATATCTACTAAACAACATCGAATCCTTAAGTGTGTCTCCCTATGGTTCGTGAATTATGCGGACATGACCGAGACACTTCTCTGATCAATAACCGAACACCCATGGCAGTTTGGTGCTGGTCATGTTTTGCTCTCGGGAGAGGTTTAGTCAACGGATCCGCCACATTCAGATCTGTGTGTACTTTGCAAATATTTATGTCACCATCTTGGACATGCTCTCGAATAGCATGGAAACGTAGCTTGATGTGCTTCAGTTTTTTGTGTGACCTTGGTTCTTGCGCATTGGCTATGACGCCCATGTTATCACAGTAGATAGACATTGGGTCCAGTGCACTTGGAACCACACCGAGCTCTATAATGAACTCCTTCATCCATATCGCCTCTTGTGAAGCCTCCAAAGCAGCTATGTATTCCGATTCAGTTGAAGATCTCGCCTCAACACTTTGCTTTGCACTCCTCCAGCTAACTGCTGCACCATTCAAAGTAAATACGTATCCATATTAAGATTTAGAATCATCAGGATCGGTGTTCCAACTAGCATCGGTGTAACCATTAACAATGATCTGTTCATCACCTCCATAAGAAAGAACCATATCCTTAGTTCTTCTCAAGTACTTAAGGATGTTTTTGACCGCTGTCCAATGATCCACTCCTGGATCACTTTGATATCTGCTAGTCAAACTAACAACATATGCAATGTTGGGTCTAGTACATAGCATGGCATACATAAGAGATCCTATGGCTGAGGCATAGGGAGTCTTACTCATCCTTTCTCTATCTTCTGCCGTTGCAGGACTTTGAGTTTTACTCAAGGTCGTATTGGGCAACATGGGCAAGAACCTTTTTTTGCTATCTTCCATTGCAAACCTCTTTAGAACTTTGTCCAAATATGTACTCTGTGACAATGATATTAGGCGTCTCGATCTATCTCTATAAATCTTTATGCCTAATATGTAAGCTGCTTCGTCAAGATCTTTCATTGAAAAACTATTATTCAAATAATCCTTGACACTATTTAAAAGGTCTACATCATTCCCAATCAACAATATGTCATCTACATATAGTATTAAGAATGCTACAGAGCTCCCACTCACTTTCTTGTAAATACAAGCTTCTCCATAAGTTTGTATAAATCCAAAGCTTTTGATTACCATATCAAAATGTTGATTCCAACTTCGGGATGCTTGCTTCAATCCATAAATGGACCGTTGAAGTTTGCATACCTTGTTAGCATCTTTAGGATCGACAAAACCTTTGGGTTGCATCATATACAACTCTTCATCAATGTCTCCATTGAGGAACGCCGTTTTGACATCCATCTGTCATATCTCATAATCATAATATGCAGCGATTGCTAACAAAATCCTCACAGATTTTAGCTTCGCTACCGGTGAGAAAGTCTCATCGTAGTCAACTCCTTGAATTTTTCGAAACCCTTTTGCGATAAGTCGAGCTTTATAGACAGTAACATTACCATCAGCATATGTTTTCTTCTTGAAGATCCATTTGTTCTCGACAGCCTTCCGACCATCCGGTAAGTCCACCAAAGTCCATACTTGGTTTTCGTACATGGATCCAATCTCGGATTTCATGGCTTCTTGCCATTTATTGGAATCTGGGCTCATCATCGCTTCCTCATATGTCGCGGGGTCATCGGTGTTGTCCACCAACATGACACACTACAAGGAATCTGTTGATACATGACCCTCCATTTTCGTCACTGAATCGTCATTGTCGATAGATTATGACGATCTTATGACGAAAAATGGATCATCAAAAACTGAGCGTCAGTAATTACACACAATGACGTTTTTTAATATCGTCATAATCCTCTATGACGATATTGGATCGTCATAGAGATTATGACGATCCAATATCGTTACTCATAGTTTGGCCACACCACATCAGATCCTACATGGTGAATCCTACGTGGCAAAATTGTGACGAAATCGGATCGTCGTAGGTTGAAATCAGCCCGGTCCAATTCGGTGGTCTATATGGGTCGAGACAATAATTCCAGCCTTTTATTTCCGAGGCCTTGGCTTTTTTGGGTTCATTTATCTTATGGGCCTTGACATTCTTAGGACCAATTTCCTGAATTGTTTCATCAACATAATTTGGGCCCAAGACTTTTTAAGCCCATATACATTTAGTTATGTCTAGATTTTATCAGTTTTATTTATAATTTTGGTTGCATCTATTGGGCCAGGCCATAGCCTTTTTAGTCCAATAACGCATGGGCCATGGCACAATGAATACTCGAATGACAGCCCAAAAAAATTCAGCCTTTTTCTCCAGGTATGAACTACAAGAGAATATATATGAATTTGAATAACCAGAATATACACAACATTTAGAACTTGTCAGCAAATAACAAATTCACAATTTCATAGCCAAGATTACAATTCGGTAACAGTATCAAGATTACAGTTGCATAGCCAAGATTACAACTACATAGCCAAACAACCAAGATTACAATTGCACATCCAAGATTACACTACATTAACTTGTCAGCAAACAACCCCAAAAGCACCAGCTGCTACACAACCACAGAACACACAAAGTTTGAACAAGATCACCTCTCACTACGTGCACATCCAGGATCAACTCTTGCTAAAACGGTGCTGCCATCCTCAACTCCACTAGCTCCTGTAAAGAAGAGGAAATTATGGTTACGACTGTCAATTCAGAATGAAAGCAATATATTCTAACAATTACACAGAACAGCAAGAAACAAAATGGACAGAAATCTACAAGCTGCTAAGAGTGTGATCCTAGAGCACGGGGAAATGGATAACAATAACAATAATGATCTGACATGAACAAAACATTATAAAGTGTAGGTGCAATTGCCAGCAGCGGTGAGGTCACACTGCAAGCCATAGCACGGGGATCAACATCATAAGAACTACTCACATACAGTACCATTGAACACGAATCTTAGCTAAAGCTGGCAACATGGATCCTCCAGAACCTAGAGATCTAGTCCTATCTTAAATAACCAACCCCTGGCTCAGCTAAACAGAGGTTAGTAGACAGGACATGAGTACTCACGCAGATCCCTGGTGGTGGTCGAGGGAGATGGCAGGAGCTCGGAAATAGGATTGATGCGGGTGAGCGCGACCTTTCTAGCACCTCACCATGAAGATGGTGGTGAGCCTAGGGCGCCATAGTTTTCTTCTCCCATCCACACCTTCTGTGAAATCAATTGAATTACTCAGTCAATATCAAGATATATGGTTGCTAGAAATACTACTTTCTGCCAAAATAAAATTTTATTTCTTGTAATCAAAATAATTCCATTTTCTTAGAAACAGAAAGTTGTACCAACTACAATAGTGTTCAGTTGAGAACAAACATGTATTATAAGCTCATGGACACATGTTATTACTAATATTTATCCCCGCAACATACATCTCTGGTAATTTTATTAGCAGCAACAGATGCCTTGGTTCATAACTCATAAGAATTTACAAAATAACAAGCCCACCTACTTCTATGTATTGTATAAATATAATGAATATCATACACAAATAATACCATTAGCACTACTTAGCACAAAATCGTGTAATAAGCGGAAGAATTTAGGAAAATAACAATAGAGTTGGATACAGCAAAGCTAGACAAAATTGTTTTGGAAATATATAATAAGCCATTTCCCAATGATCTAATAAAGAAGAAAATCTGATATTGACTCCCCTGATCATTTGATGCCAAAGGGCCACTCTTCTACTGTAGTTCCTGCACAAAACCAGTTCCAGTTGGATTATTGTTGACAGCAAACAACTACATTATCTTTCAAAGAAAACAAGTGTCATTTTGCTTATACATTAGAATCACTTAGACAGAATGTCGAGGAACAGACTATATATTCCTATATCTCAAGTAAACTGCACTACATTGATCACAAATAACAGAATATTGCACTAGATTTTATGTTATTTATTGTTTTCAAGTTGGAAAAAAGAAAGAGATTTCATTGGAACAGACATGTACCTAATAAATAGGTTAGTGAACCATGTCAACACTTCATGAACACAACTTCCATCTTAGTTCTATAGACATAACACACAATTTGCATCTAGTCTCACAACCATGGTAACATTTGTTGGATTTAATTTTCAAAGTGGTGAGGCGATTCTTTGTCTTTATGCGTATTCATCATTAGAACTCCAGAGGCACAATTATGCTACATCATTGCAAATAAAATATCTACCACAGCATCCAAGCCCACCTAATTCAACCGCATATACAATGGTTGGTGCATTATCTTAAAACTAGGCAGATAACACAATCATGAAATTCTGAAGATCTATGACAAAGGTTCAGAAAAACAACTTGTCAGACTTGGTAGAAGACGATACCTTCAGTGAGGACCTGCAGGTCGTGGGAGTCGGACTGGAAGTCGAGGCTGAAGATCTCGATGTTGACCCACACAGACAACTGGAAGTCGACAGCATCGCTGATGGTGCCGGCGGTGAGGTAGGGAGCCTCCGGCGTGAGCGCCATCAGCGCCGCCCTCTACACGCTCTTGATGGACACATCTCTGGAGATCGCCACACCAGATCTGGGTGCCCCGCTCGCTGCCCCACCGTGCCCTCACCGGAGGAACAGAGGCGTTGCGTGGCCATCGCCGACCTCCAACATCACGTGCATCGCCTTGGTCTCCGCCGCCTGTAGCCATCTAGGCCATCCGTGGAGGAGCTCTGCCGCCTACCCTGCCTTGGCTCGCTCTTCCCCTACCCTAGGTTCGCTCTGCTGCTACGGGAACCGGGGAAGGGGGTGCACAGGCGGTGGCGAGCGACGTGGGGGCTCGCCGGAGCCCGTCGAGATCTGCCAACAGAAGGGGATCGGAAGACGACATCAACTAGGGGCACACACGTGCTTGCTCGTGCGAGAGGGCAAGACTGCAAGATGGGACGGCGAGCTAGCAGGCGGCGCGATGGGAAGGTGAGGAGCGAGGAGATTAGGGTTGTGGTGAGGTGTGGCTGTCGAGCGAGAGAGAGGAAGAAGTGGTGGCGGCTGGCGGGGTCTGCGAAGAGAAGCAATGGGATTAGGGTTTGCGGGTGGTGTGAGCATGATATCACGAAATTACCCCTGTTCATTTATGTGGTGATGTCTATGGGAAATCTAGGGCATTTCTGTCATTTAACATTACAAAACAGGGGGGCGAGGCATCAGATGAAATTTCGTGCGTTGGATTGAGGTCATATAGACAGCTGAGATTAGCTTCGGTGGGTTAATCCGTGGGTACTCTGATTCTCTATTTTGATTGGTTGTCACTATTTTTTATTTCCCGAGAGCCAAAAAGCGGGGCATTTTGTGAAGCAACCACCAAATGCAAGTTTCAAAATGGTACCACCCCATTTTTAAAAAATACTAGACCAAATTACATGAACAATATCCCAACCGGGGTATCTCAAACATTTCCGTCCACCCCTGGCAAAAAAGACAAATTCCTGCCGAATCGATAGGAAGTGGGTCCGGTTTGAACTACAGGTACATGATATAAAGCTCATGATTTTTGGCAAAAATCATTTTTAGACTCACAATGCTATTTCTTCAGAGATCCAATACAAGTTTAGCGAGGCTCATCCCCTAGCTAAGAACCTTCATGGCCGCCGTTTTGACCATAGTTTGAAACGGACATAAAAAATTCAAAACGGTCCGATCAACGCAAATCCTTCGCGTGGTGTCTTAATGAAAAAACCAAACTTGATAAATTGAGTATGTCTCAAAAAAACCTTCACAAAAGGACCTATGATGTTCGAGGTTTCATGGCTTTCGGGTCAAATGACCAGTGTTATGGCTAGAATCAGGGCATAATTTGTGATAATTCACCCGTATCATGCACACATGTGCATCATGGGATGGCGAACAATATTGCAGGAGGAAGTTTTCCATTTGGTCGCATGGAAAATCCATTTTCCATTTTTTCGTATAAAAAGCAGGCGTTTGTGAAGCAACCACCAAATGAAAGTTGCGCGATGCTACCATCCCATTTTTCAAAAATAATAGGACACCTTACATTGACAAATGTCCCAACCGGGGTATCTCAAACATTTCCATCCACCCCTGGCAAAAAAGACAAATTCCTGCCGAATCGGCAGGAAGTGGGTCCGGTTTGAACTACAGGTACATGATATAAAGCTCATGATTTTTGGCAAAAATCATTTTTAGACTCACAATGCTATTTCTTCAGAGATCCAATACAAGTTTAGCGAGGCTCATCCCCTAGCTAAGAACCTTCATGGCCGCCGTTTTGACCATAGTTTGAAACGGACATAAAAAATTCAAAAACGGTCCGATCAACGCAAATCCTTCGCGTGGTGTCTTAATGAAAAAAACCAAACTTGATAAATTGAGTATGTCTCAAAAAAACCTTCACAAAAGGACCTATGATGTTCGAGGTTTCATGGCTTTCGGGTCAAATGACCAGTGTTATGGCTAGAATCAGGGCATAATTTGTGATAATTCACCCGTATCATGCACACATGTGCATCATGGGATGGCGAACAATGTTGCAGGAGGAAGTTTTCCATTTGGTCGCATGGAAAATCCATTTTCCATTTTTCGAGCGCAAAAAACGGGGCGTTTTGTGAAGCAACCACCAAATGAAAGTTGCGCGATGCTACCATCCCATTTTTCAAAAATAATAGGACACCTTACATTGACAAATGTCCCAACCGGGGTATCTCAAACATTTCCGTCCACCCCTGGCAAAAAAGACAATTTCTTGCCGAATCGGCAGGAAGTGGGTCCGGTTTGAACTACAGGTACATGATATAAAGCTCATGATTTTTGGCAAAAATCATTTTTAGACTCACAATATGCTATTTCTTCAGAGATCCAATGCAAGTTTAGCGAGGCTCATCCCCTAGCTAAGAACCTTCATGGCCGCCGTTTTGACCATAGTTTGAAACGGACATAAAAAATTCAAAACCGGTCCGATCAACGCAAATCCTTCGCGTGGTGTCTTATTATGTGACATAGTTGCAAGGAAAAATACCAAACTTGATAAATTGAGTATGTCTCAAAAAAACCTTCACAAAATGACCTATGATGTTCGAGGTTTCATGGCTTTCGGGTCAAATGACCAGTGTTATGGATAGAATCAGGGCATAGTTTGTGATAATTTACCCGTATCGTGCACACATGTGCATCATGGGATGGCGAACAATGTTGCAGGAGGAAGTTTTCCATTTGGTCGCATGGAAAATCAATTTTCCTTTTTCCGAGCGCAAAAAACGGGGCGTTTTGTGAAGCAACCACCAAATGAAAGTTGCGCGATGCTACCATCCCATTTTTCGAAAATAATAGGACACCTTACATTGACAAATGTCCCAACCGGGGTATCTTAAACATTTTCGTCCATCCCTGGCAAAAAAGACAAATTCCTGCCAAATCGGCAGGAAGTGGGTCCGGTTTGAACTACAGGTACATGATATAAAGCTCATGATTTTTGGCAAAAATCATTTTTAGACTCACAATATGCTATTTCTTTAGAGATCCAATGCAAGTTTAGCGAGGCTCATCCCCTAGCTAAGAACCTTCATGGCCGCCGTTTTGACCATAGTTTGAAACGGACATAAAAAATTCAAAAACGGTCCGATCAACGCAAATCCTTCGCGTGGTGTCTTATTATGTGACATAGTTGCAAGGAAAAATACCAAACTTGATAAATTGAGTATGTCTCAAAAAAACCTTCACAAAATGACCTATGATGTTCGAGGTTTCATGGCTTTCGGGTCAAATGGCCAGTGTTATGGCTAGAATCAGGGCATAGTTTGTGATAATTCACCCGTATCGTGCACACATGTGCATCATGGGATGGATAACAATGTTGCAGGAGGAAGTTTTCCATTTGGTCGCATGGAAAATCCATTTTCCATTTTTCCGAGCGCAAAAAACGGGGCGTTTTGTGAAGCAACCACCAAATGAAAGTTGCGCGATGCTACCATCCCATTTTTCGAAAATAATAGGACACCTTACATTGACAAATGTCCCAACCGGGGTATCTTAAACATTTTCGTCCATCCCTGGCAAAAAAGACAAATTCCTGCCAAATCGGCAGGAAGTGGGTCCGGTTTGAACTACAGGTACATGATATAAAGCTCATGATTTTTGGCAAAAATCATTTTTAGACTCACAATATGCTATTTCTTTAGAGATCCAATGCAAGTTTAGCGAGGCTCATCCCCTAGCTAAGAACCTTCATGGTCGCCGTTTTGACCATAGTTTGAAACGGACATAAAAAATTCAAAAACGGTCCGATCAACGCAAATCCTTCACGTGGTGTCTTATTATGTGACATAGTTGCAAGGAAAAATACCAAACTTGATAAATTGAGTATGTCTCAAAAAAACCTTCACAAAATGACCTATGATGTTCGAGGTTTCATGGCTTTCGGGTCAAATGGCCAGTGTTATGGCTAGAATCAGGGCATAGTTTGTGATAATTCACCCGTATCGTGCACACATGTGCATCATGGGATGGATAACAATGTTGCAGGAGGAAGTTTTCCATTTGGTCGCATGGAAAATCCATTTTCCATTTTTCCGAGCGCAAAAAACGGGGCGTTTTGTGAAGCAACCACCAAATGAAAGTTGGGCGATGCTACCATCCCATTTTTCAAAAATAATAGGACACCTTACATTGACAAATGTCCCAATCGGGGTATCTCAAACATTTCCGTCCACCCCTGGCAAAAAAGAAAAATTCCTGCCGAATCGGCATGAAGTGGGTCCGGTTTGAACTACAGGTACATGATATAAAGCTCATGATTTTTGGAAAAAATCATTTTTAGACTCACAATATGCTATTTATTCAGAGATCCAACGCAAGTTTAGCGAGACTCATCCCCTAGCTAAGAATCTTCATGGCCGCCGTTTTGACCAGAGTTTGAAACGGACATAAAAAATTAAAAAACGGTCCGATCAACGCAAATATTTCGCGTGGTGTATTATTATGTGACATAGTTGCAAGGAAAAATACCAAACTTGATAAATTGAGTATGTCTCAAAAAAACCTTCATAAAATGACCTATGATGTTCGAGGTTTCATGGCTTTCGGGTCAAATGATCAGTTTTATGGATAGAATCAGGGCATTGTTTGTGATAACTCACCCATATCGTGCACACATGTGCATCATGAGATGGCGAACAATGTTGCAGGAGGAAGTTTTCTATTTGGTCGTATGGAAAATCCATTTTCCATTTTCCGAGCGCAAAAAACGGGGCGTTTTGTGAAGCAACCACCAAATGAAAGTTGCGCGATGCTACCATCCCATTTTTCAAAAATAATAGGACACCTTACATTGACAAATGTCCCAACCGGGGTATGTCAAACATTTCCGTCCACCCCTGGCAAGAAGACAAATTCCTGCCGAATCGGTAGGAAGTGGGTCCGGTTTAAACTACAGGTACATGATATAAAACTCATGATTTTTGGCAAAAATTATTTTTAGATTCACAATATGCTATTTCTTTAGAGATCCAATGCAAGTTTAGCGAGGCTCATCCCCTAGCCAAAAATCAATTCATTTCGACTTCTTATGAAAAAGATACAAAAGAATTAAGAAAATAGAAAAGGAAAAGAAAAAAGCTTTCCTAAATAGACAAGTGAGCTAGGCCGGATCTTGTATACCGGGTGCCAAGGCCCAGTCCGCCAAGTTAAAAAAGAAGAAGAGAAGGCATGGGGACTACCTTGACCACGGCCAGGCCCAACCAATAAGGTGACCGCATTTATAAAATTTAGCGCGGTACTATTACAAGAAATAATTGGGGGTGGAATGGTTAGAAGCTTAGAGCTTCCCGTTTGGTGGAGGAGGTCCTTGGTTTGAAGCCCCACTTGACGCCCTTTTTTCTTTCTTTTTTCTGTGTGCGCACCTAGTAACCAATATTCTTAAAATAAATAGTATAGCATTCTGTCGACAGGCTATCGTAGCAAACTCTTAGCGCACTCTAGTAATCCGTATTTTTTATGTCAACAGGCTAGTAATCCGTGGCCTGCTGGTTAGCGCAGGCTTGGCCTGGAGTGAGGTCGCAGGTTCGAAATCCCGCCCGACGCCTTTCTTTTTCTTATTTTTTCCTGTGTGCACCTAATAACCAGTCTGTCTTAAAATAAATAGCGTAGCATTCTATCAACAGGTAAGCTGTGGCCTGGTGGTTAGCATCGGCATGTGCTTGAGCGGGGTTTGTGGTTCGAACCCCGCGCGTCCTCTTTTTTCTTATTTTACCGTGTGCGCACCTAATAACCAATATGTGTTAAAACGAATAGCATAGCATTCTGTCAACAGGCAAGCTATGGCCTACTGGTTAGCGTGGGCGTGTGCTTGAGCGAGGTCTCTGGTTTGAACCCCGCGTGGTTCTTATTTTTTTTATTTTTTAGTGTTGTAGTTTGGCTGAGTCCTGCTTGACAAGTGTTGTGTCATCTAGGCAAAACTTGATATATGGACATGAAAGTAGGAGAAAGTATCGGGTCAGCATGCTATATTAAATCAAAAATACTATAGTCTATCATGACGATTTTAAATCGTCATAATCGAGTAAAAATAACATCGTTGGTTGGATCTGCAATATTATGACGATTTCAACTAACAAAATTATGACGATTCTGAGCCAATCTTCATAATTTTGAAGGTGTTTGGCCCTCTTGGAGTGGCTAGCGACGATCTGGTGCAAATCGTCATATAATTTATGACGATTTTTTCCATCGTCAAAATGATAACGTCACAAGTTAACACATTTCTTATAGTGACACTCATAACGGGATCATACCAATCAGGAGTGGTATGAGTTCTCGTTGACCTGCGAGGTTCCGTAGTTACTTCAACGGAAGTTTCATGATCAACATCATTAGCTTCCTCTCTTATTAGTGTAGGCGCCACAGGAACTACTTCCGGTGCTGCGCTACTCGCAAGTTCGAGAGAAGGTTCAACAACCTCATTGAGTTCTACTTTCCTTCCAGTCACTTCTCTCGAGAGAAACTCCTTCTCTAGAAAGGATCCATTCTTGGCAACGAAGATTTTTCCTTCGGATCTATGCTAGAAGGTATACCCAATAGTTTCCTTTGGGTATCTAATGAAGACGCATTTTTCCGCTTTGGTCAAGCTTGTCGGGCTGTAACTTCTTTACATAAGCTTTGCAACCCAAAACTTTAAGGAACGGCAATTTAGGTTTCTTCTCAAACCATAATTCATACGGTGTCGTTTCAACGGATTTTGATGGTGCCCTATTTAAAGTGAATGCGGATGTTTCTAATGCATAACCCCCAAAATGATAGCGGTAAATCTGTAAGTGACATCATAGATTGAACCATATCTAAGAGAGTTCGATTACGACGTTCGGACACACCATTACATTGTGGTGTTCCCGGCGGTGTCCATGTGAAATTATTCCGCATTTCTTCAAATGCTCGCCAAACTCGTAACTTAGATATTCTCCTCCACGATCAGATCATAGAAATTTAATCTTCTTGTTACATTGATTCTCTACCTCACTTTGAAATTCCTTAAACTTCTCGAAAGTTTCGGACTTATGTTTCATGAAATAGATATACCCATATCTACTCAAGTCATCCGTGAAGGTAAGAACATAACGATAACCACCGCGCGATGCTACACTCATTGGGCCACACACATCGGTATGTATGATTTCCAATAAATTCGTAGCTCGCTCCATCATACCAGAAAATGGAGTCTTAGTCATTTTACCCATCAGACATGCTTCGCATCTTTCAAGTGATTCGAAATCAAATGATTCAAGAAGTCCATCAGAATGGAGTTTCTTCATACGCTTCACTCCAATATGACCAAGATGACAATGCCACATATAGGTCGAGTTATCGCTTAATTTCAAACGTTTAGCTTCAATGTTATTGATGTGTGTATTTCCACAATTGAGATTCAATAAAAATAGACCATCTATCAAAGGTGCATGTGCATAAAAGATATTACTCATATAAATCGAACAACCATTATTCTCGGACTTAAATAAGTAACCGTCTCGCAATAAACATGATCCGGATATAATGTTCATGCTCAACGCAGGCACCAAATAACAATTATTTAATTATAAAACTAATCCCAATGGTAGATGAAGAGGTAGTGTGCCGACTGCGATCACATCAACCTTTGATCCATTTCCAACGCGCATCGTCACCTCATTCTTCGCTAGCTTACGTCTATTCTGCAGCACCTGTTTCGAGTTACAAATATGAGCAACCAAACCAGTATCAAATACCCAGGCACTACTACGAGTACTAGTGAGATACACATCAATAACATGTATATCGGATATACCTTTCTTCTTGATGTTGTCGTTCTTCAAATCCGCCAAGTACTTAGGGCAATTCCGCTTCTAGTGACCTTCTCCCTTGCAGTAAAAGCACTCAGTATCAGCCTTAGGCCCAGCCTTGGTCTTCTTTGCCAGCACGTTAACTTTCTTACCTCCCTTCTTGAAGTTTCCCTTTTTCTTAGACTTGCCTTGCTTCTTGAATTTGGTGGTCTTATTGACCAACAACACTTGGTGCTCTTTCTTGATCTCCACTTCCGCAGATTTTAACATGGAGAAGAGTTCAGGCAACGACTTGTCCATGTTTTGCATATTGTAGTTCATCACAAAGTTCTTGTAACTTGGTGGTAGTTATTGGAGGACACGGTGAATCCCCAAAGCATTGGGAATCACTATACCCAAGCTTTGAAGCTTGCTTGCGTGCCCAGACATCTTAAGCACGTGCTCACTTACGGAGCTGCCCTCTTCCATCTTGCAGTTAAAGAACTTTTCAGAAGCCTCATAACTCTCAACTGCCGCGTGAGCCTCAAATATCATTTTGAGTTCACGGACAATATCATGTGGGTCATGGTTCTCAAACCTTTTATGAAGCTCCGATTCCAAACCATACAAGATAGCACACTGAACTGTGGAGTACTGATTCTTCCGAGCGAGGAAAACATCCTTTACCTCATCGGTAGCATCAGCTGCAGGTGGGTCACCTAGCGGTGCATCCAGCACATAGGTCAAATTACCAGCATTGAGGACAATCCTCAAATTGCGGAACCAATCCGTGAAGTTGCTTCCATTGTTTTCAACTTTTCTTTCTCTAGGAACGCATTAAAATTGATGGTCGGGGCCGCCATTGATCTACAACATATTTGTAATAGTTTAGACTAAGTTTATGACAAATTGAGTTCTAATTAATAGTTAAATTAATCTAGGTGAACTCCCACTCAAAAGAATATCCCTCACATTGTTTTAGTGATCACACGAACCAAATCCACCACATCAAAACCGATCATCACGAGAGTTGATGTAGCTTCAATGGCGAACAATCAACATGTTCATCATATCTACTATATTACTCATGCTTTACCTTTCGGTGATCCGTGTTCCGAGACCATGTCTGTACATGCTAGGCTCGTCAAGATCAAACCTTAGCTTCCGCATGAGCAAATCTGGCTTGCTCACGTTGTATAAACTCGCAGAATCTAACACACCCGATCATCACGTGGTGCTTCGAAACAACGAGCTTTAGCAACGATGCTTACTAAGGATGAACACTTTATAACTTGAATTTGTGCTTGAGGGATCATCTTATAACGCTACCGTCGCAAACTAAGCAATACAAGATGCATAAATGGATTAACATCACATGCAATTCATAATATGTGATATGATATGGCCTTTCTTCTTGTGCTTCCGATCTCCATCTTCAAGCACGAACATGATCTCCATCATCACTGGTATGGAGTCAAGGTCAATGGAGCCGCTTCATGGTTGTCGTCCACCAGCATCAACTATTACAACTACTTTGAATAATAGACACGCATGTCTTAACGGAATTAAAAGACAACCATATGGCTCCTGCCGGTTGCCTACTTACAATAAGGAACATTGCATACATCATATATAATCACAATCATGGCCATATCACATCACAGCACACCCCTGCAAAACAAAGTTAGACGCCTCTAATTTTCTTTGCATGTTTTACGTGGTTTGGGGCTTTCAATAAGTGTCGTTCTAACTTACGAACAAGAACCACAATGTTGATACTTGAACTATCAAGTTCCCGTTGTAAATTGAATCTATACTATGATGGGAGAGACAAACACACGCAAAGCCACTTATGCAATACAAGTTGCATGTTAAGCGTGGAGCAAGTCTCATGAACGATGTCATGTAAGGTTAGCTCGGGCCGCTTTCCATCATACCGCAAGATGCAAAGTACACAAAAATCAATTGATAATAAAAGCACCACCGCCCACAATGACCATTGTGTTCTACTCGTGCAACAGATCTACATATAGACACGGCTCTGATACCACTGTAGGGGTTCGTAGCATGGAAAACAAAAAAATCTACCGCATGCACACAAACAAGCCAAGATCTATCTACTAGATTATAGCAATGAGTCGATAGGACCACTCACCCTCGAAGATTCCAAAGCGGTTAACGAGAGCAGATTCTCGTGGGTGATGTAGTCGTACACTTGCCGATCTCAAGATCGCGTGAGCGATCCTTCCATTGCTGCGTTCAGCAGCTCTTCATGATCGGTTACACGTTCGATACTCGATAAAGACCTTCCTCTCCCTTGTTCCAGCAGGTAGTGGAGGTTGTAGTTCTCCCCTCGTGATTCCGGCAGCACGACGACGTGGTGTCGGAAGTAGAGGGAAGATCCCGCAGGGCTTCGCCTAATCCGGTGTGAGTTATGGTGGATCTAGGGTTTCCCGGCGATCTAGGGTTTATAAGACCGGGAGGAGGAGGTGTCGACGGTGGCGAGGGCGCGGCAACAAGGCGGCAGCGGCGCGAGGCGGTGGTGGCGCCACGGCGGCGGCTAGGCGACGACGGCGGCGGCGCACAGGGTGGAGGGCTGGCTCTTGTGTGTTTGGGGCAGCCCTCCCCCTCTATTTATGAGAGGGGGCAGTCTTGGGAGGGGAGGGTTTGAATCCAAACCCAAACCCAAGTTGGATTGAAAGAAGGACTCTTTCGTTCTTCCACTAGG
Source organism: Avena insularis (assembly GCA_023614405.1). Taxonomy (NCBI): domain Eukaryota; kingdom Viridiplantae; phylum Streptophyta; class Magnoliopsida; order Poales; family Poaceae; genus Avena; species Avena insularis. Next base: position 345,107,838 of record CM042685.1, on the reverse strand, counting down.
AAACCATTGTTCCAGTTTGACTTTTCAAACCTCCCGTTTGACTTTAAATTTAGAGCTTTAATTCTCTCTTGCAAATGCCCAAACCAAGTGACCTAGGATATGATCTAATCATTCCACTTACCCATGACATATTCATGGTCCATTCCCCTTCCGGTCTAGTGAACCTTCTAAAACCTTCTAGAACCTCTCCGATGAAAACATCGGAATCTTTCCCGAACTCCGGAATCGGACTTTCCTTATACGAATCCTATTCTCCAGACCATTTCGGATCTCCTCATGATATCCCGGATCCCATCCGAGACTCCGAACAACATTTGGTATCCCTACTAACATTCCATATCTACTAAACAACATCGAATCCTTAAGTGTGTCTCCCTATGGTTCGTGAATTATGCGGACATGACCGAGACACTTCTCTGATCAATAACCAATAGAGGAATTTATAAATTCATATGGCTCCCACATATTTCTATGATTACTTTGCGATCGAATGAACCACTTACATATGATACCAATTTCCCTTTGTCTTACGATAGTTTACTTATCCGAGGTTTTGATCGTCGGTATCTCTGCATACCTAGTTCAACCTCGTTACCGATAAGTACTATTTTCTTGTTCCCGTGATATGTGATACCTTGTGAGCCAGTCACATGCTTGCAAGCCAATTGGATGACATTCCACCGAGAGGGCCCAGAGTATATCTATCTGCCATATGGATGGACAAATCCCACTCTTGATCCATGTGCCTCAACACATACTTTCTGAACACTTAATGCCACCTTTATAGCCACCCAGTTACGGTGTGGTGTTTGATGTCATCAAAGCAACCTTCCGGTGATGGTGATTAGCATGATCTCATGGTCGAAGGAATTAGGTTATTATGTATCAGAAAGCTTATAGCAAATGAACTATTGAAATGACTTGATCTTAATGCTACGCTTATCTATAGGAGTATGTCCATCATACCATTCTCCTAATGATATGATCTTGTTGTTAGCAACATCTCAATGTTCATGATCGGGAAACCACGATCATCTATTAACCAACAAGCTAGTATTACAAAGAGGCTTTACTAGGGACTCTAATTTAGTTTACAAATCACACAAGTATTAATGTTTCTGGTTAATACTGTTATAGCATGAATGTAAACATTTATCATAAACACAAAGATATAATAATAACCACGTTTATTATTGCCTCTAGGGCATATCTCCAACATGCTCTCCTTAGATAAACAACATGGCATGAAGGGTAAACAAATTACAGCAGGGCAATTGACAGGAACTGAGCAAGGCATAACAATGCAATTACTAGTCAGAAAGATCCTATGAGATTCGATTGGGCAATACAACAAGATATATAGACCGCCATCCAACTGCATCTATGACTAGAAGTCCACCTTCAGGTTATCATCCGAACCCCCTCCAGTATTAAGTTGCAAGCAACAGACAACTGATTTAAGCAAAGTGTGTAAGGTAAACAGTCCACATGTTCCATGAACAAGAGACCGTTGTTTTCTCCCTAGTAGCAACAACACATCTACAACCGAAGAGATTATTGTCACTTCCCTTGTAAACTAGAGGCATGAACCCACTATCGAGCATAAATACTCCCTCTTGGAGTCACTAGCAACTACTTGGCCAAGATAACCACTAGCAACGGAGAGCATGCAAGATCACAAACAACACAAACATGATAGAATCATAAAGATAAAACCATTAATCAAACCAACATAATAATATCAATATCCATCGGATCCCGCAAACACAACATGCATGATTACAAACAGATTAGATCTTGATCATGAACGGAGCTCACAAGATCTATATATGAAAGCACAAAGGAGGAGATACAACCATCTATCTACTACATGGACCCATGGTCCAAGGTGGAACTACTCACTCATCATACCAAAGAGAAGGCCTCTGGGATGATCTCCCCTCCGGTAGGGTGCCAGGAAGAACTTCAGATCCCCCTGATCTAGGGATGATGGTGGCAGCGGCTACAAACGGTTTCATGGATTTTTGATCGGGTCCTCAGAGTTTCTACATCGGGGGCTTCTTATAGGCGAAGGGGGAGGCCGAGGAGGCGTCCAGGACGGCCAAACCCTAGCCATGTGCGGGTCCACCTATGGTCGTGCCTGGGAGGGGGGTCTGGCCCTCCTGGCTGGCCCCTCCGGCTCCCCTCTAGAATTCTTGTTCCCCACGGAAAGTAATTGACTTTGACGTTTGTCCCGTCCAATTACGAGAATATGTCTTTACTATCTTTTTTGAAACCAAAAACATCAGAAAACATGCATCTGGCACTGTTGCAACTTGTTAGTAGGTTAGCACCAGAAAACATGTAAAGAGAACTTCAAACTATAGACAAGTAAAGCAAAGTCGATACTAAACAAGCATGGAGCATCAAAAATTATAGATACGTTTTCGACGTATCAACATCCCCAAGCTTAACTCCTGCTCATCCTCGAGTAGGTAAGTGATAAACAAAATAATTTTGGAGGTGAACATGCACCCTCACAATAAAGATCCAACCATTTGCAAGCATTGAAAGCTAGGATCAAAGAACTCTAAACATGTGCATGAAAGAATGGAGTTCTAACAGTAGGACATAGTAACTATGCATGCAACATGAAAAGCTACAAACAAAGATCATGAATAACATGCATTGAAAAACGTTTGTTTGTTTCACATACAGAAAACATAGCATAGTGGCAATCAGCTTGTCCCTCATAGAGTAGCAATATAGATGCATATGACACCTTCAAAGTTCACAAGGGTGACTAGAAACAAGTAGCACATGAACAAGTAATATCACAATATGCATCAATTAATAAGCTTTGGAACACTTCACACAAGATGACAACTATGCTCTCTTAATGGTGCCTAAAGGTAGAAGGTGGAGACTCAATAATGGTGGAAGAAAGGCCTTTTTATAAAGAAAGGCCTTTTTTATAAAGAAAGCATGGATTACAAGTTTCAAAAAGAGCTTCCAAAAATTATGGTACTTGTTAGCTTTCAGCCCTCAATGCCCCTATCATAAGTATCTTGAAGTGGTTAAGGTTAAAGTGGCAAAGCTAGAGTATATGCTTGACGAAGTATAAGTTGGCAATCTCAAGTCCCTTGAATATGAGGGCTACACCTCATGGATACTCAACTTAGGACCCAAGCAAGTCCTTGTCATTGTAAGTATTTGCATATCATTGAGAACCGCCAAAGGGGTACCCATTGCACATGGTACATGATCTTTCCCATAACAAAAATGACAAGGCAAGCAGACAATGAGCATCTTAGCAATCTTTTTATTTACCATATGCATAGCTTTTTATTGAGGATGCTTCATAGATAGATCACTATGGTGATGCTGCAAGTTTCCACCATGATTAGGCATGGCTTAGGCTAGCGGCCCAGGCGTTTCTCTAACACAGAATAAAGACTCCATGGAATTACAAGTTCCCACTTCATTTCACACCGGTAACATCCATAGACAAAAGAGCATGATATCAACTGAGTACAAAAGTACAAGTGCAATGTTGAAAACGTTCCCGTGATGACGCAGTTACGCTAACTCCAACTTATAAGTGCAAGCATATACAACAAAGTTGTCACAATGGTTTAATTTTATTAGGGGCAAAGAATAAAGTGTGCCATCAAGTTTGTGAGGGATTTAGTCACTAAGTTTTCACATAACAAATCAGTTTTTAATTGGAAGATAGTTGAAAACCAGAATATACTTGGAATGATGTAACACACCATGCATAGGAGTTTATAGTGGACACTTTGGAATAACTTGGTTTCTTGGGAGTTGGAAGCATGAGTAGAATTTACTCATACAAGTGGAGGCTAGCAAAAGACTGGGAGCAACCAACTAAGAAAGCATAATGGCCATAATCATGCAATGCAACAAAGCATACTAATCAAAGCAAAGAGTGGTACTACAAGTCAAGGACTAAATGATCATAGAGGCTAATGGTGACTTTTCATAGTCATAACATGGTGTAAGCACGTGCAAAGTCAATCCAAGCAAAGCATCAAAGGAGAATACCACAATACTATACTTTTGCATGCTAAAACAACACATAATTTCTTCAAGGCACACTAAGCAGTCCTAATTGTTTGGAACAAGACATGCTACAACAATAATTACTAAGCATAATGCTAAAACAACACCTAGCATGTCATGCTAACGTCTAAGTCACAGTCAATGCAAGCTCCTCTTGCACTTACAAGCAAGAACTTACTAGTTTCCAACACCAAGCAAACTTATTTGGAAAACAACACAGCGAGAACAGGGGTCCAAACTTACTTTATCAAGCAAACTAAACAACCTAAGCAAAGCAAATAAAAACTAAGACGCTCCAAGAACAACACAACTGTGCATGAAACAATAAAAGTGAAGTGTCTAGACAGACCTGAGCTTTTTAATGATGAAGAAGGGGATGCCTTGGGCATCCCCAAGATTTGTCGCTTGTACCTCTTGGATATTTCTTGGGGTGACACCATGGTGGCATCCCCAAGATTGAGCTTTTATCCATTCTTCTTTACACCTGAAATTTTTCCTTCATACAAAACTTCACACAATCTTCATTAGCAACATTAGCTTATTCAAAAGATATTAGACCACTTGGCAAAGCTTTGGAGCAGCAAGACTTTTCACTAAAAACACAAGCTACTGTAGCAACTCCTTCAAAAAGCTCAATTTACCTGAAGAGAACTCAAAAAGGAATAAATAAGAATCAAATGCAAATAATGGCAGATATCTGTCAAAACAGACCAGCGGGTAGAAACCGATTTTTTCGAACATCTTCTGTTGCTCAAATCAAAAAGTGTTGAACTAACGAAAGTTAGCTAACATAATGGAGGATTTATTCATAAATTTTGAGCTCAATCCCAGTTACAGAGACTCCTCACGAATGTTTTGGTGGAGGACAGAAATCTGTTTCGGGGCAGCAACTCCCCAAATCTTACTTGCCTCTCATTAGAGGTCATTCTTGGCACAAAAAGCAAACAAAAAGGATAAGTAGAGGTCATTACTGAAGTAATAACTTCCAAGACTCAGGGAAACTCTTGGGTTATCTCCCAATAAGTACTTTTCTTTAACGCCTTTAAGTTAGGCACAAGAAGCAAGAAGAATCAAGTATTTTCAAATGAAGAAGCATTAACATCCATACTTGCAAAGTCTTCAACTATGAAAGGTATCTCATCCAAATGGGTTTTGGAGGATCCCTTCTCATCTCTCTTTGGTCTACTACTTTCATCAAAAAGATTTTCAGGAGCAATCCAATCAAAATTCTTTTCAAAGGCTTCATGCATTCCAACAAGCTTAAAGGGTATGGGTATCTTAAATTCTTATTTAGGCTTAGTTTTATCAGACATACCCACAACATCTACATCTGAGCCTAGCATATTGAAACGCTCAAATACCTTTTTTGGCTTCCCTAGCAACATCATGGAATTCATTAAATAAAGTTTCAAGGATGAATTCCCTCTTTTCAGCATTCTTTTCTTCTTTTAGTTTTAGAAACAAGAAATTGCATGAAGGGGTTAAGGCTATAAACCTAGCCTCCAGCATATGAACAAAAGAAGCTGCAGCAATCTCATAATTAGGAGCAAGTTCAGCTACAGAATTTTCCCCAATATCCTCATGCTTGCTAATATGATTAAAGAATTCTTCAATATTATCTTTCCCAATTATGGAGCCACTACCTATTGCAAGATCTTTTAGGGCGAACTTGGGGAACAACATGGTGAGCAAGAGCAAGGTGGCAACTAGAGTAGAACTAATTTTTGTGTGTTTTTGAATAAAGAAAGCAAACCAAACTAGACTAATTTTTTTGGGTTTTTATTGGAAAGAGACAAACAAAACCAAGTAAGAGAAACAAAGCAATCTAAAAACAAAGTAAAGAGAAAGTAAGGGAAGGACTCCCCTTGTGAAGACGTCCTTAGACTCACCGGCAACGGCGCCAGAAAAAACCTTGATGATGCTCAACAGGTTGACGTGGAGCACTTCGTTGGTAACCCCAAGCGTAAGGTATGAAGAGCAAGCAGCAAGTTTTCCCTCAGTTAAGACCGAGGTTATCGAACTAGAAGGAGGAAGGAAACTTCACACATGTGTTGCAAGCAACGCGGATACCTGTACAACACAAACTCAAGACTTTGCCCAACGAATCAGTGAGGTTGTCAAGCTCACCGGTTTGCTGTAACAAAGGATTAAACGTATGGTGTGGAAGGTAATGGTTTGCAGCAAGTAAACAAGTAACAATGAAGGATGTAATAATGGTAAAGATTGGACCAGGGTCCATAGTTCACTAGAGGTGCTCTCCTTAGATAAACAACATGGCATGAAGGGTAAACAAATTACAGCAGGGCAATTTACAGGAACTGAGCAAGGCATAACAATACAATTACTAGTCAGAAAGTTCCTATGAGATTCGATTGGGAAATACAACAAGATACATAAGTGCCATCCAACTGCATCTATGACTAGAAGTCCACCTTCAGGTTATCATTCAAACCCCCTCCAATATTAAGTTGCAACCAACAGACAACTGCTTTAAGCAAAGTGTGTAAGATAAACAGTCCACATGTTCCATGAACAAGAGACCGTTGTTTTCTCCCTAGTAGCAACAATACATCTACAACCGAAGATATTATTGTCACTTCCCTTGGAAACTAGAGGCATGAACCCACTATCGAGCATAAATACTCCCTCTTGGAGTCACTAGCAACTACTTGGCCAAGATAACCACTACCAACGGAGAGCATGCAAGATCACAAACAACACAGACACGATAGAATCATAAAGAGAAAACCATTAATCAAACCAACATAATAATCTCAATATCCATCAGCAAGTAAACAAGTAACAGTGGAAAATGTATCAATGGTAAAGATTGGACCGGGGTCCATAGTTCACTAGATGTGCTCTCCTTAGATAAACAACATGGCATGAAGGGTAAACAAATTACAGCGGGGCAATTGACAGGAACTGAGCAAGGCATAACAATGCAATTACTAGCCATAAATATCCTATGAAGTTGGTTGGGCAATACAACAATATACATAGACCGTAATCCAACTGCATCTATGACTAGAAGTCCACCTTCAGGTTATCATACGAACCCCCTCCAGTATTAAGTTACAAGCAACAGACAACTGCTTTAAGCAAAGTGTGCAAGGTAAACAGTCCACATGTTCCATGAACAAGACACCGTTGTTTTCTCCCTAGTAGCAACAACACATCTACAACCGAAGATATTTCTGTCACTTCCCTTGGAAACTAGAGGCATGAACCCACTATCGAGCATAAATACTCCCTCTTGGAGTCACTAGCAACTACTTGGCCAAGATAACCACTAGGAACAGAGAGCATGCAAGATCACAAACAACACAGACATGATAGAATCACAAAGATAAAACCATTAATCAAACCAACATAATAATCTCAATATCCATTGGATCCCCGCAAACATAACATGCATGATTACAAATAGATTAGATCTTGATCATGAACGGAGCTCACAAGATCTATACATGAAAGCACAAAGGAGGAGATACAACCATCTAGCTACTACATGGACCCATAGTCCAAGGTGGAACTACTCACGCATCATACCAGAGAGAAGGCCTTCAGGATGATCTCCCCTCAGGCAAGGTCCCGGGAAGAACTTCAGATCCCCCCCGATCTAGGGACGATGGTGGCGACGGCTACAGACGGTTTCATGGATTTTTGATCGGGTCCTCAGAGTTTCTGCATCGGGGGCTTCTTATAGGCGAAGGGGGAGGCCGAGGAGGCGGCCAGGGAGGCCAAACCCTAGCTAGCGCGGGCCCACCTGTGGTTGCGCCTAGGGGGGTCTGGCCCTCCTGGCTGGCCCCTCCGGCTCCCCTCTGGACTTCTTGTTCCCCATAGAAAGTAATTGACTTTGACGTTTGTCCCGTCCAATTCCGAGAATATTTCTTTACTATATTTTCTGAAACCAAAAACAACAGAAAATAGGCATCTGGCACTATTGCAACTTGTTAGTAGGTTAGTACCAGAAAACATGTAAAAAGCACCTTAAAGTGTAGACAAGTAAAGCAAAGTAGATACTAAACAAGCATGGATCATCAAAAATTATAGATACGTTTCCGACGTATCTTGAGACCCTGCAAAACCAATATTGTTAGTTTTGTCTTTTGTAACATTCTTCTCAGCGGTGCTTGTCTTTGATTGTTCACCCTTGGTCTTCTTCTTCTTGTTCTTCTTCTTCTTGGACTTGGTGACATATCCAAGTCCCACTTTACCAAGATTTGATCTTTGCTTGCCAAGTACCTCATCAAGAACACTCTTATCTTTGGGAGTGGTGTCATTGACAAGCCCTTCTTCCACACTAGCATTTTCTTTGTGAATATATGTTGATTTAGATGTGCTAGGAACATCATACTTGGTCAATCGAATTTGGAGCTGATCATGTGACTCATTGAGAATGGAGAATTCACTTTTCAACGCCTTGTGAGCGATGTCAAGTTTCTCCAATTCCTCGGGGAGTCTAGCATGAGCAGCCCCAAAGTCAATCTTTTCCTTCTTTAACTTCTTTGCTTTGGCAACTGCATTGTCACGTTCCTTAACAAGCTTTGCCACCATTTCTTAATGTGACTCCTCAATGGACTCAAGCCTCCCTTAAAGAGAATCCCGAGCCTCTTCTTCCTCTTCTAGAGCATTTTTTTAAGGACACAATTTCCATTGCATCCTCCCTTTCAATTTTGCCCTTTTCTTCAAGGAGCACTTCATTTTGGGCCAGCTTGTCCATAAGAGCCTCAAAATGTATTTTGTGCTCACCTTGCAAGTTAGTGAAGAAATAGGCCAAAGCAATAATCTCTTCTTTAACCTTAAGACTAGTAGGATCATCCATGTTAAACATAGCCTTAGGAAAAGAAGAGTTAGAAGTTGATACCTCGGAACCTCTTGCCATGAGACAAGTAGCGTTCTTGTTGATGACATCTTCGTTCGGAGAGTCGAAGAGAGATGTTGGTGTAGATGTGGTGGCTATAGCAGCCACCTCTCGAGAGCTATCGTCCTCGTCTTCATCTTCACTTCCCGAAGAATATTCTTCTTGAGCCACTAGAACAATCTTTGGTTGCTTCTTGAAAGGAGCATTCTTATTTACAAATTGTTTCTTGCATGGAGCCTTTGAATTTTCCTTGAGAATAAGTATTCCTCCATTATCTTCCCTACTTTGATATGGGCACTCAACTACAAAGTGCAGCCGGTCTCCATAGTTGAAACATGTTCTTAGCTTGGGACCATTTTCCTTTCTTCCATAAGCTCCACTCTTGCGTTCTAGTTCAAATTTGGCCTTGGCCGGGTCCTTCCAAAAGTTTCTAGCATAGAAGGCTATGTATTGTCCATGAATTCTTTTTACATCCTCGGGATAGTCCATACCTTCTATGTCATCTTCATCATGATCAGACACACTTGTCTTCAAGGCCACGTTGACCCCCTTTTGCATCCCCATAGCTCGTGCACGAGCATCTTCGGCATTCTTGGCAGCCACTTTGAAAGCTGCCATTTCTTGCATTACCTCATTGAATGTCATAAGGTGGTAGTTATGCCTTCCTTGGAGACTCTTCAAATATGTGGCTCAAATGGCATAAGAGCACTGACATACTTGCGCTTGATCCATGCATCATCAACATGAGAGGCACCATGATTCCTGAAAGTGGTGGCTATTGACTTGATCCTCCTATACATGTCCTCGTGGTCTTCTCCATCCAACATATAAAATCCTTCAGCCTCATTGCTCAAAGCATCATATCTATTCCTTCTCATACTTTCATTTGCAATGAAGAGCTCGGTGAGGGCATGCCAAGCTTCCTTAGCTGTACTAATATGCTGAATGTGTGGCATGTCTTTGTCACCCACATCAAGCTGGATCATGTGTAGAGCTGTAGCGTTGATTTGACTATCAAAAACCTCTCTTCTTGTTAGGTTGTTGGGATCTCCAACATGAAGACCATTCTCGATGATTTTCCACAACTCAATGGAGGAGCTGCACACATGAAACTTCATCAAAAATTGTCATTGATTAAAAGTAGATGCTAAAAGTTTGGGTGGATCACCCCTATTATGTATATGTGGGTGTGGGATAGGTAGATCAGGAGAATACACATGGGAAACCTCATTGTATCCTTCCTTACCACTATCATTTTTCGAGGAGGATCTCTTGCTAGTGCCATCACCAACCACTTGATTATCTTTGGAATCGGTTTTACCTATTTCCTTGAATTGCGGAGTGGTAGGCTCCGAGGCAGATGGAGGTGATGCTGCAAATGTGGAGAGATGCAATATCAATTGACGCATCTCTTCCATCTTAGCCTCCATTGAAATAACCAAGGTTGTTTCCAACGTCTTGATATCATTCATGGTGACTACCTCTGGAGCATCACTCCTATCTCCCTTGGAACCCATACTTCTCTTACACGGTTAAGCCTGAATTAAGAGCTGGGGCTCTGATACCAATTGAAATGGATCGTATGGGCACCTAGAGGGGGGTGAATAGGTGCTACTCAATTTTTAGTTCTTTTTCAATTTTAGGCTTGGCATAAAGTAAATTCTCTAGATATGCAACTACGAGAATTTCCCTATATGCAAACCTAGCTACTAAGCACGTAACGAGAGGAGCGAGGAAACCGTAGTGGAGCACGCGGAGACACAGGGATTTATTTTACCGCAGTTCCTTCCTTGTTAAGGGAAGTACATATGTGTTTGAGGGGTGGGCGATTCTAAGACCACCACGCCACAATAGGCCTCACCCTATTCTCCGATGGATCTCGTCATGAAAGGCCTGATCCACCTTCTCCACTATTGGTATCCTTCAAGGCGGGAACCGGTGCCTTTACAACTCTATCGGGGCACAGACTCACAACTGAATTGGGAGCTCCCGTAATGACAACAAGCTGTCACAAGAACAAGGATTATCAATATAATCAAAAGCAAGGATCTAGATATTTGCAAGAAATACTAGATCTGAGATTCTCCAAACGAATGGAGAGGAGATGAAGCGCTTGATTGCAGTTGTTGAAGATCGAGTCCTTCTCCTTCGATTCCCCAAGGGACGGGGCCTTTGGGTGGATCTAGGTGGAGCTCTCTTGGATGAAGGTTGCAGATCAGATCTTGACTTTTTCGAATGAACCAAGAGGTCTGGCAGGAGGGGGGAGGCTGGCTTAAATACCCCCTGCACAGATATGGTCGTTGAAGAAGTTTGGGGGCGGACTATCCGCCCCCCACTAGGGGCATACTATCTGCCCTGGGGAAAAATCCGCCCCCAGGACGGAAACTCCGGGGGAAAATCCGTCCCCTCTCTAGGGGTGGCGCCTTGGCGAACTTGAAGCAGATTCTTGGGGGGGATTATCCGGCCCCCTGAGGGGCGGATTATCCGGCGAGGCCAGAAAATCTGGCTGAAACTATGCCCCATTCTGGGGGTTGCGCCTTGGCAAACTTGAGGCTGGGCATGAGGGGCGGATTATCCGGCCCTCCCGAGGGGTGGATTATCCGGCAGGGCCGGAAAATCCGGCCGAAACTCCGCCCCCTCACTGGGGGGCGCGCCCTTCTGGGAAAAGGGATGGAGCGGATTATCCGCTCCCTAGAAGCAGTTTCCTAGTGTTATCTAACACACAAAACACTAGGGATTATGAAATGTTCTTTCAATAGTGTCTAGGAGAAACTAGACACTACTATTATATAGGAGAAGGCGAGTCTCGAACTTGGGCTGACTAGCACACTACCTCTTGTGCTAGCGAGCAAGCCCCTAAGTCTTTCTCAAATAAGAGTGTCTAGGAGAAACTAGACACTACTACATAGGCGGACCTAGCCATACCTTCCCGGGCACGCGCTCAGGCTTCTGGCTGGCCGACAAGCCTAATTTCATAGCAATTTGATCAAAAAATAGTGGCATTAGTCTTAAAATACACGGTTTACCTAGGCTTTGAATAATTCTTGGGTCCGCCACTGCACTACTATATAGGAGAATGTGAGTCTCGAACTCGGGCTGCCTAGCACACCACCTCTTGTGCTAGCTATTAAGCCCCCGAGTCTTTCTCCTAGTAACTACATAATTTGATTATTCCTTAGGACTAATCTCTTAGTAACTATTTAAATACATACTTTAATATAAGGTGCAAGTGCTCCAAGATAATGTGAAAAGATAAAAATACAAAAACCATACGTGAAGATTTAGAATAATCCAAAATAATATTTGAAATGCCCGAGCTGACACAATATTATTCTACAAAGGAGAGGTACAAGGGGCCAGCATAGTCATCATGAGCCCTTTCGGCCGAGGGTTCCCCAGACCTCAACCTATTTGTTACCAGTTGAAATTTATGTTCTGTAAGATGATATTTTTCATTTGGCACGTGCCCGCAAGGAGGTATATGTTGGGAAACTGAGCCGGTAGAGGCCCACTCGGTGTGGCCTCTACCAGGCTAGGGTTGGCCATGTGGATATTCTATCCTTTAGTCTATAAATAGAGAAGCAATCACTGTACGGGAGTTTACCGAGAGAAAGATTAATAAAGTTCTTCTTTGTTCCCTGTACCATATTCTTGTGTAATCTGTGTGCCTTCTACTCTAGTCTTCTTCTCGGGTGTGGAACAGCCTCGGAACCGGCCAGTCGGCAGGGGCTGTTCCAACACGTTATCAGCACGTGTCTCTCCGTCGAGCCTCCGTCAAGCGTTGAAGGTAACCCGAATCTGACCGCAAAAATGAATTCGTATCGCGATTTCCTTTCAAGATTTGCGTTCAGATCTTAGATCAGATCCCATCTAAGGTACGGATTTTTCTTCCCGGGAGTAGAGCTGACCTACTGTCGCCGACCAATGTCGATCTAATCACTCCCGGATTAGAATTTTGTTGACTGTACCATCGATGCAGGCACCTGCTGTGCCGATCTAGTTTTTTTAGTAGATCGGACTGATCTTGGTCGTTTTTATTCAGTAGATCGGATCGACTTACATTTTTTTCTAAACTTTGTGCAACCGTACGTACTCACGCCATGGCTGCTGAGAAGGCCCAGCTCGCCGCCCGCGATCGCGTACGCCTCACTGGCCACAAGCATGCGCGCCGCCGCACGCCCTGGCCCCGCTGGCCGGGCCGCCACGCTCCGCTAGCCAGCGCCGCTGGATCGCTGTCCGCGCCCGCATCATGCTGCGTCGCCGGCTGCTGCCATTCGACGCTGGCGCTGCCGCCGCCTGCTGGCCCAGCTGGCCGCGCGCCCACGCCATGGCCGTCGCCGCCGACCGCGCCGCGCCCGCCTCGCAGGCCCCGCTGGCCGCGTGTCGCCGTCGCTCGCGCCGAGCCGCCCCTGGCCACGCGCTCCGCTGGCTGCCGACGCAGCTGGCCGCGCGCCCTCGCCATGGCCGCCGGCCGCGCCTCGCTGCCTCGCGTGCTCGCCGGCGCGTGCGCTGCATGGCCACCCGCGTCGCTGCCGCGCGCCGCTGCTTGCTGCACTCAAGCAGCGCCCACGCTGCGCGCTACCGTCGTCGCCGGCCTGCTGCCGCCGCCGCACCCCCCTCCACCCGCCACCTGCCCAAGGTCGCCGGCCTGCTGCCGCCGCCACCCCGCCCTAGTCGGGAGCTCACAGCTCCGTCCACCCCGCTAGCCGGGGCGGACAGTCTAGGGTGGGACGGTCTAGTTGGGCCGTTTTTCGGCCCAGGCGGTATACAAAATGAGGGGGCCGGACGGTTTTGGCTCTGTTTTCGGTCCGATTTAGCACAAGCTTTTATAATATGTTTTACTACAGTTATTAATTATTGCATGATTTTAATACTTTGTATCTCATAGTTAGCTTGTACCATTTTTAATTTTGGAACGCCGTCATATTTGAAATTATTGTATCGATTATCGCATTTATGCAACCGATTACTTGCTGTAATCTTACACGCTTTGCATAAATTACAGATGACCGGAATCGTCAGCCGCGAGTTCCCGGAGTTGACCCAGGATGGGCTTAACTACCTGACTTGGGCCTCGAATGTTGAGATCGTCTTCGAGGGCCGATGCATCAAGGATGCGTTGATTGTGGGGACCCCGACGGCCCCCAGCAAAACCATCCCGACGGACAACGCCAAAGCCCTGCACTTCCTCCGCCATCACATGTGTGAGACTCTTAAGAACGAGTACATGGCAGAACGGAGTGCTTCTGCCCTTTGGACCGTCCTCAACAAGCGGTTCTCTAGGCTGAAGTACACCATTCAGCCACAGGCGGAGGCAGATTGGATTCGTCTGAGGTTTGCGGACTTCAAGACAGTGGGAGAGTACAACTCCAGGTTGCACCGGATTTGTACGATTCTTTAGCTGTGTGGGACCAGTACCACCGATCAGCAGAAGATAGACAAAACCCTCTCCACATTCCATCCGGACAACATCCAGTCCTCGCGAAACTTTCGCCAGGAAGGATTCACGGAATATGCAGCACTTATTGATGCGCTCCAGGTGGCCGAGGTGCAGGATAATGTTCTGAAAAAGAACTTCTCCGTGCAACCCTTCGCGGGAGGGCCAAGTCATGAGGCTAATGGCGGTGCCTACAAGGTGCGCAAGCCCATCCAAAAGAAGAGAGGCAAGAAGGGCCCCAACTCCTCCAACCCGGCCAAGCAACGCAAGGCGGGCAAGGGGGAGGCGAGGCCCCAGGACTGCTTCCGATGTGGCTCCAAGACTCACTTCTCCAGGCAGTGCTTGGCCCCTAAACACGTCGTGGACGCATTCAAGGCCAACAAGAAGGCGTGCGAGGCGCACCTTGTCCAGGTTGAGGCACCACTGGCGCCCGGAGCGGCACCTGTGCAGAACGTCGCGCCCGTAGTGGCGCAGGACGTAGCACAAGTGGAAGCACCTTCGGCGGTTCCCACGAACGCCCCTTGCCCATGGAGGTTGAGCACGTTGTGCCCCCCGCTTCAGCTAGACATCTCTGCTGCCTTGATGATGATAGCCAACGAAGAGAAGCTCACTGACCTTGAGATACAGGCTGAGCTTGATGGTTTCTTTGCAGAATCCACCTGAGCTCCTTTTTGTTGTGATGATTTCTTTTTCGCAAATAATCAGATACAATTTTTCGATATGGTTGTAAGCTCTATGAGAGCATAACATTTATTTGTTTTCGGCGATTGGATGACATTTATTTTATTCATTTATTCCATTATTTGGTTATGTGATGTTCTGAAATGTTTATGTGTTTACTTACTTGATGTATTATCTTCCTCGCTCCATTATATTAATTAGGCACTATATTTTAGAACGCGTGTGGTGCCCAAATGGAGGAAACGTGCCTTGCTGATAGCGGCACCACAAATACCATCTTGAGAGAAACAAAGTATTTTGAGTCCATTACCAAGAACCCCGGTAACATAATGATGATCGCCGACTGCGGTCCGAATGTAGTTGGCTCTGGAAGAGCAACTATCATACTCCCAAATGGAACAACTCTGATCATTTAAGAGGCATTGTTGTATCCAGAATCGACTCGTACTCTCTTGAGTTTTAGAGACATCCGCGCCAATGGTTTCCATGTAGAAACCAATGATGATGAGAATGTAAAGGAGTTCCTACTCATTACCAAGCGCGACGAAAATGGTAAACATGTTGTCAAAAGACTCCCTTCATTAGCTACTGGGATGTACTACACTAAGATAGTAGCACCACCTATTTACACTACCCTTAAGACTGTCTTTAGAAGCTCCGAACTATTCTGCCTTTGGCATGATAGGTTAGGCCACCCCGGTCTCAGGATGATGAGAAATATAATTAACAACTTGAATGGTCATAGTGTTAATGTAAAAAAATTCCCGAATCCCGATGATTTCGTGTGCTCCGCATGCGCTACGGGGAAATTAATCATTAGACCGTCCCCCCTAAAGGTGAAGGATGAACTCCCCGCGTTCTTGGAACGTATTCAAGGGGATATATGTGGTCCAATTCAGCCCCTCTCAGGGCCATTTCGGTACTTCATGGTGCTCATCGATGCTTCCTCTAAATGGTCCAATGTTTGCCTGCTGTCAACAAGGAACCATGCTTTTGCAAAGTTGATCTCTCAGATCATACAAATAAAGAATAAATTCCCTGATTATCGTTTAAAGTCTATTCGAATGGACAATGCCGGAGAATTTACTTCAAAGGCATTCGATGATTATTGCATGGCAACTGGAATCAAACTCGAGCATTCTGTACCGCATGTCCACACTCAAAATGGACTTGCGGAGGCATTGATTAAAAGGATTAAATTCATTGCCAGACCACTCCTTCAGGGTTGTAATTTACCAACTACATGTTGGGGACACGCGGTGTTACACGCCGCTAATCTCATCAACTTTCGCCCATCAGCCTACAACATCCACTCTCCCATCCAACTTGCGCAAGGGTCTGCACCGAAAATTTCCCACCTCCGTAGGTTCGGCTGCCAGGTATATGTACCTATACCACCACCTCAGCGATCAGCAATGGGACCGCTCCGTAAGTCGGGGATATACGTTGGTTATGAGACTGTGTCCATAATCAGGTTCTTGGACCCCTTGACAGGTGGTATCCACGGCCCGCTTTTTGATCGCATTTTTGACGAGGATCTTTTTTCGACTTTGTGGGGAGGTAATCAACCCCTGGATGACAAAAGTCGAGAAATCACGTGGAAAGCCACGGGGATCCACGCTCATGACCCGCGCACTGTTGAGACTAATAGAGAAGTCCAAAAGATACTAGATTTGCACTCCCTAGCGAATCAAATGCCCGATCATTTTAGCGATTTAAAGATTGTGACAAAGTCGCATGTGCATGCACGCAATGCACCGGAAAGGGTTGAAATACCAAAGAAAAATGATGCTATACCCGCTCCTGCTCAAAGGCCTAAGAGGACGCGGATTCCGGTTTCTCAAATCCCAAGTACCCGGGGACGCCCGAAGAAAAAGGACAAGAGAGATTTATTATAGTCTACCCCTGTTGAGGGGAGCCAGTTGAGACCTGGCACAAGTACGGATATTTCAGTGCACAAAATTCCGGACTTGAACTTTCCTATATCGGAAATACCCAGCGAAGTTGTGTGCGCATACATCGGAGCGGGAAAGCTAAAGAACCTAGCTCCTGGATTGGGAAATCCGGTGGAGCAAGAGGATGTGCCTGATGCACTCCATGACGAAATGCCCATTAACTATGTTAATTCAGGCGAGTCATACAACCGAGACATGTCAAATCTCGACGTTAATTTTGCCAAGAAAATTGCCTCAATCATAGATCTTGACCCTGATCCTAACACGCTCGCTGATTGCAAGAAAAGGTCGGATTGGAAAGATTGGCAGAAGGCAATTACTGCTGAATTATTATCGTTAAACAAAAGAGAGGTATTTGGACCGGTTTGTCTAACTCCTCCCCACATTCGCCCCGTTGGCCATAAGTGGGTTTTTGTTCGAAAGAGAAACGAGAATAATAAAGTAGTAAGGTACAAAGCAAGGCTCGTTGCTCAAGGTTTCACTCAGCAACCAGGTGTCGACTTTGAGGAAACTTACTCCCCAGTCATGGATGGAATTACCTTTAGATACTTGATCTCAATGGCAGTAAACATGGACTTAAAAATGAAACTAATGGATGTTGTCACCGCTTACCTATATGGTAAATTGGATTCGGACATATACATGAAAGTACCAGAAGGTATCCCTGTCCCGAACCAGGATAGAGCAAACAAGAGCTTATACAGTGTTCAGCTTAAGAAGTCATTGTATGGACTAAAACAGTCAGGTAGGATGTGGTATAATCGTTTAAGCGATTTCCTTCATCAGAAGGGCTACGCGAGCAATGAAGATTGCCCATGTATTTTTATACGGAGATCCCAGGATGGTTTCTGTATTATCTCGGTGTACGTGGAAGATTTGAATATAATCGGTACACTTGACGATATTGAGGAAGCGAGTTCCTACCTGATGTCGGAATTCGAGATGAAAGACTTAGGCAAAACCAAGTTACTTTGGTGCGCAACGAGCATTCCCCTGCTGGGATTCTAGTTCACCAGTCGGCCTACACCCAGAAAGTGTTGGAACGATTTGGGTTTGAAAAGGCATATCCTTCTAAGACCCCGATGGTCGGAAGATCTTTGCAGCAAGACAAGGACCCATTCAGGCCTAAAGAAGAGGGGGAGGAAATTCTGGGACCGGAATTCCCCTACCTAAGTGCATGCATGACTTATGTACCTATAAATTGTACATGGCTGGATATTGCATTCGCCGTCAATTTGCTTGCAAGGTATAGTTCTGAGCCTACCAAGAGGTATTGGAAAGGCGTTAAGGACATCTTTAGGTACATACAAGGGACAAAGGACCTTGGCTTATTTTACCAGAAGAACCAAGACCTATCTGTTGTAGGCTATGCAGATGCTGGGTACCTTTCGGACCCGCACACATCCAAGTCACAGACTGGATATGTTTTCCTGTGTGGTGGAACAATGATTTCCTGGAAATCGTCTAAGCAAACTCTTGTGTCAACTTCGACGAACCACTCGGAAATCATAGCATTATATGAAGCATCACGAGAATGTGTATGGCTTCGACGAGTAGTCAGCCACATCCAGATGTCATGTGGATCGAACAATCGTACAAACCCCAACAATTATCTATGAAGATAATGCCGCTTGTGTTGCACAAGTCCAGACGGGTTACGTGAAAAGTAATCTCACAAAGCATATAAACCCCAAGTTCTTCTATGCATATGAACTGCAAAAGATGAACGAAGTGAAAGTCTTGCATACTAAGTCCTGTGAAAATCTCGCTGATTTGTTCACTAAATCATTGCCAGCATCTTCTTTCGAGAGGTGTGTCCGTGGGATCGGCATGATGAGACTTAGGGAGATGCAAGGTTCAGGTGGAGAATCTTCACAAACTCATCGCTGAAATATTGATCCCGATGATTGAGTGCTTAACTTTATAGTTAAGTGAATTGTACTCTTTTTCCCTTAGTGAGTTTTTATGAAGTTTCTCACACGAGGTTTTTAATGAGGAAATTCGTGCAACATAGCAAGAAGTATACCGTGTGCGTTTCTCCATATTTTTTCCACTGGGTTTTTCAGAGTTTTAAGCCATGGTTATACAGATAAGATACCTGTGGGGAGTGTTGAAGCTGGCGATGAGAGGCCCACTTGGTGTGGCCTCTACCAGGCTAGGGTTGGCCCATGTGGGTATCCTATCCCCTTAGTCTATAAATAGAGGAGCAATCACTGTACGGGAGTTTACCGAGAGAAAGATTAATAAAGTTCCCCTTTGTTCTCTGTGTCATATTCTTTTGTAATCTGTGTGCCTTCTACTCTAGTCTTCTTCTCGGGTGTGGAACAACCTCGGAACCGGCCAGTCGGTAGGGGGTGTTCCAACAGTATACACATGCCATTCCGTTTAATCATTCTGGAATTTTTGCAACTAGTTTTCACGTATGATGACAAAGTGAATAGAGATCTAAAAAATACTAGGGGAAGAGATCCCTTGCGTCGATGATTTCGCGGTGCCACGTGATGGCGTGGCAGGCAGGTTGCCTTCCCCTCTAGCTTTTGTTGGTTTGACCTATTTAGTTCAGCTTGCTCCTTCGTTTTTTGAGTTTGCTAGTGATTTGACAAAGTGTAGTATAATTAATAATAGTGCAACGAAATACACATGGGGCACGACAACTAAAATTCCAGTGTAAAAACCTGCTCCCAGAGCAAGACATCCAAAAATGAGAGAATTCCTTATTTGACACTACTTAAAAATATGATTCCCTATTTCACCCTAAGAATTTTTTTCTTCCCTATTTGGCACCTGGTCTAAATATTTTTCCCAATATGACATCGCCGTGAGTTTTGCTAGCCTCTTCCGTTAACTGGGACCATGCTACCCCTTCCCTGTATCGTTGTTGTCACGCTGGAAAAAAAAGATGACCAATCCTCTCGTTTATATCCAGAGAAACACCATCCTCTCTTCATGTCCCCGACCAAGGGGTGGTTGCCGAGACCGGGGCTAGGGTGGGCGGCTCCGGAACGGGGGCGAAGGGCAACCATGTCAAGCTTTGGGCTGGGGACCAGGACCTAGGCACGGTGCCGAACGGCGGGCAAGGCGGGGCTGCGGACGGCAGGCAAAGCACGGGGCAACGACGCGGCCAAGGAGTGGCCGTCGGCGACCTTAGCTGCAGGCTCACCCCATGGCGCGGCTGCAGGGATGGGTACGGCTGTTGGCTACTCTTCTAGGTGTGCATTCTGGTGCCGGGCCGGGCAGTGATAGCGCTTGACGAGGTGGAAGAGGTTGAAGTAGATTCCCCAGTAATGGCACCAGAAAGCTTGATGGTGCCTAGTGTTTGGTGTTTGATGTGGAAGCGCTTCGTTGGAAACCCCAAGAGCAAGGTGTGAAGCAGCAAGCAGCAAGTCTTCCCTTAGTTGAGACTGAGGTTATCGAACCAGAAGGAGGAAGGAAACGTCACACAGGTGTTGGAAGCAACGTGGAGACCTGCACAACACAAACTCAAGACTTTGCCCCAACGAATCACTGAGGTTGTCAAGCTCACCGGTTTGCTGTAACAAAGGATTAAACATATGGTGTGGAAGGTAATGGTTTGCAGCAAGTAAACAAGTAACAGTGAAAGATGTATTAATGGTAAAGATTGGACCGAGGTCCATAGTTCACTAGAGGTGCTCTCCTTAGATAAACAACATGGCTGAAGGGTAAACAAATTATAGCGGGACAATTTACAGGAACTGAGCAAGACATAACAATGCAATTACTAGCTAGAAAGATCCTATGAAGTTGATTGGGCAATACAACAATATACATAGACCGTAATCCAACTGCATCTATGACTAGAAGTCCACCTTCAGGTTATCATCCGAACCCCCTCCAGTATTAAGTTGCAAGCAACAGACAACTGCTTTAAGCAAAGTGTGTAAGGTAAACAGTCCACATGTTCCATGAACAAGAGACCGTTGTTTTCTCCCTATTAACAACATCACATCTACAACCGAAGAGATTTTTGTCACTTCCCTTGGAAACTAGAGGCATGAACCCACTATCGAGCATAAATACCCCCTCTTGGAGTCACTAGCAACTACTTGGCCAAGATAGCTACTAACAACGGAGAGCATGCAAGATCACAAACAACACAGACATGATATAATCATAAAGATAAAACCATTAATCAAACCAACATAATAATCTCAATATCCATCGGATCCCCGCAAACACAACATGCATGATTACAAATAGATTAGATCTTGATCATGAACGGAGCTCACAAGATCTATACATGAAAGCACAAAGGAGGAGATACAACCATCTAGCTACTACATGGACTCATAGTCCAAGGTGGAACTACTCACAAATCATACACCGAGAGAAGGCCTCCGGGATGATCTCCCCTCTCGCAGGGTGTCGGGAAGAGCTTCAGATCCCCCCGATCTAGGGACGATGGTGGCGGCGGCTACAGACGGTTTCGTGGATTTCTGATCGGGTACTAAGAGTTTCTGTATCGGGAGATTCTTATAGGCGAAGGGGGAGATCGAGGCGGCCGCCAGGGCGGGCAAACCCTACCCAGACGCGGGGTAGGGCCCACCCGCACCTAGGGTGGGTCTGGCCCCCCTGGCCGGCCTCCTCGTCTCTTCTCTGGACTTTTTGTTCCCCACGGAAAATTATTGACTTTTTCCTTCGTCCCGTCCAATTCCGAGAATATTTCTTTACTAACTTTTCTGAAACCAAAAATAGCAGAAAACATGCATCTAGCACTGTTGCAACTTGTTAATAGGTTATTACCAGAAAACATGTAAAAAGCACCTCAAAGTATAAACAATTAAAGCAAAGTAGATACTAAACAAGAATGGAGCATCAAAAATTATAGATACATTTCCAATGTAACAGACTGCCGTGTATGCCGACATTGTGGCCAAGCAGCAGCGAGCTCCATCGGCGTTGTGGCCGGCAGCGCTTTTCATGTCCGTCTTCAAGTCCTGGCACAATTCTCCGACGTTTATATGTCTGCCGCGTCATCCGCTGCCATGGGTGTCGTTCCATGACTCACTTCACTTCTCTCCCCACGTGTGTTGCTGCCCAGTCCATGGCTCAACTTGTTGCATGTAATTAGAACTAGAGGGCAATTAATTGAGGTGCCCAGGATACGCCATACCTTTACTGGCATTCATGTAACCAGGCCCGGTCCTAAGATTTCAGGGGCCCAGGGCGAAACTAAAATTTTGGACCCCATTACAGAACTTTTAAATAATATAATCCAATAAATAAAAATTTAGGGAGTCTCTTATTGCAATATTTATATCAAATATATTTTGAGTAAGCAAGCCACCTCATTAAAAACCTTCCAGTCCCCTTAGGTACCCTGGTAAGGAAAAGAGTGCGTCTGAAACTTGCTGCTCCAACAGTGCAATTACATATTATCTCAGAAATTTCTTCTCACACTTCTAGATGCGAAGTCATTGATGATGGTATCAATATCAATCTCATCTAATAATTTCTTCTCAATGCATATAGTAGCCAAACCATTTAACCTCTCTTGCGACATTTTAGACCTCAGATGGTTTTTCAACAATTTCAACTTTGAAAAGCTCCTTTCAGCCGGTGCCACAATCACAGGCAGAGTAAATAAGATCCGATAAGCAATATAAATATTAGGATAGCAATCGACTGCTCTGACATACTCAAAAATTTCCAAACCAGTCATTGATTTATTAGGCAAAGCATACTGTAGAACACCTACCTCAGAAATTAGATCGTTTAACTCAACATCGCATGCACCACTTTCTAGAGATAAAGTGTGAGCAAGTTTAGTGCAACGATCTTTTATATGAGAACCATCCAATGACTTCAATGCTACCGAACTCATTAAAAACCCAAATATGCTTTGGAAGGATTGAAGTTCTTCAAACATGCTTTTCAGTGATGTGATTGCCATATCAACCATGACTAGAAAGTAATTTACTTTAAAAGCATCCTCAGCTTGAGATTGCTTCATCATAGTCAATTTCATCAAAGTGCTTCTTCCTCTGAGATTTACGCTTTACTGGCAGTGATGGCTCTACGCCCATTTTAGATGCAATTTCCTTCGCAATGATCAAACTAGAAGCAAACCCATCATTTCTGAAATTTAGAAAGTAAGTACGTATACCTTCTATTTGCTGTAAGGTAGAGTCAATGCACATGGATGGGGATTGCAACTTCTTGCTCACTCCATTTACAACAAATAAAATTCCGTGCCAAATAACGAGACCAAATATGAACTCAAAGCTGCCAAGTACTTCAAATAATATTTTTGCATCGGTTCTATCCTTGGGCTCATTTTCACGATCTTCACTCAACTCATACAAAGCTGACCTCAGTTGACATGGTTGATATATAATTGCCTGGACACTTTTGATCCTACTCTCCCAACGAGTATTAGACAAAGATTTCACAGTAAAACCTTCCACATGGCGAAGCAAGCAACTCCATTGTTTGGTACACCCAGCAAATAGAACATATATCCGTTGCACAATTCCAAAAAAGGAAACAGCTTTACCACAAGATTTAGCCATATCACACAAAGTGAGATTAAGACTATGACAAGCACATGACATATACAAAGCTCTTCGATTTATTTTTAGCAATCGACTTTGCACCCCTTTGTTTTTACCTTTCATATTAGAGCCATTATCATAACCTTGACCTCTAATGTCATCAATATTAAGACCATGGGACTTGATGGATTCAACCAATACATCAAAAAGACCTTCACCAGATGTGTCATGCACCACCAAGAAACCAAGAAAGAATTCCTCAATTTTTATGTTGACATCAATAATATGAACACATCGAACCAACAAACTCATTTGTTCTTGGTGACTAACATCTGGAGTACAATCAAGAATAACTGAGAAATATTTGGCCTCTTTAACAATCTTGATAACAGAACTTGTAATGCTAGAACACATGAGAAAAATCAACTCATTCTGAATTTTATGGCTAAGATAATGGTGATGAATCTCTTTGTTTTGAATGCGTCTGATGTGTTCTTGCATTACCAAGTCAAAGTCGGCAACCATCTCAACACAAGCTAAGAAATTACCATTAAGATCATTGTAAAGCTGCTCACTAGATCCTCTAAATGCCAAATTGCGTTTACCAAGATATTTCACAATAGCAATTATTCTTAACAAAACTAGCCTTATGCGCTCCTTCTCCTTTGTGATCTAGTGTTGTGTATCTTTATCAATTGTCTCATGTTTGCTCAATCTAGTTCTCAACTCACTCTAAGAGTTCATGTTGGTAATATGCTCTACACTAGCTTCATGTTCTTGCAGCCTCTTTGTGATGTGTTTCCAATCTCTAAACCCATTATGCCCTAGTGCACTCTTACACTTGAGAGGATTGAACAACTTACAACAAAAACAAAATACTCTGTCAATGTGTTTTGAATATACTAACCATTTGCGATCACATACCTCTCCATTGCTCATTTTTCTAGAGTAATGAGCATAAGAAAAATGTCTTAATTTGCGATCTAACGGAAACTCAACATTTTCTTCTCTAATAGGACCCTTCTCCACTAATGTGTCCCTTGCTTGTTATCAAGACTAGCCCAATTTGCCGGGTCATAAATATCCACACCAACGGGTTCCGCACCAACATTAGCATGTTCTGTAGGAGATGAATTAAATGCGTGCTCAGAATCACTCACATTGTTATCATCCATGCCGGCGTCAATGTTTTCTTCTTCTAGATTATTATTAGTTTGCTCCTCCACAAGAACTAACGCCAACTCGTCTGGGTTTGTTGAAGTGCTCGTGTTACTCTTTAAAAATTTGTCAAGAGCTCCTCTTTGTGATTCTATCAGCGCATTTGTTTCTCTTCTTCGTTTCCTTTTCGCACTACCGGATGGACACTTCTTTGGTGGCATAAGACCCTTCTTAGGTGCCATAACCACGCTGAAAATAAATAGACAAATACTAATCAAAATTATATTAGTTAATTCTCCTGGCCCATATTAATTGACTTGGATTTGTCAAAATTTAGATGAACCTATATATTAAATAGTGTCTAGATTTATTCAAATCTAGACAAATTTGAGTCAATTAATATGGATCGGAGGGAGTAGTAAACTAGGGCATGGACTACACGGAGAATTAGAGAAGAGAACTAAGACTACCTTGTGTAAAAGAACGGATGAACGGTTGTTGACTTGTTGTTGTTGGCAGGTTGTTGACTTGTTGTTGTAAAAGAACCAACTCTTCGATGCTACCTTCTGTAAAAGAACCAGCTCTTCAATGTTGCCTTGAACTCGACTAGCAGCCTGTTGGAGAACTACCAGCGACGAGGCCACGAGGTCTAGCAGGCAGCAGTGATCATAGACGACCGAGATGAGCGATCAGATTCAGATCGGAAGACGGCGGTCGGTGGGCGGACGACAGGCGTCTTGGGCGTGGCGTTCGCGCGGGGTTGGAAAACGAACAGACAGGCCGAGCTGCCGAGGCGATCTGGTCTGGCGATCTCGTCTCGATGCGATCTTTCCGGACCGGTTTCCGCTCAGCTCCTAAGGCCTTTGACAATGGGGTGTCTCTTAGCTCGTTATCCTAGTTAGTGGTGTATCCTAAGAAACAACTAGTACAATAGATTGTATCTTAATAGTTGTATCTACATTTAATGATTTTGGGTACATGCATGCATGTGATTGGGCTAACCATGTATTTTGCCTATGATACCGTGCAAGGCTTGTAGCTAAGCTAAGATACAACCTCACCTTCTCTCTTCATTAACTATAGTGCCACATAAGCAATTTGCCTATGATACCGTGCTAAGAAACACCCATTGGAAAAGGCCTAAGCTGCCAATTTTTTTTCGCTAGACACAGGTATTAGGCTTCATAGAAACATACCAGCGGGGGGCCCCTTAAAAATTTGGGCCCGGGGCGGCTGTCCCTCCCCCCCCCCCCTTGGGCCGGGCCTGCATGTAACATGATTCAGTTAAGTGTGTAGAAAATCCAGTCGAACACCGTTGTCTTTGTCCTCTATGAAATTTGGTCACAGAATGCATCCATGACAAAAGCGTCTATTTATATCTCTACTTAACACCGTTGAAGCTAAAAATGAACTAGGGTGTCATAAAGGGAATAAAATTTAGACCTGGTGTCAAATAGGGAAAAAATATTTTCTCAGTGTCAAATAAGGAACCATATTTTTAGGTAGTGTCAAATAAGGAATTCTCTCTCCAAAAATAGCGCAAAGACATGCATTCATAGTTAGGACTTAAAAATATAAGACATCCAAACTCACTTCAGCGATTTTGAGATTGCTTCTTATTTTGTGGTTATTAATTGTCGATTCTTTTCGTTGAAATGAGTTTGTCCATAGTAGAATTGTTACACTATGATGAAGTTCCATGAAAAAAATTCAAATGTTTACATGCTCAATATCTTGCAAAACTGATAATGGACTTTCTATCAACATGTGATGGGCAAAAGTCAAAAACAAAATCTGATGGGCTCGAGTGGACAGATGTTGACCGAGCCAGGTTCTAAGATGGGATTGAGTCTGTTTTGTGGGACCGAAGGCCGAACGAGCCAACCCGGTCCGATCTGTTTTTCAGCTCAGCCCATTTTAGTCAGGCTCAGCCCGGGCATAGCCTACGTGCCGCTACGTCACATAGCCCAGCTGAAGCAAGCCTCGCCAGCGCCATGCCGCCGGAGTTGGCAACCAACGCTCGCGGCCAGCCACGTCTCCGGCCCAACGCATCCTTTTCCACGCGCTGCTTGCTACCGCTGGCCGTCCGCGCCGCGCGATACGGTGCACGCCGGTCATGATCGGAGTTTAATCAGAGAGGGAGAGGGAGAGGCCTGGGACTGGGAGCCGTACGTGTCTGCTCGTATATTCGTTTAATCAGGGGAGGGTGCAGTGCAGGTTGCTTGTGCCGCCGCTTTCGTAGCGTGGGAACGCATTGTGCGATGCTGATCGATGGGTCGCTGTTCTGATCCCGAAACATGAATGTCAGCAGCAACCAGATCGACCGATGCCGACGGTCTACGCGCGCGATCGACCAGATCGGCCCCTGCCCTTGTACGACAATGCGGTTGCCGCGGAACAGTACTCCGTATGAGCTGAAATACTACCTGTGTACGTACTCAGCGACATGCTGGAAGAGAACGTCCGCATCGATCGGGACCACAACTGCGTTGATCTACACGGCAAAACTCAGATTCTGATGGGGCCAAACATTCATCTGCGCGCTATTTCTCAGGGTGAGACAAATCTAGTCTTTCTGCAGGTGCACACATCGATATGAATATTCCCGTCCTCCCATGATCCAAGCGATCTCTTCGTATATACCGTCAGTCGAGCTCGGGAAGGTGGTGGATCAAACGTCTTCTGTTTTCCTCTTCATCGGAAGAGACCATCCCACAGCTTTTGTAGACTACTTCCATGGCTAGAATTTGCGCTAGGGATCCTAGTAGATTTTATTATGAATACATGGCTAAAACATCTTATATATTATAAATATAAAACGGAGGGAGTATAACCCTAAAAACGGTGGTCAAGACTTGGAGTCCAATTGAAGTCCGCTTTAGAATGGAGCGGCACTGGTCCACACCACATAAGTCTCGCATGGTGGGGCATGCAGACTCATGCGGATCGTTGATTAGTCCCTCCTGCGTCCACCGGCGGGTCATGTCACGCATAATCACGGCTGATCGACTAGCTGTTTGTTCAGCAGCTACACATATTTTTTATAATCAATACTACAAATATTTATAGTAACAAATATTACTTGGTACGGGGACATAAACTGTCTTCAATGACTATAAAATAAAATCTAAGATAACACGCGCAAATCTCAAAGATCTTCAAAATCTTGCACTTGTCCGAAAGTAGCCAGTAAACATGACACAGATCTCAAACCATAGACCTGTAAATACCAACGAGGGTTCTCCCATAATTTTAATTTGAGCCGCAATGCCAAGGCTATGTGCACACGTGTATCGCTATTAGAGTAAAATCCATCAACATCGGCAAAAGTACCACCACCAGTATTCCAGGAAAAAAATCAGCCTGATCGATGTCATAGGGCCGGTAGTCGAGAATACGAATCTTCATTGTCGAGGACGTAGCAGCTGGGACAAATATTGCGAGGATAATCCTCCTCGCGACAACCATCACAAAAAAATTCAACATCGATTTGGCGAATCAAGATCCGAAAAACCATATCTGTAAGAAACATTAATCTTACAACACCACCATTGACGCTGGAAAGATCTCGTCACTTTTTGCGGACGATACCATCTCCATTGACGTAGACGTCAAGAAAATGTCTACCAAAATCCTTACCTAATCTTGTAGAGACACTACTTTTATTAAAAACTTCACCCATAGATCTGGTTTCCCATTCCTCCCGACACCGACAAGACCGGCTGGAGGAGGAGAAACCGACCTATAGAGGAGGTGGAGGTGTGATATACTAATAATGGTGTAAATGATTGTCACTAATACACATGCTAGTAACCATGTACTAGTGACTAGTTATCGGTGAACTTTGTCCTTTTGCACATAACTAATGTGCTATTTGAACCTGTAACCGATAGCCTGCGCTGCAGTAGTGGTTCTTCGTGCTTAACGAGATTTGGATTTAGCCTACTACCGCTACAACACACAGACCAGCTGAAGGAAGCCTCGCCTTTGGAGGTTCCGTGCACTCCTGCCATGGCAGCCCACCTGAGGTGGTTCCTACTTGGTGCCCTCACTCAGCCCAGCCCAACGTACTCCAGAACTCGCGGCCACCTCAACGCGCCTGCGTTTCCACGCGCTGCTTGCTGCCCCTTGCAGTCCGCGCCGCTCCACGGGCCGCCCACGGACCGCGCGCCGCCGCTGCCGCCATCTGACCGACCGGCGCACGTACGCCTCGGCCGTTCCATCACGCGGCGGCGCGGCGTCGGTTAGCGTCTGTCTAGACGGTGCACGCCGGTCATGATCGGAGTTTAAAAACAGTGGGAGAGGCCTGGGACTGGGAGCCGTACGTGTCTTATGTGTTTGCTCTACGTTTTCTATGGCGAGGTGCAGGTTGCCTGTGCTTCCGCTTTCGTATATGGTGGGAACGCGGCCGTGGGAACGCATGTGCGATGGTGATCGACGTGTCGCTGTTCTGATCTCGAAACATGTCAACCGCAACGGATCGACCGACGCCGACGGTCTACGCGCGCGATCGACGAAGTCGGTCCCCTTATACACTTGTACCACTGCGAATAACTGATCAAGAAAATCTTGGATGAGCCAAACAAAAAGAGAGCACATTTTTCACCAACTACAAATTTCGGGAGGAATCTGAGTGAAAATCAAGCTATTAAACTACTAATGTTTTTTTTGGATCATATCATAGACAAAATTCAGAATTGTTTCATTGTTCCTAAAACTTTTTTTTTAGAAACACAATACAAACGCAGACGCTCACAAAACGTATATACACTCACCCCTATGAACACACACATGCACACCCTATCCCTATGAGCACTTCCGACAGACCGAGCCGGCGGATCTTGAGATTGACGAAGTCACCACAGACGTCTCGCTGACGACGGGAACGTCGCCTCCCACTAAAAAAATATTTCGCCTTTACGAGACACTAAAACGTCAAACCTAAGATTTGAACTACGCAATACAGTAAGATCACTGGATCTTACCTGCCAGAAGAACTTATCGAGATACGAGATCTAAAGTAACTAGCAGAACTTATCGGGTGCTGCTATCGATGCCAGACACCGCTGCTAGAGGAGGAGGCGGCGGTGGTGTTGGCTCCACACGGCTTCGTCCTAAATCGATATGGTGAATCTGACCGGTAGGTCCCGATAGTTTTACGGGACGCAGGAGAGAGGTGGTTGGTCGCGTACCACCTATTTGGACAGATGAGCTCAACCTATTTTTTTTATTAGGGAATAATCCTAGAATCCGGCTATCCCCGTCACTTCCATCCTCGCTCAAAACCACACGAAGGGCATCCGCTGAAAAAAGTGATCAAGCTCCTTATTCTGCCGGCAGTACTGAGTGCTACTTGCCAGGGAGTTAATAGCATAGAACTACCAGTTTGTGAGCTTAATTCCGGAAATCTACCGGTTCACGTTTTCACAGCAAAAATCTACCAGGCGTCCGTTTTCTCAAATAGCACTAAACGCACGCTGAAACGAATTGACACGGAAACTGACAAGGGTGGCCCACCCGTCAGGCTGACGTGGCAGCGCGAGACGGCGTGCCGTTTGCTGTTTTGCACGCAGGTTCTCAAGTTTTGGAAGAAAATTACGCAGAAGTCCCTGGTACTATTAAAACCTTCATAACTTTTGAATACGAATTTGAATGGAAAAAATTTAAATACGAAAGGTGCTCAGAATTGTTTGAATTTTTTTACAAACTTTATTTATTATTCTATATAATTAAAATATGCAAAAAATATAAAAATTATTTTATTAATTATAAGAAGTTATTTTATTAATTATACAAAAACATTGGAAATTCATAACTTTAACTATATAACTCCAAATAATATGTCTAAATTTATTAGAAAAATCCAAGGAATTCATTTCTTATATTTATAATGCATGAATCATATCCATTTCTCTAGGATATTTTGATTATGCAAGCAATCATAATAATAAATGTGTGTCGTTTTATTTATTTCTTGCATATTTGTGGATGCACTAGAAATATGCAATTAATCTACCAACTAATTCGATAACAGCACCGAGCTACGTACATACATTCCGAGGCCATAAAGTCGTTCGCGCTGAGCTTCTGTTATAAAGTCGTTCGCGCCGAGCACCTTCCGAGGCCGCCGCCCCGGCATCCACGCTCTCGTACCCGTAACAGGCAGAGAATGGCTCACCGACGCCCGGGAACGCCGCGCCACCGACATCGCACCGTTGTCCGGCAGAGCCGTCTCTCCAAGGGCAACCAACGGTGGGCACGCATCAATCCGGACCAAGACAACAAAGACAACGTCATAGCCTGCTGTCGGGGCCACCGGATCTGGGCCCACCTAGCCCAGATCGACGACCACGACGGTGCGACCTGGCAAGCTCCAGGCCACAACTGCCTATAGGAGGTCGCCGGTGTTGACCTCCCCAGAGCCCGCCTGGCCTAGGACGAGGCCCGCAAGGACAGATCGGGGCCTGCCTAGCCCCAAGATCTGGTCGTGCTGCCGGCAACCACCCACAGCCACCGCCTATTTGATCCATTTGGGTGTAGCGGGAAAAAACCGCTTCGCGTCTCGCGTCGCTCCCGTGCGGGCGACAGAGAAGCGCCCTGCCCTAGCACCGTCGCACCCCTTCCCTACCCCCCTCCTTCCCCGCCGCCGCCGGAGAGCTCAACCGGGCGAAGCCCGCGTGGGGCTGGCGGCGGCAGGATCTTCTCTTCCCGTGTGCAGGGGTGGCCTCGCCGGCAGCAGCAGCCTGCGGCGGTGGTGCGGCATAGGCGGCTTGGTGCTTGGCCCAGCGGCATCGACACGGCTGCAGCGACTCTCGGCACGGGCGACGAATGCGCGGCGAGGCTCTGCGCTACACCCAAATGGATCAAATAAAGACATACGTTGGGCTGGAGCCTGGAGACGTGTCTGCTCTTTCCACGCGGTGTATGCTACCGCTGGCCGTCCGCGCCGCCCCCACACAGCTAGCCGACCGACCATCCGACCGGCGCACGCCACGTCCGTTACCATCACGCGGCGGCGCGGCGTCGCTTAGCGTCTGTCGAGACGGTGCCGCCGCCCGCCGGCCGGTCATGATCGGAGTTTAATCATAGAGGACTGGGAGCCGTACGTGTGTCTGCTCATATATATACGTCTAATCAGAGAGCACTGGGTGCAGGTTGCCTGTGCTGCTGCCGCTTTCGTACCGTGAGAACGCATGTGGGATGCTGATCGATGGGTCGCTGTTCTGATCTCGAAACGATGTCAGCAGCAACCGGATCGACCGATACTGATGAGCTACGCGCGCGATCGACGTGATCGATCCCCCCTGCCATGTACACTTAGGGGCCTGTTTGTTTGGGTTTTTAGCTGCTTTTCAGTAGAAAAAGTCAAAAAAAACTAGCCAAACGGGGTAGCTGCGCTTTGGGCTTTGACCGAAGCGGTGGGCAAAACAGGCGATTCCGGGAAGCACGTCCGAAGGTGCTCCTGCGGCTTCCCACAGATCGCAAAACGTTTCGATCCAAAATTACGGACGAGATGCCACCGGCAGAGCGTCTGCCCGCAGAGCAAAATCCTGGGCCAAAAAAAAGGCCAGCGAAACTCACCCGACCTTGGACTCCTGGAGGCGTACGTAGGGTTCGAGCTCCCCGCCGCCAAAGGATACCCACCT
The DNA here is from genome assembly GCA_023614405.1 of Avena insularis. Taxonomy (NCBI): domain Eukaryota; kingdom Viridiplantae; phylum Streptophyta; class Magnoliopsida; order Poales; family Poaceae; genus Avena; species Avena insularis. The sequence goes on along the minus strand of CM042685.1, from coordinate 345,075,520 downwards.
CCCGACCTCCTCCCCCGCCGCCATAGCTTGCCCCGCTGCCCTGACCTCTTCCCCCGCCGCCATAGCTCGCCCCGCTGCCCTGACCTCCTCCCCCGCCGCCGAGTTCCTCCCGACCCTGGAGCATCCCCCGCCGCCAAACCTCTCCCTCCCGAGCACGGTGCTTCCCCCGCCAGCGACCCTTTCCCTCCCGCCGGCGACCCTCTCCCTCCCGCCGCCGAGCCTCTCTCTCCCGCCGCCGAGCTTGTTCCTCCCCCGCCGTCGACCTCGTCATAGGAAAGGTAGAACCTCTGCTGATGTATGGCTTGATGTACTCGACATGGGAAGGATGGGTTCTTCCCCTGTATGATTGATGTTAGTACCCTTTTCAGTTTTTTTACACATGGATTCTGGCTAGCTGCAGCGCGCAAAAGGTTTGTCAAGTATGGTTCCGTGTTCAGGAGTAATTTTCAACTATCTCTGTTTCAAAATGCGTAAACCTTTGTAGCAGTTGGAACGGAGGTAGCAGTAAAACATGCCCATTGGCTACAGATTCCGGAGCTCCAAACATGCCCGTAAGTTGTAACAGGTTCATGAGACATACCGACATACATCTCAACAGGAAATAGCTCATGTTGAGTGTCGAAAACTTTTCTTTTTCACGCATGACTAAAATCAGGAAATGATCAAATTTGAACTAAGCTATCTAGCCACAATCCGGTCGTTTGGTTGATGTACGGTAATGTATTAGTACTACCTACCACTACCAACTAATTTGTGTTATACAGTGCCTCTTGCTTAATGCTTAATTTAATCGTACAGATAACTCACATGTTCTGAATGTACAGCAATCAAATCTGCATGCTTAGAAAACAAATACTACCAGATACCATTTAGTTTACATCTGAGGATAAAAGGTTTTTGCAGAACATGCCTAGTCTTTATTAACCGCCAGGCTAGTGAATGGGTCGGAAAAGATTACCGATGATTTACAACCACCCTAGACGATTCTTGCACTGAGGACATTTTGTTTGCGTCATTTAGCTCATATGGTATAGGAAAGGTGATGCTACCGCTCGTAATTTAGCTCATATGGTACAAGTCCAAAATTTCCTGATGTATTGCGTGATGTGCTCGAAATTTGCTTGATGTATTGTGTGATGTGCTACTCCTCGCAATTTTGTATTATCTAGATGTTGTGCTACTGTAATTTTGATGTTGTCTGCCGCTACTACTATGAGGTTGCATGATGATATTGAAGTAATGTTTTTCTACTATAGCTTGGTATTACTTTGCAATGTCAAAGGCGGTTTGGAATGCATACTACATTAGAGTTTTCTGTGACATTTGGATGGAGGAAGTGAACGGCAACAATAGGGAGGGGGGTTGCTTGAGTAGAAAGGGTTACAAGAATCTTGGGGATAAATTTGCTGAGAAAACAGGGGATAGAAGAACGCGGAAGCAATTCAAAAACAAATGGGATGCTATGAAGAAGAATTACACGGGGCGGATGGAATTGCAAAATGCGACTGAGCTAGGTTGGGATCCTATAGCAAAAACTATGGATGCAGATGATGATTGGTGGAAGAATCACATAGCTGTAAGTTATCATGTCTTTACTTGCTTTTTATTTTTGTATTGTTATTATGATCATGGAACTGATATCTTTGTAATGTTTTTTATTTTCAGATTCGTCCTGACCATGCAAAGTTTAGGAATGGTCCACCTGCCAACTTGGAACAACATGATGTTATGTTTAGGAAAGCTCATGTCACTGGAGAATCAGTTGCCATTGCAGGTGAGGAAGAAGAAACTGTCAATGAAGCTCCAATAATGCTTGATGATGATACATGCGGGCAAGCTAGCTCAAACAAAACAGGGAAGCGCAAGCATGTAGAGAAGGATTTTTTGTCGGCTTACAACAATGCATTAAACACAATTGTTTCAAGGCACACCGAGAGCAGTTCTTGCAGCAAAGGTGATGAGGTCCAAACTATGAAGGAATTTTTAGGGATGGTTTGAGATTGTGGAGTGCTTGAAGGAACTACTATCATGTACACTGCAGGCAAACTAGCTATGAATAAGGATCTAAGAGAGGTGTTTGCAGCATTTGCAACAATTGAGGGCAGGCTCGATTGGCTCCAGAGGACACACGATGAGATGAACAAGTAGTGTGTGCACCATTTATTTATTGTCATTGCAGAACTTGTGTGTACCATGTATTATTCCTTTCTTGTTTATTTGGTCGGGACTATTTGTGATGATTGTAAAACTACTACTTATTATTTGATTCCTGTACCACTATGGATATTATTTGTGTAGGGGTTCGTAGCATGGAAAACAAAAATTTTCTATCGCATACAAACAAACAAGCCAAGATCTATCTACTAGATTGTAGCAACGAGTCGATGGAATAACTCACCCTCGAAGATTCCAAAGTGTTTAACGAGAGCAGATTCTCGTGGGTGATGTAGTCGTACTCTTTCCGATCTCAAGATCGCGTGAGCGATCCTTCCGGCGCGCGTTCCCAGCGCTCCATGATCGGTCACGTTCGGTTTTCGTGAAGACCTTCCTCTCCTTGTTCCAGCAGGCGGAGGTTGTAGCACTCTCCTCGCGATTCCGAAGCTGTGGCGTGGTGCGGAGGTAGAGGGAGATCCTGCAGCCTTAAGCCGGTGCAGTATGGTGGAGCTTATGAGAGAGGCTATTAGTGGTCTAGTAATTAGACACACCAATTAGAGGCTCTAAACCAATTAGAAGGCTCTAAACCGAAACAGCTCTAAACCGGGTCTAGGTCTAGTTTCTAGTTTAGAGGATAGGAACTGTGTGTCTTAGGAGGGAGCCTGCCCTCCTTATATAGGTGGGAGGGGCTGGCGCCAGGAGGAGTGGAGTCCCTCCCCAACTCGGCTTGGGTGGTGGCCGCCGGTTGGAGGAGGTCTCCCTCCCCAACTCGGTTTCCCTCTTTTCCTCCTCTTTCCACTTTCCAAAACTTGCCGTTTGACTTTCAAACTAGCCGTTTGACTTTTCAATTTAGGATTTAAATAAACCCTTTATTTTGGACAGCGAGAACACTTAGTACATGATGCAATCATTCCAACTTACAATGACACATTCATGTACCCTTCCCCCCCCGGAGTGCCGGACATTCCGGGACCTTCTAGAATGTTCCCGATGAAAACACCGGAACCATTCCCCAACTCGAAATGGGACTTTCCTTATATGAATCTTATTCTCCTGACCATTCCGGATCACCTCGTGATATCCCGGATCCCATCCGAGACTCCGAACAACATTCGGTCTCTTTCTCATAATACCATAACTACTCAAACAACGTCGAATCCTTAAGTGTGTCTCCCTACGGTTCGTGAATTATGCGGACATGATCGAGACACTTCTCCGAACAATAACCAATAGAGGAATCTGGAAATTCATATGGCTCCCACATATTTCTCGATTACTGCGATCGAATGAACCACTTACATACGATACCAATTTCCCTTTGTCTCACGATATGTTACTTATCCGAGGTTATGATCGTCGGTATCTCGCATACCTAGTTCAACCTCGTTGATAAGTACTCTTTTCTCGTTCCGTGATATGTGATCCCTTGTGACCAAGTCACATGCTTGCAAGCTAATTGGATGACATTTCACCGAGAGGGCCAGAAGAATATCTATCCGTCATGTGGATGGACAAATCCCTCTTGATCCATGTGTTTCAACCAATACTTTCCGAACACTCAATGCCACCTTTATAGCCACCACATTACGGTGTGGTGTTTGATGACATCAAAGCATCCATCCAGTAAAGGTGATATGCATGATCTCATGGTCGAAGGAATTAGGTTACTATGTATCAGAAAGCATATAGCAATTGAACTATTGAAATGACTTGATCTTTATGCTACGCTTATCTATAGGAGTATGTCCACCATATCATTCTCCTAACGATATGATCTTGTTGTTGATAACATCTCAATGTTCATGATATGGAAACCACAATCATCAATCAACCAACAAGCTAGTGAAGTATAGAGGCTATACTAGGGACTTCAAATTAAGTTTACAAATCACACAAGTATTAATGGTTTCCTTGTTAATACTATTATAGCATGAATGTAAACATTTATCATAAGTATGAAGATATGATAATAACCACTTTATTATTGCCTCTTGGGCATATCTCCAACAGTCTCCCACTTGCACTAGAGTCAATAATCTAGTTTCAAACCTTTGTGTTTTCAACACCTATGGCTTTCCGGTGTTGTATGTACACGATTGCTAGTGGTCAATCGATCTCGGATCGACACTTCGGTCCGTGTGTAATTGCATGTCTTTGCGTCTCTACGCATCACTCATTCTCTAATGAGATGGCTTTGTATAAATTTGGTCTTTCGGTGTGACCTTTAGTTCTTTGGGGTTAAAACATGTTGATAATATTGTCGCACAATATATCTTCATAGTATTATCCCGCTGTGAACTACACCTAGTTTGATAACAAACTACTTGACACAAATGCCCTCTTTTGCTGCTATAATAGCAGTCATATACTTAGCCTTTTGTTGTAGTATCTGTCACAATGTCTTAACCTTGGAACTCATCCAAATCCATTATGGAACTCACCTTCCATTATATTGTGCCACCCTTAATTTAGATTGAGATAAACTAAATTTGTACTTTGTGACAAAGCTAGTATCAATGTAGTACTTTTACAATGAACTAACCATCTATTTGTCACTTCTACAAATAATATACTCTTAGTTCTTCCAAAAGATCATAAGAATATCCTTACTATCGTCCAATGATCATCTTATGAATCATTCTGGTATATGCTCATAATATTTATAGCATAGGACATATCTGGATTTGTACATATCACAGTATGATTGATATAAATACTCTTTGTGATTTCATACATCAAGTATCAATCTATACTTGAATCTTTGTTTCACTTACCAAATGTCAATACACTTGAATATATCATCAATATTGAATTTATTCAATCCATTACGTCATGACAAGAACCTTTCTTGTAGTTTCTATATTGAACTCATTCAATATCTTGTCTATGTACTTTTGGCACAACCATATTAGCATCTATTGATGCCAAATATTTGGGTTTTGCCTAAGTCTTTCATCGGGATGAAATTCTTAATATGTGTTAATAAAAGATACATTATTTCCAATCAACAATATGTCTTCCACATAATGTATTAGAAACATGTCTTAGCGCTCCCACTTAATTTCTTGCAAATGCAAGCATCTTCATTGTCTCCGATGAAATTAAACTCTTTTAACAGTTTCATCATAGTGAAGATTCCAACTCCGCTATGCTTACTTCAACCATTGAAGTTTGCATATGCTTCTAGCATCCTTTGAATTAACAAAACCCTTTGGACCGTGTCATGCACACGTCCTAGGTAACCATTCTATTAGAAGAACTTGTTTTGTTTATTCTACTACCACATAACAAATTATATGTAGTGGTTGCTACATTAATCCGTCTAGACTAAAAATCGCTATGAAAGATCAAATCTTGTCATATACAACCTTTGAACATTGTTGTGAACTCTTTCCCAACATGTCGACTATTTCATAGATGTGAAACATCCATGTCTACTTCTTTATAGATCCAAACACAACTTGCAAGGTCTTACACCTTTTTCGAGGGTCCTTCAAGTTCAAAACTTGATTTCTCGTGTATGGAACTATCACGGATTATATGGCTTCAAGCCATTTAGTAGTCAGGGCCCATCATCGCTTCTTTGCATGTAGTAGGTTCATTATTCTCAAATAATGATTCAACCCTCAAATCTTGGTATTTGATTGTTCATCCGACCTACTTGTTTCAATAGAAACTTAGATCTCCGTGACCACAACCTTTGAGGCACGTGAGCCATGAGCATTGTTGCTGCCTCCGGAACACTTTTCGGTGCTGCGCAACTTTGCACATATAGCTAAGGTTCTTTTAACCTTATCAAAGTTCTATTGTCCTCCCACTTAACTTTTCACGAAAAATTCCTTCTCAAAGAAACTTGACGTTCTAAGCTACAAACACTTTTGTCTCCGGTGTTTATGGAGGAATACTTAATAGTAATACAAAGACAGGTTTATCCGACTTTGGTTGCAAACATCTTTCTTATGCAAAGCATACCAATGTTTAAGAAAGGACTACTTGGGTTTTATCCCAAACCATAACTTTTTATGGTGTCATTTCAGCGGATTATGATGGAGCTCTTTTCAGTGGAAAACGGTAGTCTCTAAAGCTTTAATCTTTAAAATACAATAGCAGTTTTATGAATTATACCTTCGATCTTACCATGTCAAACAAGGTTCAATTACATATCTCGAATGCTCCATACTCTTATGGTGTTTCGGGAAATGCAAATCCACAGAACGATTCCTTAAATCTTAGGTATTATGCTAAACTTGTAATTCAAATATCTTCCTTTATGATCTTATCATAAACTATTCATATTCTTGTTACAATGATTTTGCACTTCATCTTAAAATCTTTCGAACTTTTCAAATATTTCACACTTCATCCTTATTAAGTAAATATTCACATATTCACTCAAATTTTGGAGAAAGCATATGAAGTTGAAATCCATCGCTCTTGACTACACATAATGGAGTTCGTACAACAATATGCACAAGTTCAATAAGCTAGTCTTTCGTTCCTTTTGGCTGTGAGCGAAGTTTTAATTATCTCCAGGAAAGTTTCACAAACGTCATTTGATCAAAAATCAAAAGACTCCAAAATTCCATCCACATGGAGTTTCTTCATGTTTTCTTTCCAATATAATTTAAACGGCGATGTCACTTCCTAAGTGATCTTTCAATCAATTTGTCTTTCGACAATTTTTAGCACTAGTTTTATGGATGTGATTTATCCAACGAGATTTGTGAATCATCCATCTTTTATGGATTACGGCAATTATTTGAACAACCCTTTTGTTCTCATAATACCTGATAAAACAAATCCTGAAGGCAAGCTTTGATGTTTTAACGAGCAACACAATAACCCTTTATTTGTTCTCGATGAACATCATCACATATTCTTTTGCTAGTTACTTAGGCCATTGTAGTTCATGAATTGTGTTGTTTCGTATGACGATTCATACCAACAAATTCAGTATCAAGTACTTAAGAACCACATTGTTTAATAAGCAAAGAATATAGCCATAACATGTATATCATCTATATACTTTAAACTGAACAATTCTAGTCTTTTCTTTTCTGCCATATATTTATGAGATTCTCTTTCAGTATTTCCTTTTCCGTTTGAAAGAATCTATCAACATCAATAGTGGAGTCATACATATGACACATAATCCAAAGCATGTATAATTAAATACAAATGTCTTTGGACTTGCACTTTGAAGTAGATCACCATCATCAAATGTTTGGTGTTCTTCCAAATTCCTTTCTTTAGTAATCTCTTGGTGTAGTAAACATTTTACCTACATCAAATATTCACCTTATCATGGAATCGTCCATGATCAAGCTACTTTTAGCTTATAACGATGAATTATGAGTATAATGTTGCTTTCCAAAACCTTTTGGAGGATTAGGACAACAAGTGTCTCCAACCTTTTGCAAATTCTCATCAAAATATGAGAACATGAACTTTGCCATATTATACTCTATCATGTTGTAACCAAAACTTCGTTTCAGATATCACAATATCTTCCACACAGCATGGTTTCTGAAACAACTCTTTCAGATCCTAGATAACCTTGATATTAAGATAATCTTTTGAATATCAAGAATCATGGAGACAAACATGATACTCATATACTAACACTTGGAATTGTCACTCTTGTTTTAATACCAATTATTAAACTTCATAGAAATGGAACTTCTTGAAAGTTTGCAATAGGACTTTTAAACTTTAGATTAACACTTCAAAACAATACGATACCGTTAAGTAAAGTAACTAACCAGAATTCTATAGTTCTATCATCTCAATTATAACTAAGCGCAAGGTGGTAAACGGATGCCAATGACTACAACAACTATGCAAATTCACTTTGATTTAGTTTATGATAAATTGAGTTCTAATTAATAATTAAATTAATCTAGGTGAACTCCCACTCAAAACAATATCCCTCACATTGTTTTAGTGATCACACGAACCAAATCCACCACATCAAAACCGATCATCACGTGAGTTGATGTAGCTTCAATGGCGAACAATCAACATGTTCATCATATCTACTATATGACTCATGCTCTGCCTTTCGGCAATCCGTGTTCACGAGGCCATATGTACATGCTAGGCTCGTCAAGATCAAACCTTAGCTTCGCATAAGCAAATCTGGCTTGCTTACGTTGTATTCACCAGCGGAATCAAAGACACCCGATCATCACGTGGTGCTTGAGCGCAAGCTTTGGCAGCAGTGCATACTAAGGGTGAACACTTTAGAACTTGAAATTTATGTGCATGAGGGATCATCTTATAATGCTACCGTCGTCTACTAAGCAATACAAGATGCATAAAGGATTAACATCACATGCAATTCATAATGTGTGATATGATATGGCCTTTCTCCTTTGTGCTTCCGATCTCCATCTTCAAGCACGAACATGATCTCCATCATCACCGGCATAGCACCAAGGTCAATGATGCTCCTTCATGGTTGTCGTCCACCAGCTTCAACTATTACAACTATTTTGAATAGACACGCAGGTCTTAACAGAAATTAAAGACAACCATATGGCTCCTGCCGGTTGCCAACTTACAATAAGGAACATTGCATACATCAAATATAATCACAATCATGGCCATATCACATCATCAAGACACCGCAAAACAAAGTTAGACGCTTCTACTTTCTTTGCATATTTTACGTGGTTTGGGGCTTTCCATAAGTGTCGTTCTAACTTACGAACAAGAACCACAACATTGATACTAGCATTGTTGATTACCCGTTGTAAATTGGATCTTAACTATGCTAGGAGAAACAGGCACCCGCAAAGCCACTTATGCAATACAAGTTGCATGTTAAGCGTGGAGCAAGTCTCATGAACGATGTCATGTAAGGTTAGCCCGGGCCGCTTCATCCCAACATACCGCAAGATGCAAAGTACACAAAAAGCAATCTACAATAAAAGCATCAACGCCCACAATGACCATTGTGTTCTACTCGTGCAACAGATCTACATATAGACCTGGCTCTGATACCCTTTGTAGGGGTTCGTAGCATGGAAAACAAAAATTTTCTATCATACAAACAAACAAGCCAAGATCTATCTACTAGATTGCAGCAACGAGTCGATGGAATAACTCACCCTCGAAGATTCCAAAGTGTTTAACGAGAGCAGATTCTCGTGGGTGATGTAGTCGTACTCTTTCCGATCTCAAGATCGCGTGGACGATCCTTCGGCGTTCCGCAGCGCTCCTTGATCGGTCACCGTTCGATTTTCGGCGAAGACCTTCCTCTCCCTTGTTCCAGGTGACGGAGGTTGTAGCACTCTCCTCGCGATTCCGTGACTGTGGCGTGGTAATGGGAGGTAGAGGGAGATCCGAGGGCTTCGCCTTAAGCAGTGCAGTATGGTGGAGCTTATGAGAGAGGCTATTAGTGGTCTAGTAATTAGACACACCAATTAGAGGGCTCTAAACCAATTAGAAGGCTCTAAACCGAAACAGCTCTAAACCGGGGTCTAGGTCTAGTTTCTAGTTTAGAGGATAGGAACTTGTGTGTCTTAGGAGGGAGCCCTGCCCTCCTTATATAGGTGGGAGGGGCTGGCGCGGAGGGAGGTGGAGTCCCTCCCCAACTCGGCTTGGGTGGTGGCCGCGGTTGGAGGAGGTCTCCCCCCAACTCGGTTTCCCTCTTTCCTCCTCTTTCCACTTTCCAAAACTTGCCGTTTGACTTTCAAACTAGCCGTTTGACTTTTCAATTTAGGATTTAAATAAACCCTTTATTTTGGACAGCGAGAACACTTAGTACATGATGCAATCATTCCAACTTACAATGACACATTCATGTACCCTTCCCCAGTGCGGACATTCAGGGACCTTCTAGAATGTTCAGATGAAAACACGGAACCATTCCCCAACTCCGAAATGGGACTTTCCTTATATGAATCTTATTCTCCGGACCATTCCGGATCACCTCGTGATATCCGGATCCCATCCGAGACTCGAACAACATTCGGTCTCTTTCTCATAATACCATAACTACTCAAACAACGTCGAATCCTTAAGTGTGTCTCCCTACGGTTCGTGAATTATGCGGACATGATCGAGACACTTCTCGAACAATAACCAATAGAGGAATCTGGAAATTCATATGGATCCCACATATTTCTCGATTACTTTGCGATCGAATGAACCACTTACATACGATACCAATTTCCCTTTGTCTCACGATATGTTACTTATCCGAGGTTATGATCGTGGTATCTCTGCATACCTAGTTCAACCTCGTTCTTGATAAGTACTCTTTTCTCGTTCCGTGATATGATCCCTTGTGACCAAGTCACATGCTTGCAAGCTAATTGGATGACATTTCACCGAGAGACCAGAGAATATCTATCCGTCATGTGGATGGACAAATCCCACTCTTGATCCATGTGTTTCAACCAATACTTTCCGAACACTCAATGCCACCTTTATAGCCACCCTGTTACGGTGTGGTGTTTGATGACATCAAAGCATCCATCCAGTAAAGGTGATATGCATGATCTCATGGTCGAAGGAATTAGGTTACTATGTATCAGAAAGCATATAGCAATTGAACTATTGAAATGACTTGATCTTTATGCTACGCTTATCTATAGGAGTATGTCCACCATATCATTCTCCTAACGATATGATCTTGTTGTTGATAACATCTCAATGTTCATGATATGGAAACCACAATCATCAATCAACCAACAAGCTAGTGAAGTATAGAGGCTATACTAGGGACTTCAAATTAAGTTTACAAATCACACAAGTATTAATGGTTTCCTTGTTAATACTATTATAGCATGAATGTAAACATTTATCATAAGTATGAAGATATGATAATAACCACTTTATTATTGCCTCTTGGGCATATCTCCAACAATTTGGTGATAATATTTGTTGTTTGATGCGTGTCTAGTAAATTGTTGTGTGAAGCATTCGTTGATTGATGTGTGTTTAGTAAATTGTTGTGTGAAACATTTGTTGATTGATGCGTGTCTAGTAAATTGTTGTGTGAAGCATTTGTTGATTGATATGTGTTTAGTAAATTGTTGTGTGAAACATTTGTTGATTGATGTGTGTCTAGTAAATTATTGCGTGAAGCATTTGTTGATTGTTGGATGTCTAGTAAATTAGTGTGTGAAGTATTTTGACATGTTATAATTTTCTCTTTGCAGATGGGTGATGGTGACGATGATCGTGAGTACGAACTAGAAAGGACACGGCATTTGTTCGGAATGGCTCATGATCTTGCCGTGTTGGGGTACTATGGTAATCTCTATAGCCAAAAGTATTTGAATAAAGAACCTAGGAGGATTACGGAGCAAACTGGGCTTGAATGGGTGAATGAACAACTTGGAAATAGGAAAAGATGCTACAAAATATTTAGAATGTACCCTGATGTGTTTCATGAATTGCATAACCTTCTAGTTTCTAGATATGGGTTGGTGTCAACCAGAGACATGTCATCTCTTGAATGCCTAGCTATGTTTCTATGGATGGTTGGAGGACCACAGTCATTTAGCCAAGTTGAGAACCATTTTAGTCGTTCAACCGAAACAATTCATAGGAAGTTTCACATGGTTTTGAATTGCTTAAACAAGTTGGGTAAGGATAATATAAATCCAGTAGATCAAAATTTCAAGGATGTGCATCCCAGACTTCAAGATGCACGCTTTTGGCCTCATTTCAAAGATGCCATTGGCGCTATAGACGGGTCACACATTTCAGTTTAAGTACCTACAGAAGAGACGGTTAACCATACAGGAAGACATGGTTACACATCATAGAATATTCTGGCGATATGTGACTTTGATTTGAGATTCACCTTTGTTGTTGCTGGATGGCCTGGTTCGACGCATGATACACGCATTCTACAACGCGCCATTGAAAAGTATCCAATACAGTTTCCGACCCCTCCTGGTGGTAATTTTCTATATCTTTGTCTACATGGTACACATAGTTACAAATGCATTATCGTAGTTGTTTAATTTTTTTGTTCATATGCAGATACATATTACCTTGTTGATTCTAGTTATCTCAATAGAAAAGGGTTCTTGGCTCCTTTCAAGGAGAACACATACCACATACCAGATTTTCGTCGAGAAGGGAGACCAACAAATAGGGAAGAGATTTTCAACTATCTACACTCATCGCTACAGAATGCTATCGAGCGTGTCTTTGGTATCTTAAAAAACAAGTGGCGCATATTGAAATATATTTCTTCTTATGGTCTGGTTACGCAGAAAAGAATTATTCTTACTTGCATCGCGCTTCACAATTTTATTAGAGACTCCAACCTACGAGACAAGCAGTTTGATCGGTGTGATGCAGATGAGAACTACCTTCCTAAGGTCCAAAGGCAATCAGTAACATCAGCCATTGATACCGCTCCGAGTGGACTACGCACGGTAGACATGAACTCAATACGCGATCGTATCGTCACCGCATTGTACAATGCTAGAAGAAGATGATCGGTGTGGATGTATCTATGTTCATTATGATGCTATCTTGTTTTCTGTAATGGTCGGATATGTATTTTGGAAAAACTACTATGTGAGACATATGGTATTTTAATAATGATATATGCGTTAATGCACTTTAGTAGTCAAATATACATGTTATATGAATTACAGGGATATTACAGACAATTCCTTAGCATACAGCCAGACAGCTAACCAAATTGCCAAACAGTCAAACTCAGAGAAATAGTTTTTTCTGCACAGCAGCTTTCCCAGCATAGCAGCACAACCAGCTAGACACAGCCCAAACAAACAGACCCTTACTGTTGTGAATCACTCATCAAAGAAAACGCGGTTGCCGCGGAACAGATGTATACGTGCCCTCTCAGCGCGCGCGCGGGGGGGGGGGGGACTCTACTTCTGAGCAGAAAAAGCCGGCCAAACATTCTTCTGCTATTTCTCAAGGCGAGACAAAGCTAGTTTTTCTATAGGGGCTCACATCGATAGTATACCAAGATTAATCGTCAACTGGAATGTAGATATCAGTTATCATGCCGGCCATGATTTGAGCAAATCTCATTAGGTACGGTGAGTCGACGAAGTGGAGTAATGTCTTTTTTTTCTCTCTAGTTCAATAGAGACCATCCTACAGCTTTTGTACTAGTTTCTTTGTTTTTGACGTATACAACTTTTGTAGATTACTTTTTTGCGAGTGAGCTTTTGTAGATTACTTCCATGGCTATAATTATTTGGGTGAGAGATCCTCGATTACAACCCTAACTTAAGACCGGTCCTAGCATTTTTACCATGAAAGCAATCGCCACTTCAACCTGAAAATGGTCGTTTTACAACATAGAGGTAAAGGAGACTTCGAGTCCTAAAAAAGTATGATTTACACTGCAGCAACACTAATCCACGCCAACTAAGTCTCGCATGGTGGGGCCTACACAACCATGCGGGTCGTTGATTAGTCCCTCCCGCGTCCACTGGCTGTCACGTCTCAGAGCTGCTCGATCGACTCGCTGTTTGTTTAGCAACTAAATACTCGAAAAAAAAGTACTCCATGTTTTAAGGCAATGGAGATGGATCTCGTCCGGTCTACGTGTTTTACATGTTCCTAGAGTACATAACTACTAGCAAAGTATATGTAGCTCTAGAATGTACTACAGTGCCTAGTATAAGTCATCGATGCGCTGTCACTTGATTGCCCAAGCATTGCATGTTTTAAAAACTCATGTAGCGGTCGCTTACGTAGTACTAGCCTTTGACACAATTTTGTGCATGAAAACGGAATCAACTGTACGACTTGAAGGAGGAAAGGTGGTCGTTTCCAATTCCAACACCGAGGGAGAGAAAGGAGACTTGGAGTCCACGGGACGGGAGGAGGACGTAGACTCGAGCGGCGCTAAATGCTCCGCACAAGTCTTCGGCGGTGGGCCCGTAGAATCATGGGGGTCGTTGATTAACCCCATCCCGGTCCACTAAACATCCTTGAACACACTCGCCCGTTTGTGCAACGACTAATGAGGCCCAGCTAGCCGGCCAGATCGAGCAGCCTAATTAAACCAACTATGTACTGTTGCATGCTTGTTGCCGCATTGGACAGCAATGCCACTCATGGGACTCTTTTTGGCATGATAATAGGAAGCATAAAACTTCGTGCATTGTTCTCGGATGAATGCCCATCTTTTTGCAAGAAAGTTTTCATTCCGATCACTCTCAGACAGGTGATTACCGAGTGTTTATGCTCATGAAAGAGAGACAAGTATGTGGCGGCTGGGTAAGAGAGACAAGTATGTGTTCTGTGTGGCTGGCGGGAGGGCATGTGTCGAACAAGTTGAGCCGCGAATGCAGACATGCAAATCTAGCCAACATTTAGGTCCGGAATCGGTAAAACGGACCGGTCAAGAACATGTGGTCCGTTTGCGGCAATGCCGTCGGATCTTGCCCTCTATCCGCCGGTTTGATAAAATCTGTTTTGCCTGGTGGCCTTAAAGGTGACGGTTTCCATGTAGGATTAATAAAAAAGAATCACGTAAAGTTGTAGTAGTTGACAGAGTAGTTAGGAGTACTAATGATTACAAAGATCTGCCTGACCGTATTTCAGCCACGCAGTGGGGTCATATTTGACTTACCTAAAGCCCTTAATTCCTACAGAAAAATGCATCGATTCCCTTGAGAATCCTTCTAGAAACCAATGTACACACAATGTTTTCAACTCGTAGTTTATATGTTTGTCGTATAGTACAACATTGTCTATATCCTGATTTGTCTTTATATTTTTGTTGGAACTCTGAAATTTTATTTTGATTTTTTTAGAGTAAAGGGGATCATTCGTGCCCATGTGAACAAAATCACCACTCCCACGTTACCTGCATATTATGGTGTACTATCTCCATTCCGTAAAATAAGGTGTGTAAATTTTTCGTGAATTCAAGACAATGTGAAGTTTCACCAAATCTATAGAGAACTATGATAGTATAGACATAATATGAAAACTTGGGTCATATCTAAGGACATGGAAATAATATGGTAGATGCTGATAAAGTTTTCTACAACCTTGGTCGAAGTTTACATCGTCCGACTTTTGAAAAAAAAAAATCATACGCCTCGTTTTAGTACTAGTACCCATAAGTTGAAGATAAATCACATGAGACAGATGTAAACTGAAGGTGACGTGAAGATTGGGTGGAGCAGAGTCCACCCTGCACCAAACTGGGCACCAACGCATCGCACGGAAAAGCAGCAGAGACAAGATCCACATCCGGACCCATCCTTCTGGAAGGCCATTGAATTCAAACCCCCACCACCACCACCTTTATAAGCGCCGCTCTCCCATTGGCCTTCTTCTTCCACATCCCCCACCGAGGAAGGAAGCTCCCTCGATCACCTCACCCTCCCTCTCCCCACGCAAGGTCCCTCCTGATTCTCTCCGTGCGCTGCACCACACCAGCCTCAAACACGTCTCCGACTTGCACGGTGTAGCACCAGGAGCAACGGCAATGGAGGAGAGAATTCACCGGCGGCAGGAGCCGCGAGCCACCGCCGACCCCGCGCTCTCCTCGGGGGACGAGTCGACGGACGACGGGGAGTTCGAGTTCCCCTGCTTCGCCGGCGGGGACCACGGCTTCCCCGCGCTCGCCGACGACCTCTTCGCCGACGGCCGCATCAGGCCTGCCACCTTCTACCCCGTCTTCGGCCGCCGCCCCTCAGGAGCATCATCGGTAGACGTCGACGGCCTCGCCCCAGCACCGGCGCCGGCGACAGAGCGGAGGAAGAGGGGGCAGCTCGGGCGGCTCTTCCTCGAGGAGTCCCGCGCGTGGAACAGCTCGTCCTCGAGCACCGGCTCGACCACGTCCACCTCGTCCACAGGCACGACCGACGACTACGACGGCGGCGGCATCGAGGGCGCGGCGCCGGAGAGCTACTGCGTGTGGGCCCCGGGCGCCACGGTGGCGCCCTCCTCGCCGCGCCCGCCCCGGCCCAGCAAGAGCGGCTCCACGGGGTCCATGGCGCGCTGGCGCCGCATCAGCGACCTCGTCGTCGGCCGCAGCCACAGCGACGGCAAGGAGAAGTTCCTCTTCCTCCCGGCCAACCCGCCCGTGCCGATCAACAAGAACCCAAGGCCGAAGCCGAACACGTCATCAGGAGGCGCGAAGAAGAAGACCGAGATCGGGACGGTGGCCGCCGCCCAGCGCGCAGCCCAGTACGGCGCCGCCAAGGCGGCCGGCGCGGGCGCCCCGCGGCGCACCTTCCTGCCGTACCGCGAGGAGCTGGTGGGCTTCTTCGCCAACGTCCACGGCATCAGCCGGAGCCACCCGCACCCCTACTGATCGACCGGTGACCCGCCCACGACGACGACGGACGCAACGCCGGTCATCGCCTCTAGACAAATATTCCATTCGTGTGTTCAAGCTTGGATTTTTGCGCATGTGATCGGTGGGTAGGTAGTACTAGTATGTGATTAGTCAAATACAGGTCATTGAAAACTAAGATTCTTGCGTAGTGTGAACAGTGTGAAACGTGGGCTTGAGCGCACCGGCCAGCCGGTGGACATCGTCGTCGCGCGGTCGCACCGGCCGGTCGGCCGGCGAGGTGTGTGTGAACGCCGATGTGTGGTGGCGAGTGGGAACAACTCATCGTTTTCTCCTCCTTTTCTCGAGGGAATTTCCTTGTTCCTAGTCCTAATAGTGGCCAATCAGTTCTTGACAGCGATCCTCCTCCTGATCAGCTTCCAAGAGTGGTCGCGATCGCATCAGTAACGCCGTCCGGTGAGTTGGGTCGATCGATGGATTAATTGCTTCGTGTGGTTGGAAGAGCTAATGTAATCGATGGGCGAGAGAGACGAGTCGGCGATGCAGCTGTGAGTAATCGATGTGTGACCGTACGTAACCACACACTGAACTTCACCGGGAAAAAGACATGGCACAACTTTACGGGAGCCAAACCAGGCAAAGCAAAGCGCCCACGGGAGGCCGGCGATCGACCGAGCGCGACGGCCGACGACGTGTACACACGGTGGTGGCGACACCGATGGAGCTGCAGCCGGCCATGGCCGCCGTGCCCGCGCCGCAGCCACGCACGGTGGCGCCAATTGGCCGGACGACCAAGGTAGGAAGACACGTGATGGCATGTGTAATCGATGGAATGATGCGGGGGCACCGTACGCTGTCAACCGACGGACCGAGTGGCCGACGCTAGCTACTCCTAGTGCATCCGTTGGCCATTCCAATGTGGGTGCCCCTGCCGAGCTAGTGTTTGAAGCTTCCCTGTCACAATTATAGCACCGATGATGGTACCTACACAACAAGGTGCTAACGATTTTGCGTGACTAACAAGGTGCTTCCAGGACAAGGGGACCTTTGCTTGCACCCTAAAAAGGCAGGTCTACTGATAACTAGGAATAGTTTAGTTTTAGTTAGCTCTCGGTATGTTTTGCTTAAGCTTCCATCCATAATAAATCCTAAAACGGTGAAACCGATGACAGACCTACAAACTTTTTTCCAAAACATGGGCGAATCAAAGGCCGGAGTGAATAAAACACCACAGTCAAGCGATAATAAAAAAAATTGTCAACAGTAATCAAAGTTGAAAGATGATTTATTGGAAATTTATAGAAAATATAAAAATAACATTCATGAAAAAACCGAGAAATGGGACCATGCACATTTTTTTCATTTATCTATTTATATTTTTCATACAGGTTTTGATATTTCACAATTTATTTCAAAATTATTTTTTCATTTATAACAATTTGATATGATTTATCTTTAATATTGAAAAAGCTTGGATTATTAACTATTTAGTTATATTTTATAATTTACTAATATAAAATATTGATTCCATGTCTTCTTATTCTTTTTTAAAAATATTAGATCTCTAAATTATCATTTTAACATGTCAATTTTAATGACTTTATTAGTTATTGAGAGAATTACACTCACAGATTTCCCTGATAATTACATCATAATTTTATGTGGTCTAACGGCAAGTTAAGACGCCATTACCTATTTGTACTAATTTCTTTTACTTTGTCATTACTTTTTGTAATGTATATTAATCTTACTGATCAAAATCCATTAAGAAATGAGCTAGGCTATGGAGTGGATGTTCAAGGCCTTGGAGACAGTGAATTCTGATTCATATTATTTAAAAAAGACCCTTTATTGCCATCTCCCCCACTGCGTTCTGTTTTGAAAATAAAACCCTTCCATATTCTATAAAATTACTACTCATTAGAACAAGATAGCAAATTTAATTTTTTAAAGATGCTCCCTCAAAACATCATGTACAAATGCATTGTCTAGCACATGATATATATATTTGTCATTAAATTCTATTTTTTATATATTCAATGCATGGTCTAGCGCATAATTCATAGAAAAATATATTTAGTTTGGGATGCTTAAGATATTAGATATGGTTCATTCAATGTAAATCTATGAAAATATTTACTATCACATTGCATACTTGTATGCATTGTTTCCATACTATTTTTAAATATCACATGTTAGGTAGATTGGTTTAGATTTAAATAATACAAAAAATAAATTGGCGAGGTTTCTAGAGTACATTACAATGAAGTTCAAATGAAACTAAATAGGTAACTCTACAAGTAATGTATGAAGAGCCAACTATTAGTTATTTCTCGAATCCTGCCTTACGCTCTCAACTGGTTAGGAGAGATATAGTTATCTAGCCACACATGGGTGCTTTGTTATACATTCTAAATGATCAATTCATTTTAAATTTTAATTACATATTTTTTTCTAAAAGGTGTATGCTTTATATGGATTTCTTTAGAAAAACTCTGAACAAATTGTATGGGGATATTTAGAAGGATTTAGAAGGCACACAAACAGTTTGATAGAGGATGAAAACAAGAGGATGGGCGCACCGGCCATGAGGCACACATGCCCCATGTTTTTGCCTTCCGTAGCCTTTGGGCCAAGGGTTTCATCATACCGTAGGATCTTTGTCTATTTATTCCATAGTTTACCAATTGGATTTTATGTTCTATAAGATGAACCATTTTAGCCGATCATATGGCCATGGAAGATAGTTTACAATTCCTTAATGCATTTCAGAGCTCTTGCCACCATTTTATTAAATTGCTGACTTTTCTAGGGAGTTACTCATGTGTATGTGTGCCTATAATTTGAGGTGATATTCTTTTAGGTGTTGTTCGCAAACTTTAGTAGCATGCTTCACTAAGTATTAGTGGTGCCAAAACATGCCCCATAGAGGATTATAACAAACGTAATTACATGATAGCAAAATAAAACCCTAAAATCAATCAAAGTTCATCTTGAATTCCGAATAAAGATTGATTCTATCATTGTTTGGTTTCTAGAAACGACATATAAGAGCTCGTTTGGCAGCCAAACAAGACATTTTAGCTTGGAGTTTCAGATTTGACAATGAAATGATTACATCAATATCATTTTATTTTATTTCTGCCAAATGAAATGAAATAAAATGAAACGAGGGGTGGAAAACAAGCTCGAGTTTCTGCGTGCGGCAACCCATTCCAACATGAATAAGATCTAGCAAGTGAATCGAAAGCATGGAAAGTGAAAGGAGGATCTTTGTTAAAATTCTTAGTGTTTGTTCCACTTTATAAGAAATATTGTTTTTTCTATTTGTTATATTTTAAAATTAGACTCTTTTAAACATTTCAAATACAAATCTTAATAAATATTTGTTTTATGCCGAGTAAATTAATTACAACATGCCAACCACCGCTCTCCGTCGGTTGGTCAAACCGCTTAGAGTGTCCGGCAAGGCTATAAATCCATCCAGTTTTCGAAATTGAGGGCGGACATGTTTTGTTTGATTATTGTAGGGACCAAAACACTTGACTGAGATGCAAAAAACGTAAATACCATTACAACACTAGTAACGGAGTACCGCTGCATTTCCGAAGCTGAGCGCGCAACGAAGCTCCTCGCATTGATTCGCTTATCTGGATCATCATCTTCATCCGTGGTTATTTTTTATTACCCCGATTTCTAAATGTAGTTTTGATATGGTATGTCAAATCTGTAGGGACATGTACGTCCCTGGACGGACTCGAGCCTTTAACCATTTCCGTCTGAGTTCAAGCCCCGGCCGTGTGCTGTTCTTTTCAGTCGTCGATCTGGATTCTGGAGGGAAAAAGGACACGTACGGGAGGAGAGAACGAAGCAGGCGTTGCGGTCGGTCTCCACGAGTCCACGTCAATTAGCTAGCAGGGGGAATGGAACGGAATCCACATGTGCACATCATCCATCACCGGATTTTTCTGCGCGCCATCGCTGGCCGATCGGCGACCACTGTAGTTGTTGACCCGCGTCAACCTGCTCTTCTTCAGTCAAAGTCAAGTGCCAGATAGATACTAGTAGATAGCTGGTAATTCTTCAGTCAAAGTCAAGTGCCGAACAAAAAAAGAGTTGTTGTCAATCCGTCCAACATGTCGGGTGGGATTGATGGAATTTTGGCTTCTTATAGTATTAGTTAGGTTCTACGGTACGTAGCATGCGGCTTTGTATCTGTATCTGAATTCTGAATCGTATAGCTAGGTTAGGTTGGGATACTGGTCCAGGACTCGACTCGATGTGCTAGCTTTATAAACCCAAGAAAATGGTTATTTCAAAAAAAAAAAACCAAGAAAATGATGACATGAACAGGAGCAGAAAACCATCCATCCTGGTGCAGCGCGGCAGGGTATCTCCAAGGAAACTAAGGTGCGTAGCTTTTTTTTTGCGAATGAAATAAATTGAATTAAGCTACAGGAGGACCCTCCTGTAGACACACAGCGAGAACATTTTCAGGTGCTGACCTGATCCAGGTTACAGTTCTTGCGGTCGATCGACCGAAATTTGCTAATAAATGGCTAGCCTTATTTTGTTGTCTAAAGACAGCAACTATCTGGAACCTAGGGTCATCCTTCAGCAGCTCTTTAATTTCCTGCACAACATGCGCAAAATGTGAACGATTAGCCAACGTCATGCTAAGCATAGATACAACTTCCTTGCACTCGGACTCCACTACGCATGGAAGATCTGTCCAACTCCTTGCTTTCTGAATACCCTCCAAACAAGCCTGTAATTCAGCTTCCAACGGTGAGGAGCACAACGGCAAGAACCGGCACGCCAAGAAGAGTACCGCTCCAGTATTATCACGCAAGATCATGCCAGTGCCACCCTCACCAGATGTTTCATTGTATGATCCATCCACATTAAGTTGGACAGCTCCTGCATCTGGTTTGCGCCAAGAAAGGGGAGGTGATAGCTTCTGTTTCTTGTCCACATTCTTCCCTACTCCGAGCATGTATGCAGCAGGTTGCTTCCCTTTGACGTCATCAGATTGTGGGCAGTGCTTTATGGTCATGAGGGAGTCAAGATAACTGCAAAGAAACCTTCTGGAGCTCTCGATGGATGCTGCTGGTTTGTCATGGACAATCTCATTGCGAATATGCCAGCATCTCCATAGTGTCATCAGAATCCTAGTACGCTGCAGCTCGGATTGTCCATCTAGGAGCGCCAGGACCCACTCGTCGCCATAGTTCGCCCAAGGTGCAGTGTCAGGTAGCTGCCACTCATCCTTCATGATCTGCCATAGCTCCTTGGCCCTTGGACACCTGCAGAGAGCATGGTATGTACTCTCGCATTCAATACCACAAATAATGCATCTGTTAGAGATCTCCATATTACGACGATGTTTATTCTCCCATGTCGCAAGGGAATTCGTAGCCAACTTCCATCCGAAAATGCGTACCTTCAGGGGGGCAGGGCACCCCCAAAGTTGCTTCCAAATGGCCCGGCGGCCATCCGGTGCCCTACTAGCTGCGCCTTGAGTAGGCCGGCGTCGCTCCTCCATGCCAAGTCCATAGGCGGACTTGACCGAGAAGACGCCAGTACGCGTTGGCTCCCAGGCTAGGATGTCTGGCCGTCGGATCGCTGGCTTGATCTTCAAGATCGCCACCACATCAACCTGCATAAAATACCGGTTAAGCAGAGCAGCATTCCACTCCCCGGTTTCAGTTAGGAGCTGAGAGACTCTCCGTAAGCGGCAGTTCGCTGGACGTGTCACTGGTCTGTAGTCATGTGGCCTTGGGAAACTAAGGTGCGTAGCTAGAAGTGGTTACTGAAATTCCGTTACATGAGTCCCTTCGTTTCATCTCTAGTCTCTACTTCTCTACTATTTATAAAGAAGCAAATAGGAACTTTGTTAAATGTACCCCGCAAACCAACTCGATTAGGCCCACTAAAGGTAATCTAACGCCTGAGATTAGCCTAAACAGAATTCTCTGTGCACTTACCAATTTACAACGTCGGACACAATACTTATCCCCGCAGAGCCCCGCTTCCTCAACCCCTGGTCGTTGGTTCCAAAAAAAATAAAACCAATCGCTCGAGAAAGGAAAATAAGGAAACTGGTCACTATCACCGCTCGCCATCATAGTGACCCTGATGGAGCCATCGCCACGGCCTTGTTGGATGGCCTCGCCGAGTTCCTAGATGGCGCCCTCGCCGTGAAACTGGGCGCTGTTGCCGCTTGCATGTACGACGCCCTCTCCGACATCCTCGCGGCAGAAACATCATCATCATCCTGTAAAAATTTCAGGTACAACTGCCCAGGTATCAGAAGTAAAACAAATATTTCATGTGATCGAGAATTTGCCCTCTTGCAATTTCAGAAACTTGGACATGATAGGTATTATATGCACTTACTAATGTATTAGACTACAGTGCAAAACTAAAAGTTACAAACAAGTTTATGTTACCAACACAGATGGACTAGATGTTTAAAAAACTGTTTACACGATAGGTCATAAAAAATAGTAATACAGCAGCAAACACCTACCTTGTCATTTTGGTACCTCCCACCACCACCACCACCACCATAACCATTAGGTTTAGTTCACAACACTATTACATGCACCTGTGGAGTCATATACCCGAGAAGAACAACAACAGGGTAACTTGGGAAGCCTAGGCCTGAAAATTTTGAAGTGAATGAAAGAGTAAGAAAAAATGGGCAATATGTGAAGGGTGAATCCATCTATAAATATCAGAGTTGACAGTATCTCTTATCTCTACATGTACAAGTCATCTATGAAATTTTCAGATATTCACAATAATACCTTCCTTGGAGATACTGAATTGGTTAGCTCGGTTACAACTCATTGGCTCATTCTAAAGATCTTCGAATACTATTCCGTTATTTTGGAGTGCTTCTGGCCGTTTCTCCCTCATGATCTGTTGGTAAAATAACACTACAATTTCACGAAGATTTAAGGGCACAACAGAATGATTTTTGTTAGTCTTCATCTATAGATAGCTCAACTTGATCCGTAAGTTATCAACAGTTGTGTGTTGCATAATTACGACACACTTAACTATTTTTGCTTCAGAATCATGCATCTCCATGATTCAATGCACAACAAAGGTCATGTTCCGGAAGTTCTTTTCCAGTTTTACATTCAGTGCATGTTCCTAGACAATTTCGGTGCCACTGATAATAAGCATAAATGGGGATGAAAAGTTCCTGTTGAACAGAGGATAAAGAAGCAGAGGGAAAGGGAGCAGTGTGGACAAAATAAAGCGTATACATTAAAGCGACAACGACAAACCGGCGAGTACAATAAAACTACTACTCCCCTCCTCGATGGCAATAACATTGTGTCACATACACCAGTTACCGGACACCCAACTGCAAAACATAACATGTACAGATGTGTAGTACCAATTCATTGCATTTACATGGAGTCATCGTCGACAACAAGGAGAATATTTATGAAAACGATGAGTAAAATTGGTTGCACATGAATGATGCGTACCATATGCAACCAATTTCAGAACGAATGAGAGCTTTTGTTATGCCATCTGGTCATAACCCGCAAACAAGTTCCACCACAACAAGAGATAGTACACAAGGTAATTTTTTTTTTGGATCTGGTATGCGGTTCCTAAAGCTTTGGTTGCCAGCACATCTATCAACCTTACTTCTTCATGTCAAGTGCAGGGCAAGTCATGTAGAAGCACCATCACGAATATTGGTACTTATCCGATAAGTGAAAGGACTACAGCATGGCAGTGGGAAGAATGTATTAGGAGCAGACTGCAGACGTATGGGTAAGCCTGCTAACTCAAAGCAATTGAAATTTGGGTACTTCTAATATTTTTTTGTTTCTATTATTCAGCATATAAATGAAGTCATCTCTATTTAAATTTGCATTTTGTTTACATTATAAATGAGGTTGTCAGGAATATGCAACATGTATTCCTCTAGGGGCCAAAGGCCATAGTATATAGTACAGGTACAGGGCAAATATGCAGGAAACCCCCAAACATATGGGGGAAATACAATACAGATATATACATCTAACACCCTCCCTCAAACTCATGGCATCCACAACACTGAGTTTGGAGAGTAAGAAATCATGCTGCGCTCTAGTCTGTGTCTTCGTGAAGAAATCCGCCAACTGTAAATCTGAAGGCACATACTGAAGCACAACAACCTGAGCCTGCACCTGAGCACGTGTATAGAAAGCATCAACACCAATATGCTTGGTAAGCTCATGCTTGACCGGATCACGTGCAACACTAATAGCACATGTACTGTCAGACAAAACCAGACTGGGTGTGGTAATAGAGACCCCAAAATCCGCAAGTAATCACCGTAACCAGGTCACCTCAGCAGTTAACAAGACCATAGCACGCAACTCAGCCTCGACACTCGAACGAGAAACCGCTGTCTGTTTCTTCGTCTTCCAAGCAATAAGCGAACCACCAAGAAACACACGAAGCGAGAAAGGAACGGCGATCCGAAAGATCACTCGCCCATGTAGCATCCGAATAGCACTGGAGCTGAAGGGAGCTAGAACGCGGAAAGAAAAGACGACGAGTGATCGTACCACGAAGATAACGAAGAACACGAAGAAGATGACTATAGTGAACAGTGGTAGGAGCAGAAACAAACTGACTCAGAATATGAACATGATAAGAGATGTCAGGACAGTGTGACAAGATAAACAAGACTCCCAACAAGATGGCGATAGGGTCGGATCAAAAGAGGATCACCATCGGTGGGTTGAAGCTTAACATTAAGCTTCATAGGGTTTCAACGTGCGCTCATCCCCAAGAGCGGCACGAGCAAGAAGATCTGAATATATTTTCACTGGGAGATATAAAAGCCATCGAAATGGAAACCTCAATTCCAAGAAAGTATCGAAGAGGACCAAGGTCGGTCATAAGAAACGATCACGAAGCGAGCCTTAACAAAGGCGATATACTCGGGGTCATCACCAGAATGATCATATCATCAACATAGAGAAGAAGAAGAATCGTCCACGAGGAGAAGTGTGAACAAACAATGGCTGGATCATGAGCACTACGGAGAAACCAGCGGCGATCACTACGAAGCAAAGCGCTCAAACCGAGCATGAGGGGCTGTTTGAGGCCATAAAGAAAACGGCGAAGGCGACAAACCATCCCTCGAGGAGCAGAATACCCGGAGGAGGCGCATATAAACCTCCTCACTCAACTCACCATTAAGAAAGGCGTTACGAACATCAATTTGGGACACGGACCCGGTGTGAGCGAAGCAACAGCAAGAAGAGTACGTACAGTGGTCATATGAGCCACAGAAGCAAAGGTCTCATCATAGTCACGACCATGCTCCTGCTCAAAACCACGAGCCACAAGACGCGTTTTATAACGCTCAAAAGATCCATCAGAGCGGGTCTTAATCTTATAGACCCACTTACACGTGATAGGACGAACACCGGGAGGGGGAGAAACAAGATTTCCAGGTGCCAGTGCGCTCAAGCGCAGCAATCTCCTCAGCCATGGCCAGCTGCCATTCAGGATGATGCTCAGCGTCCGATAAGAAGTCGGCTCGGAGGCACGGAAGACCATCTTGACTAGGAGAGTAGCGGTTGGGGCACGACGTTGTGAACAAGGCGAGTAGAGGAAGCTTATCGGAGGAAGGCGACACGAGAGGCGCGATGAAGAAGAAGGAATGGCAGAGGAAGACTCCGGAGATCGAGGAGAACTAGGAGAACTAGACGGAGCAGAGGGGGACGGTGTCGAAGAAGGTGCATCAGGTGGAGGAGATCCGAAAGAAGACACAATAGGAGTAGAAGGAGGTGTGTCAGGAAAGAGAAGAAAAGAGATATCTTCCACCGGGTAGGTACCAGTGGTGGGGCGAGGATAGAAAGGACGCGTCTCATCAAAAGTAACATCAAGAGAGATACGCATCCGACGACCAATAGGGTCCCAACAGCGATAGCCCTTATACTCATCACTGTATCCAAGGAAGACACACTCAACGGTGGCGGTCGGTTTAGTGCGTTCGCGAGAACAAGGAGAACATAGCAAACACAACCAAACAAGCGAAGCATGGAGTAGTCTGAGATCGCCCAGATAAGCGCTCAAGAGGATACCACCTGCAAGGCGTGAAGGCTGAATATTGATGAGATAAGGAGCGTAGCGGCGACCTCAAATCGAAATGCGCGGAGAGAAGAAGCAATCATCATAGCGCGAGTAGTCTCAAGAAGATGGCGATGCTTACGCTCGGCAACACCATTACAGGCATGTCGCCGGGACAAGAGAAGCGAGTAAGTGCCGTGCTCGGCAAGAACACCTCAACATCTGGGAGATATACTCACCAAAGAATCGACCTGAAATACACGAATGGGGTAGAATCTGAGTACGGACCATGGCCGCAAAAGCGCGATATATGGAGCACTTCTGCGAGGCGCGCATAAAATACAACCAAGTGTATCGAGAAAATCATCATCGATGAATAAAATATAGTAGCGATGACCCCTTCGAAGCGAAAGAGCGGACCCCAAACATCGAATGAACTAAATTAAAAGGTCGCTAAGATACGAGCCGCTAGTAGGATAGGGAAGCTGAATCTGTTTACCCAACCTACGACGACAATGTAAAGACCCATCTCACGAGGCAGACCGAAGACCACGATGAACTAATGACGAGCGGTAAGTCACAAAGATGACCAAGACGATGATGCCACTGCTGAAATGAGTGGTGGCGGAGGCGCGACAATCGAGAAGAAGCTGGCGGATGAAGTGGCGGCGAAGGAACACGAAGCCGATCTAACTCCCAAAGTCTGAAGAGTCACGCAGTGCGAGGCGCCTCCAACGAGGCCTGTGTGCTGACGGTCTGGACAACACAAGAATCGACATCAAGAATGACGCGACAACGAGTCGATGGCGGCTAGCGAGAAGCAATTCATCGTAAGAAGAGGGACATGAGAAATATCAAGAACAGAAAAAGAAGTAGAAAGGGTGCCGCGACTAGAAACGGGAAGAGAGGTACCATCAGCCGTAAAAACACGAACAGGGGAAGGGAGAGAACGAAGAGCAGACAGAAAAGAAGACTTAGGTGTCATATGAAAGGAAGCTCTAGAATCCAGATACCAGGGGCGTACTGTGTAGAAGGTGGTGGTCGCGGTGATTACGAAGAATCGACATAGAACCAGTGCCCATCGAAGAAGAGCACATGTAACGACAAGCGGACGCGAAGACTCTGATAATGTCTGATCGGAGAGAGCAAGCCGAAGACCGAAAGGAGTGCCGCCCACGAGCTGTCTGTGGCGTGGTAGGGTCCGTGTATAAGGTGGCCCAAGTGTGACCATCTGTAAAGAAGAGCGGTGTGAAGAGAACCACGACGGCCACGACCACGAGCACGGAGGAGTGGGTAGTCTGACGGCCAATGACAGGGGACCATTTGAGTCGAGGAAGGCGGCAAAGGAGCACCACAGTAGCAAGCACAGATGGAACCGCAAGAAGACCGGCACCACGAAGACGGGTCTCGCCGGCTCAGACAACACCTCAGAGAGCCGAACACGACCACGAGCATTCAGCTAAGCACGCCGGGGCTCAAACTCCTGGCGAAGTCGAGACAAAAACTCATAGATGCGGTGAAACTCTAAATCCGAGCGCACAATCTGGCAAAGACGAGCATGTGCCACAAGCAATGAAGACGGAGAGAATCAAGCGGCCTTGACACTCTAAGTATAGAACTCATCAATAGTGGAATCACCCTGCTGAAGAGCATGCTCCTGACGGACCACGGATAGGTAAAGAGCATCCCAGACGGTGATAAGGCAGCGAAGATGTGCCTTAAGCGGCAGCGATGGGAGACTCGTGAACTTCGGCTATCTTCGAGGCCGAATGAGGTGTGGTGGGACGCCAAAGAAAGAAGAAGCGAGAACAACTCGAGAGGAACAAAGAAGAAGACGAGCATCCTCATCGACCCGCTAAGTGTAAGCGGTCGGGCGTGGCGATAGGCCTCGAGATCAAGAAAATCGCTTGAACTTGGTCATAAGCGACATGGCAGATTATCATCTGGCAAAGCATCCTTGGCCTCCTGAGAAGCATCAGCACCGAGAACAATCGGCGTCGGCGGAAGGGGAGCCACAGGAACAGGGGGCACGGCGAACAGGAGACCTCGCCAGAGCACACCCCAAAGACGGAGACCGCGCATGTGAACACGCATAAAGGCAGCGAAATCGGGATAATTCACGCCATCGAAGATCACCGGGCAGCGAGGAATCGCAATATAGCCCGATGCAGAAGACATCGCTCTTTTTTTTTGTCAATTCTCAGATCCAACGAAAAGGATGCTGCTGTCAGCCGATCCGATCGGAGAGGAGGCGGGCGATCTGCAGCAAGCCAGGAACGATCTGCGACAAGCCAAATAAGCGCAGATCGGTATGACAGAAACCGGTGACGGCGCGAAGAGCGAAGCGGGCGGTATCTGCAGCAGGCGTAGCCGTCGAAGCGATCGGGCGAGGCGGGATCCGAGGAAGCGGCGCACGATCCGGCCTTGTCGAAGTCGGCGCGATCCGGCGGTAGCGATCCCCACGCGTCTGAACCGTGCCTCGGGCGAGTAGCAAGCAGACGATCTGGACTCCGGACCGGGCGATCTGTGACGATGTTGCAAAAAGGTCTAACCTAGCTCTGATACCATGTCAAGCTTCATGCACTGGCCAACGCAACCAAAAGTCCAAACTGATGGAAAGGGCTAGTGCAATCCACTTATACACTTCAACACCGCCTCTCACGTGTGACGGGGAGAAGTCAGCACGTGCAACCGGAAGAGAGCGACGGCACGCGAAACTCACGTATGACTCAAGAGGTCTATACGTGGACATAGAGGGGTCAACAGCAATTTTAGGATAAATTGCGAAGCCAGGACTTGAACTCGAGACCTTAGGCTCTGATACCATGTCAGAAATATGCAACATGTATTCCTCTAGGGGCCAAAGGCCACAATATATAGTACAGGTACATGGCAAATATGCAGAAAGCCCCCTAACATATGAGAAAAATACAATACAAATATATACATCTAACAAGGTTGTCTCTATTTAAATATTAGTTATAAGAATCATTTAGAAGATAATTTTGGTCACCTTGAAGTTATCATTACCGAAGTAGTCAAGACCTGCCTTGCACGTTCTAGAGGTTGTTGTATGTATATTTCTTGTAAGTAAACTCCGCCTCCTCGCTACAGCTCTTATGAGTACCAAAATCCATGTCCATTTCTTGTATTTTCAGTTTTTTTTTAAGTTATGATGGAGCTGGGCAGTATGCACTGTACGATAACTTGGGGATGGCAATTATCATGCATTTGCATCATAGAGCCGAAAGCAGAGAGCTACCTAGAAGAAAAAAGGAGTACCCCAAATTTTGGTACAGGAGCAAGTAGATGGAATGACTTTTGTGTTCTCACACTGTAAGAAAACATTTTCCACATTCATATAATTTATCAAGATTTAAGTTTTTTATTTCGGTAATCTGCACACCATTAACCTTTTACAAAGAGGTTTCACCTACAGGAAGGTGGACTTCTAGGTACTCTAAACTCAAAGTTTACCTTTCTTTTTTCTGTCATCACCAAAGAAGTGGATGCTATCTTTTGTATCGAAGCTACAGATTTTATCATACTACACGGTTTACCAAGGATTTGTATCCAGAAAGTTATAAAAACACGAAATCATCCCATCACCAACAGAGAGATGCAGGAGTAGCACACAGTATTATGCAATCGAGCTTGATCTGGGATGTAGTTGGTGTCTTACCTGCACCTAGAGGACGCTCTGCGCCTGGTGGTCGGAGTTGTGGAAGTGGAATTACTTTCGCCTCGGGCGGAACAGGACGCCATGTCGTCGATGGCCTTCTCCAAGCCGCCGCTTCAGCATGTTCGACGAGGGGCCGCCAAGAGTCTGCTATCTGGAGTCGCCGGGGGCGTCGAGGAGCTGGTCGGCGTGAGTAGCCATGCCTCCACATGGTCGAATACGGCGGCGATGAGCGGGACATCCATGGCGCCGCACGATCTTTCTGGCACAGGAATCCTCAACGGTGAGGGCTGTGGATATCATGGGTGCCGCTGGCGGGAGAAGATGACGACAGTGGCCGGGAGGCGGGGTGTGGGGCTGCCGCGGGACTTGCCGAGAGTGACTGACAGAGAGAGGTTGCTTGAGAGGGGAAAGTGAGCGAGAGTGAGGATAAGGTTTCCTGTCGAGTTTTTTTTTTCTCGATATGGATTTTGGTCGCTGGACCCATGCTTTGATTCTTGTTTTTCTAAGCTCATTCCCTTGGTGTGGGTCGTGAGTTTGGTACTTTGGTGTGCCGTCCATATCTATGCTTGCCCCTTAGCAGGCCATGGGTCTTCACCAAGGTATTCGGTCGGATGAGCCCAACAGGATTGAAGATCCTAGATAGAATGATCTTCCATTTTAAACCTGTACTGTAGATATCACCGTAAATATCTTCAACAACAAGCTGCAATAGTTTGTTGGAATTTCTGTTAGTTTAGAGATCTTGTGAGCCTACAAGATTCGGACATAGAAATAAAATGGACTGTTTGGAGTCAAAGGAAACTCTTCTCCGAGTCCTTGGTGATCGACAAACTGCAGCCAATGATTTACTTGAGTGAATGGTCAGAGGCAGCCCTATAAACCAAAATTAGCGTGCATACATACACCCGTTGGATCATAAATGGCTCGGTAACAACAATCAAATTATTATAAGGAAAATGGGGTTCAAAAATCATTTTTTTGCGATGTACGTGTAAGCTTACTATAGTAATATAATGTGTTTAAACTTTTGTGAAACGAATGTAGACATCTTATATTTTAAAATGGAGGGAGTAGGTGTGTGCTGCAAGAATCTAGAATCCTATTACCATCTTTTATCCCTTTTTCGCAGATCCACGGCAGAGATAACCACACACACACCTTTTCTGTTTGGGTGGCCGACCATATGAACCTTAAGCTATGTAAACTCACAACTGTACAATAAATGAACATAGGCTACATTTTCTCATAAACGAATAATCAACAACGAAATCACCAATATATCTGTAAAACTAAAAGTGCCCTACATTTGCCTTTTAGTCGATCCCTTTCCGAAAGATTTCTAGAGGCGTGAACACCACATCTAGTGTCGATTATGCACACATGTTTTTTTCTCTTCGTAGACGGAACAAATTTCACTATGAGTTTGTACATCCCAAATGGTGGATTTTGATCTGTGAGCGCGATTCCTTCCCAACTCAGTTTCTCAAACAGGTCACGACAGCATCACTAATAAGAATACTGTAGTGAGTTGGATAAAAGTATCAACAACTTTGTTTCCAGGTTACCAAGCCACGATGCAGTCGAGGATGATTGTTTGTACAACGCAAAAAAATATGAAAATGATGTGAACTAAGTAAAAATTAAGGATATAACAATGAAACCTCAAATTTCTTAATTCAATCGTCAAATAGAGTTGCATCCATTGAGGTACTACTGTATGGTCTGTGCAATAGGAGAATAAAATAAAAGGACTATCATGGTAAGCTCGGGAAAAAATTCAGTGATTTCGATTGGGACCAAAGTATGTAAACCAGAGTTTGTGGACTTATCGATTCGGTATGTTAGAACGCTAACTGAGCAGAAACCTCATCAAATAGTTACTCGGAAACATGAGGCATGCTATAGAGGGGTGAATACGATAATAGTTAAAAAACATTAAGGGAAAACATTTTATCGATATGGAAATTAGGCCTTTGGTTGTTGAACTTAAATTATTTGTGGAACAATGACATGTTAAAATGTCATCATATATTTATACTAATTATTTTACTTTGTCATAATTCTCTTCCTAAGCTATGTTGTTCGTATTGATACAAATTCTTCCATATATGGTCATGTGGATTATCAATAGATATAACTAGCAGAATTAATGACTTGAAGAAATTCATCTACATTAAGATACATAGTTTTCCTAACATTCAGTTATTTATGGTTCAATTTGCATTTACTAGCTCTTAATTGAATCTATACATGTGAAAAGAATAGTTGCAAATGTTTAAGATACTCTCTTGATATGGTGTGTTTTAGTGAAAGTCTAGGAAAACTATTTTTATCACATTATGTTGTATGTATTTTTATACTTCTCTTAATTATCTATAAAACTTGAAAACAATTAGTGTAAGAATCGAGCGAATAGCTTTAGAAGGGGTGGGGGTGCAGGGGGATTCTAGAGAACAATATGTATCAATTTAAGTTGAAACAAAATAGCTAGCTCTAGAATGTATGAAGTGGTAATTATTAGTTCTTCTTGAATCCCGCCATATGCTCTCACTTGGTCAGTAGTGTAATAGTTCACTGGCAGCACAATTGTGTTTCTAATATGTTGTAAACATATCGTGTCATTTTAAAGTACATTTACATTTTTTGTAAGTTGCTAGTTTTGTAGAAATTTCTTAAAAAGATACGGATGTAAGAAAATACATACAAAAATACTCAGAATCATATGTAAGAAACATACGATGAAGTTGGCCTAGAATACGTGCGAGATGCTATGCACACCCCGGCTTTGATTGTTGGTAGGTTAGTTAGGATCACTTCACCTCCCGTCCTGTGACCGCCCTAGTCCATATCTTCTTTGCATGATCACATCCTGATTCCTTTTTTTTGAGGGAAACAACAGGGCTCCGTCCTATTGCAGACTTTATTAATCAAAGCACAGATACATCATCCAATAACAGGGAAAGAATAAAACTAGGTGCATTTGGTTGTGCATCCAAAACTCTAGAGAGGCTATCAGCCACACTATTAGCTTCCCTATTACAAAAGCTAAAGACACAAGCAGAAAAAGTTGATGCTTGAACATATATATCATCATAGTATGCCACCGCTGCCGTTGACGTAAAGTCTCCCGATTGAAGAGCTACAATAAGCAGTCAGATTGGATAACGGTCTTCGAGCACCCCACCTCGTTTGCTAAACATAATCCTCTACAGATAGCCTGTGCTTCCAAAGTGTTTGAGTCAATAGCATAATCAATTGGATTATTGCAAGCTGCAATGAAATTACCCCTATCATCTCTGATAACCACACCTAGTCCACCTGTAAAATTATCCGGGTTGAAACTGGCATCAACATTTATCATAACAAAGCCCTCTCTTGGTTTCTCCCAGGTGCTAATTCTTGGCGCTACATTCTTCCGTAAAGCCTTTATATAGCTTGTTGTGATAGTACGAATTGACATACTCGCAATTGGGTCGGTTGGAATCTTCTCCCCATGAACAAGCTGTCTTCGCATCCACCAAATATACCATGTTGCTGTCAAGACTAATTCTCTCACATCCCCATCTTTATTCTTCAAAATAAGCTCCTTAAGCACCGCACTACCCGCTCTATCAATAAGAAGAGCCTCATCAATCTTACCTATGAGGCCAAGCCTTCTCCAAATGTTCCTAGCATACTCACAGCTGAATAAAACATGTGCTATATCCTCAAAAAATACTGAACAGCGTGGGCATTGACTTGAGACAGGGATATATCTATTAGCTAAGACACAAAAACACGGAAGAATTCCATGTAAAGATTTCCAAGCAAAAATCTTTATCTTTGCCGGTACTGAGCACTTCCATAGAGTCTCCCACACCTTGCTACTTGACGATTGTGTTGGAGATATGCCCTAGAGGTAATAATAAATGTAGTTATTATTATATATCTTTGTGTTTATGATAAATGTTTACATTCATGCTATAATAGTATTAACAAGGAAACCATTAATACTTGTGTGATTTGTAAACTTAATTTGAAGTCCCTAGTATGGCCTCTATACTTCACTAGCTTGTTGGTTGATTGATGATGTGGTTTCTTTGTCATGAACATTGAGATGTTATCAACAACAAGATCATATCGTTAGGAGAATGATATGGTGGACATACTCCTATAGACAAGCGTAGCATAAAGATCAAGTCATTTCAATAGTTCAATTGCTATATGCTTTCTGATACATAGTGACCTAATTCCTTCGACCATGAGATCATGCATATTGCCTTTACTGGATGGATGCTTTGATGTCATCAAACACCACACCGTAATGTGGGTGGCTATAAAAGTGGCATTGGGTGTTCGGAAAGTATTGGTTGAAACACATGGATCAAGAGTGGGATTTGTCCATCCACATGACGGATAGATATTCTCTGGGCCCTCTCGGTGAAATGTCATCCAATTAGCTTGCAAGCATGTGACTTGGTCACAAGGGATCACATATCACGGGAACGAGAAAAGAGTACTTATCAAGAACGAGGATGAACTAGGTATGCGAGATACAGCGATCATAACCTCGGATAAGTAACATATCGTGAGACAAAGGGAAATTGGTATCGTATGTAAGTGGTTCATTCGATCGCAAAGTAATCGAGAAATATGTGGAGCCATATGAATTTCCAGATTCCTCTATTGGTTATTGTTGAGAAGTGTCTCGATCATGTCCGCATAATTCACGAACCGTAGGGAGACACACTTAAGGATTGACGTTGTTTGAGTAGTTATGGTATTATGAGAAAGAGACCGAATGTTGTTCGAGTCTCGGATGGGATCCGGATATCACGAGGTGATCCGGAATGGTCCGGAGAATAAGATTCATATAAGGAAAGTCCCATTTCGGAGTTGGGGAATGGTTCGGTGTTTTCATCGGGAACATTCTAGAAGGTCCCTAATGTCCCAAGACTCCGGGGAAGGGGTACATGAATGTGTCATTGCAAGATGGAATGATTGCATCATGTACTAAGTGTTCTCGCTGTCCAAAATAAAGGGTTTATTTAATTCCTAAATTGAAAGTCAAACCGCTGGGCCGTCAAACTGCCAGCTTTGGAAAGAGGAGAAGTTGAAAACCGACTTGGGGAGGAGTCCTCCTCCCAAGCCGGGCGGCCAGCCCTAGGCCGAGTTGGGGAGGGACTCCTCCCTCCTGGCCAGCCCTCCCACCTATAAAGGGAGGGGGGCCTCCCTCTAGAGACACACAGTTCCTATCCTCTAAACTAGAAACTAGACCTAGACCCGGTTTAGAGCTGTTTCGGTTTAGAGCCTTCTAATTGGTTTAGAGCCTCTAATTGGTGTGTCTAATTACTAGACCACTAATAGCCTCTCTCATAAGCTCCACCATACTCGCACCGCTTAAGGCGAAGCCTGCGGATCTCCCTCTACCTCCTGTACCACGCCGTTGTCTTTAGGAATCGCGAGGAGAGTGCTACAACCTCCATTTCTTTGGAACAAGGGAGAGGAAGGTCTTCGCCGAAACGAACGCAGTGACCGATCATGGAGCGCCGAGGAACGCTGGCGCCGAAGGATCGCTCACGCGATCTTGAGATCGGAAGAGTACGACTACATCACCCACGAGAATCGCTCTCGTTAAACACTTTGGAATCTTCGAGGGTGAGTTATTCCATCGACTCGTTGCTGCAATCTAGTAGATAGATCTTGGCTTGTTTGTTTGTATGCGATAGAAAATTTTTGTTTTCCATGCTACGAACCCCTCAAAGGGTATCGAGCCGTGTCTATATGTAGATCTTGCAGACGAGTAGAACACAATGGTCATTGTGGGCGTTGATGCTTTTATTGTAGATTGCTTTTGTGTACTTTGCATCTTGCGGTATGTTGGGATGAAGCGCCCGGCTAACCTTACATGACATCGTTCATGAGACTTGCTCCACGCAACATGCAACTTGTATTGCATAAGTGGCTTTATGGGTGCTGTTTCTCCTAGCATAGTTAAGATCCAATTTACAACGGGTAATCAACAATGCTAGTATCAATGTTGTGGTTCTTGTTCGTAAGAACGACACTTATGGAAAGCCCCAAACCACGTAAAATATGCAAAGAAAGTAGAAGCGTCTAACTTTGTTTTGCAGGGTGTGCGTGATGTGATATGGCCATGATTGTGATTATATTTGATGTATGCAATGTTCCTTATTGTAAGTTGGCAACCGCGGAGCCATATGGTTGTCTTTAATTTCTGTTAAGACCGCGTGTCTATTCAAAATAGTTGTAATAGTTGAAGCTGGTGGGCGACAACCATGAAGAAGCGTCATTGACCTTGATGCTATGCCGAGATGATGGAGATCATGTTCGTGCTTGAAGATGGAGATCGGAAGCACAAAGAAGAAAAGCCATATCATATCACATATTATGAATTGCATGTGATGTTAATCCTTTATGCATCTTGTATTGCTTAGTAGACGACGGTAGCATTATAAGATGATCCCTCATGCACATAAATTTCAAGTTCTAAAGTGTTCACCCTTAGTATGCACCGTTGCCAAAGCTTGCTGCTCAAGCACCACGTGATGATCGGGTGTCTTTGATTCCGGGTGACTACAACGTAAGCAAGCCAGATTTGCTTATGCGAAGCTAAGGTTTGTCTTGACGAGCCTAGCATGTATGCACATGGCCTCAGGAACACGGATCGCCGAAAGGCAAAGCATGAATCATATAGTAGATATGATGAACATGATGATTGTTTGCCATTGAAACTATATCAACTCTCGTGATGATCGGTGTTGATGTAGTGGATTTGGTTCGTGTGATCACTAAAACAATGTGAGGGATGTTGTTTTGAGGGAGTTCACCTAGTTTAATTTCATTAATTAATTTGAACTCAATTTGTCATAAACTTAGTCTAAACTATTGCAAATATGTTGTAGATCAATGGCAGCCCTACCATCAATTTTAATGCTCCTAGAGAAAGAAAAGTTGAAAACAATGGAAGCAACATGCGGATTGGTTCCGCAATTTGAGGATTGTCCTCACCTGGTAATTTGACCTATGTCTGGATGCACCGCTAGGTGACCCACTGCAATGATGCTACCGATGAAGTAAAGAATGTTTACCTCGCTTCTAAGAATCGGTACTCCATAGTTCAGTGTGCTATCTTGTATGGTTTAGAATCGAGCTTTAAAAGGTTTGAAGAGTCGACCCATATGATATTGTCGAGGATCTCAAATTAATCTTTGAGACTCATGCGGCAATTGAAAGTTATGAAGCTTCGAAAAGTTCTTTAACCAAAGATGGAAGAGGGACTCGTCGGTGAGCATGTGCTTAAGATGTCCGGGCACGCAAATAAACTTCAAAGTTTGGGTATAGTGATTCCTAATACTTTGGGAGTTTACCGCATCCTCCAATCACTACCACCAAGTTACAAGAACTTTGTGATGAACTACAACATGCGTAACATGAACAAAGAGTTGCTGTAACTATTTGCTATGTTGAAATCTGCAGAAGTGGAGATCAAGAAAGAGCACCAAGTGTTGATGGTCAATAAGACCACCAAATTCAAGAAAGGCAAGTCTAAGCGAAGGGACACTTCAAGAAGGGTGGTAAGAAAGTTACCATACCGAAGAAGACCAAGGCTGGACCTAAGCCTGAAACCGAGTGCTTTACCGCAAGGGAGAAGGTCCTCGAAGCGGAATTGCCCAAAGTACTTGGCGGATTTGAAGAACGGCAACATCAAGAAGAAAGGTATATCTGATATACATGTTATTGATGTGTATCTCACTAGTATTCGTAGTAGTGCGGGTATTTGATCTGGTTCGGTTGCTCATATTTGTAACTCAAACAGAGCTACGAATAAACGGAAGCTAGTAAAGAACGAGGTGACGGCGCGCTGGGAAACGGATCAAAGGTTGATGTGATCGGTCGGCACACTACCTCTTCATCTACCATCGGGATTAGTTTTATACTTAAA
Organism: Avena insularis; assembly: GCA_023614405.1. Classification (NCBI taxonomy): domain Eukaryota; kingdom Viridiplantae; phylum Streptophyta; class Magnoliopsida; order Poales; family Poaceae; genus Avena; species Avena insularis. Next base: position 345,037,369 of record CM042685.1, on the reverse strand, counting down.
TAATTGTTATTTGGTGCCTGCGTTGAGCATGAACATTATATCGGGATCTTGTTTATTGCAGGCTTACTTGTTTAAATCCGAGAATAATGGTTGTTCGATTTATATGAGTAATGTGTTTTATGCACATGCACCTTTGATAGATGGTCTATTCATATTGAATCTCGATAGTAGAAATACACATATTAATAACATTGAGGCTAAACGTTTGAAATCAGCGATAACTCGACCTATATGTGGCAATCGCTGTCTTGGTCACATTGGAGTGAAGCGTATGAAGAAACTCCATTCGATGGACTTCTTGAATCACTTGATTTTGAATCACTTGATAGATGCGAGGCATGTCTGATGGGTAAAATGACTAAGACTCCATTTTCTGGTATGATGGAGCGAGCTACGGACTTATTGGAAATCATACATACCGATGTGTGTGGTCCAATGAGTGTAGCATCGCTGATGGTTATCGTTATGTTCTTACCTTCACGGATGACTTGAGTAGATATGGGTATATCTATTTCATGAAACATAAGTCCAAACTTTCGAGAAGTTTAAGGAGTTTCAAAGTGAGGTAGAGAATCAACGTAACAAGAAGATTAAATTTCTACGTTACGATCGTGGAGGTGAATATCTAAGTTACGAGTTTGGCGAGCATTTGAAGAAATGTGGAATACTTTCGCAGATTGACACCGCCGGAACACCACAGTAATGGTGTGTCTCGAACGTCAGAATCGAACTCTCTTAGATATGGTTCGTTCTATGATGTCTCTTACAGATTTACCACTATCATTTTGGGGTTATGCATTAGAAACACGCATTCACTTTAAATAGGGCACCGTCTAAATCCGCTGAAACGACACCGTATGAATTATGGTTTGGGAAGAAACCTAAATTGTCGTTCCTTAAAGTTTGGGGATGCGAAGCCTATGTAAAGAAGTTACAGCGGACAAGCTTGAACCCAAAGCGGAAAAATGCGTCTTCATAGGATACCAAGGAAACTATTGGGTATACCTTCTATCATAGATCCAAGGCAAAATCTTCGTTAAGAATGGATCCTTTCTAGAGAAGGAATTTCTCTCAAAAGAAGTGACTGAAGGAAAGTAGAACTCGACGAGGTTATCGAACCTTCTCTCGAATTGCAGTAGCGCAGACGGAAGAAGTTCCTGGTGCTTGCACCAATAAGAGAGGAAGCTAATGATAGCGATCATGAAACTTGGTTGAAGTTGCTACAGAGCCTCGGAGGTCAACGAGAACCCGTACCACTCCATTGGTATGATTCCGTTATGAATGTTATGTTGGTGGACAACACCGATGACCCGAGACATATGAGGAAGCGATGATGAGCCCAGATTCCAATAAATGGCAAGAAGCCATGAACCGAGATTGGATCCATGTACGAAAACCAAGTATGGACTTTGGTGGACTTAGGATGGCCGAAGGCTGTCGAGAACAAATGGATTTTCAAGAAGAAAGCAGATGTCGATGGTAATGTTATCGTTTATAAAGCTCGACTTGTCGCAAAAGGGTTTCGACAAATTCAAGGAGTTGACTACGATGAGACTTTCTCACCAAGCGAAGCTTAAAGTCTGTGAGGATTATGTTAGCAATCGCTGCATATTATGATTATGAGATATGGCGATGGATGTCAAAACAGCATTCCTCAATGGAGACATTGATGAAGAGTTGTATATGATACAACCCAAAGGTTTTGTCGATCCTAAAGATGCTAACAAGGTATGCAAACTTCAACGGTCCATCTATGGATTGAAGCAAGCATCCCGAAGTTGGAATCAACGCTTTGATAAGGTAATCAAAGTTTTGGTTTTATACAAACTTATGGAGAAGCTTGTATTTACAAGAAAGTGAGTGGGAGCTCAGAGCATTCTTAATCGTATGTGGATGACATATTGTTGATTGGGAATGATGTAGACCTTCTTAATAGTGTCAAAGAGTATTTGAATAATAGTTTTTCAATGAAAGATCTTGGCGAAGCACTTACATATTAGGCATAAAGATTTATAGAGATAGATCGAACGCCAAATATCATTGTCACAAAGTACATATTTGGACAAAGTTCTAAAGAGGTTTGGAATGGAAGATAGCAAGAAAGGGTTCTTGCCCATGTTGCTAATATGACCTTGAGTAAAACTCAAAGTCCGACATCGGCGAAGATAGAGAAAAGATGAGTAAGACTCTATGCCTCAGCCATAGGATCTCTAATGTATGCCATGCTATGTACTAGACCCGACATCGCATATGTCGTTAGTCTAACTAGCAGATATCAAAGTGATCCAGAGTGGATCATTGGACAATGATCAAAAACATCCTTAAGTACTTGAGAAGAACTAAGGATATGGTTCTTTCTTATGGAGGTGATGAACATTCGTTGTTAATGGTTACACCGATGCTAGTTGGAACACCGATCCGGATGATTCTAAATCACAACTGGATAATGATTTATTTTGAATGGTGCAGTGATTAGCTGGAGGAGTGCAAAGCAAAGCGTTGTGGCGAGATCTTCAATGAATCGGAATACATGGTTGCCGGAGGCTTCACAAGAAGCGATATGGATGAAAGAGTTCATTCTGAGCTGGGTGTGGTTCCTAGCGCTGGACCCAATGTCTATCTCTTGTGATAACATGGGCGCCATAGCCAATGCGCAAGAACCAAGGTCACACAAGAAGTGAAGCATATCAAGCTGCGTTTTCACGCTATTCGAGAACATATCCGTGATGGGGATATAAAGATTTGCAAAGTACACACAGATCTGAATGTGGCGGATCCGACTAAACCTCTCCAAGGGCAAAACATGACCAACACCAAACCGCCATGGGTGGTATATTACCATGTAATCTAGATTAGATGACTCTAGTGCAAGTGGGAGACTGTTGAGATATGCCCTAGAGGTAATAATAAATGTAGTTATTATTATATATCTTTGTGTTTATGATAAATGTTTACATTCATGCTATAATAGTATTAACAAGGAAACCATTAATACTTGTGTGATTTGTAAACTTAATTTGAAGTCCCTAGTATGGCCTCTATACTTCACTAGCTTGTTGGTTGATTGATGATGTGGTTTCTTTGTCATGAACATTGAGATGTTATCAACAACAAGATCATATCGTTAGGAGAATGATATGGTGGACATACTCCTATAGACAAGCGTAGCATAAAGATCAAGTCATTTCAATAGTTCAATTGCTATATGCTTTACGATACATAGTGACCTAATTCCTTCGACCATGAGATCATGCATATTGCCTTTCTTGGATGGATGCTTTGATGTCATCAAACACCACACCGTAACAGGCTCGCTAAAAAAGTGGCATTGGGTGTTCGGAAAGTATTGGTTGAAACACAAGGATCAAGAGTGGGATTTGTCCATCCACAAGACGGATATATAATCTCTGGGCCCTCGGTGAAATGTCATCCAATTAGCTTGCAAGCATGTGACTTGGTCACAAGGGATCACATATCACAGGAACGAGAAAAGAGTACTTATCAGTAACGAGGATGAACTAGGTATACAGAGATACCGACGATCATAACCTCGGATAAGTAACATATCGTGAGACAAAGGGAAATTGGTATCGTATGTAAGTGGTTCATTCGATCGCAAAGTAATCGTAGAAATATGTGGTAGCCATATGAATTTCCAGATTCCTCTATTGGTTATTGTTCGGAGAAGTGTCTCGATCATGTCCGCATAATTCACGAACCGTAGGGAGACACACTTAAGGATTCGACGTTGTTTGAGTAGTTATGGTATTATGAGAAAGAGACCGAATGTTGTTCGAGTCTCGGATGGGATCCGGATATCACGAGGTGATCCGGAATGGTCCGGAGAATAAGATTCATATAAGGAAAGTCCCATTTGGAGTTGGGGAATGGTTCCTGTTTTCATCGGGAACATTCTAGAAGGTCCCTAATGTCCCAAGACTCCGGGGAAGGGGTACATGAATGTGTCATTGCAAGATGGAATGATTGCATCATGTACTAAGTGTTCTCGCTGTCCAAAATAAAGGGTTTATTTAATTCCTAAATTGAAAAGTCAACCGCTGCCGTCAAACCGCCAGCTTTGGAAAGAGGAGAAGTTGAAACCGACTTGGGGAGGAGTCCTCCTCCCAAGCCGCGGCCAGCCCTAGGCCGAGTTGGGAGGGACTCCTCCCTCCTGGCGCGCCAGCCCTCCCACCTATAAAGGGAGGCAGGCCTCCCCTCTAGAGACACACAAGTTCCTATCCTCTAAACTAGAAACTAGACCTAGACCCCGGTTTAGAGCTGTTTCGGTTTAGAGCCTTCTAATTGGTTTAGAGCCCTCTAATTGGTGTGTCTAATTACTAGACCACTAATAGCCTCTCTCATAAGCTCCACCATACTGCACTTGGCTTAAGGCAGCCTCATGGGATCTCCCTCTACCTCCTGGTACCACGCTGGCCGCAGGAATCGCGAGGAGAGTGCTACAACCTCCATTGCTTTGGAACAAGGGAGAGGAAGGTCTTCGTCGAGTACCGAACGTGTGACCGACTGCGGGAGCGCTGCGGGAACGCGGCGCCGGAAGGATCGTCTACGCGATCTTGAGATCGGAAAGAGTACGACTACATCACCCACGAGAATCTGCTCTCGTTAAACACTTTGGAATCTTCGAGGGTGAGTTATTCCATCGACTCGTTGCTGCAATCTAGTAGATAGATCTTGGCTTGTTTGTTTGTATGCGATAGAAAATTTTTGTTTTCCATGCTACGAACCCCTACAGATTGTTCCAAAAAACAAGCACTGTTCTCCTTCATAGCAAATTGGTGTTTCCATTCACCATGATAGGCCGATCTAACCGTGAATAAGGAGTTTTTCGTGTATCTTCAGGCAACAAAATCCTCCAAACCATGAACTGACAGAGGTATAGCAAGTATTCGGTTTGCATCTATTGAGAAGAAAATTTCTCTTATCAATTCTTCATCCCAGCATCCGGTGATAGGGCTAATGAGATTAGCAACCTTCGACAAAATAACGTTACCTCTCGACATGATTACCTTCCCATCCCAGCTGTTTGGTATCCAAGAGTGTGCCCAGATGTCAATTTGGGTACCATCTCCCACCCGCCATATACAACCTCTATTGAAAGTTTGTATACTAGCAAGTATGCTTTGCCACGTGAAGGAAGATCCACTCTTCATTTTTTCTTGTAGCAGTTGACCATCAGGATAATACTTCGCTCGCAGAACCCTAGCACATAAAGATTCAGGTTCCCGCAGAAGACGCCATACTTGTTCTGCCAACATTGCCAGATTAAAACAGTGAGGATCACGAAAACCCATTCCACCTCTCATCTTTGGGACACATAATTTCCACCACGCACACCAATGTATCTTCTTGTCACTGACATCATCACCCCACCAGAACTGTGCTATTGCATCCGCGATTCCTTTGCATATATTCTTCGGAATCTTGAATACAGACATTGCATATGCTGGTATTGCTTGTGCCACTGCCTTGAGAAGAGCTTCTTTCCCTCCCATTGAGAGAACTTTTTCCTTCCACACACTAATAATTTTCAGAACTCTTTCAACCAGGTATTTGAAGCAGTCGCTCCTATCCATACCTACTAGAAGCGGTAGGCCCAGATAACGATCTGTAAGAGCCTCAGTCATTATGTCAAATATAGTGCACACCTGCACTTTCATATTCACATCAGTGTTAGGGCTGAAAAAAAATACTAGACTTCCCAACACTTACCAATTGCCCCGAGGAGGCACAATATATATCCAGAATGTGTTTTAGTCAGTTTGCATTGTCTTCATCAGCCCTCATCAAAATCAGTGAATCATCAGCAAAGAGAAGATGCGATACCGAGGGTGCATCTCGACAAACCTTCACCCCTGCCAGAAGTCCAGTATCCTCCGCATGAGAAAGTAAACTTGACAATCCTTTCGAGCAGATCAAGAAAAGGTAAGGAGAAAGGGGATCTCCCTGTCTAAGCACCTAGTAGGAGTAAAATGATCCGTCTCACAAGAGTTAAAACGGACCCGATATCTTACCGAAGAGACACACTCCATCATCAGGTCCACCCATCTGACATCAAACCCCAACTTCAACATCATTGCCTTCAGAAAATGCCATTCTACCCTGTCATATGCTTTATGCATGTCAAGTTTTACCGCGCATAGGCCTTTCTTCCCCCTTTCTTCTTTATTGTATGCACACATTCATAGGCCACCAAGACATTGTCTGTTATCATCCTTCCTGGCATAAAGGCACTTTGTTGTTCACCAATAACCTCTGGTAGTATACCTTTCAAACGGTTTGCAAGTACCTTGCTGATAATTTTATAGACCACGTTGCACAAGCTAATTGTCCTATACTCAGTAATGTTCTTTGGATCCTCATTTTTTGGAATAAGAACGATTACAGTATCATTCCATCCATCTGGAATTTTTCCAGAGTTTAGAGCTTGTAAAACTTCTGCAACCAAGTCATCCTCAACCATGGGCCAGAATCTCTTATAAAAATAGCATACAATCCATCAGGCCCTGGTGCCTTCATGTGACCTATCGAAAAAAGGGACTTTTTTACCTCTTCAGCCGTAAATGGATCTAGGAGAGACTCATTCATTTGATAAGTAACCTTTAGCCTCACTTTGTTCAGAAGGTTCTGGTTCGTGTCTCCTGTATCAGATGTAAAGAGTCCTCCAAAGTACCCACCAATAAAATTTGACAAGTCCTCATTCCCTTCAATAATGTTGTCGTTGTCATCAGTTATTTTTTTTTATCATATTCCTCTTTCTCCTTGCCGATGCAAAGTGATGAAAAAAGCTAGTGTTTCTGTCCCCGTGCCTCAACCAGTTTGCGCGCCCACGTTGCATCCAAGTAATCTCCTCTTGTTCAAACAAATCTTCAAGCTTGGATAATATCTCTTGTTGTTTTCCAAGCGCCTCATCAGCCCCCTCCTTAGATCCTCTAACTCAATTTTTAACTTCTTGATCCTGTTGACAGGGCCCTTTAGAACTTTTCGGTCCCACTCATGTAGATCTGAGTGCATATCCACCAAAGTACCAATTAGTTTTTTGTTTGATTGTTTAGCTCTGTCCCAAGCCCCCTTCACAATTTCGTCCATAGACGGCTCCTTGAGCCATCGAGCTTCAAATCTCTTGCAAGAACTAACATTCCTAACTTCTACCCCTTCAAAATATCCTGTATCAACCAATACCGACCTATGATCTGATTTTGTTATTTCTGCATTGATTGATCCTACCATGGGAAAAAAGATTGTTCCACTCCTTATTGCAAATGGACCTATCCAACCTCTCTCTTATCTGCCCCCTTCTCCAAGTAAACCGATCACCAATGAAAGTCATGTCCTCCAAGCGGCAATCAAATAAAGCATCTCTGAAATTCTGCATGAACCTCTCCGGTCTAGGATTCCCCCTTCCTTCTCACTATCAAACAGAATCTCATTAAAAAATCCCAAGAAGTAACCAAGGCATAGAATTATTCCCCACAGATAGACTCCTCAGGTCAGTCCATGTTCTATCCTTGTACCTCTAATCAGGCTCGCCATAAATACCAGTAAGACACCAAACCGTCCCGGAATCCACAGTGACATCAATATGCTGATTGGTTACACTCCATTCAATTATTTTAACATCTCTTTTCCACATCATCAACAACCCCCCACTCCTACCTTCGCTCTCATCAATAAGCATATGATGAAAGCCCATTCTCCTCATCAGACTTTCCACCCTAGCTTTATCCAAATGTGTCTTGGACAGAAAGATCACGTCTGGGTTTGATTGCTTCTGGACATCCAGAAGCGCACGAACTGCCCGACGACTTTTCAGTCCCTGGCAGTTCCAACCTTCGGTTTTCATTGCTCCCAACGATCCTCCTCGAAGGAGGTCGCCGATATCTTCTGTGTTTCATTTTGATCACCATCTTATCCTTGCTTATATCTCTTCTGTTTTTGCACCTTCCGCGGGGTTGTCTCCACATTGTCCTTTAGGCCACTGTTTGAACCATCCTCTAGGAGTTGCACTTGAAGAGCCACCATCGATCTATCAAGCGGAAAGGATAACATATTCACCTCCCCATCACTTCCAACCAATCTTTTTCTAGCACCCCGCATTCCAGGTGGATCTACAACGCCAAGATCCATATCTTCCGCCTCAGATGCATCAGGCATCCCAGCAGTCCATCCTCTTCCCCTTCCACGGCCAGTAAAAACCCCTCTCCTGCCACCTCCCCGGTCTAGGGGTACCGATTGTTCAAATTTCACCATCAACCAATCTCCCCACTGGCAGTCTACCTGTTCATGCACACCATCCCCACATTCAGTAACATCATGCCCAACTATACCACAGTAGTGACAGAATTCAGGCAGTTTTTCATACTGCACTGGAAACTTCTTTCTCTCCTTCAGAGTTATTGGTACAAACCTCACCAGAGGTTTGTTCAATTCTACATGAACTCTTGCACTAAGATAGCTCGAGGGATTAATCCTTCCCTCATTGACAACTACAGTAATAGGTGGTTCACCAACTTTCCTTGCAACCTTCTCTGCTAGTTCTTTCTTCATTAATCCTTCAGGTAGGCCCTGGATCCTTGCCCATACCAAAACCTTATCAAGCTTATAATCGTGTACGTTTGAAAATCCATCATACTCCTGCATAACCACAGCAGCACCTCGAAAAAGCCATGGCCCTCCATCCATAACCCTATTCCAATCTCCCAAGCATTGGAATTGTGCCAGAAATAAATTTGCATCTTTTGTTTTAAAGATTACATCTTGCGCAGCAGACCACGCGTTCCTCATCTGTTTGAACATTGCCGCATGGCTAAACGGTTTGGGGGTGTGAACCCTAAAAATTGTCAGCCAACGAACCTCACCGATGAGCTCTTCAATCTCCTCAGAAAAATCCAGATCTGATTCCTCTTCCCCGCATAGATTCAGCCCTTCAAACCTATCCGCAATCTCTTTCTCAAGATTAGATGTACCTGAGTTTTCATCCTTTCCTCCCGATCTCAGACTATCGGTAGATTGTCCCTGGGTTTCATCCACCGTTGCCTTCGAGCCTGTATCTTTCTCCGCCATGCAACTTGAGGAGCCCTAGGGATGGGCCGCCACCGATTCCTGGAGCCAAGATCAATGCAAAACCCAGAGGAATCACGTCGATTAAAGCAATCTACGAGGGTGGTAATTGGGGACTCTCACGCCGCGCGCGAGATGAAAGTTGGGAACCCTAGAAAAACCCTAGGGGAATAGCACATGGCTATCACATCCTGATTCTTGATTTGATGTGTTTACGGATATTACTTGCTTGATTTATGTGTTATAAACACACAAGTATTTTTTTTCTCCGGGTACCCATTTATCTACTGGGTGACGGTTATAAGAAAAATTATACATATTTACATGTATGGGTATGGGTGATGGGTGAGGGGTGATGGGTGAGGTCGTAGGGGACGGGTATGGATATGGGGTGGCTTCACCCGTACACATAATTATGATAGTTTTCAATAAAATTTTATGTTCTATAAGTTGAGATTTTTGTGAGATGATGACATGACCTTCAATGAAATGTACACAAACAAATGACCTTTTTCTGCCAAAGTTATGGCTTGGTTATACTAGTACGCTTATTCAGAAACATTTGAATTTTAAATGTTCTTACTGGATCAAATTGGTTGTGTAGTATATTTAGGCATAACTAAATCTATGGCTTGGTGGTGACATGGCGCTATTCTGTAAGCATTCCGGTTTCAAACAATACCACACTAGTATTTTTTTATCTATTTTGCTGGCTATATGCGAGTGGGCCTCTCCCCACCTTAGACATGTGGGCCTCTCCACGAGTGGTACCTTCGGGCCAAGGGTTAAGTGATACCCCTCAGTATTCGCCGATTCACTTCGTAATTATACCAGCTTAATTTACTATGGCTTTTACCAATTGAATTTTAAGTTTTATAAGTTGTGAGATGGCGAGTGGAGTAAATTTTTTTTTTCACTAAACTAGCACGGCGGCCCTCGCAAATGCGAGGGCATCATTTCTGGTGTAAAACATTTATTTCCATAATATGTGGATATCTTTTCTCCTATTTAACACATTCTTCATTGCATAATACATAGTGCTTTGATGTGGACATATCCCTCAAGTTATAACTCTGACATGTATTTAGTATATGATTATATTTATTACTAAGAATGGCAATAAAATATTTTCTTGAAACACGTAATGATATTGGTACTTAGTTTGTCTATTTTTGTAGTTAGATGTGACGTTTTGACGACAGTAACATAACTATGCAACAATATGGACATAGGTTAGATCAATTCTCGTATGCTTGCTAATAGAGACCAGAAACTATATTCTCCTTGCCGTTTGGTGCATGATTATTGAGTAATCCATAGTTTTCTACAATCAGACCATCTTGTATAAATAAACATACACGTACTCTAATCGACTCACCCTACTCATTGTAATTTAGTTGCTAGAATTATCTATGATCTATTTTTTTCATTTACGAAATGTCTAGAATTCCTCATTTTTATCTCATGAAAACAAAGAGAATCGAATCCAAGTCAAAGGAGAGAAAATAAAATGATTTCTTGCTTTCCGGGGTAATTGCGAGTTTTTAATTGCCTTCTTCTTGTGTCGATTCTTCTTGTATAAAAAAATAATATTTTTCTTCTTAATTCATCAATGATTACTATTATGTTTTTTATTTATTCAGGTTTGTTTTTCTTAGATTTAGTTTTCTTTTTCTTAGGCTGAGGTGAGCTAGTGGAATTGTTTTTTGTAATTGTGTCAAATAGAATTTCTTGACTTGTTCAATTAAGTTCAACTTCAAAGTTACAGAAATTTTGAAAAAGAAAAACTCTTCCACTTAAGGGCAGTTATTTTAGGATAGTCGAGTAGTCTTGATTATGATTTTATTATCTATTACTCGAAGTAAATCAAGGATTTTCATGATACTTCCTTCGTGGAATAAAATATTGGATCAAATGTGCAATAAAGTTAATCCGACTCACATGTAGACTGAGGTTTTATTTGTTTAATCCTAGCAGAGTGAACAACATGTAGACCTTTAAGACACCGGAACTTTGTTGTTCTCTTTTTCATTGAAGTTTCCAAGAATCTTATAATTTAGTAAAACTCTGTGGATGAGAACTGTGTGTGCGTCATTATCTTAAGAAGACATATCACGCAAGGCTTCACATAGCCACCATACAACCTCAAAGATGATATATATAAGCAACCCTCGCTGCCATATCTTGCTCTCCTTCCACAGGTATATGTATCTCTTCAAATACGCCAAGCATGACATATATTCTTTGGATTGTCTCTAATGTACCAATTCCCATGTAACAAAAACACCCCATAATCAATAATAACACAAATTTTATAAACCTTGAAAATACCTGTGAGAAAATGAGGATGTGTGTTGTCTGATCAGATTCTTTTGTTGAAACTTTTCCGATTGCCTACATTCTACTTGATTTTTGTGAACAAACTGGGATGAAGATATTGGAGGACCAATAACACGTTGCATGAGTTAACACAACCGTTATGATCTGAAGAAACTAATTCTATTAATATAATAATATGACACAGTTTCATAGGATACCACATGATAATAATCTAAATAAGCTAATTCTGAGTAAATATTATACATCGTATCATTATTTTTCCCTTACAAAAATAACTGCATTACTTACCCCAATCATCAAAATTATTTCACTAAACATGGGTTTTCTATCAATGGATTTTTTACGGACATAACTACACTCACGTATTAATTTATATTTGATAGCAGTAACACACTGACTACTCCACACCTTTCTAAAAAAGGCGATGGATTATCAATGCAAGTGTGGTAATTAGGAAGACACAACCCCACTCCACACTATCTAATCATCTAATTTGTGTTGTCCCTCTTTGGCCCGATGATTGTGATAGAGGGGGTAAGATGAATCTCTCTACTTATGATCCAACAAATCAGGTCTATAGTCTTAATTATCAATTATCTTGTATTACTACCAGAGAGTAAAAATGTACGCAAACTATGCACCGTGTCAGCGCGGTCAAATATGCTAGATACAAAAAAAATTAACATGTGCTATAGACCTTGTTCATCTATGATGGATCACCTAAAGCATCTTGACTTGTGGTACTGCTAACCACGTTTATGTCCCCAGTTGGGAAATATACCAAGCAACTATATGAGTTAAATTGATCACCATCTTGGCAGTTGGCACTATAGATTGCATGTTGTATGTATCAGAAATTAAGAGACGAAACAACTCAAGATATAAATCACATGCGCTTGTACATGAGACGAATTTTGGACCAGTCCCGCATTGCTTACACGTGAGGCAAGTCTGGAACTTCACCTGTTGTTGTGCATGCACGGGAAGCATGGGAGGCAGGTCATCCAAGGGAATCCATGCTAATCGCTGCATCGGGAGGGCAGCTCAGAAGGGAGAGGGCCGGTCCGCGGAGAGCATCAAGGAAAACTGCCGTGACATGCGTCGGGAGAGGACTGCTCAGCCAAGGCCATCAAAGCTAGAAGCTGCGGCATGGCTGAGAGGAGGGCAGCGCAGAAAAGATCTGTATATTATTTCTGTGCATACATGAGAGGACCGGAACTGATTACGTATCTATGACCCCGACCTGGTAGGCACTCCGTGAATTAACCGTGTGAACTATCCTATAGACCGGGCATAGACACCGTGTCAGCTGGCACGTCCAACCAGACATGTACTTAAATTATATTATGTGTTACATAATTTTGGTTCTCCTGTTAAATCCTAGCCATAAATAATACATCCTACTGTCCTAATAATTTAGATGATGTGGATCAATGTGGTGCCTCGAAACAACCTCTTATATTGCTTATAATAGATAGATAGATAGATGGGGGAAGATCACCCCGTCCGTCCGATGTATCCAAGAGATGCACACAATCTTTTTATTAGATTTTTCTTAACACCTTACAAGAGATATTACAAGGATCAAACCGAACCTCACCAAAACAAGCGACAGTTCGTTGTTCCTATAACACTAATGAAGGGGGTGTCTATGAAAAGGGTCAATATCTCTGGCATCTCACCAACACACGACATCTACAAGGTCAATATCCCTGACAACCCCAAACATACAAAACTTGATTCAACGCGCCGCTGAACCAGCCCCTCCATGGTGCCAGGCGGCCACACACCATGTCCCAGCGTGTTGGATCTGCCCCGCATCCTCACCCAGGCACACGAGAGGACGCCGGCCAGGCTTTGCCCGGCCGCTCCCTCTGGTGATAGCAGAGGAGAGGAGGGAGGTGGAGGAAGGGCTTGTGGCGATGTGATTAGGGTTCCTTGGCCGCCGCCACGTGAAGGGACGTGAGGGAGGACTTTTCTTATCGCTGGTCCTAAATTAACGACTGGTGGTGAAGATTGGGATTCGAACCACCATCCATGTGTGAACGCCGCCGACGTGTGGTGGTGAGTGAGAACACCTATTTTTCATCTCATTTTTTACATATTCCTTTCACAGGGGAAAATGCGTCTGCTTTCGAGTTTGTAAATTCGTAACAGTGGCCAATCAATCCGTGACAATGATATCTTCCTGCTCGGTATCCAAAAAGGATCACGATTGCATCATCAACACCGTACACCATCCGCTGAGTTTGCTCCATCGATCGATCGATCGATTAATTGCTTTGTGTGGTTGGACGGCTGGTGCTATCGACGGGCGAGTCGCCCATCGAATGCACCAGCTAGCTTGGGGTTCACTGCCTCGACGTAACGCGACCAGCGAGCGTGACGGCGACCTGTAGTGTATCTACGTACACACGGCGGCGACTGACGGATCGCCCCGGCGGGCCGTCGCCGTGCGCGCCCCGCAAGCACGCGCACCCACGGGCGCGAGCGGCGCTAAGTGGCCGGGCGGACGATGGCCTAATCGATGGAATGAAATGGGCACCGTACGTACGCGTCTACCGACCGAAGCTAGCTAGTTCTAGTTCATCGGTTGATTTCTAACGATGGCTCCTGCCTGCCACTGCTAACGAAGCGAAGCTTTCCTGTCAATTTTCGCTACAATCATAGAACTGATGAGTGATGATGATGATACGTAGACATGCATCTAGCCAGCCATTTTGCGTGACAAGCAAAACAAGTGCTTCAAGGACAGCGAAAAGCACGTGCACTAATAACTAGGGATACTGTACTTTTGGTCAACCATATGTTTGGTCCATATGTAAACTCTAAAACCAAACAATGTTAATCCGCAACCTGGAAACAAAAATAACTTGGTCCCCCGCTTGAAAAGAATAGGAAGAACATTTCTATAAACTTATCGCCGCCGGAGTTTATCACCACCGGAATCGATAAGCTGGCTTCTCCACAAGTTTAAGCTAAAAATAAGTAACCCTTGAAGCAATTTGCCAACATGCGAGCGATTTCATACCAGGCAGCTCATTCAACAAAAATAAACTAGGAAACGAATAGTAAATCATGGAAGATGACAAACAATGCCATGAAATTCCACTTAAGAGATAATGAGAATTCATAAAAAAATGATAATGATTATAGTCATTCAAAATATTAAAAATAATATTAATGAAAAAATAAAAAATTATATAATATAGATATCATGTCCTTTCTGCATCCCTATTTTATCTAAAAGTTTTCACATTCTGCACTATTTTCTATAAACGGAAATAAAAACAACAATGCCTCGAATCAGATAATATCAAGCTCTTTTATGGGCCAATGATGAGTTAAAACGACATCACAAATTAATACTAATCATTTTTACTTTGTCATATATTTTTCTAAATTATGTTATTCTTATTGGTCAAAATTAAATAGGTAACTCTAGAATGTATGAAGTGTCAACTATTACTTATTTCTCATATCATATCTTATGCTTTCACTTGGTTTGAGTCAAATGGTAAGCTAGTGGCACACGTGTGATTTGTGATACATTTTAAACACATGTATTCATGTTCAAGTTTAATTATATATTTTATGTAAGGTGTCTGTTATATATACAAAAATTCAAAACATAAAAATCGAATGAAATCATACTGAAATGTTTGGAAGATCCATAACACACTCAAAAAAGTTCGTTTGAGGATGGTATTGATGGCGTTTAAATCTTATCTTAAGTCAAGAAATTGAACAAATATCTTGCTAGCCTTGCTACTAATGACTAATTACTGCAAAGAAGTGTAAATCCTTCTATTCATTTGTGATGTGTAGAAAATCATACTTTTAGGGAGAAATCAGTAGCAATCAGGAGTAAACGTGTTTGTCAGTAACAAGAGTGAACTAGGTATGATGATATCGGAGATCAAGTTTTGGACAAACCAGGTATCGTAGTGCAAATGAAATGAGACTTAACGGTAAAAGGTTCAAACGATTGGTCAATTCATGGAATGTGAAGGGGTCATCATGAATTTTCAGACACCGCTGTTGTCATTGATCTGAGAGATGTCTCGATCATGTCTGAGAATTTCCGAACCATAGGGGTGTCACGCTTAAGGGTAGAGATGTTGTAGGTTGATCCGTGATCGTAAGAGAAAAAGGAAGAAGAGAGAACCAAAAATGTTCCAGAGAGATGCCAAGTGTTCGGAACTTATTCAAAAAGAGTTTTCAATAGAGAGAATTAAATAATAGGTATTTAATATTTAATTAATAAAATTAATTATTAAATATATTTATTTAATAAATAAAAATTAGGCAAAGCCACCTACATGGGCCTTCTCCGGAGGGGAGAGGGTCCAAGAGGGGCAGTCGGATCTAGAGGGCGAAGGGCGTGCATGGTGGGGAGGCTCCCATCGCCGCCGGCCGGCCCTAGTGGGCTAGGCGCGCAGGTGGGGGCCCACCCCCACCGCCGGATGCCACCACTCCTACCTCCTTCCAATGTCTAGTCTCATCCTGGGACTTGGAGGGTGGGATGTCCCCACTTCCTCTATATAATGGGGAGGAGACCTCCTCCATTCCCCATCCCATCAATTGGCTCTCTCTCCCTCTCGTGTGTGTTCGCTTGTTTGGAGCGTACGCTACGAGGTAGAGTCTTCTCCACCATACGCACGCTGTCGTATAATTGAAATCAGTTCGGATCTTCTTCTTTCGCTGCCTTGCTGGATCGATCCTGAGAGACGTCTTTTACACCGAACGTGTGTAAAACTTCATACGCACCACCATTTGTAGTGCTGGACGATTGAAACCTTCTAGACCCTGAGGTATGCTACGCTTCGGCTTCATCAGCAATGTTTGTGCGGGAACGTAATCCCGCTACAGGTATTTAAAGGTATAAATATTGTATCCCTTTCATTAATATACTTCTGCATAGATAGATCTTGGCTGGTGCATTCTCGTAGTAAGAAATTTTTTGTTTTCTGCCACAAAACCCCTTCATTGCGCACCCTATACAAGCATACCACCGGAGTGTTGCCTTCCATAGACCTTAGACCAATTTAAGTACACTATGGCTATGTATGGCCAAGCATGTTTTTTTGGCAAACTTAAGTACCCTATTCACTAAGGATAAATGGGTGCAAGCATGTCCCTAAGCATAAAGAAAACTATAAGACAAAACAAAGTCTATCCTCAATTCTCAATACCAGATAAAGCTGGTCTTTGGCCAGTTTGTACAAATGACAAGAAATTATACATGTGGAAACACATTCAGAAAAGAAAAGAAAAGAAAAGAAAAGAAAAGTAGCAAAATGAAAATACTATATTTTTGGTTTTGTTAAAATATTTTTTTAATACGCTGGTATTAATTTCATTTGTAGACGTCTTTCAATTTATTAAAGTCAAATTTGAATATTTCTCTTGTCTTGATATTGTCTATAAAGAATGCTCCTTTTTTTAGATGACCCATTGTGCCCATGCCAGTAGCCTAGAAAGTATCCCTCATACCGAGCCTAAACCGTGCTAGATTCTGCTTTGTTACTGCCCTCAGCATCAACTATCGTGCTAGAGCCTTGAGCATTATACAAGGAAGTGCGGTAGGAGTAACCCATTACCTTCTAGATGCAATTATCACAACATGAGCATTCTTATTAGCGAGAATTATTGTAGTAGGATAGTGGCTAGGAGGATTCAAAAGACATTATGGAATTTAGATTTCCCAGGTTTAGCCAAGGCTTAGTTCAGCACCCCACTTGTAACATCCCACCATTAGAGCTTAGAAATAAGCTGAACAGAGATGTGTGCATTGCATTCATGCATAGAAAATCTGAATGATTTTCGCGCTTTTAAATAAAAACTTGTCAAAGTGATTGAAGCTTCTCTTAACTTGATGGAATTGATGTAGATCATCAAGTTGACTGCGATAAGTTTCAATATGACCTTTGCTAAAACCTTCTTTTGGGTAAACATAATTTGATCTAAGGGTAGATCAAATGTAATAAAATTAAACCCTAATATATTACTTAATGATTTATATTTGGTCCTTAGGTGATCATATCATAGTATTCATTATAATCACTCATGAGTACCAAGTTAAGGATATAACACAAATAATAAGAATGTAGCAACTATATCTAATCTCATCTACTTATACCATGTGTATCATGGAAATACCTAACTTTTACTCTATAGTGAGATTGAGTAGGAAAGAAACCAAGTCAAGATCATTCACCATAAATCTTTATTTCCTTATCAATCCTTATGGAATCCTATCTCAATATCTATTGTTCAACAATATTGAGTAATCAACTATTGATTCACCAATTCTTAATCTATCAATTCTTGACCTATCAACTCTTGTCCTTATTATAGAATTCACTTAAGGCTCATAAAGAGAGAAGTAAGAAGATATAAATAGAGTTGCTAGTTTTAGATTTCATCTATAGGATGGGAGTGATTGGAGGAAATCAAATCAATATGGTAACAAAGAAGATTACAAGGATGAAGTCTGAAGATAGTTACCAGGAGTAGTCCTATTGGATCAAGTAGGTATAGTCAATGAATTATATCTCTTAATCCAATAGAGCTAAACAGAAGATAATTAGAATACAACTGTAGTGTTGTATTGAAGAAGCCTTGTTTAGTCAACTGGAACCCTGAATCATAAATGATCAAAGGATTATAATGACCATGCCTTATTCACCAATATTGAATGCTTATACCTTGTATAAGTGACATTGGTGGATAAAACATGATTGAACCATAGTCTAGATATATTATCCTAGATTAGTCATTACAAGTCACATTAATATAATGTGAGGTTGGAATGTTAGACATTGGAGTCAAGTAGAGACAAGATAGTATGAATAAGGTGATGCTGGAGCAACATTGGATTAAACAAGTAGTATTTTCCTCTTTGGAAATACTAAGCACTTGAGGTGAAGTAGGATTTGATGTATACATCTATTGAAGTGATACTAGTGAAGGATGGTTAAGGAAGAATATAAGAAGATTATGAAAGCTTTATTGTCAAGCTCATTGGATTTACAAATGGATTTAGAAGGATAAAAGGTGGATAAGAATATTCTTGTGAAGCAAAGCTCATCATGTTAGCACATGATGATGGATATGAAGGAGTAGTATATCTAGGAAATGAATTCCTTAATTAGAAGTCCAGAATTGTGAATTATGGAAGATAGGAAATTCTTGGTAAGCACTAACACCTAATTCTATAACCAAACCTATTATCCATTTCATCTAATTGATCTATCATCTTGTTTCCACAATGCTTCATAGGAATATTTTCCTATCACAAATCAACTAGGCCCATCTTTATCATTTCTAATTATCATAGCCAAATGTGCTTAGGAATTATCTTTATCAAATCCTTTTCATGAAACATTGCAGATAAATCATTCTGATCTTAAAACATAAAGACAATGTGCTTAACCCTTAACCTTTATTCACTTCAACAAAAGATTATAAATAAATCTAGAACCCTAAACTTATTAATGAGTTTTCTTATCAACATCTCATAAATATTCTATCAATATCCATTGAACAAAGTCTTTGAACCAGCTCTCTAACCATTTATTCCATATGAGTATGAAATAAGAAGGAATACCATAATTATAAACCATTCTATATTTTACTATGAGATTAAATTCATATAAATAAACACTATGAATATTATTAAATATTTTAAAAAAACTTCATTACTCCAAATCAAAGTGAAAACAATGTTACAGAAAAGTATATACATAAGAAAATAATGAAATCATTTTTATAGGATTATAAACAAATCCTAAAACCCAAAATCCTAGATTCCATTTATTCCATTTAATATAATAACTCCTTATATGTTAATAATTAAGGGAATGTAGAAGAGTAAACAAATAAAGTATATAATAATAATAATTCAAACCAGAATATTAGGTAAAAATTTCTAAAGAAAAATTTCTAGAACAACTTAAAACAAAAGTGTGAATAATTCAAATCTGAAAAGAAAATAAAATACAAAGCAGAAAACAGAAAAAAAAATAAAGGAACAAGCTCAGTCCAGAAAGTGGCCCATGGCCCAGTACCTCACCTTCTAACTGCCGCTCACATGCAGCAGCAGAAAGATTTTGCTTGGTTTGCTGTAGCCCAGCAACAGCCCAATACCAGCCCAACTTACCTTTCTCTCTGGTTGACAAGTGGGACCGAGGAAGGACCGCGGAGCAAATCAGAAAAATTGCTAGGGAGTTTTCCGCGAAAGGTACATCGTCGTCTTCCTCCCCGACGTCACAAGCAGCTGTGTGGCGCCGCCGGAGCCGTCCGCCGTCGCCGTGATGACCGCCGTGCCCTAAGATGCGAACCACCGCTCTTTGAGCCTATAAGGATCCCGTAACCGTAGAGAACAAACCCTAATCCCTTTCTCCTTCGTTTCCCCTTCTCCAGTATAAAACCTAGCTCGCCGGAGATCATCCACCTCGTCGTTCCCGACCACCCTAGGACCAACGGAGGACACCAACATGCTCGCCGTGCTCTGCTTGTTCATCTTCGACAAATCACGCAAGCCAGCGCAACCCCAATCGACAGGATCGAAGCGTCTACCGCCGCCAGACGTCGTCGTTCATCATCGATTGCCACCGTCTCAAGCCTCCTTCGTCCTCTTCAACACGCTCTTCTGAATCCTGGTGAGCTACCGGTACTCGCGAACCTCTCCGATTCGTCTCTAATCCTCTTTGTGGACTTAGCCACTAGGGCATCCAAATCAACTACCCACAGCATCGCCCGATCACCAAATCGCCAAAATCAAAATCGATCTGAGAGGATCTGTTCGTGTGACGTCATGATGATGTTCTGCTGGCGTCATCCTTGACCAAGTCCACCCTGTTGACTGGTCCTTGCCCAGGTGGCAGGTGACGTGGTCCCTGTCCCACCTGTCATTGGCTGTAGGTAGAAGTTGGGCCAGTAACAAATGAATCCACCAATCTGAGGGATGATGTGGCCGATGGCCCACTAGTCAGTGACTTAGTCTAGGTTAGCCTTAGTATAAAAAGTATTTCTGTTTAGAAAATAATTAAAACAATATGAATTCAAATTTCAAATATTCCAGAAATGAAATAAAATGATTAAATCTTGTAAAATTAATAACTTTTGTTTTATAAATCAGAAAAATACATATAATATATGAAAATGTTTAGAAAAATAAAATCTACAACTTAAAACTATTATTAAATATTATTATGATAATTATTTAAATAAATATTATTTAATAAATACTTTATAAAGTTTTAATACTTTGATAATTAATATTTTAATAATGGTAAAGATTAAAAATCTAAATAAAATACCAAAAATCTTAGAAAAATAAGAATTATACTTTAAAACGATAATCATGCATTATTATTCCTCTTAATTAAGTATTTATTATTTATTAAGTATTTATATAGTGATAAACTTTATTAAAATCATATCTTATTATTTATAAATCATAAAAATAAATGTAATATACCAAAATGATCACAAAAATAATACCTACCTGTTAAAAAATGTGATATTCCTCTTTTGAGTTAAATAAAAAGTTAAACACCTTAATAACTTGAATTTAAACCTATTTCTTTAGTTAATAATTCATAAAATAACAAATAAAATTTGTTATTATTTCTTAAATTAACCAATCAAATGTAATAAATAGTATTAATCTTAAATACTAACATTATGAGGTCAATATGATTTAACACCATTTTAAATACAATTTTATTAAATTATCTCTCAACCATTAATATAGATTATTTTACAAAAGAACCCTTATTTAATCTAAAACCTCTAAGAATAATTATAATAAAATAAAAAACATTTATTTACTTTAACCACAAGTTAATAAACAAATCAAAACACTATAAATGAGTTCATATGTAGTAAATAATATTGTTTACTCACAAACCTTAACCACACCCTTCTAGTAAGGTAAATCCCTTTATACCATTATAATGTAAAGAAATCATTACCAACTAACAATAATGCCATTGTTAAGTAACTTTAAAGAAACATTATAAGGTGAACAAGACATAAGTATAACAAGCCGTACACCTAAATTCTATCTATGTTTTAAAGTTAACTTTAGTCTACCAAAATCTAAATATAATACTAAATACTTTATTATATGTTTTATAGTTAACTTTGGTCTGTTATAATTAACTTATAAAGTATCTTAATACCAAACCAACCAAGTTAAAAACCAAGATAGATAAGTCTCAAATACAAATGTTGCCATTATTCAAATAAAGCAATTCTTTCTGACTTAAAGACTATAACTTGAAAGAACACTTAATAAGGTTAACTTAAAATTTAAATACTTCTCCTTAGCTGAGTGAGATTTTCTTCAAAAGTTATTCATTTTGCCATTTCAATCAACATATGACAATTAATAGTAAACACCTTACTTTATACTATACTTGTATAATAAGATTGTTAATACTTAAATTCTTTATAAGTGACATTACTTGTAAAGTAAAACTGGAAGACAAACAATTAAGATGTATGCAACCTTGAGTAGCATTCCATACTGTGTATCTTGTTGCTGTATAAATACATGTTGTTTTCCACACACTCACAAGCCTTAATAAGAAGCACCTGTGTGAAACTTAATCTAAAAGGGCAACACATTCCAAGGAAACCCTCCCTTTGCTCGTATATAGAACTTAGAAGAGTGACTTTTCTATTCGTCCCGAATTAAATTTACCTTGGGTTCTTTGTCTTAAGTCGATAGAACAAAATGAAGTTCAAGAGGATAAACTTGATTTTTCATCAAGGGAAAAGATTTAGGTGAGTGAAAACTAATAAATTAGGCCAACTTTTGCGGCCTATCCTTAATGTAAAAATAGAAAGATGGAAATATATAAGAAGAAATCCCATTTTGGAAGATAAGACAAACTCTTCGGTTAAAAATATATAGCATAATGAATCCTCCTTATTTTGTATAGAATATAGAGGACAAATTAAATGTATGCATTTTGAATGTCTTCATGGTCTATGGTTACGATTCTACCAGATATGATTTTCTGATTATGTGTGAAATCAATTTTACGATATAGGCATTTGTGATCTCCACCTCTATGCCTTGCGTTAACGATTCTTCTAAAATGACAACCTTTACCACAACAGTGCAGTACATGGATCAAGTTATTTCATCGATTTTATTGGTAAACAACTACACGCGGCCGACGACTACACCGATTAGTCGATCACCGGATTTCTATTGGTCAATCGGTGTAGTCGTTGGCCGCGTCAACATGATGTCAGGTATCGATTCAACGTAAGCTAGCCCACACGGAACAGGTCCAAAAGGAAAACAATTAGCTGGCACATATAAACAAAAGTTAGACGGCATATGCAAGTTCAAACTGAAAGTGTGAGAGATTACTAGTAGAATCTAGATATGTAGATATGGTTTGGTGCCGTTGACATGATAATCATACACGGGTTGAAGCTGTCGTTGTATCTTCAGTTGCACCGGGAGGGTGCCGTGTTGGTTCTGTACCGCTTTCCTTCTTGTTAGGGTGCTATATATTCCTGTATTCTGTTTGTGTTTGTATTTGTACCTGTTCGTGATGATGTTTTGGCCATCCCATAGCTAGCTAGGAGTTACCTAATTAGTTGGCCCTATGGTCATGATTGACCAATGGGCCGCAACCCATAATACATGGACGTTTCAATTCAAGGACTATACTATGGACTAACAGTCTAACAACGTACGTGCCAATAGACCAGCTAGTGCCCTCAATGTTTCGAGGTCTGAGCCACTAGATATATACGAATCTAAATAAATTTAAGATCATTAATATTGACTGGAGAGAGAGTAGTAGAATCGGTTTGGTGCCGTTGACATGATAATCAGACCACAGGGCAAAAGTAAGCTGGCTGTTTTTTTTACAATCAATACCACATTATATTCATAGTAACAAATAGTACATGATACATTGGCAAAAAAAATAGTACATGATAGAGAACTAGAGATACATAAACTGACTCTATCAATTAGAAAATAAAGTCTAAACAAAACTAGCAAATCTTTGAGATCTTCAATCTCTTTTTTCTTTAAAGACGTAATCTTATACTTTTCTGAAAGCAACCGAACACTGATAGACATCAAACCATAACTAGTTGTTCGTGATGAAGCTTTGGCTGTCCTAGCTAATTACTTAACTAGATTATACCCCGCGCGTTGCTGCGGGAGTTTGTTATGATTTTCTTAGTAGCACAATTTATCAAATTATTAATATTTTGAATCAATTATCTGACAAATTACATACATACACATGTATTGCAAGTAAATTTGTTTGTGGTATAAATACACATGATATGTATATATACTACAATAGTTTTAGCCTGAACAATCCTTTTAGTAGGATCTGTTTGACCTTGTTGGTAGTGCTGCCTTCAGCGGTTAGTACCATCTGGATATCTGGTGTCACATTTTTCATACTGCAATGAATCCGCTGAATGAGAATTGATGACCACATATTGGTTTAACGTTGTCTTAAAGCAAGGGCTCACGTACTCCCTCCGTTAGGGATTATAAGGCCTATGGACCATTTTGATAGGATTAAGAAAATCAATAACTCACCCTCTTGATTACTACATACACCAATAGTTACACATGCATCAGAGAAGATAAAGAAAAAGAAGAGCATGCATTGGAGGAGAGAGACTAATAAATGGGAGGGGACTTGTAATATCTACTCCCTCCATCCCGGTTTAAAGGACACAATTTGCAATTCTCTGGGCCTAGGTGTTCTCTAATTGGTCCATTTAATAGTGTGAAAAACAACCTGCATGAGGAGAAGAAGAATTAGCAAAGCGTTCACATTTGTTCACACATGTGCATACAAGCATTTTATTGTTTTCACGCGGGAGTAATTATAGAGATTAAATGCTTTTGTGTCTAAGTATTTTGGGATTGCATGGTTTGCAAATTGTGTTCTTTAAACCGGGATAGAGGAAGTAACATTTTTAAAAAGCTTTCGGGCCTTATAATCCCTAACGGACGGAGTATCAGGAATAGACTCAATTAAATATCTGCTCCATTCATGTACGGAGTAATCCAGATTTCCACCATACAGTAGCATCCTCCTTGACCGAAAAGTAGATTAATATTAAATGAAAAAAACATGAGAATGTATTGGACAGCGGTTCTAAGATGGCCGATAGGAAATACATAGATAGATCAGAATCTTCACAAATTTATGTAGGAACTCTGGTACATCGTGCTTATAGGAAATAAAGCTCATGGACGGCCTGGGATGCACAAAATCCTGAAAATATGAGTAGTTTCATACCCATTAAATCAAATTACAATGACCAGCAGGTGCACTTCCTGCAATATTACAAAATTGAACCATCCAATGATATGAAGCCAATCAAAGAAAACAAAATCCATGGACTTATTTGATTCGAAGAAAAATAGGCAGGGGAGAGCTTTCCTTCTAGTGGGCGGTAGAAGTGCTCCTCCCATGCATCTGCCATTCATGAAGCCTAGGCGGCCACACGAAGCAACCAATTGAGGAACACAAATCTGCAGCACGTACAACTCGATTGAGGAAGCAATTTCAGCAGGGATGAGCCGACGAGGAGTATGGCTGCATTGTCCTTCTGATGATGTTGGGACTTGGGAGTAGAGGGAAGGGAGAGCGCGGCGGAACCATGAGATAGTGTAGCTGCTTTGAACGACAGATGGAAATAATTTAAAGGGGAAATATCTGCGTGAAATACTCGTATTCCATCGGTTTCCTCTGTGGTTAATTTATCGCCAAGATCGTGGGGTAGAGGAAGAGACTGTCGTCGAGGAATTGATGGTGAAGAGGAAACCTGAAGCGTCGATGTGAGATTTATTTATCCGCTGGAGGAATTGCTCCAGAAAAAAAACAGCGTGACCTCTTCAGAATAAGGAAGATGAAGGGGTGGGCTCCTGGGCTACACGCTATGAAGAAGCTTTTCTTTCAACGACCCAAAAACTAAATTGAAGCAGGAAGGTGGCGTGGGCAGACAACTAATCTGAAACTGATGAAGTGATGTGACATGCTTGCATGTGGAGAGAAATCATGTAGTGGAGAGTTTCTATTTAGATATAGAAGATTAGTCGGCCGTATGGTCATGATTGACCGATGGGCCGTGACCCATATAAGACATTGACGTTTCAAGGACTATACTATGGACTAACAGTATGTCTAACAACGTATTTCCTCCGTTTAGAAATATAAAATGTTTTAGGTTTATAAATGAAATATATCTAGACATCTTTTAGTGTCTAGATTCATTTAAACATATACACTAAAAGGTGTCTAGATACATCTCTTTCATAAACCTAAAACATCTATATTTCTATTTCTAAACGGAGGGAGTACGTGTCACTAGACTAGCTAGTACCGTCTCTTCCTGTTGATGGCGAGTCAAACGCAGCTTCTACGATGTGCAGGACGACTCACATCTTCCGCTCTGAATGATCAAATCCTGTCCGCCCAGATACACAGCTAGCTCGACCTGATATTCGTCAGAGTCAAAGTGCCTAACCAAAAAAGTGGCTGTCAATCCATCCAATATGTCGGGTGAGATTGATGAAATTTCGGCTTGTTGTTAGGCGTTGCAGCGTGCAGATTTCTATCAGTATATCTGTATCTGAATCATATAGCTAGATTAGCTAGGTTGGGTGACTCGTCGATTAGCTAGGTTGGGTGACTCGTCGTGGCCTATTTTCAGTATATCTGTATCTGAATCATATCGATCAGGGCCTCTGAAAACTCAGGGTTATATACCGTTTTTCTTCTTCTTTTGGGGCAAAGCATGTCACCGGTGGAGACAGGTGACTCACATTGTGCGTCCGTGCACACACGAAACTTTTGACCAGGATGCTATGTAAACTGAAAATGGAAGAAAACGTTCCCTCGTAACGGGTAATGAATTCAGCAACATGTCCGTAAAAATATAAAAGCGCCCAGTATAGATTGCCTTTCCCTTTCCCACGGATTTTCAGAGGTGTGAACGCCACATGAGGTGGCTACGGAGACACATCTTCTTCATCACTATCTTATTTTTGTACAGGGGAAGAAATTGTTAGAAGAAATCGAGAGAGAAGCTGAGACAGATAGCAAAATGATTCAACCGTCTGTATTCTATTGATGATCAGCATATTTATACTAAAGGGAACCGACATGAATATGGGTCACGTCCGCTCGAAGGGGTGTGAGGAAAGTCGGTTGGACAAACAACCGACATAAAGATTACACGGGAGGATTGTCCATCTAATTAACCTATTAATTAAATCCTAACACTCCCCCTAATCCTTCCTTGTATTTGTGATCGATCATCTTTAGAATTATCTCCTCCAAAAACCCTGTGGGAAAAATATGAGGAGAGTAGTGTATGATATGTTGCTAAAACTCCTTTAAACCCAGTGGGAAAATAAGGAGAAAATGGTGCAACATATAATGGTTAGATATGCTGTTAAAACTCCTTCAAACCCTGTGGGAAAATAAGGAGAAAACGATACAGCATATAATGATTATTACCTCCATGTTAACTCCATATGAGAAAAACCTTGTAAAAGGGAAAAACCCATAGAGTTTAGAGGATAATATATATGTCGCGTATACTTTCCTAAAAACCCGACTGGGGAAAAAAGAAAGTATGACATATGATCTTGTGTTGATATTACCTCATTAAAAACCTTGATGAGAACCTGGATAGTAAACTCATAAAGGGAAAAAGAGTGTAATATGATACTTTGAATAGGAGTAGTCTAGGATGATACTCCCCCTGATTCTTGCAAATCCTGAAGCCGTCAAATACCAATTTCATAAAAATATTTATGGAATATGAAAGTTGGTAGAGACTTCATGAATAGATCAGCGAGGTTATCACATGATTTGACTCGTAAGACGTTTATTTCCTGACTCTTCTGGAGTTCATGAAGATAAACCAATTTAGAGGCAATATGTTTAGTGATATTGCTCTCGATGTATCCTATTTGCATCTATGCAACACAAGCAACATTATTTGTATAGATAATGGTCGATGATTCAAGAGAACCAATACCACATGACGCATGTATGTGGTTTATCATTCTGTAAAGCTACACATGGCAATGTGGCTTTGTATTTCAGAATGATTGGTAGGTGTAGTCACCGAAGTATATTTCGAAGACATCAATGGAGTGACACTTCTACCATGTAGGTACACAATATGGGGATCATTCAAGTAGCCAACATCAGTGTATTCTGATGATATTGGAGTTTAGATTTCTCTGAAATTACATGAACATATCAAATAATGTGTGGTGCCTTGGAGATATCGAAAGATATTCTTGATTCCCAACCAATTGTCTTGGTGGGTCCAATGGCACTCGGATATGGAACTTCAAGTCCCAACATCCCTTCTACATCATCCCTTGGTTTGAGTGAATCTTTCTCTACGTCTAGAGATCGAACAACCGGTCATGGGAGATGGATATGACATGTCTATTTTAGGTTTCTCCAATATTTATAATATAGGCAACTTGGTGTACCATAATACTTGAGTGAAGCAGTTCGAGTTGTGGTCTCTAGAACTATTTGGTTTTATCCAAATTCTTCATCTCAAATTCCGTCTTTTAGATGATCACGTGCTTCGTCATTGTAGGAGTAATCCTTGAGCATGATAAACACGCATGGGTAATCATCATTGTAGGAGTAATCCTTGTGTATAAGGAACTCACTATGTCGGTTGTACCAGAATATACCGACAACAATAAGCCATGTAATGACTTATTGATTTTACACAATGCATGTTGCATTTACATTTCGATTCGGATAGAGATTCCATCGGGAACCATACATGTCCAAATCTAGTGATCCACATGAAATATCGTCACTACATCTATCAACTGCATAGATAGATGATTTTGCACTGCCAATGATATAGGTAATGGAAAATGAGGATTCCACTCATGTCTGGAGAGTAGGTCTCGGATCTTTGCGAAAACCTGACCTTGTGCTACAAGCCTTGCTTTCTCACAACCTTGTTCTCATTCTATTTCTAGAAGGAAACATATTGAATCCCATGTAGGGAATTTAGTTGGAAGAGCGAGGCTATTTTCTGCTTGGATTGCACCCTTTGATTGTTTCAGTCCGAGTGAGTGGTTTACACTCTGCCATGGCCATGGTCTATGGATCTAAATCATTGTGAAGGTTTTGGCAATCATACAAGAGAAATGTTTGTCGACAGTTGTAGGCTTTTGTTGTATGATTCTCCAGAATCAATATAGTTAGAGGAAATCGCATCCACCTATAATGACTCTTCGTGATTTCCCAATACGCGTGAGTCCAGGTGTTCCGATGTCCCAGCCAGTGTGTGCAAGCTAAAGCTGGGTTGTGGAGGTTTCCCTTCCACTAGGTGTATACTACCCATAAGGTGTTTGTCAACGCTAGGTTGACTTGCATTTACTGATTTAGAGGATATCTCCTCGATTTCCTTTGTTGCTTTGCAGGAAGCTAGATCCTGGTTAGAGGCCGTACTACTCCCCCTCTTCTGCAGTGCGAGAGTTGAGTGGTTTTTATTGGTACCTCCACTCTTTCGGGCGCATTTCTAGCCGGACTAAAGGACTTTGTAACACCTTTGAGATCAGTAAATGAATCTGGCAGGTTATTTGCAATATGTTGCAAATATGTGAATTTCGGACGTAGTCCAAATTCTTGAATACGTTGATATAAGGTGGAACGTGGAGTCCTAATTGATTTCCTGGCATTCTTTGTGGTACATAAAGTCTCCCCCTAATGCCTGGAAATAATCCATCATTTAATATAAGCAATCAACATACTAGGCTATGAATGTATCCCTAATGAGGGGTTCAAGGTACATGTTGCTCAACGGAGATCTGTACCCCACATAGATCCCAAGTATGTGGGCCCAATGATGTATGTTGTGGTGGTGAGATCGGTACGCGTGAAACGCTTCCAAACTTACGCAGATGGGAAATACTCGAAATATTTTCACGTATCAATTACAGAGAGGAGTACTGCGATATGCAGTTAGTCATTGAGCAGTGTGTAAATCTGCATGACTCCAACGTCAAGTTGGTAGTGCATTTCTTCGACAAAAGTCATGCAATGAGTTTGATCCTCTTATTCAGGGATTCAACCAAACCATTATGAGTGTGGATGTATGGGATAGAGTGATGAACTTCAATCCGCATGGCCATACAATATTCATTGAAGGCACATGAGAAGAATTCTACAGCATTTTCTTTGCGAATTTGTCAAATTCGAATTTCTCGATAATGGGAATGTAACTTGATTACTTCCATCATTATCATGGTAAATGCATGGTTTCATGTGGACATAAAACACATGTATGAGCATCGTATCGATGCATAATTGAGAACCATGCAGAATACCTTAAAAGATCCACACAATGGTTAGGGAATAACAAATGCCTCCCTGGATGTGTTCAAGGGATTGAAGTGGTCCAACTTATATTTTGAAGTGTGAATGCCTCAAAATTTTCTTCCCTATGTTGCACAATGTGCACACAAAGTCTAATGACCGAGGAAATTTTGGACTCAAGCAAACTGTGACCAATGGAATTGCATTATGCAACATGTGCTACGGTTGGATGTACTAGTAGTGCAATCCAAACAATAGAGAGGGTACTTTCTCAA
The DNA here is from genome assembly GCA_023614405.1 of Avena insularis. Lineage (NCBI taxonomy): Eukaryota > Viridiplantae > Streptophyta > Magnoliopsida > Poales > Poaceae > Avena > Avena insularis. The sequence continues at coordinate 345,007,287 of CM042685.1, read as the reverse complement.
ATACTTGTTCCTCATCCATCGGATTGAGTCCCGTAGAAATCTATATATCGAGCTAGAGTTCGCTATGGAAATCTTCTCTCAAATATATAGAATACATACAATTCTTTTTTTATGTCAAAGTGCTGATACAATGTATTGTGATATACAATACTTATGTTATGTTACAACATCACAAAAGGACATGATTAAATTGATCACAAAGGAGATAATGGGACTAGTCAAAGTCTCCAAACATGTCATTTGAGGCATACTCAACAATCATGTTCTCCGTGCTCATAGGATCCTCTGACAGCTGGAGAGTAATGGTGTTGCTAGGTACAAGAGGAACATCTTGCGAACAACCATCTCCATTGGTGCCATCTGAATGAAGGTTGAAATTGGCTTCAAACCTTTTCCCTTGAGGTGCTTTGTGTCCTTGGGATTGTTGGTAGAGAATTTCCAGATGCTTTGGGGTCTTGCACTTGTTAGTAGGATGCGTGTAGCATCCACACTTGTCACAAAGCCTAGTTTTGTCATACTTAGGCTTTGTGGTGCCTTACCCACGGTCCGAGTTTCGAGGCTTTTTGTTCTGGTTGCGCTTACGCTTACCCTTAAAGTTTGATTGGTTGCCGTTGAAGGCACCACCAAACTTTCTTTCGTTCGTGACATTCATATGAACTTCCGGCAAAGGTTGGGAACCAACCGGGCGCTGAGAGTCATTCTTAGCAAGAAGCTCATCATGCTTTTCAGCCTGAAGTAGAATATGAATAAGGCCTGAATAGATCTGGTAGTCACTAGCATGGTATTGCTGCTAGAGGAGCCTTTCAGATGGAATCATAGTGGATAGAGTTTTTTCTATCTTTTCCGCATCTGTAGGTTCCTTCTCGCAAAAGCGCAACTTAGAACTTATCTTATGAACCTCGTGATTGTAATCCCCGACGGACTTGAAGTCCTGGAATCGAAGATGAGTCCAATCATGAAGTGCTTCAGGCAGGACAACTGCCTTCTGCTTTTCATACCTCGTCTTGAGGGTCTGAAACAATATTGGGGATTCCTCCTCCAATACTCAAACTTAAGATCCGGATGGATATGGTGCCTTATAATGTACAAGGCAGCATATTTCTGCTCTTCTCTCAGCGGTGCGACTCTAGACGGAAGGGGGTCCTCCGGGTTCTAGATGGCACGCGCTATCCCACGGGACGCAAGTGCGATCTTGATGTCCATGGCCCAGGTAGGGTAGTTGTGGCCATCGAGAGCAAGTGCATCGAACTCTCTTCCAGTCATCGGTTACCTACATGGGTAAACCAGAGGTTATTGAATTTACGCTTTGGTAAACCATAAACCATCATGGTTATGTTGTAATGAATTATGCAAAAATTAATGATAAGTTCAAGAAGTGGGCTTGAAAATCATTAGTGTGAACTTCAAATTGTTAAGTATGACACATTGTAGATAATCTCCAAAAGAATATTTGGAGTCCGTCTCACAGCACTAGAGAGTATAATCTGATAAAATCAGTAGATACTCATACTTTTAATGCCTTATGTCATGACTTAATAAAATGTTTGGGAGAGCACATTGTTAAGCAATCATAGTGTCAAATATGACAAAATGTAGGCTTTAAACAGTAGTGGTGATAATCTGCAGTGCAGTAGATCTAGCCACTACCTTGTGTTTCCGAAACATCAATTTGAAGAAATCACTTTGAATTTTGCATACCAATTCATGCTCGTATCGAGTCAAAATGACTCAATTAAAACGATGAATTGATCTATTTGCAAGAAATTGAAAATCTCAATCGCAAACGGTGAATGTAATAAATCTCAACATGTACACACACGGAAATATATTACATCACATATTTTCTGAAATACATATAGTACTCAACAGATAAACAGTACTATTTTAGACGTACTGAGTTTAACAGAATCTACAACAGAGATAAAATTACTGCTAGATTCATGTTAATCTAAAAACTAAAATCCTTAAACGTATCCTAGTCAGGAGGACCGGTGGCCCATCACGTGCACATGGGGCTCGATGTAGTTAAGCCCATTTGGACCAGTCCATCAAGTACGAGGGGATAAGGTAACCGCCCTCAGCAACCAAATCCCCAAATCGTACCCGTGCAATCAACTCCATAGTTCTCCACCGCACGAGCTCCTGCTACGACGGAGTTCACCAACGGCGAGCGGTACTCCCGCGGCCCTCTTCCTCGTCGGAGAGGATCCTCCAAGGAGCCGGGTCCTGGGCTGACGCCGTTGGCGGTCGCGAACCCGAGCGCAACCGGGCTCCAAGTACCGGGCAGGCCGGCACGGCGACTCGACGGCGGGCTCAGCGGAAGTCCAAGGGCTGTGAGGCGGCGGCGGGTGCAAGAACGCGGTGAGGGAGGTGTGGCGCTGTCCGCGAGCCCCAGCGCGGCCGGGCTCCAAGTGTCGGCGACGCGGCGTCCGCTGCCGCTCGTTGGCGGCAAGTGCGGTGAAGGCGGAGGAGCGGCGGGCGTTGGGGACGCAGTCCGCGGCGCGACGGTGTCGGCAGCCGCGCTCGGAGGAGCGCTGCCTCGCTTGGCCGGTCGCGGGCGGCGCTGTGCCGTGAGGATGCATACCGCGTCCCCATCGTCGGTCGTCCTTTCTGTTCTTCTGTTTCTTTTCTCAACCTCTCTATGATGTTGCTCTCGATAGAGATCGTGCTGATAACGTGTTAGAAGAAATCGAGAGAGAAGCAGAGACAGATAGCAAAATGATTCAACCGTCTGTATTCTATTGATGATCAGCATATTTATACTAAAGGGAACCAACATGACCGCTCGAAGGGGTGCTCGAAGGGGTGTGAGGAAAGTCGGTTGGATAAACAACCGACATAAAGATTACACGGAAAGGATTGTCCATCTAATTAACCTATTAATTAAATCCTAACAGAAATATTACTACTACGAGTTTCTACATCGATCCCTAAATGTGGACATCTATTCATGACAGCGATTTCTTCTTCGCTGCTCAGTTTCGTAAACAGGCTTGCATCAGTAATAAGTAAGCGCGTGCACACACGCACGCACCATGTACCGAGTCAGATGGATGAATTAACCGCGCTGTTATCATGAAGAAAGTGTGGGATAAGCAGGAAGGCAATAACAAATGAAACCTGAAATTTCATTCATCCATCCGTAGAGTTGCCTCAAATTTGTGGTGACGTGGAAGGCTAGTATAGTTTCTACAGGCGGGGAGTCTAGAATAAATTGACAGTCATGTTAATTTAGTTTAGGAAAAAATGACAGTCATATTTTAGTTTGGACCTAAATGGAGGGAAAAAATCAAAGATATAAAAGCATATAGTTAATAACTGCGCGGTCATAAATGCCTTTCGGAGACCTAGAAAGACGAAGTCCAAATATTTTCTCTCACTAACTATAGAAGTAGCCAAACTTGAACTTAGAGCCAGCCCCGATTCGGGGTGTCCGTGCAGCAACCAAATCGGAACCTCATCCTAAACTTACTCCAGAATAGGAGGCATGTTATTTGGGGGAGAATATGGTAATAATTCAGAAAAACTGGAAAAATGATTCATCAAGACAAAAAAAAGTATACCATGCCGTTGGGGCTCAATTTGCATGATTGTCAGATTATATGTACAAACTAGAATTAGAGACATGAATGCAAAAAAAAAAAAGATGAAAAGTGCAAACTATGCAGCAAGCAAATAATACTAATCCAAAATTTTGAGAATGGTTATATCATTGCATTCATTAACGATCCAGTCTATAACCTTAAACATGATCTCTAAAACTTTGACGCATCATGAAGACCACATATGTATATCTATTTTCGTAATTCTATCATCAGGGTGGGGTAGTGCAAAAACAATTGTCAGACAATGTGTATAGTACCAAAGAATTGGGACAAATTTAAAAACATGACTGCAAAGTGATTTTCATCCACATGGTTCAAGGACATGTCAAAAATTCACCTGGATTGGTGTCTGTGGAGACAAGGTGATCACACACGCACGCACGCACGCATGCACGCACGCACCGACACACACACGCGTACGCACGCACGCACACCCACACACCCACACACACACCCACACGGACACGCACACGCATTTTTCTGTGCGTGTGGCAAAAGAAGAGGATCAGAGGTGTGTACCTTGATCAGGAAGTCTAGCCATGGCCTCCCACTTACTTGACCTAAAACTAATTGAGATGTAAGTGAGAGATTCTTCGTGATGCCGTGGGTGCAAGCTTGATAAGAGAGAAGGGAAGAGTGAGAGAGAGAGAGATACTGTGTATACTTCTCAAACCCTAGAGCCCCTTTATATAGCACCTGCACTAGAGGAAACCCCACCAATGGATGGACGGCCAGGATGCTCCTGATCAGGGCATTCAATGGTTGTTAATTAAACAGCCTCTAAGAGACATTATTTAGACTTGTTTGATCACAGATTCTACAGATCACTTATACATCCAATACAAGGAAATAAGAAATGAAACACAGGTCAATGCTCCGGCGAACTTGGTGATTTTGACATGGACGTGGTGTCCACATCATGGAAGAGTTGAAGTGAAAAAAATAAAGCAAGCATTCCATGGTGGACGCACCAGCTTCCTTGCATCCTACGCCATGAAATTTGTTGTTTTGTCAAATTCCTCGGGCGTTATGCAACGTGGCCTTTTGATCGGTCGATTGATCAACTTTCTCTAGTGAGTTGTGAAAGCGATCAATCAAGCAACCATTTTGTAACTGACGTTTGCGTGCAAGATCGAGCTTAGTTGATTTTGATTGGCCCCTTGTGCAGAAAGCTGAGTTTTGTCGAGGAGTATTATCTTGGCCAGCAAGTTCGTACGTGTCTTATATTTTTTTTCAAAGGTGGATCATATTGCATTAATCAAGATTCTTACAAAAAAGCCCTGAAACAAAAAAAATACAACAAGATCCTTCAGCACTCCAGCATCGTCCTCGTCGCATAGTACGCTGCGCCGGCGAAACCCACCGCCACTCCACTCATTGCCTGGACTCGGAGGAACCCCTGAGCGGCCGGGAAGTCGACGCTCCTCAGCACCTGAGCGCCTCCATCCTGCACCACGCACGACGACGCCGTTTTGGTCAATAGCAACATCACCACCTAGATCTTCGACGACCGGCTCCACGATCTCTCGGACTTGTCTTATATTGACCAACGAGGCAGAGTTTTGTCAAGGTGTAGTGAGAGCTCGTGCCATTCACCTTGGTCCCCACTCCAAGCCAGCACAAACAATTGTTGCGACATCAGGAGATGCTATATAAAACCCTTGCAGCAACAACTCATCGTACAAGAAACAGCAGTGCTAATTAGACCAAACGTGAAAGGTAAAGAGGTTTAGGCCACACCACTAGCTCACTCATAGTTTTGAGAAGGGGATAGCCATTGTCTCTGCATATATGATACAAATCTAGTTCGCTCATGGGAAGCGGTAAGAAATCCGGTTCTGGTTTCTGGTCGGTGGTGATGTCTTGGTTTGTGTGCTTTCACTTACCGAAGGAGGCGAACACTGGCTATCAGGTCCGGGGAACGTATGATGCAGCCGGCGAGATGGTCGCAGCGAGCAAACACTTCTCTAGTGCTCACAAGATAAACTTCGGCTAATATGGTTGTACATAGATGCATGGGTATCTTCTATGAGTAAGTGTAAATTAGCTGTCTAAACTATATTTCAAGCCTTGGGATTAATGATGTATGTTGGGACCAAATAATTGTTGTTATGTGAGTAAAATGTTGGTGAATTAGTTTGGTCCTTCTTTGTCCGATTAATTGTTCATTTCAATAGAAGAATGTCGCGAAGCAACGAGGGTAAATAGATAATTGCTCTACTCTACTCCCAGGCTACTGTCTTGTACATAGTCATGCTCTTCAAAACACACCCTTTGACCAGTAATTTATGCTACTCCCTCCTACCCAAATTAGTTGACTTGGTTTTGTCTAGATTCGAATGTATCTAACACTAAAACAAGTCTAGATACATCTAAATTTAAATAAATTTGAGTCAAGTAATTTGGGTCAGAGTGAGTACAATATGTAGAACCTGGGTAGAGGTACACTTACAAATTTTAGTTTTTGAGAAAATCCACGCAAACCAATTTCATGTTTAATGTAAACACGCATAAAACCTTAATAATAATTAATATTTCAAATGTTTGGCTCAAACTATGGTTCAATGACTATAAGGCAATGTGAACGTGTATTTCAAACTGTTATGGCTCCTTAATTGACTAATGTGTCATGCCCATGTGTTGTCTCATCTTGTCGCTACGTGTCATCTATCATGCATCATGGCCCAAAAATTGTTGCTATGGGGACGTGGAAGAGGCAATCAAGCACTTTTATTCTGGATTGCATATCTGCAAGGCTCTTAGGCCTTTCACAATGGGGTGTTTCTAAGCTCGTTATCCTAGGTAGTGATGTATCTTAAGAAACAACTAGTACAATGGATTGTATCTTAAGATTTGTATCTACATTTAATAATTTTGGGTACATGCATGCATTTGATTGGGCTAACCATGTATTTTGCCTATGACACCGTGCAAGGCTTGTAACTAAGCTAAGATACAACCTCACCTTCTCTCTTCATTAAGTATAGTCTCACATAAGCAATTTGCATATAATACCGTGCTAAGAAACACCCATTGGAAAAGACCTTATGCTGGTCATAGTGGGGAGTAACTTAGAATAGTAACATGAGTATGTTATTAGTCTAAGCTACTACATCCATAGTGGAAAATAACATATGTTTGGTATCATGCAAAGGCTTATTTATTATAATGTAGACTCATTTTGTCTTGAAATGTGTGATGTTATGGTAACATAGCTAGTTACCACAAGCCTCTCTCTCGTTATTTAATTGCATGCCATGTCATCTAAATGCTTAGTTGGCAATACATGTAGGACTATGTTACTACTCAAGTTACTCCCACTATGACTAGCCTTAGGCCTTTCACAATGGAGGTTTCTTAGCTCCATATCCTAGGCACTTTGCTTATGTGACACTATAGTTAACGAGGCAAGACAATGAGGTTGTATCTTAGCTAAGAAACATCACTTGCACGGAACCATAGGCAAAAAACATTGTTAGACCAATCATATGCATGCATTCTCTTTAAATCATTAAATGTAGAGACTCCACTTAAGAAACAATGCATTGTACTAGTTGTTTCTTATGTTTTAATTGTTCATATGAAAACGTGCTAAGATACAACCCATTGTGAAAGGCCTTAGTACTTGCATCTTTTAATATCGCCAACAAGTATCTCTAATATGTTTGGAAACTGGTTACACCTTAAAGATCGAATCCGAGTGAGATGTTCGCTTTATATTGAGCTATTTGGAATGTTTTTATGATCTTGTTTTAAATGGAAAAAAAAAGTTTCTCCTACAAGGCTACAAGTTATTGGCATAGCTACCCATTGGATTTGTATATGGTGTCCACTTCAGCATGTGGATGCGTGTGATTCTCTTTATAGGTACAACCAGTGAGATCGCAGCCCAAGCTTATTTCAGGTGTTTTGTTGGTACTCTAATGATGAGATTAGTGATGCTCAGTGTTTTATGAAATCCTTACTATTTTTTTGAGCAACCAGCAGGAGCACTGCCTTTTCTATTAGAAGAAGAGAATTGGCCAGTTTGGAAGGGAAACTGACCGAAATCCGATACAGACGTATATACACACGGGTCTGGTTAAAAGGGAAACCGGACCAAAAAAATAATACCCCAAGCAGCACAGTTTTTAGGAAAAACCGGCAAAACCAAGACGAGACCACACGACCTAGGTCGACTAGGTCCGGAGCACCACCAACAGACACCTGCACAACGGCATCAGAGCCGCCACGCAGCCAACCACACCGGTCCCGAGACCGCGCGCCCTCCTGTCCGGCGAAGCAACAACAAAACAAAGCAAGCCCAAGCACCTGGCGGAACACCAAACCTCCTAAGGCATCACCCCCAAGAGGAAAACGACGGCAGCGCCGCCGCCACCACCTCTTGCCGCAAGAAACCCACCTGGGAACCTCATCCCATTGTGCCCCTTGCCACGCCCACTGTCCGGGGCCGCTGCCCCGACGTCCACTCCGCAGACAACCGAAATCCTTACTATTACTTGAGAGATTTTTGTGTTAAAGATGTTTGCGTGGACATGGGGGAATTCTCTCTCTCTCTCTCTCTCTCTCTCTCTCTCTCTCTCTCTCTCTCTCTCTCTCTCTCTTCACGATTGCCTCTGTGCATCATCTCCCCCCCATCAATGTCACCACGGTCACCTGCACCACTCGACAATTGTGCTTGAGGTGGACGCATGGAAGGTGTTGTGTTAGAATTGCCAAAACGCAAATCCCGTTGTTATGTTTGAATTCAAATTTCAAAACTTAATTGTTCATTTTTTTAATTTATGTGGTCGAAATGTAAGAGTTTGAATTGTTATGTTGTACAATTTGATCTAACGTAGAGGGTATAGATGGAATAGAAGAGAAATAGGAAAAATAAAAAGAAACTAGACATTGAGGGTGGATTGTTGGTAGGTTGCCAAATTAAGAATCCCAAAAGTGCATCACTATTAAATGGAGCAGCCCAATATACAAGGGGGGGAAGTGTTTTTTTTTTCGGGGGAATTGTTGATATAGTCTCTGATACTCACTTGGCGATAAAAACAACAATTACTGGTCCCGCCAGAACATTAATAACCGTGCAGCTCAGAATATAGTTTAGACTATATATACAAGGTATTACTACACTCGGGCCGAAAAAACACACTGTTATGCTATGTACAACCTTATAACTGGCATGCTATATATGTGCAACCTTATCAACCAAAGTGTATCTTGTGAGCACCGGAGAAGTGTTTGGCCGCTGCGACCATCATGCCCGCCGGACCACGGTAGCTGGTGTTCGCCGCCTTATTCGGTGAGTGAAAGCGCACAAACCATGATGCAATCGTCGAACGGAAATGCTTGCCGTCTCCCATGAGCAAACTAGAAATGTGACTAGACCTCTCTACTCTCTATGTATGTTCTATGTGGTACTACCGTTTTCTTGTACCGGCGAGCTGCTGCAGCCACACTTTATATACTCCCTCCGATCCATATTAGTTGATTTAAATTTATCTATATTCGGATGTATCTAGCACTAAACCATGTCTAGTACATACGAATCTAGACAAATCCAAGTCAACTAATATAAGTCGGAGGGGATAGTATATATTGCGACGTAGTAATAACTGCTGACCGGTTCTGCTGTCTTTCTTGACGACCAAGGTGTGTGGCCACGTTTCATAATTCTTGAGGAAACAACGCAGCAATTTTCCAAGTGTATGAGGCATCAAGGCAGGCCTGGTGCAGCCAGCATGCATGGTGTTGACTCTTCCAAGATGCAGGAACCATGTACATATCAAAGTCACGTAATGGCGCCAATATTGACCGATGTTCTTCTGTTTCTTGTCAATAGCCGCCCAAAGGCATGTCGATGTTCTTTTTTTTTTTGAAACGAGAAAGGCATGTCGATGTTCCAAGTTAATATATTTTACACGTTGATATATTTTTCAATAAACCTGGTTAACCTTGAAAAAATTTAACCGGCGCTTACACTGAAGTTTGAATGCATGATTGAACTTAATATTTTTTTACTTGGAAAACACTCGATTCCATTGAATAACTAGCTCAGCAGACGCGTGCTGGCCAACGGGACACGTACAACACTTGGCAAAGACACCAGCCAAAACGACCTGGAATCTTGACGACTCACACAATCAACTGAGCTGAGTTGATTGACCCTTGTGCACAAAACTGGGTTTTGTCCAGGAGTATTATCTTGGCAAGCAAGTTCATACGTGTCTTATGTTGACCAACGAGGCAGAGTTTTGTCGCCAAGCCAGCAGAAACTTTGTTATTGCATCACAATGTGCTATATATAAAGATTGCGGCAGCAACTCATCTGCACAAGAAACAGTAGAGTACTGATGAGACCAAACGTGAAGGCTAACTAGAGAGGTTTAGCCACACCACTAGGCACTAATTCGCTCATAGTTTCTGAAGTGGGATTAGATTACCATTATTGTCTCTGCATCCATTGATTCATACACTAGTTCGCTCATGGGGAACGGTAAGAAATCCGGTTCTGGTTTCTGGTCGGTGGTGAAGTCTTGGTTTATGTGCTTTCGCTCACACAAGGAGGCAAACCCTGGCTACCGGGTCCGGAGACCATATGATCCAGCCGGCGAGATGGTTGCGGCGGGCAAACACTTCTCTAGTGCTCACAAGATAAACTTTGGCTAATATGGTTGTACATAGCTGCATAGTTATATTTTATGGCCGAATGTAAATTATAGCTGTATATAAACTATATTTTAAGCTTCACAGTCAATGGTGTCTGTTGTGACCAATATTTTTTGTTGTTACTATGAGCAAAATGTTTAACAAGTTTGGTCCTTTAAGAACTAATTGTTCATTTCAAAAGAAGTGTGTTATGAATTAACGGGGGCAAATAGACAATTGCTCTGCTCTACTCTACTCTACTCCCACAAGTTCCATAAAATCTATTGTTTTAGACATAGCCATGCTCTTGAAAACAAGCCTTTAACCACTAATTTATGTTACAATATACAAAACCGAGTAGAAGTATACATCATGAATGTACTTTTTGAGAAAATTCGCACAAACATATTTCATGTACTCCTATAATGTAAATACGCATAAAATCTTGAAAACAATTAAGATTTCAGATGGTTGCCTCAAATTATGGTTTGATCAAAATAAGGCAATGTGAGCCATTCGGACCGTTCTGGCTTAGACTAGTGTGGCATGGTGATGTGTCATCTCATCTTGTCGCGGTCATCACGTATCGGGGCCCAAGAAGTGTTGCTATGGGGACATGGAGGAGGCAATCCAGCTTTTTTTTTCTCGATGACATGCCAGCAAGGCTCTTGTAAAGGGTAATATTTTGTATCTTTTAACCGCTCATGCCAGTGTCTTTAGTCGTCGCTACGTGGTCCAATAATCTATTTGTAATCTTTATTACTTTTAATCCTCTTTGTACCGTTGTCGACGATTATTAATAGATCGGTTGAATTTTGCAAAAAGAAAAATTGAAGTTGAATGAAGAGTCTGAAAGGAACATCACTATTACAGGTTCAGCCCAAATATTGGAGTGGAAACATTGATAGCTGTTACTCGGTGATAAAAACAACAATTAATGGTCCCAAAAGAACACAGCTGGCCAAGGCGCTATGTAGAAACCATGTTAGCCGAAGCAGTGGCGGAGCTTCAGCCCGGCATGCTAATCACCACTAAGATCTATAGGAAAAAGCTAGCTAAAATACGGATTTTTTGGGCAAATCCTGGTGAAGACGGTCGCACCTCAACCTTGCCTAGGCTCAGTGATGGAGCTAGCTCCGCCACTGAGCCGAAGTGTGTAGTTTAGACTACTATATATACAAGGTACTACTGCCCTCGAGCCGGGAACACACACGGGTCAAGTGTGTAGTTAGCCAAAGTGTATCTTGTGAGCGCTAGAGAAGTGTTTGGCCGCTGCAACCATCCCGCCGGCCGGACCACGGTAGCTGGTGTTCGTCCTCTTCTTCGGCGAGTGAAAGCGTGCAAACCAAGACGCCATTGCTGACCGGAAACCAGAACCTGAATGCTTGCCGTCTCCCATGAGCAAACTAGAAGATGTGCCTGTGACTGACTGGACCTCTCTCAAGTCTCTGTGTATATATGTTCTCTGTGTGGCAGTATTACTATTTTCTTGTACCGACGAGCTGCTGCTGCAGCAAGGCTTTATATAGTACTGCGATCGTAGTAATGACAGTTCTTTTGTTTTTGCTGGCTTGCTTGACGACCAAGGTGAACGGCCGGCCACGTTTCATAATTTCTGACGAAACAACGCAGTAATTTTCCAAGTGTAAGATGCAAGGCAGGATTGGTGTGTGTGTTGACTCTTCAGGGAAGCAGGAACCACGGTCTGTGTTCACTGGTGCTTTCTGCATGTGAATATAGTTACTAAAAAACAAAAAGAGTTCGACGTGACTTTTGGTAGTTACTTACAAGAAACAAGACACCAGTCAAAACTCGGCGCAATTGGTAATTTTGACAAGGACATGGTCCCTGCATCCTGGAAGAGACAGAGTCAAAGCCACCAACATGCTGGACTCACCAGCTGCCTGTATCCTATGCTTGGCAATTTACCAGCTGTGTTGTTTCCTCAGGAATCACTATAGAAAAAGCCGGTTACGCCGAGGGATGGGAAGCTACGCCGACGGCCAAATGTCGAGACCCTCGGCGTAGGGTCCTCTTCAGCCCAGGCCGTAGCTATGCCGAGGGCCGCCCTCGGCCCAGCTAGGCTACGCCAACGACATTGCCCACGACATAACTTTCACAGCTATACCGACGGTATACCCACGGCATAGCTATTTTTCATTTTACCACATCTATTTTAGAAAAATTATAACTAAATCATTCTAATTCACAAAAATACAAATAATATATGAAATTTACAGAAAAACAAGAACTATCTATCTACACTCAAATATTTCACATTTATGAATTATGTAAAATATAAAAACATTATATATAGTTTAAAATAGGCATAAGAAATTCAAAAACGATCCAAACAATGCGAAACCTTCGCGTGGTGTCATATTATGTGACATAGTTAGAAGAAAAAAATCAAACTTAGTATATTGATTATGTATCAAAAAACCTTCACAAAATGACCTATCTCATTCGAGGTTTCCTGGCCTTTGGGTCAAATGACGAATGCTATGGCTAGAATCAAGGTATAATTTGTGATAATGTGTCTATATTGTGCATGCATGTGCATCATGGGATGGCGAACAATGTTGCAGGAGGATGTTTTACATTTCATCGCATCAAAAAGCCATTTTTCATTTTTCGAGCGCAAAAAACGGGGGGAGGGGGGTGTGAAGCAACCACCAAATGGCTAATTCAAAATGCTACCATCCCATTTTTCAAAAATACTAGACCACCTTACATGGACAATATCCCAACAGGGGGATCTCAAACCTTTCCATCCACCCCTGATAAAAAAGATAAATTCCTGCCGAATCGGTAGGAAGTGGGTCAAATATGAACTACAGGTATATGATCTGATGCTTATAATTTTTTATAAAAATCATTTTTAGATTCACAATATGCTATTTCATCAGAGATCCAATGCAAGTTAAGCGAGGCTCAGCCTCGAGCTAAGAATCTTCATAACCGTCGTTCGACAAAGTTTGACGATAGTTTGAAACAAGTATAAAAAAATCAAAAAGATCCAAACAATGTGAAATCTTCGCGTGGTGTCATATTATGTGACATAGTTGGAAGGTAAAATATCAAACAAGGTATATTGATTATGTCTCAGAAAACTTTTACAAAATGACCTATCTCATTCGAGGTTTCCTGGCCTTCGGGTCAAATGACGAATGTTATGGTTAAAATCAAGGTATAGTTTGTGATAATGTGTCCATATTATGCATTCATGCGCATCATGGGATGACGAACAATGTTGCAGGAGGAATTTTTTTCCTCGTACTAAAAAGCCATATTTCATTTTTTCCGAGCGCAAAAACAGGGGTTTTGTAAAATAACCACCAAATGGCTAATTCAAAATGCTACCACCCCATTTTTTAAAAATAGTAGACCATCTTACATAGACAATGTCCTAACAGTGGGATATGAAACCTTTCCGTCCACCCTTGGTGAAAAAGACAAATTCATGTCGAATCGGTAGGAAGTGGGTCAGATATGAACTACATGTTCATTATCTGATGCTCATATTTTTTTACAAAAATAATTTTTAGGTTCATAATATGTTATTTCATCAGAAATCCAATGCAAGTTTAGCGAGGCTCGGCCCCAAGCTAAGAATCTTCATGGGGCATTCCGCTTTCAAAAAAAACCAGCCATCTTGATCTTATGAAGGGTCCATCCTTGTTGGGATATTTATATTTTTCATATTGGGTGAGGGAAGTCAAATGGAGTCTCTATCTCTCTCTCTCTCTCTCTCTCTATATATATATATATATATATATATATATGGGAAATAGCCAGCTAAACACAGGCATAGCCGCGCATAGCCTATCCCCCGTTGATTCTCTCCCCTTTTGATATATGAAGCACATGTATCCAGACCCAGGATGTTGGCTCAATAGTAACGTCGTTAGTGTTCCTTTGATGCATGCATGAAGCCTAGCAAAACAAAGCTTATCAAATTTCATTTAGGTGAGGAAAACCCTAATATACAACATGCGGTAAACCCTAACCCTAATATACTACATGCATGAAGCCCTAGCAAAACAAAGCTTATCAAATTTCATTTAGGTGAGGCAAACCCTAATATACAACATGCTGTAAACTCTAACCCTAATATACTACATGGTAAACCCTAATATACTACATGCATGAAGCCCTAGCAAAACAAAGCTTATCAAATTTCATTTAGGTGAGGCAAACCCTAATATACGACATCCGGTAAACCCTAACAAAAACTAAGCCTTATTTCATTGCCGCCGCAATAAACAAAACAACCTGGTTGTTTTCTTCACATTCTCATGGATGCATGAGGCCACCAAACACATACCAAAACAACCTTTGTTAGGGCACTCTTTTGCATGGCACATAGTCTAAAACTTCTGCATGCAAAACCTGTTTTAATCCTTGTTGTTTTGGTAAAAAAAATTATATATATATATCTAAAATAAGAAGGGATTGAGAACAAGGATTAAAATAGGTTTTGCATGCAGAAGCTTTAGACTATGTGCCATGCAAAAGAGTGCCCTAACAAAGATTGTTTTGGTATGTGTTTTGTGGCCGCATGCATCCATGAGAATGTGAAGAAAACGAAACAAAGGTTGTTTTGCCTCACCTAAATGAAATTTGATAAGCTTTGTTTTGCTAGGGCTTCATGCATGTAGTATATTAGGGTTTACCATGTAGTATATTAGGGTTAGGGTTTACCGCATGTTGTATACTCCTTCTATCCCAAGGATTAAGGCGTTAAAAAATTTCTGGTTTTTACTCAAGGCATAAGGCGTAGGGTATGTTTTACCCAAGTCCTCCCAAAACTACCCCTCACAGCCATTTAAAGCTATCTTAATTATCGGGAGTGGAGCAGTCTTTTGTAGGACTTTTATTGGTCATCGATGGTGCATGCGTTCCGTTACACGGGAAATTAGGAGAGCAGAAGTTATTGGCGCGCACCTATTGGCCATGTAAGTCCATGCGGGAAGCCAGGGGTAGTTATTGCTTTGCATGCATGAGAGAATCAAGGAAGCATCTCACGGTGAGAAAAACTTGAAGAAAAAATCACAGGATTTAATATGGGTAAGACTGGAAGAATTTTCCATCGCTAGAGTCACCTTAATTACTGTGCTAGAAAATTTACACCTTAATCCTTGGAATAGAGAGAGTATTAGGGTTTGCCTCACCTAAATGAAATTTGATAAGCTTTGTTTTGCTAGGGCTTCATGCATGTAGTATATTAGGGTTTACCGTGTAGTATATTAGGGTTAGGGTTTACCGCATGTTGTATATTAGGGTTTGCCTCACCTAAATGAAATTTGATAAGATTTGTTTTGCTAGGGCTTCATGCATGCATCAAAGGAACACTAACGGCGTTACTATTGAGCCAACATCCTGAGTCTGGATACATGTGCTCCCTATATCAAAAGGGGAGAGAATCAACGGTGGATAGGCTATGCGCAACTACGCCTGTGTTTAGCTGGCTAGGCTTAGGTCTGTTAGATAAAGAGATCACATGCAATGCTAGTTTAGATGGTAGTGGCTGTCTCTTGGAAGGACTAATGGTTTCTAACGGCGGTTGCACCACACCGACTGTGTACATGCATGCAATGCCTAGGGGCTCGAGCAAACCCTAATATTTTAGCTCGCTGTTTGGCAAAAAAACTTTTAGCATCTAAAATGGAAAGATAAAGTGAACAAGGCTTAAAATGAGTTCTGCATGCAAACGTTTCGTGCTATGCAAACCCTAGTGAAAGTAGCATCTAAAGTACCTAGGCATTGCTAAACACAGGAGCAGGTGCATGCAAAACTCTTCGTACTATGCAAACCCTAGTGAAAGTTTGTGGTAGTATGCAAACCCTAACTTTTCATCTAAGTGGTTTAGTGTCTTATATTTTTGGCGGGAGAGAGCTACTTCTCGCGCGGCACCTGGGTGAAAGTTTTTGTGTTTTCCCGCCACATGGTACTATGCTACTGTATAAAAGAGAGAATAAATAAGTGAGGCTTGGCCAGCAGCTCGTAAAACAATACATAAAGTGAAAAAGTGTTAAGTTCTACATGCAATAGCTACCTAAAAGAAATAAGGCTTATTTGGGTTAGGGTTACAACACGAAATAAGGTTTGACTAAAAAGGGAATAGCTATCTAAAAGGATTAAGGCTTATTTGGGTTAGGGTTACAAAACGAAAATAAGTCTTATTTGGGTTAGGGGTCTGCTTCTAACGGCGGTTGTACCACACCGTTTCTAACGGCATAGCTACACATAGCCTATCCATCGTTGATTCTCTCCCCTTTTGATATAGGGAGCACATGTTTCCTAACCTAAAACGTTAGATTCTCATTTGATGGTAGTAACGCCGTTATTTCATGGCGTGCACGAAAACCGAGCAAACTAAGCTTATCTGATTTCATGCCTTTTTTAGTCAAACCCTAATGTACTACATAAGCAAAACCCTAACCCAAATAAGGTACTACAGAAGCAAAACCCTAACCCAATATTGGCGCTTACACTGAAGTTTGAATGCAAGATTGAACTTAATTTTTTTTTGACTTGGAACACTCAATTCCGTTGAATAACTAGCTCAGTAGGCGTGCTGGCCAACGGGACTACTACATCATTTGGCAAAGACTCCAGCCAAAACGACCTGGAATCTTGGCACACACACGGCCACACCATCAATTGAGCTGAGTTGATTGGCCCTTGTGCACAAAAGCTGAGTTTTCCAGGAGTATTACCTTGGCTAGCAAGTTCGTATGTGTTTTATGTTGACCAACGAGGCGGAGTTTTTTACCTTGGTCGCCAAGCCAGCAGAAACAATTGTTATTACATCGCAATGTGATATATAAAGATTGCGGCAGCAACTCATCTGCACAAGAAACAATAGTGTACTGATAAGACCTAGCTAGCGAGGTTTAGCCACACCACTAGTTCGCTCATAGTTTCTGAAGTTGGATTAGATTACCATTGTCTCTGCATCCATTGATTCATACTAGGTCGCTCATGGGAAGCGGTAAGAAATCCGGTTCTGGTTTCTGGTCGGTGGTGATGTCTTGCTTTGTGTGCTTTCACTCACACAAGGAGGCTAACCCTGGCTACCGGGTCCGGACACCATATGATCCAGCCGGCGAGATGGTTGTGGCGGGCAAACACTTCTCTAGTTCTCACAAGATAAACTTTGGCTGATACGGTTGCTTTTATCGCCGAGTGTAAATTATAGCTATATAAACTATATTCGCTTTTAGCGAGGTTTAGCCGCACCACTAGTTCGCTCATAGTTTCTGAAGTTGGATTAGATTACCATTGTCTCTGCATCCATTGATTCATACTAGTTCGCTCATGGGAAGCGGTAAGAAATCCGGTTCTGGTTTCTGGTCGGTGGTGATGTCTTGCTTTGTGTGCTTTCACTCACACAAGGAGGCTAACCCTGGCTACCGGGTCCGGACACCATATGATCCAGCCGGCGAGATGGTTGTGGCGGGCAAACACTTCTCTAGTGCTCACAAGATAAACTTTGGCTGATACGGTTGCTTTTATCGCCGAGTGTAAATTATAGCTATATAAACTATATTCACTTTTAGCGAGGTTTAGCCGCACCACTAGTTTGCTCATAGTTTCTGAAGTTGGATTAGATTACCATTGTCTCTGCATCCATTGATTCATACTAGTTCGCTCATGGGAAGCGGTAAGAAATCCGGTTCTGGTTTCTGGTCGGTGGTGATGTCTTGCTTTATGTGCTTTCGCTCACACAAGGAGGCTAACCCTGGCTACCGGGTCCGGAGATCGAATGATCCAGCCGGCGAGATGGTTGCGGCGGGCAAACACTTCTCTAGTGCTCACAAGATAAACTTTGGCTAATAAAGTTGTACATAACTGCATAGTTATCTTTTATGGCCGAATGTAAATTATAGCTATATATAAACTATATTTCAAGCTTCACAGTCAATGGTGTCTGTTGTGACCAATAATTTTTTTTTTGTTATTGTGAGAAAAATGTTTAACAAGTTTGGTCATTTAAGTTTGACTAATTGTTCATTTCAAAAGAAGAGTGTTATGAATTGACGCCTTGTGAAGGGGGGGATAGACAATTGCTCTACTCTACTCCCACAAGTTCCATAAAAGCTACTATTTTAGACATAGCCCTGCTCTTGAAAAACAAGCCTTTAACAACTAATTTATGCTACAATATACAGAACGGAGTAGAAGTATACATCATGAATGTACTTATTGAGAAAATTTGCACAAACCAATTTCATGTATATAATGTAAATACGCATAAAATCTTGAAAACAATTAAGATTTCAGATGGATTCCTCAAATTATGGTTGAGATTAGTGACGCATAAGTGTTTTATGTAATCCTTATTGTTTCTTGAGATTTTTTTCTTATGTGGAATGTATGAATTCAAAACTCGGTAATAAAGATGATTGTGCGCGCCAAAATCAGTGTACAGATCGGCGCATTCCCTTTTGACAAAAAAAAACAGTCATCTTGATCCTCGTTTGGTCAGCTATTGTTTTCATATTGGTTAAGAGGGAAGTGCGTTGGTCATTTGGGATCTTACCATAACGACTTCCCATCAGTCTACTGTAACAAGCTCTACTAGAACAAGTTTTGCCAAGCTCCGATGATGAAGGGACGAGGATGGCGGCGTGCCTTCGGCTCGTGCTAGTGTCTGTAGTCGTCACTAGGTGGGCCAATGATCTATTTATAATCTTTATTACTTTTAGTCCTCTTTGTACCGTTGTTGCAATTATTAATAGGTTGGTTGAATTTTGCAAAAAAAAAGTGAAGTCAAATGAAGAGTCCGAAAGGAGCATCACTATTACAGGTTCAGCCCAAATATAGGGGTGGAACAATTGAGACCCTCTGTTACTCGGTGATAACAACAACAATTAATGTTTCCAAAAGAACACCGTTAACCAAGACGCTATGTACAAACCGCATGTTAGCCGAAGTGTGTCTAGTTTGGACTATATATACAAGTTACAACTGCCCTCGAGCTGGGAACACAGACGGGTCAAGCTATGTAGGGAACATGTTAGCCAAAGTGTATCTTGTGAGCGCTGGAGAAGTGTTTGGCCGCTGCAACCATCCCGCCGGCCGGACCACGGTAGCTGGTGTTCGTCGTCTTCTTCGGCGAGTGAAAGCGCGCAAACCAAGACGCCATTGCTGACCGGAAACCAGAACCTGAATGCTTGTCGTCTCCCATGAGCAAACTAGAAGATGCGACTGCCTGACCTCTCTCAAGTCTCTGCGTATATATGTTCTCTATTTCTTGTACCGACGAGCTGCTGCTGCAGCAAGGCTTTATATAGTACTGCGATCGTAGTAATGACAGTTCTTTTGTTTTTGCTGGCTTGCTTGACGACCAAGGTGAACGGCCGGCCACGTTTCATAATTTCTGAGGAAACAACGCAGCAATTTTCCAAGTGTAAGATGCAAGGCAGGCTTGGTGTGTGTTGACTCTTCAGGGAAGCAGGAATTTTCTGCGGTCTGTGTTGACTGGTGCTGCTTTCTGCTTGTGAATATAGTTACTAAAAACAAAAAGAGTTCGACATGACATTTGATAGTTACTTACAAGAAGGAAACAAGACACCGGTCAAAACTCGGCGCAATAATTGGTGATTTTGACATGAAGATGGTCCCTGCATCCTGGAAGAGACAGAGTCAAAGTCACCAACATGCTGCGCTGTTTCCTTAGGAATTATGCAACGTGGTCATTTTTCTTCGCCACGGCCCATATACCTTGGTTGCCGGTACTCCATCCATCACGATTGCTATATAAAGCCTTTGTGGCAGCAACTCAATGGTACATTGAAACATTATCACTAAAGAGACCTAATAGAAAGACTAGTGAGATTTAGTTACATTACCTGTTCTCTCATGGCAGATGGCAACAAATCGGGCTCTGGTTTTCACTCGGTGGTGGCGTCTTGGTTTGTGTTCTTTTGCTCATCGAAGGCGGCGAACACCAGCTACAGGGGTATGGCTGGCGGGATGGTGGCGGCGGCCTGACACTTCTCCAGCGCTCACAAGATACACTTGGGCTGATATGGTTGTGCATTGTATAATTATGTGTGTTCTCAGCCATATTGTGGTAGCACCTTGTATAGTCTAAATTATATTTCAAGCCTCGCAACTCTGGCATGTTGATTACGAATCTATTCCTTATAGTTGTATATTTTTTTCGGAGGGAGAACATAGTCCTGGCATCTGCACCTGTTGATGCATGCAGCCCATTATTATAAGGCACATCCTTATAACTTTTCTGGGTCAAGGAATTAATCAGTACTTTGATAGATTGTTTATAGTCCATTCCTTATAATTTTCTCTCTTCTTTCCTTCCCTTTGTGATTTTAATCTTCATATTAAACTCCATAATTATTCAAACTTCTTTATTTCCACCCCCACACAATTCAACAATATTAAAATCCATAATTTTCAAATTCAAATGAATTTTTAATAAGTTCACGAAATGGTCCACATAAAACATGAAGATACACGATGAAACATCAAGAAACTACTGCCCATCTCAATGATCATCCTCAATTTGATCACAAAAATTGCCAAAACAAATGGTGCAAAGAAACCTTGCAGGAATACTTGAACACCTTGTTCGCTCGCCTATTTACGAAGAGAGGGGCACCCTGGGGCCATGGCTTCTCCCGTGATTTTTTTTAGAAATACCCCTATGGGATGACCACACGCCAGAGCCGACAGCCGAGTGCAGTTCTCCATAGTTGGCAAGGAGACGAACAACAACAGCGTGGTGGGAGCTGGGTCTGATGTGGGAGGAGCTCACCGTGGCATTGTATACGCGTCCTATGAGGTTAGGAGGATCTTGTGGAAAATTTACAAACATAACCTAACAAATATACCTTATGGCAAGTTTGAAGAACAACTTTTGGGTATCCACATCAACTCTGGTTGTTAGGTGGAGGAGACAATGAAACATGGAGTAGGTGATTGTGGAGACACAGAGAGCCTGAGCTCCGACGTAGAGATCCTCCTGCTAAGCTTCAACACGCGCAGAGAGAAGGAGATACAGATAGACATACCAAATGACAAACAAACAAATAAACAAAGAGAGAGAGAGGAGCGGTATGGGAGTTGTCAATGAGAGGCAATTGAGCTGTGTGGTAGAGCAGGAAGCATGGGAGGCCCATATAGGAGGCACCACAACGAAGGTGTGGTCGGCTGTGGTGACTCGCTAGAAGAGGATGAAACCTCTCCATGCCAAATTGAATAGGGGACAACCCTAGAAGGCTCCGGGAGCACAAGCAATACTCCCTTGAGAGCATCCAAGCACGAGACAAGCTCCACTGATACAACCTAGATCATCATCTCCAAGGTCCTCAGACACCACAACGCCTTGCCTTAACTTAATTGCTCTTACGGCAAAAATCATCCAATTGAAAAAGGCCACCTCCAGCCACCCACCCATGGCATGCCCGTCGAGGCCTGCATGATTTGGGGTACCGTGGATTTCATATTTGGCAATGCCAAGAGAGTCTTCCAAAATTGTATCATCTAGGCTCGCAAGGTCTGTGACTTTGCAAGCACAACATCATCACCACCCAGGGTTAATCAACTTGGATGCACATTATGGTAGTGTATCCTGGAAGAGACAGAGTCAAAGTCACCAACATGCTGCGCTGTTTCCTTAGGAATTATGCAACGTGGTCATTTTTCTTCGCCACGGCCCATCTACCTTGGTTGCCGGTACTCCATCCATCATGATTTCTATATAAAGCAGCCTTGTGGCAGCAACTCATCGGTACAATGAAACATTATCACTAAAGAGACCTAACGTAAAGACTAGCGAGGTTTAGTTACATTACCTGTTCTCTCATGGAAGACGGCAACAAATCGGGCTCTGGTTTTCACTCGGTGGTGGCGTCTTGGTTTGTGTTCTTTCGCTCATCGAAGGCGGCGAACACCAGCTACAGGGGTATGGCTGGCGGCATGGTGGCGGCGGCCAGACACTTCTCCAGCGCTCGCAAGATACACTTGGGCTAATATGGTTACACATCGTATAATTGTGTGTGTTCTCAGCCATATTGTGGTAGCACCTTGTATAGTCTAAATTATATTTCAAGCCTCACAACTCTGGCAGGTTGCTTACGAATCTATTCCTTATAGTTGTATATTTTTCTCGAAGGGAGAACATAGTCCCGGCATCTGCATCGATTGATGCATGGAGCCCATTATTATAAGGGGCATCCTTATAACTTTTCTGGGTCAAGGAATTAATCAGTACTTTGATAGATTATTTATAGTCCATTCCTTATAATTTTCTCTCTTCTTTCCTTCCCTTTGTGATTTTAATCTTCATATTAAACTCCATACTTGTTCAAACTTCTTCCTTTCTCCCCCCCCCCTCACACACACAATTCACAATATTAAAATCCATAATTTTCAAATTCAAATGAATTTTTTAAGAAGTTCATGAAATGGTCCACATAAAACATGAATATACACGATGAAACATCAAGAATCTACTGCCTATCTCAATGATCATCGTCAATTTTATCACAAAAATTTCCAAAACAAATGGTGCAAAGAAACTTTGCAGGTGAACACCTTGTTCGCACACCTAGTTACGAAGCGAGGGGCACCCTAGGGCCATGGCTGCCCCCTTGGAATTTTTTATGAAATACCCCGTATAATATGTGGATTTGGTCCCTAAATTTGTTAAAATTTACCAATATGGCCCCCTCTTAGCTATATGATGCTCAATTGGCCCTCCTTGTAGTATATTGATGGCTCAGGCCCTATGCGCATTAATCACTGCCGGTCTTTTATTGTCTAAAACGCCAGCGCATGATCATAGGAGAGATATGTGGGTTGCTTGACCTTCCCCTACGCGTCGCCAGCAACTCCAGACCACGCTAGAGCCAACAGCCGAGCGAAGTTCTCCGCACTTGGCATGGAGAACAACAGCAGCGTGACGGGAGCTGGGACTGCTGTGGGAGGATCTCACCGTGGCATTGTATACACGTCCTATGAGGTTAGGAGGATCTTGTGGATAATTTACAAACATAACATCAGAAATTTACCTTGTGTCAAGTTTGAAGAACAACTTCTAGGTATCCAGATCAACTCTGGTTTTTAGGTAGAGGAGACAATGAAACATGGAGTAGGTGACTGGAGACATGGAGAGCCTGAGCTCTGATGTGGAGCTCCTCCTGCTAAGCTTCAACACGCGCCATAGAGAAGAAGAGACAAAGAGACATACCAAATGACAAAAAAACAAATAAACAAAGATAGAGAGGAGCGGTATGGGAGTTGTCAATGAGAGGAAATTGAGCTGCGGGGTAGAACATGCAGCATGGGAGGCCCATATAGGAGGTACCACAACAAGGTGTGGCCGGCTGCCGTGACTCTCTAGAGGAGGATGAAACCTCATCATGCCAAATTGAATAGGGGACAACCCTAGAAGGCTCCAAAATCACAAGAAACACTCCCTTGAGAGCCTCCAAGCACGAGACAAGCTCCACTGATACAACCTAGATCATCATCTCCAAGGTCCTCGGACACCACAAAGCCATGCCTTAACTTAACTGCGCCTACTGCAAAAATCATCCAATTGATAAAAGTTCGCCTCCATCCGCCCACCCATGGCATGCCCCACGTGGCCTGCATGATATGGGGTACCATTGATTTCATATTTGGAGATGCCAAGAGAGTCTTCCAAAACTGTATCATCTAGGCTAGCAAGGTATGTGACTTTGCAAGCACAACATCACCACCACCTAGGGTTAATCAACTTGGATGCACATTATGGTAGTGCTCCTAGTTTGGATGGGTTCAAATTCTTCGTGATATTTGATCTTTTCACATAGATAAATTCTAAAAGTTTATAGCCTTCAACTTGAGGAGAGCTTCTCGAAAGCAGGTTGTTTTTGGCACGTGTCAGGATGCGTCCCCCTCCCTATATATCCTTTATGTAAGTTGGAAGATAATGAAGGATTGGTAGAGAGAGGGGGCCTTTGCCCCCTCCCCACGGAACATGACTATATTTATGTAATTAAGAATGCACCATTGATACACAAATATTATATGTAAGTATACAGTAAACCATATGGAAAAATCGCAAGAATCGTATAGCTAGACAAAGTAATGTATACAACGAGAATGGGTCTCTCGAGGATTTCATTTTCGAGTGTATAACAAGGTTTTGAAAATGATAAATGTTTGTCTATGTTCTTGTCCATTTCAGGAGTATGAGACATGCGCTAAAAATGGTGACTGCATTACAAAAGATGTTTTTTTAAAGGTCAATGGGGGGAGAGGTTCCCCACCTGAATTTTCATACTCCCTCCGGCCCATATTAATTGACTTTGATTTGTCAAATTTTGGATGGACCTATATATTAAATAGTGTCTAGATTCATCCAAATTTTGACAAATCCAAGTCAATTAATATGGGTCGGAGGGAGTATATGAGTATGAGTTGACCCGTAGGGCCAGACGGTTACAAGGGGAAAAGGGGAGATTACATGATCAATTGACAAGGCCTTGACTACCAAGCCAGATAGCAGCATCAATGTTAAGCTCCGAGGGGAGGCGATCCCTCCACATGTGGGCATCTTCTCTGCAGGCATGAAGAAGACTGGGCAGGCAGGGAGATTGGCCACGGAAGACCACAACATTTTTGTTCTTCCAAAGGTTCCAGCAGCATAGGAGAAGGTACGTCGACTCGGTGGTGACAGGTATGGCGGAGCATCCGCGGTATGAGTGGAGGTCACGGACGTCAGGCTAGGGTGGAAAACGACAGTGAGCAGACTCCCAAAACCTCCGAGCAAACGAGCAGCCAAAAATAATGTGGGTGGCAGTTTCCGAGGGTGAGCTGCATATGGGGAAAATGTCTTCCTCAGGTGTGATGATTTGTTTTGTAGCCAGGGCATTTTGAGACTGGATTCTCGACCTGGAAAGGAGCCAACCAAAGAACTGCACTTTGGAGGGAGCGAAGTTTTTCCAGACGAAATTCCGATAAGGGACATCCACACCTCCCCAAGAGGAAAGCTTGTATAGGGCGGCAGTGTCGAGCGATCCATCAGGTTTAGCATAGTGGGTCAGAACTCTTTTGTCAGGGGCATTCAAGAGAGAGTGGTTTTCCATCAGTTCCAGGAGAAGAGGGAGCTGGAACTGCCCAGTGCCGTTGAGCCGATGAACAAGTTGTGACGTATCCCCTTGGAGAACAGAGTGTGAACCGAGACATTGGGACCAGTGGAGTGAGAGAACACTTTGGAGAACAGAGCTCGTTTGTCACCCAACAGTCTATCCAGAAGGTATTGCGCCGCCCGTTCCCAACGAGGCAGCGGGAAAAGCAGCGGCAGCATGGCGACGAGGCCTTCAAGGTGGCGGCTGGCGGAGATCTTGTTGTCCATAGCAGACCAGACCCAAGCAGCCCATGGAGCATCGAGCGTAGAGTGTAGGCGGTGAAGCAGCTTCATCTGCAGACAGGTATTCTTGGTGTCCAGGTCCTTGAGCCCAAGCTCCCCTTCTTGCTTAGTTCGGCAGATAGCAGACCATGCGACGAGGCGGCATGCAGCATACGCGCTCTCTCTAGTGTTCCAAAGGAAATCCCAATGGAGAGCATCAATTGCCTGGAATAGGGAAAGGGGGATGTCCAGAGCGCCCATGGAATAGGTCGGCAGTGCGTCTAGACCTGCGTTCAGCAAAACCAGTCGTCCAGTAGAGGACAGGAGCAGAGTCGTCCAGCCAGACAGGTACTTATCGACCTTAGCAATTAAGGGAGCAAAATCTTGGAGCCTCAACTTGTGAGTAGAGAGAGGCCGTCCGAGGTAAGTCTGGGGAAAACCTTCAACACGGCAGTCGAGGGGCGGCGGTGATCAGTGATGATGGGCGTGTTGTCAACGCCTTGTTGGGAGATCCCAAGAGCAAGGTGTGATGAGCACAGCAGCAAGTTTCCCCTCAGTAAGAAACCAAGGTTATCAAACCAGTAGGAGGAAGGAAACAACTCAAAGGTGTTGCTATCAACTTGGAGACCTGCACAATACAAACTCAAGACTTTGCTCCAACGAACAGTGAGGTTGTCAATCTCACCGGTTCTTTGTAATAAAGAATTAATTGTATGGTGTGGAAGGTAATAGTGGTTTGCAACAAGTAAACAGTAACAATGGAAGATGTATCAATGGTAAATATTGGACCGGGGTCCATAGTTCACTAGAGGTGTTCTCCTTAGATAAACAAACATGGCATGCTGGGTAAACAAATTACATCAGGGCAATTGACAGGACTGAGCAAGGCATAACAATGCAATACTAGACATTCATGATCCTATGAGATTCGATTGGACAATACAACAAGATACATAGAACGCCATCCAACTGCGTCTATGACTAGAAATCCACCTTCGGGTTATCATCCGAACCCCCTCCAGTATTAAGTTGCAAACAACAAATAACTGCTATAAGCAAAGTGTGTAAGGTAAACAATCCACTTGTTCCATGAACAACAGACCGTTGTTTTCTCCCTAATGGCAACAACGTCTACAACCTTAGAGATTCCTGTCACTTCCCTTAGATTAAATAGAGTCATGAACCCACTATCGAGCATAAATACCCCCTCTTGGAGTCACTAGCATCTACTTGGCCAAGATAGCTACTAGAAACGGAGAGCGTGCAAGATCACAAACAACACAGACATGATAGAATCAATAAGATAAAACCATTAATCAATCTGACATAGTAATCTCAATATCCATCGGATCCCCACAAATACAACATGCATGATTACAAATAGATGAGATCTTGATCATGAACGGAGCTCACAAGATCTAAACATGATAGCACAAAGTAGGAGATACAACCATCTAGCTACTACATGGACCCGTAGTCCAAGGTGGAACTACTCACGCTTCATATCGGAGGCTGGCATGATGAAGAAGAAGGCCTATGGGATGATCTCCCCTCCGGCAGGGTGCCGAGAAGAGCTTCAGATCCTCCCCGATCTAGGGACGATGGTGATGGCGGCTATAGACGGTTTCATGGAATATTGATCGGGTGCTTAGGGTTTAGGCATCGGGGGGTCTTTATAGGCGAAGAGGCGAGAAAGGGGGATCGCCAGGGTGGATACACCCCCCAGGCGCGAGGTGGGACCACCCGCGCGGCCATGGGTGTGGCCCCCTGGTGACTCTTTTCTGTCTCGTATTCCGGCTTCGTGTTCCCCACAGTAAAATATTGACTTTGGCTTTTGTCCCGTCCAATTCCGAGAATATTGATTTTCTGCCTTTCTGGAACCAAAAACAGAAGAAAACAGGCAACTGGCAGTGTGGCAACTTGTTAATAGGTTAGTACCATAAAACATATAAGAACACCTCAAAGTGTAGACAAAGCAAAGCAAAGTAGATACTAAACAAGCATGGAACATAAAAAATTATAGATACGTTTCTGACGTATCAAGCATCCCCAAGCTTAACTCCTGCACGTCCTCGAGTAGGTAAGTGATAAAAAGAATGATTTTTGAGGTGACATGCCCCATCAAAATCAAGATCAAATCATTTGCAAGCATTGAAAGCTGGGATCAAAGAACTCTAAACATGAGCATGAAAGATGGAGTTCTAACAGTAAGACAAAGTAACTATGCATGCAACATGAAAGGCTACAAACAAAGATCATGAATAACATGCATTGAAAAACGTTTGTTTGTTTCACATACAGAAAACATGGCATAGTGGCATTCAACTTGTCCCTCATGGAGTAGCAAATAGATGCATAGGACACCTTCAAAGTTTATAAGAGTACCTAGATACAAATAGCACAAGAACAAGTAATATCAACAATATGCATCAATCAATAAGTTTTGGGACAATGCACATAGAACTAAGAATGGCAACTATGCTCTCTTAACTGGTGCCTAAAGGTAGAAGGTGAGACTCAATATAAATGGTGGAAGAAAGTCCCTTCATAAAGGTAAGCAGGGATTTCAAGTCTCAAAAGGAGCTTCCAAAAATTATGGTACTTGTTAGCTTTCAGCTCTCATTGCCCCTATCATAAGCATCTTGAAGTGATTAAGGTTAAAGTGAACAAACTATGGAGTATATGCTAGAAAAAGTATAAGTTGGCAATATCATGTCCCTTGAATACGAGGGCCGCTCCTCATGCTACTCAACTTTAGTCACCTGTAAGTTCTTGTCATAGTAAGTACATGTGTATCATAGAGAACCGCCAACGGGGTACCCCTTGCACATGATACAGGAGCTATCCCATAATAAAAATGACAAGGCAAGCAGACAATGAGCATCTCAGCAATCTTCTTATTTACCATGGGAATATGGTTCTTTTTTCTCTCTTTCCTCTTTCCAATGTGTCTCTTTTTTTATAAGAAGAAAGCTTCATAGATGTCATTATGGTGATGCTGCAAGTTTCCACCATGATTAGGCATGGCTTAGGCTAGCGGCCCAGGCGTTTCTCTAACACACATACATAACTCCATGGACTTACACGATCCCTCTTTATTTCACACCGGCGACATCCATAGACAAAAGAGTATGATATCAACTGTGTACAAAGTACAAGTCCAATGTTGAAAGCGTTCCTCGTGACAGCACGGTTCTGCTAAGTCCAATGTATAAGTGCAAACATATACAACACATATGACACAATGGTTCAAGTTTATTAGGGGCAAGAAAAATAAAGTGTGTCATAAATTTTGTGAGAGCTTTAATCACTAAGTTTTCTCATAACAAAATACTTTTTAATTGGAAGATAGATGAAACCAAGAATATACTTGGAATGGTGTAACACACCATGCATAGGAATTTATAGTGGACACTTTGGAATAAATTGGTTTCTTGGGAATTGGATGCATGAGTAGAGCTTACTCATACAAGTGGAGGCAAAAGACTGGGAGCGACCAACTAAGAGAGCAATAATGGCCATAATCATGCAGAGCGATAAAAAATTACTAATCAAAGAATAAAGAGGTACTACAAGTCAAGGACTAAATGATCATAGAGGCTATGGTGACTTGTTCATAGTCATAACATGGTGTGAGAATGTCCCAAGTCAACCCAAACAAAGCATCAAAGGAGAATACCACAATACTATGCTTTTGTATGCTAAAACAACGCATGATTCCTTCAAGGCACACTAAGCAATCCCAATTGTTTGGAACAAGTCATGCTATAGCAATAATCACTAAGCATAAGGTCAAAACAACATCTGACATGCTAAAGTCTAAGTCACAGTCAAAGCAAGCTCCTCTTGTACTACTCAAGCAAGAACTTTCTATTCCTTTCCAACACCAATCAACTTATTTGAAACAACACAGCGAGAACGGGGGTCCAAACTACTTTATTCAAGCAAACTAAGCAAACTAAGCAAACCAAACAAAAACTAAGATGCTCCAAGAACAACACAACTGAAAGTGAAATGGACGTCACCTAGAGGGGAGTGAATAGGCTTTTAAAATTATTATAGTTTAGGCTCAAGTAAATGCGGAATAAAACTAACGTTTAATTTATTGAGCACAAAACCTAGCCACTAAGTTCACCTAAGTGCACCAACAACCTATGCTAAGCAATACAAGCAACAAGGTGATAGCAAGATATAAATACTTCAAGCACGATGGCTATCACAATGTAAAGTGCATAAGTAAAGGGCTCTGTTGAGAGATAACCGATGGATGCGGAGACGAAGATTTGTTTCCTGAAGTTCACTTCCAAAGAAGCTGCATCTCCGTTGGAGAGGTGCGATGGCGAAATGCTCTCCGAGCATACAAATAGATCACCTCAGGTGTGGTGGCTCGATGCTCACCCAACGCCACACAAGGCCTCACCCGGATGCGGAAGCAACTCACCGATGCCACAAAAGGCTCACCTTATTCTCCCGAGTGCGCACCACAAAAGGCGGGCATTCGCTCCACTATGGGACTCTTGAGGGCGGTCACCGAACCCGTACAAGATTGGGGCTATCTCCACAACTCAATTGGAGGCTCCCAACAACAAAGCCACAAAAGGCTACAACGCCACAAAAGGCTACAAGACCACAAAAGGTCAACAAGACCACAAAAGGTCAACAACCCAACTACACAACCGTCAAGGGTTCCAAGAACCCAAGAGAAACAAGCCCACAAGCTTGAACTCACCAAATCTTCGAGGAGAATTCAAACATATGCACCAAATGCAAGGGCAAGTCCTTCTCTCCCAAATTCCAACAAAGCTACAAAAGCTATTGGGGGAATAAGGGAGGAAGAACACAAGAGGAGAACACGAAACTCTCCAAGATCTAGATCCCAATGATTCCTTCACAAAGAAGGGATTTGACTTGGGGGGATTGTAGATCTAGATCTCCTCTCACTTTTCCCTCAAAAAGATGTAAGAATCATGGGAGGGAGAGGGAGTAAGAGAGCTCAAATAGGTCAACAATGGTGGGCAAAAACAAGCTCAAAAGATGGGGAACCATTGGGGAAGAAGCCCCCCTTAAATAGGACAAGGAAAAACTGACCGTTTGGGCCAGATTCGCGCACCACCGGAACTTCCAGCCCCCACAGGAAATTCCGGCAGATAGAAACACAAGTTATTGAACCTGACCGGAACTTGGGCCGGAACTTCCGCTCAAGCAAAAACGCAGGATAACATTGCACAAAAACTTCAATAACTTTTGATTCCGGACTCCGTTTTTGATGATCTTAGACTCGTTTTGAAGAGAACTAAAAGCTATATAATATTATGCGAAGAAACATCATAGTCCAGCATGGAAGGATAAAACCAAATTGAGAAAGGTATGACCTCTCTAGAAGCGATAAACCGGTAAAACCTCCAAAACCCAAAACACAAGAAGTTGAGCTTGGAAACTCCGATTGGGATGAAACCAATTTTGTTGGGAAGATAAAACCAAGAGAACCCAACAAAATTTTAAATATTGGATACCACCAAGGGAGAAAATATCAAGTATATATATGAAGTATCCCCCAAGGTGTGGAGCCGGAAAACTCGCATGATCAAAAACCGCAATAAGAAATGCAAGGGAAATCCTTGGACGATGAACTAGAGCTTGTTATGATGATGACCACAAGATCTAGATCCTCTCATGGACAAGAACCAAATAACAACCAAGAAAGATGATGCTATGAATGCAAAGGTTTGAGCTCTCTCCGAACGATGCAATCGAGACACCCGCTTGAGAGCCCCTCTTTATAGTACGACTATCTATCCTAAATCCGGTCTCCCAACTAACAACACGAGACCGGCAAAAGAGAAGCCCTATCAAGAACATACTGTTGCCTTGAGCATCCCACTTGAACTTGATGTAGACCGTCTTGTTCTTCTATAGTGGGAACACCTTTCTTGTTTTGCTTGATGAAGATGAAGACTTGCAAATTGCGCCCCCATACTCCATGGGGAAACCTCTTCTTTGAACTTGTCTTCATCACCCCATGATCATGAGGATGGCAAGCTTCAAGCATGAGATCTTCTAGAGATGGCACATCTTGAGCTTGCCCTTCTTCATCCCTTCTTGAGGTTGATCCATCTTGATGCAAATCTTGGCACTTGTCTTGATCGACCTTCAAGCTCATTCTTTCTTCATGATTCCAATGGCACAAAGCCCTTGGACATTTCTTCAACTCTCAACCTTGAGACCAACACATGGCCCAAGTGACGCCAATGGACAAACCTACAAGTGAAACTCAATTTACACAATAGTCCATAGAGATTGTCATTAATTACCAAAACCACACATGGGGGCATACATGCCCTTTCAATCTCCCCCATTTTTGTAATTTATGACAATCCCTTAGAGAGGGTTTAAATATAACAATTAACGACCAAAGCGGTTGCCCCAACATCAAATACTACCCAAGTATGTGATTTTGGTACAACCACAATATATAAAGCAAACTCCCCCATAATCTATGCATGTGTGATGAACTTGAATTTCATTGCATAGATTGCCAACCGTTACCGTCGGTTGAGTTTCCTCTATATATTCAACATGCAAGGCAACCACAAAGATGCAAGAGCATGAGAGGCAAATGCTCAAGAACACACTCAAAGAAAAGGCCAACTTCCTTGAGTTTCCTCTATATATTCAACATGCAAGGCAACCAGAAAGATGCAATAGCATGAGAGGAAAATGCTCAAGAACACACTCAAAGCAAAGGTCAACTTCCCTTAAACCCTCCAAAACTTCTCCCCCATTGGCATCGATTGCCAAAATGGGTGAAAAGTTCTAGACGGTCAATATAGTGAGAATTGCTCCAATGGTGTGCATATGCACAAGTCAAATGATGAGAAATTTGGAGGAAGTAAAACTATATTGAGGACCCAAAGAAAGAAAAAAATGAAAGAAAGAGAAATAAGCTTCAACAAATGAAGCGAGCAATCAAAAGATCCAAATGAAACAATTGAAACACAAACAAATGATGTCAAAAGGAAGCAATAACCAAGAGTGTTTAAATGAGAATAGAGAAGCTCCCCAAAATTTGTGCAAAGTTTATAATACTTGTATTGAATACAATATGAACAAATATGGAATCATTGCTCCCCCATAAGCATTTAAACCACAATAAATGATAAATAAGGAGATTGTGCACTATTAAATGAATTATAGAAGCTCCCCAAAGATTGTGCACAAATTATAGTAATTGTATTTGGAAACAACGTGCACAACCATGGAATCCTCACTCCTCCAAACTCATTTAACAATGCACATAAAATACAATAATTTGGAAGCCAACAAAGAATCAAAATGAAGTAAGAGGTGATTTCCAAGAAATGCAAAAACAACCAAATATTGATCTTCTCTTGTGTGTATAAATTTCTAGGTGGAAAATATCACAAATACATATGACCACAAAGAAATATGCACAAACAAGATAGATACTCAAGAAAGCACATTGAAAGGCAAAGAGGAAGTCATAGAATATACCAAGAAGATGTTTTGCTTGAAAGCATGCCCAAGGGCTCAAATATATCTTATTGTACATCGATGAGCTTCAAACACCAACATATTCCATATATAACAACTATTACCAAGGGAAGAAGGGTCTAGAAGGAATATATGGAGAAAGGCAACAAGTATCACAAGATAGGAATCAACTTTGCAAAAATACTCACTATTGCACATGAGAGATATTGAGGAAATGATATACAACAAAATTGCTAGATTGACATATTTGGGATAGGTGAATCATGAGCATGATTTAGTATAGTCCCCATTATATGCATTCATCTCAACATACACACATTTGCAATAGAGAGAACTTCTTTAAAGCCAAAGCAAGAAATCCAACATATGCAAGTACACAAATTCATGCCAACAAGCAACCTACAAAAGGTTGGGAACAAGATAAGTATGCATGAGATAGATACTTGTTACCGAGATATAATTGGTAGGATGAAAAAGATGTGAATTCGTTGATCATCGTAGCTTGCATCCAATTGACATGTAGACGCCACTCCTTCCTTGTTCAAGTACAAGCACCCAATATGTATCTCCAATGTACCTAAAACACAATTAAGTACACTATGGTCCCCAAACAAATTGGGTCCAAAGTAGTTAGTTTAAGTACAATACATAGGAGAATCTCCACACAAATATGTGCATATTGATATGAAATTCAATTTCATGCACATCTTAGCCCATTAGGATTTGGTGGAGTTTCCCTTATATATTGGATCAAAGAAAGCAAGCAAGCCATAATATATACATGAAGAAAATATGCATGCATAATACTTTCAAGAACCAAAAGGAGATAAATTTTGAACAAAAACACCAAGTAAACTAATAAGACACACACAAGAGTGTGACTCAACAAAACGTGTCCAAATTGTATCAAAGAGCCAAATCAACACATGAAAGAACACAAGTTCAACAAATGAACTAGAAAGAGCCAAAGAAAAAAAGGTAAGAAAAATACCAAGGCTCAAGGATTTATCTCATCCTAAAAGATCAACACAAGTAAAAGCAATGAGATAAAACCAACTCCCAAAGAGAGAAAGGTTCCAAAAACCAAAACAAACTCTTCACACTTTTCATGATGGCACACAAAGTATCAACACAAAAAGGATCGAGCTTCCAAGCAAAAAATGGATCAAATCAAGAAGCATAAAACAATGTTCTAGATAATATAGGAGAGCTCCCCCCCCCCCATAAGTAGATCATTATATATAATTTTGCCTTTGAATGCAAAATGGCCACAAATGAGGTCATCACTACTACCTAGACTAAATAAAACACAAGGGGATACAAATAACATAAGAAGATCCACAAGAAGCAAGGAAAGCTTGGGAGAAAATAGAAAAACATTTTCTTGGCCAAAGATAAGGCAATTAGAAAAGGCCAAAATGAATATGATCAATGAAGTCTACCATATATCAAGTACTAATTGTGCAAGGACAAGAAGTAACATGGATAATTTTCCCGAGGTAGTTTGCAAGGATATCCGAGATCATATTCACACAAAGAAGCATATAATAAGATAGGAATTAAGCTTGATGCTTCGAAAGAGATTCTTGATTGCTTCAAATAGTCACACAATCACTAGTGATTGGATTAAATAGAAGCAAGTGGTTCCCATGAGGATATATAGATCCAAATATGAGGAAACACATACCAAGAATCACTCTCACACACACAAGATCCAAGAGATGAGCAATAAAACATCCAAGCAAATTGGAACTTGTATGAGCAAATGTGCCACATAGGAACTAGATAATTCTCAATATCAAATCTAAGTGGCACAACCTCAAATGTCCACATTTTCTAGGTTAGTAATATGCACAAAGCACATGACTCCCCCATAATGTGATAAACAAAGAAATCTCAACAAGAGGAAAAAGATCATACTATAGAGGGTTAATGGACATTATAAAACTTAAGTTTATCATGAGAAAGACATACCACATAGAGACTAGATAAACAGGCAATAAAACTACTAAGTGGTTTTCCTCATGTACACACATTTTAGGATTGTGGAATGCCCAAGCATGACACTCCCCCAAAACAGAATAGTCCATTAAACCCTCACAAGAGCCAAATAAGATATCTACTACAAACAATAAAGGCTCCAAACCAAGAAACACAAATACATGGTGTGACAACCAACATACACAAATATACATCATATGTCAATATAAGTAAGTGGGAAGCACAACATGTACAAACACATGCAAGGTACAAAACCAACACATGCACAAGGGAGCAAGTAACTATAATGTAAAGGAGTTTAGCACAAGTTACTGGAAGGAGGAACATTGGATAAGGGATAGAAGCATGATAACCAATGACTTGACTTTGATAACAAGAGAATGATGAAGGTCCCTCAATTCTTCATAATGTAGCCAAGTCACCAATGCCCTCCAAAAACACCTATTGATCAAGTTTTAGCTTGTCAGTCCCCAGCCAAGTTGGGTCCTAAGAAGTTAGTCACAATAGGCTTGGCTACCCAAATGGTTCTTTTCTTGACACCACTTTGGGCACCAACAAATTTGGCAAACACATTGCCACCCTCATCCTTACGAAGAGAATAAGCATCATCAATCAAGATAGGATGGGATGAGGAGATACCCATGGTGCATGAGGAAGAAAGGTGCCCCTTCTCATAGCATATGTAGCAAGTTCTTCTCTTACCATCTTTCTTCTTGGGACGAGTTGCACCATGAAGAAGAGCTTGAGGCTTCTTGGGAAGTGGCCCATCTTGAGCTTGTGGAGGAGCTTGAGGCCGCTTCCCTCGTTGCTTCTCACTAAGAGGCTTCTTCTTCAATGGGCAATCCCTCACATGATGCCCTTCTTCCTTGCACTTGAAGCACACAATGTTGGCCGGATTCTTCACTTGTCCTTGGACCTTCTTATTGTTGCCCTTGTGCTTCAACACGTTAGTGGGCTTGTTCTTGATGTTGGAGTTGAATCCAAGCCCACTCTTGTCACTTGGGGGGCGTAGCACACTCATCATGTTCTTGAGTGTGGTATTCCCTTCATGACACCTTTTCAAGTCATTCTTCAAAGAAGTGACTTGAGCCTTGAGCTCCTTGACTTCCTCTACGTGGTTAGTATCAAAAACAATACTAGAGGAAGTAGAAACTTCATTGTTAGAGCAACAAGGCAAAGGATGCAATTCATCACAAGATTTAGCATGGTTGTGAGAGGATGAATTGCAAGTACTAGCACATGGCAATATAACATTGGGAGTAGATATAGTGCTAATGTCCACAGGAGACCCACTAGATGTTACCTTTGACACACTGGCCTCATGAGCTAACCTTAGCCTACCATGGGAGACTAGAAGATCCTCATGTGAGCTTGAGAGCTTGGCATGACTTTCTTCTAATTTCCCATAGTTGCTAGTTAGCAAAGCAAGTTGAGCCTTTAGCTCAACATTCTCCTTCAAGATTGATGCTTCACAAGAAATAGAGTTAGTAGCACAAGCATCATAATTTAATGCAAGAGGTGAGGGCAATTTAGAAAGCTCTTTAGAATAAGAAGCTTTAAGTTGCTCATGTGACTCGGTGAGTTTGATGAGATCACCCTTGATGACCCTAGAGCCATTGTTGAGATGCTCAAAATCCTCAAGGAGTTTAGCATAAGCAACTTCAAGTTCATCATTTTTAATTTGAAGGGAATGTGCCACCTCAAGATCTCTATCGTGAGATTTCTTCACTCTGGATAGCTCTAGAGCAAAGGTCTCCTCAAGAGATTCCTTAGTGGTTTGTTCCTCTTCAAGAGCTTCATTTAGGTTGGCAATGTCATTAGCATACTCACGCTCAAGACTACTAATTTTATCTATTGTGTCCTCATGCTCATATACTAGTTGCCTACTTTCAATAGCACAAGTCAAGATTTTGATGAAAGTAGAGCAAGCATTTTTATTAGGATGAAGAGCACGAAGGACTAGCCCCCCTTCTATTTTAAAGAAGCAACATCATCATCTACTTCTACATGGTCAACATTCACATCATCATGAGATATATTGGAATACAAAGGAGAGGTTACCTTTGAACCCTTAGCCATGAGGCACAAGTGAACATTAGAAGAAGATGATGATGAGGGAACACATGAATATCTAATGGCAACCTTGCCTTGGCCCACACATTCTTGTGACAACTCACATGTTGGTGTAGTGGAAGAAGATGAGAACTCATCGCGGCCGGAGGTGGAGGGAACACAATCATCCTTATTAACCTTGGACACATCATATTTTGCTTGAATCTTGGTCCATATATCATGAGCGTTCCGGAAAGGTACGATTGAGGAAAGAACTGCAAATCTCACAGCATTAACAAGCACATTAGATGCTTGATCTTCGAGATAAGAGTTTGTCTCCTCCTCCAAAGATAGATTTTGGGGATCCTTAGGGGGAGACAAGCCCATATCTAGAATTCGCTCAATATTTGGGTCAATGGCCCGAAAATGACTAAGCATGCAAGTACGCCAAACATCATAATGTGTGCCAACAAAAGTAAATGTGTGAGAGTGCACTAAACCCCTAGGAGACATCTTTACTCTCGAGGCGGTGAAGCCTAAAAGCGAGAGACCTCGCTCTGATACCAATTGAAAGTGCAATAGACGTCGCCTAGAGGGGGTGAATAGGCTTTTAAAATTATTACAGTTTAGGCTCAAGTAAATGCGGAATAAAACTAACGTTTAATTTATTGAGCACAAAACCTAGCCACTAAGTTCACCTAAGTGCACCAACAACCTATGCTAAGCAATACAAGCAACAAGGTGATAGCAAGATATAAATACTTCAAGCACGATGGCTATCACAATGTAAAGTGCATAAGTAAAGGGCTCTGTTGAGAGATAACCGATGGATGCGGAGACGAAGATTTGTTTCCTGAAGTTCACTTCCAAAGAAGCTGCATCTCCGTTGGAGAGGTGCGATGGCGAAATGCTCTCCGAACGCCACAAATAGATCACCTCAAGGTGTGGTGGCTCGATGCTCACCCAACGCCACACAAGGCCTCACCCCGGATGCGGAAGCACGCAACTCACCGATGCCACAAAAGGCTCACCTTATTCTCCCGAGTGCGCACCACAAAAGGCGGGCATTCGCTCCACTATGGGACTCTTGAGGGCGGTCACCGAACCCGTACAAGATTGGGGCTATCTCCACAACTCAATTGGAGGCTCCCAACAACAAAGCCACAAAAGGCTACAACGCCACAAAAGGCTACAAGACCACAAAAGGTAAACAAGACCACAAAAGGTCAACAAGACCACAAAAGGTCAACAACCCAACCATACAACCGTCTAGGGTTCCAAGAACCCAAGAGAAACAAGCCCACAAGCTTGAACTCACCGAATCTCCGAGGAGAATTCAAACATATGCACCAAATGCAAGGGCAAGTCCTTCTCTCCCAAATTCCAACAAAGCTACAAAAGCTATTAGGGGAATAAGGGAGGAAGAACACAAGAGGAGAACACAAAACTCTCCAAGATCTAGATCCCAATGATTCCTTCACAAAGAAGGGATTTGACTTGGGGGGATTGTAGATCTAGATCTCCTCTCACTTTTCCCTCAAAAAGATGTAAGAATAATGGGAGGGAGAGGGAGTAAGAGAGCTCAAATAGGTCAACAATGGTGGGCAAAAACGAGCTCAAAAGATGGGGAACCATTGGGGAAGAAGCCCCCCTTAAATAGGACAAGGAAAAACTGACCGTTTGGGCCAGCTTCGCGCACCACCGGAACTTCCGGCCCCACACCTGAACTTCCGGCAAATAGAAACACAAGTTATTGAACCTGACCGGAACTTGGGCCGGAACTTCCGCTCAAGCAAAAACGCTGGATAGCATTGGACGAAAACTTCAATAACTTTTGATTCCGGACTCTGTTTTTGATGATCTTAGACTCATTTTGAAGAGAACAAAAAGCTAATTCTTTCTCCGGAAGTTTGAGTGAATATTCACTTAATGAGAAAGAAGTATGAAATATTTTAAAATGTTTCAAAGACTTTCAAGATGAAGTGGAAAATCATTGTAACAAGAAAATAAATGATTTATGATTTTATCATAAAGGGATTTATTCGAGTTACAAGTGTAACAAGAAAAATAAATGATTTATGATTTATCATAAAGGGATTTATTTGAGTTGCAAGTTTAGAAAAACACCTAGATTTACATCTCCCAAAAGACCGTAGGAGTATGGAGTGTTTGAGATTTGTAATAAAACCTCGTTTGACATGGTTGGATCAAAGGTGTTATTTATAAAACTGCCATTATGTTTTAAAAGATTAAAGCTTTAGAGACTACCGCTTTTACACTGAAAAGAGATCCATCTTGATCCGTTGAAATGACGCCATATGAGTTATGGTTTGGGGTAAAACCCAAGTTGTCATATCTTAAATTTTGGTATGCTAAACATAAGTAAGATGTTTACAACCGAAGTGGGATGAGCATGTCTTTGTAGGTTATTTCGAATAACAATTGGGTATTCCTCCATAACACCAAGGACAAAAGGGTTTGCCGCTTGAAACGTGAAGTTTTCTTGAAAAGGAAGTTTTTCATAAAAGGTTAAGTGGGAGGACAATAGAACTTTAATAAGGTTAACGAACCTTAGCTATATGTGCTGAGTTGCGCAGTGCCGGAAAATGTTCCGGAGGCAGCTAGAATGCTCATGGATCACGTGCCTCAAAGGTTGCGGTCACGGAGGTCTAAAGTTCCTATTGAACCAAGTAGGTCGGATAAACAATCAAATGTTGAGATTTGAGAGTAAATCATTATTGTTTGACAATGATGAACCGACTACATGCAAAGAAACGATGATGGGCCCTGACTCTGTCAAATGGCTTGAAGCCATAAAATCTGTGATAGTTTCATACACGAGAAATCAAGTTTTGAACTTGGAAGACCCTCCAGAAAGGTGTAAAAACCTATCGGTCGTATTTGGATCTATAAAGAAACAGACATGGATGTTTCACATCTATGAAATAGTCGACATGTCGGTAAATTTTTACGACAATGTTCAAAGAGTTGACTATGACAAGATTTGATCTTTCATAGCGATATTTATGTCTAGACGGATTAAAGTAGAAATCACTACATATAATTTGGTATATGGTAGATGAATAAACAAAACAAAGTTCTTCTAATAGAATGGTTACCTAGGACGTGTACATGACACGGTCCAAAGGGTTTTGTTAATTCAAAGGATGCTAAAAGGGCATGCAAACTTCAATGGTTGAAGTAAGCATCGCGGAGTTGGAATCTTCACCATGATGAAAAGGAGTTTTCATTAGGAGACGATGAAGATGCTTGCATTTGCAAGAAATTAAGTGGGAGTGCTGAGACATATTTCTAATACATTATGTGGAGGACATCTTGTTGATGATAAATGATGTAATTTTTATTAACAAAGGTTAAGAATTTCATTTCGATGAATGACTTAGGCAAAACCCGAATATTTAGCACGAATGTCTATAGTGGATAGACTGTGACGCTAATATGGTTGTGCAAAACGTACATATATGAGATATTGAAGGAGTTCAATATAGAAACGACAAGAAAAGGTTTTTGTCGCATGGAAAGGAATTGAATCAAGATTCAAGTGTATCGAAACTTGATAAGTGAAACAAGATTCAAGTGCTTTGACACTTGATGAGTGAAATCACGAGAATGTTTTGATCAATCATACCATGGTATGTACACATCCAGATATGTCCTATTCTCTAAGTGTTATGAGCATATACCAGAATGAATCATAAAATGATCATTTGACGATAGTAAGGATATTCTTATGATCTTTTGGAAGAACTAAGAATATATTTGTGTAGAGGTGACAAACAATTACAAATAGTTCATTGTAAAGCGTTACATTGATATTAGTTTTGTCACAAGATAAAAATTAAGTTTATCTCAATTTAAACTATGGGTGGCACAATGAAATGGAAAGAAAGTTTCCATGATGGATTTGGATGAATTTCAAAGTTAAGTCATTGTGACGAATACTACAACAAAAGGCTAAGTATATGACTGCTATAGTAGCAGCAAAGGAGGGAATTTGTGTCAAGTAGTTTTTTATCAAACTAAGGTGTGGTTCGCAACGGGCTAACATTAAAGATATATTGTACGACAATATTATCGACATGGTTTAACCCCAAGGAAGTAAAGGTCTCACCAAAAGACCAAATTTATACAATGCCATCTCATTGGAGAATGAGTGTTGCGTGGAGACGCAAAGACATGTAAATACACACGGACCTGAAGCGTCAGATATGTACATTATGTTAACTACTTGCAATTGTCTATATGGAACACCAGAAAGCCATAGATGTTCAATACGCAAAGTTTCTAAACTAGATTATTGTCTCTAGTGCAAGTGGGAGACTGAAGGGAATATGCCCAAGAGGCAATAATAAAGTGGTTATTATTGTATTCCTTATTTATGATAAATGTTTATTTTGTATGCTATAATTGTATTAATACGGAAACGTTAATACATGTGTGTTTAATAAACAAAAAGGAAGTTCCTAGTTATGGCTCTCTTATAAACTAGCTCGTTGATTAACAAGATGATCAAATATTTCCTGATCATGGACATTGGATTAGTGTAATGATGTGATGAACATTCATCTGAAGTATAGCATTACGATCAAAGTCATTGAGTTTATATTGCTATAACAACTTACGAAGTGATCCTAATCCTTAGACCATGAGATCATGTCAATCAATAACACCGAAAGAGTTTCTTGATGACATCAAACGTCACACCGTAACTGGGTGATTATAAAGATGGCTTCAGAACTACTAAAGTGTTATGTTGAGGCTCATGGATCGATAGTGGAATTTGTTCATCCCGATGACGGATAGATATGCTCTGGGCCCTCTCGGTGATATCACATTGATTAGCTTGCAAGCAAGTGATTTGATCACTAGAATGTTATATCACATGAACGAGAAAAGAGTGCATGTCAGTAACGAGATCAAACTAGGTATGGAGATACCGATGATCGAATCACGAACATGTAATATATCGTGAAACAAAGGGATTAAGATACTAGCGTAAAAGGTTCCGACAATCATAGGAAAGTCATCGTTGAATGTGTGGGAGTTAGTATGGATCTCTAGGTCCCGCTTCTGATTATTGATCAGAGAAGGGTATAGATCATGTCCGCATTATTCGCGAACCGTAGGGTGGCATACTTAAGGGACACTGAAATCCAATTGGAGCAAAAGTTTCATGCCGGAAAGAATAACAAGCGCAGGAATTTATTTCACTAGACACCAAAACTATTTCGGTTGAAATTGCTGAAACTGGTTCTGCATGTGAAATTGAATACCAGCAAGGGGTTTTATGTGAATGTTTGTTAATTAAAGTAATTAACAAAATTCTGAATAAATAAATAAAATAGTTTTATTTAAATGAGAGCTTGCATTAAATTTGGTGGAAATTTAATGCATGTGAGTGGATTTTTGAGTGGAGGCTCTTTTATGGGAGTGGAGGCTTTTCATTTTGAGTGAGAGATCCACCCACATGAATGTGGAAGAGGTGGGGGCAGCCACAATGGCTGGCGCCATGCCCCTTGGGGTGCCCCCCTCTCCCTATAAAAGCCCCCCTCTCCTCCTCTCAAAGTACACCTCCTCGTGAAGGATCTCTCTCCCCCTCTAGAATTTATCCCCATGGTATCGTACTAGCGAGATACATGTTCCCGGTGGCTATTCGGCAAGAAAGGGTTGTGCTTCCGCTGCATCGCTGGAGCGAGGAGGCGGAGGTTGCTCGGTGTCTTGTACGTGTGTG
This sequence comes from Avena insularis, assembly GCA_023614405.1. Taxonomy (NCBI): domain Eukaryota; kingdom Viridiplantae; phylum Streptophyta; class Magnoliopsida; order Poales; family Poaceae; genus Avena; species Avena insularis. Next base: position 344,964,350 of record CM042685.1, on the reverse strand, counting down.
CGAGCACAGATGCGCTGCTGTTTTGCGGCGCTAGGACTTCCTCTCGATCTTGAGATCGACAAGAGATCGTCTACATTAACCACGAGTTTGGACTCGTTAAGCTTTGTCGATCTTCAAGGGTATGTTCTCTACGGATGTATATCTGCCCGTTGCTTGTATCTAGTAGATAGATCTTGGTACATAGTTGTTCCCATCGTAAGAATTTTTGTTTTTTATGCTGCAAACCCTACAAATAGATGCATGGGACACCTTCAAAGTTCACAAGGGTGACTATAAACAAGTAGCATAAGAACAAGTAATATCACAATATGCATCAATCAATAAGTTCTGGGACACTGCACATAGAATAACAACTATGCTCTATTAAAGGTGCCTAAAGGTAGAAGGTGCATAATAGTGGAAGAAAGACCCTTTGTAAAGGGAAGCACAAGACGGAGGGGCGCCACGGGATGGCCACACCCCCCAGGCGCGTCCAAGCCTGGCCCGCGCTTGGGCAGGGTATGGGCCCCTCGGGCACCTCCTGCCTCGCCTCCTTGCCTATAAAAAGCCCCCGATGCAGAAACCCTAGGCACCCGATCAAAACTCCACGAAACCATCTGTAGCCGCCGCCACCATCATCCCTAGATCGAGGGGATCTAAAGTTCTTCCCGGCACCCTACCGGAGGGGAGATCATCCCAGAGGCCTTCTTCTCCGGTATGATGTGTGAGTAGTTCCACCTTGGACTATGGGTCCATGTAGTAGCTAGATGGTTGTATCTCCTTCTTGTGATTTCATGTATAGATCTTGTGAGCTCTGTTCATGATCAAGATCTAATCTATTTGTAATCATGAATGTTGTGTTTGCGGGGATCCGATGGATATTGAGATTACTATGTCAGATTGATTAATGTTTTGTCTTTATGATTCTATCATGTCTGTGTTGTTTGTGATCTTGCATGCTCTCTGTTGTTAGTAGCTATCTTGGCCAAGAGTTGCTAGTGACTCCAAGAGGGGGTATTTATGCTCGATAGTGGGTGCATGCCTCTAGTTTCCAAGGGAAGTGACAGAAATCTTTCCGGTTGTAGATGTGTTGTTGCCACTAGGGAGAAAACAACGGTCTCTTGTTCATGGAACAATTGGATTGTTTACCTTACACACTTTGCTTAAAACAGTTGTCTGTTGCATGCAACTTAATACTAGAGGGGGTTTAGATGATAACCTGAAGGTGGACTTCTAGTCATAGATGCATTTGGATGGCAGTTTATGTATCTTGTTGTATTGACTAATCGAATCTCATAGGATCTTTTTTGTCTAGTATTGCAATGTTATGCCTAGCTCAGTTCCTATCAATTGTCCTGCTGTAATTTGTTTACCCTTCATGCCATGTTGTTATCTAAGGAGAGCACCTCTAGTGAGCTATGGACCCCAGTCCAATCTTTACCATTGATACATCTTTTACTGTTACTTGTTTACTTGTTGCAAACCATCATCATCTTCCACACCATACGTTTAATCCTTTGTTACAGCAAATCGGTGAGCTTGACAACCTCACTATTTCGTTGGGGCAAAGTCTTGAGTTTGTGTTGTGCAGGTTTCCACGTTGCTTGCAACACCTGTGTGACGTTTCCTTCCTCCTACTGGTTCGATAACCTCGGTTTCTTACTGAGGAAAAACTTGATGTTGTGCTGCTTCACACCTTGCTCTTGGGGTTTCCAACAAAGCGCTCCTACATCAACTCAGCGCCGCATAAAGCTTTTCTGGCGCCGTTGCTGGGGAGGCTAAGGACGTCTTCACAAGGGGAGTCATCCACTTCCTTTTTCTTTACTTTGTTTTGTTTGCCTCTTGTTTTCAAAAACTCCAAAAAAATAGTCTAGTTTGGTTTGCTTTGTTTATTCAAAAACACAAAAAATTAGTTCCTGCTCTAGCTGCTGTTGCTGTTTTTGGCTTGCCCACCTTTGCCAAAATGAACTCTGCTGAGAACACCAAGTTGTGTGACTTCACTAGCACCAACAACAATGATTTCCTTCGCACTCATATTGCTCCACCTTCTCCTGATGCTACCTTTTATGAAATTAAGCCTGCTTTGTTGAATCTTGTGATGAGAGAGCAATTTTCTGGTGTTAGTTCTGATGATGCTGCTGCCCATCTCAATAGCTTTGTTGAACTTTGTGAGATGCATAATTATAAGGATGTAGATGGAGATATTATTAAGCTCAAGCTTTTTCCTTTCTCCTTGAGAGGGAAAGCCAAAGAATGGTTGCTATCTTTGCCTAAAAATAGTATTGATTCTTGGACTAAGTGCAAAGATGCTTTTATTGGAAAGTACTACCCTCCTGCTAAGATTATATCTATGAGAAGTGACATTATGAAATTTAAACAACTTGATAATGAACATGTTGCTCAAGCTTGGGAAAGAATGAAATCTTTGGTTAAGAGTTGTCCCACTCATGGACTCACTGCTTGGATGATTATCCAGACTTTTTATGTAGGTTTGAACTTCTGTTCAAGAAACCTGTTGGATTCAGCTACTGGGGGCACCTTTATGGGCATCACTTTGGGTGCTACAACAAGACTCCTTGATAATATGATGGTTAACTACTTTGAATGGCACACTGAATGAGCTCCACATGGTAAGAAGGTAAATTATGTTGAAGAAACCTCCTCTTTGAGTGATAAGATTGATATTATTATGACTATGCTTGTTAATGGGAAAGCTCCTTTAGATCCTAATCATGTTTCCTTAGCCTCTTTGGTTGCTCAAGAAGAGCAAGTTGATGTGAACTTCATTATAAACAACAATTTCAACAACAATGCTTATATGAGTAATTTTGATGGTAACAACTATAGGCCTTATCCTCCTAATAATGGCAATTTCTATGGAAACTCTCACAACAACGCTAGAAGTGCCCCCTATGAACTTGAAGTCATGCTCAAATATTTTATTAGTAAACAAACCATTTTCAACAAGACTATAGAGGAAAAGATTTTGAGTGCTGAGAAAAACATATCCTCTTCATCTGAAGCACAATCCTCCTTGATTAATAAAATGGCTGCTAAACATGAAACCATGGAAAGTACCTTTGCTGCCACTCATGCCATACAAGTTACTATTGATGAAAATGTTAGACTGTTAGCTCAACTTCATGCTAAGTGGGAAAGGGAAGCTGAAATTGATCGAAACAATAGTGTGTGCACCATCACCACCAAACCACAAAAAGTCCCTATTCCTCCTCCTACTATGCCTAAGCCTAATGAGTCTACTACTAGTGATACTAAATTTGATTTTGATATAGATGGTTGCAATATTTCTGAAGTGATTATGTTCCTACAAAATCTTGCTAGAAGTCCTGATGCTAGTGATATGCATGTTGCTTTCACCAAACACATTACAGATGCTCTTGTTCAGATAAAGGAAGAGAAGTTAAAACACAAAGCTTCTATTCCTAGGAAAGTAGAAGATAGTTGGGAACCCATTATTAATATGCAAGTGAATGACTTTGATCTCAAAGCTTCATGTGATCTTGGTTCTAGTGTCTCTATTATTCCTAGGAAGATTTATGAAATGTTTGATTTGCCACCTTTGGACGATTGTTATTTGGATGTCCCACTCAATGATAATGCTAAAAAGAAACTCATGGGTAGTTTTAATTATGAGCTCATTATGGTTAACAATTCTTATGTCCCTGTTGATTTCTATGTTTTGGATGTTGAATACAATGCTTCTTGTCCTATTACTTTGGGAAGACCTTTTCTTAGAACTGTTGGTGCCATCATTGATATGAAAGAAGGAACCATTAAATATAATTTTCCATTAAATAAAGGTATTGAACACTTCCCTATGAGGAGAGAGAGGTTGCTTTTTGCTCCTTTTTGAAAGCAAGGTTTGATGTTAATGCTTCTTCATTTGAAAATACTTGATTTTTCTTGCTTCTTGTGCCTAACTTAAAGGCGTTAAAGAAAAGTACTTGTTGGGAGATAACCCAAGAGTTTCCTTGAGTCTTGGAAGTTATTAATTCAGTAATGACCTCTCCTTATCCTTTTTGTTTGCCTTTTGTGCCAAGAATGACCTCTAATGAGAGGGAAGTAAGATTTAGGGAGTTGCTGTCCCAAAACAGATTTCTGTCCTCCACCATAAAAATTCGTGAGGAGTCTCTGTAAGTCGGACTGAGCTGACAATTTGCGAATAAATCCCCAAGTATGTTAGCTAACTTTCGTTAGTTCAACACTTTTTGATTTGATCAACAGATTTTTTTTGAAAAAATCAGTTTCTACCTGCTAGTCTGTTTTGACAGATTTCTGCCATTATTTGCATTTGCTTCTTATTGATTCCTTTTTGAGTTCTCTTTTGGGCAATTGAGCTTTTTGAAAGACTTGCTACAGTATCTTGTGTTTTTATTGAAAATTCTTGCTGTTCCAAAGCTTTTCCTAAAGGTCAATTATCTTTTGAATACACTAATGTTGCTAATGAAGATTGTCTGAAGTTTTGTATGAAGGAAAAATTTCAGATGTAGAGAGAGAATGATGTAATGAGATGAAGAATGGACAAAAGCTCAAGCTTGAGGATGCCACCATGGTGTCACCCCAAGAAATATCTAAGTGGTACAAGCGTCAAAGCTTGGGGATGCCCAAGGCATCCCCTTCTTCATCAATAAAAAGCTTAGATCTGTCTAGACACTTCGTTTTTATTGTTTCATGCACAGTTGTGTTGTTCTTGGAGAGTCTTAGTTTTTGTTTGATTTGCTTAGTTTTTTTAGTTTGATTGAATAAATTAGTTGGACCCCCATTCTTGTTGTGTTATTTCAAATAAGTCAATTGGTGTTGGAAAAGAGTAGGAAGTTCCTGCTTGAAAGTGCAAGAGGAGCTTGCATTGACTGTGACTTAGACTGTAGCTTGACATGCTAGGTGTTGTTTTGACCTTGTGCTTAGTGATTATTGTTGTAGCATGTCTTGTTCCAAAATATTGGGATTGCTTAGTGTGCCTTAAAGAAATTATGCGTTGTTTTAGAAAAGCATAGTATTTTGGTTTTCTCCTTTGATGTTTTGTTTGGGTTGACTTGGCACATGCTCGCACCATGTTATGACTATGAACAAGTCACCATAGCCTCTATGATCATTTATTCCTTGACTTGTAGTACCACTCTATGCTTTGATTAGTAATGTTTTGTCGCTCTGCATGATTATGGCCAGTATTGCTCTCTTAGTTGGTTGCTCCCAGTCTTTTGCTAGCCTCCACTTGTATGAGTAAGCTCTACTCATTCTTCCAACTCCCAAGAAACCAAGTTATTCCAAAGTGTCCACTATAAAATCCTATGCATGGTGTGTTACACCATTCCAAGTATATTGTTGGGGATATTCTATATGGGTATCCTTATAGCATGTCTCTTATCCGGCTAACCCGGGTGGCCCACAGATGGTAGCATGGCCTATGGCCTGCTGGGCGGCCCAGTTAGATGGATCCAGAAGGGAGGCCCATGCCGGATAAAGGAAGGCTACGGTGGAGTCACCAGCATGCCGGAGCCTTGGAGTACAAGATACACAAGACTAGTAATAGACAGTGTAGGACTCTGTAACCTGTCCGGCTAGGACTTTTCCCTGTAACCCTAGGACCTGGCGACTATATAAGTCGGGCCTATGGGAGCCTTTAGGGCACGATCATAGACAACTTCATACACCCTCACACAGCGAACCTATCTCTGTAACTCGGCGTATTGCCCTTATAGTGATTTATAGCAGGAGTAGGATTCCGCCACCGTTGTGGGATCTGAACCTGGGTAAGATGTGTTACCTCGTACCCGTCAACCGTTCGCCTTACCCCACGTCTCTAAACACACACTGTGAGGACCCCTCCATGGTGTACTCGTCGGCAATACCACGACAGTTGGCGCCCACCGTGGGGCAAGAGGCGCTTCAGGCTCTTCAGCGGGTGAGGACCAAGATCTTTGGGGGAATCGGCAAAACCGTAGCCATCGGTCGCGTTCTCTTCTCTGGCAACGTTCTGATCGTCCCTCCTGACGAGTTCTGGATCCCGGCGAAGACGAACCCTACGCGGTGTTCGATCGTTCCTATCGGAGACATCCACCTCTTCATCGGCGAAACCGACTCAGGAACTAGTTCCCTGGGAGTCGGAGCAGCATCAAGACCCGCACGGACCGCCTATGGGCTGGATACGCTCACGGAAGGATCGATGCCGGATCTCTCTTCAGAGTTTGCCGGCAAAGATCGGAAAGCACCAAGGCCCGCACGGACTGCCTATGGGCAGGATACATTTGCGGAAGGATCGATGTCAGATCTCTCCTCGGAGTTTGCCGGCAAAGATCGGAAAAATTCAAGGCCCACCCAAACCGCCCCTGTGCAGGATATAAAGGTGGAAGATCACTGCAAATCCGCTGGCTCGTCCGTGCGTCTGCACAGCAGAGATCCAAGTTCGTCGGCGTGGTTACCATCTTCGATCTAGCGCGCTGCCTTCAGAGAGAGGGCGAAAACCCCCGCGATTACCTGGACAGGTGGCTCCGTATACGAGCCGATCTAGCCCACTACCCCAATGAGGATGCTATCTATCACTTCGTGGAAGGACTGGACCATGGCACGCTTCTCCGACATTCTCTAAGACGGCAGCAGGTGTCGGGACGCCTTACCTTCGAAGGCATGGTGAACACCGTCAACAACTACGCGGAGGCCGAATCGGCAGCTCAGACAACGCTTGCACTCATTGACGGAGCCCCTCCGATTCAGCCACCGCCACCATCGCCTCTGGCCGCCATCGTCGCAGCAGCACCACCACCTCCAGTCATCGTCGAGGCCGTTGCACCTCCACCGCCCGTCATCTAGGAAGTCCTGGCACCCTCCGACTCTGTCATTGACGCGCTTTATGCTGATTTCAGTGCAGAATCAGAGGAGATAGACTTCAGTCTAGAAGAGCTAGACTCCGCTATGCAGGAGATGGAAGAGGAGTACTCGCGTGACAAGCAAGCCAACAACACCGTCACGTCCCGAGGGGTGTTCGTCACCATTGGGACGACGATGGATGAAGATCAACCCGGACAAGCTCCGCCTACAGCGCTGGACAAGGGGAAAGGGCCACTTATTGCTGCTGACGTCGATCGCGCAAAGGTCATGCCTCCTCCGCCTAATCCAGTGCAGCAGCTGCAGGAACTCGGCACCGGCCCGAGCAACAATAACACCGCAAACTTGCCGCCTCCATCATCTATGTCGGCAGCAGCCCATGTTACTCCAGCTGATAGAGTGATGTACGGCAATCTCCTTGTCGAGCCACTAACCGTTGCTCATATCCGGAACGTGACCCATATTGACGAGAAGCGCCAACAGTTGTTGGAGGAAGCACAGGCCATCGCGGAGCAAGGTGCTAAACTAGATCGAGATCTAGTCAATGCACAGAAGTCCATAGAGAAAGCTAGAGCAATGGAGGTCGAGTACAAGACTTTGCTACAACAGCAGAAGGCTAAGAAATCTCCAGCTCGCATCATCAATGATCCTAGTGTACGGCGCAACCTAGGATGGGCTCCCTCGAAGCCGGCACAGGCCAAGCCATACATTGACAGTGAAGGCAAGCAGGTGATGCCCACCCCACTCCTTAACCTCGTCGTCGCCAAGACCCTTCTGGAGCAGGATAGATCGCCTGAGGCAGTAGAACATGTCTATGACCTAGTGGCCAAGGCAGTGAAGCAGCAGGAAAAGGACACCTCTCAGAGGCTTGAGTCCGACCCAGCGCTCTGTCGATCTAGCTAGTACAAGCCGCCAAGGGACATATCTCCTCTCGATGCCGGGTCCTAGACGGGTTCATCAGAACGAATACGGAGGGATGCACGCAACAGGAAGGATGCTATCCCCGTATCCTCCGACCACGGAGAAAAGGCCCGACCTCGTTGCCCATCCCCACCGCCCTGATCCCCCCGACGTCACGAAGACTACAAAACTCACCATCGTGCGGATATGCCCCCACCAAAGCAGTGCGGCATCGTCATCCGCAACAACGCGGAGTAGACCCGTCATGACGGAGAGCGCAACCAAGGACACAAGAGCAGGTCACGCCATGACCCTCCACGTCCGACAAGCAACCGTGACAGGCGTCAGGCGTCGCGGGAGGGTAACAGCAAGAAAGCTAACCCACCGCCCCCTCCGCCTCCGTCACCACCAAGCAGTCACCATGGAGGAAGAGGCCCGCGTCGTTCACGCAGCCCATCCCCTGTTGACAAAAAGAAGAACCCGGAGCCGTACGATGCACGTTCACGGATCGACAAGATCCACAAGGCCCGGGAAGGACCATACCTGGGACCACGTTGTTTTGGACCTGCAATAAGGTCCACAACTTACCCCAAAGGTTTCCGGATTGACAGGACCATCAAGCCCTATGACGGCACCGCCAAGCCAGCCACATGGTTGCAGGACTACGACAACGCGGTGGATATTGCCGGAGGCAACCCCAACGTCGTCGTCAAGTACCTCCCGTTAATGTTGGCGGACACGGCCCGTCAATGGATCGACGACTTGCCAGAGAAATCTATCTACAACTGGCTGGACATGCAAGAAGCGTTCACCAAGAACTTTGAGGGTACATACAAGCGTCCCTGTACTATGGGCGATCTGCAGCGGTGCGTGCAAGAAAAAGACGAGACATCTCGCGCCTACCTCTCCTGATGGCTGGATATGAAGAATTCCTGCGCAGGAGTGCACGCTCAGACCGCCATGGCCGCCTTCATCGATGGGTTGGAAAGGGGCACGCTGCTCCGACATAAGCTGCAGCGCTTGCAGGACAATCACCAGCTTGACTTAAATCGGATGATTCAGTTGGCTAGTGAGTTCGCAGCTGCCGACGACGATGCTCGTGGCTCTTTGCCGGCAACGGCCGTTCCAACTCAAGCTCGGAGGAACAGCAGTACAAAGCGGAAAACTGCTCCAAAAGAAAAGCAATCTACCGACATGGTCGCTATGACTTTTGCAGGACAAGGAGAAGGCGGACAACATGGCCGAGGAAGGGGAGCTGGTCGTGGGCAGCAACGAGGAAGTGAAACCACCTTGGCGCCACTCCGTGTTCCCCAAACCTATGAAGAGTACCGCGATATGCCATGCCTCGTACACCTCGATACCAACGGCAAGGCCACCCATACCAATCGACACTGCAAGTTCGTCAACGACCTCAAGGAAGACCCGGAGTCCGGCTATAAGCAAAGTCGGAAGAACAGACCGCGAGGCAAGGGCAAAGGGAAGAAGAAGGAGGAGGAGTCCAAGGATTCAAGTGACATGGACGAAGACGTTGACCCTAAGCACGCTGCCAAGAGCGACGACAAGGGCAAGAACTCCTTCGCAAAGAAGGCTCTAGTCTACCACACTTTCCTTGGCACCCCCACCGTCTGACAACAGAAGACCTCTCTGAGGATCCTGATGGTCGGAGGTTCCAATAACTTGGGATAGGACGGACCACCCAGACCTTGTGCCCACGGAGAACCAGTACGCCATGGTCATCAACCCCTTGATTGACGGTGTGGAGTTTACCAAGTGTATGGTGGATAGTGGAAGCAGCATCAACATCATGTACCTGGATACACTACATAAGATGAACTTGACGGAGGCAAACCTAAGGCGGACCAACACCATCTTCCACGGCGTAGTTCCTGGTCGGGAGGCTCGGTCCCTTGGGTGCATTACACTTCAGGTTGCCTTTGGCGATGTTAATAATTACCGCCAAGAGCGCATGACCTTCGAGGTGGTCCCCTTCAAGAGTGTGTACCACGTCATATTCGGCCGCGACATATTCCACACGTTCATGGCCAAGCCATGCTTCGTCTACAACAAACTCAAGATACCCGGACCAAACGGTGTCATCATCGTATCCGAAAGCTTTACCAAGGCAAGGGACTGCGAGATCAATGAAGCAGCCGTTGCAGAAGCTGTCCTCTACAGCGAAGAATTCAAAGAGATCCAGAGCAAGGTCAATGACTCAGAGATGCCCGCGTCGAAGAAGCAGATCTCCGACTCCGCTCCTGTGTTCAAGGCCACCGTCGAGACCAAGCCGGTGGAACTTGTGGTAGGCGATGCCTCCAAGACCGTCGCCATTGGGACGAACCTGGATCCCAAATAGGAAAGCACGCTCGTCGAGTTCCTCCGTGAGAATAGGGACATCTTTGCCTGGCAACCTGCCGACATGAAAGGTGTACCTAGGGAACTTGCCGACCACAGCTTAAACATTGATCCAAAATGCAAACCAGTGAAACAACCTCTACGATGCTTTGGAGATGAGAAGAGACACGCCATTGGCAAAGAGATAGCTAGGTTACTTAAGGCTAGATTTATCCGAGAAGTCCTTCACACCCAATGGGTGGCCAATCCTGTACTTGTCCCTAAAAAGGGAACCAATGAATTAAGAATGTGCGTTGATTACACCGGCTTGAACAAAGCATGTCCCAAAGATCCGTTTGCTTTGCCTCGCATTGACCAAGTCATTGACTCAACGGCTGGCTCGGAGCTTTTGTGTTTTATCGATGCATACTCAGGATACCACCAGATCAAGATGAGGAAGTCGGACCAATTGGCCACTTCGTTCACTACCCCATACATCACGTTTTGGGCTAAAAACGCAGGTGCTACCTACCAGCGGACAATGCAATGTTGCCTTCACGACCAAATTGGTCGGAACGTTCATGCCTATGTGGACGATATCGTGGTGATGTCTAAAAAGTCAAACGACTTAATCTCCGACTTAAAAGAAACCTTTGATAATCTCCGGAAATACAACATGATGCTCAACCCTAAGAAGTGCGTCTTCAGGGTTCCAGCCGGCAAATTGTTGGGCTTCATCGTTTTCCAATGTGGAATCGAGGTCAACCCGTAGAAAATCAAGGCCATCTTAAACATAAACCGTCCGACATGCCTAAAGGACATTCAATGACTAACAGGTTGCGTTGCAGCAGTTAGTCGGTTCGTCAGCCGACTTGGAGAGAAGGCCCTGCCACTGTACAAGTGGCTGAAGAAGGCGGACAAATTCACTTGGACGGGCGAAGCAGATGCAGCATTGAAGCAGCTCAAGGATATTCTTTCCTCAACGCCCATCCTTGCAGCACCCGAGCCTAGAGAGCCCCTGTTAATTTACATGGCGGCAACCAACCGGGTTATCAGCATCGTCATCGTGGTAGAGCAGACGGAACCAGGCTATGAGCACAGAGTTCAACGACCAGTTTACTATGTGAGCGAGGTCTTGACGGAGTCCAAGCAGCGTTACCCGCACTATCAAAAGATAGCTTATGGAGTATTCCTTGCTTCTCGGAAGCTGAGGCATTACTTTCAGGAGCACCCAATTACAGTGGTGAGCAAGACTCCACTGTCCGACATTATCAATAACAGCGACGCTACAAGAAGGGTCGCGAAGTGGAGCATTGAACTTGCCGCCTTCGATATCACCTACAAGAGATGCGACGCTATCAAGTCACAAGCCTTGGCGGATTTTGTTGCAGATTGGACGGAGGCGCCAGATGTTACTCCGCTGCTGGAACCAGAGTATTGGGTGATGCACTTTGATGGATCAAAGCTTCTCAACGGCTCGGGGGCAGGTGTATTGCTACAGTCACCAACAGGAGACAAGCTACACTACGTTCTACAGATCCACTTCGAGGCTACAAACAACATGGCGGAGTATGAAGCACTCATTCACAGACTACGTGTAGCCAAGGATATTGGCATCAAGCACATAGTTTGCTGTGGAGATTCCGACTTGGTTTCCCATCAGGTGGCTGGCACCTGGAATGCGCGGAACCCTATGATGGCGGCATATCAAGACGAAGACGACGAGTAGCCAAGAGCTTCTTGGGCTACGAAGTCAAGTATGTACCTAGGGAACAAAACGAGGCGGCTGATCTGCTGTCTAAGCTTGGATCAGGGTGCAAGCGAATTCCGCCAGGAGTTTTCCTAGAGCACCTGCGCACACCATCCGTGAAGGGGGCCGACATCGACAACCCGGATAGAGCTGACTCTTTCGTCAACATGGTGACTAAGGTCCCTCCGGCTTGGACAAAACCGTTCATGGAATATCTCAAACACGGAACTTTGCCCGACGACGAAGTCGAAAGACGGCAAATAGTACGACGAGCAAAGGGTTATACCATAATCAATGGGCAACTCTATAAAAGGAGCACTACTGGTGTATACCTAAAGTGTGTTTCCCAGCTAGAAGGTATGGAAATCCTGCGCGAAATCCATCTCGGAGATTGCGGGAATCACGCCGCTCCTCGATCGTTGGTCGCGAAAGCCTTCCAGCAAGGATTCTACTGGCTAACCGCGAAGGCGGACGCCGACAAGCTGGTTGAGACATGCATGGGATGCCAGTATTATGCCCGACAACCACATGTTCCTGCTGAAGAATTGCGAACAATACCAATAACTTGGCCGTTTGCAGTCTGGGGGATAGACATGGTGGGACCATTGCAGATGACACCTTGTGGGTTTACGCATCTGCTTATAGCAGTTGACAAATTCACCAAATAGATAGAAGCTAAACCCATTAGAAAGCTTGATGGGGCAACTGACCTCAGGTTTGTCCGGGGTCTAGTGGTGAGATTTGGTCTCCCACATAGCATCACCGGCAATGGAAGCAACTTGTCACTCGGAGAAGTGGAGGCTTATTGCTGGGAGAAAGGCATCCGACTTGACCTTGCATCTGTGGCACACCCATAATCCGATGGTCAGGTTGAGAGAGCCAATGGATTAATTCTGCAGGGAATCCAGCCACGTCTTGAGGCACTGCTACATAGAGCAGTTGTAGCCTGGGCGGAAGAATTGCCATCTGTGATGTGGAGTTTACGAACTACACCCAACAGGTCCACCGGCTACACCCCTTACTTCATGGTATATTGAGCAGAAGCCATCTTGCCTTCCGACATCCTCCATGATGCACCAAGAGTTGCCGCCTACGACGAGGATGACGCTGAAGAATCCAGACGCCTAGATGTGGACCTTCTCGAGGAGGAGCGCGTTTTGGCATGCCAAAGATCCGCCATCTACCAGCAGAAGCTACGCAGCTACCATAGTCGCCGCGTTCGGCATCGCTCGTTTAAAGAGGGGGATTTGGTGCTCCAACTTAAGCAGAAGAAGTCACACAAATTATCCCCGCCAAGGACCGTTCATCATAAGCAAGGCGCTGCTCAATGGGTCTTACTACCTTGTTGACAATCATGAACTAAAGGATAGACCCAACGAGGATCATAAGCGTAAGCGATGTGACCCGGATGATGACTACCCGGAGCTTGATCGGCCATGGAACATAGCACAGCTACGTCCTTTTTACACTTAGCATTTTTTATCTAAATTGTATATCTCTTATATGATCAATGAAATAAAGCTCTCTGGTTCACTCATATTTCTGAGTCTTTTACCTCCTTTAGTGTTCATTTTTGGATCATGTAAAACCTTTATGCACAAGTATTGTGTTTGCACTTGTGAAAATTCCGCCTACGAGCGCTAGCTTAAGTTTTCTGGTCTACACGTTCTTTGTTGTTTTTATGTGGATTCTGGAGTAGTGACTTTTGGCACTTATTATCGGCGATTTTGTGCTCAGGTTATTGACGGTGCCATTGGGCATCATCACCTAAGCGCATGGTTCCGACAACGAGTCTTCCGACTCACGAAAAGTCAAGCATATGAATCAAAGTAATGGATAAGCTAGCACTTGCTAAAAAATATGTACATGCTGGAAATTAGTTCTTAAGTAGCAGGACATAACAACCATTGTTTTCCGCCTTAAGTTACATCACCAAGTTTTTTCCGCGCATACACCAAAGGTGAAACAAATATTACAAAGTTGTTTTTTCATTCCTTTGGCGCAGGAGACTTGGAAGCAGCATCGTCACCAGTCGGAGAATCACCCTCAACGTCGGCACTATGGTGAGACTCGAAGGAATCTTGGTTGACGCTGTCGATGGTGTTCATGGGCATGAAGACGTCGATGTCCACCAACTCGGCAACTCTGGTGTCATAACCCACGAGTGACGACAAGATGGCTTCATGATCAATCTCTTTGCCGTCATCGTCGACGTGGGCGATACCAGAGATCACCGTGTCGATGTCGGCACCTTCATAGTGTGCCTTCACCATTGAAAGCGCCATCCTTGAGCCAGCCCGTGCACATGAAGCTTTCCAGCTTGTGACACGCTCGGGGGCTCGACGCAGAATCTTCGAGTACTTCGCCATGGAGTCCGAGGCCTTGATGTATATCTGGAGGGGCTTGGCAATCTCTTTGGCCTGGGTGATGGCGGTGTTGATGAAGTTGCCGGCAAGAACCATGCATTCCTTGTCTGAAGGAGGCGAGCGGGTTAAACCTATAGGAGATGCAAATTCTGACAAGGAGCGCATAAGTGCAATAAATTCAAGGTATCCAGACTACAGAAATACAAGGCGGAGGAAACTTACTGAAGATGCTGGCCTTAGCCTACCAAAGGGTGTCCGCCAGGGATTCTTTCTCTTGTTGGAGGAGCTTAAACGCCTCGCTGTGGCGTTGGTTTTGCTCATCAGCAGCTTGCTTCTGATCATTTAAGATCGCAAGCTCCTCCTTCAAGCGATTGATTTCCGCGGAGGCGGAGTCCTGCAGGGCCTTCATGGAATCCTCATGCATTTTCAGCATTTCCTTCCTCTCCTCCTTAAGGATCTTGTTCTCGCTGTCCAGTTGCTGGATGTGCTTGGACTGCTCGACAATGTCCTTGGCCTTGGCGACATGTTCTGCAAGTCGGAGAAAACAAAGTACACAGTGAGTACTCGGAGAATGAAGGCACATAAACAAGACGGAATGCGCAAAAAGAAAACAGGCTCTTGTTTTTGATGATCTGTTCCTTCAAGAAGGCAGTTTTACCCTTTTCAGCTTCAAGATCTGCACGCATCTTCTGGTACTTATCATTGGCCATGCCCCTCCGAGCATTCTCGTTCTGTCGAAAAAATAAAAAGTTAAACCGTTGTTTAGTCTGCTTGGAGCATCTAGTCGGAAATTTTCCACCTAGACGCTCGGGGGCTACAGCGAGAGTTTTTTACTTAGCAATATGCTTAGCTTTTCTTTAAGCATCTAGTCAGAACTAATTCAGTTCTCGATTAGAAGCTTGGGGGATACAGTATAAAGTTTTTAACTCGGAATCTTCTTAGCTTTTCTTTAAGCATCTAGTCAGAACTAATTCAGTCACAACTAGAGGCTTGGGGGCTACAGTATTGAAAATTATAAACACTGCGTATGCTACTCTTAAAGCATCTAGTCAGAATAGTTCATTCCATCTAAATGCTTGGGGGCTAGAGTGAGAGTTTTTATAACTTAGTCACTCTTGGAGCATATAGATGCAAAACCTATGGTTTTCCGTCTACATCCTCGGGGGCTACAGTGGGATACTCATATGAAATGCAAAAGGCAAAGTAAAACTTACAAGTGCAATGATCTTGAGGTTTGTAGCGCTCTCGGCAAGCAGCTTGCCAAAGGAGATGCTATTTCCTTGCAAGATGTCTGCTTGTCGGAGAAGCTCCTCAAGACCGCACGTCGGAGATGTCGGTACTCCTCCAGGAACCAGAGTTGTGTTACTCGGCGTGAGCGCCGGGATGACTATCTTTGGGAACTCAAAGGGTTTCTGGGGAGCAAGGGCGCCGCCTTCGGCAGAAGTACCAGCTTCCAACACCGCCTTGCCGCCACCGATGGCATCCTTAGCCGGAGCTTCAGCCATTTGTTGAGCGGTGCTCTCCTGCGTCGCTTTCACGACAACAAGTTCGGAGAGAGGCGTCAGAATCCACTTCCATGACGGAAGGGCCTGGTGCCTCCTTAGCTTGTGAGCTTGTCGGAGCAGACGAAGGCTAGGGGCGATGGCGGGGGAGGCGTCACGATGCAGCATGTCCTTGATATTTCGAGAAGCCCCCAAAGTTTTGGAGGTCTTCTTGAGGCTGTTCGTGGCTTTCTTCCTTAGACGTGCAAAATGCATAAGTACAGGAACAAGACAGACAAATAGACAATGTCAGAGAATGAGAAGCTTACACTAGGAGGGGTGCTTTGGCAAAAATCCCGGTGGCTCTTCTCTTTTCCGCCTCCAGGGCGGTGGTAGTCTTTTTGGAGGCTCCACCCTCCGTCTTCTTCTTCTTGCCTCCGTCGGCAGCGTCAGACGTGGATCTCTTCCACTTTTGCGCCAACGGGACATCATCGTCGGACACGACCGTGACTTCCTTCATATTTCGATCGTAGATTTGGGCAACCAGGTTGCCCTCATCTAGATCGCTAAGCTGTTAAGTAAGAAATCACCGTGTTAGATAAGATGGTAGTGGAAAGACGGAAAAACTGGAGCATATGTCATATACGGAAAATAAATACCTACCTTTGGGCACTTGCCGTCTATGAACATGTCGTAGGTGATGGTGAAGCCACGCTTCTTATCCTTCACCTTGACGATGTCCTTAAGGCAGATCTTGACGGAGTCGCTCGAGAAGTTATCCACGGAGATGCGGAGGCTATCCCTTCTGTCGTTGGTATACTCGTGCATATACTTCGCGCGGTGCTTCAGAGGTTGGATTCGCCTGGTGAACCAGCACATGGCTAGGTCTAAGCCGGTCAAACCCGTCTCTACAAACCATTCGATCCGCCTTATAGCGCGAGAAGCGTTGAGGTCGGAGGGAAGGGAGGCTTGGGATCTCCATGTGGAAACTTCAGCGGCGGCTCCATCCACGAAGTCCGGGTACGTTACTTCTCGGCCCGCCAGAGGAATGTCAGGGCCGTAAAAGTATGTCCGTTGCCAATTCTTGCAGGACTCATGGCCGACGATGTCGGGGAACCGCCGGCCAGGTCGAATCTTGAAGCTTATGGTGCCGTAGTTCCTGAGCTCCTCCTTACTATGTCCGGCTTCATGTTTGACGGTGAAGAAGTACACAAAAAGGTCTAACCTAGGCCTTATCCCTAAGTATCCCTCGCAAAGTGCCGCGAAGTTGCTAAGTACTAGGATACTATTGGGGGAAAGGTTATGGGGCTGGACCTTATAGTGGTTTAAGACGGAGAGGAAGAAGTGGGATATGGGCAGGGAAACGCCGCGTACCAGCTGAGCTTTGAGGTACACCTTTTCTCCGGCTTGGGGAGAAGGTGTCACCTCGCCGGTCGGCGCCGCCCGCCAGGCGAGCCCCTCCGTCGCGGGGATGTAGCCTTCGGCGACCATCTCTTGGATGTCGCGGTCGGTGATGTCCGAGCCGCGCCAGTCGCCCTTGTGCGAGTCTGGATCCTCCTCCAGTGGCTCTAGAGCCGCCAAATTTGGGTCGCCGCCGGTGGATTCGATCACCGCCGATGCGGGGATGACCAAACCCTCTGGGGGCACGACGGTGGAACTCGCCGGCTTCTCCGCGGCTTCGCTCGACGCCGCCATTGATGGGAAAGTGCTGCTGCTAGCCATGGAGTGAAGGTTGGGTGCGACTGGTGCATATGGGAGCTAGGGTTTTTTCGAGGTTTCTCGCAGAGAGCTCGAGGAGACGCGCGGCTGGAGGAAGAAGATGACGCGAGAAGAATGAGGTAAAAAGTGGAAACTTCCCCACGGTTACTATTTATCATCCTCGGTGTCAAGATTCGTGCAGCTTGATCGGACGGTTGCCGCGTAGACGACGTGTTCGCGAACGTGTGCGGAAATTTCGCCACGTCTCCAACCGTCGTCGCCAATGGTTCGTATCTCTCGCGCGGGAAAATCGGATATGATTGCGTTCTCTGCATGTGTGAGTTACAAGGTGTCGCTGACCTAAGCCTACGTCGTCCTAGCTGACATGGGTAGATGAGCCGTCACATCGAAGATTCTGACATGGACGGATTCAATCCGACTACGGAAGAGTACGATGGAAGATTCAGCATTTCTCCGGCTTACAAAGTGAAAGACGGAGAAAGCCTTGCAGGGTTCTTTGGGAGGACTACAAGATGTTGCTTGGATTTGCTGACATCCATCTAGACGGAGCATTCCACGTGAAGAGGCAAGACGACGCAAGATCTCGGAGTTCTCCGGGGGCTACTGTTGGGGATATTCTATATGGGTATCCTTATAGCATGTCTCTTATCCGGCTAACCCGGGTGGCCCACAGATGGTAGCATGGCCTATGGCCTGCTGGGCGGCCCAGTTAGATGGATCCAGAAGGGAGGCCCATGCCGGATAAAGGAAGACTACGGTGGAGTCACCAACGTACCCGGAGCCTTGGAGTACAAGATACACAAGACTAGTAATAGACAGTGTAGGACTCTGTAACCTGTCCGGCTAGGACTTTTCCCTGTAACCTTAGGACCTGGCGACTATATAAGTCGGGCCTATGGGAGCCTTTAGGGCACGATCATATACAACTTCATACACCCTCGCACAGCAAACCTATCTCTGTAACTCGGCGTATTGCCCTTATAGTGATTTATAGCAGGAGTAGGATTCCGCCACCGTTGTGGGATCTAAACCTGGGTAAGCTGTGTTACCTTGTACCCGTCAACCGTCCGCCTTACCCCACGTCTCTAAACACGCACCGTGAGACCCCTCCATGGCGTACTCGTCGGCAATACCACGACATATATTCATGTTTTCAGCTATCTTCCAATTAAATAAGTATTTTGTTATGTGAAAACTTAGTGATAAAAGCCCTCAAAAACTTGATGGCACCCTTTATATTCTTTGCCCCTAATAAACTTGAACCATTGTGTCGTTTATGTTGTATATGCTTGCACTTATACATTGGAATTAGCAGAACCATGCTGTCATAGGGAACGTTTTCAATATTGCACTTGTACTTTGTACTCAGTTGATATCATGCTCTTTTGTCTATGGATGTCACCGGTGTGAAATAAAGAGGGATCTTGTAATTCCATGGATTTATGTATTTTGTCTTAGAAAAATGCTTGGGCCGCTAGCCTAAGCCATGCCTAATCATGGTGGAAACTTGCAGCATCACCATAGTGAGCTATCTATGAAGCATCCTCAATAAAAAGTTATGCACATAGTAAATAAAAAGATCGTTGAGATGCTCATTGTCTGCTTTCCTTGTCATTTTGGTTATGGGATAGCTCATGTACCATGTGCAAGGGGTACCCCGTTGGCGGTTCTCTACGATACGCATGTACTTACTATGACAAAAACTTACAAGTGACTAAAGTTGAGTAGCATGAGGCGTGGCCCTCGTATTAAAGGGACATGAGATTGCCAGCTTATACTTTGTCAAGCATATACTCCATAGTTTGTTCACTTTAACCTTAATCACTTCTAGATTCTTATGACAGGGGCAATGAGGGCTGAAAGGTAACAAGTACCATAATTTTTGGAAGCTCTTTTTGAAACTTGAAATCCCTGCTTCCCTTTATGAAGGGCCTTTCTTCCACTATTATGTTGAGTCTCCACCTTCTACCTTTAGGCACCATTAAGAGAGCATAGTTATCATTCTTAGTTCTATGTGCAGTGTCCCAAAACTTATTTATTGATGCATATTGTGATATTACTTTTTCTTGTGCTATTAGTTTCTAGTCACTCTTATGAACTGTGAAGGTGTCATATGCATCTATTTGCTACTCTATGAGGGACAAGCTGATTGCCACTATGCCATGTTTTCTGTATGTGAAACAAACAAACGTTTTTCAATGCATGTTATTCATGATCTTTGTTTGTAGCCTTTCATGTTGCATGCATAGTTACTTTGTCTTATCGTTAGAACTCCATCTTTCATGCACATGTTTAGAGTTCTTTGATCCCAGCTTTCAATGCTTGCAAATGGTTTGATCTTTATTGTGAAGGTGCATGTCACCTAAAAAATTATTCTTTTATCACTTACCTACTCGAGGACGAGCAGGAGTTAAGATTGGGGATGCTTGATACGTCGTAAACGTATCTATAATTTCTGATGTTCCATGCTTGTTTAGTATCTACTTTGTTTTGCTTTGTCTACACTTTGAGGTGCTTTTATATCTTTTTCTGGAACTAACCTATTAACAAGTTGCCACACTGCCAGTTGCCTGTTTTCTTCTGTTTTTGGTTCCAGAAAGGCAGAAAATCAATATTCTCGGAATTGGACGGGACAAAAGCCAAACTCAATATTTTACCGTGGGCGACACGAATCCAAAAGACGAGACGGAGGGGCGCCACGGGGTGCCCACACCCCCCAGGCGCTTCCAAGCCTGGCCCTCGCCTAGGCAGGGTGTGGGCCCCCCGGGCACCCCCTGCCATGCCTCCTCGCCTATAAGAAGCCCCCAATGCAGAAACCCTAGGCACCCGATCAAAACTCCACAAAACCGTTTGTAGCCGACGCCATCATCGTCCCTAGATCGGGGGATCTAAAGTTCTTCCCGACACCCTGCCGGAGGGGAGATCATCCCGGAGGCCTTCTTCTCCGATATGATGCGTGAGTAGTTCCACCTTGGACTATGGGTCCATGTAGTAGCTAGATGGTTGTATCTCCACCTTGTGCTTTCATGTATAGATTGAAGGGTTTCGCAGCATAGTAAATCAAAAGAAAATTCTACGGATGCGAACGGGAAAGCCAAGATCTAATCTAGGAGATGCAAACAACGAGAGGGATTAGATGAGATCTTCATACCCTTGAAGATTCGCACAGCGGAACATTCGTCGGAACGTGGGTGATGTAGTCGTACTCGCTTCTCCTCCTCGCAATCTGCTTCGATCTAACACCGCAAGTGGCGATGCCTCCGAGAGATGCACACGTGCGGCACCTCGACGTATCCTCCTTCCTCGGTCCAACAAGTATGGTGGAGATACGGATTGGATCTACAACGCGACGGCGCGGTACAAGTGGTGGAGAGTTTCTGCAGCAGGGCTTCGCCTACGCAATGCGAGGGAGGGAGAGAGAGAGGCGGCCAGAGGCTAGGGCTTGAGGAGGAGGTGTAGGGGGGTGGTGCGCCCCCAGCCCTCTTTATATAGAGGGGTGGGCGCCAACCCTAGCCCCTCCCCCAAGCCTAGGCCAGCGGCCAAGGAGGGAAGAGTGGGGGGCAAGTTTCCCCCCTCCTTCTAGAAGCTCCCCTAGGGTTTCCCCTAGGTTTGGCCGGCTGGGCCCTATGGGGCCTTGTGCCCCTGGCCCAATGCGGCCAGGGCACTCCCTCATAGGCCCATGCCCCCTCCCGACAGGTGGGGCCACGTTGGTCCCCTTCCGGAAGGTTCTAGAAGCTTCCGGTACAATACCGATTAACCCGAAACAATTCCGAACTCCAAAAACTGCATTGCCTTATATGAATCTTATTCTCCGGACCATTCTGGAACCTCTCGTGATGTCCCGGATCCCATCCGATACTCCGAACAAAAACTCATAAACCAATTATCCAATCTATCCTAGCGTCGAGACACGTTAAGTGTGTGACCCTTCGGGTTCGAGAACATGCAGACATGATCTTATATCAATAATCAACAGCGGGGTCTGGAAACCCATATTGACTCCCACACATTCATCGATGATCATATCGGATGAACCACGATGCCAGGATTCAATCAATCCCATATTTATATTCCTTTCGTCTCGCGATATTTTACTTGCCCGAGATTCGATCGTCGGTACCGTCATACCTAGTTCAATCTCGTTCACAAAAAGTACTTTACTCGTTCCGTAATCCAATATCACTTTGTGACTAACTCCTTAACCACATGCTTGCAAGCGGTGTTGATATCGATTACTGAGTGGGCCCGAAGTATATCTCTCCGACTTGGGAGGGACAAATCCCATCTCGATACATACAACCCAACAGGTACTTTCCGATCACCTGAGAGACACCTTTATGATCACCCTCTCATAGGATGACGTTTAATGACCTCAAAGCTTTCTTCCGATACCATGGAGTTGTATTATCTCATGGTCTAAGGAATACAATATTTGACATAAGAAAAGCTTCGCAAAGATGAACACGATGACACGATCTAATTGCTTCGCTTAGTTTGGGTCTGTCCATCATATCATTCTCCCAATGATATGATCTCATTATTAATCGACAACTCATATCTATGGTTAGGAAAACTTAACCATCATTAATCAATGAGCTAGTCCATAGAGGCATACTAGGGACACGGTGTTGTTCACAAACCACACAAGTATTAATGTTTCCGCTTAATACAATTCTAGCATGGAATATAAACTTTATCATGAACAAGAATTGTAATAATAACATCTTTATTATTGCCTCTAGGGCATAATTCCAACAGTCTCCCACTTGCACTAGAGTCAATAATCTAGTTTACATTTGGCAACAATCTCACACCCATGGCACTAAGGTGCTGATCATGTTTTACACATGGAAGAGGTTTAGTCAATGGATCTATGACATTCAGATCTGTATGTACTTTGCTAATCTTCAGATCTCCATCTGCTATATAATCTCGGATTATATGAAACTTGCGGTTGATATGCTTGGTCTTTGGATGATATCTTGGTTCCTTAGCGAGTGCTATGGCGCCCGATGTTGTCACACAATATCTCCAAGTGGGTCCAATGCACTTGGAACCACGCCAAGCTCGATGATGAAGTTCTGATCCAAACTCCTTCACTTGACGCTGCGGCAGCCATGTATTGCAACCTGCTGTAGATCCCGCGATCACGCTTTGCTTGCAGCTTCTCCGACTCACAACTCCTCCATTCAAGATATAAACGTATCACATGCGAGATTTAGAATCATCCTTGTCGGTGTCGAAACTAGCGTCGACGTAACCTTTTCTGACAGTGTTCATCACCCCATAGACTAAGAACATTTCTTTAGTCCTATTTAGGTACTTTAGGATGTTCTTCACGGC
The DNA here is from genome assembly GCA_023614405.1 of Avena insularis. Classification (NCBI taxonomy): domain Eukaryota; kingdom Viridiplantae; phylum Streptophyta; class Magnoliopsida; order Poales; family Poaceae; genus Avena; species Avena insularis. The sequence continues at coordinate 344,941,638 of CM042685.1, read as the reverse complement.
ATCCGATGTTCCACTCCTGGATCACTTTGATACCTGCTCGTCAAACTAAGAGCATTGGACACATCCGGTCTAGTACACAACATGGCATACATGATAGAACCTATGGCCGAGGCATAAGGCACTTTGCTCATAACTTCCCTATCATTTACCGTAGCTGCACACTGAGCCTTGCTCAATATCTTACCTGACAACATAGGCCTTTGAACCTTTCTTCGCCTTATCCATTACGAACCTTTTCGAACTTTGTCTAGGTATGTACTCTGGCTTAAAGCTATCAGGCGTCTTTGTCTATCTCTATAGATCTTGATACCCAATATATAAGCAGCTTCACCTAGGTCTTTCATTGAAAAACACTTGTTCAAATAACTCTTCACATCGTTAAGCATGTTAATGTCATTTCCAATAATCAATATGTCATCCACATATAGTACCAGAAATGTCACCGAGCTCCCACTCACTTTATTGTAGATACAAGCTTCGTAGCAATTTGGAACAAATCCAAAGCTCTTGATCACTTGACCAAAACGAAGGTTCCAACTCCGAGATGCTTGCTTCAGTCCATAAATGGAACGCTGAACTTTGCATACTTTATTAGCATCCTCAGGATCGACAAAACCTTCGGGTTGCATCATATACAACTCTTCATCAATGTTGCCATTGAGGAATGCAGTCTTGACATCCATCTGCCAAATTTCATAATCATGAAACGCAGCAATTGCTAATAAAATCCGAATGGACTTAAACATCGCTACGGGAGAGAAAGTCTCATCGTAGTCAACACCTTGAACTTGTCGAAAACCTTTCGCAACAAGCCGTGCTTTATAGACGGTAACATTACCATCCGCGTCCGTTTTCTTCTTGAAGATCCATTTGCACTCAACGGCCTTTCGGTCGCTAGGAGGGTCCACCAAAGTCCATACTTGGTTTTCGCTCATGGATCCCAATTCGGATTTCATGGCTTCTAGCCATTTCTCAGAGTCTGGGCTCATCATCGCTTCCTCATAGTTCGTAGGTTCACTGTCTTCTACTAACAAGACAGTCAAGACAGGGTTGCCGTACCACTCAGGAGGGGCACGCGACCTTGTCGACCTGCGACGTTCAGTAGCAGCATCGTCCGAAGCTTCATGATCCTTGTCATTAGCTTCCTCTATTGTTGGTGCAGGCGGCACTGGAACAATTTCAGGTGCTGCGCTACTCTCCAATTCAAGAGAAGGTTCAATAACCTCGTCTAGCTCTACTTTCCTCCCACTCACTTCTTTCGAGAGAAACTCCTTCTCAAGAAAGGAACCGTTCTTTGCGACAAACACTTTGCCTTCGGTTCTGTGATAGAAGGTATACCCAATAGTTTCCTTAGGGTATCCTATGAAGACGCATTTCTCCGCTTTGGGTTCGAGCTTGTCCGGCATCAACTTCTTGACGTAAGCTTCGCATCCCCAAACTTTAAGAAACGACAACTTAGGTTTAGCACCAAACCACAGTTCATACGGTGTCGTCTCAACGGATTTAGATGGTGCCCTATTTAAAGTGAATGCAGCGGTTTCTAATGCATAACCCCAAAATGATAACGGCAAATCAGTAAGAGACATCATTGATCGGACCATATCTAATAAGGTTCGATTCCGGCGTTCAGACACACCATTGCGCTGTGGTGTTCCGGGTGGCGTGAGTTGCGAAACAATTCCGCTTGCTTTAAGATGCGTGAGAAAATCATAACTCAAATATTCGCCCCCACGATCGGATCGTAGAAACTTAATCTTTCTGTTACGATGGTTCTCCACTTCATTCTGAAATTATTTGAACTTTTCAAACGTTTCAGATTTATGTTTCATTAAATAGATATACCCATATCTACTTAAGTCATCGGTAAAAGTGAGAAAATAGCGATATCCACCGCGCGTCGAAACACTCATCGGTCCGCATACATCGGTATGTATGATTTCCAACAAGTCCGTTGCTCGCTCCATCATACCGGAGAACAGGGTTTTGATCATCTTGCCCATGAGGCATGGTTCGCATGTGTCAAATGATTCAAAATCAAGAGACTCCAAAGTCCATCGAATGGAGTTTCTTCATGAGCTTTACACTAATATGACCTAGAGCAGCGATGCCACAAATAAGTAGTATTATCACTATCTACTTTGCATCTCTTAGCCTCAATGTTATGGATGTGTGTTTCATCCCTTTCGAGATTTTCGGAAGAAATAAACCATTCACAATAGGTGCATGACCATAAAAGATGTTACTCATATAAATAGAACAACCATTATTCTCCGATTTAAATGAATAACCGTCTTGCAATAAACACGATCCAGAAATAATGTTCATGCTCAACGCAGGCACATAATAACACTTATTAAGGTTTAAAACTAATCCCGAAGGTAAAACTAAGGAGAGCGTGCCGACGGCCATCACATCAACTCTTGATCCGTTGCCAACGCGCATCGTCACCTCATCCCTCGCAAGCCGCCGTCTATTTCGTAGCTCCTGTTTCGAGTTACAAATATTAGCAACTGAACCAGTATCAAATACCCGTGCACTAGCGAGGGCTAGTAAGGAAAACATCAATAACATGTATATCAAATATACATTTGATGGTGCTAGCCTTCTTGTCCGCTAAGTACTTGACAGTTAAGCTTCGGTGACCCTTGTCCTTGCAATAGAAGCACTCAGTGTCCGGCTTGGGTCCAGACTTGAGCTTCTTCTCAGCAGGGGCAACGCGCTTGCCGCCGCCTTTCTTGAAGGGCTTCTTTCCACCCTTACCTTTCTTGAAGGTGGGGGGCTTGTTGACCATCAACACATGATTATCCTTTTTGATGTCCACCTCCGCAGCCTTCAGCTTTGCGAAGAGCTCGGTGATCGTATCAGTGGAACCAATATGATTGTGAGTCACTACAAAACTTTTGTAGCTGGGAGGGAGTGATTGAAGAACCCTGTCAATCTTGAGCTCCTCTGGAATCTTGCAGTCCAGTTGCTCAAGGAGTTGAGTGTAGCCCGACATCTTAATGGCGTGCTCACTAACGGAACTCCCTTCCTCCATCTTGTAGTTAAAGAATTTCTCAGAGATCTCATATCTCTCGAGCGGGCTGAGTAAAACATAGTTTTCAGTTCCTCAAGAATCTCAAAGGGCCCGGGATAGTCTTCAAAACGATTTTAAAGGTCCGATTCCATAGCAAACAACATGGTGCTCTTAATCACACCATAATCATCTTTGCGCGACTGATAGACAGCTTTCTCATCAGCCAGCGCAGTTGCAGTAGGGGGGTTACCTAATGCTTTCTCAAGGACATAGTCCTTTTGACCGCCAGAGAGAATGATTCTCAGATTGCGGAACCAGTTGGTGAAGTTAGACCCATTGTTTCTAAGCTTTTCCTTCTCAGCAAAAATGTTGAAGTTGAAGTTGGACTTAGCCATTTGATCTACAATGTTTGCAAGTACAAATTAGACTATGTTCATGATAACTAATTCAACTTTTAATCAAATTACTAGATGAACTCCCACTAAATTCAACATCCCTCAAGTTGTTTAGTGAACATGATCCAAATTCACCACACCTAATCCGATCTTCACGAGAAGAGATGTGGTTTCAATGGTGGACAACGAAGTGTCGATCATATCATTCATATGACTCATGCTTAACCTTTCGGTTCATGTGTTCCGAGGCCATGTCTGTACATGCTAGGCTCGTCAAGTTAGACCCAAGTATTTCCGCGTGTGCAAAACTGGCTTGCACCCGTTGTATGTGAACGTAGAGTCTATAGCACCCGATCATCACGTGATTTTTGGACACGACGAACTTTCGCAACGGTGCATACATGGGGAGAACACAGTTTTATCTTGATCTTTAAGTGAGGAATCATCTTATAATGCTACCGTCGCGATCTAAGCATAATAAGATACATAAAAGGATAAACATCACATGCATATAACTTTATGTGACATGGTATAGCCAATCTTCGCGCAATGATCTCCATCTTGTGCGTGCCGGCATGATCTCCATCACTCCACCATGATTGCCTCCACCACAAATAGCAACTACAACTATTTCTAACTACTTAGCGATAAAGTGAAACTATTACATGGCGTATAAGAAGTTGACACACATGTCATACACAATTATAAATACAACCATATGGCTCCTGCCGATTGTGTACTCATCGACATGCAAGTCGTGAAACATTACAAAACATGATCATCGCATACAATACACATATCACATCTTGGGCCATACCATATCATAGAAAACACTCCCTGCAAAAACAAGTTAGACGCCTCTACTTTGTTGTTGCATGTTTTACGTGGCTTATGGGAGTAGCAAGCTAAGAGCGATTCTTACCTATGGAAAGCCACAACGGTGATATTATGGTTGCCAAACTCCGGTGTAAATCCCATGACAACTATGGTGAGAGAAACAGGCATCCACCAGCCGCATGTGTGGAACAAGCCACACGTCAAGTGCGGAGCCGGTCTCGTGAACGACGTCGCGTAAAGTTGGCCTGGACCGCTTCAATCTCACTATCCCGCGTCATAAGAAGAACACAAACAAGAGGCTTGCAACAGAAAACATCAACGCCCGCAACAACCATGTTGCGTTCTACTCGTGAAACACATCTACGCATAGATCTAGCTCGATACCCGAAGGGTTTCAAGCATAGTAAATCAAAAAAAATTCTACGGATGCGAACAGGAAAGCCAAGATCTAATCTAGGAGATGCAAACAACGAGAGGGATTAGATGAGATCTTCATACCCTTGAAGATTCGCACAGCGGAACATTCGTCGGAACGTGGGTGATGTAGTCGTACTCGCTTCTCCTCCTCGCGATCTGCTCCGATCTAACACCGCAAGTGGCGATGCCTCCGAGAGATGCACACGTGCGGCACCTCGACGTCTCCTCCTTCCTCGGTCCAGCAAGTATGGTGGAGGCGGATTGGATCTACAACGACGGCGCGGTGCAAGTGGTGGAGAGTTTCTGCGGCAGGCTTCGCCACGTGATCGGGGAGGAGAGAGAGAGGAGGGCAGCAGGGAGGCTAGGGCTTGAGGAGGAGGTGTAGGGGGTGGTGCACCCCCAGCCCTCTTTATATAGAGGGGTGGGCGCCAACCCTATCCCCTCCACCAAGCCTAGGCCGGCGGCCAAGGAGGGAGGAGTGGGGGGCAAGTTTCCTCCTCCTTAGAAGCTCCCCTAGGGTTTCCCCTAGGTTTGGCCGGCTGGGCCCTATGGGGCCTTGTGCCCCTGGACCAATGCGGCCAGGTCACTCCCTCATAGGCCCATGCCCCCTCCCGAAAGGTGGGGCCACGTTGGTCCCCTTCCGGAAGGTTCTAGAAGCTTCCGGTACAATACCGATTAACCCGAAACAATTCCGAACTCCAAAAACTGCATTGCCTTATATGAATCTTATTCTCCGGACCATTCCGAAACCTCTCGTGATGTCCCGGATCCCATCCGAGACTCCGAACAAAACTCATAAACCAATTATCCAATCTATCCTAGCGTCGAGACACGTTAAGTGTGTGACCCTTCGGGTTCGAGAACATGCAGACATGATCTTATATCAATAATCAACAGCGGGGTCTGGAAACCCATATTGAATCCCACACATTCATCGATGATCATATCGGATGAACCACGATGCCAGGATTCAATCAATCCCATATTTATACTCCTTTCGTCTCGCGATATTTTACTTGCCCGAGATTCGATCGTCGGTACCGTCATACCTAGTTCAATCTCGTTCACAGCAAGTATTTTACTCGTTCCGTAATCCAATATCACTTTGTGACTAACTCCTTAACCACATGCTTGCAAGCGGTGTTGATATCGATTACCGAGTGGGCCCGAAGTATATCTCTCCGACTTGGGAGGGACAAATCCCATCTCGATACATACAACCCAACAGGTACTTTCCGATCACACGAGACACCTTTATGATCACCCTCTCATAGGATGACGTTTAATGACCTCAAAGCTTTCTTCCGATACCAGGGAGTTGTATTATCTCATGGTCTAAGGAATACAATATTTGACATAAGAAAAGCTTCGCAAAGATGAACACGATGACACGATCTAATTGCTTTGCTTAGTTTGGGTCTGTCCATCATATCATTCTCCCAATGATATGATCTCATTATTAATAGACAACTCATGTCTATGGTTAGGAAACCTTAACCATCATTAATCAATGAGCTAGTCCATAGAGGCATATTAGGGACACGGTGTTGTTCACAAACCACACAAGTATTAATGTTTCCGCTTAATACAATTCTAGCATGGAATATAAACTTTATCATGAACAAGAATTATAATAATAACATCTTTATTATTGCCTCTAGGGCATAATTCCAACATAGATCTTGTGAGCTCCATTCATGATCAAGATCTAATCTATTTGTAATCATGCATGTTGTGTTTGCGGGGATCTGATGGATATTGAGATTACTATGTCAGATTGATTAATGATTTTGTCTTTATGATTCTATCATGTCCGTGTTGTTTGTGATCTTGCATGCTCTCTGTTGTTAGTAGCTATCTTGGCCAAGTAGTTGCTAGTGACTCCAAGAGGGGGTACTTATGCTCGATAGTGGGTGCATGCCTCTAGTTTCCAAGGGAAGTGACAGAAATCTCTTCGGTTGTAGATGTGTTGTTGCCACTAGGGAGAAAACAACGGTCTCTTGTTCATGGAACAAGTGGATTGTTTACCTTACACACTTTGCTTAAAGCAGTTGTCTGCTGCTTGCAACTTAATAATGGAGGGGGTTCGGATGATAACCTGGAGGTGGACTTCTAGTCATAGATGCAGTTGGATGGCGGTCTATGTAACTTATTGTATTTCCCAATCGAATCTCATAGGATCTTTTTGTCTAGTATTGCGTTGTTATGCCTAGCTCAGTTCCTGTCAATTGCCCTGCTGTAATTTGTTTACCCTTCATGCCATGTTGTTTATCTAAGGAGAGCACCTCTAGTGAACTATGGACCCCAGTCCAATCTTTACCATTGATACATCTTTCACTGTTACTTGTTTACTTGTTGCAAACCATCATCATCTTCCACACCATACGTTTAATCCTTTGTTACAGCAAACCGGTGAGCTTGACAACCTCACTGTTTTTTTGGGGCAAAGTCTTGAGTTTGTGTTGTGCAGGTTTCCACGTTGCTTGCAACACCTGTGTGACGTTTCCTTCCTCCTACTGGTTCGATAACCCCGGTTTCTTACTGAGGGAAAACTTGCTCCTGTGCTGCTTCACACCTTGCTCTTGGGGTTTCCAACGAAGCGATCCTACATCAACGAAGCGCTGCATCCGATGTATCAATGGTAAAGATTGGACCGGGTCCATAGTTCACCAGAGGTGTTCTCCTTAGATAAACAAACATGGCATGCTGGGTAAACAAATTACAGTAGGGCAATTGACATGACTGAGCAAGGCATAACAATGCAATAGTAGACATTCATGATCCTATGAGATTCGATTGGGCAATACAACAAGATACATAGACCGCCATCCAACTGCATCTATGAGTAGAAATCCACCTTCAGGTTATCATCTGAACCCCCTCCAATATTAAGTTGCAAGCAACAGATAACTGCTTTAATCAAAGTGTGTAAGGTAAACAATCCACTTGTTCCATGAACAACAGACCGTTGTTTTCTCCCTAGTGGAACAACACATCTATAACCGAAGAGATTTCTGTCACTTTCCTTAGATTAAATAGAGGCATGAACCCACTATCGAGCATAAATACCCCCTCTTGGAGTCACTAGCATCTACTTGGCCAAGATAACCACTAGAAACGGAGAACATGCATGATCACAAACAACACAGGCATGATAGAATCAATAATACAAAACCATTAATCAATCTGACATAGTAATCTCAATATCCATCGGATCCCCGCAAACGCAACATGCATGATTACAAATAGATGAGATCTTGATCATGAACGGAGCTCACAAGACCTAAACATGATAGCACAGAGTAGAAGATACAACCATCTAGCTACTACATGGACCCGTAGTCTAAGGTGGAACTACTCACGCTTCATACTGGAGTCTGACATGATGAAGAAGAAGGCCTCCGGGTTGATCTCCCCTCCGGCAGGGTGCCGGGAAGAGCTTCAGATCCCCCCGATGTAGGGACGATGGTGGCGGCGGCTACAGATGGTTTCGTGGAATATTAATCGGGTGCTTAGGGTTTAGACATCGGGGTGTCTTTATAGGCGAAGAGGCGAGGCAGGGGGTCGCCAAGGCGGTTGCACCCCCAGGCGCGGGGTAGGCCTACCCGCGTGGCCAGGGGTGTGGCCCCCTGGTGACTCTCCTCCGTCTCGTATTCCGGCTTCGTGTTCCCCACGGTAAAATATTGACTTTGGCTTTTATTCCGTCCAATTCCGAGAATATTGATTTTCTGCCTTTCTGGAACCAAAAACAGAAGAAAATAGGCAACTGGCACTGTGGCACCTTGTTAATAGGTTAGTACCAAAAAATATATAAAAACACCTCAAAGTGTAGACAAAGCAAAGCAAAGTAAATACTAAACAAGCATGGAACATCAAAAATTATAGACGCGTTTCCGACGTATCAATCAGCAGCAGTTCAAAATCTGGGACATGCATTGGCACAAGGGTGCTCTTTTGAAAGTTGACTACAAGGCCAGTAGCTTGGGCAAATTGATCAAGGATCTCCTTAAGGGCGATGAGCATCATGCTCGCTTGATTGTAAAATAATCAAGGTGTCGTTAGCATACTGGAGCATTTGACATGGGGCACCATAATAGAGAGGGTGAGCTAGCAGAGGATCATGCCTGATCATCTGTTGGAGCACATTGGCAACAAGGAGGAATAAATATGGGGAGGGCGGATCTCCCTGTCGGAGCTCCCTTTTACAGTCAATCCAGGGCCCCAGGATGCTATTCAGTAGAATCGCCGACCTGGAGGAGGCTAGGATCATATCCATCAAATCACACCAAACATGAGGGAAGCCCCGAGCGATCATGATAGTGCGCAGGCTCTGCCAGTTGATAGAATCAAAGGCCTTGAAGAAATCCAGCTTAAAACAAAAGATGGAGCCTTCTTTTTAAAGCAGCATTAGACAAGCTCCGTGGCGGAAAAAAATTCTCAGCAATGCTACGACCAAACAGAAAACCTGACTGGTTCTCGTCAACCAGATTTTCGATTTGGCATTGGAGCCTAGAAGTTAGGGTTTTGCAGACAGCCTTGATCGAGCAATTCTGTAGCGACACCGGGTGGAAAGAGCTAGGGGCCAGGATACCTTCCGCCTTGGGTAGCAGCACGATATGTGCACGGTGATCGCACCCAGACTAGTATGGCGTTTGTGAACAGCATTGAATAGGCGCAGCATCGGGGGGGGGCAACGGTTGGCCAGGCCGCCCTGTAGAAAGATGGCCCAAGCACATCCGGTCCTGGTGCACTTGTGCGGTCCATAGCAAAAACCGCCGCCTTGATTTCAGCCTGCTCAAAAGGGGCGACCAGGGTCGGCCCATCCACCACACGGGCCGAGCGATATAGGCAGTGTAGGTCAAAACCCTAGCTTACCGGCCGCTCACGGCCCAAGAGGTTGGCATAGAATCCGTGGAGGGCAGCCTGCTTGTCCTGGTGTGAGACGACAGCAATGCCATCGACGTCCAGCGCCTTGATCTGGTTCCGGAGAAAGCGCAGGGAGGCGCGGGCATGGAAGAAGCGAGTATTGGTGTCTCCCTCCTGGATCAACCTGACCTTTCCCCTTTGCTTCCAGTGTGCGGCAGCCTTGCAGACCGATGCAGAAAGCCTCTCCCGTGTAGCAGCCCGCAGCAGCAGTTCAACACCTGAAAGTGATCGGTGTTCTTCCACGAAATCCAACAGGTTAATAAGGTAGCGACAATTGTTATCGAACGTGGGGACATACCGGTGCTTTTTCCGCCAGATTTTGGCAGCAAAACGGAAGCGCTTGATGCTCACGGCGATATGGAGGGCGGCATCCAAGACAGGCCTCACAGGATGTGACACAAGTCCTTCTTCAATATAGAATTAATCATCATGAATATAACAGATACGTGGTAAGTATCGAGAGTTTCATAAATTTCAATTTTTTTAAATACATATAATAAACTTTGTTGTAACTAAGTATTCGTCTCTCATGTGGCATGCATGTTTCATACTATTTCCCCAATCAGTTAAACAACACTATTGTTGGGAACTATATATATTGATCTTGTATCTAGAGACAATGTCCTGTACCATATGCTGGGCTTGATTTCCGTAAAGCAATTATTTCTACTTTAAAGTGCATTGGAAGGATAGAAGTACACTCTTTTGTGGATAAATTTTGAATCCAAACGTACACTTATTTATGGACAGAAGGAGTATGACCCGAATCATACGTACCTACTGTACTACACATGGAGTTTTAACGACTTTGGCGTGCCAATCGTGTTAGACGTAGCACATATACAACTTTATTTTGTGTCTGTCAAGAAAAAGAGTTGTTTATCCATTTATATAGTTCCAGATAGTCATAGATAGATTGAAAGAGAGTTCTACCATATTGATAGCACGTAGAGGGTTTGTCCTCTCGTGTATTGTAATATTTCTTCCAACGTGTAAGGATTTTCACGTAAAAATTTATATTTATATTTTTTGTTTGATCTACTTTTACTGTACGTATTATGTAATTTCTAACTTCTGAGTGAAGCCGCCGGCTTCCGCCGTGAGCGCAACGACGATGTGCACTCTCCCGTGTATGTGTGCTCACGTGCTCTAATTCACCTCTAGAAATGCACCTTCCGTGGTCGAATACAGCTCTGAATTGATGATAGTTCAGATAGCCAAGTAAATGCCATTGCATTCATAGAGCATCTATAACCCATCCCCTTAATGTTAGAGCCGAATTCGGTGCACTGTTCATCGATTTCTATATTTTTGCTCCTCTAAACTTTGGCCGCCGGATTCGATTCCTTTTATTTGAACTTCTAAAAATTTAAACTTCGTCTAGACACTTGATCAAACACATTGCAATAAAACGAAAACATATCAAAATCAAACTAAACCACTTAGTTCATACACACATTGCATAGTTAATACATAGATTCTAACCCTAGGATGGTTGCCGGCGCCGGTGACCATCACAGAAACCCTAGCTTAGTCGCCGAGCATCGGTGGCCGGCTTCGGTGTCCACCTACTTGCCAAGGCTATCGAGCCACGCGTCGAAGCTGTCGGTGGAATCGATGTCGTTGTCTCCAAGGTCGATGACCTCCTGCATTGGCGCCGAGGAAGACGCAGTCGCCGTCGTGGAGGAAGAATGCCCTACCCGCTGAGGAGGAAGAGGCGAGGCCACGACGTGCGGCGTACTCCTCATAGCGCGTGGCCTCTGCAGCGACGCGATTGGGATTCTAGCGCTGGAGCTCCGCCATGTACCGCGCGCCGGCGGCTTTGGCCTCGAGCCGCTCCCACGCCTCTCGGTCCTCCCGAGCGATGCGCACGGCGCGGCCACGACTGGGAGGGTAGAAGAGCTCCGGGACCTCCCGAGCGATGCTCACAGTTGACTTGTACAATCAAAATATCCAACCCTAGCCCGTAAAAAAAAGAAAGGCGGCAGCGGCTAGGGTGAATCTACTTCGTCCTTGCCGTCTGCGTCTAGGAATCGATGGGTCCCCGCCCTCTCTACTTGTTGCTCCAAGGACGAGAGGGGGTGGGGACCTCGAACCTACCCTCGGTATTGTAGAAGGTCTCTAAAGTTAGAGTTTGGTCAATCGGCATCGACACTATGGTGGCTATGACGGCGTTGAGCGGGACAAAAATAAGGTATACACGTCTCCTCTTTCACCTCGTCTGCGACGATCTTGCCGCTGGCGTTGAGGAGGGCGGGGATTCCTCTGGTCACCGCTTTCATAGAATGGTGGATCTCGCCCAGTCTACGTATGTTCTAGGTTTGGTGTTACAAGTTTCAGATCAATTAAATAGTTCAATGGCGACTACTTCAATTCTAGGGCGTTGGTCCTTAAGAGCACGTGCACAAAAACTTCTTGACTATCATCAATAATGTCAGATCGGCTCCGGTAAAGGAGCGGCGACGGCTGTGCGTCGGCGGCCCACTCTGGCGGCAGTAATGGTCGTTAGGTGTAATTTTTATTATGTTTAGAGCGCTTTGTACTACTCGTGAACTCGTGAAATAGATCCGGATCTTTAAAAAAAACTTGCACAGTTGACTTGTGAACATGGACAGCACGATCGCTCAGCTTTGTTTTCCTCTGCCCGGCTCGGCCTCCGGTCTCGTTGCTCTCATTTCCATCCTTCCGTTGACCATCGCCCAAGAACTGCTGCTGCTTCTACCGAATCTGATCTGATGGAGGCGACGGAAGACGCTTTCCTGGTGGCTGCGATTGGTTGGCTGGTGCAGACCATCCTGGCAAGCCTCCAAGCGAACAAGCTGGAATCGTGGGTTCCCGAAGCTGGGCTGGCCGAGAAAATCGGTGAGTTGAGGCGCGAGGTGAAGAGAGTCGGGACTGTCGTTGCGGATGTGAAGGGGACAGCAATCGGAGACACACCGCTGGCCCAGTCTCTCGGTCGTCTGAAAGAGCTCCTCTACGATGCCGATGATGCACTCGACGAGCTAGATTACTACAGGCTCCAACAGCAGGTGCAAGGAGGTAAACGTACGCTCATCATCTCCTGATGTCTTGTGCCGGATGTTGTGTTCATCAGTTTTCACGCATTTTCGATGTCTCCGCTCTTATCTTCTGAAACTCTGTCCCAGATTTCCTTTCCTTCCTCCGGTAGAAATGTGTTTTTTTAGAGTTATATATATCTTTTATTACTTTGTCGGATTTTACAACGAAATTCCTCAATATTCAAATTTATACCAGGTTTTACCAGAAAGTTCAAATTTTCGTACCACACTTACTACCAAAAGTTTGTAAATTGGGGGAACATAATGACCACAGTAGAAAAACATAGGTACTCCATGCCAGATGTGGTACAACAAGGCTATGGTTCAAATTTGAGGGTAAAATTATTACCACAAGTGACGATTACTCGCAATACAGTAGTGGGAGTAATTCCAAAGGTGGAAGTAGCTATCAAATGAATAACGATCATATGTCACAATTTAACCATAAGCACATTAAACTCACGCTCATGCTCCCTTTTGGTCAATGTTTTCATGTGATATAGATAACTGGCATGAACCTGAAGGTATGCATGGAGCAACACTAGTAGACAAGAGATCAAGGGCCAATGATGATATACCGAGTAGCAGTGTTGGCCGGATACGGTCGAAGGCATGGGATAATTTTCATGTTATCACCGATGAAGCGGGAAAGCCTCTGAAAGCCAAGTGTAATTATTGTGACGTAGAGCTTAAGTGCGGAACTGTCAACGGGACATCAGTATTGCGCAACCATGTGAGAAGTAAATCTTGCAAGAAGAAACAAGAAGCAACTGACGGGCCGATAGATCCTTCATTTTTAGGGTATGACTTGCGATTTATATTACATGTATTTCCAGGGCTCAGTATAGTAAAGAATTACCTCACATTACGAATTTGATTTTTACAAGTCCTCAATATGCATCTTCATAAGATCCCATTATGGTTCTTATTATAGCCATTCCATAATATTTTTCTTATTACAGGACCGGTGATGCTACAGAAAATTCTACGTCCGCTGCAGTCGGTATTTCACCCAGCAGAAAAAGAATGAGAGATGGGGACTTAGCAGAAATCACCAGAGCTAACACAAAACAATGGAACACGGCTGAAATTTCTAGTAGGATACAGAAAATAATTTCTGAGTTACAGGAAATTGGACAGGCTGTGAGTGACCTTATGAAGCCATATCAACCACATTCTGTTGAAAGTTCAAACCATTTTCAGAATACAACCTCAGAGACATGCCTAAGAACATCAAGTAATGGTCAAATGAAAGTATATGGTCGACTTGCAGAGAAGAACTCCATCATTAAGTTGATGAAAGAAGGAAAATCTGAAGGTGTCACTGTCCTGCCTATTGTAGGTATTGGAGGTGTTGGTAAAACAGCCCTTGCTCAATATGTATTCAGTGATCCTGTTGTGCAAAGTCAGTTTGAGCACATGATATGGGTTTCCGTGTCTAAAAACCTGGACGAAACAGAACTCTCCACAAAAATATTAGATTTATTTCCTCAAGAAACACATAATGGACTACACAGCTTTAGCACGCCTCAGCAAGTCTTGAGGAATCAGATGAAATCAAAGAGTGTTTTACTTGTTTTAGATGATGTATGTTATGATATGAACGATTGCCAATGGATCCAATTGTTGGATACTCTGAAGTCCAGCAATTCAAATGGCAGTGTGATTCTTGTGACAAATAGAAAACTATCTGTTGCAAAAAAGATCGGAACAACAGAACCAATTAAGTTAAGTTCTCTGAAGAGTGATGATTTCTGGTTATTGTTCAAAGCATGTTCTTTTGGTGATGAAAACTACGAAGGGCACAGAAGTCTAAGCATCATTGGGCGTCAAATAGCAAAGAAGTTGAAGGGAAACCCATTAGCAGCAGTAACTGCAGGGGGGCTGTTAAGAGATCATCTTACCATTGAGCATTGGACGGACATTCTGAAGAATGAAGATTGGAAATCATTGGGACTCAGTGGAGGCATCATGCCTGCTTTGAAGCTTACCTATAATCAGGTCCCATACCATCTACATCAATGCTTCTCGTACTGTTCCATATTCCCGGAAAATTACCAGTTTCTTGGTAATGAGTTGGTCAATATTTGGATTTCACAAGGATTTGTCAGAGCTGGTGATTCCAGTAAGAGATTGGAGGAGATAGGAATGGACTATCTAGCTGACATGGTGAATATGGGCTACTTTCAGCAAACTGAAAAGGAGGTATTCTCTCAAGGTATTCAAGCTTGCTACGTTATATGCGGTCTTATGCATGATTTTGGGAGGATAATTTCAAGAAACGAGTGTGCAACCTTAGATAGTCTACAGTGCAATGAGCTTATGCCCAGACTGCCCAGTATACGCCATTTGTCAGTGATATCTGACTTTGAACATAGCACAGATCAGAATGGGAACATACTTTGGAATGAAAAGTTTGAGGTAAAATTGATCAGTGTACTTGCATCATTGAAGAAATTAAGGACATTGGTGCTCATTGGGCAATATGATAAATTCTTTCTCGAATCCTTCAAAAAAATTATTCAAAAAGCAGAGAAATTACGTTTGCTGCAGATTTCTTCAAAATATGCCGATTTAGTATCTTCCCTATGCGTGCTGGTAAATCCTACCCATCTTCGCTATTTGAAACTTGAGGCTAATGAGGGGGCAGGGGCTTCGTTTCATGGTTTGAGCACGTTTTTCCATCTTCAATTATTAGATATTGATCCATATACTGATCTTATTATACCTCATGGTATCTATAATCTTGTTAGTCTGCGGCATCTTGCTGTGGAAGA
This sequence comes from Avena insularis, assembly GCA_023614405.1. NCBI lineage: Eukaryota > Viridiplantae > Streptophyta > Magnoliopsida > Poales > Poaceae > Avena > Avena insularis. Next base: position 344,926,211 of record CM042685.1, on the reverse strand, counting down.
GGGAATACACGCTTCCTTTTATAGCATTGGTAAAATGACATCTCTTCAGGAGCTACAGAATTTTATTGTTCAAAATTCTAGCGGCAGTGACATAGCACAACTTTAATCTATGAACCAGCTTGTGCAACTTGGTGTGTCTCAACTTGAAAATGTTACAACTAGAGATGAGGCTTGTGGGGCAAAACTGAGAGACAAACGCCACTTAGAAATGTTGCGCTTTGCATGGACACACACAGTTTCACAAGATAAATATGACAGCTATATCAGCTCTGAACAATATCTTAACATAGTAGATATAAACGAGGAGCTCTCGCGAGTGAATGATTGTGGTCCAAGTTATAGACCTTCTATGGATACAGCAAAAGAGGTGCTTGAGGGTCTTGAACCACATATGGACCTAAAGCATCTACAGATATCTGGTTACACCGGGACCGTTGCCCCAGCTTGGCTTGCCAGCAATATCGCGCGTACCTCTTTGCAGACACTTCATCTAGAGTATTGTGCAGAATTGCAGATACTTCCATCCTTGGAAGGGCTTCCTTTTCTCTCAAAGTTGAAGTTGAAAAACATGCAGAAAGTAATAGAAGCAGTGGTTCCTCCATTGGAGGAGCTGATTTTAATTGGCATGCCAATGTTGCAGAGATGTTCCTCCAATTCAACGAGGGAACTGAACTGTAGTTTAAGGATACTGAAAATCAAGAAATGCCATGCACTAAAGGTGTTTGATATAATTGAGAATGACCCTGCATTAGAAATTCAGCAGAAGTCATTTTTTCCTTGCCTTAGGAAACTCGTTATCTGTGATTGTCCACTTTTGAAGGTGCATACCCCTTTACCACCTTCAACCACCATATCTGCATTGTTCATCAGTGGAGTTTCAACACTTCCAGCCATGGAGGGATCAGTTAGCGACACATTAACAATTGGTACATATGATGATGATTTTGACAAGGTTTGTGATGAGATGGTGACACTGGATGACAGAATACTGGCATTCCATCATCTGAGGGGCCTCAAAACGATGAGAATACAACGGTGCCCAAATCTAGAGTCTATTTCATTGAATGGATTAAGGGAACTCATCTCTTTAGAGAGTTTGGAAATTAATAATTGTGAAAGGGTTTTCTCTTCAGAAGTTCTGTTAGATCATGCATGTGAAGAGCTGACAAGAGCAAGTCGCCATGTTTTCCCATCTCTTCTACGGCTTTCTATTGTTTCGTGTGGAATATCGGGGAGGCAGGTGTCTATGATGCTGCGACATGCCCCGGTCCTAGAGGAGTTGGTTTTATCGCACTGCCCCCAGTTTACACAGTTATCAATAGAAGAGGGAAAAAACGATGAACCAAGCCTCTTCTCAGCCACACAAACTTCGTCATCAGTATATCATGATGCTGCAATGACAAGGTCAGATATAGTTGGACTCTTGCGTATCCCGTTAAATCTTATCGCATCTATGAAGAAGATACTCATTATTCGATGCCCTAGTTTCACATTTAATGGGAGAAATGATGGATTTGCTGGGTTGACATCCCTTGAGAAGCTGGAAATTTGGGGAGGCCCCAATCAAATATTTACCAACAACAATGAAGGCAATGCTGGATTGCCCACCCATGAGGATCTCGAAAGTTGGGATTTTGCCGAGCTGCTCTCATGTTTGTTTGATGAAAATGGAAATAATGGCAAGTCAAATGGAAGACTGCTCCTCCCTCCATCACTTGGAGAGCTTCACATAAGCAACTATTCTTCAGAAATGCTCTAGATCTGCTTTCCAAGTGAGTTAAACTACCTAAAAATATTAAGAGTGACTGAAAGCCCAAGTTTTAAATCTCTGCAATTGCATTCGTGCACAACACTGGAAAAGTTGAATATTTCGAACTGCAAGTCACTTACTTTGGAGAGCTTGCAATCCCTTGGCAGTCTCAGGTATTTGAAAGTGGAGATGTCTCCAGGTTAGCCCCATGTTTGGAGTGTTTGTCAGGGCAGCATCACCAGCTACTTCCTCGGCTGGAAAACCTTGAGATCGATGACCCATTTGTCCTAACAACATCATTCTGTAAGCACCTCACCTCCCTTCAGCGCCTAGAACTTGTGGAGAGCAAAGAAAAATCACTTAGCAGACTAACAGAGGAGCAAGAGAGATCGCTTCTGTTCCTAACGTCCTTACAAGAGCTCCAATTCCGGTATTGCAAGAATCTCGTAGCTCTTCCGAGGGGTTTGCACAGCCTTCCTTCCCTCAAAAGGCTGCACATATTGAATTGTGGGTCTTTATTAAGTCTGCCAGAAAAGGGCCTCCCGCATTCGCTAGAAGAACTGAAGATCGGTAACTTCTACGGTTGCAGCCAGCAGCTAATTGAACAATGCAAGATGCGAGCAACAAGAAAGCTAAAGGTCAAGATTGGTCTGCACTACATAAACTGATGAGCCTTGTCAGGCAAACATTTCTACCAGCATAACACATCTCGCGAAGCTGCTTATAGGGTACGCTTCTAGCATTGCCATGTTACCTTGAGACTTGATTTTTTGCTCATTGAAAAATAAGCAGTTTCTTTTCAGACATCAAAATTGCTTTGTTGTTGAGGGACAATCTTCCGATCTAGTACAAGAATCGTGAGCTTACAAGTCTTGTCCATTTCTGTTCTGTAAATTGAACATTCCGGCGAGGAATGGGGCCTTTTTGGCTCCAACGCTGTGCCCTGACCAAATATATAGAAAAGCATACCAACACCTAGAAAAAAAAATCAATATTATTTTGAACCATCCTGAAATATACTTTCGTAATGTATGCATTTAGTTAATATAAATGTTGATGTTTTGCTACTCCCTCTGTTCCAAAATGTAAGCTTTTTTACCAGTTCAGTTCGAACTACTAGAAAGGTTTATATTATCGAATGGAGGTAGTATATGATTGGTTAAACTTTTCAAAATATAAACATCTAACCAAAGCTAATATGGGGAGTAATATGTACAAGGGAGTCAGAAATAAAACACCGGTCAATGCTCTAGAGAAATTGTTGATTTGGACATGGACATGGTTTCCACGTCCTGGAAGAGCTGAAGTGAAGAAAAAAACAAAGCAACTGCCTTGAATCCTACGCCATGAAAATTGCTGTTTTTTTCAATTTCCTCGTGCATGCGTTATGCAACGTGGCCTTTTGATCGGTCGATTGATCAACTTTCTCTAGTGATCAGTTGTGAAAGCGATCAATCAAGCCATTGGCTGAGCTACATGGGGACATGGTGGGTGTACAAATATACATCCATTATTTTTTCCACACGACTTTGATACCTAGAAATATGTACTAAATAGATTAGAAAAATGATTAAAATTGTGCTTTTAGGAACTATGTACACCCATTGCTTGGACGCTGGCTCCGCCAGCAACCATTTTGTAACCGGCGCTTACACTGACTTTTGCATGCATGATCGACCTGAGTTGATTTTGATTGGCCCCTTGTGCAGAAAGCTGAGTTTTGTCCAGGAGTATTATCTTGGCCAGCAAGTTCGTACGTGTCTTATGTTGACCAACGATGCAGAGTTTTGTCAAGGTGTAGGGGATAATCAGACCAAACGTGAAAGGCAAAGATTACCATTGTCTCTGCATAGATTGATACATATTCTCTCCATCCCAAGGATTAAGGCCTATTTTTTTTAAAATCAAGCCACGAAAAATTTGATCAAACTTTTAGAAAGAACTATCAACTATTATATTATATAGATATTATGGGAAAATATGTTTCGTGATGTACGAAAGGGTATGGATTACGTATTATAAATATTAATATTTTTCTTTAGAAACTTAGTCAAAGTTGAGGTAATTTAACTTTTGAAAAAAATATAGGTCATAATCCTTGGGACGGAGGTACTACTAGTTAGCTCATGGGAAGCGGCCGTTAAGAAATCCGGTTCTGGTTTCTGGTCGATGGCGAAGTCTTGGTTTGTATGCTTTCGTTCACCGAGGGAGGCGAACGACGGCCCTCCTCCACCCCTCTCTCCACCCCTCCTCCCGTTGAGAGTCGCCGCCCTCGTGCTGGGCCTCCCCCGACTCCTCTCCACCGACTCTGCCGGACGGAGTTGGAGAAGGGGAGCGCAGAAGTAGATAGGTTTAGGGGTAGGTTTGGCGATATGCCGGTTGCGGGCGTTGTGCCCAGTAGATGGAGCGGATGGGCAGATCTGGGCGTTGGGATCTGTCCAGCCCTAGGGTTCCTCCTTCTTCTTCTTCAACTCCGATGGCCGGAGGGGGAAGTGGAGTGGAGAAACACCGCCTCCTGGAATAAATTCAATGTTGGTTACCTGGTGAAGACCTGGTTCTGCTGGAAGCGATTCTTCTCGGCCGGCCGTGGCGGCGAGGGGGAAGGTTGCCATCCGGCAGTGCGTGGCATGCTGAAGTGGCTCCTGGCCGGCCTTGGTGGCGGGGAGGCGCCTTGGCGCGCAGCCCTGGTTTCTCCCTAGGCGACCCTATCTTTGGATTTGCTGCAGATGCATCTTCTACGGCTTCCCTCCCTCATCTCGGGCAGGAGCTCTGAGGGAGGAGCTCGGTTTCTGGGAGCATCGGTGGCAGATCCTGGAGGCTCATCGTTGCTCTTTCTCGGTATCTTCTCCTGATCTGGACGCGGAGGTCGCGTCTGCCATGGATGTTGATCCGAGTGACGGCGGTGATGATCTCTCCTGGAGAAGTGAAGCCATCTTTTTCTGCACATCCAAATCGGAGGCATGCAGCCAGCCGATTATCCAAGCCGCATCGAGGCTAGCAAGCTCGCCGGCAAGACCCGGCGCTCCCTCAACCTCCATCGCGAGGCCAGTCAGAAGCAGAGGCGTGTTGGAAGGAGGACCCAATTGCGTTTCTTGATTATGTTTTAGGGTGCTCTTTGTAAAGCGTTTGGACCTGTTTTTCTTTTCATATTTTTTAAGGTTCTACGTGAAAATGTGTAGCTCCACCGTCGTATTTTAATGAAGGCTTCCTGCCCCTTCTGGGCCTGTTCAAAAAAAAAACGAGGGAGGCGAACACTGGCTATCAGTCCAGGGCACGTATGATCCAGCCCGTGAGATGGTCGCAGCGGGCAAACACTTCTCTAGTGCTCACAAGATAAACTTCGGCTAATGTGGTTATGCATAGATGCATGGGTATCTTTTATGACCAAGTGTAAATTATAGTTGTCTAAACTATATTTCAAGCCTTGGGATCAATGACGTATGTTGGGACCAAATAATTGTTGTTATGTGAGTAAAAGTTGATGAATAAGTTTGGTCCTTCTTTGTCCGACTAATTGTTCATTTCAATGGAAGAATGTCGCGAAGCGACGGGGGTAAATAGATAATTGCTCTACTCTACTCCCAGGCTACCGTTTTGTACATAGCCATGCTCTTCAAAACACACCCTTTGACCAGTAATTTATGCTACTCCCTTCGATCCAAATTAGTTGACTTGGTTTTGTCTAGATTAGAATGTATCTAACACTAAAACAAGTCTAGATACATCCGAATCTAGATAAATTTGAGTCAAATAATTTGGGTCAGAGTGAGTACAATATGTAGAACCTGGGTAGAGGTACACTTACAAATTTTAGTTTTTGAGAAAATGCACGCAAACCAATTTCATGTTTAATGTAAACACGCATAAAACCTTAATAATAATTAATATTTCAAATGTTTGGCTCAAACTATGGTTCAATGACTATAAGGCAATGTGAACATGTATTTCAAACTGTTGTGGCTCCTTAATTGACTAATGTGTCATGCCCATGTGTTGTCTCGTCTTGTCGTTGTTGGAAATATAAGCAATAATCCATATGATTTAATTCGAATAATAAACTGATAAATCATGATCATACAGACAGTAGTAAAATTAATCACACAGATCAACAAAGTAGATGAACAGATTACATCTACAGGAGATAAACCTATCACATCTACACCAAACGCTAGAATAAAGAACTCTAGCATAATCTGAAAAAGACAGTTGACTATCACGTACAGTATAGGCTGAATAGAAGCTGCAGCGGTCACAGCAGCGTCGCCCATGTTGTGGTTGTCGAAGAGATCGCTGACGTCCGGGAAGAAGTCGTCGTTCGGGAACTCGCCGTCAGACGACGTCGTGGTTGCCAGTAGTCGCGCTTGAGCGCTCCCCAAAAACCTGATCGCCCCTCACCCGCGAGTTCACGAGGCGGGGTTCGGAGGCCCTCTTGTCCCGATCTGCGATGCACGCCGCAAGCCGGGATGAGGAAGACGAAAGCGGCGACGCAAGGTTCTGGAGGTAGGCGCGTGTGTGGATTGATACAATTGCCGATTAGGTTTAGCCCGGACGCTTATATAGTACAGGTTAGGAGGATCGTGGGCTCAGCCCACGTCCGAGTCGGTAACATCCACGTCCATAAAAACTGGAAACGGCTGTAATTAACGCGTACGTTAATGACTCATAATCAGTTTTCCTAACAAGCAAAATAAAGCTCGGTGAGATTCCCGTGACGCGCGCGCGTCGTGGCGAGGCGAGGCGAGGCGTGGCGTGGCATGGCGAGGCGAGGCGAGCGGCGTCGGAGGAGTGCTGAGGGCTACTTTTCTTGTCACACCTTAGTGAGTGGTGCAACACTCTACTATATAAGGTGGTCCAACTCCCCTTCAACTAGCAATGTGAGACTAAACTTTAGCACCACTAGCACAGCCATATGCTGCCATATACAAGTGGGCCAAAGAGAATTTCAGAATTTGTCTAATGGGCCAACAGCCCAAAACTCACCAAATTCCAACAATCCCCCACAAAGTCTCATTGGCACATCACATCACTTTCCTTCCAGAATATTGTTTTATATACCAATATGTAGTGGAGACTGTTAAGTTGAACTTCCACGTTAAACTTTATGCTACACTAGCTAGCAACTTGAATAGTGGACTATGCCTTGAACTACAAGTTTTCTGCGCGCTAGTTTCACACAAAATCTAGACCGGTACAGGGCTACCGTCGGCTTCCCCGCGGTTTGGAGCTTATGCGTCATACTCCAGGGCCTTTCATGAGTTTATTAGAGAGCACCCAACTCTCACGGACTGCGACGTTTGACAGTCAGACTCATATAGGTGTGTTCCTCAAGAGATGTTCTGCAGGACAACATCTCCGCTTATAAAAAGCCACTTGGAACACATTAAGATAAATATCAACCTGCCATGCAGATTAAGAGAGTATTGCATCTTAATGGAGATGTAAATATAATATGGGGATACTCTCCTCTCAGCTGACCAACAACTTGTCTCCCAGCTCTAATTCACGGGATCTCCGATCACATAGAGTGGGTTGCCACTAGGATCAACTTATAGCGTGGGTCTCAAACCCATCTCCCTCGATGCATTATCTATCACATTGCGTGATAAACCCTTTGTGAAGGGATCTGCCAGATTCTTAGATGTTTGGATATAATCCAACGCAATAACTCCGGAGTTTCTCAGTTTCCTGACAGATTTCAATCTCCTCTTCACATGCCTTGATGACTTCATATTATCCTTAGAACTGTTTACTTTGACGATCACAGTTTGATTATCACAGTTCATCGGGATGGCGGGTATTGGTTTTTCAACCACAGGTAAGTCCATCAAGAGCTCACGAAGCCACTCTGCTTCAACAGTGGCTGTGTCTAATGCTGTGAGTTCTGCTTCCATTGTTGACCTCGTTAAGATGGTCTGCTTGCAAGACTTCGAAACAGCCACCACCAAGTGTAAACAAATAACCACTTGTGGCATTAATCTCATCGACGAGATATCGGTTTGTATCACTATAACCTTCAAGTACCCGTGGATACCCAGTATAGTGAATACCATAACTCGCAGTGCCTTTCAAATAGCGCAAAACTCTTTCAAGAGCATGCCAATGATCATCTCCAGGATTTGACACAAATCGACTCAGTTTGCTTACAGCAAAGGAGATGTCAGGTCTAGTAGCGCTGGCTAAATACATGAGCGAGCCAATAATTTGAGAATATCTCAATTGATCTTTAGCAGTCCTTCGATTCTTTCGAAGTAGCACACTCGGATCATAAGGCGTTGGAGAAGAATTGCAGTCGCTATACCCGAAGCGACTCAATATCTTTTCCACATAGTGAGACTGAAGCAATGTAATCCCACCATTGTCATCCTTTAGTAGCTTGATGTTTAAGATTACATCAGCCACTCCCAAGTCCTTCATCTCAAAGCAGCGAGATAGGAACTCTTTGACCTCCTCGATAATAGCGAGGTTGGTCCCGAATATCAATATGTCATCAACATAGAGACACATAATAACTCCCTCGCCCTCACCATGGCGATAGTACACACATTTGTCAGCTTCATTTACAACAAAGCCTTCAGCAGTTAAAGTTCTTTCAAACTTCTCATGTCACTGTTTAGGAGCTTGCTTAAGACCATATAAAGACTTCACTAACTTACACACCTTTGCTTCTTGACCATCTACTACAAATCCGTCAGGCTGCTCCATATAAATTTCCTCATCTAGCTCTCCATTTAGAAAAGTTGTCTTAACGTCCATTTGATGAACGAGAAGACCATGTGAGGCAGCCAAGGAAAGTAGTACTCGAATAGTGGTCAATATGGCTACAGGTGAGTAGGTATCGAAAAAGTCTTCACCTTCCTTTTGGGTATAACCCTTAGCCACAAGACGTGCCTTGTACTTTTCAATAGTACCATTAGGTCTAAGCTTTTTCTTGAACACCCACTTACATCCTACAGGTTTGCACCCATAAGGACGATCAGTGATTTCCCAAGTACCATTAGCTAAGATGGAGTCCATCTCGCTTCGGAAAGCTTCCTTCCAGTAGTCAGCATCTTGAGATGCATAAGCTTCTGAAATGGAAATGGGAGTATCATCCACAAGGTACACAATGAAATCATCACCAAATGACTTTGCAGTCCTTTGTCTCTTGCTCCTTTTGGGAGCTTCATTGTCATCCTCAACAGGATCATCAGAGTGTTCTATCGGCATAGTGGGTTCAGGAATTATAGAAAATTCCTGACTAGATGAACTAGTCATCTCCTGATTTAATGAGCTAGACATACATTTCATAGGAAAGATGTCCTCAAAGAAAGTCGCATCATTCGACTCCATAATTATACCAACATGCATGTCGGATACCTCAGATTTTACTATCAAAAATCTATAGCCAATGCTATGAAAAGCATATCCCAGAAAAACACAATCAACGGTTTTTGGTCCAAGCTTTCGCTTCTTGGGTATTGGAATATTGACTTTCGCCAAACAACCCCAAGTTCGTAAGTAAGAGAGTTTAAGCCTTTTCTTTTCCCATTCCTCAAATGGATTCATGGTTTTATCCTTTACAGGAACACGGTTTAGGACATGACACGTGGTCATTAGCGCCTCCCCCCACCATTCCTTGGAAAGACCCGATGTATCTAACATGGCGTTAACCAAATCAGTTAGAGTGCGGTTCTTTCTTTCGGCCACCCCATTTGACTGAGGTGAGTAGGGAGGCGTCCTCTCATATATAATACCATGTTCCGTACAGAATAAATCAAATTCATTTGAAAAGTACTCTCCACCACGATCCGACCTTAGCCGCTTGATTTTAAGATCAAGTTGGTTTTCTGCCTCAGCTTTATAGATTTTGAAGTACTTCAAAGCTTCATCTTTAGATTTCAGAAGATAAACATAGCAGTATCTAGTGGAGTCATCAATCAACGTCATAAAGTATCTTTTTCCACCTTTTGTCAACACACCATTCATCTCACAAAGATCTGAATGTATAAGTTCTAGCGGTGCTAAGTTTCTCGGTTCCGCAGCCGTATGAGACTTGCGGGGTTGCTTTGCTTGCACACAAACTTGGCACTTAGAACCTTTGACAGTGATAAATTTCGGAATTAAACTCATATTGGCTAGCCACGTCATGCAACCAAAGTTAATATGACAGAGTCATGAATGCCAAACATTGGACTCATTATCATTGCAAACATGATTAATAACTTTAGTACATGAGTCTGACAGAGACAAGCGGAACAGACCTCCGCACTCATAACCTTTTCCAACAAATTGTACATACTTAGAAATTACAACTTTATTGGACTCAAAAACCAACTTAAAGCCATCTCGACATAAAAGCGATCCGCTGACGAGATTCTTATTGATGGAGGGAACATGATGCACGTTCTTCAGCTGTTCGGTCTTCCCCGAAGTAAACTTCAGATTTATCGTACCAACACCATGAACAGAAGCACGTGAGCCGTTTCCCATCAGCACAAAAGAAGTCCTTGAGACCTGATAAGAGGAGAACATGGAAATATCAGAACATACATGTGTATTAGCACCCGTGTCTATCCACCAATCAGGATAATGACATACTGAAAGGATAGTAGGTAAAATACCGTACCCAGCATCCTTCATCTCAGTATCGCTAATAACAACATTAGCGGCATTGCCGATGTTCCCATGTTGACGTTTGTCAAAGCGATTAGGGCAGCTAGGAGCCCAATGACCAGGATCACCACAGACGTGGCAAGAGCCTTTCCTCTTATCATTTTTCTTCTTGAAGTTGGTTGAGTGCGTGGCCTTGTTCTTGCCATCGAACTTTCCCTTTCCTTCAGTTTTGTTCTTATTCTTAAACTTGTGGGATTGGAAGTTTTTCCTCTGCACTAAATTGGCAGTAGAACCTCTCTCAAGTCCTCGAGCAGTTTTGTCCTTTGCTCTCGCCTTCTCTTCCACATGAAGAGAACCAATGAGATCCGTAACGGAAAACTCTTGTCTCTTATGTTTCAGAGAAGTAGCAAAGTTCCTCCATGAAGGAGGAAGCTTGGCAATAATGCCACCAGCCACAAATTTGTCCGGTAAGAAACACTTGAACTGCTCAAGTTCTTTGGCAAGTGATTGTATCTCATGAGCTTGCTCAACGACGGAGCACTCATAAACCATTCTGTAGTCATAGAATTGCTCCATGACATACAGCTCAGTGCCAGCGTCCGAGACCCCAAACTTGGCCTCGAGCGCTTCCCACGCATCCTTGCCATTATCAAATGACATATAAGGGTCAACAATGTTGTCCCCAAGAACACTGAACAAAGCCGCCATAAACATGGTATCGGCTTTCTTAAAGTTCGCTTCCTGCTCAGCAGAAAGATCTCCTTCAGGCTTGCCAAGAGTGGCGCTATAGCAGTTTAGATTTTCAAACCAGAGAACTACTCTCTTGCGCCATCTCTTATAGTGCATGCCATCAAAAGGAGGCGGCCTAGTAGCCGCGGCTACACTAGTGGAATTCAGTTGCCTATAATCAGGTTTTTGAATTGTTGGAAATATAAGCAATAATCCATATGATTTAATCCAAATAATAAACTAATAAATCATGATCATACAGACAGTAGTAAAACAATCATGCAGATCAACAAAGTAGATGAACAGATTACATCTATAGGAGATAAACCTATCACATCTACACCAAACGCTAGAATAAAGAACTCTAGCATAATCTGAAAAAGACAGTTGACTATCACGTACAGTGTAGGCTGAATAGGAGCTGCAGCGGTCACAGCAGCGTCGCCCATGTTGTGGTTGTCGAAGAGGTCGCTGACGTCCGGGAAGAAGTCGTCGTTCGAAAACTCGCTGTCGGACGACGTCGTGGTTGCCAGTAGTCGCGCTTGAGCGCTTCCCAAAAACCCGATTGCCCCTCACCCGTACAGGTTCACGAGAGGCGGAGGTTAGGAGGCCCGTCTGCAAGCCGATGCAGGGATGAGGAAGGCGAAAGCGGCGGCGCAAGATTCTGGAGGTAGGCGCGTGTGTGGATTGATACGATTGCCGATTAGGTTTAGCCCGGACGCTTATATAGTGCAGGTTAGGAGGATCGTGGGCTCAGCCCACGTCCGAGTCAGTAACAGCCACGTCCATAAAAACTGGAAATGGCTGTAATTAACGCGTCCGTTAATGACTCATAATCAGTTTTCCCAACAAGTAAAATAAAGCTCGGCTCGGCGAGATTCCCCAACCAGCGGCCGTGGCATCGTAGGCGTGGCGAGGCGAGGCGGGCGGCGTCGGAGGAGGAGTGCACGAGGGCTACTCTTCTTGTCACACCTTAGTGAGTGGTGCAACACTCTACTATATAAGATGGTCCAACTCCCCTTCAACTAGCAATGTGGGACTAAACTTTAGTACCACTAGCACAGCCATATGCTGTCATATACAAGTGGGCCAAAGAGAATTTCAGAATTTGTCTAATGGGCCAACAGCCCAAAACTCACCAAATTCCAACAGTCGCTACGTGTCATCTATCATGCATCATGGCCCAAAAATTGTTGCTATGGGGACGTGGAAGAGGCAATCGAGAACTTTTATTCTAGATAGCATATCTGCAAGGCTCTTAGTACTTGCATCTTTTAATATCACCAACAAGTATCTCTAATATGTTTGGAAACTGGTTACACCTTAAAGATCGAATCCGAGTGAGATGTTCGCTTTATATTGAGCTATTTGGAATGTTTTTATGATCTTGTTTTAAATGGAAGAAAAGAGTTTCTCCTACAAGGCTACAAGTTGTTGGTGTAGCTACCCATTGGATTTGTATATGGTGTCCACTTCAGCGTGTGATTCTCCGGGTTATAGGTACAACCACTGAGATGGTAGCCCAAACTTATTTCAGGTGTTTTGTTGGTACTCTAATGATGAGATTAGTGATGCTAAGTGTTTTATGAAATCCTTACTATTGCTTGATAGATTTTTGTGTTAAAGATGTTAGTGTGTGTCAAAATCGTCTCTCTCTCTCTCTCTCTCTCTCTCTCTCTCTCTCTCTCTCTCTCTTCATGCTTGCCTTTGTGCATCATCTCCCCCCCCCCCTCAATGTCACCACTGTCACATGCACCATTCGACAATTGTGCTTGAGGTGGACGCATGGAAGGTGTTTTGTCAGAATTACCAAAACGCAAATCCCGTTGTTATGTTTGACTTCAAATTTCAAAACTTAATTATTCATTTTTTTTAATTTATGTGGTTGAAACGTAAGAGTTTGAATTGTTATGTTGTACAATTTGATCTAACATAGAGGGTATAGATGGAATAGAAGAGAAATAGGAAAAATAAAATGAAACTGGATACTGAGGGTGGATTGTTGGTAGTTTGCCAAATTAAGAATCCCAAAAGTGCATCACTATTAAATGGAGCAGCCCAATATACAAGGGGTGGAAGTGTTTTTTTTTGCGGGGGAATTGTTGATATAGTCTTTGATACTCTCACTTGGCGATAACAACAACAATTACAGGTCATGCGAGAACATTAATAACCGTGCAGCTCAGAATATAGTTTAGACTATATATACAATGTATTACTACACTCGGACTGAAAAAAAACACTATTATGCTTTGTACAACCTTATCACTGTCATGCTATGTGCAACCTTATCAACCAAAGTGTATCTTGTGAGCACCGGAGAAGTGTTTGGCCGCTGCAACCATCCCACCCGCGGGACCACGGTAGCTGGTGTTCGCCGCCTTCTTCGGTGAGTGAAAGCACACAAACCATGATGCAATCGCCGACTGGAAATCAGAACCGGAATGCTTGCCGTCTCCCATGAGCAAACTAGAAATGTGACAAGACCTCTCTACTCTCTATGTACGTTCTCTGTGGTACTACCGTTCTTGTACCGGCGAGCTGCTGCAGCAACGCTTTATATAGTGTATATTGCGACGTAGTAATAACTGCTGACCGGTTCTGCTGTCTTTCTTGACGACCAAGGTGTATTCATGGCCACGTTTCATAATTCTTGAGGAAACAACGCAGCAATTTTCCAAGTGTATGAGGCATCAAGGCAGGCCTGGTGCAGCCAGCATGCATGGTGTTGACTCTTCTAAGATGCAGGAACCATGTCCATGTCAAAGTCATGAATGGCGCCGATATTGACCGGTGTTCTTCTGTTTCTAGCTTGTAAATATATAGCCGCCAAAAGGCGTGTCGATATTCTAAGTTAAATTTCCTCAAGTTTGACGGGTTTTATAGAACGTCAAACCTATTTCGCCGTATGAAAATATAATTTATATGATGAATCTTATGAACTAAATTGCCGTTTACACGTTGATATATTTTTCAATAAACCTGGTCAAACTTGAAAAAATTTAACCGGCGCTTACACTGAAGTTTGCATGCATGATTGAGCTGAGTTTTTTTTTTTTTGACTTGGACCACTCGATTGCATTAAATATAAACTAGCTCAGCAAATTTGCTGGCCAACGGGACACGTACATCACTTGGCAAAGACTCCAGCCAAAACGACCTGGAATCTTGGCGACTCACACCATCAACCGAGCTGAGCTGATTGGCCCGTGTGCACAAAGCTGAGTTTTGTCCCGGAGTAATATCTTGGCAAGCAAGTTGGTCGTATGTGTCTTATGTTGACCAACGAGGCAGAGTTTTGTCAAGGTGTAAGGAGAGAGCTCGCGCCATTTACCTTGGTCGCCAAGCCAGCAGAAACTGTTGCCACTACATCACGAGATACTATATAAAGCCTTGCGGCAGCAACTCATCGGTACAAGAAACAGTAGTACTGATGAGACCAAAACGTGAAGGCTAGCTAGAGAGGTTTAGCCATAGTTTCTGAAGTGGGATTAGATTACCATTGTCTCTGCATCCATTGATTCATACTAGTTCGCTCATGGGAAGCGGTAAGAAATCCGGTTTTGGTTTCTGGTCGATGGTGAAGTCTTGGTTTGTGTGCTTTCGCACACCCAAGGAGGCGAACTCTGGCTACCGGGTCCAGAGACCATATGATCCAGCCGGCGAGATGGTTGCGGCGGGCAAACACTTCTCTAGTGTTCACAAGATAAACTTTGGCTAATATGGTTGTACATAGTTGCATGGTTATCTTTTATCGCCGAATGTAAATTATAGATGTATAAAGTATATTTTAAGCCTCGCAGTCAATGGTGTCTGTTGGAATCAATAATTTTATTATTACTATGAGCAAAATGTTTAACAAGTTTGGTCCTTTAAAGTTCGACTAATTGTTCATTTCAAAAGAAGAGTGTTATGAATTAACGGAGGCAATAGACAATTGTTCTGTTCTACTCTAATCTACTCCCACAAGTTCCATAAAAGCTACTGTTTTAGACATATCCATGCTCTTGAAAAACAAGCCTTTAACAACTAATTTATGCTACAATATTCAGAACCGAGTAGAAGTATACATCATGGATGTAATTTTTGGGAAATTCCGCACAAACCAATTCCATGTATATAATGTAAATACACATAAAATCTTGAAAACAATTAAGATTTCAGATGGTTGCCTCAAATTATGGTTTGATCAAAATAAGGCACTGTGGGCGCATATTTCGGACCGTTATGGCTTAGACTAGTGTAGCATGCCGATGTGTCGTCTCATCTGGTCGTGGCGTATCGGCCATCATGTATCGGGGCCCAAAAGGTGTTGCTATTGGGACATGGAGGAGTCAATCCAGCATTTTTTTTCTCGATGGCATGCCAGCAAGTCTCTTGTAAAGGGTAATATTTTGTATCTTTTAACACCCCCAACAAACAGTGGCGGAGCCAGGACACAAAACCTGTGTAGTCAGTCTGAAACTGTGTAGTTAAACACAAGTATTTGTAGGAACTTTTAATTATTTTTGCATACTTTTTGCTTGTGTTGCCAAAAAACTGTGTTGGTTAAGAGGGAAGTCGAATGAAAAGTCCGAAAAGAGCATCACTATTACATTTTCAGCCCAAATATAGGAGTGGAAATATTGATAGCCTCTGTTACTCGGTGATAACAACAACAATTAATGGTACCAAAAGAACACCGTTGTCCGTTAACCAAGGCGCTATGTACAAACCTTGTTAGCCGAAGTGTGTAGTTTGGACTATACTAGTATATACAAGGTACTACACTGCCCTCGAGCTGAGAACACACACGGTCAAGCTATGCAGCGACCATGTTAGCCAAAGTGTATCGTGTGAGCGCTGGAGAAGTGTTTGGCCGCAGTGACCATCCCGCCGGCCGGACCACGGTAGCTGGTGTTCGTCGTCTTCTTCGGCGAGTGAAAGCGCGCAAACCAAGACGCCATTGCTGACCGGAAACCAGAACCTGAATGCTTGCCGTCTCCCATGAGCAAACTGGAAGATGTGACTGCCTGACTTACTGGACCTCTCAAGTCTCTACGTGTATATGTTCTCTAGTATGTGGTAGTACTGCTATTTTCTTGTACCGACGAGCTGCCTGCTGAAGCATGGCTTTATATAGTACTGCGATCATCGTAGTAGTAATAACTGTTCTTTTTGTTTTTGCTGGCTTGCTTGGCGACCAAGGTGAACGGCCGGCCACGTTTCATAATTTCTGAGGAAACAACGCAGCAATTTTCCAAGTGTATGAGGCAAGGCAGGCTTGGTGTGTGTTGACTCTTCAGGGAAGCAGGAACCACGGTGTGTGTTGACTGGTGCTTTCTGCCTGTGAATATAGTTACTAAAAAACAAAAAGAGTTCGACATGACTTTTCGTAGCTACTTACAAAAAACAAGACAACAGTCAAAACTCATCGGTCGCCAAGCCAGCAGAAACTATTGCCACTACATCACGAGATACTATATAAAGCCTTGCGGCAGCAACTCATCGGTACAAGAAACAGTAGTACTGATGAGACCAAAACGTGAAGGCTAGCTAGAGAGGTTTAGCCATAGTTTCTGAAGTGGGATTAGATTACCATTGTCTCTGCATCTATTGATTCATACTAGTTCGCTCATGGGAAGCGGTAAGAAATCCGGTTTTGGTTTCTGGTCGATGGTGAAGTCTTGGTTTGTGTGCTTTCGCTCACCCAAGGAGGCGAACTCTGACTACCGGGTCCAGAGACCATATGATCCAGCCGGCGAGATGGTTGCGGCGGGCAAACACTTCTCTAATGCTTAGAAGATAAACTTTGGCTAATACGGTTGTACATAGCTGCATGCATGGTTATCTTTTATGGCTCGATGTAAATTTAGCTGTATAAACTATATTTTATGCCTCGCAGTCAATGGTGTCTATTGGGATCAATAATTTTTGTTGTTATTGTGAGAAAAATGTTTAACAAGTTTGGTCCTTTAAGTTCGACTAATTGTTCATTTCAAAAGAAGAGTGTTATGAATTAAAGGTGCCAAATAGACAATTGATATACTCTACTCTACCCCCACAAGTTCCATAAAAGCTACTATATTGTTTTAGACATAGTCATGATCTACGAAACATCATGCCTTTAACCACTAATTTATGTTACAACATATAGAAGACTTTTTGAGAAAACCCGCACAAACCAATTTCATTTATATAATGTAAATACGCATAAAACCTTAAAAACAATTAAGATTTCAGATGTTTGCCTCAAACTATGGTTTGATGAAAACAATGTGAGCGTATATTTCGGACTGCTGTGGCGTTGACTAGTGTGGCATGCCGATGTGTTGTCTCATCTTGTCCCATCATGTATCCTGGCCCAAGAAATGTTGCTATGGGAACATGGAGGAGGCAATCAAGCACTTCTTTTCTCGATTGCATGTCTGCAAGGCTCTTGTAGAGGGTTGTATCTTGTATATTTTAACATCCTCCAGCAAGTATCTCTAATATGTTTGGGTTACGAGGGGTATGTAGACAACTGAAAGACCCAACCCTCAGGGCAAAAAAAAAGTCCAACCAGGGATAGCTATATATCTGAAATGTTGTAATGGTCTTGTTTTTAATAGTAAAAAAATAGTTTCTCGTGCAAGGCTACAAGTTGTATATTCATGTGGCTTCCCATTGGATGCCTACATGGTGTCCACTTAAGCAACTGGATACGTGGGATTCTCTCGACTCTAGGTACAACCACTTAGTAGTCACTAGGTGGTCCAATGATCTATTTGTAATCTTTATTACTTTCAGTCCTTTTTATACCGTTGTTGACGATTATTAATAGATCGGTTGAATTTTGCAAAAAGAAAAAATAAAGTCGAATGAAGAGTCTGAAAGGAGCATCACTATTACAGGTTCAGCCCAAATATAGGGGGTGGAAATATTGATAGACTCTGTTACTCGATGATAACAATAACAATTAATGGTCCCAAAAGAACACAGCTGACCAAGGCGCTATGTACAAACCATGTTAGCCAAAGTGTGTAGTTTAGACTACTATATATACAAGTTACAACTGCCCTCGAGCTAAGAACACACACGGTCAAGCTATGTAGGGACAATGTTAGCCAAAGTGTATCTTGTGGGCGCTGGAGAAGTGTTTGGCCGCTGCGACCATCCCGCCGGACGGACCACGGTAGCTGGTGTTCATCGTCTTCTTCGGCGAGTGAAAGCGCGCAAACCAAGACGCCATTGCTGACCCCAAACCAGAACCTGAATGCTTGTCGTCTCCCATGAGCAAACTAGAAGATGTGACTGCCTGACTGACTGGACCTCTCAAGTCTCTGCGTATATATGTTCTCTAGTTATGTGGTAGTACTGCTATTTTCTTGTACCGACGAGCTGCTGAAGCATGGCTTTATATAGTATACTGCGACCTACTAGTAATGACTGTTCTTCTGTTTTTGATGGCTTGCTTGGCGACCAAGGTGAACGGACACGTTTCATAATTTCTGAGGAAAGAACGCAGCAATTTTCCAAGTGTAAGATGCAAGGCAGGCTTGGTGTGTGTTGACTCTTGCAATGATTTGTGTTGACTGGTGCTTTCTGCTTGTTACTAAAAAACAAAAAGAGTTCGACATGACCTTTGGTAGTTAGTTACAAGAAACAAGACACCGGTCAAAACTCGGCGCAAATGGTGATTTTGACATGGACATGCTCCCTGCATACTGGAAGAGACAGAGTCAAAGTCACCAGCAGTCCAGCATGCTGGACTCACCAGCTGCCTGGATCCTACGCTTGGCAAGTTACCAGCTGCGTTGTTTCCCCAGGAATTATGCAACGTGGTCTTTTGATTGATCGATCGACTGGTCATTTTTCTTCGCCACGGCCCATCTATCTTGGTTGCCGATACTCCTTCCATCACGATTGCTATATAAAGCCTTGTGGCAGCAACTCATCGGTACATTGAAACATTATCACTAAAGAGAGAACTAACGGAAAGACTAGCGAGGTTTAGTTACATTACCTGTTCTCTCATGGCGGATGGCAAGAAATGGGGATCTGGTTTCCGCTCGGTGGTGGCGTCTTGGTTTGTGTTCTTTCGCTCGTCGAAGGCGGTGAACACCAGCTACAGGGGTACGGCCGGTGAGATGATCGGAGCGGCCAAACACTTCTCCAGCGCTCACATGATACACTTGGGCTGATATGGTTGCACATTGCATGATTGTGTGTGTTTTCAGCACAGAGTGTAGGAGTACCTTATATTTCAAGCCTCACATAGCAACTCTGGCAGATTGCTTACGAATCTATTCCTTATAATTACTTAATTACTTAAGCGTGAGCTGCAGGAAGCTCTCTCAGACATCCTGCGGTGTGTCTTGTCGTTTCTCTGCCAGTTTAAGCCACTGCATATGGGCCAGCGAGAGGAAAGACTCTCCCTCTCTCCCCGAAACCCGCACCCCTCTCTCATCTCTTCCTCAACTTTCTCTCGAGCTCCTCGCTAGGTTTGGCCTGCTGCCATCAATCTCCTGCCGCCCCCACGAAGCTCCGGCCGCTACTCTGTTCAACACGGCCCCGCGCCTCCTTACTGCTGCCGTGCCCGGCTTCATCTCACCACCACGCTGCCAGGCGTGATGGGAGGTCGGGGGCGGGGAAACTCGATTCCAGGGGGTTTCGGGGGCCATGGCGGACGGGCCGACGGAGAGCGGGGTCAGGAGGGGGCTTGGAGGCGCCACTTGAGGTGGGGATCGAGGGCCATGGCGTGAGCTGTGCGTGCGGCAGTGAGACCCTCAGGCCGGCCTCCTCCATCTAAAATCTTCAGGCACGTCCTCCTCCGGCGATGAGGAACGGCTCCTCCTACCCAGGTCTGTCAACCACCATAGACTTGCTCTTCCTCTATTTATTTTCTGATAGCTTCATGTCCGCTATTTAATTGCCGATTTACATGATAATAAACTATTTAGCTAGCAAAAAACTTACGTACCTACTTATATCACCAACTAGGAGCTAAATATACAAGGAATTGAGTTGCAAGGATGGTATGAGATCTTCCCCTCTGACATTGCATATCTGTTTACGTGTCTTGCCTTCGGAGTTGTCAATCTAATCCTGAAATATTTGAGCGTAAATACATCAGAGTTGTTGTATACCAAATTACCAGTAAGCATAGCACAAAGATAATGCATATCCCGACGCCCTATTGCTTCGGACTGACAATTTTATGCCGCCGTGAGTCTGAGTACGACGCTCAACCTCTCTCCCCAAACCAGTTCACCTACTGCTCCTTGGCGACCACCGACTGTCCTCCAGGAGCTCGACGTCCTGGAGTCGCAGTGTAATACTCGACAAGGTAGTTGTGTCAAGGTCAATGTTGCCACCGCATGCATCACCTCTTTCCTTATCTCCCTCTCTGTTCTGGTTGTGGTTGGAGAAGAGAATGCAGTGACAGCCGCGATAAGTTCAGTTATTTAGTGCAGAATTTGATGTTTAGGCCAGTCGACGGAGGCAGCTAGATCCCCCTGGACCTCAGCACCACATGACCACAGGCTACTGTTGCCGTCCCTTATCAAAGGATTCAGATTTATTGACAAACCAGTGATTCTTTTATATCTTGATCTTCAATCTGTGGCTATTTCTCAGTCTATAGGTAAGTTTTTTTCTCTCACGTTTAATCGATTGGATTTCTTTTGTACAAAATAGGACTAAGACGAATGGTCTATGACTTACATATTCATCATTGGCAGCATACATAATCTATTTGGTGGATTGGTTAAGTTCCACTTTTATGTACGCATTTCTCTCGGTATACACGGAAGTTTAGTGGGATAGGATTGCATCAACATGGACCAAGAAAAGAGCAACAACATGTCTGCACTCTATATTTTATCTTTTGGGTGGTGCTCATTCTTTCTAATTGTTGCTAATAGATATCAAACTTAGTCATTTTCTTGATTTCTTCCAGGTAGAATTAAAGAACTTTAGAATAACTTTTTTGGTGTGTGGATTTATAATAGGATCCAAAGACTTGTGAATGGGTGAGTGTTTGCTATGCTATATGTACAAAATGATGCACATAGTGAATTTTTGTTTCTCCTTAAATATTTGGTTATAATAGTAAAAGAAGCAAAAGCCTCCAACAGTATGCCCCTATCCATCCCAAGATCTTCAAACCTCTCAAGCTTTACTTATTGCAGCAGTAGTTGACAACTGAAAAATACTTCACAAGTTTTTGAGTGGACGCATGCTATTTAGACCGAATTAGGAGAACGACTGCACAAGATTGTCGAGCTATGCATCACGTGAAAATATCGTCGTTCTTCTGGATAGTGGATTTTATCTCGCAAGTTGGTAAGTACTTATTGTCCATTCTGACCGAATTAGTAGCATCTATATGCACAATATTGTTAAGCTATGTATGACATGAATTGGTAGCTAGATCTTGCTTTTATGCAGCATTCTTTTTTTACTTCGAAATTACAAAGCGCACTTGGTAGCAGAATGGGACCTAGCTAATGGAGAAATTGACCACTTATTGAAAAGTATTTTGGTATTGGCATTTATATTTCTACAACTCTAATAAGTTTTAGGTCTGTCGTGCTATCTATAACCTTAGTTGTTAGCTCCATTTTGATCTATGTACTTTTTAACTGTCTAAATTACAGGATGCACTTGATAGTAGAATTGGGACCTTAAGGGAGAATTGAACACTAAAGTATTTTGGTATTAGAGTTCAAATTTCTTTATCT
Source organism: Avena insularis (assembly GCA_023614405.1). Taxonomy (NCBI): domain Eukaryota; kingdom Viridiplantae; phylum Streptophyta; class Magnoliopsida; order Poales; family Poaceae; genus Avena; species Avena insularis. Next base: position 344,904,437 of record CM042685.1, on the reverse strand, counting down.
TTGGTAAGCATTTACTCAGTTTGGTTTTCTAATACCATATCCAATGTTGCACTTCAAAAAGATAGAAGAACATAACATTCACGAAGTATTTTGGTTTAGCATTCAGATTTATGCAACTCTAATAAGCTTTTAGTGGATTAAAAATTTTAAGAGGCAATCTTATCTTCCTGCAAAGAGTTCCTTTTGTCTAGCAAAATTTAAAGAGACATGGATAATCTCCACATGTTTTGTCCGATAGACGGCTTAATGAATAATCATGTTGTTATCCAAATTACTTCATGCCTTCGCTTCACATTATCTATAGGCTTAAGCCTGGTTAGCTGTGGCTCCGCTCAGGGCTTTGTCGTTCCTATGCGACCGAGATGTGGGCCTTCTATTCGACCATGATAGAGACTTTTCGCACAGCTGGTCATCTGGTCTTCTCCGTTTGCCTGCATTGCGCAGCTGCCAGGACGGGCCTACTTGCGGATAGTCGCTTTTTTCTGTAGGGTTCGCAGCATAGAAAACAAAAAATTTCCTACGATGGGAACTATGTACCAAGATCTATCTACTAGATATAAACAACGGGCGGATGTATATCCGTAAAGAACATACCCTTGAAGACCGACAAAGCTTAACGAGTTCAACTCGTGGTTGATGTAGACGATCTCTTGCCGATCTCAAGATCGAGAGGAAGTCCTAGCGCCGCAAATCAGCAGCGCATCCGTGCTCGCACACACGTTCGAGGCACCGAGCAACCTCCGCCTCCTCGCTCCAGCGATGCAGCGGAAGCACAACTCTTTCTTGCCGAATAGCCACCGGGAACATGTATCTCGCTAGTCCGAGACCATGGGGAATAAATTCTAGAGGGAGAGAGAGATCCTTCACGAGGAGGTGTGAGAGACAAGTGAGGAGGGGTGCTCCTTTTATAGCAAGAGGGGAGGACCCCAAGGGGGTGGCCGGCGCATGGGAGCTGCCCCCTTGCCCTCCCCTCTTCATGTGGGTGGACACTCCACTCACAAAATTCCTTTAAATTCCCTCCACTCAAAAGTCCACTCAAATTCCCATTAAATTTCCACCAAATTTAATGCAAACTCTCATTAAATAAAACTCTTTTATTTTATTCAGAATTTTGTCAATTATTTTAATGACAAACATTCACAAATAACCCCTTGCTAGAATTCTATTTCACATGCATAACCACTTTATGCAATTTCACCCGAAAACCTATTTCGGTATCTAGTGAAATAAATTCCTGCGCTTGTTCATTCTTTCGGCATGAAACTTTTGCTCCAATTGGATGTCAGTGTCTCTTAAGTGTGTCACCCTACGGTTCGTAAATAATGCGGACATGATCGAGACCCCTCTCCGATCAATAATCAGAAGCGGGATCTGGAGACCCATACTGACTCCCACACATTCAACGATGACTTTCTTGTGATCGTCGGAACCTTTTACGCTAGTATCTTAATCCCTTTGTTTCACGATATATTACATGTCCGAGATTCGATCATCGGTATCTCCATACCTAGTTTGATCTCGTTACCGACATGCACTCTTTTCTCGTTCCCGTGATATAACATTCTAGTGATCAAATCACTTGCTTGCAAGCTAATCAATGTGATATCACCGAGAGGGCCCAGAGTATATCTATCCGTTATCGGGATGAACAAATTCCACTATCGATCCATGAGCCTCAACATAACACTTTATTAGTTCTGAATCCATCTTTATAATCATCCTGTTACAGTGTGACGTTTAATGTTATCAAGAAACTCTTCCGGTGTTAGTGATTGACATGATCTCATGGTCTAAGGATTAGGATCACTTCGTAAGTTGTTATAGCAATATAAACTCAATGACTTTGATCGTAATGCTATACTTCGGATGAATGTTCATCACACCATTACACTAATGTTGTGATCCCGTTATTAACAACATCCAATGTCCATGATCAGGAAACCTTGATCATCTTGTTAATCAACGAGCTAGTTTATGAGAGAGGCATAACTAGGAACTTTCTGTTTGTTTATTAAACACACATGTATTAATGTTTCTGTATTAATACAATTATAGCATGTAAAATAAACATCTATCATATACTTGGAATACACATAATAAACACTTTATTATTGCCTCTCAGGGCATATTCCCTTCAGTCTCCCACTTGCACTAGAGACAATAATCTAGTTACATAGTGATAAATCTAACACCCATAGAGTTCTGGTGTTGATCATGTTTTGCTCTAGGGAGAGTTTTAGTCAACGGATCTGCTACATTGAGATCCGTATGTACTTTACAAATCTTTATATCTCCATCCTTGACATGCTCGCGGATGGAGTGAAACCGGCGCTTAATATGCTTGGAATGCTTGTGAGACCTTGGTTCTTTGGCATTGGCAATGGCACCATTGTTGTCACAATAGATCACCATTGGGTCCAACGCGTTTGCAACCACTCCTAGTTCGGATATGAACTCCTTCATCCAAACTGCTTCCTGAGCCGCTTCTGAAGCAGCAACATATTCGGCCTCCGTTGTTGATCCCGCTACCACAGGTTGTTTGGAGCTCCTCCAACTAACCGCTCCGCCATTCATGAGAAATACGTATCCGGATTAAGACTTAGAGTCATCCTGATCGGTGTCAAAGCTAGCGTCAACATAACACTTAGCGACGAGCTCTTCTTCACCTCCGTATACAAGAAACATATCCTTAGTTCTTCGTAAGTACTTAAGGATATTCTTGACCGCTATCGATGTTCAACACGATCCGATTGGTACCTACTAGTCAAACTAATAGCATGTGCCACATCCGGTCTTGTACATAGCATGGCGTACATTATAGAGTCTATGGCTAAAGCATAGGGGACCTTGTCCATTATCTCTCTTTCTTTCGCCGAAGCCGGACTTTGAGTCTTACTCAGTCTCTTGCCTTGCAACATAGGTAAGAACCCCTTCTTACTTCCGTCCATTTTAAACTTCTTTAAAATCTTATCAAGGTATGTACTTTGCGATAGCCCTATTAGGCGCCTAGATCTATCTCTATAGATCTTTATGCCTAATATGTATGACGCTTCACCTAGGTCCTTCATTAAAAATTTGCTGTTTAGATAACTTTTAACACTGTTTAAAAGATCTATATCATTTCTGATCAATAATATGTCATCCACATATAATATCAGAAATGCCACATTGCTCCCACTCACTTTCTTGTAAATACAAGCTTCTCCATAAGTTTGGACAAATCCAAACTCTTTGATCACCTCATCAAAGCGGAGATTCCAACTTCGTGATGCTTGCTTCAATCCATAGATGGATCGCTGAAGCTTGCACACCTTGTTACATCCTTAGGATCGACAAAACCCTTTGGTTGTATCATATACAACTCTTCTTCAATATTACCATTGAGAAACGCGGTTTTGACATCCATCTGCCATATCTCATAATCGAAATATGCAGCAATTGCTAACATAATCCTAACTGACTTTAGCATCGCTACGGGAGAGAATGTCTCATCGTAGTCAACTCCTTGAATTTGTTGAAACCACTTTGCGACAAGTCGAGCTTTATAGACGGTCACATTACCATCAGCATCAGTTTTCCTTTTGAAAATCCATTTGTTCTCCACGGCCTTTTGGTCGTGAGGTAAGTCCACCAAGTTCCAAACTTGATTTTCATACATGGATTCCATCTCGGATTTCATGGCTTCTAACCATTTGTTGGAATCCGGGCTCATCATCGCTTCTTCATACGTTGTAGGGTCATCATTTTCATCAACCATGAAATTCATGATGGATTTCCGTCTTCCGGAGTTGCACGCTTGACCTGCGAGGTTCGGTAGTAGTACTCTTTTGGAGTTTCATGATCATTATCATTAGTTCCTCTTCAATGTGGAGCCAACTCGAACAACTTCCAGCTGCGCTACTCGCCATACTTTGAAGAGATGGTTCAATAACCTCTTCGAGTTCTACCTTCCGACTACTCACACCTTTCATGAAACTCTTTCTCTAGAAAGGATCCATTCTTGGCAACAAAAACCTTGCCCTCGGATCTGTGATAGAAGGAATACCCAATAGTTTCCTTAGGGTATCCTATGAAGACGCATTTTTCCGCTTTGGGTTCGAGTTTATCCGGTTGAAGTTTCTTCACATAAACATCGCATCCCCAAACTTTAAGAAAAGACAGCTTAGGTTTGTTTCCAAACCACAATTCATACGGCGTCTTTTCAATGGATTTAGATGGTGCCCGATTTAAAGTGAATGCAGCAGTTTCTAGTGCATAACCTCAAAATGACAACAGCAAGTCCGTCAGAGACATCATAGATCGAACCATATCTAATAAAGTACGATTACGACGTTCCGACACACCATTTCGCTGTGGTGTTCCGGCAGGCGTGAGTTGTGAAACAATTCCACACTCTTTCATGTGAGTGCTAAACTCGTAACTTAGATACTCACCTCCACGGTCGGATCGTAGAAATTTGATCTTTCTATTACGATGACTTTCGACTTCATTCTAAAATTCCTTGAACTTTTCAAAGGTTTCAGACTTGTGTTTCATCAAGTAGATATAACCATATCTACTCAAATCATCCGTGAAAGTAACAAAATAACGATATCCACCTCGCGCCGACACACTCATTGGACCACATACATCAGAATGTATGATTTCCAATAAATCTGTCGCCCGTTCCATTGAACCGGAAAACGGCGTTCTAGTCATCTTGCCCATAAGGCATGGCTCAGATGTATCAAATGATTCAAAATCAAGTGATTCCAAAAGTCCATCCGAATGGAGCTTCTTCATGCGTTTAACACCAATATGACCTAGACGGCAGTGCCACATATATGCGGATATATCATCATTAAGTTTAATCCTTTTAGCATCAACATTATGAATATGTGTAACATTATCATCGAGATCTAATAGAAATAAACCATTCATCATTGGTGCATGACCATAAAAGATTTCATTCATATAAATGGAACAACCATTGTTCTCGGATTTAAATGAATAACCACTTCGCATCAAACACGATCCAGATACAATGTTCATGCTCGCACGGGCACCGGATAACAATTATTCAAGTTTATAACTAATCCCGACGGCAAGTGGAGAGGCAGCGTTCCGACGGCGATCACATCAACGCTTGATCCATTGCCGACCGCATCTTGACCTCACCCCTTGCTAGCGGTCGCTTGTTCCGCAGCCCCGATTCGAGTTACAAATATTATGGCAAGGCGGTATCAAATACCCGGTGCTACTGCGAGCACTAGTCAAGTACACATCAATAACATGTATATCATATATACCTTTGTTTGCCTTGCGGCCTTCTTATGCGCGGATACTTGGGCGATTGCGCCCGATGGCGATCCCCTTACAATAGTAGCACTGGTATCGAGACTTAGGTCCAACTCGGGTTTCTTTTCAGGCACGGCAACAGCTTGCCGCCCTTACTTCCTTCCGCTTTTCCTTCTTGTCTTTCTTGAAACCAGTGTTCCTATTGATCATCAACACTTGATGTTCCTTTTTGATCTCCACTCAGCTTTTAAGCATTGATGTAAGCTCGGGAGAGACTTCTTCATGCCTTGCATATTATAGTTCATCACGAAGCTCTTATAGCTAGGTGGCAGAGACTGCAGAACACGATGGATGCCTAAGTCAATGGGAATCGATATTCCCAAGGACACAAGCTTATCGGTGTAACCCGACATCTTGAGTACATGCTCACTAACGGAGCTGTGCTCTTCCATCATGCAGCTAAAGAACTTTTCTGAAGCGTTGTAGCTCTCTATAGCAGCATGTGTGTCGAAAATCATTTTCAACTCACCCATTGTATCAAAAGCATTGCCATTTTCGAAACACTTTCGAAGTTTCGGCTCTAGCCCATACAATATGCTGCAATAAACTAAGTTGTGGTCCTCCTGACGAGTCTGATAGACATTCTTCTCCTCGTCAGGGGCATCATCTAAAGGTGGGGGGCCTAACGGCGCTTCTAGCACATATTGCTTTTGTGCAGCAGAGAGGAGAATCCTCAAATTCATGGCCCATTCGGTAAAGTTGCTACCGTTCGTTGCTAGTTTCTCTTTCTCCATGAACACATTGAAATTAAAAGCAGGTGGTGCCATCTACAACAGAATTTGTAAAGTTTAGACTAAGTGTATGATAGGTTGAGTTCAACTAATCCATATTACGAATGAACTCCCACTCAAAAACGACATCCCTCGTGCCTTTTTGGTGATTACATGAACCAAATCCACTATACCAAGTCCGATCATCACGTGAGTCGGTATAGCTTCAAAGGCGAGCATCAAATGGGCATCATATCAACTATATGACTCATGCTTAACCTTTCGGTCCGTGTCTGTACATGCTAGGCTCGCCAAGTTAGAACCTTCGTATTCGTGTAACTGTTTTACACCCGAAATATGGTCGTGGATCCAAGAACACCCGATCATCACGTGATGTCTTGGAGCGACGAAACATAATCGGTGCATACTAAAGGAAGAACACATTTTTATCTTGATATTTAAATGAGGGGTCATCTTATTATGCTAACAAAGCGCTAAACAAGCAATATAAGATGCTATCAAACATCACATGTTTATTAGTGAAATGTTATGGTTCCCGCATATGATCTCTATCATGTGCATCGTGGTATGATCATTATCATACCTATATGTGTAAATCCAAGGTCTATGGAGTTTACACGCTATGTGTGTTGTAAGAGTATCATCTCATACTTCTACTTACAACACTACCATATCATAACACTAGCCCAGCAACAATCTAAACTAGACGCCTCTAATTTATCCATTGCAAGTTTTACGTGGCTTAGGGCTTTCGAGATAGAACCGTTCTTACCTACGAATATGAACCACAACTAGGATAATCAAATTGTTGACAACTCGCTTGCAAAATAGATATTGACTATAGTAGGAGAGACAGACACCCGCTAGCCACTTATGCAAACTAGTTGCATGTCAAGCGTGGAACAGGTCTCATGTGCGAGGACATGTAAAGTTTGTCCGGGCCGCTTCATCCCACTATGCCACCAATATCCAAAATTACAACAAAGGAGCAACAACATGATCATCATCGCCCACATACTCATATGTGTACTACCCGTGTAAAGCATCTACGCATAGATCCGGCTCTGATACCACTGTAGGGTTCGCAGCATAGAAAACAAAAAATTTCCTATGATGGGAACTATGTACCAAGATCTATCTACTAGATACAAACAATGGCGGATGTATATCCGTAGAGAACATACCCTTGAAGACCGACAAAGCTTAACGAGTTCAACTCGTGGTTGATGTAGATGATCTCTTGCCGATCTCAAGATCGAGAGGAAATCCTAGCGCCGCAAATCAGCAGCGCATCCATGCTCGCACACACGTTCGAGGCACCGAGCAACCTCCGCCTCCTCGCTCCAGCGATGCAGCAGAAGCACAACTCTTTCTTGCCGAATAGCCACCGGGAACATGTATCTTGCTAGTCCGAGACCATGGGGAATAAATTCTAGAGGGGGAGAGAGATCCTTCATGAGGAGGTGTGAGAGACAAGTGAGGAGGGGGGCTCCTTTTATAGGAGGAGGGGGAACCCCAAGGGGGTGGCCGGCGCATGGGGGCTGCCCCCTTGCCCTCCCCTCTTCATGTGGGTGGACACTCCACTCACAAAATTCCTTTAAATTCCCTCCACTCAAAAGTCCACTCAAATTCCCATTAAATTTCCACCAAATTTAATGCAAACTCTCATTAAATAAAACTATTTTATTTTATTCAGAATTTTGTCAATTACTTTAATGACAAACATTCACAAATAACCCCTTGCTAGAATTCTATTTCACATGCATAACCACTTTATGCAATTTCACCCGAAAACCTGTTTCGGTATCTAGCGAAATAAATTCCTGCGCTTGTTCATTCTTTTGGCATGAAACTTTTGCTCCAATTGGATGTCGGTGTCTCTTAAGTGTGTCACCCTACGGTTCGTGAATAATGCGGACATGATCGAGACCCCTCTTGGATCAATAATCAGAAGCGGGATCTGGAGACCCATACTGACTCCCACACATTCAACGATGACTTTCTTGTGATCGTCGGAACCTTTTACGCTAGTATCTTAATCCCTTTGTTTCACGATATATTACATGTCCGAGATTAGATCATATCTCCATACCTAGTTTGATCTCGTTACCGACATGCACTCTTTTCTCGTTCCCGTGATATAACATTCTAGTGATCAAATCACTTGCTTGCAAGCTAATCAATGTGATATCACCGAGAGGGCCCAGAGTATATCTATCCGTCATCGGGATGAACAAATTCCACTCTCGATCCATGAGCCTCAATATAACACTTTATTAGTTCTGAATCCATCTTTATAATCACCTATTCTTGTGACGTTTGATGTTATCAAGAAACTCTTCCGGTGTTAGTGATTGACATGATCTCATGGTCTAAGGATTAGGATCACTTCGTAAGTTGTTATAGCAATATAAACTCAATGACTTTGATCGTAATGCTATACTTCGAATGAATGTCCATCACACCATTACACTAATATTGTGATCCCGTTATTAACAACATCCAATGTCCATGATCAGGAAACCTTGATCATCTTGTTAATCAACGAGCTAGTTTATGAGAGAGGCATAACTAGGAACTTTCTGTTTGTTTATTAAACACACATGTATTAATGTTTGTAATACAATTACAGCATGTAAAATAAACATCTATCATATACTTGGAATACACATAATAAACACTTTATTATTGCCTCTCAGGGCATATTCCCTTCATTTTCGCCTGCAGCTTACCCTTTCTCCCGTACACCCTTCTACCTCCGTGCTCCGCTGTGGCGGTCATCCTGCTCTTGCCTTTGTCTACTCCATCTTTACTACCTCCTTTACCCATTTCCTGCCCAGGCCCTTCCTCCTCGAAGCCTCCACCATCTCCGGTTACGCGGGCTATCTCACCCGAATTGGCCGGAGTAGAGACCGCTCGACGCCGCCTTCCCTACTCCCTCCTAGCCATGTCACGTCTTCTTCGGCCTGCCATAAAGCGGCGAGCCGACAGGTGACTGGTTGATGTGGTGGTGGCTGCGGTGCTCCCCTTGCCGGCTAATTGATACCTTCCCTCGAACAAGTGGTACGTGAATAAGAAACGGCCGTGGCACCCAAGGAGTTGTAGCACAAGCCTATCTGCTATTATCTCTTTGTCGCAGTCTGCTACAGACGCTCCATCGTTCTCCCATGCCGACCACTGAAGACCCACGCATAGGACAAAAGGTCAAATTTTTCTCCTTTTATTTCTATTGCTTGTTTTGGAACATCTGAGCAGGCACAAAAAAAATCTTCATAATCCCCTTTTTTTCATGTAGAGTAATATGTAGTACTATTCTTTAGATTGTACTAGAAGATAAAAAGAATCCTGAGATCTTGCTACTACCAAACGGGACCATTTCTATAATCTGACTGTATTACACGAAAAGATTTCTTATTAATGCTGCAAGGTGATCACTGGAAGTAAAAGCTGTACTAAAATATAAGTTCATGACACTGAGATGTTTATAGACAAATTTTATTCATAATTTGAGAGAATTAAATACTGTATAGAATGACAAAAACTATAATTACATGAATATGATGTAAATTCATTTTTTAGCTCACTAAGTTGATATGAACTCTCTGAAATAGTTTTAATTTGGTGGGTTAGGGATGTAATTAGGTTGCAACTATTCTAGAGTAACACCTATGGCGTAGATGTTCCAAGAGAGTGTTTCTGATTGAAATTATATTTGGTAGGACATCTTCAAATCTGAATATAGTTTATAGGTTCTGTTGAAAGCTCTAAATGGTTATTAACCTCAGCAGTTCTGAACAGTTTCTTTTAGACTTCGATCTGACCATCGAAAAGTCAGTAGAATTTTGGGATGAGGTGGATACAATAAATTTGATCCTATGTTTATTATGGATGCACAGCTGGCTCTCGCAGGCCATCACAGTTACAGGTCAACCAAATAGTGAGCATTTTCAGTTATTTGTCACCCCACTAAATGTGTCATATTACATGTTAATATTTGTCATGTTTCATAGGCTAGGAATGAAGGAGCTGCAGGTGATGTTGTCTGTGGTCTCCATGTTTTTTGTCTAGGGGCCATATTACTCCCCAAAATTCTTCCTATCTTCTGTTCTTTTGTTATATACTTTATATGGGTTTAGCTAGGCTACACCCACATAGTGCATATCAATCAATAACTTTGCAGGTTAGTTCTTTAGAAAATAACCCATTAATTTTATTGTTTGTTGTTTTCCTTTAATTTGTTTACGTTAATGCTTGTGGCAGTTAACCAAGATCGCCGTAGAATTCATGTATAAATGATACCTTTTTTCCTGGCCAAATAAAAAGGAAGGAACAAACAAATTGTATTTCAGAACTGAGATCGCCAGAAGATTTTCTTCCATTGTGTTCAACTAAATCAAGTCTTCTAAAGGTAATTTCCTCTTGCCCGCAGGTCAATCTAGAGGGTACAAAGGTACTCTTGAGTCCTGCCACTTTCACTGCCACCTCATGAAGTTCATTCCCGGGTGTGTAATCCTGATCCAGTTCCATGCATCAAGAACAGAGGCCTCTTGCTGCTTATCGAGATTGTCGTTGTCGTCATCTGGTATGGAGGGCTTCCTCCTCTATATGAAGCTCTCATCTGAATTTATCCCTTAGATTTGGGGGCCCCCGACTTCATGTACCGTGTTTGCAACCGAATATATCTCTTTCTTTTCTTGATATTTGCCTGATAGCAGTTCAACGTGAAGATATCCATGTGCTTTCTTGATTTTTGCCTCAGAGACTTCAGCTCCGTTGAAAAAAAACATTTCCTCTGTTGTTTTATCTTGAGGGACCTGGTCTATTATGTTTTTGTTTTGTTATGTGGTCAGTAATGATTGATTGCATAATATTAATGTCCCTTCTGAAATACAGACTTGCCTTTTTAACCTATGTTTTATGCGAGAACAGATAACTGCATTACTCTTGATTTTGATTACAGAAGTTATAATATTTTTTATGTAACTCATTGACCAATGAAGAATTGGCAATTCGGCTAGGTTGGCCCTCTATCCCTTTGGTACGGAGCATAAAATTTAGTCTTCTTTATTGAAAATGTATTTTCTGGACTTTGACATGGTTGTACAATGTTCTAAGTGGAGAAAACTTGACTGAACGAACATTATTATTTTGTAGCTTTATTTTTTTACCAGCCTATAAGTAGAACATTGTTTTGTAACCTCCTGACTTTATACTATTGTAGTATTTAAGAGCTCATGTTCTCTGGTAGTCCTTTCACATTATGCAAGCTTCTCATAAATGGAATCTCATATCTCCATATGTTCATTGCACATGCCAGGCTATGCGACAATCGCTAGGCAGACAGCGCAGCGAAGCGCGCTTATCCTTCTAGTAGTTATATATTTTTCTTGAAGGGAGAACATAGTCCCGTCATCTGCGTCGATTGATGCATGCAGCCCATTATTATAAGGGAGATCCTTATAACTTTTCTGGGTCAAGGAATTAATCAGTAATTTGATAGATTATTTAGTCCTTTTCTTATAATGTTCTCTCTGCTTTCCTTCCCAATCTTCATATCAAACTCCATAATTGTTCAAACTTCTTTCTTTCTACCCCCACACAATTCAACAATATTAAAATCCATAATTTTCAAATTCAAATGATTTTTTTAAGAAGTTCATGAAATGGTACACATAAAACATGAAGATACACGATGAAACATCAAGAAACTACTACCCGTCTCAATGATCATCCTCAATTTGATCACAAAAATACTTGAACACCTTGTTCACACACCTAGGTACGAAGAGAGGGGCACCCTAGGGCCATGGTTACCCCCGTGGAATTTTTATGAAATACCCCGTATAATATGTGGATTTGGTCCCTAAATTTGTTAAAATTTACCGATATGGCCCATCTTAGTTATATGATGCTCAATTGGCCCTCCTTGTAGAATATTGATGGCTCTGGCCCTATGCGCGTCAATCACCGCCTGTCTTTTATTATCTAAAATGCCAAAGCATGCTCGCCGGAGAGATAGGTGGGTTGCTTGACCTTTCCCTACGCGGCGCCAGCAATGCCACACCATGCCAGAGTTAACAGCCGAGCAAAGTTCTCCATAGTTGGCAAGGAGATGAACAACAACAGCGTGGAGGGAGCTGAGTCTGCTGTGGGAGGAGCTCATTGTGGCATTGTATACGTGTCCTATGAGGTTAGGAGGATCTTGTGGAAAATTTACAAACATAACATATTTACCTTGTGGCCAGTTTGAAGAACAACTTATGGGTATCCACATCAACTCTGGTTGTTAGGTGGAGGAGACAATCATGGAGTAGGTGACTGTGGAGACATGGAGAGCCTGAGCTTCGACGTGGATCTCCTCCTGCTAAGCTTCAACACGCGCAGAGAGAAGGAGAGATAGGCAGACATACCAAATGACAAACAAACAAACAAATAAACAAAGAGAGAGAGGAGAGGTATGGGAGTTGTCAATGAGAGGCAATTGAGATGCGGGGTAGAGCCGGCAACATGGGAGGCTCATATAGGAGGCACCACAACGAAGGTGTGGCCGGCTACGGTGACTCTCTAGAGGAGGATGAAACATCATCATGCCAAATTGAATAGGGACAACCCTAGAAGGTTCCAGGAGCACAAGAAACACTCCCTTGAGAGGCTCCAAGCACTGAGACAAGATCCACTGATACAACCAAGATCATCATCTCCAAGGTCGTCAGACACCACAAAGGCTCGCCTTAACTTAATTGCACCTATGGAAGAAATCATCCAATTGATAAAAGCCACCTCCAGCCGCCCACCCATGGCACGCCCCACAGGGCCTGCATAATATGGGGTACCGTAGTTTGTATTTGGAGATGCCACGAGAGTCTTCCAAAACCGTATCATCTAGGCTCGCAAGGTCTGTGACTTTGCAAGCACTACATCATCACCACCCAGGGTTAATCAACTTGGATACATATTATGGTAGTGCTCCCAGTTTGGATGGATTTAAATTCTTCGTGATATTTGATCTTTTCACATAGACTCTTCGTGATATTTGATCTTTTCACATAGACTCTTCGTGATATTTGATCTTTTCACAGACAAGTTATAAAGGTTTGTAGCCTTCAACTTGAGTAGAGCTACGTAAGCAGGTTGTTTCTGGCAGGTGTCAGGATGCGTCCTCCTCCCTATCCTTTATGTAAGTTGGAAGATAATGAAGGATTGGTAGAGAGAGGGGGGCAACCCATGAAACATGATTCTTTTTGTGTAATTAAGAATGCACCATTGATACATAAATCCTATATGTAAGTATATATAGTAGTCCATATGGGAAAAATCACAAGAGTCGGATAGCTAGACAAAGTAATGTATACAACGAGATCTATGGCCAAATGGGTCTCTCGAGGATTTCATTTCTCGACTATATAACAAGGTTTCGAAAATGATAAATGTTTGTCTATGTTCTCGTCCATTTCAAGAGTATGAGACATGCGCTAAAAATGGTGACTACATTACAAAAGATGTGCACAAGTCCATCAGTATAGAATTAATCATCATGACTATAACAGATACGTGGTAAGTATCTAGAGTTTCACAAATTTTAATTTTTTAATACATTTAATAAACTCTGTTAGTAACTAAGTATTCGTCGTCTCATGTGACAAGTTCCATGCTATTTCCCAGTCAGTTAAACGACACTATTGTTGGGAACTATATCGATCTTGTATCTAGAGACAATGTCCGATACCATACAAAAATTGTGAGAAAGAAACATAAAACATGAAGTTACACGATGAAACATCAAGAAACTACTTCCCATCTCAATGATCATCCTCAATTTATCACAAAAATTGCCAAAACAAATGGTGCAAAGAAACCTTGCAGGTATACTTGAAAACCTTGTTCGCACACCTAGTTACGAAGCGAGGGGCACCCTAGGGCCATGGCTGCCCCCATGGATTTTTTATGAAATACCCATGTATAATATGTGGATTTGGTTCCTAAAATTGTTAAAGTTTACTAATATGGCTCCCCGTTAGTTATATGATTCTCAATTGGCCCTCCTTGTAGAATATTGATGGCTCTGGCCCTATGCGTGTCAATCACCGCCGGTCTTTATTGTCTAAAATGCCAGAGCATGCTCGCCAGAGAGATAGGTGGTTTCCTGACCTTCCCCTACGCGGGGCCAGCAACGCCACACCACGCCAGAGCCGATAGCCGAGCGAAGTTCCTCGCGGTCGGCAAGGAGACGAACAACAACAACATGGCAGGAGCTGGGTCTGACTGTGGGAGGAGCTTACTGTGGCATTGTATATGTGTCCTATGAGGTTAGGAGGCGGATCTTGTGGAAAATATACAAATATAACATTAAAAATTACCTTGTGGCAAGTTTGAATAGAAACTTTTGGGTATCCACATCAACTTTGGTTGTTAGGTGGAGGAAACAGTGAAATATGGAGTAGGTGACCGTGGAGACACGGAGAGCTCCGACATGGAGATCCTACTGCTGAGCTTCAACACGCGTAGAGAGAAGGAGAGACGGATAGACAAACATACCAAATGACAAACAAATAAACAAAGAGAGAGAGGAGCGGTATGGGAGTTGCCAATAAGAGGCAATTGAGCTGCAGGGTAGAACAGGCAGCATGGCATGCCCATCTAGGAGGCACCACAACGAAGGTGTGGTCGTCTGCGATGACTCGCAATAAGAGGATGAAACCTCATCGTGCCAAATTGAATAGGGGATAACCCTAGAAGGCTCCAGGAGCACAAGCAATACTCCCTTGAGAGCCTCCAAGCACGAGACAAGCTCCACTAATACATCCTAGATCATCATCTCTAGGATCCTCGGACACCACAAAGTATCGCCTTAACTTAACTGCACCTACGGTAAAAATCATCCAATTGGTAAAATCTATCTCCAGCCGCCCACCCATGTCACGCCGCCTGCGCATCTGGGGGACTGTAGACTTTATTTTGGGCGATGCCACAAGAGTCTTCCAAAACCGTATCATCTAGGCTCGCAAGGTGTGACTTTGCAAGCACTACATCATCACCGCCTAGGGTTAATCAACTTGGATACATATTATGGTAGTGCTCCCAGTTTGGATGGGTTTAAATTCTTCGTGATATTTGATCTTTCCACATAGACAAGTTATAAAGGTTTGTAGCCTTCAACTTGAGTAGAGATACGTAAGATGAAGATTGGTAGAGAGGGGGGGGCCTTTGCCCCCCTCCCCACGAAACATGATTATTTTTATGTAATTAAGAATGCACCATTGATCCAGAAATCTTATATGTAAGTATATAGTGAACCATGCATATGGAAAAATCACAAGTAATGTACACAACGAGATCTATGGCCAAATGGGTCTCTCGAGGATTTCATTTCTCGAGTGTATAACAAGATTTTGAAAATGATAGATGTGTGTCTATGTTTTTGTCCATTTCAGGAGTATGAGACATGCACTAAAAATGGTGACTGCATTACAAAAGATGTGCACAAGTACTTAAGTATAGAATTAATCATCATAAATATAACAGATATGTAGTATCTAGAGTTTCATAAATTTCAAATTTTAATACATTTAATAAACTCTGTTAGTAACTAAGTATTCGTCATCTCATGTGACATGTTCCATGCTATTTCCCCAGTGTAATATCCCTATGAGAGAGAGATCACAAATTGACAGGATAATTGAGGATACAAGGGAAATTTGGATGAGAAGTCTTAGAGAAGCAAGGACGAGGAACACAGACCAAAAGGGGGTGAGAAATATTCAGAGTTCATTCATCTCATACATGCCGTCTTCCGGCCAACAACTTCAGTATTTAACCCCACTAGGTACGCACGCTTACATGTGGGGGAAGCACCATCGAGATAACTACACAGAGGCAGTCACACTTCATTCTCCTCCTCGGACTGGTAGCTGGGTCCCTCGCCAGATGTTGGTCCACTCGCCAGGTCTTTCAGGCCTTGCGACTCTGTCAGGCACCAGCTGTGTCGGGTGCGTGACACTGTCCCCTCCTTTAGCAGTCTCCTCCTCCCAAAGCGCAGCATCGGGGTAGCGTGATTTGACAACATAGTAATCTTCCCAGGTTGCGCAGCTTGCTGGCACATGCGCCCACTTGATGAGCACCTGAGGTGTGGCCGCATTGCCCTTGCGCACCAGCCGCCGTTTGAGAATCTCGGCCGGCACCGGTGTAACCGTGGAGATCCGGTACTGATGGGAGCTCACTATATACAGGAGTATAGTCAGAAAGGAAGGGTTTCAATTGAGAAACGTGGAATACCGGATGTATCATTGCCGAGGGTGGTAATTCAAGCTTGTAGGCTACAGTGCCAATGCGTTCCAGCACCGAATATGGACCGAAATATTTGTAGGAGAGCTTGGGATAAGGGCGATTGACGACTGACTGTTGTGCATATGGCTGCAATTTCAGAAGAACCTGCTCCCCCACTTCGAATTGTCTTTCAGTGCGATTCTTGTCTGCATAAGTTTTCATCCTCTGTTGAGCACGGATCAATTGAGCCCGCAGCAATTCCATTTGAGCCTGATATTCAAGGGCAGTGTCACCAGCAGCTGAATCCTGTGCCACTGTGATATTTGGCATGGATCCAAAATTTGGCTCGCGATGATACAGAGCCTTGAACGGGGAACATCCCAGTGCTGTATGAAAACTAGTTATACAAGAACTCCGTCATGGCCAGCCAACGACGCCAATGTTTCGGGTTGTCCTGGACAGTGCATCGGAGATACTGCTCCAAACATTGGTTCACCCTCTCGCTCTGTCCGTCAGTCTGCGGATGATAAGCCGTACTATAATGCAACTTTATCCCTAGTGCCTTGAACAATTCACGCCAGAAGGTGCTTGTGAAAATTTTATCACGGTCTGAGATGATAGTCAATGGCACAGCATGCAATTTCACCACATGATCCACAAACAACTTGGCAACAGTAGCGGCGGTGTAAGGATGATGAAGAGGTATGAAATGAGCGTATTTTGTTAGACGATCGACCACCACCAGTATCGTATTGGAACCATCAGAGGTAGGCAAACCTTCAATAAAATCCATGGTGATTTCTTGCCAGGGTGCCGCTGGAGGTGGCAAAGGTTGAAGCAAACCAGCTGGCTTAGTGTGCAAATGCTTAGCTTGTTGACAAATGATGCACTGCTTAACAAAGTTCTCTACTGCTAGTTTCATGCCAGACCAGTAGTATAATGGTTTGATGCGTTTGTATGTTGCCTGCATACCTGAATGCCCTCCAATTGCACTATCATGTAGTGCAGCAATGAGTTTTGTTTGGAGTGCCAAATTCTCTCCAATGACCATTCTGTCATGATACTTGATGATGCCATTCTCCAAAGAATAACCTCGGCCATTAGGGGAATGTATAGCAAGTTCCTGTAACAATGTCGTCATAGCAGGATCAGTAGCATAAGAGTTTAGAACTTCCTGGAGCCAATCGGGACGACAAGATGATGTTTGAATCTCCAACAAGTTTCCCACACGAGAAAGGGAGTCAGCTGCTCCATTGTCAACCCCTTTTTTATATCGAAATTCAAACTGTAATCCTCCCAGCTTGGACATAGCCTTTTTCTGTAACTCTGAAGTCAGTTGTTGCTCAGATAAATTACATAGACTTTTGTGATCAGTGACAATAGTGAAATGCCCTCGCTGCAAGTATTGTCGCCATTTATCAATTGCCATTATCACAGCTAGGAACTCCTTTTCATAGACAGACAGTTTGCTGTTTTGAATGCCCAAAGCCTTGCTCATATAAGCGATAGGATGCCCTCGCTGCATTAATACTGCACCAACACCAGTGTCGCAAGCATCTGTTTCCACAGAAAAGGGTACAGAGAAATCTGGTAATGCCAGGACAGGGGTATGTACCATAGCCTGTTTGAGTTGCACAAACGCGGCGGTAGCCTGCTCGGTCCACTCAAAGCCTTTCTTTGTGAGTAGCTGAGTGAGGGGTTTAGTGATAATGCCATAATTTTGTACGAATTTTCTATAGTAACCAGTGAGACCAAGGAATCCACGAAGTTCAGTAGTTGTGGTAGGAATAGGCCATTTCTCCATTGCTGCTGTTTTTTCAGGATCCGTGGCCACTCCAACATCTGAAATTATATGCCCAAGATACTGAATTTGTGTTTGTCCAAAAGAACACTTTGACAATTTGGCATAAAACTGTGTCTGACGAAGCTTGTCGAGGATCACACGTAGGTGTGTGAGATGATCCTCCCATGAAGGGCTATACACCAAGATATCATCCAAGAAAACAATAACGAATTTGCGCAAAAATGGTGCAAAAACCGTGTTCATAATGCACTGGAAGGTGGCCGGCGCATTAGTCAACCCAAACGGCACCACGCGAAACTGAAAATGCCCGTGATGTGTTTTAAATGTCGTTTTCTCCTCATCGACAGGCCGCATGCGGATCTGATGGTAGCCCGCTCTCAAATCGAGCTTTGAAAAGAATTTCGTACCCGCCAGTTCGTCTAGGAGTTCGTCAACGACCGGAAGAGGAAACTTATTCTTGATTGTAAGCTCGTTGAGACGGCGATAATCCACGCAGAACCGCCATGTTCCGTCCTTTTTCTTCACCAATAGGACTGGAGAGGCAAATGGACTCATGCTATTTGTGATCAAACCAGAGGCCAGCATCTCTGCTACCTGACGCTCTATTTCGTCTTTCTGTAGAGGCGAATAGCGGTAGGGTCGTGTGTTAACCGGACGAGCATCAGTATTGAGGGTGATAGCATGATCCAACTCACGATGTGGTGGAAGTGATTTGGGTTCATCAAAAACATCTGTGTATTCTGCCAAAAGATTCTGCATATCAGGCGGAAGTTCAGGCTGAACTGACTGATCAGGAGAGGTTGCTGGTAATGGATCAAGGAGAGCCAAAGCCCATACTTCATTTCCAGTGATCCATTTCTAGAGTTGCACAACTGATAATTCAGCTAACTGTTTCTGTTGTTGGGAAATAATGCCTTGTAGTGTAATTTGCTGTCTTTGATGCTTGAAGGAAAGAGATTTCCCTTCCCAATCACACTCCATTTTACCCTGGAGTTTCAACCAGTCCATTCCAAGAATTGCATCATAAGCACCAATATCCAATATGCGCATGTCAGTGTTAAATGTGTGTCCTTGAGTCCACCACTGCAGTCCAGTGACTTGTGAGTCTGATGTCATGTATTGGCCATTAGCAACTTTGACAGAAACAACTGGAGCTGCCGAAAGATGGCAACCAGCACGCTCCGCAAAAGCTTTAGTAACAAAGGTGTGAGTACTGCCTGAATCAATGAGAAGTATCATGACTTGGTTTCCTACAAGTGCACGCAAACGAATTGTTTCAGAGGTTTCAGTCCCGGCAACAGCATCTAGAGATAGTTGACAACAGGTTACAGTATCAGACGTTTCCTGTAGCAATTCCAATGCTTGTACTGCATCATCAGAAAGTACCTCACCAAATTCGCCAACTTCAATTGTCAGCAACTGGCCAGATCGTTTACACTGGTGTTCTTTGGAATACTTATCCCCACACTTAAAGCATAAACCATTCGCACGCCGGAAATCTCTGAGTTGTCTTTCTCTATTGAAGTCATCATTTCCCTTAAGACGTGGCCAATCTGTTTTTGGTGCTATAGCTGGAGCTGCGAAAGCATTACCTCCTGGTGGGTGTTTGGTTGGTGCTACTGGACGTGGTTTGTGACGGTGGTGTTCTCCTTCTTCCTCCTGTATGCGAGCGAGAGAAGCAGCTCGAGCAATACTGGTTGGAGCTTGAAGTCTGACAGCACACCTAATATCATCACGAAGCCCAAACACAAATTGTGCCACAAACCAGCGTGTGCTCAGTGATTCATCCAAGGCAATCAAGTGATACATGCAATCCTCAAAGGCCAAACGGTATTCTGCAACAGAACCAGTTTGTTTCATCTGCATCAGGTGAGTCATCTGTCCATCAAATTCACCCTGACCAAATTCTTCAACTACTCCAGCCATGAGTTCAGTCCATGCCACAACACGTTTCTGACGCTTAAAAGCCTGAAACCATAGAGCTGCATGTCCTTCTAGATACAAGGCTGCCGTACTAACCCACTGATGCTCATGAATTTTATACATATCGAAATATGTCAAGCAGCGATCTATCCAAAGCATCGGCGTCTCACCACTGAAACGTGGAAAATCATGCTTGGGAGGTCGTACCTTGAACTACTCTATTTCCTGATGTGGTGACGATGGTGCTGTGTGAAAATTTTGGCCCCCTTGCTGCGGTAAATCCATCAGGGGCGCTCCCTTGTTTGTCAGAACTGCCGTAGTCGTGGCTTGTGCTGCTGACGGCACCTCAACCCTTGGTCGCGGTGATGGTGCCGTGTGCTGGTCCGCCCTGTCGAACTCAGAGAGACGGCGCTTGACGCCGTCGAGGTCCTGGCCAAAATCCTCCATGTGATGTCGCATCGTGCGCATCTCACTCGAAATCCCCTCCACCTTCGTGGCCATGGTATTAAACCGACCCAAAATTTCAGTCATAGTCTGCTGCATCGCCTCCATCTTCTCCAGCACGAACTCGGTCTGCGTCGACGGCCTTGAGACCTTGGAGGGCGCCGTCGCAGCTCTCCCTGAATCGGACCCAACCGAGCTAGGGATTTTGTGCCGATTCACCGAAGTGATTCAACACCCGTCGCAATGGAATTTTACGGTTTCGATCTCGAGATTGCGAGCGCGAGCGGAGCGGATCCAGGCTCTGATACCAAATTGTAATATCCCTATGAGAGAGAGATCACAAATTGACAGGATAATTGAGGATACAAGGGAAATTTGGATGAGAAGTCTTAGAAAAGCAAGGATGAGGAACACAGACCAAAAGGGGGTGAGAAATATGAGAATTGCTAAGTCACAGCTAGCTGTGACGTAGCTTACGTCGCAGCTAGCTTATGTGCCATCCGATTAGGTTGCTTTAAGATTGTTGTGCTGTTGTCTTTTTTATTTTGGGTTGTCCTGATTTGATGCGTGTTGGGCTGTTTTTGGACTGACGCGGTGCTTGGTGGCCAGTTGTACTGACCCACTGCTGTAAGTGAGTCTAGGATGGGCTTGTTGCAAAATTTCCTTTTCTTTTTTTAGCTGCTTGTTGTATCGTTAAGTTAAGTGATGATGGAAATATGTGAGTTGAATTTTTTTTCTATTTTTTTAAAGGCAAATATTTTTTTGTTTTTTATGGATTGTTTAAAATAGATTTGTGGATGTGGTTGTCTTGAATAAAGGCAAGAATAATTTTACGTAGTTGACTTTTTGTCATCCACATATTTTTTCCTTTTGTTCCAACAAAGCCGGTTTGTCTTTTATTTAGGAGTGGTCATGCCGGATTGTGTGGATGATGTGGTCATGCGGTAGGATTGTTTCGTCATGCGGGGAGTGGCTGATCTAGGACAATTATTAGATTGCCTAATTTAGGACTATTATTCTCAATCTTTCATTTCGCCAAAAAGTGGATATAGCGGTACCGTTTATCGTGTTCATGTTCTTTAGATAAATTACAAGTAGAGGAGATCGATTTCATAATATCAAGCCACGATAGCTTTTGAGAAATTGTTGTAGAGTTCGCCACGTATTATCATAATTTTGTTTTATTACTTTTTTTAGTTCTGATAAATTAGGAGATTTTTGACATATTTTTTATTTTATTTTAACTGGTGCTTCCAGAATTTACAAGGCATGGATGCTAAATCTTACATAGTATGCTCGCAACCTTCAAACATTTGTCGCCGTTCTAGGCGAAGCAGTCTGCAATTTTTGGTGATGATGACAAAAACAAATTTTCATATGAGAGTTGTATGTATACATTTTAATCATTTATATACTTGTTGTTCTAAATAGAAATTTAACTATTTATGTCAAATTTTAAATAATTTTAATTATTTGTATCAATTTTTTTGACAGAATGAACCTTGTCGTTTCTACGCAACATTGGACATGTTATGTCCTAATAAATGGTTGAAAGCAAAGAGTGAAATACGAGACGGTTCTTGGGGTGGAATGGATTTAGTGACTACCCACCATATTTGTCTACGTATGTATGATAGCAAATTTTTTATGTGTAGACCATATTGGGCATCTCTAATTGAAGTTTTGAGGTTGAGATACAAGATAACTTTTACATTCAATGAACAATAAAATTTGTTTGATATACATGTTATATCTTATAATGGTGATGACAAATTTTTAAAAGCATATCCTGGTATGATTTTTGATTTTGTATTTGATATATTATTATTGTTTGAGTATTTTAAATAGATATTCACTTCTTTTTAATAGAATGTGAAGGTTTTCCCCAAAGCCTAGAATATGTATTCGAGAAGGCAATTTTCACAAATATAATTGATATCATCCAATAAGAAATGAATGGGGTTGTTCCAAGTATAAAACACCTTATGAAATCATAGAACTATAATGTCGATTACCCAAAATTCTATATTCACAGGATTGACAATGATGATCAATATCGCTTAGTTATTTTTTATTTTTATACATGTATTTTAAATTTAAACTTTTTAATTATAAGTAATTTTTGTGTATTTAACTTTTGTTTGACTTTTTGTCTATTAGGATATACCCATTGATATTTTTCATTTTGAATACCAAGCTCCAAGGAGAGGCCAAGCTATGTACTACCGTGGTGATTATGTCTTGAACGTATCATATACAGGACGTTGTGGAGGGTACATGAGGTTTGATGATAACTAGAATGAATTACGTAGTATCAAAGATATAAATGTTGGGGATCTCGTTGTTCGCTATTGTAGACATGAAGAATGAAGATTTTAACGTATGGATGAGATCTGAATGGATTAGCCTTGACTTCTTTTTAGTTGACGGCTAGGATTAGTAAAACAAGATAACATTCTATTCTATTATTTGTTTCCTCTTTGATGTAATAAGTTGTTTCATTTTACTATGTGTTGTAGTTTATGTTTGTGACTAATGACAACTTGCATTGTAAATAAGAACTTTTTAAAATTTCATTATGAGTTGTATATTGAATTGAACCTTGACTTTTTATAGTAGTTGCATGTTGACTTGAAACTTGCTTTTCTTGTGGGAATGGGGAGGGGGTGTGAGAGTTGCATGTAGTAGGTTTGTTACTGATAATTTTGAATATGAGTTGCATGTGGACTTGAAACTGGATTTTGTCATGGGACAAGCGGTGAGTTGCATATTGGCATGCAACTGGGTATTCTCGGGAGGAAGGGGATATAGGGTGGGTTGCAAGTAGTTTTGTAACTAAGACTTTATGCATTTCGAATATGAGTTGCATGTGGACTAGAAAATGACTTTTTTGTCGTGGGACAAGGGGTGAGTTGCATGTCGATATGCAACTAGGTATTCTCAGGAGGAGGGGGGTACAAGGTGAGTTGCAAGTAGATTTATAACTGGCATTTTTAGCATTTCAAATATGAGTTGCATGTGGACTTGAAACTAGCTTTTCTTGTGGGACGAGGCGCGACTTGCATGTCGACATGCAACTAGGTATTCTCAGGAGGAAGGGGATACAAGGTGTGTTGCAAGTTGGTTTGTAACTAAGATTTTTTGCATTTCAAATATGAGTTGCATGTGTACTTGAAACTGGCTTTTCTCGTGGGACGAGGAGTGAGTTGCATGCAGATTTGTAACTGAGATTTTTTTTGCATTTTGAATATGAGTTGCATGTGGACTTGAAACTGGCTTTTCTTGTGGGACAAGGGGTGATTTGCATATCGGCATGCAACTGGGTATTCTCAGGAGGAAGGGGATACATGGTGAGTTGCAGGTAGGTTTGTAACTGAGACCTTTTGTATTTTGAATATGAGTTGCATGTGGACTTGAAACTGGATTTTTTTCTCATGAGACAAGGGCTGAGTTGCATGTCAACATGCAAATGGGTATTCTCAGGAGGAGGGGGATACATGGTGAGTTGCAAGTAGGTTTGTAAATGAGATTTTGTGCCTTTCGGATATGAGTTGCATGTGGTTTTGAGATTGACTTTTTCTCGTGGGACAAGGGGTGAGTTGCATGCAACTGGGTTCTTGGGAGGAAGGGGATACATGGTGAGTTGCAATTAGGTTTGTAACTAAGAATTTTTGCATTTTAAATATGAGTTGCATGTGGATTTGAAACTGGTTTTTCTCGTGGGACAAGGTGTGGACTTGTGGTAGAGTTGAAAGTAGGTTTGTAAGTGAGATTTTTTGGTTTTCATATGACTCGCGTGTGGAATTGAAACTAGCTTTTTCTCGAAATCCCCAATGAGTTGCATGTACACTTAAAACTGGCTTTTCTTAGAGAAGGGGTTTGCATGTAGACTTAAAAGTTGATTTTATCGTGGGAGGGGAGGACAGTGTGGTAGTTGCAAATAGGTTTGTAACTAATAATTTTTTGTTTTCATACGAGTTACATGTCGTATTGAGACTGGGTTTTATTAAGGGGAATGGGATGAGGGTGAAAGAGTTGGAGAGTTGGTCCAGTGTTGTCAATTTTAGTAAATAGATTTGTAATTTGTGTTTTGTTTTAGGATTGATCTAGTGTTATATTTCAAGTTTTCGACTTAATGAAACAAGGAAACAAAACTTCAATTTTCAATTAAACAAATATTTAATAATAAAATATACTCACGGATGCATATTTTAAAATCACTTCTAACTTTTGCAATTTAAATTTTTTAATTTATTTAACATTTTCTATTTAAAAAAATTCAGGTTTAGAATATTACCATAGGTTAATTTTTAATTAATACATATGTCTGATATAACAATTTAGAAGAATATTATAGAATATTTTTTATATTTTTTATTTCTAAATTGAAACATCACTGTTTATATTTTATGTAGTAGACATACATAGCGGCTAACCAATAAAAGGACCCAAATTAATGTCAAGTGGGACCACTAATATAATCCCATTAGCCTTTCCCTTCCCGTTAAGACGGTCGTTACCTTTTTCCTCCCCGTACTTGACTCTTCTAGCATAGCTTTAGAAGGATTTTTTGAAGAGTGCTGCTCGAGGAGAACACTAGGAAGTAGAAAAGAGAAATCACCGGCGGAGCGGGTTTAGGAAGACTGTGAAGCGCACGGAGCCACGGAGTGGTGGTCTATCCCGTTGGGTTGTCGCCGCTCTGTGCGTGTACTCATACGCCTACCACCGCGGTGAAGAATCGACGGTACTTCATATCCACGGCTACCTTTTTCTGCCTATTT
The DNA here is from genome assembly GCA_023614405.1 of Avena insularis. Classification (NCBI taxonomy): domain Eukaryota; kingdom Viridiplantae; phylum Streptophyta; class Magnoliopsida; order Poales; family Poaceae; genus Avena; species Avena insularis. The sequence continues at coordinate 344,879,154 of CM042685.1, read as the reverse complement.
TGAATCTCCTGGTGCTCGATTTGCATGTGAGGAATAAGCTTGTGAGCAGATAAGTATCCTACTATTGCTTTGTCTGCAGGTCCTATCCCGCGAGGCCGTCGCCGAGTCAATCGACGGTACTTCGTGTCCATGTTGTGAATCTCCTTGTGGTTGATTTTTTTAGTACGAGTTGCATCCTTTTTTAGGATTTGATCCTTCATGCTGAATGACAAGAGGAAGCATAAAGGTTTTTCCTAATGAACATTTTTTAATCTTGTAAATCGTAAACATGAATCTATTTTTAATGTGAGCGTGCTATTCGCTAGGAGCTAGCTAGCTCACTAACTGAAACAAACGTGAACATGGAGTATGCGATACGACCATGTAGTGTCCCGCTGGGCAGTGGACCAGGCCCACGTACGGAAAAACTCGAGCGAGGCACACTGGCGTGAGCGAGCGAGCATATGGCTCATGTGAAGCGAGACACAACAACAAATAACAGAGGTCTAACAAAACAACACCACAACCGGTAGCCCAACAAGATACAACAAATGTCCAACGAGAAAACCGAGACTTTAGGAAGCAGACGACGGGATGAAAAGTTTTTGGCTGACGTCAGTCGACTGTGTCGTACGCTACGTCTCAGCTGACTGCGCCGTAGAGACTCCCGAGAAATATTCAGAGTTCATTCATCTCATACATGCCGTCTTCCGGCCAACAACTTCAGTATTTAACCCCACTAGGTACGCACGCTTACATGTGGGGGAAGCACCATCGAGATAACTACACAGAGGCAGTCACACTTGATTCTCCTCCTCGGACTGGTAGCTGGGTCCCTCGTCAGATGTTGGTCCACTCGCCAGGTCTTTCAGGCCTTGCGACTCGCTGTCAGGCACCAGCTGTGTCGGGTGCGTGACACCCAGTCAGTTAAACAACACTACTGTTGGGAACTAATATCGATCTTGTATCTAGAGACAATGTCCGATACCATACAACAATTGTGAGGAAGAAACATATCAGTTCCATTCAGGGTGGGTAGGAGGATTTTGTTCTCCGGTACAACGTAAAACCAGGAGAAATCAACCGTGCATTTTTCAGACAAGGTTGATCACCCTGATACGGATGCAGGGAGCGGGTTGTTATAACTAGTATTCCATGAACTACTCCTATGATTATTGTACTAATAAAAAAACGTTAACAATCTAAAATCTCATCATATCTATATAGTTAGCCGTAACGATGGAAGATATTCCTCGTGAAGATGTGCAAGTAATGCTAGAGGGTACACCGAGGACCTTTGTACTCCGCTACGACTAAAAAATGTTTACTCATAAGACTTACTTAGGTTAAACTACGAGGGTTGCATCGCTTCCTTTGTCCACCGTTTCGGAAATAGACAGTGTTAGACTGGCAAGTCGAAATGATCACATTAGCACGGTCTTTTTGTTGTCTATCTTTTCAGAAAGTACCACAAGTCCCAGCTGGCTACAAAATAGAAGTGAAGATATGATACATGTGGAAGGAGTTTGTAGAAAGATTATCTGCTGCAGTATCAGAAATTGTGGCCATCTAGTTCTGTTTCTTGGATGGCAAACTAACCATGCTCTGCAGTGTTGAGTTAAATACGCTAATAGTCCCTATACTTGTTCGGCTGGCTTGTTTTAGTCCTTATACTCGGAATTTACTGAATTTTATCCTTGTACTTGTGAATTGAGCTCAATTTAGTCCTAATCTATGTTTGGCATCGAAATTTCCCCGACTTGAATGCCATGTGGAGGTCGTGTCCCACTTGCATGAGTGAAGATGGACTAGAAATTTGCAGTTAGCCCCTCCGGCATTACTCCGTTACCATTAGTTAACATCTGTGTAAATATGTCTCTACACATTCTAGTCCAGCGATCACCACCTCCGTCGCCTCCGCCTCTCTCTAGTCCTTCATTTTTTTCCTCCCTCGAACAGAACTCTCTCGGCTAAAAGGATCTATAACAACGTGGGACGCTCTACATTATGGATCTAATGGGGAGGGGGTACGTGCAAATAACTGGTAGTGAAAGAAAGTGTTCTAGATGTGGGAGGGTATTCCTGCAAGATTCTAGTCCATGTGGCGTCCGAATCAGCGCAATTTCGACGCCAAACATAGATTAGGACTAAATCGAGCCCAATTCACAAGTACATGGATAAAATTCAGCGAATTCCGACTACGAGGACTAAATCGAGTATGTCCAACAAGTATAAGGACTGTGGGAGTATTTAACTCCCGCAGTGTTCTATAGATCCATGGAATCCTTTTATTTGCGCTTTGCTACAAATAAATCCTTCTATAGATCCATGGCATCCTTTTATTTGCACTTTGCTACAAATAAATCCTTCTATAGATCCATGGCATCCTTTCTTGGATGCCACTAGGTCACGTTTTCGTGGTTGTTTCTGTGTCGCTTGGCTTCGCGCCATCGTCCATGGTACCTGCACATTCTTCTGCAATGGTATTTAACCTTTGTGATGGATTCAGCTAAGCTTTGCATGCATCGTGTTACACTATCTAAGCTAGTCTACCTTTGTCTTGGTTTTCAGTTGCCACCGGCGGAGGGTGTGCTGGCCATCCTTTGATGTGTCCAGGCCCTACCAAGGAGGTTCTGACTTCTGACTTCTGAGTAAAGCCGCCGGCTTCCTCCTTGCCAACGCAGAGGTATTGGAAAGAAATCTTGGTGACCAGGCTGGCGACGAGGTTCGATGTGCACTCTCCCTTGTATGTGTGCTCTAATTCACCACTAGAAATACACATTCCCTGATCTAATACAGCTCTGAATTGATCAAAGTTCAGAGAGCCAAGTAAATGCCATTGCATTACTAGTGCCGACTGCCAGACACAGATAAACAAAAGGTTTTATCAACATGATAGAATTTTGGCTTGCTAGACAGATTTTGCTGCAAGGAAAATGCACAGGATTGCGAACAATGGTACAAGATAAACTAGGTTACAAAAATCTGCATTGCCGGATCGATCCTCCAGTTTGGGTTCAATATGCACAGGTAGCACAAGTTCAGGACAGGAAACCTAGAGAGTCATGTCAATGGCGTTCCACATGGAGCTGATTTCAGCAAGAAAATGCATGCAGCCCTAACTAGCATTGTGCCAACCGCTTTTAGCAGGTTGCTGCTGCTCGCAAGGTATAAGCCGAGAATCTTACAACATTCAAACAGAAGCTACATCTTCTCATAAATTAAGAAATGGGCAACAAACTGTCGGTAAAATGCCCGGTATATATTCACTTTCTAGCCTTTCCCTTGAAACAGCTTCCCCCAAGATTAATCATAGCCCAGATTTTCGGAGCTTCTTTGTGTGCAGGGGGGGTTCTCCTCGAGATTCATGTAATAGACAACAAGCCACCAAAATGAAGCTCTTTGCTCCATCACCTGCGAGAAAAACAATGTTAGCCCTACAAGTTTTTATGCAGCCAAAACAATTAACACAATCATCCATCATAACATCATACTGCAGGGCTAGAACAATGCAAAGATAATAGTGATAGCAAATATAGATAAGCAAGCAAATAGGATTAACTTCGACAAAATGACACTCATACGCTTAGCCCAAAGATTGTTCACGTATACTCTGGGCTATCAGTCAGCTTGAGGTACCATATTAGCAAAACCTATAAGAGCTATCAGGAAGTAGTTTACAAGACAATCTACTCAATAAGAAAGAGCTAGAATAAAGACCACCACGATTACATAGCCCTGAGACAACGCCGTAAGTGCAAAAGTTACAAAATATAGGAAACTTGAAAGGGCAATCAGCAAATAGCATCCATGTTTAGGGTGATGGGAGTTATAGGTTCATGTCCGAGCAGATTGACTGCGATCTATTTGCCAGATCAAACACATAAGTGACCACATCAGCCCACTACATACTAGCCATTGGTATGACTAAGCCTTAGAAGTTAAACCAAATATAAGAATAATTATGATAATACATAGCACATATGTGAAAATCATCTAGACTCGTATAAAACATATTTGCTTATGTGCAGGATAAAATAATGGACAAGGTAGACAGTAGCTTAACAAGCCCAGCACATCTGCCATGACAAGATTCTCATATGAATCAGTATATTCTAATTTATTGACCATTTAAGTTAATAATTATTGGTTACCGCCAACAACTGTTGTAGACTTGTCGTCGGTCAGGATGTAAGTGGTTGGTCTGCTGGACGATATGGTGTCAGCCGCTTCCGCCGCATGTGAGTTAAATGGATTTTGCGGTAGCCATTTAAGATGTTTTGCTGCGTTTTGTGGCTTGATGGCGCCGCGATGCCGCTCCCTGATGTCACGCGCCTGATGTTTTGCGGTTTCCCTGTCTAATTCGTCGCGATTGTGAATAGACGATCACGCCGAAGTAACTAATCCATGCGTCCATCCTTGAAATAATAAATTCTAGTCAAGCGAACACGTACGCACGCACACTAGCCAAGCGTCCGGCCCATCGTTCGCTAACTCATGGTTGCCGTTGCGCTTTGAGGATGCGAGTAAGCTACCGGCTTTCTGCCCCATCGTCTGTGCGCCTAGCCGGAAATTCCACAACTGCAAAGTTTTGACGCCACCGGCTCCAATAGATTATGCGGGTATGTCCACTTTAGCCGCTTAATCTTAACGGCTTGCCGCGACAGCCACATATAGGTTTTTTCACGGGTGGCGTATGCGGGACTGGCGGCCGCCGCCGCCACTTACATCCTGAGTCGTCGGCATGTAAGCCTAATAACCCGTACTTTACCGATACAGGAAATCAGGACCTTCATCAATAACAAAAGCAGGTGTGAACTAATCTGCTACAAAATCTACACCCAAAGATGTAACATATCATCCAGCAGCTCTATTTACACACTGTACTTCCGTAATATTCCTTGTTAGTTGTTACGTCACAAACATTTTGCTTGAAACTACTTTGTAATAGATGCCCTACCTACTGAGATTCCATGTTTTGTTTGCGAACAATGTACAGTGACTTTTCATGATAGCTGATACAAACTGCTTACAAGCATTAGAGAAAACATATTTTCCTAGTACTAAATAAATAAATGAAGGCGGACAGCAAAGGTTCTTGGCAGAGCAAAATTCCCTTGGTTTGAATTTGCATATTATTACACGCTCTTAAATAGACTCCATGTGGCACATAATAACTGCTCATTAGATTAGACTCCAAATTAGAAATTCAGCTTCTAAAATTATTCATGCTGCTACAGCACCTCCAAGCGAAACTAGAAATTACAGGGAACCAGTTGGTTACCACCAGTTTTTAAGAGCTTGCATATAACCTGAGTGACCAATTGCTATGCTAATCATGAGCTTATGCCATACATAATCCTGCCAGCTATTCTGCTGGCATCAATGATTTCCTTGAAACAATCATACTATTTGACAGGTAAGTGACATAATGACTTTCTTTGTATAACATGCAAACTAAATAAATACAAATTTTATTTAAACATTGCCATGAACCGTAAACTCATATCCAACAAGAAGTGCATCATACCTCATTGTGGAACATATGACTCTGTAAAGACAGCTTTCCTTGTGGAATCATTTTCAGGAAGGCGCTCAACATTTGATGATAAAGGTGGACTAGAAGATGGTGCCTTGGAAATCTCAGTAGGAAATGCCTTTGAACTTTCTGCAGTTGGAATGGATTCACTATGAGGAATGAATGCTGTACCAGATGTGACAGTGGATGAGATTTTCCCAACAGGTCTTGGGGACTCGGCTGCTCCGACAATACTTGAAGTTTTCTGAAATCTCGATTGATTATTTGAGCCAGGAGAAGCCGTCAACCACATAAATCGTAGCAAATGCCCTTTACAAGATTTGCCAGTAATAAATGCTTTCTCAGCAGATTGCCGCGTTGTGTACGTTACACAAGCCGAGCAACTCAGAGAAGGCAAGGTTGTATCATGGTTGTGGGCTTCAGTGTCTTCTAAAACAACAGATGAGAGCTCCCCAAATGCTGTGAAATGATCTTTCAAGATAGATTCCTGTAAACAAAGTATTAAACGACATCAGAAGTTTGAATATGAAAAGACAAGTTACATTATGATCGTTAAGGCATTGGTTTTACAGATGCAACGCTGAGTAAGCATTATCAACTCCACATGCCACTAAGTGTTTCATCTCTACTCTCAAGCTTTTAACTTCTCAGTTAACAACAATACATATGAAATACAGTTAACAGTTACATACCATTATTTGCATGCAAAATCTAACAAGAAAAATAGAAAAACTATGACTACGAGATTACAAATTTATACAACAGAAACATGGTCCCATAACTATTTCCCATACCATATAGCCATGCCAATTGCAGTACGTTTTAAAGTGTGGCTATACAAATATAGAAGCTGTAACAACATATAGCTTAAGTACACCAGATTATCAGACCCTACATATAATATTGGATCTTGCAGACATCTCTCTGAAGTCAGAAGCAAAAGCAACAAATGGCAATGCATGGGCATTTTTTATTTGAGCCCAAGCATGCCTGCAAAACATTCATCTGGCCAATGTTAGCAAGAAAAATCAACTAGAAATCTAGAATGGACAGAGCCATTGGCATGCCAAAAAAAACTGGCAACCATCCAAATAAAAAACCAAAAAATTGGTCATGGGCCAAAATACTGGTGGGCAGATTTGGGCCACCAACCACCATCCAAACAATACCGTGTCACTGTTACCAAAGATTCTCTTAGTGACAAGTACTGCATCTGTCCGACTATATAAGATGTTTTGGCACGCTTGTTTATCTTGCCAAAACATCTTATGGGATGGAGGGAGTAACATCATAAAACTGGAACCAAAATGTCAAATGTATTACACACCAAAATAGCTACTTCTATTAAGCACCGTTGTAAAGCGGATGTGTACGAGGTCTAACCACAGAACAATAAGTAATACTCCAATCGCAAGCACAGATATAATGTTTAAAATGACGTGAGCTAAAATCATAGGATCTTGCATACACCCTTCAAAAGCAACAAATGTCAATGTAGACACTACACCAAGCATCCATCAATGAATAGTGTTGCAATGCATTATGCACGCACAGTATTGTAATGAAAGTGGAGCCCAAATGACAATAAATACACTAGCACGGTGGAATAGAAGCTATCTATACCAAATATGTTTCTTGTAGAGTGGATGTGTGGGATTAGTTAGAGAATAATAGTAGTGATCTTAAACACAGATATCATTATCAACAGAAAATGTAATTAAACGCTGGAACTGCTACAGTAAGATCCACTATTGTGTTCCTGAATAAAGACCAGAACACAGTACAGTAAAAACAACTTCCTTGAGCCATATTTTCAAGATAGAAGGTGCTTGTGAGACCCAAACAATCTTATCTCGATACCTAGGGAGGGTCCCGATGCAAAGGATAACATCAGAAAAGTGCAAGAGTAGCTTCCACTAATGGTAAAAGCAATAGCGGGTATCCCGTATATACATAAATTTCAGTGTTTGGTCTATTGTGAAAGGAAAACATAGAACTGTACTTATAAGCATGATGACCCCTTTTAGTGTGTTAAGAATATTAACGACAGAAGGGAGGAGGTTATGTAGTCGACTTACATTTGCAATTTCAGGTGGCAAAGGAGGAAGGATTCTAAACGACGTGGTACGGTTGTCAAGCTTAAACCTATTCTGCGGTGGTGCTAACAGAGGAGATGTCTGCTTCACAGCTACAGCTGGTTTCTGTGTGGATATTGGAGCATATTTTGGGGAAGATGAAGCCAACTCCCCAGAATTTTTCTTTTCCAGTGTACTAGCAACCTCTTGCAGCCCGTCTGTACCAGTGTTCATGGACCTTATATCTCCCACTTTCCCCGCAGCATTTGGCCCAACTTCTTTTCCACTAGCCCCTGACTGTTTTACTAGATTTCCTGAACTTTTCTGCAGCAGTAAAAACAAGTACTTAATGAAAAATTGGTTCAACTAAGTTATATAATTATCAAAGAATAAATTATAAGTATTGTCAAGGAAAATAGTAAGTACCTGTTTCACATATTTCTCTAACTGCTGGCGTAACTCAGCACGCTTCTGAGCTAACATATCTTGTTTTTTACGGAGTTCTTCCATGAGTTCCAGACTTTCTTGCCTTTTGGGAGCAGGATGTATTGATGTTATACTGTTTGCAGGCAACGTTTTAGGACCTGTACCAGGGCCCGATGCAGAAGATCCAGAACTGGCCCTTGGAGTTGTGGATTGAAGATCCTTCCCTCTGTTGGATGAAGATGGCTGAGGTAGGGCAGAATTTATCAGCGCGGGTTTTGCAGAGATTCTACCCTCTCCCTCCTCAGTAATCCTGTCTCTGTTAGCCCACCATAGCTTTATAAAACGGTTGCCCATCACAGCGTCTGGAGCTTTTAGGGCAGCTTCTGCTTCTTCCCTTTTAGAGAACTGGACAAAAGCTTTCTCACTGTTAGCTGGAACATAGATATCTATTACTTGACCAAATTTTTGGAAGTGCGAAAGAAGGGCCTCCCATCTATTGCTTTCCTGTGGAATGCCATTTACATAAAGTGTGCGAGATGCTTTGTGAGGAGCTCTATTACTTTGCCGGCCCACATCTCCAAGCATTCTTGAATTGGATTGACCATTAGTATCCTTAGTAGAAGCAGGCTTTAACTGGATGGTGCTAGGAGCCATATCATCATAGTAGTCACTTCTTTGGTTTCCAGCGGCACTTGTCGAAGTAGTATTAGCTGTTTTACCAGATCCTGATTTTCTCTTTGATGCTATTCTCCCCCAAACAGAAGACTTCGAATTCTGTGAACCATCTGCTACAAAACCCTGGTTTGGATGCTCCCACCCTGCTTCATAGCTTGAGGTTTCAGCATTCCATACTCCATCATTAGCATGTGCAAAACCAGCAGAAGATGCTTCAGTCTGTTCATTGTTCCACAGAGGCTGATCAGGATCATATACATCAGCATTAGCAACAGCTGAAGCAGTGCTTCCATTTAGCTTTAATGCATCATCTGCCACACCAGATTTGACATCTTTTGCAGGAACACCTTTATTTCCTCCTAGGTTTGTTAAGTTAACATGAGCAGTTCCGGCCTCACTTTGGTTTCCCTGGCCTGGAGCATTTGGAACTGAGACTGGAAGATTAAACTGTGATAGACTCTGCAAAGTGTTTAAGAAACTACTCTGTTAATTGAGCATCAATATTTTGACCTAAGCACAAAAAACTAACTAGCAGTACTTAACAACAAAAACATTGCCTCATATTGCACAACACGGTATAACGAAGTTTTTTAGAAAGAACAGCATAAATTAACAAAGTCAAATACAACCAGAAAAAAACTCCAAGTAATGCTACAGTTACATCGTAATAAGATTTAAAATCCTCCAAGAGTTGACAGTACCCATACTTGTGCGCAGGAGCCTTGCCTGTCACATCGTAGTGAGATTTAAAAACTCCAAGTAATGCTACAGATACATCGTAGTGAGATTGCATAAGAACAGTACAAACAAAGTTAATAATGTAGAGAACTAGATAAAGTTAAATAACAACCAGAACATGAAATTCTGCAGTACAGAAAACAGTCAAGGCAAGCAAGAGTCACATCATAGTGGAGTCTGAATCAGGCGCTTGCTGACATTACTCAATTAGGATGTTGGACAGGGTATTGTGATGAACGTTAATTGCAACTCAGGTTAACAATGATAACAGCACTTAGAGAACACCTTTCAAGGCTACTTGTTATCGGCACAAAGTGGTAGTGGTCCTTGTGACAAAGAAAATTGGAAGTAACAGATCATCATATTTGAATGCTGCAATTGAGCGTTCCAATCACTTAAAAGGGCATCACTGAAGTGTAGGAAAATGCAGAATATTATTTGATTCAAGAAACAGACTGACCTGCATATCTTCGACAACGATTCTATTTACTCCATGCTCCATGGGGCACATATCCCCTCTCAAGCAAAATCCACGCTCCTCAAAGTCTCTACAACGTTGACGAGGCATGCTAAGATCAATTAAAGGAGACATTGCAGGCTGAATAGGGCCCTGCATTCCATGTGGGTGAATTGGATCCAGCATTCCATTAGGCATTCCAGGCATAAATCCATATGGACCCCATGAACCATTTTGAGCACTACCGCTACTCGGCATTGGAGCGCCCATAAATAAGCTAGGATGTGGAGGCGGTCCTTGTGAGGCCATGTGTGATGCAAAATCCATCATGTCAAGTGTGTTAAATCTTGGGTCATGCTGAGTCCAGGGTGCACCATTGCGTCCTCTTCCCCGTGTCATAGGAGGGCGAGTGGGAGCAGAGGCTGAATGGAAAGATTGGTTCATTCTACCTCCCCGACTGTGAGCTCCTGGTCCAGGGCGCCTCTTAAATCTTGGTATGAAGTCCTTCTGTGCTTCCCCACGTGAATCAGCTCCCCCAAAAGGCTGTCCATTACCAGAAATCCTGGGCCTTCTTTTCAAAGGCCTCCCTGCAGCTTGCTCCTCAGTACTCTCATCAAAAGATTGAGGCCTAGCCTCTTTTCTTCGGTGCTTGTGATTACGATCATCATCATCGTCGTCACTAATTTCAAAGTTTTCAGTATCTGTAGCAGCTTCAGAATCTGTGGAATTGCTTTCTTCCTTTGGTGAAGAAACTTCTATTTTGTCAGCATCCAATCCTGGAGCTGTAGACTCTTTGTGCATCTTCAAGATTAGCAAATCCGCAGCAAAGGCAACTTTGCAACTAGATTTTATCCATTGCCCTGATCATCTTCAAGAAACACAAAGTTTAGAACATTTCTACTATAAAGACATGAGGCAGAAGAACATAAAACGAAGATGACCGATATTACATGAATGTAATAAAAGGAGTTCAGAATGTCGCCTGGTGAACAATAAAATATAGTGCTCGAATAACAGGAAGAGTGGCAACACATTGCCCTGTCCCCCTTTCAAATATCAACGAACTAAAAAAGGCTATAGGACTCGACAATTCAAAGCTCACTTCGACTTCGACTAATAGGAAATTTATGGCCTAGCCCATGGAGCAAGGAACATACTTACGGAATGTGAAACATATTTTATTTTACATCTATTCCTACTTGTTTTTCTCTCATGTCGTACTACAATCTATAGCAGTAAAACAGTGGAGAAGTTGGATTAAACTTTCCTAATTCTGATCATCAGTATATTGGTAGGTATCTAGATTAGCACTATCAAAATGAAAAGCTCACATCTAGCCAAAAAATGACCTCATATTTTTCATTTAAAAATAGAAATATGATGGTATGACACACTATCGTAAATGAGACTAGGGTAGGAAAAGCTGAAAAATACAACACAGAAGGCAATGTATTTGACAACAGAAACAGCAATATACTTTGATGTTATCGTCTTGATTATGTTCTTCTTAGAATCCCAGTTCAATTTCAGTCCAATGGATACCAAATACCATCCAAAAAAGAACGATACCATATTACAAGGTAATATAAAGCTTACGGTGAAGCAGGTGATGTGCACGCAGTGGTCAATCACTTCTGTTTCAAGAATGATTGCACACCATTAAAACATGAAGTGGCAACAGCCCACAACACGATGGACATCTTCACAAGATGGCAACGAACAAACAGACCTGGGTGAGCCTAGACATGGATTTGGCATACTAAAATGGGACATACACATAGCATTTCTTCATCACGGAGGATAACTAAAAGCTCGTAATCCCATACTACGTTCACAGCGGGTGCACAGACGAACAAACCTCAGGGCAGTATGGCCAAGAAATGGGAAATTCGCAACACATAGCTAACAGCCTTAGGCAGGGGCGGATCTAGATGGCGTGCCGGGTGTACACCGGCATGCCCAGAAATTGCGAAGGTCCCCCCCTGGTGGGATTTAACTAAGAGAATCGCTCGGTGGATGAAAACAACCTAGCTCGTACCTCAAAGCCAATGGCCGAAGACCGAGGCGAGTTGGAGACGGCGTCACCGCGATGACCCGGTGAGGACGAACGGGAATCGGCGACGACGCGGGTGAGAGGCCGGAGGCGGGGGTGTGTGTGTAGGGTGGAGGGGGGCGTTGCGTGGGGTGGGGTGGGGTGGGGGTGGGGGCAGGGTGGAGGCGTCGGCGGTGAAACCAAGGTATGGGCAGAGTGGCGGCTGTGGGACGGCGATGGTGGCGATGGTGGCGGCGACGGCGACGAGGCGGCTCCGATCTTCGGGAAGAGGGATTGCGTTGGTAGGTCAGGACTCGGAAAAAGGGAGAGGAAAGAATGGTGTACGGGGAAGAGGAGTGGAGTTTTTGGGGTATGGATAATTTTCCTCTTGAGCAAAATACCAAACAAGAAACCCTAGTTTATTACAAATCTTTAATACTCCTAATCTTTAACACTAGTTTAATATTTGATATGAAAAAATATTACATAACCCTAGTTTTTGGGCAAGATGTAACACGACCTAAATTCTCTCGTCAAATTAATCCCAAAAACTTCTTTTCTCGGATTCAGGTTGGGGCAACAAAGAGAGTCGATGGTGAGCCGACACTCGTGAGGAAGTTGGCGGGAAGCCCGACGAGACAAACGTGGCCGTTAGGGATAGCCAAAGACTCGGGAAGAAAATGTAGGGCTATGCACGTGGGTGTAGATTTGGTTCCACTCGAGATGGAAAGATATAAATGATATTGTTTAGCACAAGTAGTTCAATTTGACATGAAGCGGATTTTGCCTTGGATGACTCGTTTGGGAGAATTCATGTGGACCATGCTTACTAGTTTTGTGATTAGTTCGATGAAAAGAAGAATCTAGATTAAGTCGTATGTCTTTTCTTGAAAACTATGGTTGTGGTAAAATCTCTAGAAGCGGGGGTTCCAGTGATGAATCAACAGAGATTAGGGTTCCATAATATCTACCCTTTATTTTTTTTGTGAAATGATTTCAGGCGTACATAGTTTTAAGGAAACTTCATAGCACCAACTTAGGGTTGTGTTTGGCATTTTATTGGATTACCCTTGCTTTTAATTGATGACTTCAATGTTGTTGAGAGCATTGTTTGATTGAGTCCAAAAAGGTATGTGGAATTGGTTTGGGGTAGGGGGTGGGGCTGGATTGAGGCATCGATAGTGAAGCCAAGGTATGGACGGGGCAGTGGCTATGGAGTGATGGTTGTGACGATGACATGGTGTTTTTGATCCCCATAAGGAGGGTGGCTCGTGAGAAGGAAGATGAAATAAAAAGGTGTGGATAAGAGTAGTGAAGTTAGGGCTCTAGATATTTTGACTCTTGTTTAAGCAAATATGAGAATGGTCAAATTTTGGAACACATTTTTATATTTTGGATTTTTTTCATGATCATATTTTATAGAAAATGAGGTGGCTCTGATCTCCATAATGAGATATTGCGTTGGTCATCATAACTCGGGAGAAGGAAGATGAAATAAAGGTGCAAAGAAGAGTAGTGAAGTTTTGGTTGGGATATCCTGCCTCTTAATTAAGAAAATACCGAGAATCCTCAAACTTTGGAGTACTAGTTATACACAGTTTTATTTTTAATTATTACATGATCCTAGTTTATAGAACAAATTCTACTACACTATCCAATTTCCCTCTTCCATAAAGCGAATTTCAAAAATATTCTCTTCTGTATGTATATTAGTCAAAAAACATACAATTATGGTCATAGGAAAACCCATGAGGAATTGGGTTAGGATAACAACGAGAGTAAGTCGAGAGTTGGAGCTCGTGAGGAAATTCGCTGGATAGGCTAGCTAGGCTAGCTGGAGGGACAAGGTGATAGAGTGCCAAAGAACCAGGAAGCGGTGTGTAAGAAGATTTTTTTAGGTAAATTTTATGATGGCAATAATATATTGGTAACAAGAAGTACCATTTAGGGAGGTGGGAAGAGGTGTGTCAACCTAAGAATCAAGGTGGACTAGGGGTAGTTAATGAAGGAGATATACCCTAGAGACAAATAATAAAGTGTTTTATTTGATGTATCTCTTATATGTTTATAATATGTTTCATGCCGTACCATAATTGTGTTAATACGAAACATTAATTGGTATGTAAACAAATCGTGCCGCTACTTATCTCTAGCGAACTAGCTCATTGGTCAACCGGATGATCTAGGGTTTCGAGATAATGGGCATTTATATTGACAATGAGGTTATATCATTAGTTGAATGATGTAATAGATATGCACCCAACGTTATATCATAATATGATTTAGTTAAAACGTTCAACATTGATGATAACATAGAAACCTCACAACATAATCCTTTGACTGTGAGATAATAAATAATTGTCGTTACTGGAGGGAGCCTTAATGGTATCAAGTATCAAGCTGTAAAAGGGTGATCAAAAAGGTATCACACAGGTTTTCCAAAGGGACGTGTCGAGGAGTATATATCAAGACCAGGATTTACCAATCCAAGTAACGGATAGATACACGTGGCCAACTCGGTGACGTTGCATTAATAAAGCTTGCAAGCGTACGACTAGGCCATGGAATGAAACGATACGAGAACGAGTAAACGAGTTCATCAGTAACGAGATCGAACTAGGTATGGCGATACCAAAGATTAAATCTCAGATGAACTAGGTATCGAGTGGCAAAGGGAGACGGGGATCATTATGGGCATCCAGGTCCCGATGGTGATCATTGATACGAGAGGGGTCTCGGTCATGTCCGAATTGTTTCTGAACTGAAGGGTGAAACTTAAGGATAGGTACGCATCAGGATTAATCCAGAACCGCGAGAGAGATGAAAGAGCGAGACCGAAAAAGTTCCGTGTTAAACCCGATGTTGATCGGAGGGGTCCGAAAGGAGTTCCGGAGTGAAAGATACAATAATATATGTGTTTTATATTAATTTATTGAATTGATAATAAAACATTTTATTTTATTTTATTTTATTTTTAAAGGCATCCCGTGTCTAATGGGCCTCATCCGAAGGAAAGGCTGATGACCCACAAGTATAGGGGGTGTATCGTAGTACTTTCGATAAATAGGAGTGTCGATCCCAACGAGGAGCAGAAGGTGTTTACTAGTGGTATGGAGCAGGAAATCTCTGTAAATACTTAGCAAACGGATTTTTAGGGGTTTTCTGATAAAGCAAAGAATCAAGTGCAAGTAATAAAGGCAACGAACAACTGCAGCAAGTGGCCCAATCCTTTCTTAGCAAAGGACAAGCCAGTAGAAATACTTATAAGGACCAAACATTCTCGAGGACACATGGGAATTCTGTCAAGTGCTTTCGCTTCATAAAGCTGAGTACCCTTCTTTGGTGTTGTAAGTGTTGTGTGGGTGAACATGTGTTAATGTACCGACCTTACTTGGACTAATGCATACTTGTGATTAAAAACCCCCTGCAAGCATCCGCAACTACAGGAAAGTAATTAAGATATAAACCTAACCACAGCCTTAAACTCTGAGATCCTACGCTCCCTTGTGCAATGGTGTCCTAACGGGGGTTCAGGTTTCTGTCACTCTGGCTACCCCACAATTAGTAGCCAAATACACAATGCATTCCCCTAGGCCCATAAATGGTGAAGTATCATGTAGTCGGTGTTCACATGACACCACTAGAAGAATAGCACCACAACTTAAATACTAAACCATTGAATAATATCTCAACACAAATCCACTACTAACAACATGACTTCTCCCATGTCCTCGAGAACTAAACGAACTACTCACAAGACATTATATGGATCAAGATCAAAGATGATATGGTAATGGATAACAATCTGAACATAAACAATAATCCAATGGTTCCACTCACAAGCATCAACTACAATAGTAATCAACACCGGGAAAGTTTCCCATAAGAACTATGCAAGTACTCAACACGATTGTTACAGCGGGACGGAGTGGTGATGATGGTGCTGGTGGATATGATGGTGTGGATGATGATGATGATCCCGATGAAGTCTAGCTTGATGATGGAGTTGATGGCGACGATCTCCCCTCTCCGGGAAGGAATTTCCCTGACAGAAATATGTCTGCCGGAGAGCTCTTTCTCTCTCGGTGTTTTCCGCCTCGCAGAGGCGATGGAATCTTTCAATGGTCGCTCCCCCATGTCTTAGGGTTTCGAGGAGAAGATATAGGTGAGAGGGAGGAGTTGGAGGCCGGCCAGGTGGGCCACACCCCCTATAGGCGCGGGGCGGGGGTGGCCCGCGACTGGGGGTGTGGGCCCCCTGTGGCCCATCTCCGCCTCCCCTTCTGGCTTCCTTTGTCTTTTGGGAAAATATTATTTTCCAATATTTTTCTGATCTTCGCGCAATTGCATCAAAACACCTCTTTTTTCCATCAGAAACCTCAATCCAGCAGTTCATCCTCCAAGAATCATCCAACATGCAAAAAACAGATAAAAAATACATAAGTATCACCTCTTAATATGAAATATATCAATGAATAGAGGCAAATTATGATATAGAATGGTGATGCAAATTGGACGTATCAACTCCCCCCAATCTTAGACCTTCGCTTGTCCCCAAGCGAAAACTGAGCTCACTAAACATGTTCACAGGTTTATGGAGTGAAGTGTCGATAAAAGAATACGAACAAGAAGCATCACACTTACTATTACATAAGTTATAGAAGAAAGCAACTCACCATTATATAACTTAGCTTTCAACAAGTACAGGAGTCACGATAGAGATGCATAAAGATAAATCATAATTGGAATTGGCAAACTTTGTTCTTGGTCAGAGAACAGTTGGCAAACAGTTTCACAAATTTTTTTGAAGAAGTTTCACAACAAGAGTACTCTTTGCTCAAACATACAAGTTTTTTCACAATGTTGGCTTTCAAAGTAATAGTCAATAGATAAGAGTCTTGTGCAAACAAGGAAGATAAAGAACATGATTAAATAAATCATCATATGAATGTCTGAAACACAACAACTCAAATGCTTGCTGGAGATAGAGAGGAAAAAGGTTTGCTGACTCAACTTAGAAATAGAAGAAAGGTCCCTTCATAGAGGGAATCAGGGATTTCAAGTTCATAAAGGGCTTTTAAAAGATTATGGTACTTACTAGCTTTGAGCCCTCATTGCCCCTATCATAAGCATCTTGAGGTGATTAAGGTTAAAGTGAACAAAGATGGAGTATATGCTTTACGAAATATAAGTTGGCAATCTCATGTCCCTTGAGTACGAGGGTCGCTCCTCATGCCACTCAACTTTAGTTACTGGTAAGTTCTTGTCATTGTAAGTACATGTGTATCATAAAGAACCGCCAACGGGGTACCCCTTGCACATGATACAGGAGCTATCCCATAATCAAAATGACAAGGCAAGCAGAAAGTGAGCATCTCAGCGATCTTTTTATTTTCTATTTTCATATGTTTTTATTGAGGATGCTTCACAGATTGCTCACTATGGTGATTCTGCAAGTTTCCACCATGATTAGGCATGGCTTAGGCTAGCGGCCCAGGCGTTTCTCTAACACACATACATAACTCCATGGACTTACAATCTCCCTTTTTATTTCACACCGACGACATCCGCAAACAAAAGAGCATGATATCAACTGGATATGTATCCATAAGTGTTGAAAGCGTTCCCCATGACAACACAGTTCTGCTAATCCCAACGTATAGATGCAAGCATATACAACTTCGATGACACGATGGTTCAAGTTTATTAGGGGCAAGGAAATAAGGTGTGCCATCAAGTTCGTAAGAGCTTTACTAACTAGTTTTCACATAACAAAATAGTTTTAAATTCGAAAGATAGATGAAGCTTGAGAAATCTGATTGGAATAGCAATAATGCTAATAGGTAGATATGATGGACACAAATGGCACAGGTTTGGTTCAAGGGAGTTGGAAGCATGAGAAGTATGCCTTCTCAAAACAGGTTTTTGGCTAGCAAGGTTGGGTAGCAAGCAAAAGAGTTAAAGGAAACAAGTAAACCTACAAGTGATAAAGCCAAACATGCAATCTTCCTTGAAGATACAAAAGATCTTAAATAAAGAATACTAAGCTTATGAGTCAATCAAGAAAGAAAACAAAAAGACATAGAATACCTGTAAGCTTTTTCTCTTTTCCTTTCAAACCTCAAAAAGTGTTGCTACTGACCAGAGTTCAGTTTGCCAAAACCAATTTAGATCTACTTGATGCTCCCAAACTGGTACCAGTACTGATCAACAAGATCAATCATATAATAGAGATTGCAAAGTAAAACAAGAAGTGTAAAAAGTAAAAGATGAAACTTCTCATTAATATTCCATAAAGGCACTCACACCAAGGGATACATAGAAACTAAGAAGGTAAAAGATAAAAAGATAATGATGTGATACCGCGGCACTCCCACAAGCTTGGAACAAGCCAAGGGGATGCCAAACCTGATGACGAATTACTCCTTCGGTGGTGGTGGTGTTCTCTTGATAAGCTCCTCAATCAGTTTCCTCAAATCTTCAATCTCAAAGGTTAGAGTACGAATCAACTCCGAATTTTGCTCAATGCGGTTCATGAGCATATCGGACCGAGAGTCTCAGTCCTTGCTATTGTTTCCCCACTCTTCCTTCTTAGTGTGTTCCTTCCCTGCATGGTTAGAGCGAGGCAGATCCCAAACCGAGGGCAAGTTCCCTCTGGGCACATGTTGGTATTGTTGCTCATGTATAAGAGTATGGAAGGGATTCTTGGTACGTGGAGGAGGTGACCGTGGAGCGAGGATATGACGCGGGGTTTTCCCTCTTGTAGACATCCGTGCTGTCCTCCTAAGCTTGGTAGTATTTGCCACCACTCCAATGCTTGCGACGGTAGCGCGGGTGTCCGGATGCTCGTCTTCCTCCATGTCTTCTTCATCCCCTACAAAAATCTCCTCCTCCTTGGGGTTTTGAGAATCATATTCCTTGGGCTTCTTGCCTTTGTCGTTGGTGGAGACCATGGTGCTCTAAACTTGAGAAGATTTTCTGACAGAAACAGATCGAAACGAAAACACGACGAGAACACGATATGCGAACCTCGGGAGACCCGGGGGGGTATATATTACAAAATTTCAAAGCATAAGGAAGGTACTGGTACGAAAACGAGGCAGAGATTTGAGCGGGCTCACACCCCTCCAGCGCGACACCGGGGCCGCGCCTAGGGTGGGTGTGGCCACCCCGGCCTCTGTTTCATTTCGTAACCTTTCGTATGTATTAAAAACATAAAAAATATAAAAAGATAGGGTTTTCACGAACCTTCTGTTTTCACCACTTTTACCTATTCAAAGACGAACTCTGCAGACTCCTTTTCTCCTTCTCCTGGAAATTCTTTTTCTCACAAGGCAATACACAAACTTCAATGGCAACATTAGTGTAAGCAAAAACAATAAACCTTAAGGTTCACACTTTAACTGAAATCCATCAAAACAAAAGCTACTGTAGCAACTCCTTTCCAAAAACCCAAAAGAATCTGGAAGGGAGTCAATAAAAGAGGCAAATGCAAATGATGACAGAAATTTGTCAAAATAGACCAGCAGGTAAAGATTGATTTTTTAGAAAACCTTTTGTTGCTCAAATCAAAAATTTCAAAACTAAAAAAAGTTGGGTAACAACTTGGAGAACAAGCACAAAAAAATACAGATTAATCTGAAGTACTGAGCTCCATCACGATTTTTTACAATGCAACACAAAAATCTGTACCAGGACAGCCACTTTTCACAACTCCACTTCTAAAAAGTAGTTGAACTTGACACAAAAAACCAAAACAAAAAGGATAAGGAGCGGTTATTACTGAGGTAATAACTTCCAAGACTCGACAAAACTAATGGATTATCTCCCAAGAAGTACTTTTCTTTAATGCCTTTAAGTTAGGCTTGATAGTTTCAAAGATGCTCACATAGGAGATAGATATCTGAAGTGAAAGAGAGCGTCAAGAAGCAAGTATCCAATGCATTTGAGTCTAACCCACTTCCTCTGCATGGGGGTATCATGAGAAAACAAATTGTTGAAACAAAAATCCACCAGCATAGGAAGACAAAACAAATGCAACTTCAAAGCTTTCAACATAAAACTGGGAAACTTAACATTATTAAGATGCATAAAACCATGTTTCCCTCTCTCATAATAACTTTCAGTAGCACCTTGAATAAAGTTGACAATATAACTGTCACATAAAACAACTTTATAATCAAAATGAGCATACTTACAATCACCAAAAAGAGGTCCAGGGTCATAAACCGGATCAATAGAAGCAAGTTGTTCCATCCTGAAATCTTTATTAGGCAAGTTGTTTTCACAAGGAGCTTTAGCAAATTTGGAAAAGTTAAACTCATAAGAATCTCCATCAAACTTAGTTAAAACTTTCTCCTTCTTACAATCTATAATATCTCCACAAGTGTTTAAGAAAGGTCTACCAAAGATGATAGGACAAGTTTTACTAGCTGCTGAATTAAGCACTAGAAAATCAGCAGGATACTTAATCTTACCGCAAAGAACCTCCACATCTCTTACAATACCAATAGGGCAAATGGTTTCCTTATTAGCAAGGTGAATAACCACATCAATGTCCTCAAGCTCACGAGGACCAATTTCATGCATAACTTCCCTGTAAAGCTGATAAGGAATAACACTAGAACTAGCACCAATATCACATAAACCATAATAGCAATGATCACCAATTTTAACAGAAATCACAGGGACACTAGCTTTTTTAGCTTTACTAGGATGAGAGACAATATTAGAAGCGTCTTCACAGAAGACAATATTCTCATCCTCTATATTTCTAGTGACAAGGTCTTTCACAATATCTACCACAGGCTCAATATTAATTTGCTCATCAGGTTTCACAATTTTCTTTGTACCTTTGTTATTTGCACTAATCATCATAGAATACTCCTTTACCTTAGCTAGGAAAGGTATTTTCTCAACATAAGGTTCAGACACAATATGATTAGTAGTACAAACTTCAATGCTTCTAACAGGAACATGACTAACAACATCTTTATAAGGTGCATGGTACTTATTCCACTTCTTTTTAGGAATTTCTATGTAAGAGGCAAAGACCTTAAAGCAATTGGCAATACTTTGGAAGTCAAGACCAAACTCATTACTAATATCATGGAAGTCATCAGTTCCCATAAAATTTATGCATTCATAATCATAATTTATACCTGACTTGTTGGGGATATGCTATATGGGTATCCTTATAGCATGTCTCTTATCCGGCTAACCCGGGTGGCCCATAGTCGGTAGCATGGCTTATGGCCTGCTAGGCGGCCCAGTTAGATGGATCCAGGAGAGAGGCCCATGCCGGATAAAGGAAGGCTACGGTGGAGTCACCAACGTACCCGGAGCCTTGGAGTACAAGATACACAAGACTAGTAATAGACAGTGTAGGACTCTGTAACCTGTCCGGCTAGGACTTTTCCCTGTAACCCTAGGACCTGGCGACTATATAAGTCGGGCCTATGGGAGCCTTTAGGGCACAACTTCATATAACCTAGTATCGACTCATACAACCTCGCACAGGGAACCTATCTCTATAACTCGGCGTATTGCCCTTATAGTGATTTATAGCAGGAGTAGGATTCCGCCACTGTTGTGGGATCTGAACCTGGGTAAGCTGTGTTACCTCGTACCCGTCAACCGTCCACCTTATCCCACGTCTCTAAACACGCACTGTGAGGACCCCTCCATGGTGTACTCGTCGGCAATACCACGACAGTTGGCGCCCACCATGGGGCAAGAGGCGCTTCAGGCTCTTCAGCGGGCGAGGACCAAGATCTTTGCGGGAATCGGCAAAACCGTAGCCATCGGTCGTGTTCTCTTCTCCGGCAACATTCCGATCGTCCCTCCTGACGAGTTCTGGATCCTGGAGAAGACGAACCCTATGCGGTGTTCGATCGTTCCCATCGGAGACATCCACCTCTTCATCGGCAAAACCGACTCGGGCACTAGTTCCCTGGGAGTCGGAGGAGCATCAAGACCCGCACGGACCGCCTACGGGAAGGATACGTTCGCGGAAGGATCAATGTCGGATCTCTCCTCGGAGTTTGCCGGCAAAGATCGGAAAAATTCAAGGCCCACCCAAACCGCCCCTGTGCAGGATATAAAGGTGGAAGATCACTGCAAATCCGCCGGCTTCATCCGTGCGTCCGGACAACAGAGATCCAAATTCGTCGGCGTGGTTACCATCTTCGATCTAGCGCGCTGCGTTCAGAGAGAGGGCGAAAAACCCCGCGATTACCTGGCCAGGTGGCTCCGTATTCGAGCCGATCTGGCCCACTACCCCAATGAGGATGCTATGTATCACTTTGTGGAAGGTCTGGACCATGGCACGCTTCTCCGACATTCTCTAAGACGGCATCAGGCGTCAGGACGCCTTACCTTCGAAGGCATGGTGAACACCGTCAACAACTACGCGGAGGCCGAAGCGGCAGCTCAGACAGCGCTTGCGCTCATTGACGGAGCCCCTCCGATTCAGCCACCGCCACCACCGCCTCCGGCCGCCATCATTGCGCCGATCGCCGTAGCTGTTGTTGCACCTTTACCGCCCGTCATCGAGGAAGTCCTGGCACCCTCCGACTCTGTCATTGACGCGCTTTATGCTGACTTCAGTGCAGATTCAGAGGAGATAGATTTCAGTCCAGAGGAACTAGACTCCGCCATGCAGGAGATGGAGGAGGAGTACACGCGCGACGGGCAAGCCAATAATGTCTTCACGTCCCGAGAGGTGTTCGTCACCATCGGGATGGTGATGGATGAAGATCAACCCGGACGAGCTCCGCCTATGGTGCTGGAAAAGGGGAAGGGGCCACTTATTGCTGCTGACGATGATTGCGCAAAAGGCATGCCTCCTCCGCCTAACCCAGTGCAGCAGCCGCAGGAACTCGGCACGGGCCCGAGCAACAACAACACCGCAAACTTGCCGCCTCCAGCATCTATGTCGGCAGCAGCCCAAGTTACTCCAGCTGATAGACTGATGTACGGCAATATCCTTGTCGAGCCACTAACTGTTGCTCATATCCGGAACGTGACCTAGATTGACGAGAAGCGCCAACAGTTGCTGGAGGAAGCGCAGGCCATTGCGGAGCAAGGCGCTCAACTAGATCGAGATCTGGTCAACGCACAGAAGTCCATAGAGAAAGCTAGAGCAATGGAGGCCGAGTACAAGACTTTACTGCAGCAGCAGAAGGCTAAGAAAGCTCCGTCTCGCGTCATCAACGATCCTGGTGTACGGCGCAACCTAGGATGGGCTCCTCGCCGCATGAGCCAAACCATACATTGACAGTGAAGGCAAGCAGGTGATGCCCACCCCACTCCTTAACCTCGCCATCGCCAAGACCCTTCTGGACCTGGATTGATCGCCTGAGGCAGTGGAACAGGTCTATGACCTAGTGGCCAAGGCGGTGAAGCAGCAGGAAAAGTCCACCTCTCAGAGGCTTGAGTCTGACCCAACGCTCTGCCAATCTAGCCAGTACAAGCCGCCAAGGAACAGATCTCCTCTTGATGTCGTATCCCAGACGGGTTCATCAGAACGAAGACGGAGGGATGCGCGCAATAGGAAGGATGCCATCCCCATATCCTCCGACCACGGAGAAAAGGCCCGACCTCGTCGCCCATCGCCACCGCCCCGATCTCCCCGACATCACGAAGATTACAAGGCTCACCATCGTATAGATATGCCCCCACCAAAGCAGTGCGACATCGTCATTCGCGACAATGCGGAGCAGACCCGTCATGACGGAGAGCGCAACCAAGGACACAAGAGCAGATCACGCCATGACCCTCCACGTCCGACAAGCAACCGTGACAGGCGTGAGGCGTCGCAGGAGGGTAACAACAAGAAGGCTAACCCACCGCCACCTCCGCCTCCGTCATCACCAAGCAGTCACCATGGCGGAGGAGGCCCGCGTCGTTCACACAGCCCATCCCCTGTTGACAAAAAGAAGAAGAACCCGGAGCCATATGATGCACGTTCGCGGATCGATAAGATCCACGAGGCCCGGGAAGGACCTTACCTGGGACCACGTTGCTTTGGACCTGCAATACGGTCCGCAACTTACCCCAAAGGTTTCCGGATTGACAAGACCATCAAGCCCTATGACGGCACCGCCAAACCAGCCACATGGTTGCAGGACTATGGCAACGCGGTGAAGATTGCCGGAGGCAACCCCAACGTCGTCGTCAAGTACCTCCCATTAATGTTGGCGGGCATGGCCCGTCAATGGATCGACGACTTGCCGGAGAAATCTATCTACAACTGGATGGATATGCAAGAAGCGTTCACCAAGAACTTTGAGGGTACATACAAGCGTCCCTGCACCGTAGGCAATCTACAGCGGTGCGTGCAAGAGAAAGACGAGACATCTCGCGCCTACCTCTCCCGCTGGCTGGATATGAAGAATTCATGCGCAGGAGTGCACGCTCAAACCGCCATGGCCGCCTTCATCGATGGGTTGGAAAGGGGCACGCTGCTCCGACATAAGCTGAAGCGCTTGTAGGACAATCACCAGCTTGACTTGAACCAGATGATTCAGCTGGCTAGTGAGTTCGCAGCTGCCGACGACGATGCTCGTGGCTCCTTACCGGCAATGGCCGTTCCAACTCAAGCTCGGAGGAACAGCAGTGCAAAGCGGAAAACCGCTCCAGAAGAAAAGCAATCTACCGACATGGTCGCTATGACTTTTGCAGGACGAGGAGAAGGCGGACAACATGGCCGAGGAAGGGGAGCTGGTCGTGGGCAGCAGCGAGGAAGTGAAACCACCTCGGCGCCGCTCCGCGTTCCCCAAACCTACGAGGAGTACCGCGATATGTCGTGCCTCATACACCTCGACGCCAACGGCAAGGCCACCCATACCAATCGACACTGCAAGTTCGTCAACGACCTCAAGGAAGACCCGAAGTCCGGCTACAAGCAAAGTCGGAAGAACAGACCGCGAGGCAAGGGCAAGGGGAAGAAGGAGGAGGAGGAGTCCAAGGATTCAAGTGACATGGACGAAGACGTTGACCCCAGGCACGCCGCCAAGAGCGATGACAAGGGCAAGAACCCCTTCGCAAAGAAGGCTCCAGTCTACCACACTTTCCTTGGCACCCCCACCGTCCGACAACAGAAGACCTCTCTGAGGATCCTGATGGCCACTCTCCCCCCAGTTCCCTAGTACCCGCGCTGGTCGGAGGTTCCAATAACTTGGGACAGGACGGACCACCCAGACCTTGTGGCCACAGAGAACTAGTACGCCATGGTCAGCAACCCCTTGATTGACGGCGTGGAGTTCACCAAATGTATGGTGGATAGTGGAAGCAGCATCAACATCATGTACCTGGATACACTGCAAAAGATGAACTTGACGGAGGCAAACCTAAGGCGGACCAACACCATCTTCCACGGTGTAGTTCCTGGTCGGGAGGCTCGGTCCCTTGGGTGCATTACCCTTCAGGTTGCCCTTGGCGATGTTAATAATTACCGCCAAGAGCGCATGACCTTCGATGTGGTTCCCTTCAAGAGCGTGTACCACGTCATATTCGGCCGCGACATATTCCACACGTTCATGTCCAAGCCATGCTTCGTCTACAACAAACTCAAGATACCCGGACCAAACGGTATCATCACCGTATCCGAAAGCTTTACCAAGGCAAGGGACTGCAAGATCAATGAAGCAGCCGTTGCAGAAGTTGTCCTCTACAACGAAGAATTCAAAGAGATCCAGAGCAAGGTCAATAACTCAGAGATGCCCGCATCGAAGAAGCAGATCTCCGACTCCGCTCCCGCGTTCAAGGCCGCCATCAAGACCAAGCCGGTGGAACTTGTGGTAGGCGATGCCTCCAAGACCGTCGCCATTGGGACGAACCTGGATCCCAAATAGGAAAGCGCGCTTGTCGAGTTCCTCCGTGAGAATAGGGACATCCTTGCCTGGCAACCTGCCGACATGAAAGGTGTACCTAGGGAACTTGCCGAGCACAGCTTAAACATTGATCCAAAATGCAAACCAGTGAAACAACCTCTACGACGCTTTGGAGATGATAAGAGACGCGCCATTGGCAAAGAGATAGCTAGGTTACTTAAGGCTAGATTTATCCGAGAAGTCCTTCACACCTAATGGGTGGCCAATCCTGTACTTGTCCCTAAAAAGGGAACCAATGAATTAAGAATGTGCGTTGATTACACCGGCTTGAACAAAGCATGTCCCAAAGATCCGTTTGCTTTGCCTCGCATTGACCAAGTCATTGACTCGACGGCTGGCTCGGAGCTTTTGTGTTTTCTCGATGCATACTCAGGATACCACCAGATCAAGATGAGGAAGTCAGACCAATTGGCCACTTCGTTCACTACCCCATACAGCATGTTTTGCTATGTCACGATGCCCTTTGGGCTGAAAAACGCAGGTGCTACCTACCAGCGGACAATGAAACGTTGCCTTCATGACCAAATTGGTCGGAACGTTCACACCTATGTGGACGATATTGCGGTGATGTCTAAAAAGTCAAACGACTTAATCTCCGACTTAAAAGAAACCTTTGATAATCTTCGGAAATACAACATGATGCTTAACCCTAAGAAGTGCGTCTTCGGGGTTCTAGCCGGCAAATTGTTGGGCTTCATCGTTTCCCAACGTGGAATCGAGGTCAGCCCGGGGAAAATCAAGGCCATCTTAAACATAAACCGTCCGACATGCCTGAAGGACATCAACGACTAACAGGTTGTGTTGCAGCAGTTAGTCGGTTCATCAGCCGACTTGGAGAGAAGGCTCTGCTGCTGTACAAGTTGCTGAAGAAGGCGGACAAATTCACGTGGACGGACGAAGTAGATGCAGCATTGAAGCAGCTCAAGAAGATTCTTTCCTCAGAGCCCATCCTTGCAGCACCCGAACCTGGAGAGCCCCTGTTAATTTACATGGCGGCAACTAACCGGGTTATCAGCATCGTCGTCGTGGTAGAGCGGAAGGAACCAGGCTATGAGCACGGAGTTCAACGACCAGTTTACTATGTGAGCGAGGTCTTGACGGAGTCCAAGCAGCGTTACCCGCACTACCAAAAGATAGCTTATGGAGTATTCCTTGCTTCTCGGAAGCTGAGGCATTACTTTCAGGAGCACCCAATCACAGTGGTGAGCAAGACTCCACTGTCCGACATTATCAATAACAGCGATGCTACAGGAAGGGTCGCGAAGTTGGGCATTGAACTTGCCGCATTCGAGATCACCTACAAGAGACGCGACGCTATCAAGTCACAAGCCTTGGCGGATTTTGTTGCGGATTGGACGGAGATGCCAGACGCTACTCCGTTGCCAGAACCAGAGTACTGGGTGATGCACTTTGACGGATCGAAGCTGCTCAACGGCTCAGGGGCTAGTGTATTGCTACAGTCACCAATAGGAGACAAGCTACACTATGTTCTGCAGATCCACTTCGAGGCTACAAACAACATGGCGGAGTATGAAGCACTCATTCACGGACTATGTGTAGCCAAGGATATTGGCATCAAGCGCATAGTTTGCTGTAGAGATTCCGACTTGGTTGCCCAGCAGGTGGCTGGCACATGGAATGCACGGAACCCTATGATGGCAGCATATTGAGACGAAGTGGACGAGATAGCTAAGAGCTTCTTGGGCTACGAAGTCAAGTATGTGCCTAGGGAACAAAACGAGGCGGCTGATCTACTCTCTAAGCTAGTATTAGGGCGCAAGCGAATTCCGCCAGGAGTTTTCCTAGAGCACCTGCGCACACCATCCGTGAAGGGAGCCGACATCGACAACCCGGATAGAGCCGACTCTTTCGTCAACATGGTGACCAAGGTCCCTCCGGCTTGGACAAAACCGTTCATGGAATACCTCAAACACGGAACTTTGCCCGACGATGAAGTCGAAAGACGACAAATAGTACGACGAGCAAAGAGTTATACCATAATCAATGGGCAACTCTACAAAAGGAGCACTACTGGTGTATACCTAAAGTGTGTTTCCCAGCTAGAAGGTATGGAAATTTTGCTTGAAATCCATCTCGGAGATTGCGGGCATCACGCCGCTCCTCGATCGTTGGTTGCGAAAGCCTTCCGGCAAGGATTCTACTGGCTGACCGCGAAGGCGGACGCCGACAAGATGGTTGAGACATGCATGGGATGCCAGTATTATGCCCGATAACCACATGTTCCTGCTGAAGAACTGTGAACAATACCAATAACTTGGCCATTTGCAGTCTGGGGGCTAGACATGGTGGGACCGTTACAGACGGCACCTTGTGGGTTTACGCATCAGCTTGTAGCAGTTGACAAATTCACTAAATGGATAGAAGCTAAACCCATTAGAAAGCTTGATGGGGCAACTGCCCTCAGGTTCGTCCGAGATCTAGTGGTGAGATTTGGTATCCCACACAGCATTATCACCGACAACGGCAGCAATTTATCACTCGGATAAGTGGAGGCTTATTGCTGGGAGAAAGGCATTCGACTTGACCTTGCATCTGTGGCACACCCACAATCCAATGGTCAGGTCGAGCGAGCCAATGGATTAATTCTATAGGGAATCAAGCCACGTCTTGAGGGACCTCTACATAGAGCAGCTGGAGCCTGGGCGGAAGAATTGCCATCTATGCTGTGGAGTTTACGAACTACACCCAATAGATCTACCGGCTACACCCCTTACTTCATGGTATATGGAGCAGAAGTCATCCTGCCCTCCGACATCCTTCATGATGCCCCAAGAGTTTCCGCCTACGATGAAGACGATGCTGAAGAATCCAGACGCCTAGATGTGGACCTTCTCGAGGAGGAGCGCGTTTTGGCATGCCAAAGATCCGCCATCTACCAGCAGAAGATACGCAGCTACCATAGTCGCCGCATTCGGCATCACTCGTTTAAAGAGGGGGATTTGGTGCTCCGACTTAAGCAGAAGAAGTCACACAAATTATCCCCGCCATGGGAAGGACCGTTCATCATAAGCAAGGCGCTACTCAATGGGTCTTACTACCTTGTTGACAATCGTGAACTAAAGGATAGACCCAACGAGGATCATAAGCGTAAGCGACGTGATCCGGATGATGACTACCCGGAGCTTGATCGACCATGGAACATAACACAGCTACGTCCTTTTTACACTTAGCCTTTTTTTTATCTAATTGTGTATCTCTTATATGATCAATGAAATAAAGCTCTTTGGTTCACTCATATTTCTGAGTCTTTTACCTCCTTTAGTGTTCATTTTTGGATCATGTAAAACCTTTATGCACAAGTATTGCGTTTGCACTTGTGAAAATTCTGCCTACGGGCGTTATCTTAAGTTTTTTGGTCTACACGTTCTTTGTTGGTTTTATGTGGATTCTGGAGTAGTGACTTTTGGCACTTATTGTCGGCGATTTTGTGCTCAGGTTATTGATGGAGCCATTGGGCATCATCACCTAAGCGCATGGTTCCGACAACGAGTCTTCCGACTCACGAAAAGTCAAGCATAAGAACCAAAGTAATGGATAAGCCAGCACTTGCTTAAAATATATACATGCTGAAAACTAGTTCTTAAGTGGCAGGAAATAACAACCATTGTTTTCCGCCTTAAGTTACATCACCAAGTTTTTTCCGCGCATACACCAAAGGTAAAACAAATATTACAAAGTTGTTTTTCAGGCGCAGGAGACTTGGAAGCAGCATCGTCACCAGCCGGAGAATCACCCTCAACATCGGCACTGTGGTGGGACTCGAAGGAGTCTTGGTTGACGTTGTCGATGGTGTTCATGGGCACGAAGATGTCGATGTCCACCAACTCGGCAACTCTGGTGTCATAACCCGCGAGTGACGACAAGATGGCTTCGTGATCAATCTCTTTGTCGTCATCGTCAACGTCGGGAATACCAGAGGTCACCGTGTCGATGTCGGCACCTTCGTAGTGTGCCTTCACCATTGACAGCGCCATCCTTGCGCCAGCCCGTGCACATGAAGCTTTCCAGCTTGTGACGCGCTCGAGGGCTCCGCGCAGAATCTCCGAGTACTTCGCCATGGAATCCGAGGCCTTGATGTGTATCTGGAGGGGCTTGGCAATCTCTTTGGCTTGGGTGATGGCGGTGTTGATGAAGTTGCTGGCAAGAATCATCCATTCCTTGTCCGAAGGAGGCGATCGGGTTAAACCCATAGGAGCTGCAATTTCCGACAAAGAAGCGCATGAGTTCAATAAATTCTAAGTATCCAGACTACAGAAATACAAGGCGGAGGAAACTTACTGAAGATGCTGGCCTTAGCACGCGGAGGGTGTCCTTGATTCTTTCTCTTGTTGGAGGAGCTTAAACGCCTCACCGTGGCGTTGGTTCTGCTCATCAGCAGCTCGCTTCTGATCTTTTAAGATCGCAAGCTCCTCCTTCAAGCGATTGATTTCCGCGGAGGCGGAGTCCTGCAGGGCCTTCATGGAATCCTCATGCATTTTCAGCATTTCTTTCCTCTCCTCCTTAAGGATCTTGTTCTCGCTGTCCAACTGTTGGATGTGCTTGGACTGCTCGACAATGTCCTTGGCCTTGGCGACATGTTCTGCAAAGTTGGAGAAAAACAAAGTACACGGTGAGTACTCGTAGAATGAAGGCACAAAACCAAGACGAAATGCACAAAAAAGAAAACAGACTCTTGTTTTTGATGATCTGTTCCTTCAAGATGGAAGTTTTACCCTTTTCGGCTTCAAGATCTGCGCGCATCTTCTGGTACTTGTCGTTGGCCATGCCCCTCCGAGCATTCTCGTTCTATGGAAAAAGAAAAAAGTTAAACCGTTGTTTAGTCTGCTTGGAACAACTAGTCGGAAATTTTCCACCTAGACGCTCGGGGGCTACAGCGAGAGTTTTTTATTTAGCAATATGCTTAGTTTTTCTTTAAGCATCTAGTCGGAGCTAATTCAGTTCTCGATTAGAAGCTTGGGGGCTACAGTATAAAGTTTTTAACTCGGAATCTGCTTAGCTTTTCTTTAAGCATCTATTCGGAACTAATTCAGTTACAACTAGAGGCTTGGGGGCTACAGTATTGGAAAATTATAAACACTGCGTATGCTACTCTTAAAGCATCTAGTCGGAATAGTTCATTCCATCTAAATGCTTGGGGCTACAGTGAGAGTTTTTTCTAACGTAGTCACTCTTAAAGCATATAGATGCAAAACCTATGGTTTTCCGTCTACATCCCCGGGGGCTACAGTGGGATACTCATATGAAATGCAGAAGGCAAAGTAAACTTACAAGTGCGATGATCTTGAGGTTTGTAGCGCTCTCGGCTAGCAGCTTGCCAAAGGAAATGCTATTTCCTCGCAATATTTCTGCTTGTCGGAGGAGCTCCTCAAGACCGCATGTCGGAGATGACGGTACTCCTCCAGGAACCAGAGTTGTGTTACTCGGCGTAAGCACTTGGTAGAATATCTTTGGAAACTCAAAGGGTTTCTGGGGAGCAAGGGCACCGCCTTTGGCAGAAGTACCAGCTTCCACCACCGCCTTGCCGCCACGGATGGCATCCTTAGCCGGAGCTTCAGCCATTTGTTGAGCGGTGCTCTCCTGCGTCGCCTGCTCGCCGACAACAGCGAGTTCGGTAGAGGCGCCAAAATCCACTTCCATGACGGAACAGCCTGGTGCCTCCTTAGCTTGTGAGATTGTCGTGGCAGACGAGGGCTTGATGGCATGGGTAGAAAGGGCGATGGCGGGGGAGGCGTCACGATGCAGCATGTCTTTGATATTTCGAGAAGCCCCCAAAGTTTTGGAGGTCTTCTTGAGGCTGGTGATGGCTTTCTTCCTAAAACGTGTAAAATGCATAAGTACAGGAACAAGACAGATAAATAGACAATGTCGGAGAATGAGAAGCTTACACTAGGGGGGGGGGTGCTTTGGCAAAAATCCCAGTGGTTCTTCTCTTTTCCGCCTCTAGGGCGGCGGTAGTCTTTTTGGAGGCTCCACCCTCCGTCTTCTTCTTCTTGCCTCCGTCGGCAGCGTCAAAGGTGGAGCTCTTCTGCTTTCGCGCCAACGGGACCTCGTCGTCGGACACGACCGTGACTTCCTTCATCTTTGGATCGTAGATTTGGGCAGCCAGGTTGCCCTCATCTAGATCGCTAAGCTGTTAAGTAAGAAATCACCGTGTAAGATAAGATGGTAGTGGCAAGACGAAAAACTAGAGCATATGTCGAACACGGAAAATAAATACCTACCTTTGGGCACTTGCCGTCTATGAACATGTCGTAGGTGATGGTTAAGCCACGCTTCTTATCCTTCACCTTGATGATGTCCTTAAGGCAGAGCTTGACGGAGTCGCTCGAGAAGTTATCCACGGAGATGCGGAGGCTATCCCTTTTGTCACTGGTATACTCGTTCATGTACTTCGCACGGTGCTGCAGAGGTTGGATTCGCCTGATGAACCATCACATGGCTAGGTCCAAGCCGGTCAAACCCGTCTCTACAAACCATTCGATCCGCCTTATAGCGCGAGAAATGTCGAGGTCGGAGGGAAGGTAGGCTTGGGATCTCCATGTGGAAACTTCAGCGGCGGCTCCGTCCGCGAAGTCCGGGTACGTTACTTCTCGGCCCGCCAGAGGAATGTCGGGGCCGTAGAAGTATGTCCGCTGCCAATTCTTGCAGGACTCGTGGCCGACGATGTCGGGGAACCGTCGGCCAGGTCGAATCTTGAAGCTTACGGTGCCACAGTTCCTAAGCTCCCCCTTACTATGTTCGGCTTCACGTTTGACGGTGAAGAAGTACACAAAAAGGTTTAACCTAGGCCTTATCTAGATATCCCTCGCAAAGTGCCGCGAAGTTGCTAAGCACTAAGATACTATTGGGGGAGAGGTTATGGGGCTGGACCCTATAGTGGTTTAAGACGGAGAGGAAGAAGTGAGAGATAGGCAGGGAAACGCCGCGTACCAGTTGAGCTTTTAGGTACACCTTTTCTCCGGCTTGGGGAGAAGGTGTCACCTCGCCGGCCGACGCCGCCCGCCAGGCAAGTCCCTCCGTCACGGGGAGGTAGCCTTCGGCGACCATCTCTTGGATATCGCGATCGGTGATGTCCGAGCCGCACCAGTCGCCCTTGTGCGAATCTGGCTCCTCCTCCAGTGGCTCTAGCGCCGCCAAATTTTGGTCGCCGCCGGTGGATTCGATCACCTCTGATGCGGGGATGACCAGGCCCTCTGGGGGCATGACGATGGGGCTCGCCGGCTTCGCCGCGGCTTCGCTCGACGCCGAAATTGATGGGGAGGTGCTGCTGCTGGCCATGGGGTGAAGGTTGGGTGCGACTGGTGCAGATGGGAGCTAGGGTTTTTTTGAGGTTTCTCGTGGAGAGCTCGAGGATACGCGCGGCTGAAGGAAGAAGATGATGCGAGAAGAATGAGGTAAAAAGTGGAGATTTCCCCACGGTTACTATTTATCATCCTCGGTGTCAAGATTCGTGCAGCTTGATCGGACGGTTGCCGCGTAGACGACGTGTTCGCGAACGTGCGCGGAAATTTCGCCACGTCTCCAACCGTCGCCGCCAACGGTTCGTATCGCTCGCGCGGAAAAATCGGATATGATTGCGTTCTCTGCATGTGTGAGTTACGAGGCGTCGCTGGCCTAAGCCTACGTCGTCCTAGCTGACATGGGTAGATGAGCCGTCACATCGAAGATTCCGACATAGACGGATTCAATCTGACTATGGAGGAGTACGATGGAAGATTCAGCATTTCTCCGGCTTACAAGTCGAAGACGGAGAAAGCCTTGTAGGGTTCTTTGGGAGGACTACAAGATGTTGCTTGACGATTTGCCGACATCCATCCAGACGGAGCATTCCACGTGAAGAGGCAAGACGGCGCAAGATCTCGGAGTTCTCCAGGGGCTACTGTTGGGGATATGCTATATGGGTATCCTTATAGCATGTCTCTTATCCGGCTAACCCGGGTGGCCCATAGTCGGTAGCATGGCTTATGGCCTACTGGGTGACCCAGTTAGATGGATCCAGGAGAGAGGCCCATGCCGGATAAAGGAAGGCTATGGTGGAGTCACCAACGTATCCGGAGCCTTGGAGTACAAGATACACAAGACTAGTAATAGACAGTGTAGGACTCTGTAACCTGTCCGGCTAGGAATTTTCCCTGTAACCCTAGGACCTGACGACTATATAAGTCGGGCCTATGGGAGACTATAGGGAACAACTTCATACAACCTAGTACCGACTCATACAACCTCGCACAGCGAAGCTATCTCTGTAACTCGGCGTATTGCCCTTATAGTGATTTATAGTAGGAGTAGGATTCTGCCACTGTTATGGGATCTGAACCTGGGTAAGCTGTGTTACCTCGTACCCGTCAACCGTCCGCCTTACCCCACGTCTCTAAACACGCACTATGATGACCCCTCCATGGCGTACTCGTCGGCAATACCACGACATGACTTTCTCCCTTTGTCATTCTCCCAGGCTTCAGTGTTCTCTTGAATACGGTCTAGGAGATCCCATTTAGCTTCTTCCTTCATACATGTGAACGATCCAGCACAGGAAGCATCTAGTAAATCTTTATCATGGAGAGAAAGCCTGGCATAAAAGTTATTGATAATAATATTGTTAGGAAGTTCATGAATAGGACATTTAAGCATTAGTAACTTCAATCTCCCCCAAGCTTGAGCTATACTCTCTCCATCACGAGGCCAAAAGTTATATATTAGATTCCTATCCTTATGAATTTCACTGGGAGGATAAAATTTAGAATAAAAGAGAGGCACTAATTCCTCACATTCCATGGATTATCCATTCTTTACCAGCTTATACCATTCTTCAGCTCTCCCTTTCAAGGATATAGAGAGTAACTTCTTCTTCACATGTTCAGTTGTGATACCTGCACACTTAAACAACCCGCATAATTTATGGATAAAAAGCAAGTGATAACCAGGATGGACAGTTCCATCCCCTGAATAATAATTATCCATAACACGATCAACAATACTTGTAGGTATCTTAAAAGGATCTATCTCAGCAGGTGGTGATTCATCTACTACCCTAGTGGTAGTAGTTTTCCCAAACAGAAAACCAAGTGGGTTATCCATATTGTAAACAAAGTAACAAACAGAAATAAAAAAGCAATACTCATAGTAGAAGTTTCCTTTACCAGTTCCACTCTTCAATAGCGCTTCACTCTGATGGTTGTACACATAGTTGGCGTGGAACCTGTTGGGAAGCCCAAGAGCAAGGTGTGAAGCAGCACAACAACAAGTTTCACTTAGTAAGAAACCGGGGTTATCGAACTAGTAGGAGGAAGGAAACATCACACAGGTGTTGCAAGCAACGCGGAGACCTGCACAACACAAACTCAAGACTTTGCCCCAACGAAACAGTGAGGTTGTCAAGCTCACCGGTTTGCTGTAACAAAGGATTAAACATATGGTGTGGAAGGTAATGGTTTGCAACAAGTAAAGAAGTAATAGTGGAAGATGTATCAATGGTAAAGATTGGACCGGGGTTCATAGTTCACTAGAGATGCTCTCCTTAGATAAACAACATGGCATGAAGGGTAAACAAATTACAACAGGGCAATTGACAGGAACTGAGCAAGGCATAACAATGCAATACCAGACAAAAAGATCCTATGAGATTCGAATGGGCAATACAACAATATACATAGATCGCCATCCAACTGCATCTATGACTAGAAGTCCACCTTCAGGTTATCATCCGAACTCCCTCCAGTATTAAGTTGCAAGCAACAGACAACTGCTTTAAGCAAAGTGTGTAAGGTAAATAATCCACTTGTTCCATGAACAAGACACCGTTGTTTTCACCCTAGTAGCAACAACACATCTACAAACGAAGATATTTCTGTCACTTCCCTTGGAAACTAGAGGCATGAACCCACTATCGAGCATAAATACCCCTCTTGGAGTCACTAGCAACTACTTGGCCAAGATAGCCACTAACAACGGAGAGCATGCAAGATCACAAACAACACAGACATGATAGAATCATAAAGACAAAACCATTAATGAATCTGACATAGTAATCTCAATATCCATCGGATCCCCACAAACACAACATGCATTATTACAAATATATTAGATCTTGATCATGAACGAAGCTCACAAGATCTATACATGAAAGCACAAAGGAGGAGATACAACCATCTAGCTACTACATGGACCCATAGTCCAAGGTGGAACTACTCACGCATCATACCGGAGAGAAGGCCTCCGGGATGATCTCCCCTCCGGCAGGAACTTCAGATCCCCCAATCTAGGAATGATGGTGGCGGTGGCTATAGAAGGTTTCGTGGAATATTGATCGGGTACTTAGGGTTTCTGCATCGGGGGCTTCTTATAGGCGAAGAGGCGAGGCCGGGAGGCGACCAGGGGGGGCACACCCTGCCCAAGCGCGGGACAGGGCCCACCCGCGCCTAGTGGGGGTTTGGCCGCCCTGCTTTGCGTATTCGTCTCGTCTTCTGGATTCGTGTCCCTCACGACAAAATATTGACTTTGGCTTTTGTCCCGTCCAATTCCGAGAATATTGTTTTTCTGCCTTTCTGGAACCAAAAACAGAAGAAAAGAGACAACTGGCACTGTGGCAACTTGTTAATAGGTTAGTTCCAGAAAAGATATAAAAACACCTCAAAGTGCAGGCAAAGCAAAGCAAAGTAGATACTAAACAAGCATGGAGCATCAAAAATTATAGATACGTTTTCAACGTATCAAGCACCCCCAAGCTTAACTCCTGCTTGTCTCGAGTAGGTAAGTGACAAAAAGAATAATTTTTGAGGTGACATGCACCGTCAAAACCAAGATCAAACCATTTGCAAGCATTGAAAGCTGGGATCAAAGAATTCTAAACATGTGCATGAAAGATGGAGTTCTAACAATAAGACACGGTAACTATGCATGCAACATGACAGGCTACAAAAAAATATCATGAATAACATGCATTGAAAACGTTTGTTTGTTTCACATACATAAAACATGGCATAGTGACATTCAGCTTGTCCCTCATAGAGTAACAAATAGATGCATAGGACACCTTCAAAGTTCACAAGGGTGACTATAAACATGTAGCACAAGAACAAGTAATATCGTAATATGCATCAATCAATAAGCTTTGGGACACTGCACACAGAATGACAACTATGCTCTCTTAATGGTGCCTAAAGGTAGAAGGTGGAGACTCAAATAATGGTGGAAGAAAAGCCTTTCATAAAGGAAGCAGGGATTTTAAGTTTCAAAAAGAGCTTCCAAAAATTATGGTACTTGTTAGCTTTCAGCCCTCATTGCCCCTATCATAAGCATCTTGAAGTGATTAAGGTTAAAGTGAACAAAGATAGAGTATATGCTTGACAAAGTATAAGTTGGCAATCTCAAGTCCCTTGAATACAAGGGCCACACCTCATGCTACTCAACTTCAGTCACCTGTAAGTTTTTGTCATTGTAAGTACATGCATATCATAGAGAACCGCCAACGGGATACCCCTTGCACATGGTACACGAGCTATCCCATAAGCAAAATGACAAGGCAAGCAAACAATGAGCATATCGGCGATCTTTTTATTTACCATATGCATAGCTTTTTATTGAGGATGCTTCATAGATAGCTCACTATGGTGATGCTGCAAGTTTCCACCATGATTAGGCATGGCTTAGGCTGGCGGCCCAGGCGTTTCTCTAACACAAAACACAAACTCCATGGACTTACAAGTTCCCTCTTTATTTTATACCGGTGACATCCATAGACAAAATAGCATGATATCAACTGAGTACAAAGTACAAGTGCACTGTTGAAAACGTTCCCCGTGACAGCACGGTTCTACTAATTCCAACGTATAAGTGCAAGCATATACAACATAGAAGACACAATGGTTCAATTTTATTAGGGGCAAAGAATATAAAGTGTGCCATCAAGTTTGCGAGGGCTTTAATCACTAAGTTTTCACATAACAAAATAGTTTTAAATTGGAAGATAGCTGAAAACAAGAATATACTTAGAATGGTGTAACACCATGCATAGAAGTTTATAGTGGACACTTTGTAATAACTTGGTTTCTTGGGAGTTGTAAGCATGAGTAGAGCTTACTCATACAAGTGGAGGCTAGCAAAAGACTGAGAGCAACCAACTAAGAGAGCAATAATGGCCATAATCATGCAAAGCAACAAAGCATTACTAATCAAAGCATAGAGTGGCACTATAACTCAAGGACTATATGATCATAGAGGCTATGATAACTTGTTCATAGTCATAACATGGTGTGAGCATGTGCCAAGTCAACCCAAACAAAGCATCAAAGGAGAATACCACATTACTATGCTTTTGCATGCTAAAACAACGCATAATTCTTTCAAGGCACAATAAGAAATCCCAATTGGTTGGAACAAGACATGCTACAGCAATAATCACTAATCATAAGGTTAAAACAACACCTAGCATGTCATGCTAAAGTCTAAGTCACAGTCAATGAAGCTCCTCTTGCACTTACAAACAAGAACTTCCTACTCCTTTCCAACACCAAGCAACTTATTTGCAAAACAACACAGTGAGAACGGGGGTCCAAACTACTTTATTCAAGCAAACTAAACAACTAAGCAAACCAAACAAAAACTAAGATGCTCGAAGAACAACACAACTGTGCATGAAACAATAAAAACAAAATGTCTAGACAGACTTGAGCTTTTTATTGACGAAGGGGATGCCTTGGGCATCCCCAAGCTTTGACGCTTGTACTTCTTGGATATTTCTTGGGGTGACACCAGGGTGGAATCCCCAAACTTAAGCTTTTGTCCATTCTTTATCTCATTACATCATTCTCTTTTTACACCTGAAATTTTTCCTTCATACAAAACTTCACACAATCTTCATTAGCAACATTAGTTTGTTCAAAAGATATTAGACCTCTGGCAAAGCTTTGGAACAACAAGAATTTTCACTAAAAACACAATCAACTGTAGTAACTCTTTCAAAAAGCTCAATTCACCTAAATAGAACTCAAAAAGGAATCAATAAGAAGCAAATGCAAATAATGGCAGAAATCTGTCAAAACAGACCAGCAGGTAGAAACCGATTTTTTCGAACATCTTCTGTTGCTCAAATAAAAAAGTTCTGAACTAACTAAAGTTACCTAACACACTAGGGGATTTATTCGTAAATTTGCAGCTCAATCCGAGTTACAGAGACTCCTCAAGAATTTTTATGGTGGAGGACATAAATCTTTTTCGGGACAACAACTCCCCAAATCTTACTTCCCTCTCATTAGAGGTCATTCTTGGCACAAAAAGCAAACAAAAAGGATAAGGAGAGATCATTACTGAAGTAATAACTTCCAATACTCGAGAAAACTCTTGGGTTATCTCCCAACAAGTACTTTTCTTTAACGCTTTTAAGTTAGGCACCAGAAGCAAGAAGAATCAAGTATTTTCAAATGAGGAAGCATTCACATCCCTATTGTTCTTTCTTTTCTTACCATTATTCTTCTCTTTAGGGAAGATATGATTTCTTACCGGAGGATCAAAATGCATAATGCCTTTTTCCACATCTATTACTGCTCCAAGGTGTTTCAGTAGGGATCTTCCAAGTGTAATCTGTCCTTTGCCTACACATTCAATAACAAGATAATCAGTAGACACCATTTTCTCTGAGATTTTTGTAAACACACCTTTAGCTATTCCAATGGGCAATAAAGTGGCATTATTAGTAAGAGATATTTTCTCTCCTCCTTCAGAAAGCCCCCAAAGACTCAAAGAATCATAAATATCTTTAGGCATGAGACAAAATTCAGACATGATATCATAGCGAGCATCAAAAAGTGTAGTATTTATAGAGACTTTGATTGTGGGAACCCACTTTGAAGGCTCAGAATTTATGGGAACATAATCATGATAAGCCCTAAGCGTGTGATAGCAACTATTCATAGCAGCAATACTAGTCTCAAGAGTGTTCAACCTAGCAAAAATATTTGTAAAAGAGGAATCAGACTTGCCAGGTGTATACATGAAAAAACAGATGAAAAGACATAAGTATCACCTCTTAATATGAAATATATAAATGAATAGAGAAAAATTATGATATAGAATGGTGATGCAAATTGGACGTGTCAGAGGCCTAAGAGGGCAAGACGCATGGGAGGAGGGGCCAACCAGCCTAGCCCTAGTGGGCTCCCCGCCCGGGGCTTACCTAGGGCTGGAGGATCCCTTTGGTGTCCCACATCGATTGCCCCTTGGGAGTTGGCCCTCCCTCCTACTATAAATAAAGGGGCACCCCTTCCCTTTGAGGCATCTCATTCTCTCCTCTCTCTCATTTTCCTTAGAGTTTTCTCTGTAAGATTGGAGAGAATTTTGAGGGACTTCGTTTCTCCACCTCCGCACTATCGTTGTGCGCTATTCGGTCTGCCATCTTTCTTCTTCAGTTGCTCGGCTGGATCGGAGTCCACGAGACGTCGCTTACACCGGGCGTGTGTAGAACTTCGGAGGCGCCACACTTGGGGCGCTAGGAGCTCGGTGTTTGGAGCGAGGAGCTATTTGTCTTCATTAACATATGCCTACATGCGTAAGGCGTACCACGACCTTCAAGGGTATGAATATTGTTTCCCTCTCCATTACTTATGTTAACAAGAATAGACCTTAGTTATTGTGTTCGAGTAGTTAGAAAGTTTTTGTTTTCTGCTACGGAACCCTTCAGTTAATTTATCAATTATGACTATTTTTGTTAAGTAGGTTGTGGAAACTATAAATGATAAGGGTGTGTGGATTTCATATAAGAGAAGGTCGAGGGACCAAGGTTGCTATAGTGTTAATTAGTGACCAGGTAGGTCTTTCACAAGCGCCAACAGTGGGGGGCGATGGTGATCTTTCCTGAATGATGGTGTGGTAGTTGTAAAATAATTGTTTTAAGAGACTGGCAAAATCTGAACAGAAACTTCTAGCTACTTTTGTTGTAGTTTAAACAAGGTTTGAAGAATTTTTACTTCAAGCCTTAAGTAATCCACGAGGCTCGACCATTGGGGTCGAGGCGCTTCCAGGCAATCAATAAGCAGGAACAAATCTAGCTCATACCAACACTCTTGAGTTCGGTTACTTAAGTACAAATGTTCGAGTAGGGCTTGCAACCATTGTCGGTTCTCTCTTTTGCTTTGTAAGTTGGTTCCTAAGAAACTAATGTTGTTTCTGAGTGCCTTCCAATGTGGAACCATAGTAGGTTTGGCTATGTTTTTCTATTCTTTTCCAGATTGTTTTGGAAGATGAGGCTACCACTTATGTATAATACTCTTTACAATTATTAGTTAAATGAAATTTGGGGAGGGGGTTCACTCGCTTAATCGAGAGAAAACTAAACCAGGAAGCCAACTTAGGGTTCTACACGCCGGTGACCATCCAATTCCCCTCGGCTTAGTTCAAATGGTTGAATGGGAGTGGATTTTGGCTTGGACAACTTTTGTGGGAGCAGTCATGTGGGCCATGCCTTCTAGCTAGTTCGATGGCAAGGAGATTTTTGATTGTGTCATAAATACATCTTGCAGTGAAAACTATGATTACATGGTAAAATATCCAAAAGATAGGGTTTTGCATGATGAGTGTCCAAAGAATAGGTTTCCTCCATATTTACTCTTTCTTTTTCTATATAAATAGTTATGAGTGATAGTTGTTTCAAGGAACTTGAGAGCACCAAATTACATTGTATTTGGCATTGCACTAGATACCCTTACCGCCGTTTGACCATTTTTCTTGTCGTCATGAGATTTTCTATCGGGACCAAAGTTGGTGTGAAAATTGGTTGGGGCAATAAGAGGAGTCGATGGTGGGCCGATGCTCGTGGGGAAGAGACGCAGGGTAGGCCATCGGCATGAGTATGACATGTGCTAAAGCTCGCGACGCGGACCCAACCAACATAGGGTTCTCTCCGTGCGTGCGTGTGCGTGTGCGTGTGCGTGTGCGTGTGCGTGCGTGTGCGCGTGTGCGTGTGCGCGTGTGCGTGTGCGTGTGTGTGCGTGTGCGTGTGCATGTGTGTGTGGATATGGTTCCACCCGAGATGAGAAGATGGTCGATGTGACTCTGGAGTACGCAGTAATTAGGTGCCTTCGTAAATTGGTCAAAAAAGCTGTTGACCTTGATGATATCCCTCTAATCACTCAATTCGAAAATCCTTATATAGTTAACCCACCAATTAAAAGTGCATGGGAAATAATCATAAAGAAAACAATGTGGTGAAATTTACGTATTGTTCGTGTCTTTTTCTCGCATAGTCATCAGTGAGCTCATTTCCAGAAGCAGAGAGACATGCACACATGCACTTGTGTATTTTTTGTCAAATCTGTTCAAATATGTAAAGTTCAACCAAGTCTGACCCTTCACCGAAACTAATTTGAAATCTGACCCCTAAGGTCGGCGTCATTTTAAATGACACCGAAATTGTACAGGTCGACGCCAAGATGAAGCTGCTAGGAAAAACTAGGGAGGTCGGCGCCGTTTTAAATGGAGCCGACGTCGGCGCCATTTTAAACGGAGCCGACCTCCTTCAGGTCGGTTTTCTGTTTTGTGTGCGCCGACCTATACAGCTTTGGCGCCATTTTAAACGGCGCCGACCCCAAAGGTCAGATTTCGAATTAGTTTCGAAAAAGTGTCAGACTTGGTTGAACTTTTAAGACTTAGGCAGATTTGGCAAAAAATACTGCACTTGTGGACATAAACGAATGTTTCTCAAAATCACACGTGATTTTAGCCCGATTAACAGCAGCGAGACGCTGTTTGATAAACAGATTCGACGGTCTACAACATGTAATCGCTGTGGTAAGTCATAGGTTGTTGAGTTTTACTGTTTTTTATTTGCGAAAATCGCTAAGTTCCTAATTAATGGATCCGTAACCCCACAAATTCCACACTCCACCAGAGGAGCGATGATTTTTTTTAAAGTAAATTTGGAGTGCAACGAATAAATTTACAGTGGGGTGTGGAAGGACAAACATCTCTGTAACAAAATTGAGACACCAAGGTGGCAAGGTCCCTCAGAAAAGCAAAATTGAGACAAGAGGGCAGCTACTTTGAAACAACGGTATTACTACCGTACTATTTTGCCTCTTCCATTTTTTACTTTTGTCCTCCCTTTTTATATATATTCTCTGGTAGAAACTACCATTTTTCCCTCCATCTGATAACCACAATAGCCAGTTGTGCTTTTTTTTTTGGATTATTAGAAGACAAACACATGCTGTAACACTCCATCAGCAGCAACACACGCACACATCACACATCATGATGAGTATGCTCGTGAATCAAATGCCAAAAACGAAGGATGTAGGGTTCAGACATTGACGGCAAGAACAATGGTACATATTTTATTTTAGTTCGTATATGATTGAATAACAAGTACATATTGTAGGTGCACATTCCCAGCAATGATCCAATCCCAAGTATGCTGACCCCTAAACTCAAGTAGTTTCTGATAGTTCAGAAAGACCATGAACTGATGTGGTACTAGAATCTGAAGCCTGCTTTTGGGCTCATCATCTCTGATCTCGCCTCATCGTGTAGGGTGCTTTTGAAGTTACTGCTCCGGTGGGGCTGCGTCATCATCCGCAGGAGCTTCAGAGCCCATAGCTGGCTCTGCTATCAGCAGCGCATCACCGTGATCGGAGTTGTTGTTTGATTCCATGCTGTGGTTGGTCCTATCGGTTTGAGCTCCTGATGTTGGTTCGCTGGAATCGCTTGGGTGAGCTTTCAGATCCAAGCTGGAGCTTTCTTGACCTTGCTTTTCCCATGGCTGTTCAACAGCGACATAAATGTGAGCCAACCATAGTTGTCAAACACGCCTGATGGACATCATAGAGAAACTCTAAAATTTGTTACTATGTACATACACATGTTCTCTCCAAGACGGTGATGCTAAAAGAAAATAAAATCCATACTGTGAAAGGTTTGGTTAGCCAGTTATTTCAGGTCCAAACCTTGGGCTTTGGTGTCATACGGGGTTCCGAGATTGGTTGATCAGGGTTTGGAGGCACATCGTTAATATCCTACAGTATATCACAAAAAACAATAGTGTTATAGAGCCCTATTGTTGAAGCAGTAATAGGAGACAAATAGAAATTAAGACTACCTGGATATCATCTGGCCGCTCTCCCCTTTGTATCATTTCCATGACCTGTCAAGTCCAATACGACAGTTTAGAGCCAACTTTTGGTTCATTATCAAAACTCAACTCAGTATGCATTTTTCTCGTACTTAGCACACTACATTAACAAATTACAAAGTTATTCAGAATGAACTAAGTGCTCATGCTAGTGTGAGTGCGTGA
Organism: Avena insularis; assembly: GCA_023614405.1. Taxonomy (NCBI): domain Eukaryota; kingdom Viridiplantae; phylum Streptophyta; class Magnoliopsida; order Poales; family Poaceae; genus Avena; species Avena insularis. The sequence goes on along the minus strand of CM042685.1, from coordinate 344,835,037 downwards.
CAGAAAAAGGCAAAGCTCAAGATAGTGAACCTCCATATATGATTTTGGGTGGCGGGGCACCACAAGGGTCACAGTTTCAGGGTCAGGAGTCCCTATAAAAGTAATGTAGGAATGTAAAAAAAAAAGTTAACCAAGAAAAACAGTCAATATTGTAATAATAATCTCAGAAGTGCTGCACAGGAAAACCTGAACCATCCACACACTCTATGCTGATTTTAGCTTCCTGCCGCAGTGAAGGAAAACAGCTAGTTTGAATTCTGAACATAAACACCAGCGATGCCAGACCAAGAATTGGCTGGGAAATTCTATGAAATACTACTAGTTGTGAATTTTAGCTGACCTGAGTAACTCTGCAAGAGCGGTCAGATACCCCTGAAAAATACAGGAAAACACAACACAATGCAGTTATACATGTCTTGATTAAACCATTTAGATCAGCGTTGAACATACAACTGAAAGGGAAAGTCGATTTGGGATCGCCATTTACATATATACAGAACAACAAGCAACAATCATGCATGATCCACGACCGCATCAAATTGCAGTTAAATTCGGATGCCTTCTTAAAATCGCAAGTAAACGTACCCCACTCACATACCTTGAGATTTGCATGTATCTGAACTTGTAGAATTTGAAGGTGGGCTCTGCAAAATACGAAATCCAAATTAATAGAAAAGAACAAAGCTGAGAATAACCAGGGACATACCCTCAAAACTGGAGCCAAGTAGATAGTGAAAAAAATAAAACTCACTAGTAGGCGTCGAAACGCTTCTTCGATTTCGTCCACAGTGAGCCCTTTATTTTCCAGGAAAGAACGCCTCTGGACATCAGAAGAGGCGACGACTTTGGGGTGTTTCAGAAAACTGACAGCACTCTGAACCAGTTCCTCCCTCATCGGTTCAGAGGTCGCAATGGCTGGTTCTCCTTTCATTTCTTCCTGCTCCTTCGTGCCTCTCGGAGCACCATGAATAGCACCTGAACTATCTACAGGGAAGGCGAATTAAGGAATAGATTCAGTTTTGACTTCTTCATCATGAAGTAGGGCATTGCCTCACATACCGGTAAACAACAAAACATACTGCATAGCCGAACAGTGCAGTGTTCCATTGTCATTTTTGGTGTATTAGTATGGAGGAGGTATTGCGCATTAAAGGGCTAACCTAAATTAATCTGATATGCTGTGCCTTGAGTGGCGATTCAACTTGGAGATGTCTGAATTACTCCGAGAAAAACTCATGGTTCAAAGGAATTACATCAATCAGGTCAATGTACACTGGATTCAGGCCAGCGGGAGTAAGGGGACAATGCCCTGATGCCATGCCAGTGAGCCTGCTACAACTATCTAGTTCCACAGCTTCTCTATCACAACAGCAACAGAAACTCTAATTTCACTACTACATAAATTGGAAATTAACAAGCTAGCTCACTAAGGAACCAGTGCCGAACTGTGGATCGATCTGCTTGCTCTTCCGTAACCCTAGTACTAGCACTAGCACCATCAGCAGTAGGCAACGGAGCCAAGAGAGAGATAGGGAGGGAAGACGTTCCCCGCGAACCGAACCTGGATCAGTCGCCTCGTCGGCGAGGTGTGACGCCGGCGAATCCGCCATTAATCCTTCTCTGGGATAAGACCGGGAGAAGAGGAAGGAAGATGAACTAACCAGGACAGGAGGTGGACTGAAGTGGACTACTGCTGACATGCGGGCCCCCCTACAAGTCTTGGGCCGGGCTCTAATGTACTGGCTTTTCATCCAGTTCCATTTATTTAATCCTCCATTTGCCACGCCTATCTCCCCTTAAAAAAACAAATTGCCACGCCAGTCTGCTTCCAAACCACACCGCCACGGCCACGACACCAAACTCCTGCTCGTCTCGCCACCGTAGGCCTAGCATCAGCGAAACCCTAGCAGGGAGATGGAGGCTGGCGGCCGTTGCTCGAGTTTGTTGAAGTCGGCAGGAATCGACCCGGAGGAGACGGCGGCGGTGACTACAGAGGGGCATGGGGCGGAACTTGCGGCCGAGGAACAGGAGCCGCTGCTCCCCTTAGCGGACGAGGCCGCCGTGAACGACCGCATCAGTCACCTCCCCGGCGGCCTCCTTGGCGACATCATCTCGCCCCTCTCTAGGAAGCAAAAAATCAGCCGGATTCTACTCATTCAAGGCGGCGAAGCCGCTGCCGCCTGTTGCAGAGGAGCACGAGCCAGAACCTGCGGCTGCTGCAGAGAACCTGTTGCCGCTCCTAGTAGCGGATGGGGGCGTTGCGAATTGTCGCGTCAGCCACCTCCCCGACGACTTCATCTTGCTCCTTGTAAACGCCTGCATGTCGAAGAAGAAGAAATCGGCGAGACTCGAGTCACCCGAGGCGGCATGCAGAGGAGCACGGCCGGAACCTGCGGCCGACGACCAGGAACCTGCGGCTGCTGCAGAGAACCTGCCGCTGCTCCCAGTAGCGGACGGGGCCACCAGGAACGATCGCATCAGGGAACTACCCGACGTCGTAATCGGCGAGATAATATCTCAACTCCCTACCAGGGAAGGCGCCCGCACCCCCGCCCTCTCCTCCCGGTGGTGCCACCTCTGGCGCTCCGCCCCTCTCAACCTCGACCACGAGGGCCTCTACCAAGACCTGAAGAAACTGCACTGTCATGTCGCGCATCCTCTCTGCCCATCTGGGCCCGGCCCACCGTTTCTGTGCCCCCGCCTACCACCTCCACAGCGAACGAGCTGCCACTGCCGATGCTTGGCTCGTGTTCCTCGTCCTCCGCAACCTCGTGGAGATCAAGCTCCGTAGCTTCTTACTTGGGTTACCATACCAATTTACAAAAACTATGCCCTCCGCAATAGTGATACGTCCAAAACGTATCTACTTTTCTGAATATTTTTGCTATTGTTTCTCCTCTAAACTTGTGGCATTTGGATACAACTAACACGGACTGACGCTGTTTTCAGCAGAATTACCTTGGTGTCTAGTTTTTGTGCAGAAAATCAACTACCAGAAAAAATCCAGGAAAATATGCCAAAAATCCTATTTCACCAGAAGATCCACAGAGCCAGAGTACGAGACGGAGGGGAGCCCTGGGTGGCCTACACCCCCTGTCGCGTGTGTGGGCCCACCCCATGCCTGGGAGGGGTGTGGCCAGCCCAGGCACCCCGTCGGTCTCTCTCTTCGCCTATAAGATGCCTTCTGACCTAAAAACTCAGGGGGGTTGAAGTTTTTCCAGAAAGAGTTCGGCTGCGCCGCCACAATCAGAAACCGTGATTCGGATCCAGAAACTCCGTTCTGGCACCCTGCCGGGACAGGGGAATTTGGGGAGGATCATCGCCATCGTCATCACCAACGCCTCTCCATCAACCATCAATGTTTCTCTCATTCATGAGTGAGTAATCCCCCGTTGTAGGCTATGGGGATGGTAGGGATTGGATGAGTTCTATCATGTAATCGAATAAGATTGTTAGGTCATCGTGCCTAGTATCTCTATTAGTGCTATTTGACTTTGTTGAAATTTGTTGTGCTTAATGCTTGTCACTAGGGCCCGAGTGCCATGATCTTATATCTAAACTTATTATTGAATCATTATGATAGTATTGTTTGTAATCTTATCTACAAGTTGTGTACACATATTATTGTCTGGATCCAAAGGCCCCGAAGTGACAGAAATTGGGACAACCGGAGGGGATGGCTGATACGTCAGAAACGTATCTATAACTAGTTGATACCCCGCGCGTTGTTGCGGTGACTTTGTGAGTATCTTTCAAGGTACTTTTTGCAGAAAGTTCTGTAATAACGCGAATGCTGAAAAGGAAGAAAGTTAAAGCGGAAATTCGATTATGTTATATTGTTGTTCATTGAAAGAAATCAATTGTGTAGTCAACACAGAAATCAGCCGCAAGGCTTGTCAAATATTTCTTCTCATATAAGTAGTTAGAGGCTTCACCTGAATAGAGGCTGACTCGCAAAAAAACATGTACGATAAACGCATGCCAAAGGAATTTGTTAATACTTCTTATGCTATCTCAACCACTAACTAAACTTAATTAGCAAAAACATGGCAGTGAACAAAAAACTACGTACCGAAGAACGTCAAATATGAAACCTCCTCTCACGCGTGGAACTCCATGACCATGCCAGAACTTGTGGTTGCCCTGTCAAGCACGAATCAAGTTCAAGAAAATGTAACGGTGAGAAAGATTAAGGTTCCGAGACAACCCCCATGTATCGCATGCTCACACAGTCACATCTCACAGACTACATGAGGTATCGATCGGAGGAGAAAGTGGAGAGCGCTGCTTGATTCCGAAGTGTCTGTTATGGGTGTTGAATTCATTGGATGGAGGCAGTCGAAGCTGGTGCAAGAGCGGAGGATACACTCCACTCCTCCAGCTCTCCATCTGTTGCCATGGCCGGTAGTAATAGTCTGATCGAGTCCCCAACTCGTGGTGTTTAGAGAGAGAGGGAGGTGCTATATTTATATGACAAAGTAGATGGATATTAAAGTCTATTGTTTGGAGTGGATGGGATGCAATGAACCACTTTCGGTATTCAAGTAGTCACAATATTGAGTGGGAATTGATTTCAAAGAGAACAACTGAACGGCCAGGCCAACTCCCATACAACGCGAGAGATGAACACAGGAAGAGAGAGTGGCCGGGTTGCCCTTCCGGGAGAATAAATGCAAAAGAATAATAAAGTTTTTTCACTGAAAAATATACACAACAAAATGGTGAGACGATGGTGGGCCAGCACTACGTATTAACGTTGCAATCTGACTACTAACTGGTGACCATAGATATGGAATCCTACGGGTAGAAAGAATTGGAGTGATGTGGCTGCACCAGATTTCAGCTTGCAAACATTAAATGCTTTTAGTGGGGATGAACTTTATAGATATTATAGACTTTTGATGCTCCATGCTTGTTTAGTATCTACTTTGATTTGCTTTGTCTACACTTTGAGGTATTTTTTACATGTTTTCTGGTACTAACCTATTAACAAGTTGCCACAGTGCATATTGCCTGTTTTCTGCTGTTTTTGGTTCCAGAAAAGCTAGTAAAAAATATTCTCGGAATTAAACGGGACAAACGTCAAAGTCAATTACTTTTCAGGGGGAACAAGAAGTCTAGAGGGGAGACAGAGAGGCGTGCCAGGACAGCCACACCCCCTAGGAGCGGGTGGGCCTTGCCCCGCGCCTAGGCAGGGTGTGGGGCCCCTGGCCACCGCCTCGGCCTCCCCCTTCGCCTATAAGAAGCTCCTGATGCCGAAACCCTAAGTATCCGATCAATATTCCACGAAACCTTTTGTAGCCGCCGCCACCGTCGTCCCTAGATCAGGGGGATCTAAAGTTCTACCCGGCACCCTGTCGGAGGGGAGATCATCCCGAAGGCCTTCTCTCCGGCATGATGCATGAGTAGTTCCACCTTGGACTATGGGTCCATGTAGTAGCTAGATGGTTGTATCTCCTCCTCTGTGCTTTCATGTATAGATCTTGTGAGCTCCGTTATCTAATCTATTTGTAATCATGCATGTTGTGTTTGCGGGGATCCGATGGATATTGAGATTATTATGTTTGTTTGGTTAATGGTTTTGTCTTTATGATTCTATCATGTCTGTGTTGTTTGTGATCTTGCATGCTCTCCGTTGTTAGTAGTTATCTTGGACAAGTAGTTGCTAGTGACTCCAAGAGGGGGTATTTATGCTCGATAGTGGGTTCATGCCTCTAGTTTTCAAGGGAAGTAACAGAAAGATTTTCGGTTGTAGATGTGTTGTTGCTAATAGGGAGAAAACAACGGTATCTTGTTCATGGAACATGTGGACTGTTTACCTTACACGCTTTGCTTAAAGAAGTTGTTTGTTGCTTGCAACTTAATACTGGAGGGGGTTCTGATGATAACCTGAAGGTGGACTTCTAGTCATAGATGCAGTTGGATGGCGGTCTATGTATATTGTTGTATTGCCCAATCGAATCTCATAGGATCTTTCTGACTAGTAATTGCACTGTTATGCCTTGCTCAGTTCCTGTCAATTGCCCCGCTATAATTTGTTTACCCTTCATGCCATGTTGTTTATCTAAGGAGAGCACCTCTAGTGAACTATGAACCCCGGTCTAATCTTTACCCTTGATACATCTTCCACTGTTACTTGTTTACTTGCTGCAAACCATTACCTTCCACACCATACATTTAATACTTTCTTACAGCAAACCGGTGAGCTTAACAACCTCACTGATTCGTTGGGGAAAATTCTTGAGTTTGTGTTGTGCAGGTCTCCGCGTTGCTTGCAACACCTGTGTGACGTTTCCTTCCTCCTTCTGGTTCGATAACCTCGGTCTCTACTGAGGGAAGACTTGGTGCTGTGCTCATCACACCTTGCTCTTGGGGTTTCCAACGAAGTGCTCCCACATCAAGCACCAATGGCTATGATGTGAGGATCACATGTGTTCATGGAGTGTTAATGCTTTGCTCCGATGCTCTATTAAAAGGAACTCCTTAATTTCCAGTAGTTCCCTAGAGGCCCCGCTGTAACGGGCTAGCAGGACAAAAGATGTTGTGCAAGTTCTCATTGCAAGCACGTATGACTATATATGGAGCACATGCCTATGATTGTTTAGTACTTGGATGCTTATTCTTATTTATCTGCAATTGCCCTAGATCTTGAAGTTACATGTTTAGAGTCGTCCATGCAACGCCCGTCCATCCATCCCTATTCCTACCGCACTCATATCCTATTGTTTGCTACTACTGTTACTATTGCTCCTGTTTAACTGCTGTTGTTGATACTACAAACTGTTGCTACTGATAAACTTCTGTGAGCAAGAGCTATTTCCAGGTGCAGCCAAATTGACAACTCAGTTGTTAAGGCTTGCAAAAATTCTTTGGCTACCTTTGTGTCGAATCAATAAATCGGATAATACTATCCTTAAAGACTGTTGCGATCCCCTATACTTGTGAGTCATCAAGCAGCTGCATTTTGCTTCTTAGAAACTTTGTGCGTAGCAATTATTGGAGACTACAAAATCCCCGACCTCAGAGATCAACCAATATCCTTCCCTACGCTGAAGAAACTACAACTTGAATGGGTTACCATCTCAGAGTCTCGATGCACAAAATGGTCGTCGGTTGCTATTCATTGCAGTTCTTGCTAATTGCATATTGTAGTGGGTTCTCTCATCTCCAGATTTACTCCAATACTATTATAAGCATCTGTGTCAAATATGGTTCACCTCCTCAGAAAGGGCCCAGGTTTCATGAACTCGGGATTGGTAATGCCCATTTTGAAGATGCTGCTCCAACTTGGTTCAATGAAGAATTCTGCAATCTCCGTACCTAACCTGCAGACGTTAGGTTGCCTTTCCTCTTGCGGCAGACTTAGGCTGGACTCTAGAATTATTGAGGTAGCTGTGGCATTCCTATTTTCCTTCATGTGCATTTCTGTTTTTTATCGAATTACTTGTTATCTCCAATTAAGATGGTCTAATTAATGTTGTCTTCCATATGTCCAAGGGATTGTATGTTGATAACCTAAAGTCAATGCAAACTATCAAGATTTTGGATATTGATTTGAATGCTCATAATCTGGATGCTACTATTGAGTTGATCAGGTGTTTTCCTTGCTTGGAAAGCCTATACATTGAGGTGAAAATTATTTTGTGATGCTTCATAGTATTGATACGTCGTAAACGTATCTATAGTTTTTGATGTTCCATGCGTGTTTAGTATCAACTTTGCTATGCTTTGTCTATACTTTAAGGTATTTTTATACATTTTTTGGGACTAACCTATTAACAAGATGCCGCAGTTTCAGTTGCCTGTTTTCTGCTGTTTTTGGTTTTAGAAAACCTAGTAAGAAAATATTCTCGGAATTGGATGTGACAAAAACCAAATTCAATATTTTACCGGAGAGAACACAAAGACCGAAGGGCAGCCGAAGGGGGGCCACGAGGTGGCCACACCCTAGGGTCGTGCGGCCTAGGGGGCCACGCTGCCACCTGGTGTGGCCCCCTCGGGCGCCCTCCTGCCTTGCCTATTCGCCTACAAAAGCCCCCCGATGCAGAAACCCTAAGCATCTGATCAGATCTCCATAAAACAGTCTGTAGCCGCCACCATCGTCCCTAGATCGGGGGGATATGAAGCTCTTCCCGGCACCCTGCCAGAGGGGAGAGATCATCCCGGAGGCCTTCTTCATCACCATGCCAGCCTCCGGTATGATGCGTGAGTAGTTCATCTTTGGACTATGGGTCCATACAGTAGCTAGATGACTATTTCTCCTCCTTTGTGCTATCATGTTTAGATCTTGTGAGCTTCGTTCATGATCAAGATCATCTTTTTGTAATCATACATGTTGTGTTTGCGGGTATCCGATGGATATTGAGATACTATGTCAGATTGATTATTGATTCTATCATGTCATATTGAATATTGATTCTATCATGTGTATGTTGTTTGTGATCTTGCATGCTCTCCGTTGCTAGTAGCTATCTTGGCCAAGTAGATGCTAGTGACTCCAAGAGGGAGTATTTATGACCGATAGTGGGTTCATGCGTCTAGTAATCTGGGAAAGTGATATGAATCTCTAAGGTTGTAGATGTGTTGTTGCTACTAGTGAGAAAACAACAATCTTTTGTTCATGGAACAATTGAATTGTTTACTTTACACACATTGCTTAATACAATTATCCGTTGCTTGCAACTTAATACTAGAAGGGGTTCGGATGATAACCTGAAGGTGGATTATTAGTCATAGATGCAGTTGGATTACGGTCTATGTATATTGTTGTAATTTCCAATCAAATCTCATAGGAATCATGATGTCTAGTATTTGCATCGTTATGCTTGCTCAGTATGTCAATTGCCCCGCTGTAATTTGTTCACCTAGCATGTTATCTATCTTAAGGAGAACACCTCTAGTGAACTGTGGACCCCTGTTCAATCTTTACCATTGTTACATCATCTACTGTTATCGTTTATTTTCTACAAGCAACTATTATCTTCCACACTATACATTTAATCCTTTGTTTTCAGCAAACCAGCGAGATTGACAACCTCACTGTAAGTTGGGGCAAAGTCTTGAGTTTGTGTTGTGCAGGATTCCAAGTTGTTAGCAACACCTTGGAGTTGTTTCCTTACTCCTACTGATTCAATAACCTTGGTTTCATAACTGAGAGAAGACTTGCTACTGTGCTCATCACACCTTTCTCTTGGGGTCTCTCAACGAAGCTCTGCAATCAACTAATCCGCGTCAAGTATTTAATGCTTCTTTGATCTACTTTCTGAAATGGTTGGTTATGAATTCTCTTCTTCCCTTTTCAATCTTCTGGACCAGCGGAAGCCAAGCAATGGAGCCATAAACGCCGTGATTTTCTATTATCTTTTGACATCTATCTAAAGAAAATGTCTTGGCGATCTTATCAGGGAATCAAATCAGATGTTAAATTTGCCAAGTTCTTTGTGCTAAACGCCAAGGTGCTCGAGTCAATGACTTTTAATGTTGATTCTGATAATTCTTTGGATGAGGAATATATTGCAAAATAAGGTGACTTACTCCAGTTGGAGAGCAGGGCCTCAAATAATGCTTAGTTCCTTTTTACATCAAGTAGCTCCCATCGCTGTATTACAGATTTTCATGTCCATGATTTGGAAAATTCTGATCGGTTCGGTTATTTGTAGATTTCTGAGTCATTTGTTCCATAGTGAGGTATGCTCCACTTTTTCTTGAAAATGATATTTACTTATTTTTCTTCATATTCAAAGAAAGTCAGTATGTCACTTACTGTCAAATAGTCTGATTGTTTGAAGGAAGTCATTATACTGCTAGTCAGTAGAATAGCTGGCAGGATTATGTACATAGCAACCAGTCAGTAGAATAGCTCATAGCATAGCAACCGGTCACTTAGGTTATATGCAAGTTCTTAAAAACTGGTGGCATCAACCAGTTCCCTATATATTGTAGTTTCGCCTGGAGGTACTGTAGCAACAGGAATAATTTTAGAAGCTGAATTTCTAATTGGAGTCCAATTTAATGAATAGTTGTTAAGTGCCGCATTGAGTCTATTTTAGATTATGTGCATTAATAATTTAATATGCAAATCGAAACCAGCTAAGGGAAATTTGGCTCTACCAAGGATTGATTGCTGGCTGTCATCATTTATTTATATATTATGGTAATATGTTTTCTCTAATACTTGTAGGCAGCTATCTTGAAATATCAATGCTCATTGTTTTGAAACATGACACATAATCTCATTAGCTAGGACATTTATCAAGAAGTAGTTTCAAGCAAAATGATTATGAAGTAACAACTAACAAGGAACAGTACAGAAACGTTTCATCTTTGGTTGTAGGTATATGTAGCAGATTAGTTCACACCTGCTTTTTGTTATTAATTGTCCCGATTTCTTGTACTGGTAAAGTAGGCTAGGCTTGCATACTGACGACTAGTTTACTACAAGTCTACAATAGTTTTTGGCAGTAGCCAACGGTTACTAACTTAAATGGTCACCTATATCAGAATATACTGATTCATGTGAGAATTTGTTCATGGTAGATGTACTTGAGTTTGATAAGCTATTTTTTACCTTGTCCATTATATTTATCTTATACATAAACAAATTTATTCTTTAGGAATCAAGATGATTTTCACATTACGTGGTATGTATTGTTATAATTCTTTGGGTTTAACGACTAAGGCTTTAGTTATATCAATGGCTAGTATATAGTGGATTGATGGGGTCACTTGGGTCTTGGCTGTGGCAAATATATGACACTCAAGCTCCTCGGACGTGTTAACACAACCTTCCTTAGATAGCTTATGAGGCACCGGACTGTATTGTGTCCGTCCTTTCTATACACATCGATTATTAGATAAAGCAGATATTTTCATGCACACAAGAAAAAGCTCCTCATACGTGAACTTGTAATATTTATCATCCTAAACATGGCATGTATTGCTGATTAGCCTTGCTTGTTTCGCTTCACCACCTTATAATTTTTACGGTCACGTTGTTGTCTCGGGGGCTATGTAATGTAGTCCTTGTGGTCACTAAGCATATTGTCTTGGAAACTATTACATGGCTCTTACAGGTTTGCTAATATGTAACCAACGGTGAGTCTAATTTGATAGTCTTGTGTGTGTTTTAGCCCTGTGATATAATACTACAATGGATATATGCAAACTTTTTTCGCTGTTTAAAACTTGTATCACTAATTAATATTGTTTTTCACATAGGTGCTAGGGTCTGTATCCAGGAATTAGTTGTATTCTGCTGCGCATTTGTCACAAGAATCTGGATAAAAATTGTCCTGAACACACGTCTCAAAAGTTATCCTATAAAGAAGTTCCAAAAAAAACTAACTCAGAGATGATTAATCCTAGGAGAAACTATTCTACTCTGTAACAGAAAGACTTGAAAGTGAATGTATACAGGGCATTTGCTCCAGTTCGTTGCACACTGTTAAGATGTAACTTGTGGTTGATTGGTTTGTTGTCCGCTTATACCTTGAGTAGCAACCTACCGAAAGCTACTTGTGGTTGATTGGTTTGTTTGCCGGCTTATACCTTGTGTAGCAACCTACTAAAAGCTAGCTAGGCTTGTTGCATGCATCTTGTTGCTAAAATCAGATCGATTCATGTTCAACCATAATTAGAAGATTGATCCCTTCAATGCAATTTTTGTAACCTGGCTATTTGCAATCCTATGCAGTCTTTTTTTACCACAAAATTTATCTACAAAAGCAAAATTCTGTCAATTTTTATACACGTTGGTCAAACTTTGTTTGTATTGGCTTAGAGCATCTCCACCCCGTCGCCATTTTTTCCTGCCAGCGAAAGATTTTTCTCCCAGTCACCCCCTAAGGGAAAAAATCGACCAGATGTTTTTTCTTGCAATCCGCAAACTCGTCCAGCTGTGGGCTCTGGCGATATGCACAGTATACCAGTGGGCCTCAGGCCATGACTTGCACATGTAAAACGAATCGTTTATTCTCTGAAAAAGCAAGGCAGCGAGCGAATGCTTGATTGGGTCCCCATAGGCGACAGTATACTCGCCTGGCTCACATCAACATTTCCATAAACCCGAAGGCCTAGATATATTTGTATCTAGCTGAATCTAAGTCAACTAATATGAATCATAGTTTTTTTTGAAACCCATACATGGTTTTAGTCTATTTTTTCTAAGAGTTGGTTTTAGTCTTTTTCTTAAGACGTCTAGATACACGTGTTTCAAAAAAGACTAAAATATCTTATATTTTAAAATAGAGTGAATATTGTTTTCTTAGGATTATCTTTGCTGTTATTGCGTTCATTACACACTAAAGACATATATGTTTCTAATTTCCTTATTTATTCAGTTTAATTATTTCATAAACAAACATTTACCTATAAATATTACTCCCTCCGACTCATATTACTTGACTTGGATCTATCAAAATTTGAATGAACCTATATACTAAATGGTGTCTAGATTCATCCAAATCTAGACAAATTTGAGAGCAACTAAAATGGGTCGGAGGGAGTAGTTTATACTTTCTCATTATTATCGTACTGCCACGTATTGCAGAGTTATGTTTCCAAAAAAACGTGGAATAAAATTGTCTAGGATCTATGATTAATGTTCCGTTTATTAAAAAAGGCTTCGGTTGTAGCAACAAAAATGTTCATGCCTTACCAAATTGTTCATATTTAAGAAAAAATCATGTATATTCAAAACTATGCTCATGTTTGAAATAAAATGTACATAAGTTCAATGTTCATGAGGTTGCGCTATTGTTCACCATCTTGTCTCCAGAACATGTTCCGGTAGTCTTCGCAAAGGTGAAAATAAATTTCATATAAGAAAAAATATGTAGGGTTAAAAGGTGTTTAGACCGTTTTAAAATAAGTTCGTATGAGAGAAAAATTATACATACATATTACGAGTGTCAAATGGCATTGGCTGAGAGGATGAGTTGTCGTGTGTCGTGCATCCTCTCCGCCCATCTGGGCCCGACCCACCGCTTTTGTGCCCCCGCCTACCACCTCCACGACGACCGAGCTGCCACTGTTGATGCCTGGCTCGCGTCCCCCATCCTCCTCAACCTCGAGGAGATCGAGATCCGCAGCTTCTTACCTGGGTTACCATACCAATTTACAAAATCTATGCCCTCCACAGCAACTGCATTTCGCTTCTCAGAAACTTTGTGCGTAGCAATTATTGTAGACTGCAAAATCCCTGACCTTAGAGATCAACCAATCTCCTTCCCTAGGTTGAAGAAACTGCAACTTGAATGGGTTACCATCTGAGAGTCTTGATGCACAAAATAGTCGTCGGTTGCTATTCATCGCAGTTCTTGCTAATTGCATATTATAGCGGGTTCTCTCATCTCCATATTGACTCCAATACTATTATAAGCATCTGTGTCAAATATGGTTCACCTCCTCAGAAAGGGCTCAGGTTTCATGAACTCAGGATTGGTAATGCCCCTTGTTTGAAGATGTTGCTCCAACTTGGTTCAATGACGAATTCTGCAATCTCCGTACCTAACCTGTAGACGTTAGGTTGCCTTTCCTCTTGCGACAGACTTAGGATGGACTATAGAATTATTGAGATAGTTGTGGCATTCCTATTTTCCTTCATGTGCATTTCTGTTTTTTATTGAATTACTTGTTATCTCCAATTAAGATGGTCTAATTAATGTTGTCTTCCATATGTCCAAGGGATTGTATGTTGATAACCTAAAGTCAATGCAAACTATCAAGATTTTGGATATTGATTTGAATGCTCATAATCTGGATGCTACTATTGAGTTGATCAGGTGTTTTCCTTGCTTGGAAAGGCTATACATTGAGGTGAAAATTATTTTGTGATGCTTCATAGTATTCAATGCTTCTTTGATCTACTTTCTGAATTGGTAGGTTATGAATTCTCTTCTTCCCTTTTCAGTCTTCTGGACCAGCGGAAGCCAAGCCATGGAGCCGTAAACGCCGACATTTTCTATTATCTTTTGACATCTATCTAAAGAAAATATCTTGGCGATCTTATCATGGAATCAAATCAAATGTTGAATTTGCCAAGTTCTTTGTGCTAAACGCCAAGGTGCCCGAGTCAATGAATTCTAATAATTCTTTGGATGAGCAATATATTGCAGAACAAGGTGACTTACTCCAGCCGGAGAGCAGGGCCTCAAGAAATGCTCAGTTCCTTTTTACATCAAGTAGCTCCCATCGCTGCATTATAGATTTTGATGTCCATTATTTGGAAAATTCTGATCCTTTCGGTTATCTGTAGATTTCTGAGTCCTTTGTTCCATAGTGAGGTTTGCTGCACTTTTTCTTGGAAATGATATTTACTTATTTTTATTGTTATTCAAAAAAAGTCAGTATGTCACTTACTATCAAATAGTCTGATTGTTTGAAGTCATTATACTGTTAGTCAGTAGAATAGCTAGCAGGATTATGTACATAGCAACCGGTCAGTAGAATAGCTCATAGCATATCAACCGGTCACTTAGGTTATATGCAAGTTTTAAAAAACTGGTGGCACCAACCAGTTCCCTATAATTTGTAGTTTCGCCTGGAGGTACTGTAGCGGCATGAATAATTTTAGAAGCTGAATTTCTAATTAGAGTCCAATTTAATAAACAGTTGTTATGTGCCGTATTGAGTCTATTACAGATTATGTGTATTAATAATTTAATATGCAAATTGAAACCAGCAAAGGGAAATTTGGCTCTACCAAGGACTGATTGTTGGCTGTCATTATTTATTTATTTATTATGGTAATATGTTTTCTCTAATGCTTGTAGGCAGCTATCTTGAAATATCAATGCTCATTGTTTGAAACATGACACGAAATCTAATTAGGTAGGACATTTATCAAGTAGTTTCAAGCAAAATGTTTATGAAGTAACAACTAACAAGGAACAATATGGAAACGTTTCATCTTTGGTTGTAGGTATATGTAACAGATTAGTTTACACGTGCCTTTTGTTATTAATTGTCCTGATTTCTTGTACTAGTAAAGTAGTTTAGGCTTGCATACCGATGACTAGTTTACTACAAGTCTACAATAGTTTTTGGCAGTAGCCAACGATTACTAACTTAAATGGTCACTATATCAGAATATACTAATTCATGTGAGAATTTGTTCATAGTAGATATACTTGAGTTTGATAAGCTATTTTTTACCTTGTCTATTATCTTTATTTTGTACATAAACTAATTTATTCTTTAGAAATCTAGATGATTTTCACATTATGTGGTACGTATTGTTATAATTCTTTGAATTTAACGGCTAAGGCTTTAGGTATACCAATGGCTAGTATATAGTGGGTTGATGGGGTCACTTGGGTCTTGGCTGTGGCAAATATATGGCACTCAAGCTCCTCGGACGTGTTAACACAACCTTTCTTAGATAACTTATGAGACACCGAACTGTATTGTGTCCGCCCTTTCTGTACACATCGATTATTAGATAAAGCAGATATTTCCACGCACACAAGAAAAAACTCCTCATACGTGTACTTATAATATATATCATCCTAAACATGGACCGTATTGCTGATTAGCCTTGCTTGTTTCGCTTCACCACCTTATAGTTTTTACGGTCACGTTGTTGTCTCGGGGGCTATGTAGTCCTTGTGGTCACTAAGCATATTGTCTTGGAAACTATTACATGGCTCTTACAGGTTTGCTAATATGTAACCAACAGCGAGTCTAATTTGATAGTCTTGTGTGTGTTTTAGCCCTGTGATATAATACTACAATGGATGTCTGCAATCTTTTTTCGCCGTTTAAAGCTTGTAGCACTAATCAATATTGTTTTTCTCATATGTGCTGGAGCCTGGAGCCAGGAGTTAGTTGTATTCTGCTGCGCATTTGTCACAAGAATCTAGATAAAAATTGTCCTGAACTCACGTCTCAAAAGTTATCCTGTAAAGAAGTTAAAAAAAAAACTAACTAGGGGATGATTAATCATAGGAGAAACTGTTTTAAAAAAACTAACTGGGGGATGATTAATCCTAGGGGAAACTATTCTACTCCGTAAGTGAAAGGCTTGAAAGTGAATGTATACGGGGCATTTGCTCACAAATCGTTGCACATTGTTAAGATGTAACTTGTGGTTGATTGGTTTGTTGTCGGCTTATACCTTGAGTAGCAACCTGCTAAAAGCTAGCTAGGCTTGTTGCATGCATCTTGTTGCTAAATCAGATCATTCACGTTCAACCATAATCAGAGGATTGATACCTTCAATGCAATTTTTGTAACCTGTCTATTTGCAATCCTATACAGTCTTTATTTTACCGCAAAATTTATCTACAAAGGCAAAATTCTGCCAATTTTCATACATGTTTGTCAAACTTTGTTTGTGTTGGCTTAGAGGTTCCTGCCAGCGGAAGATTTTTCTCCCAGTCACCCCCTAAGGGGCAAAATCGACCACATGTTTTTTCTTGCAATCCGCAAACTCGTCCAGCCGTGGGCTCTGACGATATGCATAGTAGACCAGTGGGCCTCAGGCCATGACTTGCACATGTAAAACGAATCGTTTGTTCTCTGAAAAAGCAAGGCAGCGAGCGAATGCTTGATTGAGTCCCCGTAGGCGGCAGTATACTCGCCTGGCTCACATCAACATTTTCATAAACCCAAAGGCCTATATGAATAGAAGCCCAATTATTTCCGGTGGAAGACAAGCGGATCAATTATTTTTTACTATCGTCTCTGTTTCAAATTACAAAAGGTTTTAGTCTATTTTTTACAAAATGTTTTAGTTTCCGAATCAAAATGTTTGTAAAAACTTGACTAGATACATTTGTATCTAGCTGAATCTAAGTCAACTAATATGAATCGTAGAGACTATTTTTCTTTAAACCCATACATGGTTTTAGTCTATTTTTTCTAAGAGGTGGTTTTAGTCTTTTTCTTAATACGTGTATCTACACGTGTTTCAGAAAAAGACTAAAATATCTTATATTTTAAAATAGAGTGAGTATTGTTTTCCTAGGATTATCTTTGTTGTTATTGTGTTCATTACACACTAAAAACATATATGTTTCTAATTTCCTTATTTATTCACTTTAATTCTTTCATAAACAAACAATTACCTATAAATATTACTCCCTCCGACTCATATTACTTGACTTGGATCTGTCAAAATTTGAATGAACCTATATACTAAATGGTGTCTAGATTCATCCAAATCTAGACAAATTTGAGTCAACTAAAATGAATCGGAGGGAGTAATTTATACTTTCTCATTGTTTATCGTGCTGCAACGTATTGCAGAGTTATGTTTCCAAAAAAATGTGGAATAAAATTGTCTAGGATCTATGATTAATGTTCCATGTATTAAAAAAGGCTTCGGTTGTAGCAACAAAAATGTTCATGCCTTACAAAATTGTTCATATTTAAAAAAAGTTCATGTATATTCAAAAGTATGCTCATGTTTGAAATAAAATTTACATAAGTTCCAAAAATGTTCATGAGGTTGCGGTATTGTTCACCATCTTGTCTCCAGAACATGTTCTGGTAGTCTCCGTGAGGGTGAAAGTAAATTTCATATAATAAAAAATGTGTAGGGTTAAAAGGTGTTTAGACCATTTTAAAATAAGTTCGTATGAGAGAAAATTTTCTCATACATATTACGAGTGTCAATGGCATTGGCCGCTGGGGCTTTTTTGCCAATGAAGAGCATCAAATTCAAATTGTGTAACAAGCACAAGAATAAATATTTGAAAGTTTTGTGAACTTGTAGTGTATTGTACTCCCACCGTTTTAAAATATAAGATGTTTTAGTTTTGTGAAGCAAATATATGTAGACTTCTTTTAGTATATAGGTTCACTCAGATTTAGAGTGAGTCTATGCACTAAAAGAAGTCTAGATAATTTTTTTTTACAAACCTAAAACATATTATATTTTGAAACGGATGGAGTATTTGTTTTTTTGTATTAGAACTATTTTAAAAACAATATTTGCTCTATATGATACTTATTTGTTTGAGAAAAAATTCCGTTATGTTGTGGCGCGCCCAGGCTAACTCTTGTCTATTGGTGATCATGGGCGAGAGGGAGGGGAGTCACCAATAATGCCATGTTTACGTTGTTACAGGAGGACTCTTACAGGAGGGCGAGAGGGAGGTGATCATGGGCAAGACCGTCGTGGTGGACGAGAGTGGGGAAGGCCCGAGGCATCGCGGGCTGGTGCTGTGGCATGGGAGTATTCGGATCAGATCAGTGTCTAGGGTAGAAGAGAGGGAGGGCATAGTCAGTGCTGTTGCCGGAGAAGAAAAGTTGGGCTCGGCCACAGGGATAGGCTCCGATACCAAGCAGAATTGCGATCAACTCTTGTCTATTGGATTCAGTAGCATCGAGTACAAATACATGAGAGGTAATCATGGGCGGACTCTGTAGTTGCCGATCCTAACGATCAGGGGCCAGCTTTAGAATAGGACAAAACGTACGGTTACAGAGAAATAACGTTACAACACATACATGAGAATACATGGTGTCAGCAACCTGGACTTACCGCGGGAACCACAACATCCTCTGAACCACAGACGTAGCGCGATAAATAGTCTAAAATGCTGCCCTGGTGGTCGAAGAAGTCAGGTTTGGTCAAACTGCCCTGCCATAGATCGTAGGCATGAATTACTGGCCGGCGGTCTTCCCCCACCACACATTCTTCGTGACATTCGTATACATAGTCAGCACTGATAGATGAGGACAGATCGGCATGCACCGATAGGGCGCGGCGATGCCTCCAATCGTGGCAGACGAACAAGGCTCGGCCATGTAGCCCGAGCATGGGCACCATCTTTCCTTTGTCCAGATCCACGAAGTACACCTGGTACTTGTTAGGATTGGTTGGAACATAGTTCCGGCGCACCAAAATCAGTTTGCCGCCACTGTCCACTAGATGGTAGCGCTGGGATGCCTGAAAGAAATTTTCATCCATCTTGACCGCCACCTCCAACCGCGGCTGCTGGCCGTTGAGGTCCACTACCATGAGTCCCTTCTCGGTGAAGCAATAGAAGCGATTCTCAAAGGACAAGGTTGAGTATGTGCAATAGCCGAAATGTGTAGAGCGGGTCCACCGCTCATCAGCATTGGGTTTGGCGACGGCTAGCTCAAAGAGGTCGTAGTGCAGCGCTAGCGTTGAGCTGTCGGCGAGGCCGGCGTGGAATGTACTATGTGATTCTATAAATTCCCTTATCCGAGCGGGCGACCACGGGCTCTTGATCGATGCGGCGTTGGGGAGGGCCGTGAGGTGCCGAGTGAGCGGGTTGAGGAGGCGGACGGCGCCGGTGGTGTTCTTTTGGCACAGGAGGATGAGGCCATCGGGGGTGTGGCCGACGAACACGAACTGGTCCCGGAGCTCCGGGAGGTCCACCCGTATGCGCTCCCCGCTCGAGACGTTAAGGAAGTCGCGGCGTTGGAGCTGGGTGGCAAAGACCTCGGGGAGCATTATCCAGCGGCGAGAGTGGAACCGGCGGTCCAGGATGTCGTGCGCGTGCGGGGACGAGGTGGATCGCCGCCAGGAGACGCACACTGCCCGGAAGCGCAGGTAGGTAGCGACGTCGTCTGCGAGGGCGCGCTCGGCGATCAGGCCGGCTGGTCCGTCCGTGAGGTTGGCCCAGTCCCTCCTGCAAGAGCCACGACGAATGATCTTCTCGTGTTAGACGTACGGACGCGACATCATATTTCAGGTAGTACTAGTTTTGTTGAATAACTTTTATATATAGCTGCCATGCTTACAAACTATACGAAGGTTTCAAAATTTACTAACTCCCTTTCCTCATTCCAAATGCTGGACGAGCTTCCTTAGGTCCAGCTCTAGTTTTGCACATTACCAAGGTCAAAATCCAAAACTTCAAGTACCTATACTTGCTTTGTCAGGAATTACGTTGCATTTTTGGTTTGGTCAAAGTCAATTTTTTAAAAATTTCAATCAAACATATTCAACAAAATACTAATACTAATATTTATAATATCAGTTGCATATAATACAAAAATATATGGTGACGATAATTATATTTATTGTATATTTTAAATGTTAATAATTTTATATGCATAGTCAATGCTTATAAAATTCAATTTTAAGTAAACCCAAAATGCAGGGTCATTGTTGACATAGGGAGTATGTGTTTCAAAATATCCACCACACAAGAACGAAACTAACCTACGTGGCACAATACATTTGCCTGACAGTCACAACCTACCTACCTTTCACTCGAACTCGCCTCTATTTGGAGCCCTAGTCATCGCTAAGCGTAGAGACACCTAGGATTGATCCAAGATCGTAAGAGAAATAGAAGAGAGAACCAAAATCGTTTCAGGGGGACCAGAGTTGTTCGGAGGGGTTTGAAAGGTGTTTCGAATCTAAAGGAATTAATTAATATGTATTTATTATTAATTATATGAATTAATGAATAAATATATTTTTATTTAATTAAATGGGGCAGCCCACCTCCATGGGGGCTAGCCGCCCCAAAGGAGCATGGCGTACGGGGTGGGGCCCATCGCCACCGCCGACCGGCCATGGTGGGCCATGACGAGCGGGTGGGACCCATCCCCACTGCAGGCGGCAGCCCCCCTCCTCCCTCTTGTTTAGTCCCACCCCAGGACTTTGAGAGAGGGAGCGCTCCTCCTTCCCCTATATAAGAAGGAGAGATCCCTCTCCCCAAAATCATCCCATTGGCTTTTGCCTTGTCCTCTCTCCCTCTCGTATGTGTTACCACAGTTTGGAACATGCGCTATGAGGTAGAGTTTTATCCACCATACACACACCATTGTGCAATTGGAGTTGGTCCGGATCTTCTTATTCCACGGCTTTGCTAGACCAGATCTCGGGAGAGGTCTCTACACCGCCATTTGTGGTGCTAGACTTTGGAGGCACCGCTAGTTGTGGTGATAGAGTCTTGGACACCTACATGACCTTGAGGTCGACGACGCCACACGGCTAAATCGACAATGTTTGAACGGGAACATAATCCTGCTTTCGGTCTTTAAAGGTATATGAACACCGAATCTCTCTCATTACTTTAAATCGACATAGATAGATCTTGGCTAGTTCTCGTCATTAGGAAATTTTTGTTTTCTACCACGGAACCCCTTCATGTGCTTGTCGTGAGGGCGAGAGGAGGACACATCCTCAAACATGGACCAATCAACACGGCCTTCGCTCCAATATTTGTAGGATCTACTATATTTCATGTATTTGTCTTCGTGATGCGTTATGCTTTGATATTGCGATCGGGGTAGTATATATAATCATTTTTAGATCAAGATGAATTCATGGATATCATCGACGACAATGGAGTAGCGAGGCCTGAGGTGGGCCTCACCATGCGGCTAGGGTGAGGTCCAAGTGCTCCAGGCCTTCCTCTTTCATAAAAACTCGCGTGGAAAAAAATCTAGGTCTTTTTTGAGTTCACGAAGATTCCTAAAAATCAAAAATACGCAAAACAGGATTTTCTGTCTATAAAGTTATAATATGAATAAAAAGAGATCTTTTAGAAAAATCCAAAAATAATTCTAACACATGATTATAACCAGATATATGAATCAATCATGATGGAATTTTATGAAACAACAAAATAAAAATATCATATATGCATTTTACATGCATCACCTTCCTCCTAAGAATTTTTGCATGAGCCGAGTTGAGCTAAGAATCCGAACTCGACTCGTTTGCAGCCCTAGTCATCACTAGGTGGTCCAAGAATCTATTTATAATTTTTATTGCTTTTGAAATTCTTTGTAAAGACACCTCGAAACAGGCATACGCCCAGCTTTATAAATAAAGCAACATCCATACAACTGTTGGAATTATGCCCTAGAGGCAATAATAAAGATGTTATTATTATAATTCTTGTTCATAATAAAGTTTTTATTCCATGCTAGAATTGTATTAAGCGGAAACTTTAATACTTGTGTGGTTTGTGAACAACACCGTGTCCCTAGTACGCCTCTATGGACTAGCTCATTGATTAATGATGGTTAAGGTTTCCTAACCATAGACATGAGTTGTCGATTAATAATGAGATCATATCATTGGAAGAATGATATGATGGACAGACCCAAACTAAGCGGAGCAATTACATCGTGTCATCGTGTTCATCTTTGCGAAGCTTTTCTTATGTCATATATTGTATTCCTTAGACCATGAGATAATGCAACTCCCTGGTATCGGATGAAAGTTTTGAGGTCATCAAACATCATCCTATGAGAGGGTGATCATAAAGGTGTCTCTCAGGTGATCGGAAAGTACCTGTTGGGTTGTATGTATCGAGATGGGATTTGTCCCTCCCAAGTCGGAGAGATATACTTCGGGCCCAGTCGGTAATCGATATCAACACCGCTTGCAAGCATGTGGTTAAGTAGTTAATCACAAAGTGATATCGGATTACGGAACGAGTAAAGTACTTGCTGTGAACGACATTGAACTAGGTATGACGGTACCGACGATCAAATCTCGGGCAAGTAAAATATCGCGAGACGAAGGGAATATAAATATGGGATTGATTGAATCCTGGCATCGTGGTTCATCCGATATGATCATCGATGAATGTGTGGGAGTCAATATGGGTTTCGCACCCATTGTTGATTATTGATATAAAATCATGTCTGCATATTCTCGAACCCGAAGGGTCACACACTTAACGTGTCTCGACGCTAGGATAGATTGGATAATTGGTTTATGAGTTTTTGTTCGGAGTCTCGGATGGGATCCGGGACATCACGAGAGGTTCCAGAATGGTCCGAAGAATAAGATTCATATAAGGCAAAGCAGATTTTGGAGTTCGGAATTGTTCCGGGTTAATCGGTATTGTACCGGAAGCTTCTAGAACCTTCTAGAGGGGTACCAACGTGGCCCCACCTATCGGGAGGGGGCATGGGCCTATGAGGGAGTGCCCTGGCCACATTGGGCCAGGGGCACAAGGCCCCATAGGGCCCAGCCGGCCAAACCCTAGGGAAACCCTAGGGGAGCTTCTAGAAGGGGGGGAACTTGCCCCCCACTCCTCCCTCCTTGGCCGCCGGCCTAGGTCTTGGGGGAGGGGCTAGGGCTGGACGCCCACCCCTCTATATAAAGAGGGCTGGGGGCACACCCCTCCCCTACACCTCCTCCTCAACCCTAGCCGCCCTGCTGCCCCTCCTCTCTATCTCCCTCCAAACTGCACGTAGGCGAAGCCCTGCTGTAGAAACTCTCCACCACTTGCACCGCGCCGTCGCGTTGTAGATCCAATCCATCTCTCCACCCCACTTGCTGGACCGAGGAAGGAGGAGACGTCGAGGTGCCGCACGTGTGCATCTCTCGGAGGCATCGCCACTTGCGGTGTTAGATCGGATCGGATCGCGAGGAGGAGAAGCGAGTACAACTACATCACCCACGTTCCGTCGAACGTTCCATTGTGCGAATCTTTAAGGGTATGAACATCTCATCTATTCCCTATCGTTGTTTGCATATCCTAGATTAGATCTTGGCTTTCCTGTTCGCATCCGTAGAATTTTTTTGATTTACTATGCTGCGAAACCCTTCAGTGGCATCAGAGCTAGATCTATGCGTAGATGTGTTTCACGAGTAGAACGCAACATGGTTGTTGTGGGCGTTGATATTTTCTGTTGCAAGCCTCTTGTTTGTGTACTTCTTATGACGCGGGATAGTGAGATCGAAGCGGTCCAGGCCAACCTTACGCTACATCGTTCGCGAGACCGGCTCCGCACTTGACGTGTGGCTTGTTCCACACATGCGGCTCGTGGATGCCAGTTTCTCTCACTATAGTTGTCATGGGATTTACACCGGAGTTTGGCAACC
This sequence comes from Avena insularis, assembly GCA_023614405.1. Classification (NCBI taxonomy): domain Eukaryota; kingdom Viridiplantae; phylum Streptophyta; class Magnoliopsida; order Poales; family Poaceae; genus Avena; species Avena insularis. The sequence goes on along the minus strand of CM042685.1, from coordinate 344,811,261 downwards.
ATAATATCACCGTTGTGGCTTTCCGTAGGTAAGAATCATTCTTAGCTTGCTACTCCCATAAGCCACGTAAAACATGCAACAACAAAGTAGAGGCGTCTAACTTGTTTTTGCAGGGGATATGGTATGGCCCAAGATGTGATGTGTATGTTGTATGCAATGATCATGTTTTGTAATGTTTCACGACTTGCATGTCGATGAGTACACAACCGGCAGGAGCCATATGGTTGTCTTTATAATTGTGTATGACCTGTGTGTCAACTTCTTATACGCCATGTAATAGCTTTACTTTATCGCTAAGTAGTTAGCAATAGTTGTAGTTGCTATTCGTGGTGGAGGCAATCATGGTGGAGTGATGGAGATCATGCCGGCACGCACAAGATGGAGATCATTGCGCGAAGATTGGCTATACCATGTCACATAAAGTTATATGCATGTGATGTTCATCCTTTTATGTATCTTATTATGCTTAGATCGCGGCGGTAGCATTATAAGATGATTACTCACTTAAAGATCAAGATAAAACTGTGTTCTCCCCATGTATGCACCGTTGCAAAAGTTCGTCGTGTTCAAGCATCACGTGATGATCGGGTGCTATAAACTCTACGTTCACATACAACGGATGCAAGCCAGTTTTGCACACGCGGAAATACTTGGTTTTGACTTGACGAGCCTAGCATGTACAGACATGGCCTCGGAACACAAGAACCGAAAGGTTAAGCATGAGTCATATGAATGATATGATCGACACTTCGTTGTCCACCATTGAAACCACATATCTTCTCGTGAAGATCGGATTAGGTGTGGTGAATTTGGATCATGTTCACTAAACAACTTGAGGGATGTTGAATTTAGTGGGAGTTCATCTAGTAATTGGATTAAAGTTGAACTAGTTATCATGAACATAGTCTAATTTGTACTTGCAAATATTGTAGATCAAATGGCTAAGTCCAACTTCTACTTCAACGTTTTTGCTGAGAAAGAAAATCTTAGAAACAATGGGTCTAACTTCACCAACTGGTTCCGCAATCTGAGAATCATTCTCGCTGGCGGACAAAAGGACTATGTCCTTGAAGATGCGCTAGGTGACGCCCCTGCTGTAGGTGCGCCGGCTGATGAGAAAGTTGTTTATCAGTCGCGCAAAGATGATTATGGTGTGATTAAGAGCACCATGTTGTTTGCTATGGAATCGGACGTTCAAAATCATTTTGAAGATTACCCAGGGCCCTATGAGATCCTCGAGGAACTGAAAACTATGTTTCAGACTCAGGCCCGTTCTGAAAGATATGAGATCTCTGAGAAATTCTTTAACTGCAAGATGGAGGAAAGAGTTCCGTTAGTGAGCACGCCATAAAGATGTCGGGCTACACTTAACGCCTTGAGCAACTGGACTGCAAGATTCCAGAGGAGCTCAAGATTGACAGGGTTCTGCAATCACTCCCTCCTAGCTACAAAAGTTTTGTAGTGATTCATAATCAGATTGGTTCCACTGATACGATCACCGAGCTCTTCGCTAAGCTGAAAGATGCGAAGGTGGACATCAAGAAAGATAATCATGTGTTGATGGTCAACAAGCCCCCCAGCTTTAAGAAAGGTAAGGGTGCAAAGAAGCCCTTCAAGAAAGGTAGCGGCAAGCGCGTTGCCCCTGCTGAGAAGAAGCTCAAGTCTGGATCTAAGCCGAACACTGAGTGCTTCTATTGCAAGGACAAGGGTCACTGGAAACGCAACTGTCCGAAGTACTTAGCGGACAAGAAGGCTGGCACCATCAAAGGTATATTTGATATACATGTTATTGATGTTTTCCTTACTAGCCCTCGTTGTAGTGCCTAGGTATTTGATACTGGTTCAGTTGCTAATATTTGTAACTCGAAACAGGAGATACAGAATAGACGGCGACTTGCGAGGGATGAGGTGACGATGCGCGTTAGCAACGGATCAAGAGTTGATGTGATGGCCGTCGGCACACTCTCCTTAGTTTTACCTTCGGGATTAGTTTTAAACCTTAATAAGTGTTATTATGTGCCTGCGTTGAGCATGAACATCATATCTGGATCGTGTTTATTGCAAGACGGTTATTCATTTAAATCTGAGAATAATTGTTGTTCTATTTATATGAGTAACATCTTTTATGGTCATGCACCTGCTGTGAATGGTTTATTTCTTCTGAATCTCGAAAGGGATGAAACACACATCCATAACATTGAGGCTAAGAGATGCAAAGTAGATAGTGATAATACTACTTATTTGTGGCAATCGCTGCTCAGGTCATATTGGTGTAAAGTGCATGAAGAAACTCCATTCGATGGACTTTGGAGTCTCTTGATTTTGAATCATTTGACACATGCGAACCATGCCTCATGGGCAAGATGATCAAAACCCCGTTCTCCGGAATGATGGAGCGAGCAACGGACTTGTTGGAAATCATACATACCGATGTATGCGGACCGGTGAGTGTTTCGATGCGCGGTGGATATCGCTACTTTCTCACTTTTATCGATGACTTAAGTAGATATGGGTATATCTATTTGATGAAACATAAATCTGAAACATTTGAAAAGTTCAAGGAATTTCAGAATGAAGTGGAGAACCATCGTAATGTAAAAATTAAGTTTCGATCCGATCGTGGAGGTGAATATTTGATTTATGATTTTCTCACGCATCTTATAGCAAGCGGAATCGTTTCGCAAGTCACGCCACCCGGAACACCACAACGCAATGGTGTGTACGAGCGGAATCGAACTCTATTAGATATGGTCCGATCAATGATGTCTCTTACTGATTTGCCGTTATCATTTTGGAGTTATGCATTAGAAACCGCTGCATTCACTTTAAATAGGGCACCATCTAAATCCGTTGAGACGACACCGTATGAACTGTGGTTTGGTGCTAAACCTAAGTTGTCGTTTCTTAAAGTTTGGGGATGCGAAACTTACGTCAAGAAATTGATGCCGGACAAGCTCGAACCCAAAGCAGAGAAATGCGTCTTCATAGGATACCCTAAGGAAACTATTGAGTATACCTTCTATCACAGAACCGAAGGCAAAGTGTTTGTTGCAAAGAACGGATCCTTTCTTGAGAAGGAGTTTCTCTCGAAAGAAGTGAGTGAGAGGAAAGTAGAGCTAGACGAGGTTGTTGAACCTTCTCTTGAGTTGGAGAGTAGCAGCACCTGAAATTGTTCCGTGCCGCAGACCAACAATAGAGGAAGCTAATGACAAGGATCATGAAGCTTCGGACGATGCTACTACTGAACGTCGCAGGTCGACAAGGTCGCGTGCCCCTCCTGAGTGGTACGTCAACCCTGTCTTAACTGTCTTGTTAGTGGACGACAGTGAACCTGCGAACTATGAGGAAGCGATGATGAGCCCAGACTCTGAGAAATGGCTAGAGGCCATGAAATCCGAATTGGGATCCATGAGCGAAAACCAAGTATTGACTTTGGTGGACCCTCCTAGCGACCGAAAGGCCGTCGAGTGCAAATGGATTTTCAAAAGGAAAACGGACGCGAATGGTAATGTTACTATCTATAAAGCACGACTTGTCGCGACAGGTTTTCGACAAGTTCAAGGTGTTGACTACGATGAGACTTTCTCTCCCGTAGCGATGTTTAAGTCCATTCGGATTTTATTAGCAATTGCTGCGTTTCATGATTATGAAATATGGCAGATGGATGTCAAGACTGCGTTCCTCAATGGCAACATTGATGAAGAGTTGTATATGATGCAACCCGAAGGTTTTGTCGATCCTAAGGATGCTGATAAAGTGTGCAAACTTCAGCGTTCCATTCATGGACTGAAGCAAGCATCTCAGAGTTGGAACCTTCGTTTTGATCAAGTGATCAAGAGCTTTGGATTTGTTCCAAATTGCTACGAAGTTTGTATCTACAAGAATGTGAGTCGGAGTTCAGTGACATTTCTGGTACTATATGTGGATGACATATTGATTATTGGAAATGACATTGACATGCTTAATGATGTGAAGAGTTATTTGAACAAATGTTTTTCAATGAAAGACCTAGGAGAAGCTGCTTATATATTAGGCATCAAGATCTATAGAGATAGACAAAGACGCCTGATAGCTTTAAGCCAGAGTACATACCTAGACAAAGTTCTGAAAAGGTTCAGAATGGATAAGGAAAAGAAAGGTTCAGTGCCTATGTTGTCAGGTAAGATATTGAGCAAGGCTCAGTGTCCATCTATGGTAAATGATAGAGAAGCAATGAGCAAAGTGCCTTATGGCTCGGCCATAGGTTCTATCATGTATGCCATGCTGTGTACTAGACCGGATGTGTCCAATGCTCTTAGTTTGACGAGCAGATACCAAAGTGATCCAGGAGTGGAACACTGGACAGCCGTGAAGAACATCCTAAAGTACTTGAATAGGACTAAAGAAATGTTCTTAGTCTATGGAGGTGATTAACAGCTCGTCGTAAAGGGTTACGTCGACGCTAGTTTCGACACCGATAAGGATGATTCTAAATCTCAGACAGGATACGTTTATATTTTGAATGGAGGAGCTATGAGCTGGAGAAGCTGCAAGCAAAGCGTGATCGCGGGATCTACAGTAGAAGCAGAATACATGGCTGCTGTAGAAGCGTCAAGTCAAGGAGTTTGGATCAGGAACTTCATCACTGAGCTTGGTGTGGTTCCAAGCGCCTTGGACCCACTAGAGATATTGTGTGACAACACTGACGCCATAGCATTGGCTAAGGAACCAAGATATCATCCAAAGACCAAGCACATCAACCGCAAGTTTCATATAATCCGAGATTATATAGCAGATGGAGATCTGAAGATTAGCAAAGTACATACAGATCTGAATATCGCAGATCCATTGACTAAACCTCTTCCACGTGCAAAACATGATCAACACCTTAGTGCCATGGGTGTTAGATTGTTGCCAGATGTAAACTAGATTATTGACTCTAGTGCAAGTGGGAGACTGTTGGAATTATGCCCGAATTATGCCCTAGAGGCAATAACAAAGATGTTATTATTATAATTCTTGTTCATGATAAAGTTTATATTCCATGCTAGAATTGTATTAAGCGGAAACTTTAATACTTGTGTGGTTTGTGAACAACACAGTGTTCCTAGTACGCCTCTATGGACTAGCTCATTGATTAATGATGGTTAAGGTTTCCTAACCATAGACATGAGTTGTCGATTAATAATGAGATCATATCATTGGGAGAATGATGTGATGGACAGACCCAAACTAAGCGGAGCAATTAGATCGTGTCATCGTGTTCATCTTTGCGAAGCTTTTCTTATGTCATATATTGTATTCCTTAGACCATGAGATAATGCAACTCCCTGGTATCGGATGAAAGCTTTGAGGTCATCAAACGTCATCCTATGAGAGGGTGATCATAAAGGTGTCTCTCAGGTGATCGGAAAGTACCTGTTGGGTTGTATGTATCGAGATGGGATTTGTCCCTCCCAAGTCGGAGAGATATACTTCGGACCCACTCGGTAATCGATATCAACACCGCTTGCAAGCATGTGGTTAACGAGTTAATCACAAAGTGATATCGGATTACGGAACGAGTAAAGTACTTGCTGTGAACGAGATTGAACTAGGTATGACGGTACCGACGATCAAATCTCGGGCAAGTAAAATATCGCGAGACGAAGGGAATATAAATATGGGATTGATTGAATCCTGGCATCGTGGTTCATCCGATATGATCATCGATGAATGTGTGGGAGTCAATATGGGTTTCCAGACCCATATAAGATCATGTCTGCATATTCTCGAACCCGAAGGGTCACACACTTAACGTGTCTCGACGCTAGGATAGATTGGATAAATGGTTTATGAGTTTTTGTTCGGAGTCTAGGATGGGATCCGGGACATCACGAGAGGTTCCGGAATGGTCTGGAGAATAAGATTCATATAAGGCAAAGCAGTTTTTGGAGTTCGGAATTGTTCCGGGTTAATTGGTATTGTACCGGAAGCTTCTAGAACCTTCCGGAGGGGGACCAACGTGGCCCCACCTGCCGGGAGGGGGCATGGGCCTATGATTGAGTGCCCTGGCCGCATTGGGCCAGGGGCACAAGGCCCCATAGGGCCTAGCCGGCCAAACCCTAGGGAAACCCTAGGGGAGCTTCTAGAGGGGGGGGGGGAAACTTGCCCCCCACTCCTCCCTCCTTTGGCCGCCGGCCTAGGGCTTGGGGGAGGGGCAAGGGCCAGCCGCCCACCCTCTATATAAAAAGGGCTGGGGGCGCACCCTCCCCACACCTCCTTCACAACCCTAGCCGCCCTGCTGCCCCTCCTCTCTCTCCCCCTCCCGACTGCGTGTAGGCGAAGCCCTGCCGCAGAAACTCTCCACCGCTTGCACCGTGCCGTCGCGTTGTAGATCCAATCCATCTCTCCACCCTACTTGCTGGACCGAGGAAGGAGGAGACGTCGAGGTGCCGCACGTGTGCATCTCTCGGAGGCATCGCCACTTGCGGTGTTAGATCGGATCGGATTGCGAGGAGGAGAAGCGAGTACGACTACATCACCCACGTTATCGAGCGTTCACGGCGAATCTTCAAGGGTATGAAGATCTCATCTATTCCCCCTCGTTGTTTGCATCTCCTAGATTAGATCTTGGCTTTCCCGTTCGCATCCGTATAATTTTTTTGATTTACTATGATGCGAAACCCTTCAATACATGGGGAGGCTAGAGAGACATGCGTCAATGAGGATGGTTTTGCTCCCCTTGGATGTAAACCTGCCTTGCCATGGTTCGGATTTCGCCTTAACCCGACCCATAAGGGGCTCCAGGTCCCTAGAGAGGATCCTGGTGTCCCTGACTGGCATCCCCAAGTAATTCAGGGGGAAGGTTGCCAGCCGGCAATTGAGGTTATCAGCAATCCGCTGTTGTTCGTCCAAAGGGTATCCCAATACCATCACCTCACTTTTGTCAAAGTTAATTTTAAGGCCAGACATGGCCTCAAAGCAAAGGAGCAGGAATTTTAGGTTGATGACGTCCTGATCCGACCCTTCCACCATAAGCATGGTATCATCCGCATATTGGAGGTGGGTAACTCCCCCTCCAGGGATAAGATGTCCCACCACACCTGAAATGTGGCCGAAGATCTTGGCTTTCTCCATGATCTCCGCCAGGGCATCAACCGCAGCATTAAACAAGATTGGTGAGATCGGGTAACCTTGTTTAACCCCACACGTGGGTTTGAAGTACGGCCCAACCTCCCCATTAATGTTTATTGCCGTGGTCCCGCTCATGACAATCTGCATGATCCATCCTACCATGCGATCGTCAAGGCCCCTACGCTGGAGTACCTGGCGCAGAAAGGCCCAATCTAACCTATCATACGCCTTCTGGAAGTCCAGCTTCAGGAAAACGCCCCGATGGCGACGAACCTTCACCTCGTGAATAATTTCATGGAGTGCTAGGATCCCATCGTGAATAAATCTTCCTTTAAAGAAGGCAAACTGGTATGGGTGCGTCAGGCGCTCCATGAGAGGAGCTAACCTACGGGCACATACCTTGGACATAACCCTCTGGATCACATTGATCACCGTGATCGACCTAAACTGCCGAATCTCCGTGGCTCCCACCACCTTGGGGATCAAAGTGATAACGCCAAAGTTCAGTCGCGCCATCACAAGAGTCCCGACATAGAACTCTTGAAACATGGGCATAACAACCCCTGGATAGTCTCCCATAACTTCTGGAAGAAAATAACAGGAAGACCATCCGGGCCCGGAGCTGAGTTAGCCTTCATCTCCACGATGGCCTGCTCGACCTCCGTTGGCAAAAACAGGAGCGTGAGCTCCATGTTCTCCGCGTCGGAAACCCTGGCCCCCTCTGGCCAGAAGTCCCCGGCTAACGCGACCCCGGTCCGGGTGCCAGCAGAAAAAGCTCCTTGTAGAAGGAATAAATATGGGAGGTGACGTCATTGGCCTCCTCCAAGAGACGCCCGCCAACCCAGAGGCAGGGGATAGAACATTTCCTACGCCTGCCATTAGCAATGGCATGGAAGTAGGCGGTGTTCACATCCTTGTGTTTTGTAGAGACACAAGGATCAAATTTATCGTCCGTATGTAATTATAGAGCCAAGAAAATCGGAAGTTTAATTTCTCCTGCAAAAGAAAACAATTGACTTGGGCCTTCCGAGTGATGATTAGCTAAAACATGCACGGCCACATTGGCTTCCCTAGGTCCTAGGACATCCATCTCTAATTATCTATGAACCTGAAAAAGGCAAGAAGACACCATATCATCACCATATATTTTTTCCTAGATTCGGGCCTGATCGACACAACTCTCACATGGCGGTTCTACTACTACTACTCACCATGTTTCTCCAGCATTGGTAAAACTGTACTTTAGCATCAAGAGCCCAATCAACGCATCCGCCAGTTCCGGCCCAGCCGCGGTAGCCACCTCATCCAACGTCATCATCTGACGCAGCACAGCCTTCTTGTTGACAGCAGGCCGGTTCGCACGCACGAGGTGTGCAATCTTCTTCTTCTCTTCTCGCGCCGCCTTGGCCGATGATGATGCCTGCAGCCTTTTGTTGGTCTCATGTACCGGCGGCGGCGGCGGCGGCGCAGGACGCTCCATGTCTTCCTCGTCGGCGGCGCCGGCCACGTAAGGTAGGAAGAGAAGGCCGAGGGTGCCGTCCGGATGAGGCTCTAGTCCATCGAGGACCGGCTGCATGTGTTTGTCTTTGTCCTTTAGCAGGGGCTGAGCGGGCAGCCTCCGGGAGCGGAACGCCCAGAGCTCGACGTCGATGCGGGGACCCTCCCCCAAGACCGCGGCACGCAGCCCGTTGGCCACCACGAAGGCGTTCCACTTGCCGATGAGGCGGTACCCGCCGTTGGAGCCGAGGTACCTGAGCTTGACCTCGAACTGCCTGCCATGGCCGTCCAAGGCGCGGACGCGTAGCCCATCCTCGCACTCGTTGACGTAGCACGTCTCCCTGGTGCTCCGGGCGATGAGGGCGGTGATGGGGTGGGTGTGGCGGAACTCGGGCTTGCAGGAGAAGAGCAGCCGGCTCTGGTTCTTGCACACGTCGCTCTTCTCGAGGGTCTTCATGTCGACGAACTGCGGCGGAGCCGTGGGCACGAGCTTGTCCAGACGCTGGGTCAGCTCCCCGCCGAACGGGACGGCTTCCCGTGCCGACGACCGCTTGTCTCTGTTCCTCCTAGTTTTCTTCTTCTTGGATCGCGCCGCCACCATCTCCATGGTCCCGTTGCACGCGGGCAGATCATCAGCAGCATGAGAGAAGAGACGTTGGGTGCAGCCGCCGCCGCCGCCGCTCGGTATGCCGAAGTGCCCGAGTTGCTTCTGCTGCAGCGGCTGTTCGGACTTGACGCTACTGGTGATCGCCACCGAACTGGGCAGGTTGGGCGGAGCGGCCATGTCGTGCCGGTGGGTTCGAACTGTAATTTTCCCGTAGGCGCTGCTGCCGGTGGGACCGCTCCGTCCGGTATCGACATGTCTCTTCTTGGGCCGTGGAATCACCAACGAAGAATCGTCGGTGCCGCTGCTACTACCTGCCCTCTTCTTCAGCGGGAAGAGCGATTTCTCGATGATTGGCGCCTGCCGGCGCGAGGACGTGTCGACGGCGATGCTCCGATCTCTAGGATCCGCCGGGATTGGCTTCGACTGCACGGCAACACCCATGGCTTCGTGCTCGTGTCGGAAGCCTGACGAGAACGGATCTCTTGGGGGAGGCGTCATTTTGGAAATACCTAGATGATCTTTGGGGGAAAGATTTGCAGCCCATGGGTTGCCCCGAGGGCAAGTAAATATTGGCGAGAGATGGATCGGGATTACAACTCCGCTTCATCAGAGTTTAGACGCGGACTGGGAGTCCCTGTGCGATACGAACTTTTTTTTTTTTGAGAAATTGACAGCTAATTATTGATCAGCTACAAAGTTTGCTGGAATACATAACCCTTCTGGGGGGTTCAAGAGCCACATGCGGCGTCCAGCTCCCCTATCAACACTACTACGAGCAAGTCGATGGGCCTCTCCATTGGAGTTCCTTTTCTCGTGCCTGAAAACCGTCGTCGCGAAGGCAGACGTCGTCTCCTTTATTTCTGAGATGATCATACTACACCTGCAGACAATCTGACGCTACACAAATCTTCCTCAGCCCAAGATCTTGCGCCAATGCTAAACCCTCCCGGCATGCAAGGGCTTCGAGAGTCGCCGGACTAAGGCCTCCTGTCATCGTGAGAGCCGAGGCCCCAAGAAAAAGTCCAGCTTCACTCCGACCTACTGCTGCTATACGAACTGAAGTATAGTCGGTTGTTTCTGGTCAATCGCGGCTGTGGACGGGTCCAAGAAGGCCCGTATGCTTCCAGAGTTCTGGGGCTTCACTACACGGGCCTAAAAAATAATCTCAAACCTTTTTTTTCCAGGGTCAGTTAGCCAGACGTACACTCCATGCAAAGGCTTCAAAGTTCAAAACGCATGCAGGTTTTGCAGCTTAGTACAACAGCTTCCATCAACGATCGATTGCGTCTCTTCTTGCAATATTTGGATCGTTAGTGAGGTTGTCGGCACGCCGATGGCAGCGTCTAACATTTGCGCCCCAGGGCCTTAGGCCAGAGTTGTCGGCTCGTTCGCCAGAGGGCTTGGCGTATCGCGTATTTCATGTCTCAACTCACGTGAGGCCTCTGCAGAAGAAGGAGGATGCTCATTGCAAGTTCCGTTCGACGCGGCTCTGGAAGTGCTGCAGGAGGAGCCGCTGGATGATGGTTGGACGACGGTCATGAGAAGGGAGAGAAGGACGAATGGGGAGCTTGCCTAGGATTTGTGGATTGAGGTCGGTTTCCCTACTCCGGCAACCAGGTTCTCGGAGAGGTCTACTCCGTCGCCACCAGGTATGGAGTCTGCTTGCAGGGTCTCGTCACCGACGTGCATGGAGAGGGTTAGTTCTTCGACTAACCGTGGGGTGGCTATGTCATCCGCACAACATTGACTGTCTCCGGTGGCATTGTCAGCGAACAGTGAGTCATGCCAGAGGCGGCCAGTGCAAATGGGGTGGCGTGGCCCTCTTTCTCGGCATAGGGTTACACCGCCCGTTGTTCTAGGGAAATTCATACCTTTGGAGGAAACGACGCGGCGCACGACTCTTGATCGACTAGGGATATGGAGGCGCGGGTGCTGTAGTGCGCCCATAAGGTGGACCACGGGATCATAGATCGCGTGATCGGCGTGGAAGTGGGGATCGTTAGAAATTCTATGCTGCTATCGGATGGGTCCCAATTCCATGTCTATTTGGGACGGCCATCTCCTTGGGCCTATATGGGACGACAATTGCCTACGCTTTGGTGTCACTGTGTCGACGTGCCCGATAGGGTTCAAGCACACATCGTACCCACATCGCCATATGTCTCCACCATTGCAGCTTCTGTTTCGCCGTCACCTGTCTCCACCGTCTTGCGCTACAAGAATTGTGGTTACTTTTGATCCTCCATATTGTTTAATAGATGGTCATTGTTCTCCATTTATGACCTTTTTTGACCAAAAATAGATTGTCAAAAGCTAAAAGTCACTTACGGACAATAAAAAAAATTCTGTGAATTTCGCATAGAATATTATGACCAATACAAATTGTCATAGGTTCTATGGCAAAAAAATTGGTCACTGGGTATCTGGTCTGTTGATGACACCAACTCTGTGTGTGCCAACTCATTGGGACTCGAAGTACAGAGTGATGTAGCAAGTTTGTTTTCCTCAGAAGGGTGACTCAAGGGTTTATACGAACTCTGAGAGATCTAAGGAACTTTATTTTTCCAGCCTCTTCTAGCAACTGCAAAACAAAGTTTTTGTTGCGTGTCTCCAACTCCACAGTGTGGTTGTCAATCACAAGGTTGTGTATTAGAACTGTAAACCTAAATAAAATAGTAAATAAAACAATAAAGTAATCTATAACTAAAACAGGAAAGTAAAAATAGTAAAATAAAGTTCTTTTTGGATTTATTTTTATGCTTGTAGAAAGTAAAAGTGTTTTTGTTTTTCAATTTTAATTGTTGCAGAAAATGTTAAGGATAGTAAAAGCAATTAAAAGGTGTTTCTTATTTTTAAAAATTGACCGGGGTTCATGTGTTCACTTGTATACTCTCTCATAAATCGTGGTGGACATAAAACAACTCACAAATGACATAAATATTGTTAAAACTTCTATACAATGTTTGATTAGCATTCATATAGGCATCACGTCCTATTATAAAGATGATGCTCCACATCTCACTTACACTCCTATAGAAAGGGAAAACTCCATGCAATCTAGATATAAGAATAAACAGAGTATAGTCTAGATACTTTGACACGATATTTAAATGACAAATGTGCAACCTTAGCAAGCAAGATTATTTTTGTTGTCACTAGATGGTTATAACACATGCATTCACTTTATGCCTTTTGAGGTAGCATAAAAAAGGTAAAACCATAGCAGATCATGAATTTTTTGTCACTATTCAATCACTACCGCCTTGTTACTCCATCCAATGCACATGTTCCCTTACACATGCCCTTGCATACAAATTTGATCAGAACAAACACTTAATAACATGGTAATAATATGCATCTATCAATACATCAAACACGTATAGAATTTAGAATCTCATATATCATCTTGTTGGACAAAGATCCACCACATAGAAATTACATATACAACTATCCAGGGGTCGGCAGCGCGGGTGTAGCAGAACTTGGCACGTACTAGAAAACTTCATAGGGAGGTAGGGATTGTGGCACCTCAAGGATGGGATTACGAGAGGATACCCCTCCCTCCACCTTATATAGTAGGAGGGGAGAGGGGCTAGCGCGCCAGGGTTCCTCCCTGGCCGCTGCCTCCTCTAGATCCTCTCGGATCTCCTCCATTTCAATGCCCCAATCTCCCATTATGATTAATATCATCCCCTTCCATAAATAGAATATATGGTATTTTTTTAATAATTGATAAATCATTCTCTACTTGGAATAAGAGATATGATATCTTACATAATGATTTAGATCTAATCAAATCACTAAGAAAGATAAGACAAATATTTTTCATAAATAGGTCATGCCATTTTAGGAAAGTGCCATGCATGCATGGGGGATCCATGCACCACCCTAGGATGGCCATGCTGCCCCAAGCGCCACATAGGGTGGCCATGCGCCCTCCTAGGATGGCCATGGATCCTGACATCGATTCTCTCCTATGACTTCAACTTTTCTAGTTTTCTTCTGGCCTTTTCCCGATGATCCAGAACCATTTCGGAACATCTCTCGCATACATACAAGCTCTACATACTCTTTAGAACAAAGTCCCTTAAGCATGTAACCCCTCAGGTTCGGTATTATGTGGACATGACCGTGGAACACTTTCCGAGCAATAGTCAATAGCGGGATCTAGACACCCATATTAACTCCCATATAAACACCAAGTAATCGAGCGAACCTATTTATGTGGTGTACTATCTTTCGCATCATGATACATTACAAACCCGAGGCAAGATAAGGTGATATTCTTATAATATCATGTTGACCTCGTTTCCGGTTTGACTTCTTCTCTCGTTCAAATATTCCGGTTCATATCACCTTGTGTTTGGCCAGATTATAAGTGGCACCGTAATATCGAGATTGTCCCAAGAGTATCTCTCTATCGTAGGAGTTGCGAATCCAACTGCCGGACTATCTCGTATCCATACATACATTCCCAACATATGTGACCGACCACCTTTATGATCACCCGGTGAAATGTAATGTTGGGTGACGATCAACACTTATCTTCCAGTAAGATGGACAATTGATATCCTCATGGTCAAAGGACAAAGTGACACAATAACAATAACGATATACCAACAACAACAACAAGACGTGATTATCTTAAAGTAGATCGTTTGGCTTGGGTTAGTTCAGCATCCTTGTACAGCCGACATTATGGTCTTATTGTCAAATGGTATATACATACCATGATCAAGTAATATGATCATACTTGGACAATAAGCTAGTCATTCCCGCAAGACTAGGAACACTTGGTGTTTATCACTTTACACGTGCTTCTGAGATTCACCTTTGATTCTCATAATCAAGAAACATATGCAATTATAGCATAAGGAATAAACTCTAATCATGAACAAAAAGGAATATAAGATAACGATATATTATTTGACTCTAGGGCATACATTCCCATCAGGCAACCCATATGGTTCTAAACAATGATAGCACGAGAGAGAGAGAGAGAGAGAGAGAGAGAGAGAGAGAGAGAGAGAGAGAGATCAAGCTTCAGTCACAAACCCATATCCAGAGGTGGACTACTCCTTCATCATGGAGGCGATAATGATGATGTTGGAGAGGGTGGAGATGCAACCGGTGATGGTTCCGACGGCGTTTCCCTCTCCAATCTTCGCTACTTCTGCTTCTGTTTCTATGTTTCCGCTCTGCCTCCTCTGAGATTGCAACATGGGCTTTATTTATAGGTGTTTTTAGGTCAAAATACAGACTCTGAGATCAAGACGGACGTCTGCGGACACTCGAGGAGGAGAACCCCTAGGTGGCGCGGTCATGGGCCTTATCCCGAGACACAAGACAACCTCGTGCCTGATGCCTTATCCCTATACAAATTATATTCAAGAGTGCGATTTCCTTTCTGGTAAGCTGAAGATCATGAAGATCAAGTTGGAGATAGACTAAGGTGGCCAAGATTTGGAACCAAAGATAATTCGAAAATAAACTGTTGTTGTATGATCACCAAACTTGTATAAGATGTAAGTGGCCATCCGTATTTTACATAGTAGTACCCCAAGATGTTGTACGCAAGTGCTGCAAAAGGGGGAGAAGAAGAAGAAAACGACACTTGGAGCAAGCATTCATCAAGCAATCAAATGAACAAGCAAGCATTCTATATATCATAGAGGGAGAGACAAATCATATTATGGTGGAACCCTATGACATTTTGTTCCCTTGATCGTTTTGTTCTTTACATACCCCAAAGCTCACCTTGTCCTAATATGGTAATCCCTCCGTTTCAAAATATAAGATGTTTTAGGTTTGTGAAGAAAATGTATCTAGACTTCTTTTATGTCTAGATTAACTCCAAAACTGAGTGAACCTACATACTAAAATAAGTTTAAATTCATTTGTTTCATAAAGCTAAAACATCTTATATTTTGAAACGGAGGGAGTACTCCAGAGTATATAAAATGTTGGAGTTTGTATTATGTTGGAAGGACATTTAAACATGCTGTCATGTTGTTAGGTCCGTTGAAACCGACTTGTGTTGTTATGAAAAAGTGCAAAGCCGCGTCGTGTTGCTTCTGAACATCAAAGGTGTTGTTCATCTGTCAAGTCGGTTTATGAAGCGGACTGAATTGAAGGTGCTCTCCTAGATCAAGGTACTAACTGTACCACTGTAGTCACTGGTTTGGTGTAAACATGTACTCCTATTTAACATGACTTGATCAAGCCTGCTATTGGCTGTGCCGCCGCCGGTTTTCTGACACCTTTTTGTTTTGGAAGATGAACAAAGTTACTACTGAGAGCTGCCAACACAGGGCTGCCTCCTGACCTGGTACCAGATAGTAATGCCTAACCTACCCCTTCTAGTAGAGTACCAGATGGATTCACAGCGTTTGATTCGTCTGTCTGGAAACGAAGATCCTGAACATCGTTTTAAGAAGTAGATCCTGAAGATCTGAGTACTACTACAGTTCATTTGACTGCATAATTTGTTGCTGTGC
The DNA here is from genome assembly GCA_023614405.1 of Avena insularis. NCBI lineage: Eukaryota > Viridiplantae > Streptophyta > Magnoliopsida > Poales > Poaceae > Avena > Avena insularis. Next base: position 344,795,565 of record CM042685.1, on the reverse strand, counting down.
TGATTGATTTCAATGCGGAAGATGCATGTTTATTGCATTTTCTAAGAAATGGGAAGCATATTGGTACGTAGCCAAAACCAATTAAATTAAATCTTGGAGAAATTGTGAGAGACGACGAAGCGACAGGGGAGAAGGAAGCGGCCGGCTGCCGGCCACTAATAGTGGACCGGGCTTTACTGCTGGGCTTAGAAATTAGAATACAACATTCCGTCGCTACGGCTCCCTACGTTCTTCCCCCAAATCCAAACCTCCGCCGCGCTCCTCTGCTCGGCTCCGGCGAAGGCAGCCTGACCTGGGCTAGCTCCCCTCCCCCGTGAAAATCCCAGCCTCCTCCTCCTCCTCGCAGGGTAAACAGGCCGCTGCCGCCCATAGAGATGGAGACTAGGTCGAGGAGGAGGAAGCTAGCGGCAGTCCAGGCGCCTGCGCCGGCTGCTGCAGAGGCGCCCAAACCCAAATCGGCACTGGAGGACCAGGATCCTTCGCTGGCCGGAGCGGATGGAGGCGCCGGCGACCGCATCAGCCAACTCCCCGACGGCGTCCTCGGGGACATAATCTCGCTCCTCCCCACCAAGGAAGGCGCCCGCACCCAGATCCTCGCGTCCCGGTGGCGCCACCAATGGCGCTCGGCCCCTCTCAACCTCGACCACCTCTGGCTCTGCCGAGACCGGAACAACCTCGACGCCGTCGTCTCGCGCATCCTCGCCGCCCACCGGGGCCCGGGCCGCCGCTTCTCCGTCCCCGTGTACCACCTCGTCGGCGACCGGGCCGCCACCGCCGACGCCTGGCTCCGGTCCCCCGCACTCGACGACCTCCAGGAGCTTGACCTCTGCAGCTTCAGCGGGAGGTTACCGTTCCCACCATTATCGCCGCAGCCGCCGCCGGCAGCCGCTTTCCGCTTCTCTGAAACCCTCCGTGTCGCCACAATAGGAGAGTGCCACCTCCCCGATGCCACCGCCCAGCTGCTTCATTTCCCGAAGCTTAAGAAGCTGGAGCTTGAAGGTGTCCACATCTCCGAATCCTCGCTGCACACCATCATCGCCGCTTGCCCCGCTTTGGAGTGTTTGCTAGTTCAGTCTAGCTTTGGCTTTTACTGTCTCCGAATCAACTCCATTAGCCTTAGAAGCATAGGGGGCAGATTCGACAAACTCATCATCGAGAACGCCCCTTGTCTAGAGCGGCTGCTCCAACTTGGTTCAAGGCACTGGCACCCGCATATATCGGTCATCTCCGCACCTAAACTGGAGACCTTAGGTTGCCTCTCTTCTAATTATCGTGACATACTTGCGTTTGACTTGACAGTTATTCAGGTAGCCATGGTGGATGTTACTACTTGCCGCCTTCTTACCTGCATTTTCTATGTACATATATTATCTGCACTCGTATAATATGGCGCCTAATGTTTGTCTCCCGTGCTTCATGAAGGGATCGCGAGTTAATAGCCTAACCACGGTGGTGCGCACGGTCAAGATTTTAGCAGTTGATATGGATGCTCTCAGTATGGATGTTGTTATTGACTTGATGCGATGCTTTCCGTGCTTGGAGAAGTTCTACATCGAGGTGACAATTCTTGTGTGGTAGTATTCAGTGCTCCTTTGATCTACTTACTGTTTCGAAATGGCTGGTTTTAAGTTGTCTCTATTTCCCCTTTTTCAGTCTGTTGGACCAGGGGAAACCAGCTCATGGCGATGTAAACACAAAAATCTTACAAGTTCTCTTGACATCCGTCTCAAGACAATTGTTTGTCGGTATTACCGGGGTATCAAGTCACATGTTGATTTTGCCACGTTCTTTATACTAAACGCAGGAGCGCTAGAGTTAATGACTCTCCATGTTAACCAAGAACATTACAATGAGGAGTTCTTTGGACGACAACGCAAGATGCTTCAGCTTGATAGCAGGGCCTCGAGAGGTGCTCAGTTTCATTTTGCACCAAATGACCCTCATCGCTACGACATCGATTTTTGTCTCCATGATTTGGATCTAGCTGATCCTTTTGAAAGGAAAGATCCTGGTGAATTCCATGCTTTGCTATAACTAAGCTACTTCTCCCTTTTGTAGTTTTCTTAGGGTGAACTATCTTGGGACCTTATGGCATGTATAAACAAGATATTCATGCTGTTAGCTCTGTCAAAACCAACGTGAGCTGATGTGCTTATTTGATGAGAAAGCACAGAGTTGTGTGGTGTTTATCTGTGAGCTGTTTGGCAAAGCCATGTGAATTGATGTTGTTCACCCAGATCAAGATCCTACTATGTCTTACCTTCATTTTCTTTGGCTTGCCCAGTGGCAAGATCTGTGTTGAATCTAGTTTGCTGCCATTCAAATGTGGTTTTTATCCGCTGAGTCGTTTGATGAAGCGGTGCAAAATGATGGTGCTCTCTCGGATCAAGGTACTACTATGGTCATTGCTTAGGTGTAAACAAGTTTTTTACCAGCCATTTTTTTCCGTTGCCCAGATTTTTGTGGAACGTTGTTGCACATTTGGAATGTCTCTTGTTTGCATCAGGTATTATTTGGAGTGCAGATCCATCACAGCAGTCGGAACAAAAACATCTTAAATGGTCCTGCTATTGAATTGCTTTGATTAAGCCTGGTGTTGTGCCCCGGTCTGCTTACGTTTTTTTTTTGTTCTGCCAGCCTTCTACCGATACAAGGTAGATGCCTGACCTATGCCTTCTACTGATACAGGATGGATGCAGGCGCCATTTCACAAGAAGTGAACATCCTGAAGATGGTTTCACAAGAAACAAAGATCCTGAAGATCGAGTCCGGTCGCCATTTTCTTGCCTTCTTTTCATTTGTTCCCAGGAGCAAGAGATGGCGAAGTAGGTCATTGGAAAAGAAATGCACGGACGGATGAGCTTGCATAATTAGCCAAAATGAGCTACTTCCAACCATTTAGGATGTAGCTTACCACAGCCTGGAGTATATTTGGCCCAGGCAGTTTTTTGGGTCACGGGTGAGATGGATCCTGTTTTTTTATTACAATTTAGAATTTGCATTTTCAGGTTTCAAACAAATCTGAGCCAAAATTGTAGACGTAGAAAATAATGTACTCTGCCAATTAGAAAAAAATCTCAATTCGAAATACCCAATATTTTTGGCTGCATAAATATAAAAAATGTGATGATTATTAATAGATCGGTTGAATTTTGCAAAAAAAAAATCTAAAATAAAACCGTGCAAAATTTCAGTCCTCCAAATTCTATCACATATTTTCATTTTTGTTAAGCCCATAATATAATGTACTCCTATTTCCGATTGATATTTGTATGTCCTTAATTTTTTTAAAAAAACTTTAAGATATCTATAAATTTTGGAAAAATTGGGCTCCATGTGCCCAGGTTTCCATTTGCAAAGGGTGCACAATTTTATCTCAAGTTGTTTCGGCTGTGGGTGTTTTGAATCCGGGCTCCTGTCTTTAGGAAAATTTGAAGAGGCTAGCTAGTTTATGGTGTTTTATGCAAGTACATGTTTTTTGAGAGAACATGGCATTTTATTAATCAAATAACATCATTACAAAGAGTTTTCCAGATGCATTCCAGGAAAAAGTTCCTAACAACATAAGAAACAAAATGCTCAGCTGAATGAGCCAGAATATGTGCCGATTCATTACTACTACGATGAACATGATCAATCGAGAACACAGTGAAGCCTGAACGAAGAAGCTTGATCTCCTGGCATACCACGCATACGACGTTGTGGTCCTCCACATGCGACTTGAGTCGCTGGACCAAAGACAGGCAGTCGGAAACCACCATTGCCTTGTTGAAACCCTCCTCTCCAGCTACAGCAACCGCGCAGCGTAGAGCCAACGCTTCAGCTAGTTCAGGCATCACGACCTCATTCTGAGGCTCGCTGTAAGCAGCCAAGCATGCACCCGTATGGTCTCGGATCACGACGCCAATCCCCATCCGTCGAGAGAGCACGAAAATTGCAGCATCAACATTAATAAGAACCGTACCTTCAGGCGGCGGAGACCATCGAGATGATGAAGGAATGGTATCACGCCTAGTAGAAGGATTTGGAGCGAAAAAATGCTGCTCAATCATATCAACATAAGCCGTGATTTGTTCAGCAATGCTGCTCAATCATATCAACATAAGCTTTGATTTGTTCAGCAATGCAGTGTGGATGTTCCAACAATTCCCCATTATGCACTCCATTGCGAGCAAGTACATGTTGGTGAAGAAGGAAGTTTGAAGAGGTCTACTTCCAGAGCAGCAAGCCTGACAGCGTCGAGCTGCTGTTCAAGATGTACAGAACAACGGCGCTGGGCCATAAAGTTGATATGAAGACTTCTATATATAAAGTCGACGTACAGAAACCCTAAACCCAGGGATCTCCATATTTGTCCCTATCGTCACCTCCATCACCAGAAATACCCTCATCAAAGCAAATGCGGATGTCAGCAGTAGGATGATGCGGCTTAAATGCGTCCGTTAACAGGTCCCCCGCAGCTCTGTTGTGCTGTTTCAAACTAGCAGCACACGCATCTGGTATCCAGACAGAGCCGTAGGGATCGTACTCCTCGAAGTAGGGATTGTCCGCACAGGCCACACTTAACCAGATATATTTAAGGATGCCTGCAGGCAAGTGCCGGATCCCAACCGGTAGGGATCCGGCATCTATGCCGTAAGGGAACCATATTTGCAGTCTCTCTAGCTTGGGCATAGCCCCTGCTCGAAAGGTCAGTTTCACATATTTGCAGAAGAAAGTCAGGTGCTTGAGTGCTCTGAATGAGCCCCCGCCAGGGATGACTACGCTTTCTCGCTTCTCTGCTAGGCGTGTATTAATAAGCAATTTGAAGCAGGAGAGTGAAGGCAGCCCTGCAACAATGCTCACACAATCAGCCACCTCCCTCACCATGATAATGAACTTGTAGAGATGGTGGAGCTGACCAATCCACTTGGGGCACCTTTCAAACTTGCAGCCCCGCAGATCAAGCTCCCCAATACAAGAACCTCGAGGGAATAGTGTCCTGCTGCCCCAGCCTGGGACTTCTACTTCACGTCCTTCAAAACGAAGGACCCTGAGGCTGGTGGAAAGCCTGCAGATGGAGGAGTGCAAGGCATCCACACGCGGCCTATCGAGCCCACCCAATAAGATATGAAGTATTCTCAACTTGGTCAGCTTGCTAATGCCCTTGATATTCTCCACCGAGCTTTCAGACATACTCATACTTACACCTTCTAGGGTGCGCATGGATTTCAACCTCTCGATCCCGTCAGGCAACGCTATACCAGTTTTCCCAAAATGTCTCGTCGAGCTAAGATGTGATAACCAGGGCAAACTAACAAGATCTGACGGACAATTTTTCAGCATGACTCCTTCTAGATCTATTGTCTCCAGTTGCTGTAGCTCCCCGATTTTATTAGGTAGCTTCAGCTCATATCCAGTTCGATAAACAGATGTAACCTTTAAATACCTTAAGAGAAATAGCCCACTGATACCAGTGAGGTCTAGGCCCTCTTCAGAATAATCCGTAAGTTCAAGATGTAGAACTCGGACATACTTGAACTGAAGAAAACAAAGCACATCTGACCTTCGGTAAAGTAAGACTGACCGAACATGTGAGAGTGACCCTTTGTTGATTGGTTCCAAGACTCTCATATCCTTTTTGCCATCATACTGGACCGAGACTCGATGGATCTGTCCACATGCCCCTGTCTCATCTTTCGAAACATCAATTACATGAATAAAATTCTCTTTACTTGACTTGGATCTCATAAGATCCAGAACTATACCATGTACTCTGCAAGACAACACTTCATTGCTGTAGTCATCTAACTTCCCAGGTTGGATCATACACATGCTGACGAGCTCTTTGAAGTACTTTTCTGCAACATCCTCTGCGTCCAGCCCACTGTTATTACTCACGTGCACGAACCCTTCGGCTACCCATTTTTTCAACAAATCATCTTTATCTATCTCGCGATCCTCTGGATACATATAAACATAAAGCATACAGGTTTTAAGATGATCAGGAAGATGTATGTAGCTAAGATCCAATATTTGCTTCATCTTTTCATGATCATCACCTTCAGTCATAGCACCCAAAGTTTTCTTTACATAATCCCAGGTTGACTCTGGTTCACCAGCTAGAAGGCTTGCTATGCTATTAATAGCAAGTGGCATACCATCACATTTTTTCAGAATATCAGTTGAAATCCCTTTCTGTGCATCAGGGCAATCGTTTCCGGGACCAAATATTCTGCGAAGAAATAGTCTTCTTGAGTCTTCTACACTTAGTGGTTTCATCCAATAAATATATTTGCTTTCAACTTTGCAACAGTCACGAGCAACACGTTCGATCCTTGTTGTTGTTATCACTATACTTCCATGGTTGTTTTTGGGAAAAGCAGACTTAATAAGATTCCATGAGGATGAATCCCATACATCATCAATTACTATGAAGTATCTGTAAGAATACCACAGGTAAGAAACAAACTGGTAGTGGAATAAGCACATACAGAGAGAACTATTTTCCACCCTTATGTCCATAATAAGTTATTTTGCACATAGAGTATTTTTAATGGTATTCAAATATTGACTGCTGTTACTGTATAATATAGCAATAAAATTGTAAAAATAACTAAGAAACTAAAGTTGAACACAGCTATATAATTTTTTATGACATTCTGGAATGTTGCAATTTTCCAATGCTTTGGCTCGCAATTCGCGACTAATATGCTGATGTTTATATTTTTGTAATAACTTGTTTTTGTCCCAAGGTGCAAAACAGTGCTGCACAAACCATGAAGGGACTGCCATCAGGGAATCAAAACATTCATTTCATTCATTTAATTTTGTATACACCCCAAGCAAAAACAGTGAGTTTTTTTTTTTGCGAAATGCAAAAACAGTAAGTTAGGGTGTAGGGTTGTGTTTGCTAGTTTAAAGGGGTATGGATTAGTGGATGCCACAATACAAGCGAAGTATGACAAAGCAGATGAGCATGCCGGGTAATCAGGAAAATATTGAATTTGCATTCTTCAACATAATGAAGTTTGCTTACGTACTCTCATCACGATAGACTGGTGTGCGTGTGGTGCGTGTGTGGGTGGGGGTGATGAGTACCTCTTATCCTCGAGCAATTTTCGGAGTTCGTTGATGAGCTGCTGCGCATCTAAGTAGTCCAATTTCGCTGCATTATATTCTTGACTTTGACAATCAATGATAATGTTCTTCAAAACTATCTTCACATCAGGATTCTGACCCACCGAAACAAAAGCTTTAGGATGGTAATGTGCTTTAAGCTTGACATACACTGCCTTGGCAAGTGTGGTCTTGCCCAACCCTCCCAATCCGACGATGGAGACCGTCTTGAGCTTTGAGATATTGCCGTCCTCCTTAAATAGCCTTGTTAGATCATCTCTTAGCGCTTCGATGCCAATGAGTTGTTCATTATCTTCATATATACCTGAAATCTGAATGTCTACAGTAGTTGCATTAGCTACAACATTGTTGACATCAAAGTTGTACTTCTTTCCCCTGCTGGCTATAGCCTGAACTTTGTTCTTGATGTCTCTGATCACATCACCAATCTGATGGCAATGTGCTTTAAGTTTGTCATACACTACCTTGGCAAGTGTGGTCTTGCCCAACTCTTCCAATCCGACGCTAGAGACAGTCTTGATCTTTGAGATACCGCCGTCCTCCTTAAATAGCTTTATTAGCTCATCTCTTGGCGCTTCGATGCCAATGAGATGTTCATTATCTTCGTATATAGCTGAAATCTGAATGTCTTGGGTAGTTGCATTAGCTACAACATTGTTGGCATCAAAGTTGTACTCCTTTCCCCTGTTGGCTACAGCCTGAACTTTGTTCTTGATGTCTCTGATCACATCACCAATCTGATAGCGAGTCCTCATGCTATTCTCCAAGAACTTTAGACTCTCATGTGTGAGATCCTTGAAGTCACTCCTATCTGAGTCAGGTTCGACGTGCACCAGGAATCCGTCGACTATATCCTCTATGTGATACGACATCTCCCTGACCTCGTCAACCCAAATCCTGACCCCATTAAGATTTTTCAAGTTGTGGAGATGTTGGTGCATCATCATCAGATCTTGTGAGAAAGACTCGATATCTCTCTTCACGCTCGTCTCCAGATTGTAGTCCTCCTTGACGAGCTTGCCAAGCTTGTCGAGCAGGCTGCCCATAGCCCCCCTTGCGAAATCCACGGCTCGGTCACTCTCTTTCCCTAGGTATGTCATGTTTGTAGGGGAATGGCGTGAAAAGCTTTGTGGCGGGTAGAAATCACACTGCTTTGTTTGCTCGGTACACCGTCCTTGCATGCTTGAATTGATGTCCTTGTATGCGGAATAATGAGGTACTTAGAAAAGCTGAAACTCGCATACAGACACATTAATTAAGACGGAGTCACAGTTTAATCACCTTGGGGACTTCCTCAGCTGGCATGTCGGTGTCTTCTCTACTCGTGAAAATTTTCAGGGACTTTACAGGGTCATGTACAGCCATTAAGTCCACTTCATCGACAGATTTACCGGCCTCTTCGTCCCCCATTCTAGAGGTACATGGTGTTATTCAGAACTAGAGCATGGGGAAAAAAATATGAACTACTCCCTCCGATCCTAAATAAGTGTCGCCATTTTGAACTAGAGTTAGTTCAAAACCATGACACTTTTTTAGGATCGGAGGTAGTACTAGTTTTGCTCGAGACAGGCAGAACATGCTTGCCGAAAATGCGTACCTGAGGCTGCAGGCAGGAGAACTAGCCCTGTACATAGCAGTCTAGGAGGCACCAAACCGGAACTGCACGGAGCGATTTTGGCACATATGAGAAGATGAAAAGATGGTAACTCTGAGAATATTGAAGCACAATAAAGACTGATCTAGATCGGTTCCCACCACCAACGGCGAGCAAAATCGGTTCTAAGAAGCTCCAGGACCGATCCAAGATTTAATCGAAGAAGACAAAGAAAAGGAAAAGGGCAAACCTTGCAGAAGCAGAAGGATTGATGCAGGCTGAGCTTAGTTGACTCCAGTGCGTGTTGAGCGGCAAGGACGTCTAGGAGGCCCTGCTCGCCTCGGCGATGGTGGCGGGCAAATCGGAAAAGATTCGATCCAGCACAGCGAACGGCGACCCGATCTGGATAGCACGAATTGGGGGAATGAAAGTGAAGAGAATTGAGGTCAGAGGAGCAGATGGGATGAGGACAGAGAAGGAAGGTGAGAGCTGTCAACTGACCAATTCAACATTTTCTGCATTGCAAAGAGACCAACTTGAGTTAAGCTAAACTATTCTGGCCTAGCAGAAAACTAATACAGTACTACTCTCTCTGTTTTAAAATATAAAATGTTTTAGTTTTGTGAAACAAATGTATTTAGACTTGTTTTAGTGTTTAGATTCACTTTAAATATAAGTGAACTTATGTACTAAAATAAGTCTAGATACATTTTCTTCACAAATTTAAAACATTTTATATTTTAAAACGAAGGGAGTGGTATACACGTATTCTAACGCCCCTTCAAACTCAAGGTCGATCAGAAACTTTGATTTTGAGAACGTTAAGCTTAGACGCGATTTGTTAAAACGCCACGTGATAAAAAAACGCCGATTTAGCCCGCAAGCACGTGTTCGAGATCTCTCCAGCAGAAGCGCGCGCACTCAAAAAACTTTGCCAAGCGTGCTATATTTGCAGCTCCAATTCCAGCATGCACACCAACCGCCGCTGAAACTTCGCATCTTTTCCTTCTTCTTCCTCACCGTCTGCCGCCCGCCACCCGTCCAGCGCCCTCCATCGCGCCACTTCCGTCGCCGGCGAGATGGCGCAACGCCACCACGGTTCCTCTAGCTAACCCGGGGTGCGCGCCTGGTCAGGAAAGTGGAGCAGTGCCACCTATTCGTCACCGAGGAGGACGAGCGTGCACGACAGGAGTGAAAGAACACCTTCCCGAAGGACGTCGTCACCGAGGAGCGGTTGTAAATGGACAGGAAGGCGGAGTGGGCCGATCGGGCGGCGAGGAGGGTTGATAAGGCCAGGAACAGGGCCTTCATCCTCGTGCAGGAAGCCGGTCCATCGACGAGCGACGATGATGATGAGTGTTGGCTCGACCTCTTCTCGTCGACCGAAGTCGAGAGCTCAACAGACGAGGAGGAGGAGGACTAGTTCTAGTTTGCTAGTTTTATCGTTTGCTAGTAGTTCTAGTAGTTTAGGTCTATCATTGTATTTTAAACTATGTTTATCGTTGAATGAACTTTATTTTTAGTCTATTTTTCTGTTTTGTTTGATCTTTCTTTGATGCATTTTGGTAGAAAATTGTGTTTCCGGCGCTGTATTTTCGTTTATTAACCTTTGTTTTACTATAGCTAGCTTATTATTGTTGTTATCAAAGATAGATTTTGTGATTAACCTTCTGTTTTGTGAAGTAGCTAGCTTATTATTGTTGTTATCAAAGATAGATTGTTTGATCTTTCTCCTCGTGCAGTAAACAATCTATGTTTCAAAGATAGATTGTGATCAAACAAAACATAGATTGTGATCAAACAAAACATAGCTAGTTTATTATTGTTGTTATCAAAGATAGATTGTTTACTGCACGAGGCCTTCATCCTCGTACAGTAAACAATCTATGTTTTGTTTGATCTTTCTTTGATGCTTGGGCGGTGTCATCGGGGAGGTGGCAGTCTCCGAGAGTGGCAACACGGAGTGTTTCGGAGAAGCGGAAGGCGGCTGCCGGCGGCGGCTGCTGCAGCGTTGGTGGTGGTCTGGGTAACCTCTCTGTGAAGCTGCATAGCTCAAGCTCCTGGAGGTTTTCGAGGGCAGGGACCGGAGCCAGGCGCCGGCGACGACAGGTTGGAGGTGGTACACGGGAGCGGAGAAGCAGCGACCGGGGCCTGGGTGGAGGGACATGACTCGCGATACGAATATATCGATGTAATACCACGGTGGTCGAAATTGAGTGGGGCGGAGCGCCAGAGGTGGCGCCACCGGGAGGCGAGGATCTGGGTGCGGACGCCGTCCTTGGTGGGGAGTAGGGAGATGATGTCCCCAAGGATGTCGTCCGGCAGCTGGCTGATACGGTCGCCGGAGCCTCCATCCCCTTCGGGCAGCGGCTGCGCATGGCCCTCCACTGCGGATTTGGGACTAGGCGGCTCTGCATCAGCAGTCGGCGCCTGCGCTGGCGCAGGCGCGTGGAGCGCCGCTAACTTCCTCCTCCTCGGGTTAACACGCCCAACCTCCATCTCCATGGACGGCGCGGCGGTTGTGTGGGGGACGGGCGAACACTACATGAGGAGGCTAGGGTTCGGCTCAGTGGGAAGAGGGCTTGGCACCGAGGGTTAGGCCGCACCGTCGCCGGAGTCGGGACGACTTAAAAAGGAGCGTGGCGGCGGTTCGTATTTGGAAAGAAACGTGTGTGAGAATCGCAGGGACGAAATGAAATCACAGTCTAGGAGCAGAGTCCGGTCCAGGACTAGCGGGCCGCTTCCGATCAGTTCCTCCCGGTCACTTGAGCTCAGACCAGCCACATCGTAGGCAAAAAGCGGTTCAATCTGTGCTATGAGTCGATTCGATACACTGCACAACATTCATTCAAGCGGTTCTAAGAAAAAAGCGACTTCCAAACTTGATTCACTTCTATCCTGACACAAGCAGACACAGGCAATAAAGAAAGAGAGCCACGTCTAGATGGGAAGAATATAGGACAGAAAAAAATGTTTTCTTACAGCAACTGGGTCCCACGCTACAATACGAACCGATTCAATACAGTGTAGCACAATGGGATCGTTTCGCTCTTTTTCATGCGTCGCACCACCAGTGTGGCTGGTCTCACAATTCATCGACAAGTTTACAATGTTCCATCCATGTTCAGAATTTACATCAGCTCTCTAAGAGCCCTATCGATCTAAGCAAGCAACAAGAGTAATTGCAGAGTAATTTAGAGATCTAGCCCTATCCACCCAACCTTCCTGTGAGCTAGTCAATGATCCACGACACCGCCGTTCTTTTCATTCAGTTACATCCCCCGGTTCTACGCTATCGTGTTCTCGCTAAATAACACTCTGGTTACGGCTCTCAGTGATTACAAGGCCTAACAGGCACATTCTTGGCCTGCAAGCCAACCTGGTGTCCTCCTGGTTCTCACGGGCTTCATTCTGGCCCTCGGCTCTTCAGGCCCATCTCCTAGACTGATGGATACAGTATCTTGGTCGTTGACATCCCCCCGCCCTTGAAACGCTGCTTGCCCCCAAGCAGGGGCTCGGGGAAACTGCTGCTTCAAGGCCTCGAGATCTTCCCAGGTCGCTAATTCTTCAGGTTGACAACTCCATTGGACAAGAACTTGGACAATTGTACGAATGCCATTCTGTCGAACACGCTTCCGAATAATCTGCACGGACACTTGATAGACATCATCAGGAGATGGAAGAACAGGTAATACCTGATTACCTGGTCCAATACATGCTTTCAACTGAGACACATGAAAAACCGGGTGAACTCTGCTGCCTTCCGGTAATCCCAGCTTGTATGCTACTTCACCAATACGGGAGAGGACATGATAGGGGCCATAGTACTTGAACGCCAGCTTGTGGTTGGCCCGAGTGGCAATTGACAACTGGACGTAGGGCTGCAGTTTGAGGAATACCTTGTCATTAACCGCAAATGTCCTCTCCACACGATGCTTATCAGCTTGATGCTTCATCATCTGTTGCATCCTCAGCAAATGTTGTCGTACTGAAGCAGTTACTAGTGCCCTTTCAGTCAGCCAAGTTTGTATGTCTTCAGAAGCAATCTTGTATGTAGCTGTAATGCCAAAGAACCGAGGTTGTCGACCATAGATCACTTGAAAAGGTGACTTGCCCACTGAGTAATGCCAGTTCGAATTGTACCAGAACTCATAAAGAGAAATCCATTTAGACCAATGCTTAGGGTGAGCACTGATGAAACAGCGCAAGTAACACTCAATGGATTGGTTTACTCGCTCTGTTTGCCCGTTAGTTTCAGGGTGATAAGCTGTACTCAGTTTCAGTTCAGTTCCAATGGACTTAAACACTGACCGCCAGAACTGACCCTGTAAAAACAGGGTCACGATATGAGACTAGAGTTTCAAGCATACCATAAAGTTTGTAGATGTTGTCGACAAATAAATCTGCCACTTTGGTTGCAGAGTATGGATGCTTTAGGGGGATAAAATGAGCCAACTTTGAGAATTTATGTACTATGACAAGAATGCAGTCAAAGTTGCGAGAAAGAGGTAATCCATCAATAAAATCCATAGTTGCCATCTCCCAGGGCCCGGAAGGAACAGGTAGTGGTTGTAACAACCCAGGCAATGTTCGTTCTGGCTTAGCTTGCTGGCAAACGTGACAGGAGCGCACAAATTCTCTAACAGCACCTTTCGGGCTTGTTTGATTCAAAGGATTCACAAAGGAATTTTATAGGATACTTACCCATAGGAATTTTTCCTATAGAGGCCATTTGATTCAAAGGATTGAACCCTCCAAAATTCCTATGGATTGCCTTCCTATACTACAATCTCATAGGATTTCTAGCAAGAGGTTAGAGCTCTTGGAAATTTTCCTATGTGTCTATAACAAGTTAAAAACTATGACATGAGCCCAACCTCTATAGAAATTTTCTGCGTTTTTCCTGTGGTGCCATCAACTGACTTGTGCAACTAAATCCTGCGTTTTTTATTCCTATAGGATTTCACATGTCATGACATGTTGTTCCTACGGTGTTTCTATTCCTGTGATTTTAAAATCCTTTGAATCAAACATGCCCTTCATCTTTGGCCATTTGAATAGAGAAACCAACTTTCTGTAAGTCACAGGAAATCCTGAATGTAAGAGCCCTATCGATCTAAGCAAGCAACAAGAGGAATTGCAGAGTAATTTAGAGATCTAGCCCGATCCACCCAACCTCCCTCCGAGCTAGTCAATGGTCCAAGGCACCGCTGTTCCTTTCATTCAGTTACATCCCCCGGTTCTACGTTATCATGTTCTCGCTAAATAACACTCTGGTTACAGCTCTCAGTGATTACAAGGCCTAACGGGCATATTCTTGGCCTGCAAGCCAACTTGGTGTTCTCCTGGTTCGCACGGGCTTCATTCTGGCCCTCGGCTCTTCAGGCCCATCTCCTAGTCTGATGGATACAGTATCTTGGTCGTTGACAAGCTCGGCATCAAATTACATGGCCCAACGAAATCTAAAGGAATTCTGGCAACAAAGCGGCAATCCAAACTCAATCTTCAGGATCTTCACTTACTGACATACAAGGTCAGCAAAATCTCTAACGCCACTCCTGGCCACCGCTCGATCCGTCTCAAGATTGATATACAAGCGGGTATCATTACTCTGCTTCTGATGAAATATATACTTGAGCTTCCGAAATAAAAACGTCAGCAAATCGCAAATCGGCGGCACGGGAAGCCAACACCCGTCTTGATCAAAGAAGTTTAACATCATGACCATTTTGCTGAAAAACAAAAGGAACTCCTTACTTCCTAGACGACGGTTCTTTTTTTTGGATCGGACTGAAGTAATAATAGATACATGCTCCAAATAGTTGATGTAAGCTGGAGACGCCACGGGACATCCTTAATGTACAACTCACTCCATTCCACAAAAAGCCCCAACACTGGACGAGGGCAAAAAATGACAGATATGCACCAAAGGAATGACCATGGTAATACCTTGATCTTAGAGTGCAATGCCAATTCGCATGGCCTCATAAAACGACTTGACAGATAAAAATTACATTACATGTTCAGAAGCAACACGCCTCTTGTATTTTCTAATGCAGAACAACATGGAAAATAAAAGAAAATAAAACAGCAGTCAAGTACAATACTGACTTCTACACAGTTCTACTCTATTCTACTCCCTTCGACCCATACTAGTTGACTCAGATTTGCCTTGATACAGATGTATCTACCACTAAAACTTGACTAGATACATTCGTATCAATATGAATTAAGTCAACTAATATGGATCGGAGAGTACATAATTTGGTACTTTAGTCATATATGTGTTATAGTAGTTTTTAGAGTGTTCTGGCTATGTGTTCTAGTCATGCTTCTTTTATTATTTATTAGCTTTAGATAGTGTTCTCTACAATGTTCCAGCTACAAGTGAACTAAGTAGGGAACTAGACTATGTAACATTTACCTATTAATAAAGAACTTTGTGTTCCTATTTTAAGATCTTGGATTAAATCTTGTGTGTTAAGAGTTTTGGATTGAACTCTTGATTGCCCCACCTCTAGGGCGATATCTAGCTCAGGCCCCTAGCGCGATATCTATTACATCACGTTGAAGTGGTTCCTTCAACATTTTTGTTGTTCAAATTATAACATCAAGGTGGAGTTGTTCCTCCACAACCTTTGTGCTGCATCAGGTCGTATCAAATCCCTGCTGATCCGTTCTAGTTGCTGGTTCTCTCATTGTGATCAAGATGCAATAAGCAATAGAGGAGTTGGGAAAGAGAGTTGATGATATAGAACAACAAATCCAAGAGCTACATGAAGATCTTAACCAGAGGTTCAATCATCTCGTTTGAGATGATTAAAGTGAGTGTTCCTCCTACTGCCGATGAAGAAGATTCATCAAAGGAGAGAAGAGATGTTCAACAACAAAGAGGAGGTCATCTTCAATCCCAAATACCCTGATGACACACATATCAGCATACCTCGAGAAGGCCAACTTATACGGAAGCTTCTGAAGAGGAAGAATATGACGATGCACTTGAGGAACCTGATCTCTATACATACCCGAGAGTACCCAACTCTACATATGCAAGATAAACATACAAGGTGAAAGCTGAAATCCCGTCTTTCGATGGAATGTTGATATTGAAGGGTGCCTTGATTGGTTTTATGAGGTCAATACTTTCTTTGAGGTCATGAATATTTCGGAAGACCGAAAAGTTTCTTTGGTTGCATATAAGCTGAAAGGAAGAGCTGGCGCATGGTTTCATCGCCTTCAAGAAGACCGACAACTAAGAGGAGAACCGCATATGAGATCTTGGCGACAAATGAAGAATCTTTTGAAAGGGAGGTTTTTGCCTGCAGATTATGATCTGATCCTACTCATTCAGTTTTAGAACAATGTTCAAGGAAATAAGACTGTTTCAGAGTACACAGAAGAGTTTCTAAGGCTACAAGTGAGGTGCAACCTAGAATATACCAGCGTTTAGGAATCAACAAGGTAGAAATAGAAATATGTGCATTTGCATGCATTCATTTGCAAAATTAGATTAAATGTTTTGCCAAACAAAACCCTTGAGAGATTAGAGTTTCCTTCACTGTTTTGAGTTAGGATTTAGCTCTTTATAGTGATTGTTATAAATTTCGATATGATCCCTAGGAATTTAAATAATTTTTGGGTGAATAATTCAAATTCATATTTAAACTTGAATTACTTTGAAAAAGATTTGAAAACTAGAAGTATTTAACATAAATATTATGAATTATTGAATGATACATTAATGATTATACAAGAAAAGGAAATTTGAAAACATTATAAATAAAGGGATTCATACATGCAAGCATAATTCTTATTCTTTTCTTTATTCAATAACAATAATTCAAATAGAATTGAATAAGCAAGAATTTACATCATAGAAACAATTATATAAAGGAAAAAAGGCAAACTTTATTGAATAATAAATAAATAGTACATTACAGAAGAAAAAAGAAAAGATTACAACAGAAATAAAATTTAAAAAACCTAAACTAATTCATGTCTAATTCCTAATCTAATCTTCTTGATCCTCAACAAATGACCTTGTACCTATGAACAAAATAAACAAACAAAAGAAAGAAAAGGGGTTAAATGCTAGATAGATTTCTCTCGGCTATGAACATTCAGATGCACTGTTTAAATTACATCACTGAGCAAAGCAAATATTAAAGGGGCAAGTTTCACTAAAATGCAGCATTTGTTCTTTAAGTTAAAATGGTTTCAGTACAACATCATTAACTAGGGGGAAAAGTTTCACCCGATAAGATATAGAAGAAAAAGAGTAAAGGCAAACATATATTTTAACTTGGTTTGATCCATAGGCTTGGTAAACAGGCAGACAACTTACTCACCCATGCAGATAGGAGCTGTTGTCGAAAGAAGAGTGAATAAAAGTCACAGAATCGTACATAGCAGAGTAAACTCTGATACACTAGTTCATAGAACCAGCAGCTTTTCTATCTCAAGAACGCATAAGAAACCACCACTAGAACCTAATAGATCTTCACCGGATCAACCACCAAATCACCACTGAAAACCAATGGAAAACATAAAAGATGGTCACTTAAAGGAGGGGTGGATCAGATGTTGGGCATGGGCAGGCCAGGAGTGGATCAAGAGCAGAAAAGTCACATATGTTCCAGGAAGTATCCAAGCAAGCTCATCGGTAATGCTAGAGAAGATCAGTCACCACGGTCTCTTCACCAACAAGTAACGGGTTGGTGGTTTACAAAGGAATCATGCTTTATATCCGTTCTTATCATTATAAGAGCATAATATATTTTGGTAAAATCAAATCCTCAAAGTACACCCTTATCATTATAAGAGCATAATATATTCTGGTAAAATCAAATCCTCAAATTACACCTAGGTGGGGTGTATGCTCATCACAGGAAGATAAAAGGCTACCAATCATATCTATTCTTTATCTTAATATAATACCAAATTTTAGCCTATGCATCATTAATTTGAATTCATTAGCAACAACTATATTTAGTTAAGTTCAAGGGATTGGTTCTACTGGGCACATCCCAATTGTGGGTAGCACCTCAGTAGTAACCAGCATCATAATTGTTTATCTATTATGAAGCCACAAGTCACAAGCTTCCATAAATCAATTAATCAAATCATTTTCCTAAAACAAGTTAGGAATTATTTCTTTTCATCTAAAACTCTTCATAGAGTTATCAGTACATGAATCATAAATATCATCACCTAAAGAAATAATCTTTGTCTGATACATAACTAAATGATCACAATGTTTAAACCATATAACCATAAGCCAAGGTTCCCATAAATCATCGAAGAAAATTCTTGAGTACCCACAAGGATTTCATCATGTACAAACCATCAGAACAGTTCAACATAAATAGCCAGCAGTGTTGGCTTCAGTATAGAAGCATTCCAACTATAACCAATAGTCTCTACCAATCCAAGATAATAATGCTAGCATCCATAGCAAATCATCTAGACAACAATAAGTTTAGATTCAGGCAGTGACCAACTAACAGGAACCACTATCAGCAGTTCTCAATCAAGCATAGAACCAGACTTCTCACAGAAGGAATACACCTAAACCGTGTGATGACTACCGAACTTAGCCTCTAGGGCGAGGGCTTGGTACGAGAAGAACCGAGAAATGATGGCTTGTCCCGTGTGATTTCCATATCGTTGTTGTTGTTTTTGATTTGTTGTCCTTTTGGTACTTCCATGCTCGGTGTTGAGTTAATTTGTTATCATTCATGATGTTTTCATAATTGATAAGTTAAACTATTTGAATGTTAATTCATATCTGTTTGCGACAGCGTAAGAACAAAATGAGAAACTGAGTACAATTTGAGGCACGATGTTGCGGTAGTAGACCTGCATCCGAATTGGACAAATGGAGGACAAAAGAGAACAAGTTTTGGGATTCTAGTCTTTCATCATATCTAGAGAGCCACGTGTGCTCTGCTTCTCCTTTTTTCTTCATGAAGTGTAAACCACTCGTGGACCACTGGAGTAATATTATCCCCTTTTTTTCCACCCGATCCAACAATAAATGCATCTCTAACCGATCCCCAATCGGTTGGAGGAGTAAATGGAAGAGTAAACTTTAGAGGAGTAAATATACACTTCTAAAGGAGGTCGGCACCGAACCGATCCCCTAAATTTAGAGAAGTAAAACTTTTTTTTTGTAGAAATCAAACTATCAATAGCCAAACATTCGGCATAGTTCACATACAGTCAAATAAAATGTTTACAGATGAATAAATATTAAGTTTACAAACCAAATAAATTCAAAGCCGAACACATGGCAGGGTTCAAATTCAACAAATCATCAGAATAGTTCAAACTCAACTAGGTAGCACCATGGAGAGCCCAGTGATGCGCAACAAGGTCCTGTTGCAGTTGTCCATGCATCTTGATACGTCGGAAACGTATCTATAATTTTTTATGTTCCATGATTGTTTAGTATCTACTTTGCTTTGCTTATCTACACTTTGAGGTGCTTTTTACATGTTTTCTGGTACTTACCCACTAACAAGTTGCAATAGTGCCAGATGCCTGTTTTCTGCTGTTTTTGGTTTCAGAAAAGTTAGTAAAGAAATATTATCGGAATTGGACGAGACAAACGTCAAAGTCAATTACTTTCCGTGGGGAACAAGAAGTCCAGAGGGGAGACGAGGAAGCAGGCCAGGGAAGCCAGACCCCCCCTCCCAGGCGCGGCCAGGGGTAGGCCCGCGCCTGTCTAGGGTTTGGCCCCCCTGGTCGCCTCCTCGGCCTCCCCGTTCGCCTATAAGAAGCCCCCGATGCAGAAACCCTAAGCACCCCGATCAAATCTCCATGCAACCGTCTGTAGCCGCCGCCACCATTGTCCCTAGATCGGGGGGATCTGAAGTTCTTCCTGGCACCCTGTAGGAGGGGAGATCATCCCGGAGGCCTTCTCTCCGTATGATGCGTGAGTAGTTCCACCTTGGACTATGGGTCCATGTAGTAGCTAGATGGTTGTATCTCCTCCTTTGTGCTTTCATGTATAGATCTTGTGAGCTCCGTTCATGATCAAGATCTAATCTATTTGTAATCATGCATGTTATGTTTGCGGGGATCCGATGGATATTGAGATTACTATGTTGGTTTGATTAATGATTTTGTCTTTATGATTCTATCATGTATGTGTTGTTTGTGATCGTGCATGCTCTCCGTTGTTAGTAGCTATCTTGGCCAAGTAGTTGCTAGTGACTCCAAGAGGGGGTATTTATGCTTGATAGTGGGTTCATGCCTCTAGTTTCCAAGGGAAGTGACAATAATCTCTTCGATTTTAGATGTGTTGTTGCCACTAGGGAGAAAACAACGGGCTCTTGTTCATGGAACATGTGGACTGTTTACCTTACACACTTTGCTTAAAGCAGTTGTCTGTTGCTTGCAACTTAATACTGGAGGGGGTTCGAATGATAACCTGAAGGTGGACTTCTAGTCATAGATGCAGTTGGATGGCGGTCTATGTATCTTGTTGTATTGCCCAATCGAATCTCATAGGATCTTTCTGACTAATAATTGCATTGTTATGCCTTGCTTAGTTCCTGTCAATTGCCCGGATGTAATTTGTTTACCCTTCATGCCATGTTGTTTATCTAAGGAGAGCACCTCTAGTGAACTATGGACCCCGGTCCAATCTTTACCATTGATACATCTTCCACTGTTACTTGTTTACTTGCTGCAAACCATTACCTTCTGCACCATACGTTTAATCCTTTGTTACAGCAAACCGGTGAGCTTGACAACCTCACTGATTTGTTGGGGCAAAGTCTTGAGTTTGTGTTGTGTAGGTCTCCATGTTGCTTGCAATACCTGTGTGACGTTTCCTTCCTCCTTCTGGTTCGATAACCTCGGTCTCAACTGAGGGAAAACTTGCTGCTTGCTCTTCACACCCTACGCTTGGGGTTACCAACAAAGTGCCACGTCGAGCATCATCAAGGATTTTCTGGTGCCTTTTCCAGGGAGGCTAAGGACGTCTTCACAAGGGGAGTCCTTCACTTCCTTTCTCTTTACTTTGTTTTTAGTTTGCTTTGTTTCTTTTGCTTGGTTTTGTTTGCCTCTTTCCAAAAAACCCAAAAAAATAGTCTAGTTTGGTTTGCTTGCTTTATTCAACAACACAAAAAATTAGTTCCTACTCTATTTGGTGGACTGTTATTGCCTTGCTTGGTCATGCTTTCTATCAATGGATGGTTTCTTTGAAATTAGTTCTTATTGTTAAGGTGGGTTCATGGAAGAACAAAAGTATTATTATAAGAAACACCATTTGTCACAAAAAGGGAAACACTTATGGGAACAAATTTATAGGTTGGATACTATTGCTAGAGACATGTGCTCTATTTATAATGTTACTTATTGCTTTGATAAAGCTTGTTGTTACAGGAGGTATAAACACCTACCCTTTCAATGTGAGTATAATGATAACGTTACAATATCTTCTTATGTTAAAGTAAATTATGATTTTGATGATGTGGAACAAATTAAAGAATTTATTGCCTTCAAGGGTGCATTTGAACTTTCCAGTTTGCTTGAAAATATTGATGATGCACCTTATGAACATGAGGTTTTTGAGATACTTAAGTTTTGCTTTGATAATTACAAGGAAGTAGATGGCTATATTCTTGAATATTTTAATAGGCGTTTTCCACAAATGGAACAGACTAATGCCTTGCAGGAGCCGATGGAAGAATAAATTTTTGAAACCGGAAGCTCATTAGATGAAAAAGAGGGGGAGAGTGATGAACAAAAGGAGGAAGAATGGATTATCTACCCATGCCTACCTTCTAATGAGAGTAACTCTTTATCCCTTAGAGCATCTCCACTCGCCTACCCAGGAGGCCGATCCGGACGCCGAATTTTGGTCCGGACGCCGAAAATCAGCCCAGTCGCGTACCCAAGGACCTGTTTTCGTCCGGATTTCGGCATGTTTTGGTCCGGCCTACCCAGGCCGTACCCAGGATCCCGGGTATGCCCTGGGAACGCCGGACTCAGCGAAAACGGGCGTGAGCCAGCTCTGTCGGCGAGAGAAGGCACCACTCCTGCCAATTCGCCGAGCTCCCCGCCCTTTTCTTCCCTCCTCCCGCCTTTCTTCCCCATTCCCCTACCCCTAAAGCTCCGCCGATCCTCGCGCCCGACATGCCGCCCAAGAGTTTTGTCCAACCCAGATCGATCCTCGGCGAGGGTCCGGCGGAGAAGAAGGCAAGGAAGCCTAGAGCGTCGCCGACCAAGTCGGAGGACATGCACTCGGCCGAGTGGGAGAAGAGGGAGCACACCAGGTAGATCTCATCGGCCGAGCGGAAGGACAGGAAGGAGAGGGCGAAGCTCCGGCAGCAGCAAGCGGAGGAGGAGAAGGCGATGGTGAAGGCGGAAAGAAGAGGCGATGGTGAAGCGAAGCGATGCGGCGTCGTTGGCGTTGATGGCGGCCGTACCCACCACACTAGGGGAGCCAGGCTAGCGTCGGCTCGCCCGCCGGCTTCTCGCCGATCTCTCCGGCCAACTTCCATGAGAGTGTTGGGCCACGCAGAGATAAAACAAAACTTTTTCTCTAACGTGGTGATCCCAAGATCTAGCTGAGGTAGAAGGCCACGAGGTTTACCACTAGACGCAGCTTGGATTCGCGGTGAAGCGCGTCGATTGATCTGATGCAGTCCTCACGATCCGATCGCCTGGTGCTGATCGCACAACACCTCTGCTGGTATCCACACGCAAGGAGGAGCCGGCGCGAATCGCTAGGTTCGTGACGGCACACTGGACTGCCGTGGAGCTAGGGTTTCCAACACATGGAATGACCTAACCGAACAACGATTAACCTTTCTGGGTTACGGTGCTCCACTATATATAGGGAGTGAACGTGGGCTCTGCTCGCGCGACCCATTTACTAAAGTCCATATAACACTAGTCACCGTGAGTCCAACTCACTAACTCAGTCCTAATCTGGTTTAGGTCCAACCCAACCAGATTACAGGTTCAGATCCAATCCGAACTTGCTCCCGCTCTTAAGTGTGTGACCCCGCAGGCTCCTGCTCACTAAAGCTTGATTCTCAGTCGACCTGAACCCTGCCTTTATAACTGTCTAGTTACGAATCAGCGTTTGACAGAACCTAAGTCGATGATCCTCAACTCGGACTATGCAACAACCTCAGGTCTAAGGATTACATTGATTGAGATATACAAATGATAACTTGTTCGTTGTACCTCAATATGGGTCAATCCGACTCGCTAAACTCTTTAGTCGAATCTGTGTAAGTTGTAATAGCATCCCCATGCCCATGACAAGTGGAACCGAGTCATCAAGCCAACTTTCACATTGGTCTAAGTTGTGTGTCCAGCACAACCTCAATGACCAAGGATATTTAGTACAAACAACATAAATGCATAGTTCCACAACCGAATCACATATTCAATGATACACATCAGATGTTTATACAAGGACTACTTAATATCTTTATGAATACAATGGGAAAACTCATCATACATGATTGCCTCTAGGGCATATTCCCAACAGAGACAAGTGGGCTTTCAAATAGAGGGTACTCCCGTCGCGGAGTAAACCTCGGCTTCAACCACGCGTGCTCTTCCCTTGGGTGCAGCGCCACCCTTCGCTGTTCGGCGTGGACATCAACATCCCTACTCGACCTCTCCGGCGACGCAAGCCACACTCTGCCTGCGGACGCTGCCTTCGTGAGCTTCAACCTTCGCGAGGCCGACACAGAACCTGTTCGGCGAATGTCGGCGCACTTTCGGCATGGCGACGCGAGGCCTACATGGAGGACCTGATCGCAATAGGCTCGGCCTCCAACAACCCCTCCTTCTTCACGGAAGAGCAGACCCGGGCCGACGTCCAGCGCGGCATCGAGTCCCAGGACCTCGTCGACGTCGATGCCGAGGAGACCCAGGCCGAGCAGACGCAGCCAGAGGACGCCGAGACTGAGGCTAAAGGCAAGAAGGGGAAGAAGACGGCGGACGCTCGGCTCAAATGGACCGTGGCCGAGGACACCTGCCTCGCCGAAGCATGGAAGACGGTGAGCATGGATTCGATAATGGGTGCGAACCAAAATTCCGACAATTATTGGCGGCGCGTGAAGGCAGCGTTCGACGAGCGAAGTCTGTGCGACCCAAAGTATCGCAAGATCCACATGGAGCGAGGGGAGAAGGCAATAACGAACCACTAGGGGATCATCCAAACTGTTGGAATTATGCCCTAGAGGCAATAATAAAGATGTTATTATTATAATTTTTGTTCATGATAAAGTTTATATTCCATGCTAGAATTGTATTAAGCGGAAACTTTAATACTTGTGTGGTTTATGAACAACACCGTGTCCCTAGTATGCCTCTATGGACTAGCTCATTGATTAATGATGGTTAAGGTTTCCTAACCATAGACATGAGTTGTCGATTAATAATGAGATTATATCATTGGGAGAATGATATGATGGACAGACCCAAACTAAGCGGAGCAATTAGATCGTGTCATCGTGTTCATCTTGGCGAAGCTTTTCTTATGTCAAATATGGTATTCCTTAGACCATGAGATAATACAACTCCCTGGTATCGGAAGAAAGCTTTGAGGTCATCAAACGTCATCCTATGAGAGGGTGATCATAAAGGTGTCTCTCAGGTGATCGGAAAGTACCTGTTGGGTTGTATGTATCGAGATGGGATTTATCCCTCCCAAGTCGGAGAGATATACTTCGGGCCCACTCGGTAATCGATATCAACACCGCTTGCAAGCATGTGGTTAAGGAGTTAATCACAAAGTGATATCAGATTACGGAACGAGTAAAGTACTTGTTGTGAACGAGATTGAACTACGTATGACGGTACCGACGATCAAATCTCGGGCAAGTAAAATGTCGCGAGACGAAGGGAATATATATATGGGATTGATTGAATCCTGGCATCGTGGTTCATCCGATATGATCATCGATGAATGTGTGGGAGTCAATATGGGTTTCCAGACCCCGATGTTGATTATTGATAAAAGATCATGTCTGCATATTCTTGAACCCGAAGGGTCACACACTTAACGTGTCTCGACGCTAGGATAGATTGGATAATTGGTTTATGACTTTTTGTTCGGAGTCTCGGATGGGATCTGGGACATCACGAGAGGTTCCGGAATGGTCCGTAGAATAAGATTCATATAAGGCAATGCAGTTTTTGGAGTTCGGAATTGTTTCGGGTTAATCGGTATTGTACCGGAAGCTTCTAGTATTGGAATTATGCCCTAGAGGCAATAATAAAGATGTTATTATTATAATTCTTGTTCATGATAAAGTTTATATTCCATGCTAGAATTGTATTAAGCGGAAACATTAATACTTGTGTGGTTTGTAAACAACACCGTGTCTCTAGTACGCCTCTAAGGACTAGCTCATTGATCAATGATGGTTAAGGTTTCCTAACCATAGACATGAGTTGTCAATTGATAATGAGATCATATCATTGGGAGAATGATATGATGAACAGACCCAAACTAAGCGAAGCAATTAGATCGTGTCATCGTGTTCATCTTTGCGAAGCTTTTCCTATGTCAAATATTGTATTCCTTAGACCATGAGATAATACAACTCCCTGGTATCGGAAGAAAGCTTTGAGGTCATCAGATTTCATCCTATGAGAGGGTGATCATAAAGGTGTCTCTCAGGTGATCGGAAAGTATCTGTTGGGTTGTATGTATCGAGATGGGATTTGTCCCTCCCAAGTCGGAGAGATATACTTCGGGCCCACTCGGTAATCGATATCAACACCGCTTGAAAGCATGTGGTTAAGGAGTTAATCACAAAGTGATATCGGATTACGAAATGAGTAAAGTACTTGTTGTGAACGAGATTGAACTAGGTATGACGGTACCGACGATCGAATCTCGGGCAAGTAAAATATCGCGAGACGAAGGGAATATATATATGGGATTGATTGAATCCTGGCATCGTGGTTCATCCGATATAATCATCGATGAATGTGTGGGAGTCAATATGGGTTTCCAGACCCCGCTGTTGATTATTGATAGAAGATCATGTCTGCATATTCTCGAACCCGCAGGGTCACACACTTAACGTGTCTCGACGCTAGGATAGATTGGATAATTGGTTTATGAGTTTTTGTTCGGAGTCTCGGATGGGATCCGGGACATCACAAGAGGTTCCGGGGTGGTCCGGATAATAAGAATATAAGGCAGTGCAGTTTTTGGAGTTCGAAATTGTTCCGGGTTAATCGGTATTGTACCGGAAGCTTGTAGAACCTTCCGGAAGGGGACCAACGTGTACCCACCTTCCGGGAGGGGGCATGGGCCTATGAGGGAGTGCCCTGGCTGCATTGGGCCAGGGGCACAAGGCCCCATAGGGCCCAGCCGGCCAAGAGGGTTTTAAACTCGAGATAGAGCTTCTAGAAGGGGGGGTTTCCTTGCCCCCCACTCCTTCTCCTTGGGGCCGCCGGTTTGGACTTGGGGGAGGGGCTAGGGTTGCGCCCCCCCTCTATATAAAGAGGGGTGGGGGCGCACCAACCCCCCACACCTTCCCCTCCAACCCTAGCCGCCCTGCTGCCCTCCTCTCTCCCTCCCGACTGCTTGTAGGCGAAGCCCTGCTGCAGAAATTCTCCACCAATTGCACCGCGCCGTCGCGTTGTAGATCCAACCCATCTCTCCACCATACTTGCTGGACCAAGGAAGGAGGAGACGTCGAGGTGCTGCACGTGTGCATCTCACGGAGGCACCGCCACTTGTGGTGCTAGATCGGATCGGATCGCGAGGAGGAGAAGCGAGTACGACTACATCACCCACGTTCCGAGCGTTAACGCTGTGCGAATCTTCAAGAGTATGAAGATTTAATCCAATCTCTCTCATTGTTTGCATCTCCTAGATTAGATCTTGGCTTTCCCTCTGTTCGCATCCGTAGAAAATTTTGATTTACTATGCCGCGAAACCCTTCAGTGGTATCAGAGCTAGATCTATGCGTAGATGTGATTCACGAGTAGAACGCAACATGATTGTTGCGGGCGTTGATGTTTTCTGTTGCAAGTCTCTTGTTTGTGTTCTTCTTATGACGCGGGATAGTGAGATTGAAGCGGTCCAGGCCAACCTTACGCGACGTCGTTCGCGAGACCGGCTCCGCACTTGACGTGTGGCTTGTTCCACACATGCGGCCGGTGGATGCCAGTTTCTCTCACTATAGTTGTCATGGGATTTACACGAGTTTGGCAACCATAATATCATCGTTGGCTTTCCGTAGGTAAGAATCGTTCTTAGCATCTACTCCCATAAGCCACGTAAAACATGCAACAACAAAGTAGAGGCGTCTAACTTGTTTTTGCAGGGAGTGTTTTCTGTGATATGGTATGGCCCAAGATGTGATGTGTATATTGTATGCGATGATCATGTTTTGTAATGTTTCACTTGCATGTCGATGAGTACACAACCGCAGGAGCCATATGGTTGTCTTTATAATTGTGTATGACCTGAAGTCAACTTCTTATACGCCATGTAATAGCTTTACTTTATCGCTAAGTAGTTAGCAATAGTTGTAGTTGCTATTCGTGGTGGAGGCAATCATGGTGGAGTGATGGAGATCATGTAACGCACAAGATGGAGATCATTGCCAAGATTGGATATACCATGTCACATAAAAGTTATATGAATGTTATTTTTATCATTTTATTTATCTTATTATGATTAGATCGAGACGGTAGCATTAAAAGATGATTCCTAACTTAAAGATCAAGATAAAACTGTGTTCTCCCCATGTATGCACCGCTATGAAAGTTCGTCGTGTCCAAGCATCACGTGAGGATCAGGTGCTATAGACTCTCACGTCATACAACGGGTGCAAGCCAGTTTTGCACACGCGAAATACTTGGTCTAACTTGACGAGCCTAGCATGTACAGACATGGCCTCGAACACATGAACCAAAAGGTTAAGCATGAGTCATATGAATGATATGATCGACACTTCATTGTCCACCATTGAAACCACATCTCTTCTCGTGATGATCGGATTAGGTGTGGTGAATTTGGATCATGTTCACTAAACAACTTGAGGGATGTTGAATTTAGTGGGAGTTCATCTAGTAATTTGATTAAAAGTTGAACTAGTTATCATGAACATAGTCTAATTTGTACTTGCAAATATTGTAGATCACATGGCTAAGTCCAACTTCAACTTCAACGCTTTTGCCGAGAAAGAAAAGCTTAAGAACAATGGGTCCAACTTGACCAATTGGTTCCATAATCTGAGAATCATTCTCTGGCGGTCAAAAGGACTATGTCCTTGAGAAAGCGTTAGGTAACCCCCCGCTGAATCAAGGCCGTGATGAGAAAGCATCTGTCTATCAGCGCAAGAAAGATGATTATGGTGTGATTAAGAGCACCATGTTGTTTGCTATGGAATCGGACCTTCAAAATCGTTTTGAAGACTATCCCGCCCTTTGAGATTCTCGAGGAGCTGAAAACCATGTTTCGGACTCAGCCCGCTCGAGAGATATAAGATCTCCGAGAAATTCTTTAATGCAAGATGGAGGAAGGGAGTTCCGTTAGTGAGCACGCCATTAAGATGTCTGCCACACTCAACGCCTTTGAGCAATCGGATTGCAAGATTCCAGAGGAGCTCAAGATTGTGGTTCTGCAATCACTCCTCCCAGCTACAAAAGTTTTGTAGTGACTCACAATCAGATTGGTTCCACTGACACGATCACCGAGCTCTTCGCAAAGTCAAGGCTGCGGAGGTGGACATCAAAAGGATAATCATGTGTTGATGGTCAACAAGCCCTCCTTTAAGAAAGGTAAAGGTGCAAAGAAGCCCTTCAAGAAAGGCGGCGTAAGCGCTGCTGTTCTCTGAGAAGAAGCTCAAGTCGGTCCTAAACCGGACCTCGAGTGCTTCTATTGCAAGGACAAGGGTCACTGGAAGAATCGTCCAAAGTACTTAGCGGACAAGAAGGCTGGCACCATCAAAGGTATATTTGATATACATGTTATTGATGTTTTCCTTACTAGCCCTCGTTGTAGTGCCTGGGTATTTGATACCGGTTCAGTTGCTAATATTTGTAACTCGAAACAGGAACTACGGAATAGACGGCGGCTTGCGAGGGATGAGGTGACTATGCGCGTTGGCAACGGATCAAGAGTTGATGTGATGGCCGTCGGCACGCTCTCCTTAGTTTTACCTTCGAGATTAGTTTTAAACCTTAATAAATGTTATTATGTGCCTGCGTTGAGCATGAACATCATTTCTGGATCGTGTTTATTGCAAGACGGTTATTCATTTAAATCGGAGAATAATGGTTGTTCTATTTATATGAGTAACATCTTTTATGGTCATGCACCTCTTGTGAATGGTTTATTTCTTCTAAATCTCGAAAGGGATGAAACACACATCCATAACATTGAGGCTAAGAGATGCAAAGTAGATAGTGATAATACTACTTATTTGTGGTAATCGCTGCTCAGGTCATATTGGTGTAAAATGCATGAAGAAACTCCATTCTGATGGACTTTTGGAGTCTCTTGATTTTGAATCATTTGACACATGCGAACCATGCCTCATGGGCAAGATGATCAAAACCCCGTTCTCCGGAATGATGGAGCGAGCAACGGACTTGTTGGAAATCATACATACTGATGTATGTTGACCGATGAGTGTTTTGACGCGCGGTGGATATCGCTATTTTCTCACTTTTACCGATGACTTAAGTAGATATGGGTATATCTATTTAATGAAACATAAATCTGAAACATTTGAAAAGTTCAAGGAATTTCAGAATGAAGTGGAGAACCATCGTAACAGAAAGATTAAGTTTCTACGATCCGATCGTGGGGGCGAATATTTGAGTTATGATTTTCTCACGCATCTTAAAGCAAGCGGAATTGTTTCGCAACTCACGCCACCCGGAACACCACAAGGCAATGGTGTGTCTGAACGCCGCCGGAATCGAACCTTATTAGATATGGTCCGATCAATGATGTCTCTTACTGATTTGCCGTTATCATTTTGGGGTTATGCATTAGAAACCGCTGCATTCACTTTAAATAGGGCACCATCTAAATCCGTTGAGACGACACCGTATGAACTGTGGTTTGGTGCTAAACCTAAGTTGTCGTTTCTTAAAGTTTGGGGATGCGAAGCCTACGTCAAGAAGTTGATGTCGGACAAGCTCGAACCCAAAGCGGAGAAATGCGTCTTCATAGGATACCCTAAGGAAACTATTGGGTATACCTTCTATCACAGAACCGAAGGCAAAGTGTTTGTCGCAAAGAACGGTTCCTTTCTTGAGAAGGAGTTTCTCTCGAAAGAAGTGAGTGGGAGGAAAGTAGAGCTAGACGAGGTTATTGAACCTTCTCTTGAATTGGAGAGTAGCACAGCACCTGAAATTGTTCCAGTCAGCCAAAGACTAATAATAGAGGAAGCTAATGATAAGGATCATGAAGCTTCGGACGATGCTGCTACTGAACGTCGCAGGTCGACAAGGTTGCGTGCCCCTCCTGAGTGGTACGGCAACCCTATCTTAACTGTCTTAACTGTCTTGTTAGTAGATCTATAGAGATAGAAAAAGACGCCTGATAGCTTTAAGCCAGAGTACATACCTAGACAAAGTTCTGAAAAGGTTCAGAATGGATAAGGCAAAGAAAGGTTCAGTGCCTATGTTGTCAGGTAAGATATTGAGCAAGGCTCAATGTCCATTCTGATAAATGATAGAGAAGCTATGAGCAAAGTGCCTTATGCCTCGGCCATAGGCTCTATCATGTATGCCATGCTGTGTACTAGACCGGATGTATCCAATGCTCTTAGTTTGACGAGCAGATATCAAAGTGATCCAGGAGTGGAACACTGGACAGCCGTGAAGAACATCCTAAAGTGCCTAAATAGGACTAAAGAAATGTTCTTAGTCTGTGGAGGTGATGAACAACTCGTCGTAAAAGGTTACGTCGATGCTAGTTTCGACACCGACAAGGATGATTCTAAATCTCAGACAGGATACGTTTATATTTTGAATGGAGGAGCCGTGAGCTGGAGAAGCTGCAAGCAAAGCGTGATCGCGGGATCTATGAGAAGCGAATACATGGCTGCCGCAGAGGCCAAGTGAAGGAGTTTGGATCAGGAACTTCATCACTGAGCTTGGCGTGGTTCCAAGTGCATTGGACCCATTGGAGATATTGTGTGACAACACTGGCACCATAGCACTCGCTAAGGAACCAAGATATCATCCAAAGACCAAGCATATCAACCGCAAGTTTCATATAATCTGAGATTATATAGCAGATGGAGATCTAAAGATTAGCAAAGTATATATAGATCTGAATGTCGCAGATCTATTGACTAAACCTCTTCCACGTGCAAAACATGATCAGCACCTTAGTGCCATGGGTGTGAGATTGTTGCCAAATGTAAACTAGATTATTGACTCTAGTGCAAGTGGGAGACTGTTGGAATTATGCCCTAGAGGCAATAATAAAGATGTTATTATTATAATTCTTGTTCATGATAAAGTTTATATTCCATGCTAGAATTGTATTAAGCGGAAACTTTAATACTTGTGTGGTTTATGAACAACACCGTGTCCCTAGTATGCCTCTATGGACTAGCTCATTGATTAATGATGGTTAAGGTTTCCTAACCATATACATGAGTTGTCGATTAATAATGAGATCATATCATTGGGAGAATGATATGATGGACAGACCCAAACTAAGCGAAGCAATTAGATCGTGTCATCGTGTTCATCTTTGCGAAGCTTTTCTTATGTCAAATATTGTATTCCTTAGACCATGAGATAATACAACTCCCTGGTATCGGAAGAAAGCTTTGAGGTCATCAAACGTCATCCTATGAGAGGGTGATCATAAAGGTGTCTCGGTGATCGGAAAGTACACATGGGTTGTATGTATCGAGATGGGATTTGTCCCTCCCAAGTCAGAGAGATATACTTCGGGCCCACTCGGTAATTGGTACCAACACCGCTTGCAAGCATGTGGTTAAGGAGTTAATCACAAGGTGCTATCGGATTACGAATCAGTAAAGTACTTGCCGTGAACGAGATTGAACTAGGTATGAGTGCATGACAATTAAATCTCGGGCAAGTAAAATATCGCGAGACGAAGGGAATATATATATGGGATTGATTGAATCCTGGCATCGTGGTTCATCCGATATGATCATCGATGAATGTGTGGGAGTCAATATGGGTTTCCAGACCCCGATGTTGATTATTGATAAAAGATCATGTCTGCATATTCTCGAACCCGAAGGGTCACACACTTAACGTGTCTTAACGCTAGGATAGATTGGATAATTGGTTTATGAGTTTTTGTTCGGAGTCTCGTATGGGATCTGGGACATCACGAGAGGTTCCGGAATGGTCCGTAGAATAAGATTCATATAAGGCAATGCAGTTTTTGGAGTTCGGAATTGTTTCGGGTTAATCAGTATTGCACCGAAAGCTTCTAGAACCTTCCGGAGGGGGACCAACGTGGCCCCACCTGCCGGGAGGGAGCATGGGCCTATGAGGGAGTGCCCTGGACGCATTGGGCCAGGGGCACAAGGCCCCATAGGGCCCAGCCGGCCAGACCTAGGGCAAACCCTAGGAAAGCTTCTAGAAGGGGGGGGAACTTGCCCCCACTCCTCCCTCCTTGGCCGCCGGCCCTAGGGCTTGGGGAGGGGCAAGGGCTGGCCGCCCACCCCTATATATAAAGAGGTCTGGGGGCGCACCCCTCCTACACCTCCTCCTTAAGCCCTAGCCGCCCTGCTGCCCTCCTCTCCCTCCTGACTGCACGTAGGCGAAGCCCTGCTGCAGAAACTCTCCACCACTTGCTCCGCGTCGTCGCGTTGTGGATCCAATACGTATCTCCACCATACTTGCTGGACCGAGGAAGGAGGAGATGTCGAGGTGCCGCACGTGTGCATCTCTTGGAGGCATCGCCACTTGCGGTGTTAGATCGGATCGGATCGCGAGGAGGAGAAGAAAGTACGACTACATCACCCACGCCCGATTTAACGCTCCGGCAGGCGAATCTTCAAGGGTATGAAGATCTCATCTAATCCCCCTCGTTGTTTGCATCTCCTAGATTAGATCTTGGCTTTCCCGTTCGCATCCGTAGAATTTTTTTGATTTACTATGCTGCGAAACCCTTCACAAACTGCGTGCAGCAAGTGGCACAGCTGCGTGGAAGAAATCGACCGCACAGAAGCCAGTGGGGAGAACATGGACAACAAGGTACTCGCGAACATTAACTTTGTCGTGCACTCTCTTGACACACTCGCGAACATGGAAAACTTGAAACACTTCCATTTTGTAGCTGCGCCGTGCACTTCTTATGTTTCGAGAGGACATGAAGATGGAGTTCAAGTTCCATCATGTCTTCGAGAAAATCGAGCATTGCGAGAAGTGGCGAGACACTCGCCTGAGTCTCTCCAAGAGCAAGAACGGCGTCTACAACCCCGAGGCCCCGGCTGCTGCTGCCAGCGAAGGAAGACCTGAGATCGGCCAGAAGAAGGCGAAGATGCTCAAGGCCGCCGGACCTCCCGTCGAGCGTCTCCAGGCTTCGAACGAGAAATGACTCGCCGACACGAGGACGCAGGCCGAGAAGAGGGCTGAGAAGAGCGAGGAGCGCTGGAAGAAGCTGATGGAGACACAATGGGAAAAGGTGGCCCTCATCAAGGCCAGCCTCGCCGACAAGAAAGCCAGCCTCGCCGAGAAGAAGGCCAACTACGCCGCCAAGAAGCGCCACACGAACCTCAAGTTCATCATGGGCGGCGAGGACACGTCGAAGATGAGCTCGCCGGTCAAGGCCTAGTACATGGCGCAACATCAGGCCATCCTGGAGGGCATGACCACGACTTCCCCTTCCCCTTCCTCTGTGCTGAACGTGCCAGCGCCGAACGCTCCCACGCCAAGCTCTGCTTCGACTTCCTCCAACCCAGGGGCCTTCACCAGTAAGATGGACGACAACGCCGCGTCGGCCACGCCGCAGGAGCCCATCCCCATCGACGACTGATCGTTGTTTCCCTGTTATGTAATAAAAATATGTCACCAAACATGTAGGCGCATATGTCAAACACCTTGTGGCCGAGCACTCGCCGACGGGAACTGTGCAGATTCAAAATATATAGCCGTTTTGTGTCCGCCTGGGTACTCGGCCTGGGTAGCCGAGTGGGAAACTGGGCGTACCTAGGCCGAAATCTTGCGCCGTCCGGCCAGAAAAAGGTCCGGATTTCGGCCTGGGTTCAGCCAACGAGTGGGGATGCTCTTACATTATTTGATTGTACCCCATGCTTACCAAAGGAGGATGAATGTTATGTTCCTGTGGATCCTTTTGAAATATCTACTTTGGATAAAACTTGTGGAGGTTTTAATCCCACTATTTTTGAGCTTGGTAGAAATTATGTGTTTGTAGCTCATGAAAGCCTGCTTTATGTGATAGTTATATTTTTTAGTTTATTCATGAGGCTACTGAAAATTATTATGAGAGAGGAAAATATGGTTGTAGAAGTTCTGATGGTATTGAAACACCTCTCTTTGCGCTAAAAGTTTTGAAGTTACTCTTGTCTTATCTTCATATGCCAGTCACTTTGTTCTTTATGAATTTATTTGCATACAAGATTCCTATGCATAGGAAGTGGGTTATACTTAAATGTGTTTTGAATTTGCTTCTTGATGCTCTCTTTTACTTCAACTCATAGTTCTTACGTGAGCATCTTCTCAAGCTATCAAGCCTAACTTAAAGGCGTTAAAGAAAAGTACTTGTTAGAAGATGACCCAAGAGTTTCCTTGAGTCTTAAAAGTTATTACTTCAGTAATGACCTCTTCTTATCCTTTGTTTTCTTTTTGTGCCAAGAATGACCTCTAATGAGAGAGAAGTAAGATTTGGAGAGTTGTTGTCCCGAAACAGATTTCTGTCCTCCACCAAAACAATTCGTGAGGAGTCTCTGTAACTCATATTGAACTCAAAATTTACGAATAAATCCCCCAGTATGTTAGCTAACTTTCGTTAGTTCAACACTTTTTGATTTAAGCAACAGAAGATGTTCGAAAAAATTGGTTTCTACATGCTGGTCTGTTTTGACAGATTTCTGCCATTATTTGCATTTACTTCTTATTGATTCCTTTTTGAGTTCTCTTTAGGTGAATTGAGCTTTTTGAAGGAGTTACTACAGTAGCTTGTGTTTTTTGTGAAAATCCTTGCTATTCCAAAGCTTTTCCAGAGGTCTAATATCTTTTGAATAAACTAATGTTGCTAATGAAGATTGTGTGAAGTTTTGTATGAAGGAAAATTTTCAGGTGAAAAAGAGAATGATACAATGAGATGAAGAATGGACAAAAGCTCAAGCTTGGGGATGCCACCATGGTTTCACCCCAAGAAATATCCAAGAGATACAAGCGTCAAAGTTTGGGGATTCCCAAGGCATCCCCTTCTTCATCAATAAAAATCTCAGGTTTGTCTAGACACTTCGTTTTTATTATTTCATGCACAATTGTGTTGTTCTTTGAGCGTCTTAGTTTTTGTTTGCTTTGCTTAGTTTGTTTAGTGTTCTTGAGTAGTTTGGACCCCTGTTCTCGCTGTGTTGTTTTGCAAATAAGTTTGCTTGGTGTTGGAAAGGAGTAGTAAGTTCTTGCTTGAAGTGCAAGAGGAACTTGCATTGACTGTGACTAAAACTTTAGCATGACATGCTAGGTGTTGTTTTAGCATTATTCTTAGTGATTATTGCTGTAGCATGTCTTGTTCCAGACAATTGGGATTGCTTAGTGTGCCTTGAAGAAATTATGCGTTGTTTTAGCATGCAAAAGCACAATATTGTGGTATTCTCCTTTGATGCTTTGCTTGGGTTGACTTGGCACATGCTCACACCATGTTATGACTATGACAAGTCACCACTAGCCTCTATGATCATTTAGTCCTTGACTTGTAGTACCACTCTTTGCTTTGATTAGTATGCTTTGTTGCACTGCATATTATGGCCATTATGCTCTTTTGGTTGGTTGCTCCCAGTCTTTTGCTAGCCTCCACTTGTATGAGTAAGTTCTACTCATGCTTCCAACTCCCAAGAAACCAAGTTATTCCAAAGTGTCCACTATAAACTCCTATGCATGGTGTGTTACACCATTCCAAGTATATTCTTGTTTTCAGCTATCTTCCAATTAAAAACTATTTTTTATGTGAAAACTTAGTGATTAAAGCCCTCACAAACTTGATGGCACACTTTATATTCTTTGCACCTAATAAACTTGAACCATTGTGACAACTTTGTTGTATATGCTTGCACTTATAAGTTGGAATTAGCAGAACTGTGTCGTCACGGGGAACGTTTTCAACATTGCACTTGTACTTTGTACTCAGTTGATATCATGTTCTTTTGTCTATGGATGTCACCGGTGTGAAATAAAGAGAGAACTTGTAAGTCCATAGAGTTTGTATCCTGTGTTAGAGAAATGCCTGGGTCGCTAGCCTAAGCCATGCCTAATCATGGTGGAAACTTGCAACATCACCATAATGAGCTATCTATGAAGCATCCTCAATAAAAAGCTATGCATATGGTAAATAAAAAGATTGCTGAGATGCTCATTGTCTGCTTGCCTTGTCATTTTGGTTATGGGAAAGCTCCTATACCATGTGCAAGGGGTACGCTGTTGGCGGTTCTCAATGATATGCAAATACTTACAATGACAAGAACTTACCTGGACCCAAAGTTGAGTATGCATGAGGTGTGGCCCTCGTATTCAAGGGACTTGAGATTGCCAACTTATACTTCGTCAAGCATATACTCCATCTTTGCCACTTTAACCTTAACCACTTCAAGATGCTTATGATAGGGGCAATGAGGGCTGAAAGCTAACAAGTACCATAATTTTTGGAATCTCTTTTTGAAACTTGTAATCCCTGCTTCCTTTACAAAAAAGGCCTTTCTTCCACCATTATTGAGTCTCCACCTTCTACCTTTAGGCACCATCAAGAGAGCATAGTTGTCATTCTGTGTGCAGTGTTCCAAAGCTTATTGATTGATGCATATTGTGATATTACTTGTTCTTATGCTATTTGTTTCTAGTCATCCTTGTGAACTTTGAAGGTGTCCTATGCATCTATATTGCTACTCTATGAGGGACAAGCTGATTGCCACTATGCCATGTTTTCTGTATGTGAAACAAACAAACATTTTTCAATGCATATTATTCATGATCTTTGTTTGTAGCTTGTCATGTTGCATGCATAGTTACTATGTCCTATTGTTAGAACTCCATCTTTCATGAACATGTTTAGAGTTCTTTGATCCCAGCTTTCAATGCTTGCAAATGGTTGGATCTTTATTGTGAGGGTGCATGTCACCTAAAAAATTATTCTTTTATCACTTACCTACTCGAGGACGAGCAGAATTTAAGCTTGGGGATGTTGATACATCGAAAACGTATCTATAATTTTTGATGCTCCATGCTTGTTTAGTATCTAATTTGCTTTGCTTGTCTACACTTTGAGGTGATTTTTACATGTTTTTTGGTACTAACCTACTAACAAGTTGCAATAGTGTCAGATGCCTGTTTTCTGCTGTTTTTGGTTTTAGAAAAATTAGTAAAGAAATATTCTCGGAATTGGACGGGACAAATGTCAAAGTCAATTACTTTCTGTGGGGAACAAGAAGTCTAGAGGGGAGACGAGGAAGCGGGCCAGGGCATCCATACCTCCCCGGCGGGGCCAGGGGTGGGCCCGCGCCTGGCTAGGGTTTGGCCCCCGGTCGCCTCCTCGGCCTCCCCCTTCGCCTATAAGAAGCCCCCGATGCAGAAACCCTAATCACCCCGACCAAATCTCCACGAAACCGTCTATAGCCACCGCCACCATCGTCCCTAGATCGGGGGGATCTGAAGTTCTTCCCGGCACCCTGCTAGAGGGGAGATCATCCCGGAGTCCTTCTCTCCGGTATGATGCGTGAGTAGTTCCACCTTAGACTATGGGTCCATGTAGTAGCTAGATGGTTGTATCTCCTCCTTTGTGCTTTCATTTATAGATCTTGTGAGCTCTGTTCATGATCAAGATCTAATCTATTTGTAATCATGCATGTTGTGTTTGCGGGGATCCGATGGATATTGAGATTATTATGTTGGTTTGATTAATGGTTTTGTGTTTATGATTCTATCATGTCTGTGTTGTTTGTGATCTTGCATGCTCTCCGTTGTTAGTAGCTATCTTGGCCAAGTAGTTCCTAGTGACTCCAAGAGGGGGCATTTATGCTCGATAGTGGGTTCATGCCTCTAGTTACCAATGGAAGTGACAATAATATCTTAGGTTGTAGATGTGTTGCTGCCACTAGGGAGAAAACAACAGTCTCTTGTTCATGGAACATGTGGACTATTTACCTTACACACTTCGCTTAAAGCAGTGTCTGTTGCTTGCAACTTAATACTGGAGGGGGTTCGGATAATAACCTGAAGGTGGACTTCTAGTCATAGATGCAGTTGGATGGCGGTCTATGTATCTTGTTGTATTTCCCAATCGAATCTCATAGGATATTTCTGACTAGTAATTGCATTATTATGCCTTGCTCAGTTCCTGTCAATTGTCCTGCTGTAATTTGTTTACCCTTCATGCCATGTTGTTTATCTAAGGAGAGCACCTCTAGTGAACTATGGACCCCGATCCAATCTTTACCATTGATACATCTTCCACTGTTACTTGTTTACTTGCTGCAAACTATTACCTTCCACACCATATGTTTAATCCTTTGTTACAGCAAACCGGTGATCTTGACAACCTCACTGATTCGTTGGGGCAAAGTCTTGAGTTTGTGTTGTGTAGGTCTCCGCGTTGCTTGCAACACCTGTGTGACGTTTCCTTCCTCCTTCTGGTTCGATAACTGATGCGTGCACCAAGTGTTGATGTGGAGCACTTCGTTGGAACCCCAAGAGCAAGGTGTGATGGAGCACAACATCATGTTTCCCTCTGTAGAGACCGAGGTTATCGAACCAGAAGGAGGAAGGAAACGTCACACAGGTGTTGCTAGCAACATGGAGACCTGCACAACACAAACTCAAGACTTTGCCCCAATGAATCAGTGAGGTTGTCAAGCTCACCAGTTTGCTGTAACAAAGGATTAAACGTATGGTGTGGAAGATAATGGTTTGTAGCAAGTAAACAAGTAATAGTGGAGGATGTATCAATGGTAAAGATTGGACCGGGGTCCATAGTTAACTAGAGGTGCTCTCCTTAGATAAACAACATGGCATGAAGGGTAAACAAATTACAGAGCAAGGCATAACAATGCAATTACTAGCTAGAAAGATCCTACGGTTGATTGGGCAATACAAAATATACATAGGCCGTAATCCAACTGCATCTAGGACTAGAAGTCCACCTTCAGTTATCATCGAACTCCTCCGATTAAGTTGCAAGCAATGCATAACGATGAAGCAAAGTGTAAGGTAAGCATCCATGTTCCATGAACAAGAGACCGTTTTTCTCCCTAGTAGCAACAACACATCTACAACAAGAGATT
Source organism: Avena insularis (assembly GCA_023614405.1). NCBI lineage: Eukaryota > Viridiplantae > Streptophyta > Magnoliopsida > Poales > Poaceae > Avena > Avena insularis. The sequence continues at coordinate 344,756,379 of CM042685.1, read as the reverse complement.
TCTTGAGGCATGACACTATCGAAATACTTCTTGGAGTCACCAAGATAACCACAAATCATCTACAAATCGGCCAGTGCCGGAAGAGATCCCCGATCTAGGCGATGGTGGCGGATTCTGATCATTGGATGGTGACCAGAGTTATGTATCGGGGCTTCTTAGGCGAAACAGGCTCGAGGCGGCCCAGAGTCGCCAAGCCCTACCCAGTGGCAGGTCCACTTTGACCCAGGGGGGTGGTCCCCCCTGGACATCCCCTCCGGCTCTCCTCTGGACTTCTTATTTCCCACGGAAAGTTATTGACTTTGGCGTTTGTCCCATCCAATTCCGAGAATATTTCTTTAACTTTTGCAAAACCAAAATGAAAAGCGGGCACTGTTGCAACTTGTTAATAGGTTAGTACCAGAAAACATGTAAAAATCACCTCAAAGTGTAGACAAGTAAAGCAAAGTAGATACTAAACAAGCATGGAGCATCAAAAATTATAGATACGTTTCCAACATATCAATAACCTCGGTCTCAACTGAGGGAAAACTTGCTGCTTGCTCTTCACACCCTACGCTCGGGGTTACCAACGAAGTGCCACGTCGAGTATCATCACACCTCCTTGTTCTCAATGCACGCATGGGCTTGAAGGAATGCTTGGATCATGTTGGCATCATGTGCAGGTTCAACCTGATCATCATTGGAGATGTACCGGAAGTTCTCGGGCATGCCGCGCTCATCTTCAATAATCAGGTTATGCAATATGATGCAACACTTCATTATTTTCCAAAGCACCTTCGACTTCCAATACTCAGCAGGGCCTTTGATTATGCTAAATCTCTTCTGAAGCACACCAAAAGCACACTCCACATCCTTCCTCGCGGACTCTTAAACCATTGCAAAGTGATACTTCTTGGGATTGTTGATGAGAGTTCTTGGAATTGTCTTCACAAAGGTGGCCCATGGAGGATACATGCCATCTGCAAGATAGTAACCCATGGTGTACTCATGGTTGTTGACCTCATAGCTATCACGATGAGCATCACCTGCAACAAGCCTAGAGAAAAGTGTTGATCTATAAAGCACATTGAGGTCATTGTGAGACCCAGGAAATCCAAAAAAAGGCATGCCAAATCCATATATCCTTCGATGCCACTGTGATGTATACGCACTTATATTCTTGTAGACAATTGTTGGGCCTCCAAGTGTAGAGGTTTGTAGAACAACAACAAGTTTCCCTTAAGTGGATTACACAAGGTTTATCGAACTCAGGGAGGAAGTGGTCAAAGGTATCCCTCTCAAGCCACCCTGCAATCAAGATACAAGAAGTCTCTTGTGTCCCCAACACACCCAATACACTTGTCAGGTGTATAGGTGCACTAGTTCGGCGAAGAGATAGTGGAATACAAGTGATATGGATGATAAACGATGCCAGAAAATAGCTTCTGACGGGGAGGAAAAGACTAAAGGAAAAAAGATGGAACCAAGCAAACATGCAAAAGATCTAGTGGCAAACGGTGTTTCAATGCTTAGAAACAAGCCTAGGGATCATACTTTTGATACGTCGGAAACGTATCTATAATTTTTGATGTTCCATCTTGTTTAGTATCTACTTTGTTTTGCTTTGTCTACACTTTGAGGTGTTTTTATATGTTTTCTGGTACTAACCTATTAACAAGATGCCATAGTGCCAGTTGCCTGTTTTCTTTTGTTTTTGGTTCCAGAAAGGCAGAAAATCAATATTCTCCTAATTGGACGGGACAAAAGCTAAAGTCAATATTTTACCATGGGGAACACGAAGCCGGAATACGAGACGGAGGAGAGTCACCAGGGGGCCACACCCCCAGGCCACGCGGGTGGGCCCACCCCACGCCTAGGGGGGTGCAGCCGCCCTGGTGACCCCTCTGCCTCGCCTCTTCGCCTATAAATACCCCCGATGCCTAAACCCTAAGAACCCGATCAATATTCCACGAAACTGTCTGTAGCCGCCGCCACCATTATCCCTAGATCGAGGGGATCTGAAGCTCTTCCCGGCACCCTGCCGGAGGGGAGATCATCCCGAAGCCCTTCTTCTTTATCATGTCAGCCTCCGGTATGAAGCGTGAGTAGTTCCACCTTGGACTACGGGTCCATGTAGTAGCTAGATGGTTGTATCTCCTCCTTTGTGCTATCATGTCTAGATCTTATGAGCTCCGTTCATGATCAAGATCTCATCTATTTGTAATCATGCATGTTGTGTTTCGGGGATCCGATGGATATTGAGATTACTATGTCAGATTGATTAATGGTTTTGTCTTATTGATTCTATCATGTCTGTGTTGTTTGTGATCTTGCATGCTCTCCATTTCTAGTAGCTATCTTGGTCGAGTAGATGGTAGTGACTCCAAGAGGGGGTATTTATGCTCGATAGTGGGTTCATGCCTCTATTTAATCTAACCATGTGTTTGGATGTAGGAATTTGACCCTGGAATCAGCCAATCTGGAATTGAGGCTTCTATTTCCACCGTTTGGGTGAGCACAGAAAGTTTGCTTGGAAACGATAGGGAAATTCCGAGCGGGGCTTCGGCCCGTGCAAAACGGCCTCGAGCGTTTCTGAGCTCATACCCTCGGAAACCCCTTGGAAACTGCCCCTCAAACTGCCCTAGACGTTCGTAACTGTTCGAGGCTTCGAGCGATGGAAGCGAGGCCGCCCGTTCTCCTCCCGATGATACTGCCCCGAGCTCGAGCGAAGGAACTGGCGGCGGCTTGGCTCCGGTAAGTCCTTCCTGCCCTCCTCTCCCTCTTCTAGTCCTCCTCCGCCCCTCTGCGCTCGACCACCCGGCCTTCCCATCCCGTGCGCCCACCCCTGAGCCCTAGATCGAGCGGGATGGCGAGCGGCAGGCAACAGGGGAGGGCTAGAGGCGGCTGGTTGAGGCAGGGCCACTCCCCTATCCTCGTGCCCCTATTTTCTAAATTGTTCTAATTTCTCACATAAAGTTCTAGTTTCTTCTTTGTTTTGAACTTTGTAGTTCATCTGGTAGGACGTGTGGGCAAGAGTGTAACCGGATTGATTTAATTGCTACTAGTGGAACATGACTGTTTTCACTTCAGGTTCTTTTTTTGAGGGATTCACTTCAGGTTCTTAGTGTCATGATCTGCTTTGCAAGCATGACTGTGAAGTTACTTTGATCCCGCTCTCAGACCTCGGTCAGTGCGCTCCTATGAAATCTGTCTAGATTGTTGTGACCTTATTTGGTACAATATATTTTAATTTTATTATGTGTGAAAAATAATATATATATACATTCAAATACACACATACTACTTTCCAACTCAACAAAACATTCGATTCCATGTTTGTACATCCAAACAAGAATTGGAATTGGTTGCCAGCCCTTGATTCCAAGAGCAAATATCATGCACAACCAAACAACAGAATTGGAATTCTAGCCCATTTCCTTTCCACATTGGATTTGGAATTTTCAGATCAATTCAATTCCGAGCTCAAATTCCTACGTCCAAACACAGCGTAAGGGAAGTGACCGAAATCTTTAAGGTTGTAGATGTGTTGTTGCCACTAGGGGGAAAACAACGGTCTCTTGTTCATGGAACAAGTGGATTGTTTACCTTACACACTTTTCTTAAAGCAATTATCTGTTGCTTGCAACTTAATACCGGAGAGGGTTCGGATGATAACCCGAAGGTAGATTTCTAGTCATAGATGCAGTTAGATGGCGGTCTATGTATCTTGTTGTATTGCCCAATCGAATCTCATAGGATCATGAATGTCTAGTATTGCATTGTTATGCCTTGCTCAGTCCTGTCAATTGCCCTGCTGTAATTTGTTTACCCACATGCCATGTTTATTTATCTAAGGAGAACGCTTCTAGTGAACTATGGACCCCGGCCCAATCTTTACCATTGATACATCTTTCACTATTACTTGTTGCAAACCACTATTACGTTCCACACCATACAATTAATCCTTTGTTACAGCAAACCGGTGAGATTGACAACCTCATTGTTTGTTGGGGCAAAGTCTTGAGTTTGTGTTGTGCAGATCTCCAAGTTGCTAGAAACACCTTTGAGTCGTTTCCTTCCTCCTACTGGTTCGATAACCTTGATTTCTTACTGAGGGAAAACTTGTTGCTGTGCTCATAACACCTTGCTCTTGGGGTCTCCCAACGAGGCGTTGACAACACGCCATCATCAACTTTCACTAGTGAACACTCTCAATAAATATATTCCCTTCATGATTCTACCCCGAACTACTCTCCAGTTGAACACTCTAATCCATGGTAGGGCTATAACATCACTCCTCAAAGTCCGCCTTTCCCATCTAGATAACCCCACACTGTCACCTGGAGCGCTAGATGGTTCCAACAAACACCACAATTTTATAGATACAACCAACTCGAAATATACTCATGATAAATATTTATAAACTCTAGCCTAAGTGCCACCACGGCATGCACGTTGTTGATATGTCGGAAACATATCTATAATTTTTTATGCTCCATGCTTGTTTACTATCTACTTTGCTTTGCTTTGTCCAACTTTGAGGTGCTTTTTACATACTTTCTGGTACTAACCTATTAACAAGTTGCCACAATGCTAGTTGCCTGTTTTCTGCTGTTTTTGGTTCCAGAAAAGCTAGTAAGGAAATATTCTCGGAATTGGATGGGACAAAAGCGAAAGTCAATATTTCATCGAGGAGAACACGGAGTCTAGAGGAGATTTAAGGCGCCAGTGGTGGAGGCACCCCAGGGCCTAGGGTGGGCCCATGCCTAGACAGGATGTGCCCCCCTGGCCGCCTCCCAGCCTCGCCTCTTCGCCTATAAGAAGCCCCCGTCGCAGAAACCCTAGACACCCGATCAAAACTCCATGAAACCGTCTGTAGACACCGCCACCATCGTCCCTAGATCGGGGGGATCTGAAGCTCTTCCCGACACCCTGCCGGAGGGGAGATCATCCCGAAGGCCTTCTTCTTCATCATGCCAGCCTCCGGTATGAAGCGTGAGTAGTTCCACCTTGGACTACGGGTCCATGTAGTAGCTAGATGGTTGTATCTCCTCCTTGTACTTTCATGTATAGATCTTGTGAGCTCCGTTCATGATCAAGACCTAATCTATTTGTAATCATACATGTTACGTTTGTAGGGATCCGATGGATATTGAGGTTACTATGTCAGATTGATTAATGGTTTTGTCTATTTTATTCTATCATGTCTGTGTTGTTTGTGATCTTGCATGCTCTCCGTTGTTAGTAGCTATCTTGGCCAAGTAGTTGCTAGTGACTCCAAGAGGGGGTATTTATGCTCGATAGTGGGTTCATGCCTCTATTTACCAAGGGAAGTGACAGAAATCTCTACGGTGGTAGATGTGTTGTTGCCACTAGGGAGAAAACAACGGTCTTTTGTTCACAAACAAGTGAATTGTTTACCTTACACACTTTTCTTAAAGCAGTTGTCTGTTGCTTGCAACTTAATACTGGAGGGGGGTCGGATGATTACCTGAAGGTGGACTTCTAGTCATAGATGCAGTTGGATGACGGTCTATGTATATTGTTGTACTGCCCAATCGAATCTCATAGGATCTTTTTGTCTAGTATTGCATTGTTATGCCTTGCTCAGTCCTATCAATTGCCCTGCTATAATTTGTTTACCTAGCATGCCATGTTTGTTTATCGAAGGAGAACACCTCTAGTGAACTATGAACCTCGGTCCAATCTTTACCATTGATACATCTTCCACTGTTACTGTTTACTTGCTGCAAACAATTATCACCTTCCACACCATACAGTTAATCCTTTGTTATAGCAACCGGTAAGATTGACAACCTCACTGTTCGTTGGAGCAAAGTCTTAAGTTTGTATTGTGCAGGTTTCCACGTTGCTTACAACACCTTCGAGACGTTTCCTTCCTCCTACTAGTTCGATAACCTTGGTTTCTTACTGAGGGAAGACTTGCTGCTGTGCTGCTTCACACCTTGCTCTTGGGGTTTCCCGACGAAGTGCTCCACGTCAACAAGGAGTCATCAACAAGTTTTCTGGCGCCGTTGCCGGGGAGGCCAAGGACGTCTTTACAAGGGGAGTCCTTCTTAACCTTTCTCTTTACTTTGTTTTTAGTTTGCTTAGTTTCTTTTGCTTGGTTTTGTTTGGCTCTTTTTATCAAAAACTCTAAAAAATTAGTTTAGTTTGGTTTGCTTTCTCTTATAAAAAACACATAAAATTATTTTCTACTCTAGTTGCTGGTCTGTTATTGCCTTGCTTTGTCATGCTTTCTATGAATGGATGGTTTTTTTGAAACTAGTTCTTATTGTCATGGTGGGTTCACGGAAGAAGAAAAGTATTATTATAAGGAACACCGTTTGTCACAAAAAGGGAAACACTTATGGGCACAAATTGATAAATTGAATACTATTGCTAGAAAGGTGTGCTCTACTTATAATATTACTTATTGCTTTGATAAAGCTTGTTGCTGTAGGAGGTATAAACACCTCTCTTTTCAATGTGAGTATAATGATAATGTTACCATATCCTCTTATGTTAAAGGAAATTATGACTTTTATGATATGAAACAAATTGAAGAATTTATTGCCTTCAAGGGTGCATTTGAACTTGTTAGTTTACTTGAAAATACTGATGATGCATCTTATGAATATGAGGTTTATGAGATACTTAAATTTTGCTTTGATAATTATAAGGAAGAAAATGGCTATATTCTTAAATATTTTAATAAATGCTTTCCACAAATGAAAGAGTATAATGCCTTGCAGGAGCCTATGAAAGAAGAAATTGTTAAAACTGGAAAATCATTAGATAAAAAAGAGGAGGAGAGTGATAAACAAAAGGAGGAAGAATGGATTATCTACCCATGCCTACCTTCTAATGAGAGTAACTCTTTATCTCTTACATTATTTTGATTGTCCCCCATGCTTACCAAAGAAGGATGAATGTTATGTTCGTGTGGATTCTTTAAAAATATCTATTTTAAGTAAAACCTGTCAAGGTTTTAATCCGACGGCATCGAGGGCGACGGTGCCTGCCTTCTGCAGCCTTTCGAGCCTCCGATGACTCGAAGTTGCGACGAATCGACGACGACGAAGGCCGATTTGCTCCAAATCAGGGCGGAGACCGGCAAAAACGAGCTCGACCCCATCAATTCCGACGATGGCAAGAGGCGTGGCGATAAGAGGTAGGCCGAGGGCGTGGAGGACCGGTGGAAGCGTGGGGTATGGGGGTGCCACCGTAACGCCAAAGAATGGGTGCGACGGGTCAGGAGCCGGGAGGTTTTTTCAAAAGTGGCCCCGGAGGAGTAAATTTAGGAGTCCGCTGCGACTTTTACTCCTTCGATGAGTATAATTTACTTTTCTAACCATTTAGAAGTTCGGCTAGGTGCCGTCGCTGCATATTTTTAGTCATCTAACCGATTTAAAGATGGTTTAGAGATAAGATATTGGCTTGTCGAAATTCCATCGAGTCGCACGTAGCGCACGGGCCAGCCCATCCTATACACCACAGCTCAAACATTGCGCTTCCTCGCTCACGAGAAAAAAAATTCAATTCCCCTAAAAAAAGAGAAAAAAAAATCCAATGCTGCCCTTCAAATAGGAAGAGGCAACAGCTGGGCAGTGTAACGGGCTGTTCTTTCTTCTTCTTCTTCTTCCCCAAGTTGATCCTCTCTCCCCAACCCCGAACACAGATCACCTCTCCATCCGCCGCCGCCGCCGTCGCGCGTCCCGATGGGCGCCCTGTTGAGCAGCCTCTGGAGCAAGGATCCTCCGCCGCCGCCACCGCCGATGGTGCTGGTGCCGCCGATCTTCGACTACCCGCCCATCGCCGCCCGCACCAGGTGCCCTCCTCCCCTCCCCAACCCCTCCCCTTCGTTCTCCCGCAAACGAAATTTGCTCCATACCCTCTCGCTCCAGTCCGCAGCAAGGACCGAGGGCACGCCGCGCTTCGGACAATGCGATTCAGTGGCGAGGGTTTCTTAATCCTCGACTAATTGCTCGATTAGATTAGATGATCGTGATTAGCGACGCCCCCTTGTGAAATCGCGCCTCGTCGTTTCTCTATACTTAAGCTATTTCTTACCGTGTAATAAGCACATGCTGATTAATTGTAGCCAGTGTTCAGAAATAAAGTAAGAATTGTAGCCCTTGGGTGTACTGTCCTGATTTTCAAGTTCAGATAGCTTTCTGTGTCGATGCCCATCCGTCAGAAGGAACCGTAAAGTAAACTGGCCCTACACTGTGATTTTCTACTGAAGAGGTTTTTTGTCTTGACCACACAGGATGTCGGTGCCGGCATACGAGATGATGTTTGGAAAGCTCCCGCTGCGCAGTCTGTTTGAGGACTACTTCGATCAGGCAGGGAGCATGACCTCAAGGATTATGCTGAAGCCGCTGGAAGATCCTCACGTTGATTTGATCGCCAATGTATCCTCTGAAACATGAATCATTGTTGCCGCATTTTTTTATTCTGCTGCTGCATCAGGTTCTTTCAGTAGTACTGTTACTGTCTTGGTTCGATGGGGATATGAGCGAGGGTCGGTGAATCTTTAACTGTTACATACTGTAGCTGTTCTTTTATGTTACTTCATAGTAATACTAGCATTTTTCCTTGCTTGTCCTGTCAGTTTCAATAGCATTCTATTGTCACTTTTTGGATATTACCTTTTTATGCAAACAAATCCCCACTGGGTAGCCTCATCTACACAATGCACAACTAACAGAAGTAACAAATTTAAGATCGCCTATGGTGGCTGATACCATCTTGGTGCTAGAAAATATTTCAAGTGATGCGCATGTTTATAAGCCAACCCTTGTAGTTTTGACTTGTGTCAAGAGGTTTGATTCATGCGCAGTACATTTTGTGTGCTGACATTTAGTTTTTGCAAGAGAAGTCTTTGCATACCTTAATATCACTAGGTATCTGCAGCTGCCGAAAAAGATAGTGGAACAGAAGTAAAAGGAGACGCTCTGTTTCGCTGGCAAAAGTAATCATTACCATAATTTACCAGCACTCTGTATTTATGCAATCTTTGTTATATTCTAACATAAGAAATGCTTTACTGTTCTTTAGAGATTTGTATGATCCCCATACCTTTGTGGACCTTCTTGCGTCAACTTCAGACCCGTACGTCTCTTTTCTTGCTGGAGGGATAATAAAATTACTGCATTAATTATTGCTTATTTTGATAATTGCATACATGATGATATTTTTGGTCGTACTTTTATCCAGCATGTTGAAGCTGAGGTCATGTGCTTACTACGCTCCGTATCACGTTGGTGCATTTGGGATACTCCCTTTGCTAATGGGAAACAGGTAAACTATATATCTGTTGCACTTGCAAATCATGGAAGCCATTGTTACATAGCTTTCCACTAGTTCGTTTGTTGACCTTGAGAAATGTCCTAAATAGTATGTTAGATGTTTTCACCATCAATTTCAGTTGATATAGTTAGAAACCATCAGTGAGGAAGTTATGTTTTTCAGGGTGTCCTCTGAGGACAATGGTCTCCTGGGTCTAAGGTATGGTTCAGATAATCTATCATTTGGGGCGTCCTTTGTGCCAATGCCTGGTATGTCTCATTTGTACTTCTCATGTATTTTGTTGGGTTGTGTTTGAAGGTTATACGTAACAAAATGCACTACCCATTTTAATCTGAATCCATATAGAGGACCAGCATTATTGCCAACTAATATGCTTTGAATTCAATCTTTATAATGTTATTTTCAGTTCACTTTTACTTATAATATCTGCTGATATATTCTAATAAAAACAATAATACTTTCTGACATTACTTTTGTTTGCAGCATCTGGTGAGGTGCCATATGGAGCATGGTTGGTTGGGAGAAAAGGAAGTTTGACTGCAGGAGCACAATATAAGCCACTTAGTGAGTGTTAATCTCTGAAATTTAAACTTACTATCAGCGAAAAAACCTCAACAAATAAAGGTGGAGCAGTTCATCATCCTGTAATATTCCAACAACTTAGTAGAAGATAGAAGCTGGAACACAAAAGCAAAATAATGTATCTTCATAATATGTTGTTGAGTTAAATTAAATTTGTTTGTGGTTTTGGGATTCTATTTCAAGTGGAACATAGGAGCATGGTAAACACTTGCAGCGCTAGGTTCTCATCTGGAGCACTCTTGTGTACAGATGCATGTATATTCCCTTTTAGGTTGTCAAAAATTCTGATGCTTTGCATTCGCTTCCTTTTGTTCACCACCAAAGGAAGCATGGGCCTTTTAGATCATGCTGTGTAGCATGTAGCTTCTTTTGTCACGAAATCACAAGAATTTTAGTACCTCACAATTCTGAAAATTTTCTGTTCATACTATTTTCTAACATTATTATCCTCTTATTCTAAATTTGACTGAAATGTAATTCGGTAATGGTACAATATGTATCTTATTTTCTATCATTATTATCCTCTTCATGCATCTAGATAAGCAGATGTGGATATTCAGTTGTTTATTTGCACTTTTACGAGCTTTTTTTCATTGAGTTATAGTTAGTGCTCTTACGCTCATTATGCACATAGGTGGAAACAAAAATCCTATGCCATATACGGACCCGAAGAACTGGAATTATGCAATCAGTTATGGTGTTGGCTCAACAAGCCCTCTCAGCCCTTCATTCATTTGTTCCCTAGAGCTTGCCAGAAATACACAGGTTTGTAGTTTTTGCTGCTTCTTTGATTGGAAAGTTAGCTTCAATTGCTAGGATAATTTTGTTAAGGTTATAAACAGAACTGTATGATCAAATGATGGATCCTTGCAATGGATGTGAATTTTAGAACTATTTACGTGTCTCTTTTTTAAATAATATCTCGATCACTGGAAACATTATCTGTTGATATGTTCATCTCAATATGTGTAGGCAACTGTGTGTTTACACACAGGAGTGCATACATGCATGAGTATCTCTCCATGACACATCACCAAGTGGACAATGTTCACTTATTATAGTTACGAGTTTCACACAAGATATTTAGAGTTGGACTAGTATTTAAAAATGGAGGGAGTGCAACAGATGCTGCCTGAAAATACATGTTTATTTGTGAAAATAACTATTCTCACCAAGATATAAGAAAAATCATCAGTCGCATAGATATGTGTATGAAACAGTTGGTCTTATGCATATGTTTGTCTTCATTTCTTTATGTTAGGGAGCAGTGGTGTACTTCTACTAAAAAAACACTAATACATTAAATAGCTATTGATTATGATAGTTCAAGACAACCTTAATATCTTCAACTATGTTTGCCTTCAATGAGCTGCATGGGTAATGAAATTTTGTTTTCCTCAATGTGCAGCTTACCGCGTCGTTCTATCAGCACCTGGTTGTGCAAAGAAGGGTAAGGACAGTTCTCTTAGTTTTATTATCTGTCTCTGACGAGATGGAAACTAATTTGATCATTAAGCCTTTTATGCTTTCTGTGGATCCTGATAGCTTTCTGTGTTCTTTTGTACTATCTCAGTGCCGTGATAGCCAAAGATCAGACATATGCATATTAGTAAAACAAAAAACTGAGAATACTCTAAGAGTGCTTATGTTTTTAGTAAGAAGGTACAATTACAAGCTCATAAGAAAAATATCCGTCCATGGTGCTTCTCTGCTGTTGCCAACACCAATATTTCTTAGGTACACAACATGCATACAGTTACCAACAAATAAAGCAGCATCCCACTCTAATGTCGATATTATCAGTCTAATAATTTCTGTTAGGGACAAAAATATGTCCAAGATTTCGTCTTAGCCATGAATTTAAACGCCAACATGCTTTGACTGAAACTGAAGATGTGTCAGTATGTCACGATGTATACCAGTGACTCTCGTTATTACTTCACTCGAGGGAACTGTATATTTTGCACTCTTTTTTCCTATAGTTGTTTGCTTCTTATTTCCTGGTTTACTGTACCATGTTTTGGTGTTAATTTCAATCATGGTATCTAAGCTTGTTGAGAGTCTATTCTACTCGCATCTATCAGGTGAAAAATCCCTTTGAAGATGATCAGGTTGTTGGTATCACAAACTACATAGATTTGGGTCTTGAGTTGTCTGGAGGGTAATCCTTACTGCCTAAGAGGAAGAAACATTACTTTATTTCTTCATGAAATCAGCTGACTAACTCCATTTTCACACTATTAGGATTGATAAAGATAAACCAACAGAGGGCGCCAGCAACTCTCCGTTTCAGTTAGCTGCAAGCTGGCAAGCCAATAAGAACTTCATGTTGAAGGTTAAGTAGATCCATTCATCAGTTTGGCGGCCTTTAAGCGAGTCTTATATTAGCTTCATCTGTTTCTGACGGTGATTGCTCTGTTCTTCTCAATAGGGAAAGCTGGGTCCTTCCAAGTCATCCGTTGCTTTGGCATTCAAGTCATGGTGGAGACCATCCTTTGCACTTAGCGTCACAGGTGTGTACTGTGCAAGCCTGTCTTAATATATCTTGCATAAAAACAAAGCTAATAACTCATCTTTTCTAAAGCAGAACACTCAACAACCAAATCTACAGTCCATACACCACTGTTATATCTCGTGTTAATGTGTTCTGATGAACCAGATAAACTGAATCCATAATAAAACATCAAAAAGGGAAAGTAGTTCTAGGATCGCTGCAAATTACCGACAGGTGGACTTGATAGAAGTTTGAGTTGACGCTTGCTGTGGTTGCATTGATTTCTGTTTGCAGCTGTGAACGACCATTTGAAGGGGACAACGTCGTACGGTTTTGGAATCCGCGTCGATGATCTCAGGAGGGCCAGGTACCGTCTCTCTGCTGGATTTACGTTACTAACTGTTCGATCCTTTGGGTCGGCTTTTGCTAGCAAATGTCGTGTCGGCTGCTGACAATTCCCTGCTGGGTGAACTTGCAGTTACGAGAAGGCCGACGCGAACTACGTGATGCTGACGCCAAACAAGCAGCACCTGGCACCGGCTGTCATGTTTAAATACAGGGAGCGGCCCATGTTCCAGGAGGATGTGGATTCGGGCAACTTTGATCATCTGCCTGCGGAGTTGAAGCCCATTGGCAAGATAATCTAGCTGGTGTCTCTCAGGGCTCAGACCTGTCAGCCGTCGAAGGACATTTAAATCGTGGAAGTACATTTAGCATTTAGCAAGTTCATCTGAAAAGCCTTGTAGATTTCATACCGGTTTGAGATCTGCGAGAGCGTAGTATTTCTCTTTAGTCGTTCCCTTTAGTGTAGAAATTTTGTCTCTGAGAATGTTTGAGCAATTGCACTGGAGCTCGTAAGGCAGTTTCATGGACTAGGAGGATGTAGGCAATCAACTTGTAGCGATCTTTGAACGTGTTGAACTAGTTTATTTGTTTTTGCTTTCCTTTGTTGACATCGAACTAGCTTACAAGAGCACTTGGTTTTTGACTGCTTTGAACTACTGAACTAGGAATGTGACGTATCAGGTGTACATAACCATGGGATGGCACATAGGACAGTCAGGCCTTGTTTGGTTCATAGAAGAAAAAATGTAGGAATATGAATATTTTTCACGGTGACACTTATTCAACTGTTTGGTTCAAAGGAATTGAGCAAAGAAAAAACACAGGATGATCATAGTTTTGAAAGGAAAAAGTAGGAATTATACAAATTAGTTGGACTTTTTTTTTCTTCATATTCCTACGCATGTGGAACGAAACCGAGGTCTCTAGTGGCATAATACCATCCTGATTTTACTTTCTCGTATAGTTTGGCTTTAATTTGACCTTGTGTTTCTTAATTCCTGTAAACCGAACAACTAAGTTTACATAATTCTTTGTCATTTAGTCGTTTGTTCGCACCTGCATTTCTATCATATTAATGTTTCTTTACAATCCTGCAAACAAGATTAGCCCTCAATAATGTGTGACAGCAGCTCTAAGATAAGATAAGATGGCCATTCCACACTTTGCTCCATGACAAAAGACCAGAGCGGTCCTTCGGTTATACTCTATCCGTTTTAAAATATAAGATATTTTAGTTTTGTGAAAAAATGTATCTAGACTTATTTTAGTGCGTAGATTCACTCCAAGTTGAGTGAACCTACGTACTAAAACTAGTCTAGATACATTTGCTTCACAAAACTAAAACATCTTATATTTTGAAACAGAGGGAATAGATCATTGACCCTTGAGCTTGTAAAAACAATCGACTGTGCACATCGTTTAACGAGACCTAATCTCTGTCTTGCTAGTACTTCCTCCGTTTTAAAATATAAGATGTTTTAGGTTTGTGAAGAAAATAAATCTAGCCCTTTTTTAATGTATAGATTCATTCCAAAATTGAGTGAACCTATATACTAAAACAAGTCTAGATTTATTTTCTTCGTTCCTTATATTTTGAAACGGAGAGAGTAATTGTTTAGCAGTGCCCTCGGGACTGAACTGAACCAGCAGCAGTGAGCAAGGGAAGCTACAAGTCGTGGATATGCTCGTCGTACGTATCAGCCTTGCGTGACGACACCGCCGGCACAAGTCAAAAGAGGGATGCCGACAATCATCCACTGGGCCAGTCCCTCTCTCCTACACTTCCACGATTTTGACAACACGCCTCATGTCACATGGAGGAAAGTCCCAAGTCCAACCCAGCGGCCGTAGTTTTTCTCAATGGGGACAAGGTACGCGGACGCACCGTGCTGGAGATCTAGCTAGATCGTATCACATTATATATAATCGGTGGTGTCGGCCAAGGTTGTTCGCAGGAAAAATATCCAGAAACCCGTGGGCAGAGCTACTAGCATAGACCGATCGAGCTAACGGTGTACGTGCCCAATGCTAGAACACCCCCTAATGATTCGGCCCCTGGTATTGTACTGGATCATGTACAAATTACTGTAATTAGTTTCTTAAAATAAGGTTTAATCTAACTCGTGCATCTATAGACCACCGTATACATCAAAGCCTAGCCAAAAGCCCGTGATCAAGCCATCGCGGAAGCCTTAGCTCTTTAACCTTTAGTTTTTTCATCTCTCTGTCCACAACCTAGCGCCCCATGTCGTCTCAGATCGATTGATCCATCTACTCGTGTTTTCTCCTGCCAATCAGTTATGCGTATGCCACCGCTACACCAGACGCCGGGCTCTAGAACGCGATCAGTATGCTATGATACGTCATGGCGTTGATCTATTGTTATTCTATTGTGGTGCCCGGCGAGTGGCAAGCGGTTGTGACGTCAAGTCTATTGCCGGATTTACAACTGATCAAGTAGACGTGCTAAATCCAAGGTATATCGATAACAGGTACTCCCCGATAGCTAGTTCTTTTATTCTATGTATACATTACAGTATGTTAGCCTGGTTTTTTGTACTCCCTATGTATCAAATTAGTTGTCTTAACTTTGTTTAGATTCGTGTTTATCTACTAACTAAAACACATCTATCGTACATGTTGATTTGGAAAAGGTTAAGACACTAATTTGAGACGAAGCGAGTAGTTCATAATAAGAATTAATTTGCTGATTTGATGCTTCCTTTGTTTTGATTTTGCAAATAAGTTGCCTACAATTTTCTCCGGCATTCTTGAAGATTTACAGTAAATGTAATGTCAGTGCACTTTAGTCTCTAGTTACTATGTCATATGAGAGATAATTTCATAAGAAAGTAAATAACCGAGATAGGAAGTGTTATGCCATAGACACATCTTAACAATATTTTATTATGCCACAAGAAGTTGGATACATCAACCGTAAATGAGACTTAATATATTTTGATATTTTCTCTTTTATGCGTTCAAAAAAAGTTCTTTGCCCCCCTCATGGTTCAATCCTGGTACGATCTATACGTTCCCTCATGATTACTGTTATCCATGTAAAACGTCAATAGCGATCAGTTAGACGATGATACTCAGACAGTTTCCAAGCAAAGCGTTACGTGTTTATACATTCGCATGATACTCAGGAGAGTCGTGTACCGATCGTGTAATACAAGAGGACACCACATAATTTATATGTCTAGGATTCTATTTTATCTCTAAAACCCTCCCTTAATCACAACGTAGTCAAGTTGAGAGTATGTTTAAACTCATCAACAAAATTATGGGAGGTGGTTTTTTAAAACCATTAGCGACTTGATCCTTTGAATGAATAAAGCAAATCTCTAGTTGTTTGTTCAATACTAGTTCTCTGACGAACTGAAATCTATCTCAATATGTTTGGATCTTGCATGAAACACTGGATTTGCTGATAAATACGTCACCTCCAAATTATCACAACAGACATGGTACTTGAGTCAATTTGACTCCAAGTCCTGTAAGCAACGGTTGAACCCATATTACCTTTGCTATAACATTGGCTACAGACTTATACCCTACTTCATGCAAGACCTAGATACTATGGCTTGTCTCTTCGCATTCTAAGAGATCAAAGTTTGATTCATAATACACAACAAAACCTCTAGTTGGGCGGCGGTCATCAACACAACCAACCTAGCTTGCATCTGAAAAAGTACTCACTAGTGTAAAACTAGATCTCATACATGCCAGTCCATAGCTTATGATGTGCTTAACATATCTCATAATCCGCTTAGCACCTGTCTAGTGTATGGTGGTAGGAGCATGTAAATATTGACAAACTTTACTAACTGCATAAGAAATATCAGGCCTTGTGAGAGTTAAGTATTGTAATGGACCAACCGTGCATATATATTTGGTACTATTCTTAGGACCCAATAAATCTACCTCTCATGCAGTTATCTTCTTAGAAGATGATTGTGGTGTAGGAACATCCGTAAAGTCTTTCATGCCAACTCGAGTAAGAACATCTTGAGAATATTTAGCTTGATTTAATAGTATGCCATTACGTACCTTGTAAACTTCAATGTCCAAGAAATAATGGAGATCACTAGGATCCTTCAAGGCAAATTCTTTGCTTAAATCCTTCAGTAAAGCATCTGTGCAAGCTTGAGAAGAGCCCGCAACTATAATGTCATTCACATAAATAAGCATGTAGATTATAATATGGGGATTGTTATATACAAACAAGGATGTATCAGATTTAGAGGCAATAAAAAAAACTCAACCAACTGAGAGCTCAATCGAGAGTACCATGCTTGAGGTGTTTGTTTCAGTCTATAAATTGCCTTACCAAGTTTGCAAACATAGTTCAGCTTCCCCCTATCTTCATAACCAAGTGACTGTCTCATATAGACCTCCTCTTCCAGAACACTATAAAGAAACACGTTATTGACATAGCTCTGATACCATGTAAAACGTCAATAGCGATCATGCAGACAAGGCTACTCAGATAGTTTTTGAGCCCTGTGCTACGTGTTTATATATACGCACATTGCGGTGCTTAGCGGTACATGGGAGAGTCAGACACCACCGTGTACCGATCGTGTAATACAAGGCAACACATAACATGTATGTCTAGGATTCTATTCTATCTCTAAAAACACATAGCAACATACATTGCATGTCTCTAATATTTTGCGTCGATTAAAATTTAATTGGCAAGGAACAAACCTACAAATAAAAAGATAACTCCTCCGGACCTGGCTATATATGGGCAAAGTCTGAACATACATTACATGTTCATGCAAATGTGGGCATCAGAAGCTCGTAGATCTAGCATGTGTTATTGCAGGCACAAGCTCTCATATAAAGTACTAGGATTCTAATCGGTATCAATCTGAAAACAACTGGCACAGGAATATGGAAATTAAACATATGGACAAACTTTGTGTGAAATTTGGAAATGCCGGTGTGGTTGTGCTTAGCCAGCAGTCCACTCCACACTAACGAGCAACCTCCATGATTTGCAGATCACACGGCTTACAGCAACTTTAGCAGATCCAGTAAATCGGCGACATGTAAAATCCGTATACAGGGCACTAAACTTGTGTTTTTCAGTTCGCGCTTGTCCATAGAGAATAGATACTTTACTATGAACCGCACTTCTTAAAAATTTGCACTCACGGCAAAATTCAAAGACAAAACTGCGCTTGATCGTACAATGTTCAACGAAATTTAGTGCATGATTATATATAATCTGACACAATCAAAGCGTAAACACTAGTTAATCTATGTTTACAACACTGCTATAAACCCTTAATACCAAAAATTGCCCGTGTAACCACACTGTGCACATGGCGCGGCGGCGACGTGCTCTGTAGCCGTCGAAATCAAGAACCTCTTGTTTCACACGACGGCCTATGGGATCCCATAAAGTCCGGCGAGTTTGGACATGAGATTGTCTCTTCCTACTATAACGATCATGTATTCTTAATATTTGGTCATAAATGACCTATTACCTAGTAGTGCTAGAGTGCACATGTACCGGGGAGGAAGGGTAGAGGGCATTTGCCCTCCTCACCCCCTCGATGTTTCAGTTTTCTGGTTGAGTTTGTATAACAAGACATATCTTTTATTGTGTTATCCATCAATCCTCTGTACAATATTTCTTTCTTTGTCAATGACTAGCTAAATGCCTCTACATTGCTACAAAACAATAAGCTTAGACACATCGATATTGATCAAAACTTAATTCAAAATTTTAAGTACATAACCGTGTGCAACTTATAACTTTAAAAACATCTACATCACTGATCCTCTTCTCTATCATCAACAATCCAAATGAATAGGGCTAATGTTTACTCTGGCATCATCTGGTGATCTTCGTCGTCCTTTTGTGTCTTCCTACATGCATGGCCTCGCCTTGTGGTCGCGGTAGATGCACCATTGTGGTAGCCTGCCCACACCCAGAGCACCCTGCAAAGGATACTTCTCGGCTACGCGAGGATGCGGGGTGACCCACCCGACTGCCCCAACCCCGATTGAGAGGTTCCTAGGCATGATCGTGGCATCGATTTGGTGGATCTTTAGTCACTGGCGGGTTCTGGCGGCACGGTGGATTTGAGTGGCGGTGACGGGAGGGAGAAGGAAGAGAGGGTGAGGTGTCGACTGGTTTTTGCACCGTATCCAGCCTCGCAAACGGAACATATAGTGGCCACGCGGGCCAGTTTATGGTGGCCCTTATAATTTTTACGGTCCAGAGCCGGAATACGGGGTTTGTTCTGGCCTAAAAACACGTCAAATTTGAAAAATCGCCAGACAAGGGCTTTTTAAGGGATGTTTTAGAGTTGTTGTTATCTCTCTTGTGATACATCGGTTTGCTAGTTAGATAGGTCAGCGGAAAGTCCTTTTTGGCCCGAGCTCCAGTACTTGCTGCTTATTAAAAAAATTAAAACTAGATTTATGAGTTTCAAAAAATCATAAAACAATATTCTAAAAGTTTCTAATGAAAAAGTGCTTTGTATTCCGTTCTACACAAAAATGAAAAAGTCTGATTTTTTTATGATTCGAAATCAGTACACTATAGATCTATAATTTTGTCATTTTTGTGTAATTAAAAATACACTTTATTTTGAATTGAGATTTTGCACGTTTGTGATACAAATTACAGGCTACATCCTGATTTATTTTTAGAATTTTTTGGAACTCAAAAAATTGTTTTTTTAAAGCGGATTGCTGGTGCCCATGTGCATGAAATCTCCACTCGGTAGGTTATCCGTTGATCCTTCTTCTTTTTTATTTTACCCCTTTAATGTCCCATTAAGCTATATTTACAAATTCCATTTAGTAAGAAGGTACTGTAATAGTTCTTTTTTTTTTAGAGAAACAGAGTCCTTCTGCGGATTTTATTAGTTAATAAAGCACACTTACCTCGTCAATTAACAAAGGAGTAATAAAACTAGGTGGTTTCTCAAACGAAACATTCGGTTGAGTGCCACAAGCTTATGCTAACATATGAGCTATACAATTTGCCTCTCTAGGAACATGAACAAATTCAACCTTGGCAAAAGTAGTTGCCTTGATACAAATATCTTCGATAATAGGTGCCGCGGCTGTAGCTGTAAAACCTCTCCCGTACATAATTTCTACCATATCCATGCAATCAGATTGGACAATCAATTTATTTGCTCCTAGCTAATTTGCAAGATATAATCCATGCCTTATAGCAAAAGACTCCGTAGTTACAACATCATAAACATATTGTACGGGGTCATTTGATGCAGCGAGGAAATTCCCCTTATCATCCCCGTCGATCCACTCCTTGTGTCGAGATCAAAAGCAGCATCTATATTCACTGAAATAAACCTCTCATGTGCCTTCGGCCACTTGCTCTCTCTCCCTTTTTTCTTGGGATCATTAGCACGTCGTTTGCAACTAGAGTCTGGATATTCATAGCTAACTGCGTAACAGGCTGTACAGTTTCTCCATGAACCTTTTGGCGACGAACCCACCAAATATACCATGCAGTTGTTATAAATACCTCACTTAATTCAGAACAAGGACTTTGTTGTGGCTGCCTGAACTTACATGATCCGATAATCAAGGATGGTGCTACCAGACCTATGAGTTGCACATGGTCCAAAGTCCCATTTTTATCAAGATTTCCGTAGCTCCTTGGCACGTAAACAAAGATACTGTCATAGTTCTAATTTCCTGCATGACTGCTATATATATACAATACCAATGCGTAGAATTACTCTAACAAAAGCCCGTGGCAAAAAGAAAAAATAATTGAACTTTTTTTTTGAGAAGATGACTGCATTCATCAGGTTACTCGTACAGACACGATACAAACGCAGAAATCTCGAGAGAGCTCGAGAAGAAAAAAGTTCCCCACCAAAAAGGCAGAAAAGCCCTAGAATAAAGATAAATAACAAACAGGTCCCTATAAGGCTTCTCTGCCACCGAATCCATGCCCGCATCCAACCGCATCCGCCACAGGACGCCGGAGAAGGACACGAGCCACCGTCTTCCCAGGAAGCCAAGATCGCACCACTGCGAAACCTGGCTTTGTGAGTCAAAGGAGGACCTCGCCGTGACCATAGCCGTTGGGGCGCGTCGATCGGGGCTTTTCCCATGCTTTATTGGCTCTAGAACCGGTGCCTCCATTCGAAGTCGATGAAGAAACACCGGATCCGCCGCCTCGAGCCACAAACCTTGCGTCAGGGCACAAGAACTCCTGAGCACCAAGGCGAGAAAACTCAACGCCGGCCACCAAGCTCCTGCATAAGATGGAACCAGGGTCAACAGTTCACTAGAGGTGTTCTCCTTAAGATAAACAACATGAAATGTTGGGTAGACAAATTACAGCGTGGCAATTGACATGACTGAGCAAGGCATAACAATTCAATACTAGACATTCATGATCCTATGAGATTTGATTGGGCATTATAACAATATATATACACCGCCATCCAACTGCATCTATGACTAGTAATTCGTCTTCAGGTTATCATCCGAACCCCCTCTATTATTAAGTTGCAAGCAACGGATAACTTCTTTAAGCAAAGTGTGTAAAGTAAACAATACAATTGTTCCATGTATAAAAGATTTTTGTTTTCTCCCTAGTAGCAACAACACATCTACAACCTTAGAGATTTCTGTCACTTCCCTAGATTCAATAGAGGCATGAACTCACTATTGAGCATAAATATCCCCTCTTGGAGTCATTAGCATCTACTTGGCCAAGATAGTTACTACAAACGAAGAGCATGCAAGATCTTAAACAACACAGACATGATAGAATCAATAAGATAGAATTATTAATCAATATGATATAGTAATCTCAATATCCATCGGATCCCCACAAACACAACATGCATGATTATAAATAGATGATCTTGATCATAAACGGAGCTCACAAGATCTAAACATGGTAGCACAAAGGAGGATAAACAACCATCTAGCTACTGTATGGACCCATAGTCCAAGGTGGAACTACTCATGCATCATACCGGAGGCTGGCATGGTGATGAAGAAGGCCTCCGGGATGATCTCTCCCCTCCGGCAGGGTGCCGGGAAGAGTTTCAGATCCCTCCCGATCTAGGGAAGATGGTGGCGACAGCTACTGACTGTTTTGTAGAGATCTGATCGGATACTTAGGGTTTAGGTATCGGGGGCTTCTTATAGGTGATGGGGGAGGCCGAGGGGGTGCCTGAGGCGGTCGCACCCCCCAGGCGTAGGCCAGGCCTGGCCGTGCGGCCAGGTGGTGTGCCCCCCTCGAGGCCCTCCTCCATCTCGTCTTCTGGCTTCGTGTTCCTCTCGGTGAAATATTGACTTTGGCTTTTGTCCCGTTCAATTCCGAGAATATTTATTTTTTGGCTTTTCTGGAACCAAAAACAACAGAAAACAGGCAACTGGCACTGCGGCATCTTATTAATAGGTTAGTCCGAGAAAACATATAAAAATACCTCAAAGTGTAGACAAATCAAAGCAAAATTGATACTAAACAAGCATGAAACATCAAAACTTATAGATACGTTTACGACGTATCAAGCGGTAGATTGCTTCCTGCGTCTACGGCTCTTCTTCGACTTGGGGGAGGCGGGCACAAAGGTATGCGTCATCGGGATTAGCCCGCAATGCTTCGCGGAGCTCGTCACGCACTCCCATGAGCGCTACACGCCGTCAGTGCTCCGGCAGAAAGACGTGCTCCATCACCTCCCACGAAAATCGCTCGCCGTGGTCCTGTTGTAGTTGTAGTGAGAGCGTCGTGGCAACGGCGGGTATGACAACCACCACGGCTGCTCGGGCCCCTCTTCTCTGCCGATGTTGGGTTGCCACGGACCTCGTCGGGTCGACGCCGGCGGCCAGGAATGGTGTTTTTTGTGCTGTGGGTGGTGCGGGTCTAGGCAAAGATATCTCAGCGGCCTCCACTTTTTATGGCTGCGCCTGGACGAGACGGGAAACGCCCAAAACTCGCAGGAAATAGCGGGAAAGAAAGGCGAGAGAAGGCGTGGCGGCGGGAAGCCACTGGAAATACGTCGGTGTTGGCGATGGCCGGACGCGGACAAATGAGTCGCGGCGCTAGGCGCGGTCGGCTAGACAGGTCGGACCCCCTCTCCAAATTGCCCGCGGCCCAACCCAAACAGATCATTTATGATGATCGGATGGGTCGGCCCGGTAAAAATACTCTAAGATCATCACTTATGTCTTCGGTACATAGAGAAAATTCCTTATCCCTCTAGGCTAAACATAAAATTCTAGTACTCTTAGATATATCTACTCCCTCCAATCTAAATTATTTGTCATGGTTTCAGACAAACATGCTGCCTAAAATATGTTTAAATTTAACAAATCCTCAATATGTCGCGCGAGTACCACTATCGTTGTACTCTCTCTCTTCCAAATTATAAGATGTTTAAGCCTTTCTCTGAAATAAATATATCTAGGTCCTTTTATTGTGTAAATTCGGAGCAAAGCAAGTACTCCCTCCGTTTGGAAATATAAGATGTTTTAGGTTTGTGAATGAGATGTATCTAGACATCTTTTAGTGTCTAGATTCATTTGAACCTATACACTAAAACATGTCTAGATACATCTCCTTCACAAATCTAAAATATCTTATATTTCTAAACGGAGGGAGTAGTACACTAAAAAAACAACATACATGTGTTTCTAAAAAAAACTAAAATATTATATATTTTGAAACAAAGGGAGTAGTTGCTTAGCAGTGATTGGAGCCACGTCACAATCCTTTCTTATGGAGATCGGGAACAGCACGCTGAACCAGTAGTTAACCAGGGAAGCTGCTCGTCGTACATACTAGTATTCTTCTCCTACTGACGGCTAGTGTCAGCTGCCTCGAGGTCGAGGTGATGACGAAACATTCCGGCACAAGTCAAAGAGAGAGATGCCGATCCGCACTCTCCTACTCAGTGGCGGAGCTAGTCCAGATGTTGAGCCTGGGCAAGATTATTACTTAGCTGTGTTGAACAGGATTTGCCCTAACAATTCTTACTTAAATTAGCTATCTCTTTAAGTAATTAAAGGAGTTTTGGAGCCAGAGCCCGGGCGGCATGCCGGGCTGAAGTGTAGTAGGAGTCCTACTACACTTGCATATTTTTTTACAACACATGTTGTCATGTCACATGGAGGAAAGACCAAAGTCCAAACGATCGCCGCGGTTTTCTCAATGAGGACAACGCCACGTACGCGATATGTTTTTATTTACTTCTTTCCATCGTCCCTATATTTATCGTGTTTGTTTAGGAAAAAAAATGTGTGGCAATTGGGGCGGTCATTCTCTTCAGAAAAAAGATATTCCCTCCGACTCATATTAGTTGACTCCAATTTGTCTAGATTTGAATAAATTAGACACTATTTAGTATATAGGTCCATCCAAATTTTAAAAAATCTAAGTCAAGTAATATGAATCGGAGGAAATACTACTTCCTGGGATATCGCACGAAACGAAACGACACTCTGGGTCGTTGCGAGCGACGGGGACACTGGAGGGCCCACCCCACGTGTGTTCCTCTCCCTTGGCCTTCTTCTTCGCTGCAGCGACGCGACCGCTATTTATTTTCCTACCGGCCCTGTAGCTTCTGCTACAGCTCTGGCCGCCGCCCGCCACCCGCCCTTGCAGCTCCGGCCGCCACACAAGCACACATGTTCCGCCCATGGATGCAATAAGCGTCGCTGCCTCTGAATCGTGCCGCCGCGGCCTCGAGGGCTCCCACCGTCGCCAACTCCTCTAGGGACACGAGCTCGCCGCACGTGCTCCGGCTGGGGCCGTCGACGACGACTGTCTCCCCATGAGGCCCCGTCTTCTCCACCGCTTCCTATAGCACCGCCCATCTTCGTAGCTTTACTACATTCGTTTGCTACCTACGATGATAATCGTTGCTACCTGTGGCATGCTGCGTCGGTACCTATGGCAAGCGGCCCCGCTACACATGGCGATTGAACATGCTACATATAGCTTCTGGTGTGCTACCTGCGCCGAGCGGCGCTGCTACGATGGCACAAATTTTTTGCTACTTATGTTTCTCGTTTTGCTAAAATAATACAAGTGTAGCATGTCTTTGGCAAGTCGTTTTTTTCTACGGATGCTGAACTTTTTGCTACATCTGTTTCTAGTTTTGCTACAGTTGCGCAAAGTTTCTGCTACAATGTCTTCGAGAAAATCTTCCGACGAAGCTGGTTTTGCTACATTAGAATAATTTTTTTACTACAAAGTGTCCGACAAGCTCGCTGGCAAAACTTCAGGAAACTCCGGCAAGATCTTTCTTTTTATTTTGTAATTAATGAGAGAATTAATGAGAGATTTAACCGCGATTAATCTCCCGGCAACTTTGGAAAGTAATCTCCCGGCAATATCACCATTTAACTCTACATCCTATCCCGTGCACCGGCCTCCCCCGGTCCCGTACTCCCCGTACACAGACCGCGCGCGCGCCGCAACAGGATCATCACGCAGGCGGGGCGAGAGAAATCCGGCGCCATCCGGTGAAACAAACAGATAAAAGCAGGAGTAGTATCCCGCAGAATCAACACCAAATCCACCTCCCCCCGCGTCCACGCGCCGCTGGGTCCCTCGCCGCGCGACACGACACCCCCCCCCTCCCCTGCCCCTGCCTCGGCCCTCGCCATCCGGCGGCAGGCAGCCCCATGTGCTCACATGCTCGCCGATCCTCTTCCACCTTGCCACCCCCCCTCCACCTAGCCACCTAGCATAGCCGCGGCGGCAGCCACACACACACCACACCACACTCCGTTCTTGCTTCTGCTTCGCGCGCGAGACCCACTAGTGTTGTCAGTGAAGCGGGAAGCGGAGATGAAGGAGGCCGGCGGCGGCGAGGGCGGGGCCGGGTTCGTGCGGGCCGACCAGATCGACCTCAAGACCCTGGACGAGCAGCTCGAGCGCCACCTTGTCCGCGCATGGACCATGGAGAAGCCGCCGCCGCCGCGCAAGGACCCGGACGGCGCGGGGGAGCACAAGCGGAGGGAGGACTGGGAGGCCGACCCAGCAAGGCTCCTCGTCAGCCAGGTCATCGCCCGCGGCACCTTCGGCACCGTCCACCGCGGCGTCTACGACGGCATCGACGTCGCCGGTACGTATTCTTACCCCATTTCTCGCTCCCTAAACCCACTCCACCCCCACGAGTCCCGTCCAGTCCCGTTCACTGTCAGCGCGCACGCACACTCGCCACTCGGTACAGACGACAGGCCGGCCTAGCCTCCGCGCCCGCACGCACGCTGTTCGACGGAATGGCCACGCCGGCGCTGCGCGACTGACTGGGCCGCCGGGTGCCGGCGCGCCGCTCACGGCCCACCTGTGACCTGCCTGTCTGTCTTAGGCTGTACCTTTATTTGCCACTTTTAGCAAGTCGGGGGAGTTGCTGCCGCTGCCCTTTTTCTGGTGGCGGCCGGCCCTCCCATGGGGTTCCCCGTGACATCACAGCTCGGATAGGATGTCTTTGTCAGTGCCCTCGGCATCGCTCATGTGAGCCTCGGTCGTTATCGTCCGCCTTATTATTCCTGTGATACCTTGGGAGGTGGGATCAGCTAAAGAGAACAGCCAGCGGTTTCTTTTCTTGGACACCACAAGTAGAGTTAGATTTTAGTGGGTCCAGCAAATGTGTCCACGTCTTGGTGGTGGTATCGACTGATGTAGCCTAGAGGAGGCTTTTGTGTTTTTTTCTTGTCACCAGATTGAGTTTATCCACGGATGGATGCGATTGCCTGACATGGCAACAGCATAAAAGTGAAATCTCTTTGTGCCGAATCGTCCATCTCACCTACCTACGCATGTCCTTATTATACAGTATACTTCTATTAGACGGGAAGCTTTTAAATTAGTGATCAAGTCAGTACAACTGTCAAATGTCGTTATACTTGATCTCTACTTGATTGACGATTTGTTCTTCTGCATGCACGGTTTGTCTTGCAGACATGCAATGCAACCCTCACACGGGTTCATTTTTGCAATCCCCAAGATGTTCATGTGCATTGCTCAGCACTACAACTGTTATTTTTAAACACGGACGTTTAACACTAGTTATGTCTCAGTGAAACTACTTAATTGGGGGGAGGATGGCCGGTCAGAGCAAGAAATAATGACAGTAAGAGCCTCATTTTCACAAGAAGTCTCCGTCTGGCACAAGCTTGACCATCCAAATGTAACCAAGGTACTATTGGGCTTGACATGTTTTTGTGTTTCCTTCAAATTTATTTGTTCCGTCTTTCATGATGTTATCCACTTCATTTTTTGTGTGATCGATATATACTAACTGAAGCTATACTGATCTCTGTCTTATTATGATAATTTTCAAGTATTAGACATGAAAAATTGCCATAACAATAGCATCCGTTTTCCTGTGCAGTTCATAGGGGCTATAATGGGGGCTACGGATCTGAATGTCCGGGCATCAAATGGAAATATCGGCATGCCAAGTAACATCTGCTGTGTTATTGTGGAGTACCTAGCTGGAGGCACACTAAAACAATTTCTGATCAAGAACAGGAGAAGGAAGCTAGCTTTTAAAGTTGTGATCCAAATAGCTCTTGACCTTGCTAGGGGGTAAGTAGTTACTGCATCCTTGTCGGTCCTGCAATCAGATTTTAATTACCAGTTGCTTCCAAAGTTGTCACTGATTTGAGGAATATACTGATCTCTAAATCTTTGATGATAGATTAAGCTATCTGCACTCTCAGAAGATTGTGCATCGTGATGTCAAGACTGAAAATATGCTTCTTGATAAAACAAGAACTTTAAAAATTGCGGATTTTGGTGTTGCTCGCCTCGAGGCTGCAAACCCCAGTGATATGACGGGCGAAACAGGCACCCTTGGTTACATGGCACCCGAGGTATCTTCCATTTCTTGGATGGCGATGTGCTCGTTTTCTGTCCTAATAGTTGCTCTTCTGTTCCCACTTTGTCGTTAATTATCTAATTCCAGCATAGACTATCTCCTTGCATTTTACATGCCTTTATATCAGCATCTGATGTGCAGGTTCTCAACGGCAATCCTTACAACAGGAAATGTGATGTGTACAGCTATGGGATCTGCTTATGGGAGGTATACTGCTGCGATATGCCATATGCAGATTTGACCTTCTCAGAGGTCACATCTGCTGTCGTTCGTCAGGTAAATATCTGCAATTCCACCTACTTCCTTCGATCTCTGAACTATTGGACACTTGACGATGCGATGTCTGATCTGCAGAATCTGAGGCCGGAGATACCACGCTGCTGTCCGAGCTCCTTCGCGAACGTGATGAAGCGCTGCTGGGACGCGAACCCCGACAAGCGGCCCGAGATGGCGGAGGTTGTGTCCATGCTGGAGGCGATCGACACGTCCAAGGGCGGGGGCATGATCCCCATCGATCAGCCGAAAGGTCTCTGCTGCCTGTCATTGTTCAGACCACGCAGGGGCCCCTGAATCCTTTATGACTAACGGATCAAGCAGCGAGGTGGTGGTGTAGGAGTAGTATTCTCTCTGCATCGCCTAAGTTGATTGCATTTGGTTTAGTTTTATTATGGTAAACAGACTGGTTAATGGTGGTGGTGTAGCACCTCTGATGTAAATTCCTTTGTCTACCCCATCCGTCTATCAATGAAAGGACCTTCTCGCTGGTCGATGCTTTTCCGTGCTGATGTCTCACCATGATCTGTTAATAGTTCCTTGAGGCTTGACCTTAAGAAAAAACTGCCTTTCCATTTTATTTCATTTTATTTTATTTTGAAAAGAGAAATCAAGGTGATGTTCTGTATGTACATGAAAACTTCTGACCGTTGACAGGTTCAGAAGATGCAGCCCCACCCACTAATGGTGAGTCGTGAGTTGACCTGTTAGAAATTAGGAAAAACAGGCAGAAATGTTGGGAAACTGGGCCGGTAGAGGCCCACTCGGTGTGGCCTCTACCAGGGTAGGGTTGGTCCATGTGGGTATCGTATCCCCCTTTAGCTTATAAATAGGGGATCAATCTGTGTACAGGAGTTTACCGATAGAGTTTTCAATAAAGTTCCCTTTTGTTCCCTGTGTCATCTACTCTGTACTGTGTGTGTGCCTTCTAGTCTTCTTCTCGGGCGTGGAACAGCCTCGGGATCGTCCAGTCGGCAGGGGGTGTTCCAACACGTTATCAGCACGTGTCTCTCCGTCGAGCCTCCGTCAAGCCACCGTCGAGCCTGCATCACGCATGCTTTCGTTGAAGGTAACATAAATCTGACCGTAAAAATGGATTCGTCCCGCGTTTTCCTTTCAAGATTTGCATTCAGATCTTAGATCAGATCCCATCTTAGGTGCGCCTTTTTCTTTCTGGGAATCGAGCTGACCTGCTGTCATCGACCAATGTCGATCTAATCACTCCCGGATTAGAAATTTGTTGACTGTACTGTCGATGCGTGCACCTGCTGTGCCAATCTGGATTTTTTTCTTAGCAGATCGGGCTGATCTTGACCGTTTCTAGATGCGTGCACCGGACGCGCCGCCCGCCGGCCGCTGCTCCTGCGCCGCGCCATGGCCGTCGCCTCGTCCGCGCCTGCTGCGCCGCTGCCGCGCCCGCGCGCGGCGCCGCGTCACGCCAGCGGGCTTCGCCGCGCTGCGTCGCGTCCACCGCATGGCCGAGCATTGCTGGCGCTGCCAGGCGCCTGCCGCTGTCAAGGCTGCCACCGCTTGCCGCGCCGCCGCCAGCTGCCTTGCGCCGCCGCCGCCACCGCCAGCCGCCACACACGCCGCTGCCGCCGCCAAGATGCCTCGCTCGCCAGCATCACCGGCCGCTCGTCACGCCCGCCGCCTACTCAAGAGCACGCCAGTGCTGTTCCTCTGCCGGGCGGGCGGTGTGGGGGGCGGTCCACGGACGATCGCGCGTTTTTCGGCCATTTTTGTGCCGATTTTGGGCGTGGGAACATGCGTTTGCGGGGCTGGTGGACCGTTTCGGCTCTGTTTTTGGCCCGATTTTATACAAGCTTTTGCACTATGTTTTACTATAGTTATTAATTACCGCATGTTTTTAATACTTTGTATCTCATAGATAGCTTGTACCGTTTTTTTATTAAATTTTGGAACGCCGTCATATTTGAATTATTGTATCGATTATCGCATTTATGCAACCGATTACCTGCTGTAATCTTACACACTTTGCATAAATTGCAGATGACCGGAATCGTCAGCCGCGAGTTCCCGGAGTTGATCCAGGATGGGCTTAACTACCTGACTTGGGCCTCGGACGTTGAGATCGTCCTCGAGGGCCGCTGCATCAAGGATGCGTTGAGGGGACCCCGACGCCCCCAGCAAAACCATCCTGGCGGATAACGCCAAAACCCTGCACTTCCTCCGCCATCACATGTGTGAGACTCTCAAGAACGAGTACATGGCAGAACGGAGTGCTTCTGCCCTCTGGACCGCCCTCAACAAGCGGTTCTCTAGGCTGAAGTACACCATTGAGCCACAAAGGAGGCGATTGAGTCGTTCGAGGTTTGCGGACTTCAAGACGCGGTGGAGAGTACAACTCCAGGTTGCACCGGATTTGTACTATTCTTCAGCTGTGTGGGACCAGTACCACCGATCAGCAGAAGATAGACAAAACCCTCTCCACATTCCATCCGGACAACATACAGTCCTCGCGAAACTTTCGCCAGGAAGGATTCACGGAATATGCAGCGTTTATTGATGCTCTCCAGGTGGCCGAGGCGCAGGATAATGTTCTGAAAAATAACTTCTCCGCGCAACCCTACGCGGGGGGCCCAAGTCATGAGGCCAATGCCGGTGCCTACAAGGTGCGCAAGCCCATCCACAAGAAAAGAGGCAAGAAGGGCCCCAACTCCTCCAACCCGGCCAAGCAACGCAAGGCGGGCAAGGGGGAGGCAAGGCTCCAGGACTGCTTTCGCTGTGGCTCCAAGACTCACTTCTCTAGGCAGTGTTTGGCCCCTAAACACATCGTGGACGCGTTCAAGGCCAATAAGAAGGCGCGCGAGGCGCACCTTGTCCAGGTTGAGGCACCACTGGCGCCCGGAGAGGCGCCTGTGCAGAACATCGCGCCCATAGTGGCGCAGGACGTAGCACAAGTGGCAGCACCCTCGGCGGTCCCCACGGACGCCGTTGTGCCCATGGAGGTTGAGCACGTTGTGCCCCCCCCCGCCTCATCTCGGCACCTTGTCCATGATTATGGCCAACAAAGAGAAGCTCATTAACCTCGAGATACAGGCTGAGCTCGATGGTTTCTTTGCAGAATCCACCTGAGCTCCTTTTGTTGTGATGATTCCTTTTTCGTAATAATCAGATACAATTTTTTGATATGGTTGTAAGCTCTATGAGAGCATAACATTTATTTGTTTTCAGCGATTGGATGACATTTATTTTATTTATTTATTCCATTATTTGATTATGTGATGTTCTGAAATGTTTATGTGTTTTACTTACTTGATGTAGCAACTTTCTCGCTCCATTATATTAATTAGGCACTATATTTTAGAACGCGTGTGGCGCCCAAATGGAGGCAACGTGCCTTGCTGATAGCGGCACCACAAATACCATCTTGA
This sequence comes from Avena insularis, assembly GCA_023614405.1. Lineage (NCBI taxonomy): Eukaryota > Viridiplantae > Streptophyta > Magnoliopsida > Poales > Poaceae > Avena > Avena insularis. The sequence goes on along the minus strand of CM042685.1, from coordinate 344,725,138 downwards.
GAGAAACGAAGTATTTTGAGTCCATTACCAAAACCCTGGTAACATAATGACGATCGCCGGCTGCGGTCCAAATGTAGTTGGCTCCGGAAGAGCAACTATCATACTCCCAAATGGAACAACTCTGATCATTGAAGAGGCATTGTTGTATCCGGAGTTGACTCGTACTCTTTTAAGTTTTAGAGACATCCGCGCCAATGGTTTCCATGTAGAAACCGATGATGATGAGAATGGAAAGGAGTTCCTACTCATTACCAAGCGCGACGAAAATGGTAAACATGTTGTCGAAAGACTCCCTTCATTAGCTACTGGGCTGTACTACACTAAGATAGTAGCACCACCTATTTACACTACCCTTAAGACTGTCTTTAGAAGCTCCAAACTATTCTGCCTTTGGCATGATAGGTTAGACCACCCCGGTCTTAGGATGATGAGAAATATAATTAACAACTCGAACGGTCATAATGTTAATGTAAAAAAATTCCCGAATCCCGATGATTTCGTGTGCTCCGCATGTGCCACGGGGAAATTGATCATTAGACCGTCCCCCTAAAGGTGAAGGATGAACTCCCCGCGTTCTTGGAACGTATTCAAGGGGATATATGTGGTCCAATTCAGCCCCTCTCAGGGCCGTTTCGGTACTTCATGGTGCTCATCGATGCTTCATCTAAATGGTCCAATGTTTGCCTGCTGTCAACAAGGAACCATGCTTTTGCAAAGTTGATCTTCCAGATCATACAAATAAGGAATAAATTCCCTGATTATCGTTTAAAGTCTATTCGAATGGACAATGCCGGAGAATTTACTTCAAAGGCATTCGATGATTATTGCATGGCAACTGGAATCAAACTTGAGCACTTCGTACCGCATGTCCACACTCAAAATTGGACTTGCGGAGGCATTGATTAAAAGGATTAAATTCATTGCCAGACCACTCCTTTAAGGTTGTAATTTACCAACTACATGTTGGGGATACGCGGTGTTACACGCCGCTAATCTCATCAACTTTCGACCATCGGCCTACAACATCCACTCTCCTATCCAACTTGCGCAAGGGTCGGCACCGAAAATTTCCCACCTCCGTAGGTTCGGCTGCCAGGTATATGTACCTATACCACCACCACAGCGATCAGCAATGAGACCGCTCCGTAAGTCGGGGATATACGTTGGTTATGAGACTGTGTCCATAATCAGGTTCTTGGACCCCTTGACAGGTGACTGTTACACGACCCGTTTTGCTGACTGCATTTTTGATGAGGATCTTTTTACGACTTTGGGGGGTTAGTAATCAACCCCTGGATGACAAAAGTCGAGAAATCACGTGGAAAGCCACGGGGATCCACGCTCATGACCCGCGCACTGTTGAGACTAATAGAGAAGTCCAAAAGATACTAGATTTGCACTCCCTAGCGAATCAACTGCCCGATCATTTTAGTGATTTAAAGACTGTGACAAAGTCGCATGTGCATGCACGCAATGCACCGGAAAGGGTTGAAATACCAAAGAAAAATGATGATATACCCGCTCCTGCTCCAAGGCCTAAGAGGACGCGGATTCCGGTTTTTCAAATCCCAAGTACCCGGGGACGCCCGAAGAAAAAGGATAAGAGAGATTTATTACAGTCTGCCCCTGTTGAGGGGAGCCAGTTGAGACCTGGCACGAGTACGGATATTTCAGTGCACGAAATTCCAGACTTGAACTTTCCTATATCGGAAATACCCAGCGAAGTTGTGTGCGCATACATCGGAGCGGGAAAGCTAAAGGACCTAGCTCCTGGATTGGGAAATCCGGTGGAGCAAGAGGATGTGCCTGATGCACTCCATGACGAAATGGTCATTAACTATGTTAATTCGGGCGAGTCATACAACCGAGCCATGGCAAATGTCGACGTTAATTTTGCCAAGAAAATTGCCTCAATCATAGATCTTGACCCTGGGCCTAACACGCTCGCTGATTCCAAGAAAAGGTCAGATTGGAAAGATTGGCAGAAGGCAATTACCGCTGAATTATTATCGTTAAACAAAAGAGAGGTATTTGGACCTGTTTGTCTAACTCCTTCCCACATTCGCCCCATTGGCCATAAGTGGGTTTTTGTTCGAAAGAGAAACGAGAATAATGAAGTAGTAAGGTACAAAGCAAGGCTCGTTGCTCAAGGTTTCATTCAGCGACCAGGTGTCGACTTTGACGAAACTTACTCCCCAGTCATGGATGGAATTACCTTTAGATATTTGATCTCAATGGCAGTAAACATGGACTTAAAAATGAAACTAATGGATGTTGTCACCGCTTACCTATATGGTAACTTGGATTCGGACATATATATGAAAGTACCAGAAGGTATCCCTGTCCCGAACCAGGATAGAGCAAACATGAGCTTATACAGTGTTCAACAGTCATTGTATGGACTAAAACAGTCAGGTAGGATGTGGTATAATCGTTTGAGCGATTTCCTTCATCAGAAGGGCTACGCGAGCAATGAAGATTGCCCATGTGTTTTATCGGAGATCCGGGATGGTTTACGTATTATCTCGGTGTCGTGGATGATTTAAATATAATCGGTACACCGACGATATTGAGGAAGCGAGTTCCTACCGATGTCGAATTGAGATGAAAGACTTAGGCAAAACCAAGTTACGCCTCGATGCGCAGCAACTTGAGCATTCCCCTGCTGGGATTCTAGTTCACCAGTCGGCCTACACCCAGAAGGTGTTGGAACGATTTGGGTTTGAAAAGACATATCCTTCTAAGACCCCGATGGTCGGAAGGTCTTTGCAGCAAGACAAGGACCTGTTCAGGCCTAAAGAAGAGGGGGAGGAAATTCTAGGACCGGAATTCCCCTACTTAAGTGCAGTTGGCGCACTTATATACCTCGCAAATTGTACACGGCCGGATATTGCATTCGTCGTCAATTTGCTTGCAAGGTACAGTTCCGAGCCTACCAAGAGGCATTGGAAAGGCGTTAAGGACATCTTTAGGTACATAGAAGGGACAAAGGACCTTGACTTGTTTTACCAAAAGAACCAAGACCTATCTGTTGTAGGCTATGCAGATGCTGGGTACCTTTCGGATCCGCATACATCCAAGTCGCAGACTGGATATGTTTTCCTTTGTGGTGGAACGACAATTTCCTGGAAATCGTCTAAGCAAACTCTTGTGTCAACTTCGACGAACCACTCGGAAATCATAGCATTATATGAAGCATCACGAGAATGTGTATGGCTTCGACGAGTAGTCAGTCACATCCATATGTCATGTGGACTGAACACCGTACAAACCCCAACAATTATCTATGAAGATAATGCCGCTTGTGTTGTACAAGTCCAGACGGGTTACGTGAAGAGCAACCTCACAAAGCATATAAACCCCAAGTTCTTCTATGCACATGAGTTGCAAAAGATGAACGAAGTGAAAGTCTTGCATACTAAGTCGTGTGAAAATCTCGCTGATTTGTTCACTAAATCATTGCCAACGTCTTCTTTCGAGAGATGTGTCTGAGGGATCGGTATGATGAGACTTAGGGAGATGCAAGGTTCAGGGGGGGGAATCTTCACAAACTCATCGCTAAAATCTTGATCCCGATGATTGAGTACTTAACTTTGTAGTTAGGTGAATTGTACTCTTTTTCCCTTAGTGAGTTTTATGAAGTTTCTCACATGAGGTTTTTAATGAGGCAATTCGTGCAACATAGCAAGAAGTATACCGTGTGCATTTCTCCATATTTTTCCCACTGAGTTTTTCGGAGTTTTAAGCCATAGTTATACAGATAAGATACCCAGGGGGAGTGTTGGGAAACTGGGCCGGTAGAGGCCTTATACAGATAAGATACCCAGGGAGAGTGTTGGGAAACTGGGCCGGTAGAGGCCCACTCGGTGTGGCCTCTACCAGGCTAGGGTTGGCCCATGTGGGTATCGTATCCCCCTTTAGCCTATAAATAGGGAAAAAACTATGTACGGAAGTTTATCAAGAGAGTTTTCAATAAAGTTTTTTTTTGTTCCCTGTGTCATCTACTTGTACTGTGTGTGTGCCTTCTTCTAGTCTTTTTCTCGAGACCGGCCAGTCGGCAGAGGGTGTTCCAACAAAAATATTACTCTACTGCTAGTAGGAAGTTGCTTGGTGCCGGATTCGGGTGGCAGTGCTTGCTGGTGTGTACCGAACGACTGACTTGAAGATGCATTTGCCTATTTTTTTACTGTAAAGAAAATCGCAGAGAGAAATCAAGGTGCTGTCAACATGAAACCGTCTCAACGGTTGACGAGATGCACCTCCAGTCCCCCACCGCCCACCAATGATTATTGAGTTGATCTGGCAGGATTTCACAAATAAGGAGAAACATCAAGTGATACGATTCTGAGACCTGATCGATCATCTGCGTTTGCTGATGGTTTAACCAAAAAGATCAGCATCACTGCGTTCTCATCCATAACCACCATCACTGAAATGGGGGACTGAGTGGACCCCTCAGAGTTCAGGACCGGATGATCATGGAATATCCACCATTATTATAACAGGAAAATACCTCCTCCAGTCAGGACCCGTTCATTTTGGCAGGTTACTCTTCATTATAACAGGAATATTCACGAAATCTCACTCCTTTTCTTCCTCGGCAAGATGTCGGGCGTGGACGAGAATCCGGACAAGGAACGGGTGGATTCCGCCCTCCGTCCGGCCGCCCAGCCCAAATACTTCAATGAACTGGTGCAGAGCCTCGATAAGCGTGAACTGATGATGTGCACAAGGAGAAAGTCAAGGCGCTCAGCCGCTTCTGCAGCTTCCACCTAGCCGGCTTCGACCTCGACGAAAAGTGTCAGTCAGTCTCTAATATTCACAGCATCTCTATTCGTTGGGCGAACCCATGTCTAAAACCGAGCCTTTTTTCGGCCAGACGAAACAAGTTTTCGGCCTGGTTACGCCAAGTTTCCCACTCGCGTATCCAGACCGAGTTCACACGTTCAGCTAAATTTCATTAAAGATGGACGAATTTCATTAAGATAGACGAATATAGGCGGATTACATCGAATTTAAACTAAAATAGTACATATAATAAACTAAAAAAAGGCCGCCGCCGTGGTCTTTGCCTGTGCCTTCGTCGTTCTACATGCCGAAGTTGCTGTAGAACGTCGTGTAGCCGGGATCGGCCAGGCCATCATCCTCGCCGCCGTCGTCGTTGTCGTCGCTCAGCGGTTGGTGCTGGCGGGAGCTCCCCTGGCCTGGGTCGCCGCACCTCCACGGCTGGTAGGATGGGCCGTCATCATCCTCGCTGCCGCTGGACATAGAGCGGGCGCTCGATAAGCGAGCTTCGCGCCGGACAATACCCGTCTCCGGTCGCCGATCCTGGCTCGCTGCAGCGCGGTGCCGCTTCGCTCCTGCTCCTCCTAGTCCTTCCTGGACCACTCCAGGATGTTCGGCAACGACGGCTCCACCAACGGCGGCTGTGGCGCCGAGTCGCGGGGCGACTGCTCCAGCGCCATCCTCAAGGCGCTGTTGTCGGGCGGCGCCGAGCCTTCAATCTTCGGGCGTCAAAGTCACAGGTGACCGGTTGGGGACGCCGTCGCGCGTGGCTCGCCGATGACGATACCGCGCGAGCGTGTCCGCGGCGACGATCGCACAGGTGAGCCGGCCTCGCGCTTGACTGGGCGTAGCCCCGGCGAAGGCGTTGTCGGCGTGTTTCGGGCGCTGGAGAGCGAGTGGGAGGCCGAGGCGGAGAGGAGGTGCTCATGTCGGCCATCCTCCTCGGCATCCGTTCTCGAGGTCGCCACTGACACGGACGGGCGCGGGAGTGCTGGAAGCCTAGACGCGGCGTGTTCCCGGCGTTGATGTGCTCCAGTCTTCAGCGTCCGGTCTGGCGCACTCCACCAACGCCAGCGACCCACCGAGTATAATTTTGATAACTTTTATATTCACCTGGCTAGTCATGGTTTTCATGTCCTGGGGTCATGTTTTTTATTCTAACACTGTGTTTGGATGTAGGAATTTTAGCTCAGAATTGAATTGGACTGAAAATTCCAAATCCAAGATGGAAAGAAAATGGCCTTCTATTTCAATTTTGTTGTTTGGATGGGCATGGAATTTGCTGTTGGAATCAAAGGGTAGCACCCAATTCCAATTCGTGTTTGGATGTACGAACCATGGAATTGAATATTTAGTTGAGTCTGAACAATATAGAGTTTACTAAATGTATGAACAATACTATGTGCATATTTGATGTTTATATATTATTTTCCATACATAGTAAAAATACTATGTGCATATTTTCCGCTATAAAAAAGTATAGTTATATTCTATATCTAACAATATGATTACAAGCAGGTTTTATCTAGATATAGATTTACATAGTGAGGTATCAATCTCACTTTCAGTAAGCAAGGAAATGGAACGTTATTATCTTTCATTTCTTTTCTAATAAGACCTATACCAGCCAACTACCATGCCACATGAACTAAGGATGAAAAGGAACTGGTCATTTACAAAACATTTTCCCAACAACTGACTATATCATCAGTAGTTCTACAGCAAAACCGCTGTAGTGGCTAATCAAATACAGTCTACACTCCATAGGGCAAAAGAATTCTGAGCATGATCTGCAAACAGAAAGTAACTGACTCAATCCTGATATTGTAATACAATACTAGAAGGGCAGAGAAAATACAAAACCTTCTTGCACAAAGAGAAATTATAGAAATTCAGACACGGCAGTCTGAATGATGGAAGCATTCTCTAAAAAATAACGGGAAACACCACAACAATCGGATGTTCTCCACTGTAAAATGTAACATAGAAAATCAATTCATAAACTTCACAAATCATAGTTCAGTTGGGTAAAGGTTTACTACTATTCAATCAGATACGCCCACTAAGTTCTCGTTCACTATCAAACCAATAGTTCTGTAGTTGCATACGCCCACTAAGTTTTGTTCTTGTTCACAAATTCGTATGCACACAACAAACTAGGTGTAGAGAATATGAAGTTTGTACCTTCAATTGGACTCACGTGGTATTAAATCTTTTGGAAATTTGCAGTTGAATCAGAACAAAAATTTTAGGCAACAAAACAATGGAGAAATTTGCTGGATTGAGAGGAATATTAGGGAAAGAGGAGGGACAGGGACAAGCCGGCTAGGGAAGGGCCAGGGATCCGCCACCGTTCCCCCTCCCGCCGCCGCTCCACACGCCGGCGCCGGTGCCCATCCCGCCTGGGAACTAGGGTTTGAGGGGCATGGAGGGGACAGGGATAGAATGGAAAGGGGACAGGGAGAGAATGACGAGGAATGAGAAGGGGAGAGGGAGAAGATGGAGGGGAGGGGTGAGGGAGAACGAGGACTCACCGGAGCTAGCCTCCGAGTGACGACATTGGGAGAGGTCATAGGCAAGAGCGGTCGAGCGGAGCCTCGCTCTCGAAGACACAGCCACGCGGGGACGTTTCCGAGCGTTTCCGACCTCAGCGGCTCGGAATCTCGGGAGGCTGCGCGGCACGCAGACGGGCACGCCCGTGGAATTTCCTCCACTTTCCGGGCTGAAATTCCATCGCCACCCAAACAAAGGAATTAGGTCCAGGTAATTCCATATATGGACGATTCCGAGGCTAGATTCCAACCTCCAAACACAGTGTAACTGGTTTTCTAACCCTCTTCTCCACTTCGATGGTAAAATAACAGCCGGGACTACTAAAAATTATAGGCAGCATACGGTTCTATATGATAGTAGTGTGCCATCTAGCAAGGACCTGGTGAGAGAAAATGGCTCTCTTGTGTTAAATCGTAAGCTGGTAGCTATCAATGGGAATGTACTAGGCTCTGCACTTGAGGAAGATGAAAAACTGGTGCTGTATGTGTTTTCTTGATGCTGGTTGTGAGATTGAGGATGAGGATGAGGTAGAGCCAGAGGATGAAGATGAAGATGAAGATGAAGATGAAGATGAAGATGGTGAAGAGGAAGGTGATGAAGAGGAAGTGGAGGAGGACCCTAAGAATGTTGTCACTCTAAAATACCCTCTGCGTGAGGCTGTTTGGGAGTACGATAGCCCCAAAATGAAAGTGAAGGTCGATTGGACTGCCATTCGATTAAGAGTAATGGTTGTCTTCCAGATGGTTACTCGATTTGTTATAGATCGGGTATCTCGCTTTGGGTGAGAGTGGCTGTACTTTCTTGGTTGCTGTGATTTATTCTGCTGGTCGAACTCTGTTAATGGAGGGTATGCTGAAGAAGAGATGCGGTTGAACTCTGTTATTGGAAGGTATGTTGCAGAAGAGATGCGGTGCCGCACGCACCTGCCATCTCCAATGGAGCTGGCAGCTGTTCTTGGAGATGGATGGATGCTGCTTGTTCTGTCAGGTGGTTTGGGGGGGAGGGCGGTGGCGATGCAGCGTCAAGAACTACAAAAATTGCATAGAAAATATTGCTGGTAGCTATCTATAGCTTCCTGCATGGATTTTGGGTGATGTAAACGGGCTTGTCTTGTTTATCTAGTGATGATAGTTAGAGGAAAACAATTAGTCTGGCTTGCTTCTCTGCTTGTTTTGTGAGAAAGAGACCTGATTAACTGAAAAATTGTACAGTGACTGTATTTGTGCCTTGAGCCTGGTGCATCAGTTTGTGTAGCAGACCTTATTTCGCTGTTTCTGTCGATTGTTTGGCAAGTGTCCTCCTGAGAAAGTTTCAAGCTTTTATGAACAGTAGAAGCAGGTTCTGCTGTTGGTTCTTCAATAATTGAAGTAGTTCTCAAGCTTGTAGCAGATATCTGTATGCCCTTTTTCTTCAAAATAACGAGGTACTACAGAAACTCCTTAGGTTTGGTGACATGAGTTGATTATTGCCTTGACCACTCATCAAAGAAGCTAAATAAGAGAAGCGCAAGGATTGGTTTAGCCGATACTGGTAGCTTGAGTTCTCCATGGTGCATCCACTTCTTTTTTTCTAGTTTCTGCTGACGCAAAAAATCCCCCGCCCCGTCCCGAGTCGCCCCCCGCGCGGGCAACCGGGCGGAACCCTAACTCCCGCCGCCGTCGCGTCCCCCAGCTCCCCTCCCTCTCGCGGCCGCCAGGCAAAGCCTCGCGGCTGTGGGCCCTTCTTTCCCCGACGTCGAGCGGATCTGGCGGGAGGTCTGGGAGGCGGCGGTGCATCTCGGTGGCAAGGCGAGCTCGGCTGGGGCTGTCTAGGTATCGGCGGCGGTGGCCTCGACAACAACGACGGCGCTCACCATCCCGGCGTGGCGCGGCTGCGGAGCCTCCTGCGCCGGTTTGACCGATGCGGGGGGTGCGAGTCGGCGACGACGCGGCATGTCCCTAGGGCGACGGCACACAGTACTAGGCGGGTCGCGATGGGGGAGGAGCAGCGGGGTCGGCACCTGCCGATGCTGGGACGGCGGCAGCGACCGGGACGCAGCAGTGTGGCGGCGGGGCCGTGCAGCCCGTTCTGGACTAGATCTGGGCCTGCGGGCTGATCCGGACTGGATCTGGGCTGCTCGGCCCTGCTGCTACATCCGGACAGCGACTACCTCGAGGTGGGAGGGGGCAGTTCCCCCCAACTGGGTTGTTGTGCCGCCTGATGGCTACAGCCTTGTGTGCCGACCCTCCTTGTCCATTCCGACGGTCCTCCTGTGTGTGCTTGGTCGGGGCCCATGCTTGAGTTCGGGGACGCCAGGGCGGCGGCCTCAGAAGGTGGACCGCACGGGTGGCTTTGGCAGGCGACGGAGCGGTGGTATTGATCCTACCCCTTGGTCACTTGGGTGGCGAGGAGCGTATGTCGGGTGACCTTGGTGATGGTGGCGCTTCAGCTTCGGCATCTCCCAGATCGTGCTCTGAAGATCGGACTCGGAGGTGGTGGGCGAACCCGGTGTGGGCGTGTGTGTAGGTTTTTCCGGGCGAAAGCCCCGTGTTTTACGCCGACGGCGGCGATGCCTGCGGGTATCGTAACCCTCTTGGGGACGTCGTTGTGGGTACCTCCCGCGCATAGGCTCCGAGTGAAAACCTTAGATCGTTTCGGTCTTGCCGACGGCGGCGCGGTGCGTCGTTATCCTCTTGGGGACGTAGGCGTGGAGTTCCTGTCCCCTGGTGTTGCTGCCGCCTCCGGTGGCGAGTCTTGTCTTCCCGTGCTTTGTTGTTTATCTTTGATCTTCTTTGTAAGAGGGTTTTTGCAATACCTTGTATCGGTTTGGTCATGTGACTTTATTTATAAAGCAGGGCGAAAGACTATTTTGAAAATACGAGTAGCTTGTAACCTGAACTTTTCCTTTTTTTTGTTGTTCGCTAGGCTTGCTTGGCCATGTCCTAGCCTGAGATGTAAGCAGAAAATGCTAGCAGTGTCCTTTTTTTTTGCTGCTTGTTCCTTGCCCGTGTCAGTAAGTCAATTATCAGGGGGCCCTAGTGTAGTGTCTAATAATTATCTTTACTGCAATATACTATTCCAATAATTATACAGTACTGTCTGTATGTACAAAGCTACAAATTTTAAAATGCTAATGAAACAATCTTAGCGGTGCTCTCTAAGACCTTGTTTTGCAGGCCGGTATTTGCAGGTTTTGTAGAGTGTTTACTGGGCCACCCCGAGATCTCCTAGAATTCTCGTTATCCTGTTTTGTAGCCGGGGTTTAGATGGGATCAGCCCCAAATATCCCCGCTGAAACCCTTGGACATTTCGGGGCTTAGACGCGCCGTGACTCGAACCTAGCTACTCCAGAAGCGTTTTGCAAGACAGAAATTGAAAAGGAAGGAAGAGATTTTGAGGGGATTGGGTGAGGAAAGTGGATTCACCCAATCCCAGTGAAAATAAACTCACTAATCTCCTAAATTACACTACTACAAAACAAGGCCTAAACGAGCCAAACCTTGGTCACTGCTGCAGACAGAACAACCTCGACTCGTTTGCACGCCATTGCCGAGCCTGTGGATCCGCGTCGTGGGAGCAGGAGGCGCAAGCGCCGCCTTGAAGAGGGCCCTCCGCCATTGATCCAGTCGACGTGGCCGCCAACAGCTACGCTGCACCAACCCCGCCGTTAGCGGTGAGCGCGCCGGGAAGGGGGCCGCGCGCGTGCTCCGGCCGTGGTGGCCGACCGGCAAGGGCGCCACATGTCGTGTTTGGATTGATTGGGACTTATTTTACACATACATGCAACTATTGTTCCTGTCTTGGACCTATTTTATTGTCAAGCTTCATGCACTAGCCAACGCAACCAAAAGTCCGAACTGATGGAAAGGGCTAGTGCAATCGACTTATACACTTCAACACCCCCTCTCACGTGTGACGGGGAGAAGTTAGTACGTGCAACCGGAAGAGAGCGACGGCGCGCGAAACTCACGTATGACTCAAGAGGCCTATACGTGGACACAGAGGGGTCAACAGCAATTTTAGGATAAATTGCGAAAGCCAGGACTCGAACTCGAGACCTTAGGCTCTGATACCATGTCAAGCTTCATGCACTAGCCAACGCAACCAAAAGTCCGAACTGATGGAAAGGACTAGTGCAATCCACTTATACACTTCAACACCCCCTCTCACGTGTGACGGGGAGAAGTCAGCACGTGCAACCGGAAAAGAGCGACGGCGCGCGAAACTCACGTATGACTCAAGAGGCCTATACGTGGACACAGAGGGGTCTACAACAATTTTAGGATAAAATGCGAATCCAGGACTCGAACTCAAGACCTTAGGCTCTGATACCATGTCAAGCTTCATGCACTAGCCAACGCAACCAAAAGTCTGAACTGATGGAAAGAACTAGTGCAATCCACTTATACACTTCAACATTTATAACTATTAGGGCTAGCGGTGTATTTAACTCTATGTATAAAAAAAGAAACCAACTCCCCAACTTATCTACTAGGACAAGTGCCACAATAGATCGATCATCATTACATGAGGAGATAGGTTGACTATATAGGTCTAAATTATCTATCCGATTTGTCCCAATATCTTTTTCTTTGTCATTTCTATACAAGATCACAAGAATTACATACTGTACTTGATTCAACAGACATCAGTTCAGAGATAAATATTGGAGCTTGCTTAAGAATGATTCAAGATTTTCTAACTAATAAAAATGTTACTCTAGTGAAGTAAAACATCTCGCTGTAGAACATTGCATTTTTTTTCGATAATAAAGGTTGATCATGCATTTTTGAGTTCAAACATAAAAAAGATATATCTGCTAGGAGTACTCATTTCTCAGATTTCATTTACGTATTAATTAAGAAAGGATCTATTTTTTTTAGCAGGGGGTCTGTCTTGTTGGTGCAGGACAAGACGATGTTTGCCTTGAGAGCAGGTACAATAAAGCCTAGTCAGCTGACTATAAAAGAGTCCACGTCATCAAAATCATAGCTGGAGGTGAGAGAAGAGGGGAGAGAGAAGCGAGCGGGCGCTCCGCATATCGCCTGGCTACATCGCAAAATACAAGGAACTGCCGCCCGTTTGCAGCCGGATGCGAGCGCTAGCGCCGGCGCTCCCGATCCCGTGCGTCTCCCTCACTTTCCGGGCTTCTCCCTTCTCCATCGTGCGCCAAATCCGCCCCAAATCTTCTCTTGCGCGCCAAATCGAAGAAGCCTCCTGCTCCAAATCACCTCCAAATCGCCACCTCCCAATCCTAGAACTGCCGCCGGCGCCGCATCAAGGAGATGGGCAAGCAGTCCAAAAGGACGCGTGCGGCGGAGCCTCGGGAGGTCCCTCCGTCGGCGCCTCATCCCGTCCTGTCGGCAACGCCTCACCTTGGGATGCCGCCGGCGCCCTAGCTCGTCCCGCCATGACCCCATCCTGTCCCACCGCCGACCTTCCCTTCCACATACGGTTCAGGCACTTGGATTCTCCCACACCACCGCAATCCGTGGCGGCCTCCTCTGCACCACGTTGGGCCCCGGCTGGAGGCATCGGTGGCTCTGCATCTCCTTGGTACACGCCTCTGAACATTGACGACTCTTTGTATGATCCGCAAGCATGGTATGCGTTCTTAATTGCTTATGCGTCTTTGTTTCAGTCAACTCTGAACAATCAAATGGCCCTTCGTGGTGTCTAAATGCAGCAGCAAGTTTGTAGATGCCCAAAATCTAGTATTATTGCTTGAGAATTATACTCGTACTTGATCTGCCAACTTGCTTATTTAATCAATCATCCCTGTGACTAGCTAGCTAGCTCTGTAGCAAGTTGTAAGTTTCATTTGTCTAAATATTTACCATCTGGTCTTTTGTTTCCTTTTCACATACCAGCTTCCGAAGGTTAATGATGCAAACGGGTGGCCACCCCTTCCTACTGAAGTTCCAGCTACGCTTTGTGGCTCTTGTTGTCTAAATGAAAAGCAACGCCTCGTGTGTCAGAGATTTTATTTAGCATTCTGTTTTAATGATTTTTTATGAAGACTGTAATGATGCCATGGTGCTATTGCCTCCAGTTTTTTGCTCATCGTCTTCTAAATCAGAACTATCGACTTGTTTGGTAGAAACCTTATTTGTTATGTTTGGTTAATGATTTTTTATTACGACTAATGAAGAATTATGTAGTGTTATTGTGCAATGTTACATACTACCTCCGTTTGGGATTATAAGTCCCGCGCGGATAACTAGGTTGCCAATTTGAACAATAAAATATACATATTATAGCATAAAAATTATAACACTAGATACCTTAGAGGTTATATTTTCTAATGGTATAATTTTTGTGATATATAAGTTATATTTTGTTGGTCAAATTAACAATCTAGGTATGCGCGTAGGACCTATAATCCCGAAAAGAGGGAGTATGTTTGTTGCCTGTGTACGTAGAGCCTAATCAGCTTATTGATGGTTTATATGTTCTTTGTTTAAAATGGCTACATAGATACATCTCATAGTGAATCACAATAGATCATCTACACATGCAGTCATTAAATACTTACAGCCAATCTAGCAATCAACCTGAAAGCCAGCCCATTGTAGTGTTCTGGCTATAAGCTTACTCTAGGTGATGTGGCATAAATATAGAGCCAGCAGCCGGCTCTTTTATTGAACTTGCTTTGAAGAGGGCCCTCCACTCTGGCCGTGGTGGCCGACCGGCAAGGACGCCACATGTCGCGTTTGGGTTGATTTGGATTAGCGGTGTATTTAGCTCTTTATTAAAAAGAAACCAACTCCCAACTTATCTACTAGGACAAGTGCCACAATAGATCGATCACCATTACATGAGGACAATAGGTTGACTATAGGTCTAAATCGTGTATCTGATTTGTCCAGATATCTTTTTCTTTGTCATTTCTATACAAGATCACAAAAACTACATACTTGATTCAACAAACATATTGGAGCTTGCTTAAGAAGGATTCAAGATTTTCTAACTAAAAAAGTTACTCAAGTGAAGAAAAACATCTCGCCGTAGAACATGCATTTTTTTCGATGGATAAAGGTGTATCATGTATTTTTTTTTCAGTACAAATATTAAAAAGATGGAGTACTTGTTTCTGAGATTTCATTTATTAATTAAGAAATGATCTGTTTATTGGGGATCTGTCTTGTTGGTGCAGGACAAGACGATGTTTGGCGCTCACGTGGTTGAGACTCTCGCACGTGATATGATTCCTGCAGCTAGCTACGGGCGCAAGACAAGACAATGTTTGGCTCGTTGGGTAGGGTCGTAGGGGCGTGGGCCGGCACCGATCGGCCGCCCAGGAGTCGCGTCCGTCGCGTTCCTACCCCTCCGGCTCCGGTCGGTTGGCGACGGCACGCATGGACGGACACGGACGGATGGTGCGTGGGCAAATGGAGTCTGCTCGGCGCGAAAGGCGGATCCCACAAGGCCACAGCTAGCTAGTAGTACCGTTGCTACAAATAGTAGTATTTCTCATCTAAATTCCAAGATTGATTGGCTGATTAGCAAGAAATAGAGTACGTGATAACACACGACATTTTCTTTCACCAATATGGGTGACTTCTTTTGGACTTATGCTTATGCATAAGCCTGTTTATAGATTTCCGATGGGGAGAAACTACGGTGGGCAGAAGCTTGTAGAAACTCTCGGGATACTTCTTTTGGGCTTGTGTTGTTCTGGCTTATTTGCTGCGATGAGGTGTGAGATGTCTGTTATGCCCCTAAACTTGATCTAGCCACTTAATAAAACAATATATAGTATACATACACTATTTTTTAGTAAAAACGAGCTAGAAATAAAATAACTTCTAAAGCTACCATTCCTTCAGCGATAGATCTTTGGTCCACACTATTCAGCAGTAACGCTGATTGCAACTCTGAACTATTTTAGCTAAACTGACCTGACAAAATCAGTGCGGTGATACATAAAGAATTGTCTTCCATAAAGAGTTTAGAAAATGAACTAAAAATTTTAAGATGAAAAGGCTAGCTCGTTCAGGAGCTTTGGCTCACTTGCGCTACCACAGCAAATGCATGCAGCAAGTGACTGCCACCCTTCAGGCCTTCACCATCCATCTACACCCCAGTCTCCACCATTCTTTTCCAACACGAATCATACCTGGGAGCATTGGGAGGAGCAGGCCGATCGGGGCAGAGATAGGCCAGGCGGGTGGGATCCGACCGTGGCCTGGGATCATCGGGAGGAGAGGAGAGGGGGAGAAATCAGGAGTGGAGGGTGGGATCCCGCCGCGGGCTACCGAGATCTGGAGGTGGCGGTGCTGGGAGAGCTGCGGTGGTTGGGTGGCTGGGCTGTGGGTGAGCGGCGGCGCACCATGTGCGAGCGGAGCGAGGGAGGGTCGGGGGTCGCGGGGCGAGGCAGGTCGGGAACGGTTTGACCTTTTTTTTCCGTTCGGTCGTTTCCTCGGCGGTGGCATTCTGAGCGTAATAATTGAAGACGATATGTCTGTTTTCGGGGAACGGTTCGTGTCTAATTGGAGAAGCTCACACTAGTAGAAAAAAGGTCTTCGGTTCGATCTATAGTTTAACACTAGTCCCGATTTTTTCCGGGCCGGGACTAGTATGAGCACTAGTCCCGATTCGTACCGTTTTCGGTGGCTAGGAGCCCGAGGAAACTCTAGTCCCGGATCGTTTCGGACCTTTAGTCCCGGGTCGTGATACGGTCCGGGACTAAAGGGGTTTGGGCACGGGCAACACCCTTTAGTCCCGGGTCGTGATACGGCCCGAGACTAAAGGGGTGCGGGCCCCGACAGAAAAATTTAAATTGGCTATAACTTTTGCGTACGATATCGAAAAAAAATGTACAACCTATCAAAATGTGTGGAAAAAAATTGTGAATTCGATTTCAACCGCCTTAGGCCGTTTTAGATTATTTTAGATTTTTAAAATTCGAAAAGAAAAAAAGTTATTTAAAAAATTATTTTTTTTGCAATTTTATTAATTCTATATTTGGATTCCTCACATTTTTATGATAATTATGGATATATTATTTGTCAAATTTCGATTTACAGATTTAAAGATATTATTTATGCCATATTAAATGAATAAATGGCAAAAAAAGAATAAAATATTATTTTATTTGGTTTTTTACTTTCATTGGATTAAAATATTATTATTACTTATTTATTGTTGTTTACTAAAATAGTTGTTTGTAATTTCAAAAAATAAAGATGTATGACGTATTGATATGGGCTAATAGGATAAATATTTTAGTGTTGACAACAACGTATAAATGGGCTTCGCGCGAGGACATCATGATGGAACAGAGAAGTTAAGCGTGCTGAGGGTGGAGTAGTACTAGGATGGGTGACCGACTGGAAAGTTTACCGTAAGTGTAATTTGACCTAAGATTAGATATAGTTAGTACTAAAAATGTTCCAAGTGAGAGGATTACGAGCCAAACAATTCAAAAGTTTAAGAAAAAAATTGAAAAAAAATAAAAAAAATATTTGAAAAAAGATCTTTAGTCCAGGCCGTATTACGACCCGGGACTAAAGATCCTTCGTCCCCCTGCTATAAAAACGGCCATGCGCTGGCCCATGCGGTGACCTCTAGTCCCGGGTTGTAACAAGCCGGAACTAGAGATAGGGGCCTTTAGTCCCGATTTCGCAGTTCCGGGTGCAAAATGGACTAAAGACCCTTACAAACCGGGACTATAGGCCCTTTTTCTACTAGTGTCAGGAAACTGCTCTCCACCAGTTTCTCCCCACTGTGTGTAAATGGGCTTCTGGGGAGTTTCTCGGTGGGGAAAAACTGGAGACTTCTTTTCTGCTTATGCGGTGGGGAACCTAGAAGCCTTGTTAGAAGCCCAAAAGAAGTCACCCTATGTCGATCGTGTTAACCAACCCCGCACGCTAGTACTATAAGACGACATTCTTCATCGAAAAAGCAGATGAATCAAATAAAAAACTATACTTAGACATTCTTCATCGATCCGTTGAATCCATGAGTTTTCCTTGAGACACCGACCGATCGGTTCAATTGATTCCTAATTAGCATGAAGATGGGTGGATCCTAATTAATCGGAACTGAGATCAGCTCAGCAGGGGACGCCGAGGAAGTTGAGTCGCCTGGGCGCGACTGGGTCTCTCCCGAGCCCCTCTCGCCGGACTAGCTGGTGAGAGGCGGCGGTGGGAAGGCACAAGTAGATCTAGGTTGTAACTGTAGGTTTACGTTTTGGGTTCGGCTCTGTGCCGAGGTTCGGCGCCATGCCGGGAAGAAGCTCTAGGATCTAAGTGGCTGGATCTCGGTGTGCCCCCTCCTCCTTGCCCCCATGGTGGTGCTCTAGTGGTCGGAGCCGGATGCGACGGTGGATAAGAGGGTAGCCTTCTTCCACAATAAAGTTGTGGTTCTCGAGATCGATGGCGGTGTTGCTGCGACACTCCCTCCTGGCCGGCCGTGGCGGCAAGGAGGAGTGGCGATGTGGCGTCTTGGTGGTTCTTGCTGCTCTCCCCTTGGCCGACCGTGGAGGCGAGGGAGGGTGGAGCGACGAAGCGCCTTCTTCTGCTTCGATCTGGTGGGGTCTGTGTCGGCACCTGCGTCTCAAAAGCTCCATCAACATCGGCGATGTTGCGCCACCGTTATCTGTGGCCAAGAGGGCCACTTCTTCGCTCGGATAAAGTTGTGCGTGGGATCCAAATAATCGTGTTTTACATCTTTTCTCTAGGGTCATTTCTGCATACATGTCGTCCTTATCTACTACTTCCCCTTTGGTTAGGGGTGTCTATGTAAATTAATGTTCCCATCGCTTTGAATATATGAGAAGCTTCTGGAGCCTTCGGGCCCTTTCCCGGTAAAAAAAATCATAAAACTAAAAACACGATGACGACCAAGATTGACCGATGGATACACCAAAGCAAAAGTGCTTACCCTTCAAAATCTCCTTTTCTTTGTCGTTCTATTTTATACAACGACTACCACCTGATTCAACAAACACCAATTCAAGGATAAATACTGGAGCGCATATAAATCCAATAAATATTCAATAACTTCTAATTAGATGGTTCAAATTTGAATTTGGAATTGTCCAAAATCAGAAATGGGTTGATTTACTACAATCAATAATAAGCCATATAAAGTGTTCGGTGGGAGACGACATACCGGTACTTACAGCGCCGCCAGGGAGAGGCGATCCGGAGGAGAAAAAACTCCATCTACGGTTCCGTACCCTTCGCCGGCAATGTCGTCGGTCTGCTCCGTCTCCGGTGGCTCTAGGGCCTTGGAGGTATGGCAGACCATGGCTTCTCGCCGACAGGAGGTTTTTCGTTTTTTGTTTATCATGTTTTCTAGTGTCTTCTTCGAGAGGTTTTTCTTTTTTGTTTAACATGTTTTCTAATGTCTTCTTTGGAATGTTGAGGCGATGGTTATGTCCTGAAGTTATAATAATGTCAATCCCTCTCTATCCTTTCCCTGGTGGTGCATCTAGCGCCGACGAAGGGCGCATGAAGTCGTTTGTCTAACGAATCTCATGTGATTCTATATGTTTTCGTTATTATTGGCGATGATTGCTACTCTTATGTGCTGGTTTTTTATGGCTTTAGCATGATGACTTTCCGTTTGTCTACAACAAGCTCTACTACGACAAGTTTTGGAAGACGCATAGGTCCGATTTATATTATTTATTATTTTTATGCCTTGTGAAAAGAATAACATCCCGCGGTGAAATAGGTATTTCTGAGATTCCGTTTATTAATTAAGAAAGGATATGTCTTAGAGCAAAGACATGGCCGACTGGATGTGTACTCCCTCCGACTTAAAATATAAGATGTTTTAGATTTGTAAAACAAATGTATCTATAATTTTTTTATATGTAGATTCATTTTAAATCTAAAACATATTTAAAAAAAATCTACATACATTTCCTTCTTCACAAAGCTAAAATATTTTATACTTATATTTTGAAACGGGGAGTACCTCGCACGTGACATGTGGTTCCTACAGTGGTGCTTTTTCATTCCCTTGGACGGCTGCGTGGAGATCGAAGTACACGTCCCGGTGGCAACAGCTAGCTCGGCCGCCGCGTTGCTACTCCTCCGGTCGGTTGGTGACGGCGCACATGGATGGATGCTGCTCGGCGCGATCGAATGGCGGATCTCGACTAAAATCCAAACTTTATTGATTGGCAAGAACGGGTGGGTGATCACACACGACATTTTCTTCCAGGAATTCGAATTCGTCGTGCTCAATAACTAGCACCGCACGGTAGCAGTTTCAGACGACAGAACGAGTCAAAACAGATCAATCGAAATCAAAACTTTATACACATTCTTCGTCGATCCGATAATTCCGCGAGTTTTCCGTGTTACATCGATCGGTCCGATTGATTCCTAATTAGCGAGAAGACGAG
Source organism: Avena insularis (assembly GCA_023614405.1). NCBI lineage: Eukaryota > Viridiplantae > Streptophyta > Magnoliopsida > Poales > Poaceae > Avena > Avena insularis. The sequence goes on along the minus strand of CM042685.1, from coordinate 344,705,457 downwards.
TGGATCCTAATTAATCGGAACCCGGCAGGCCCGCCGGATATAATGAGATCAGCAGGGGACGCCGAGGAAGTCGAGCGCGGACCTGGCCATGACGCCCGCGAACTCCCGGAAGCTGATGACGCCGTCCCCGTCCACGTCCGCGTCGCTCATCATCCGCCTCAGCTCGTCGAAGGTGAGCGGCTGGCCCAGCCGCGCCATGGACCGCGCCAGCTCGGCGGCGGAGATGTAGCCGTTGCCGTCGCGGTCGAAGGCCTGGAACACCTCGAGCAGCTGCGCCTGGTCCACGAGGCGCGGCGCGTGGGCGGTCAGCACGGGCGCGATGGCGGCCGCCAGCTCGTCGAACTCCACGGTGCCGCTGCCGTCCGCGTCGATGGCCAGGAGCAGCGCGCGGGACTCGTCCCCCGTCGGGCGCAGGCCCAGGGACCGGAGCAGGGCCGCCAGCTCCAGCTGGGTCAGGGACCCGTCGTTGTCCATGTCGAAGCGGACGAACAGGGCGCGCAGCTGCTTCAGCTGGCTGCCCCGGAGGGATGGAGCCGGCTTCGCACCCGCACCCGCCGCCGGCGATGGTGATGGCGATGGCTTCGTCATCGCGCCCGCCGGTGGAGGGTCGCCCGGTGTAGATAGGTAGGATGAAGGATTGGATCTTGGACTTGTTCGGGGGAGCCGGAGATGATGGGTTTGCTGTGCGGAGACTTTGCTGTTATTTATGGAAGGGGAGGAGAGATTACCGGCCGTGACGGAGGAAGACGCGTCGGGTGAGGTGCTGGGTAACTGCTGACTGACCTGACCGGGTCGGTGACTCGGTGGGTGCGTGCACACGCATGGCAGGAAATGGAAGGGGGTGGGTACGCCGTGCGCGTAAAAAACAGACGTGTTCTTGATTTTCTTTTCTTGCCTGCAACTTGTAGTAAGTTGTGACCTCTTTGTTCTTATTTTTAGGCCAGCTTCTTTTAGATTTTTTATGCTTTTGGATTATATTTTGACCTGCTTGAAACTTGAGGGGGGTGAGTGATGTTGGTGTGAGGTTTAGTTCGGTTGCGGTGGGTTGAAAAATAATTCCGATAAAAACAATATATTAATATCAAGAATAAATCAATTATAACTGGCCTTGCAACAACATAATTTGAAAAACGAATGTATGAGACACAAGAATGGGTAGCCAAAAAGAAAAAGAAAAACAACAAGAAAAACCCGCCGAAGTGATCAATGGCTAGAAGCATCATGAAACAAACCACCATTGCCGATGACAACACCCATACTTGCAAAGTGGTCCTCCGATAGCAACACCTCCAAAAGGAAACAATGTCCAAGCACTACCGTCTCTCGATCTAACCAACATAGTTGGATGTCGATTGTTCACCCTGGAGAGGATCACAATATCCAGACAATGCCATCAACAATGTTTAGTTAGAATCTCTCCATTGTCAGGTACAACCAATAAAGGCCATACCCAAGATTTTCACTCCCGGAGACAAAGACTTGGTACTCAAAGGGCGCAATAAAAAATAAAGTCATCCTGTGTTGCCACCTCCACCTGTCAATCGCACTATCACAAATCACTGATCACTAGATACACATTCGTAGTGCACAAAATTTTTTCATGGACATTGCCACACAAGCGAGTCCGTGCTCACACAAAGTGTGTGTAGCATCGTCGTCGCCTCATCCTTTTTGCACACACACACCAGAGGAAGTCGCTTGCACACGGGGTCCTTGCGCAGACGTCGCCACACGAATGAACAACCATGTATGCAAAACAAGTTATAGGGTCATCAACGCCCTTTCTTGCCACCACCACTTGGCGGTCTCAAACTCGACATGGGCGTGATGATCCGCTTACCTTGAAGCCACATTGACGCACCCACCTTCAGCAACTCCATAGCAATCGTGTCAGTTTGCCTTAATCAAAGCGGTTGGCTTGCATAATCAGCTAAAATTTACATACGAACTTGTGTTTTGACCTGCTTGAAACTTGAGGGTTGAAAGGAGGGTGTGAGTGATGTTGGTGTGCGGTTTAGTTTGGTTGTGGTGCGGTTGAAAAATAATTCAGATAAAAACAATATATTAGTATCAAGAATTTATCAATTATAATTGGCCTTGCAACAATATAATGTTAAAAAACGAATGTATGATACAAAAGGATGGATATCCAAAAGGAAAAACAGAAACAACAAGAAAAAACCGCTGAGGTGATCAATGGCTAGAAGCAGCATGAAACAAGCCACCACCGATGACAACACCCATACTTGTAAAGTGGTTATCCAATAGCCGCCTCCAAAAAGGTAACAATGCACAAGCACCATCGTTGTTCGATCTAACCAACATAGTTGGATCTTGAGTGTTCACCCTGGAAAGAGTCACAATATCCAGACAATACCTTCAACAACATTCAACAACAACAAAAAACCTCCAACAAAATTCAGTTAGGATCTCTCCATTGCCAGGTACAACCAATGAAGGCTAGGCCTAAGATTTTCACTCCCGGAAACTAAGACTTGGTACTCGAAGGGCACCACAAAAAATGAAGTCATCTTGTGTTGCCACCTCCACCTGCCAATCACACTATTGCAAATCACTGATCACTAGACACACATTCGTAGTGCACACAATTGTGACCTGGACATTGCCACACAAGCGAGACCATGCTCACACAAAGTGTGTGTAGCATCATCACCACCTCATCCTTTGTGCATTCATCCCGAGACAGTCGCTTGCACACAGGGTCCTTACGCGGATGTCCCCACACGAATGAACAACCATGTATGCAAAAACAAGTTGTAGGGGCATCAACGCCCTTTCTTGCCACCACCACCAACACCACCACTTGGCGGTCTTAAACTCGACATTGACGTGATGATCCGCTGGCCTTCGAACCATGTTGACACACCCGCCTTCGGCAACTCCATAGCAATCGCAGCGGTTTGCCGTAATTGAAGCGGTTGGCTTGCAGAATCGGCTAAAATTTACATACGAGCTTGCCTTTTCTTTTATCTTTTTCTGAGGATTTAGCTGCCGGATGTTTACACAAGTACTATCGGGCACCTGTCAAAAAAAAAGTACTATCGGGCATTTTTTGCAGTTTGCCATCAAGTAGTAATCAATAATTGCGTTAGTTTATCTTTCTGACAGAAAGAAACCACCTAGCTTATTGTGACTTTGAGTGACAGCTAACAACAGGGCAAGATTTTGAAGATACCGTGTGACAAGCAAGCTGACAGCCTAGCCTTGAACCGGAGCACCGTCTCTCATCTTTTGACCTCCCTCGATCCGCAGGAGACAAAGTTGGTCCAAAGCGAGTAGCACACAGCGCGGCAGGCCGGCAGCCCACAGGAAGGCGATCATTTTTTTTTCCCATCAAGCCGTTACACTGTCTTAGCTCAACCGGCCGGGAAGGAAGGAAGGAAGATGCACGGAATCTACCCTCCAGTAGTTTCCAGCCGCTCGGATCCAGGACTAACTAGAAAATGTATTGGCAGGTCGAGACTATCAGCGGCAGCAGAGAATCTTACAGCTGCCTTTGATCACATAAACAATATTTTTCTCCCCATTTGTTGAAAATAAGAGAGGCATAAACAAGAATTACTAGTTCTGAAAGCCAACCAGCAGAGATGTTTCCTAAAGCTGATGCTGGAATATTTGCATGATCATCCAGACTTGCTGATCCCGTGTAGGGTCCACCGACAGTGATCCTGGGGATGCATGGTGCTTGTGGATGTGGATGAGATCGATCAGCGCAGTGACACTGAATCATCGAGCGCAGTGCAGGTCTGGGCAATCAGCACGGGCAGGGGGCATCAGATCAGAGTCGTTTTAACTTGACATTTCCGCCCGTTTTTTAAATTTTTTGCCAGTCTATGTTTTCAATTCCTGCCAGGTCAACTCAACAATCATTAGTGGGCGGGGGGTGCTGTGCTCCCGTCGTGTGATCTTGTCAACGGTAAGACGCTTTCTCTCTACATGACGATTAGTAGATCATGGTCACAGCGTCAGCACAGAAAAAGCAGCATCGACCCTGATGCCCTACGCCCAGCAACACAGGTATCACCTTCGAGATCATCCTCTGCGTTGTTTCTAACTTTCTATGGACCTGGCATGGTTCGTTCCATCACCGCTATTGAAGAGTTGATTGATGACAGGACACAATTGGTTTATTACAGCCACCCAAGATAAATAAATAATCAAGACCAGGCATTTCGACGATCCCGAATTCATGTTCGCTTGAACTCGTTCGGGACAGTACTGACACCTGTTGCCCCACCCCAAATCATCTTCTGCTCTTGTACCACCCGTGAAAATTACAGACTTGGTCAATCGCATGTTCACATCCGTGAAAATTACAGAGGAAAGAATCAGGCATTCACGTGGTTCAATTCATAATCAAAACCACGCTTATTTTCAACTAAATTCGTAGCAGTACATCATAATCTCACAAATTCCGGTAATCTGAATGACAAACTATTACACCTAGTTACGCATTGGAAAAAATCACAGTGGCCCATTTTTTAAATTTTGCCAGTTCTATTTTTTCGATTCCTGCCAGGTCAACTCAACAATCATTAGTGGGCGGGCGGGGTGCTGTGCTTCCATCGTGTGATCTTGTCAACCGTAAGCTACACGAAAAATAGTCCCTCCGTTTAGAAATAACTGATTTGAGTTTGTCTAAACATGAATGTATCTATATATTAAAACATATTACTAGATACATTCGAATCTAGATAAAACTAAGTCGGTTGTTTCTGGACTGAGGGATAACTAGGTCATGATGACAGTGTCAGCACAGAGAAAGCAGCATCGACACAGGAACGAGCAGGTTCGTTCTTTCTGAAACTTGAGGCTACTAACAAACATCGACCCTGAACCCTGATGCCCTACGCCCAGCAAGACAAGTATCACCTTCGAGATCATCCTCTGCGTCGTTTCTATGAACCTGGCATGGTTCTTGAAGAGTTGATGACGGGACACGATTGGTTTATTACAGCCACCCAAAATAAATAAATAATCAAGACCATGCATTTCGACGATCCCGAATTCGTGTTCACCTGAACTCGCTTGGGACAGACACTACTGACACCTGTTGCCACACCCCAAATCATCTTCTGTTCTTGTATCACCCCATAAGATACAGATTTGGTCACTGACATCCGTGATGATATTACAGAGGCAAGCACCAGGCATTCAAGTCAGGTGGTTCAATTCATAATCAAAACCACGCTTATTTTCAACTAAACTCGTAGCAGCACATCATTATCCGACAAATTCGGGTAATCTGAACGACAACTAATACACTACATTGGAAAAAAAATCACAGCGGCACCTACTGTCCGACGACAGCGTTGCACGGGCCACCGCAGGGCTCCAGGACATTCAGCTTCGCCGTAGAGGGGATCTTCCCCTGGATGTACGTTCTGATGGCCGAGAGCGTTCGAGGAGCCTCCTCGAACTTGCCTTCGTACATGGGCCACATGACTATGCCAGATACCGAGACAAGATGCGTGCCATGGATGTCCAGCGTCAGGCTCTCCAACGACGGCGCGGCCTTCTCCACGATGTAGCATGTCAGCTCCACCAGGCTCTTTGCGTAGCAGAAACCCAGGATCGTCACGCTCTTAAGATTGCCATGCTGCTGCTGCTGTCCTGGCATCTTCTGCCGCTGGCGCGCGGGGTCTTCCGACATCGTCTCATGCCCTATGCATTTATGAGATACCTGAAGATGAAATACTAGATCAATATAGTTCAACCAATTCATTATTATTTTGTTGGTTCCACCATATAATGGCTAGATATATGCATTTGCAGTGACTTACGTTTAAGAAAATATTCTCCAAGGAAGGACAGCAATCAAGCAAAGAAGCCAGAGAAAAATAATCATAGGCCCCTGAGACACCCTGTCCGGTCAGTGAAAGGTTAAATTCTTTGAGGTGGACAAACTTGACCGGTAGCATCAGTGGACTGGCGGCTACCTGCGCAAACATGTCAAGGATTTGTTAACATACATTTTCCAAAGCATGACCGCACAAACTAGTCCATAATCAACCAAACTTCTACAGAATACCTGGCACCACGATTGTAGGTTCAGACTTTCAAGATCTGGCACATTGGAGAGGAGCCTCGAATCGGTATAACCCGCGATGTCTGGACTGTTTATGTATAACATCTTCAGTTTCACTGGTACTCCAAGTGACACTTCTGTTACCTTTTCTGTATCCAAGATGAAAACACGAAGATTTGGAGCTTTGATCTCTATCGCATACAGCCTCTGGCACAACAAAACCTTCAGGTAGCTAAGCCGCTGAAGCTGGCAGGGTATCTTCAGGCAATCTAACTTGTCACAAGAATTAAGTTCCAAGGACTCCAGAGCAAGACTGTTTGAAAGAATGCACCCTAACCTGTAACCTGTAATACGCACTTTAGAGAAGCGCAGCATCGCCAGGCTTCTGAAAGGACCAAGTTTGGCTGTCGGGCAGAAAACACAATGCTGCAGTTTAAGACAGCGAACTGAGTTCGTGATCCTATCAGATAAAAGCCGGCATGGAAACTTGTATGTTGCCCTACCATGGAAGCCTAAGCTAATGGTTATTTCTTCAATCCCTGGGCTCATAGCAATCTCAAGCCAACTATCTAACCGACGACGCAAGGCATTTTTATGATCGAGCAGTTCGAGTGTGAGTGTCTTCACATTAATGCCTGAGTGGTTTTCCAGAACGCGGTTGATTGTTCCGATGAGATCCATTCCACATCCATTGCTATCTGAACACAGTATACTCTTATTAGTAAAGTTGAGGTTGGGATGGGATCTCCAGGATTGTGAAAAGGCACGAGACACGCAGGCAGTACGAGCAGCATCTCGCAGTGGCATTAGGGAATGAATGTGACCCCAGATATCCTGCATTAACAATCATGTGACAGAAGTTCAGAATTCAGATTGAATGCAGATGTGTGTGTTTGCATGTGTGTGTGTGTTTAGCCAATCCAACTGTTTGCAGCTGGCTCTTGGTTTTCTTCTAATTTGAGTTTGCTCTCTTCTATAAAGATAAGGCACGCCTTTGGCGTGCTCTCGAAAAAAAGATTGAATGCAGATGGTTACTTCGCTTGGAAATATAAAAAAATCAGCATAATCATATGGATGACGATGGACATTCAACCGAAGAGCGCATGACTCCACAAGGTGAGCTAATGCCTTAGCAGTATGAACAATATTTATAGTTGCATTAGGCCACCAAGGAGATATAAGTTTTTGTGCACTTCAGCACAAAATAGTGCTTTGTTGTGCAACAGGATGTTATAGATAAGCCAAAGTAGCAGAAATGAACATATGTCAATCTTCATTGGGTACAAATAGTACATCTGAATAGTGAAACCGATGGAAGTCCATGTAATAGAATAAAAGAGCTGGTGTAAAGATACATAAAACCTTGGAAGTAAGGTGAAGAGAAAATATATTCAAGAGACCATATAAAATCAATATATTCAAGTTCTAGTGTTGTCTACCGTAACCCATCCAACTTTCCCAAAACTTCTCACAGTTTGCACCACAGGGAACTTTGATTGTTTCCATCCATTATCTGCTGACATGGCGTGAAAGTGCCATCTCAACATCAGGTCAACAGGAAAAGGGGGTAAAAGTGGATTGTGACACATAGTGACAACTTACAAGTCTAGACTCTAGAAGGCTAAGAAGTAAAACTGAAATATGGGAGGCTGGCTTTTGAGTGCTCCAATGCAATTTACTCTGAAACAGATATGTAGAATGTGCAATCTCAATCAATTACTGGTGCTGAAATAAGGAAGTACAGTAACTAAAGGAATGCTCTAGTGAAAATGGTGAAGCCATTGTTTATAAAATAAATGCGGTCAGCACCGTAGTTAGAACACAATTAAGGAGAGGCAATGACAAGTTTAGATTAATTATTGGGCTGTGGATAGGTGTAGTAGAAACCATGCATTGTACCAGGACATATAGCATCTAAGAAGCCTACTACTTATCACGATACCTGGGGCCTAAACTCATGACAAAAAAAAAATCTGCTGGAGTTAAAGCTGCAACATTTTAGTGCCAAGCAAAGATAATAGCCTATTAGGACTGGATATGCTGGACGATATGTTATCTGTTCATAAATTATATTGGCAATATTGCACTTGCAATATAAACGAGCATTAGAGGATTTTTTTTACACCAAATTCTAGTAAAAGAAATCTAATTCAGGAAGTAAGAGGTCTCTCTCGCCTCTTACTTCATTTGGCGCATTTGGAAAGAGAGCAATTGGACTTATTTTACGGCAAATCGATGATCCTAGCCACAATTACTTCCTTGATAAGAACAACATCAGCCACAATTACGCTGTCGGAACTACATTTTTTTTTGTGTGTGTGTGTGTGTACAGCCCAGCTGCAGACCGCGATTTGGGCATTCCTTTACTTGTGTTGTTTAGTTCCTGTTTTCGTCTAGGTTATTTTCAGTCTTTGTAACAACTTTGGTTCCCCCTTCTTAATGCACAGAGCTCCTGCTAGTTCCGTCGATATAATTATCACCTTAGCAGAAAATTATGCCATACCTCGGGAAGGTGCATCTCTGAATATCTCAGTCGTTTAGCACCCGGAGAAACATCACCATCGATGATGACATCCTTCTTTCTTTTACCCACTGAAGACCTACGTCGACCTGAAACACAACCCACATGGTAAAGAATACTACAGATTTCAACAAAGGAAAACAACAACAATGAGCACAAGAACGGACAAATAGAAACCAAGTATGTTTCAGTTATCCACCTTCTATTCAAGAATATATGAACTCAATTTTTATCAATTCTTGATTGTGTCAATTGAATAGATGAGCTTCAATTGGCCATAGAATTATTTTATGCAGAACAATGCGATCGCCCCAAAGAGCTTGTCTTCAAGTTCTAAACACGGTGTATCTAGGCTATTAGGATTATCTAATGACTGGCCTTTTTTATACATCTTGATACCTCTTCTCAATTTTTTTTATAAGAAAACTCGTATTAGAACAAAACGGAGCTCCGTTGGAACCCTAGCCTACTCAATCAAACAGAAAAAAGAAAGATTTTTATGATCAAACAACACTGGCCAGTCGGCGTAGAGCTACCTGAATTGAATCAGTATGCTCCCTTCGCCACACAGAAAAGGGAGAAGTAAACAGCAAACACAGTAAAAACGAGATTTTTTACCCTGGCTGCATCAGAGCGTGAACGTGCAGTAGCAATATGTTCCACAAGAAGAACGAAGACAGGGAGGGGCGTACCACGGGCTCGGATTTGGTGCCGCCGCCGCCGCCGCGCCGACAGCGTGGACATGAGCGCGAGCATCCCCATTATAGCGAGAGGAGGAGTCCAGCTCTGTTTTCCCCTCCGACCTCGCTATCGTCTCAACCTCTGCAATTTACCTACGGAGTATATCTCTACTTATTTGGGCCGAATAAGTCAGGAAATCTGGAGATTTCAAGTCGATTTGAATACGTACAACAAGGCGCGACGCGGTTGTGGGGAAAATACCGAACCACGCGTGAGCATCTCCTCGAGCTGCCACGACTAACGCTGCAAGTGGGACTGTTAGCGGGTATCCCGCAAAACGCCGCATACCCCCGCATAATTTAAGTAGGATTATGCGGGTAGCCCACAAAATTAACGCGGACAGTCGCGGCACCCGCATTACCCACATAATCTACAATGTAGACATAGCTCAGGCAATGAGCTAACCTTCGGGATGGAAATCGGTGGCGTCCGCCTGTGCCTGCGTAGCTATTGCATCCTACTACCTCCACGCACTGAAGAATCTGCTACTCTACCGGCCTTTTCTGTACCGTTTGTTTCTTCAGTGCCTGAACTAGTATTTTAGTAGTACCTTGCTGACCATTAGTACTTTACCGGCACGGTGGACACAACGATGGTGCAGACGAACCTCCGGCACTGCCCGGGCTCGTCCGTATCGGCACCAACAGTGGCTAGCACGCGGCAGCGGCAATATGCACGATCTGCAGCAGCTTGGCGGCAATAGGCACGTGATTGACATGACATCTTGAAGCCGGTGGTCAAGAAACTTCGCCGCGGCCGTCAGCTCCGTGGGTGGACCTCGTCGCGCTCCTGTCTCGGCCCGTCCATGGCTGTGGCTTCACAAAATCTCTGTGTTCATGGTCAAGCACGTCCAAGACGACAGGAGGAAGCTGCGCTGGGAGGCCTTAGACGATCGAGCTGTGCTCTTCGGCGCCAAGTTCCTGGCCGCGTGTGCGCCATGTTCACAAGTCAGCGAGCAGTTTTGCGTCCTGCGCACTGTGGTGCTTCCGCTTGCCGGCAGGTGCAGATCTGGCGATTCAAATGGCGGCGGCAAGGAAACAAGCTGAAGAAGCAACCGTTTATGCGGGTTACGTGGGGATGACGGACGGCCCGCATAGTTCAACTTAATTTTTCCTCCTAACTGCGGGCGTCCGCAAACGATTTTTTGTGGGGCGGGCTTTGCGGCGCCGCATGCGTCCCGCCACCGCTTGCAGCCTGAGCCACGACGACAGAATGCGTCGCCCACGCGTCAGGCAAGGCAATCCCGCCGCCGACCACCTGCAACACCGAGCACGACGAGCCTCGCCATGGCCGCCACCGGCATGATGAGAGCACCAACCGACCAGCTGAAGCAGCTCCCCATCCCTCCGCGGCAGCCAGCTGAAGCAACTCCGCGCCCTGTTTGCCTGCTCCGACCTGGGCGCCGACGGCAGTCTCACCCAGCTCGAGCTCGCCGCCCTCCCTGTTGAATAATTCTAGTCGCACTAGCTGTTTAGAGAACGGGACAGTAGGCTAGGATCGCAGTTGGCGCATTCCAGCGATTGAGTTCGATTCGTGTCAGGATGAATTTTCGAAATTCTCGCGTCATCCCCTTGAGAGAATCTAGCCCTCCATCGCACGTGTCATCTGCACCACCCATGAGAGAATCGAGAACCCGTTGTTTGGCTATCCCCACGCCTTCAATAGTGCTCTGTATTCCTCCTTGTCCTTGATGAGCATTCAGAAGGGGTGTTAGTCCGCCCTTTCCCTGCCGCCCCAAGCCTGTGGTTGACTTGTCAAGGGTTTTAAAGGGCTAGAACACGAAGATCTCCCGTGATTAGTTGTTGCTGCCATCTCGAGCTTAGCAAGAAACATGGCCACCGACACCCCCTTTCACTAGTAGAAACAAGGACTTCGATTCGGAGTAAATTCGGAGTAGAAACAAGGAATTTTATGGTACCCTAGTACTTATAAAACTTTCTCAAGAGTGAAGACCGAGAACTGAGGGCGCACGGCCGCCGCCCGCCGGAACTTCGCCGGAATGCTGTTTCTAACCTGCCTGTATACAAGGTATCACACGTACATGCAGGTATGACGCAGGGAGCAGGATCCTGATGTGCCCAGACATGTCCGGCGCTGACGGCTTGATCTCAAATTCCCAATTAAAAAGATACCTGACCTCTCTTGGCCTCCACTGCAATCCACAATCAATCTGCTTGCCTCCATAATAAATCAAAACCATGAATTAATCGTCTGGCGGGTTGGAGATCAAGCGCTGTCGGTTTTGGGCGGCAATAGCGCGTGGAAACCTCAAGCGGCGAAGTTGCGCACCAGCGACAAAGATGAATCTTCATGATTGTTACGATTTTACCCCTTAGGTTATGGTACTTCCTAATGTTTGGCCATGGTACTCCGTTATGTTTGCTCTGGAGTACGAGTATATTCTACCCATTAGATCTGGAGTAATGGATGATCCATATTGATTCCGGAATACTGTAAAACTCCTAGTCGGTTTTTGCCGAGACTAGTGTGAGCACTAGTCCCAATTCGTTCCGGCTCCAACGGCTAGCAGGAAGCTCTAGTCTCGGGTTATTCCGGATCTCTAGTCCCGGTTCATGATACGACCCGGGACTAGAGGGCTCGCGCCAGTCAGTCCCACGTGCGAGAGCCCGTAGTCCCGGTTGATATCACAGCCGGGAACTAGAGGTCAATCACTAGTCCCATCGTAATACCAATTAGGACCGTTGCTTTCTCTATATAATTCGGTTTCATCTGTGCCCGATCCTATGGCCATTTTTTCTCCAAGCAAGCCGAGTTCATGTCCATTTTTTTTTCAAGATTTATCAAATTTCGTGATAACCCCTAAATCCAAGGTTTTAAAAGGTTAGCAACATCATCCTTTCATCCCTCATTGTTAGTTTAGCTCAATGATCTATAAGTAGAGAGGGATTTCATGCTCTAGAAGTAGAGTGAATTTTAATTTTAGGCAATTTTGATTAAGCAAAAGGTTACTAAAAACTGAAATGTGTAATTTTAGAGTTTTAGATCTCGGAATGGAATGAGGTTTTCACTTCTAGATCAATAATTAAAAACTCCATATTTTTCATGTTAATTGTTTTGTCCAATTCAAAAATTGGTGCATGTAAAATTTTTAAAATTCAAATTTAATGCTCTAGAAGCTCACATTATAACTTCTATTAAATTGGTCACTAATCTCTATTCATGATGTTGTGTAATGGTTTTTGATGTACTTATACAATAATGCATATGGTCCGGGAATAGATATACGGTATTGATCGACGCTCTGGCGAGTTTATTAATGACGTGCATAAATTCCTCTGTGTGGCTTATGCAAACAAGCGAAATGGTTTTATATTCTATCCATGTAGTGTCTGTAAGAATCTGAAGGATTACTCTGACTCAAAAATCCTTCACATCCACCTGTTGAACTACGGTTTCATGACCAGCTATAATTGTTGGACCAAGCATAGAAAAAGAGAGAGTTTATAATAGAAGACAATAAAGAAGAAAAGGATGATGACAGCTATCATGGGTTCCCTGAATACGGTGATACTTCCATGGGGGAATATGAAGGGGAGACTGAAGAAGAGGCATATGATGAGTCCGTCGATGATCTTGGTCGGACCATTACTAATACACAGAGAGACTGCAAAAATGAAAAGGAGAGGGAGAAGTTTGATCACATGTTAGAGGATCATGACCACTAACGTCCCCTTTTAGCGATGACCTTACTCCTGCTCTATCTACAAGTTTATCTTGAAAGCATGGGCTCGGAGTTTATTGGTATTTTCATGAAAACACTCCTTTTTACGTTTAGAGGGAAGCACATCATTGGTTACTAAAATCTTAATTAGTGGGTATTTAGTCACTCTTGGGTAGTTTGGTCACTGAACTCCCCGAATGCCTCAAAATGGTCACTCAACTCCAGTGGTGGACCTAGAAACTTTCGGAAGCCTAGGCGAACGAAGCTTAAGATGTGATTTTTTTCACACAAAATCATTATAAATAAAAATGTATAAAATACAAACTTCGTGTCGTCAACAAGCCTGCGGCTGCCCGAGCTGGAGGGACACTGTGTCCACCCATGCTCAATTGTAAGTACACCGGGCAAAAGGGTGACAACATATATAAGTCGTGCTAAGGTGCTACATTGATAGGGCAGCCATTTTTGCGAAAAAGACCATCGTAGTTTATTATTACAAGCACAAAACCTGAGTGATAGACTTTCAACAAAATCTCTCGGGGGGCGAAGCGACAAGTTGACATGTATTTTTTTTTAAAAGGCAAATACAACGATGGCAACAAGTTAGAATTTGTAGCATTTTGAGACCCTTCAATATTTAAATTATCATGTCCACAAAACACATTTCTAACATCAACATATGTGTATACTACAAAAGAAAAGAAACCATAATACTAAACCATGGATTTTCACGCATCATAGACCCATTTAGTTAATCGCTCCAAATTAGCTCTTCGGCGTTCTGCAGCCGTGAAATGCAGAAGAACATCCTCATAGTTGTAATTATCTGTGATTCCCATTTATGTGTTCACTAGCAAGCTATTGTCGAGAAACTCATACTTTATCTTATTATGCAACCTTGTTGTCTTGATAATTTTCAATATAGAAAATACATCTTAAGTGCTTGCTATAGAAACCGGAAGCGCCACTTAGGCATCTCTACAGGATGCACTACGACTATTTACTCGTGGGACACTACCTACACCGTTTTCTAGTAGTGTTTATTGTTAAAGTCCATATGGTACAGGAAGTACATACTTCTTTAGAAAAAATGGAAATAAATTTTAACTCATAGGTGTAGACGCACCCATGCCCACAATACATATTTCAAAATCACTAGTGCAGACCCCCCTTTAACTCCGGTTGGAAGGGCCCTCTAACAGCGGTTCTACAACCGCTGTTGAGGGTTCGGTGTTAGAGGGGGGGCCCTTTAACACCGGTTCTTATACAAACCGGCGTTAAAGGGTGGCGCACGTGGGGCTGTCGCAGGCCTCAGCCCCCCTCCCCCCCTTAACACCGGTTCGAGGCTGGAACCGGTGTTAAAGGTTCTTCTGCATGGCAGATTTAGGCCGTTTTCTGCGGCAGAAAAGCGGCCTAAATCTGCCACGGCAGTTCTGCCCGCCTGCTAAGGCGTATTTCTGGGAGGAGGGGAATCGATCGGGAGCGGTATACACATACATCGTCATCGGTACATACGAGTACATGAATAATTAAGCAACTATTATTATACACATACATCGTCATCGGCACATACATCGTCATCGTTCATTTTGGTGGATATCTAAAGAGTTCTCCGCCAGGTGTGACGACCTCATCAAGTATGAACCCCGCCAATTCCTCTTGAATGGCTCGTATGCGTTCAAATGGTAGAAGTTGGTCCCGCATCCGTTCGATCTGAATATATATATGAAGAATGGGCCGTCAATATATATATAAGAATAAAACTCAACACAATTGATGGTAATAAAATAATGTTGTGGACTTTGTTTACTTACTCTAAGTTGTTCTAGTGCGGCTTGGCCCGTCGCACATATCGTGTTGCGAATGAACTCGCAAACATAGTACCCACATAAGTTATTGTCGTGTCTCTGATGCGCGCACTTTACAAGAATAGAGAGTTCAATCAAAATAATAATCAATAAAGCATGATATAATGGAATTGGAAGCAGAATCAAAGAGATACGCAGACCTAGCTAGCTAGTATTACTTACATTTTGGTCTACAAATTTTAGTTCTTCTGACCATTCACCACCTGCCGTGAACCTTTTCCAAACCCTGTCCGGCAAAGAAAATGGATAAAGGAGTAATTAATTATTTGTTGTCACGAAAGTTGCCGATCTAGTGCGATAATATGATTGAAGTTACCTCTGGAGCATCTCTCTAAAGTCTGCCCATAGCTCTTTTTCTTTTCGTAACGAGTCCATGACAAGGACTTTTCCTGAGTCGGGTTGCATGACTAGCAGAATAAAGTGGAACCTACGCACGCATAACTCATCATCAGTTACACTTAACATCGAGTAAGCCGAAATAGAATGTGTACAAGAGAGAGGGTACATGATACTCACGAGAAGTTGTAAGGCAATAGTATTTCCCTTTTGGTTTGTTGTCTCGTAAAGACCTTAGCAAGTAATCTTACATTTGCCGGGTTTGGTTCTTACCACTTCTTCATGAACTCTATTTGGGTCAACGAACCCAATGTCAAAAGGGCCTCCTTTCCTGCATTCCATAACTTTTTCCTGCATAATAGTATATACATATATGGTGAGCATATATATATACATGCAACTAATAAAGTGAATGAGATGAGATATAAATTACAGAAATAGTACTTACACACAATAAATGCTGATGGCAGCTTTGTCGAGTTCCTTCTGATTGAATAGAAAATGCAAGTCTTGAATGTTGAAGTCGATCCCGTCGTCTCCGCACAAGAAAATCTCATCTTTTATATGCACCGTGATCCATTCTTCCTTTCTCGTCTTGCAGAAATCAAGGTACCACTTGTGCAATTTTCGCATCTTTGTTGGTAGATTCTTGAGCTCCTCTTTCTTGACGAGATTCTTCCCATACTTCCATGGTTGTATGGGGTTGGCATCGCATTTGGCAAGTTGTCTCCCATGATGTTCAAGTATGCAATGTAACTCATCCCCATCTCATTGGCCTTTCTTTGTAGCTCTGCCTCGTAATCATTTACGGGAGGAGCGTCCCGTGTGTCGAACATTTGGAGCGGGACGCATGATTGGTTTTCCTGCTCTCCGAGCATGGGAACTGTATTCTAGGGTGCCTCACGACTGCTACTTTCAGTCTCCCTACGGCGCCTTGCATCCGCCTTCAAAATCTGGCGCTCGTAGTCCAGCACAAGTGGGGTTTCAGGTTTCAAAAGATTTTTGTAAAACTTCTCCACCACCGCCGGATCTATTTTCTCCTTTGGCTTGGCCCGTCTAGGTGCAAATAATTTCTTGACCTCTTCTTCCGAGATCCTATTGGTCTCCTCGTTGCTGCGATTCCACGGTAAAACCGGCAATGACTTGGCGGAAGGCTGCGGGACGTAGTTTTTTGAACTCTTTGGCGTACGGTTTCCTACGGATTTCTTTGTGGCAGTGCTAGTGATGCTCTTTGTGGCGGTGCTCTTCCGCTTATGCTGAGGAGATGGCTGAAGCACCGGAGATGGCTGACGGGCTGGAGATAGCTGAAGCGCCGGAGATGGCTGCCGCGCAGGAGATGGATGCCGCGCAGGAGATAGCTGAAGCGGCTCGATCACGCGGAGGCATGCGCGGAGGGGTTCCAATGGCCTCCAATTTGGAAGCACGATGTGTTCCTTCTTCCAAAGAATGGTTGTTTTCACTACAAATTTGAGTTGAGTTTCCCCTTCACCTGTAGCATGTTCAAGTTGTGCTTCCTCATATTCCTTCACAACCTCATCCACCCCGACAATAGCATAGCCATCTGGAATCGGTCTGCAGTGGTAAGTTCCACCAGCTACATGAGGTAAGGCATAGCCGACAGCCACCTTAATGGATAAGCCCATTAATCTCACATGCAGCTCAGCGTGTTCGCTCTCCGTGATCTCATCCACGGGGTATCGAGGACCTGCCATTTCAAGCGTGGGCTGCACGTTCTCCGTGGAAGCCACGCTGCTTTTCGCGACAGAGTGCGGCAGCTTCCAATGCAGGCTCTTCGTGCCGCTGAGATGGGCCGGTAGCTTGATGTCTCTGTTGTGCATTCACTTGCGCCTGCAACGCCGCAAGTGCATGTTCTATCTGTGTCATCCGCTCTGTACGCTCTTTTTCTTTTCTGCCGCGCCATCTGTAAGAGTCGCTCCACTCGGCAAACCCATCCTTCCACGTCATACCCCCTGTGCCTCGTGCATGTCCAGGGTGTTCTTTTTTATCGATGGCGCGTGTGAGCTGGTCATTCTCTCTGTCGGGATGGAAGGTCCTGGCGGATGTTTCCTCGTATGTCGTGATGAGTTCGGTGGCCAGGTTTGGCAAGGAGGGTTGGGAAGATACACAATCCTGTTTCTGGGTCCAACCTTGCCCCGATTCCGTAGAACCAAGTCTTTGCACGTAGGTCCCACTCATCTGTCTGGGGTGTGATCCCTCTAGTGCACAGGGCCTTCTCAACTTCCTCCCACTTAGGCCTCTGAGATATGTAGCCACCTGACCCCGTCCTCTGGTGATATTCCTTCTTCTGGGCATTAAGCGTATTGGTTTCTGACCTCTTTTTAGCTATAGCACTTTTTTTATATGTCACAAATTGGGGCCAGTGAGGTCTTATCTTCGCATAATATGCGTCTTCGAAATCTGGAGTCTCGCTAGCTTTGACAAATTTGTTCAATTTTGTCTTCCGATTCTTGAGCGTCGACCATCTTCTTTAGAGTCCACTCTTTGACCTTTTCCTTTATAACCGGGTTGTTTTCATCCTCCTCTGGCGGAAGGGTGAAATTTACCAACAACGAATTCCAAAGCGTTTCTTTGGATCTTTCATCGATAAAGGTACCGTCGCCCTTCTTTGGCTTATTCCAATTTTCAATTATGATTGGGATTTGGTCCCTAACAAGAACTCCAGCCTGACGTACAAATTTGTCTGCGGCCTTCTTGGGCTCCATCGGCCTGCCATCAACACGGACTGCTTCGATCGGGAACTTTGCACGATCTTTCAATCGATGGCTCGCGCCTCGCTTGCTCTTTTTCGTAGAAGAAGATGGTTGCTGGCTGGTCGATCCAGAGGGCTAAAATAAGAAAGAAGCGTTAATTAATACATGTAGAAGAAGATTGTTGGTGGAAGTCAGCAGAGGCTTAATCAATGCATATACCTCGCCGGACTTTGTAATCACTAAATTGGGTTCACCGGAGTCTTCATCTTCTCCATGACTACTTGAGCTGTCATCATGTCCCTCCAAGTTCAGATATTGTGAGGTGTCCTCATCAATAATGTTCTCCATTATTTCTTCTTCTTCAAGGTTTCTACTAAGTGGATCCATAGTTTTTAAAACAATAATATTATCTAGAGTAATAGTGTAAACATTCAAGTGGACTTGGATTCATACACAAATATACATATTATTCATACAAAAATACACAAATAAATACACAAATGAAATTAAAACCCTAAGGATGCTTGATCATTTTAAACGAGTTCCGAGGGGTCCAAACCCTAATCAGATGAGTCGAGCTCCACAACGACACCCCCAAAGAGGGTAACGTTGGCAGGATGCAAGTTTGTATACAAGTGCGGGTTTGCGAACAATTATTTAGTCTCGCGGCTACACCTACACGCAGTCCAATTTGTATACAAGTTTTAATCTATGCATGTAGTACAATTTATATTAGCCGGTGAAACTATGTTGCCCGCGAACCCGCCCCGCTTGACACCCTATCTATACTACTACTCTCTCCATAATTACATGCGACCTTAGTTTCGAGTTTCCTGATTTTGACCATCAAGTTCACCACCAACACTAAGTAAAAAATATTATCGATGTTACAACATCAGAAACTTTACTCAAATATGAATACACGACTACATCTTTTATACATCACACATATTCCCCACATTGTTCACCAAATGATGGTCAATATTTGTGGACGGATGGAGCTACACCTGTAACAAAAACCTGTAACAAAGACCTGTAACAAAGTTTCTTTCTATTCATCTTGTTTTAATGTCATTTCTCTATGTCATTGCTTCCACTGAGTGCCGACGACGACTGCCGGCCTTGAGGCGTGGACGGCTGCGATGGCGGCTGGGCAGCGGCCGCCTCGCTGCTCTCGCTCTCTCTCTCTGCTACGGATGCATTATAAAATAATTTGCATTTTAAATTATTTCATTTTAAATTATTTTTTGGAATATTATAAAATAATTTGCATTTTTGGAATTTACTTAAACAATTTTCTTAATTAGAAAACATTTATGAAAATGTTTTTATCACTTACAGATAGGGCCCACACGTCAGGTATTTTCTTCACTGAAATAATTACAGAAAAAGAATTACAGAAATAATAAAAGAAAAAGAAAAGGATTATTGCATCACGCTGACGTCAACAATGGAGATCCTCTCAGGTCGATCTTGCTCCCGTCGATCTGCTACACGCGGGGACTTGTGGTTGGGCTGGTTGGAAAGAGGAGGTCGAGGCGGACCTAGTAGTGGCGGCGCCTCCCCTTTTTGGTCGCCGGAGAATAGAGAACGAGGAGGAATTGCGCCGGTCGGCGGCGGTTACACGATGCGGAGGCGATATAGAGCATGAGGGAGGAAGAGAAGATGTGCCTGAGCACCAGAGGCTCACCAGGAAGCCGATGGTGGGGTCGACGAGGCCGGGGAAGGTCGGGGTTGCCAGCAGTGTCGATGGCGAGCGGCGGACAGAGGTGGAGGTGACAGGGTTGATGCCGACGATTCAGGGCACCCACGGCCGATTCCTCCCTCACGCTCCGAGGGCGGTGGCGGTGGCGGTGGCTTCTCTCTGCTCTAATGGCGCGCGCGCGCGGTGGCGGTGGCGGTTCGATCTGGCTCTTTTTCATATCTTTTTCATTTCAACTCAGAAAAATATGAATAATATATCATAATTTTCAGAAAAATAATATCTATCCATTCATGTAAATCATTTTATATTTACTTTACATGAAAATTTTCAAAATGATTAAAACACTTACATATAAATTTTGATTATTCAATTCAAACAAAAATAAATTGTTAAATCCTAAAACTTTGAACATAATAAATATTAAGCATCTAAAAAGGAATCTAACCCTATTTTATTAGAGCAAATCATATTTTAATGCCGCATCTTTTGTATTAACATTTTTGAATTGATTGGATATTTAAATGCCGCATCTTTTGTATACACTTGAATCTGACCAAGCCTCGCTCAAATTGCATTGTTTTTTTGATAAAATAGCATATTGTGAACCTAAAAATGATTTTTGTAAAAAATCATGAACATCGTATCATGTACCTGTAGTTCATATCTGACCCACTTCCTACCGATTCGGCAGGAATTTGTCTTTTTCACCAGAGGTGGACGGAAAGGTTTCAGATCCCCCTGTTGGTATATTGTGCATATAAGGTGGTCTAGTATTTTTGTAAAATGTGTTGGTGGTTTTTTGAATTAGCCATTTGGTGGTTGCTTCACAAAACCGTCCATTTTTTATGCTCGGAAAATGGAAAATGCCTTTTTGGTGCGATAAAAAGGAAAACTTCCTCTTGCAACATTGTTTGCCATGCCATGATGCACATGTATGCACAATATGGCCATATTATCACAAACTATGCCTTGATTCTAGCCATAACATTGGTCATTTGACCCGAAAGCCAAGAAACCTCGAATGAGATAGGTCATTTTGTGAAGGTTTTTTCGAGACATAATCAATATACCAAGTTTGAGATTTTTCCTTCTAAATATGTCACATAATATAACACCACGCGAAGGTTTCCCACTGTTTCGATATTTTTTTATCCCCGTTTTAAACTATCGACAAACTTTGTCGAACAACGGGCATGATGATTCTTAGCTCGGGGCCAAGCCTCGCTCAACTTGCATTGTTTTTTTGATAAAATAGCATATTGTGAACCTAAAAAGGAATCTAACCCTATTTTATTAGAGCAAATCATATTTTAATGCCGCATCTTTTGTATTAACATTTTTGAATTGATTGGATATTTAAATGCCGCATCTTTTGTATACACTTGAATCTGACCAAGCCTCGCTCAAATTGCATTGTTTTTTTGATAAAATAGCATATTGTGAACCTAAAAATGATTTTTGTAAAAAATCATGAACATCGTATCATGTACCTGTAGTTCATATCTGACCCACTTCCTACCGATTCGGCAGGAATTTGTCTTTTCACCAGAGGTGGACGGAAAGGTTTCAGATCCCCTGTTGGTATATTGTGCATATAAGGTGGTCTAGTATTTTGTAAAATGTGTTGGTGGTTTTTGAATTAGCCATTTGGTGGTTGCTTCACAAAACCGTCCATTTTTATGCTCGGAAAATGGAAAATGCCTTTTGGTGCGATAAAAGGAAAACTTCCTCTTGCAACATTGTTTGCCATGCCATGATGCACATGTATGCACAATATGGCCATATTATCACAAACTATGCCTTGATTCTAGCCATAACATTGGTCATTTGACCGAAAAGAAACCTCGAATGAGATAGGTCATTTTGTGAAGGTTTTTTCGAGACATAATCAATATACCAAGTTTGAGATTTTCCTTCTAAATATGTCACATAATATAACACCATGAAGGTTTCCCAATGCTTCGATATTTTTTATCCCGTTTTAAACTATCGACAAACTTTGTCGAACAACGCATGATGATTCTTAGCTCGGGGCCAAGCCTCGCTCAACTTGCATTGTTTTTTGATAAAATAGCATATTGTGAACCTAAAAATGATTTTTGTAAAAATCATGAGCATCGTATCATGTACACGTAGTTCATATCGACCCACTTCCCCAGATTCGGCAGAATTTGTCTTTTCACCAGAGGTGGAGAAGGTTTCAGATCCCCCTGTTGGTAAATTGTCCATATAAGGTGGTCTAGTATTTTTGTAAAATGTGTTGGTGGTTTTTTGAATTAGCCATTTGGTGGTTGCTTCACAAAACCGTCCGTTTTTTATGCTCGGAAAATGGAAAATGCCTTTTTGGTGCGATAAAAAGAAAAACTTCCTCTTGCAACATTGTTTTCCATGCCATGATGCACATGTATGCACAATATGGCCATATTATCACAAACTATGCCTTGATTCTAGCCATAACATTGGTCATTTGACCCGAAAGCCAAGAAACCTCGAATGAGATAGGTCATTTTGTGAAGCTTTTTTCGAGACATAATCAATATAACAAGTTTGAGATTTTTCCTTCTAACTATGTCACATAATATAACACCACGCGAAGGTTTCGCACTGTTTCAATCTTTTTTTATTTTTTTATCCCTGTTTTAAACTATCGACAACCTTTGTCGAACAACGGGCATGATGATTCTTAGGTCGGGGCCAAGCCTCGCTCAACTTGCATTGTTTTTTTGATAAAATAGTATATTGTGAACCTAAAAATGATTTTTGTAAAAAATCATGAGCATCGTATCATGTACCTGTAGTTCATATCTGACCCACTTCCTAGCGATTCAGCAGGAATTTGTCTTTTTCACCAGAGGTGGACGGAAAGGTTTCAGATCCCCCTGTTGGTACATTGTACATATAAGGTGGTCTAGTATTTTTGTAAAATGTGTTGGTGGTTTTTTGAATTAGTCATTTGGTGGTTGCTTCACAAAACCGTCCGTTTTTTATGCTCGGAAAATGGAAAATGCCTTTTTGGTGCGATAAAAAGGAAAACTTCCTCTTGCAACATTGTTTACCATGCCATGATGCACATGTATGCACAATATGGCTATATTATCACAAACTATGCCTTGATTCTATCCATAACATTGGTCATTTGACCCGAAAGTCAAGAAACCTCGAATGAGATAGGTCATTTTGTGAAGGTTTTTTTGAGACATAATCAATATACCAAGTTTGAGATTTTTCCTTCTAACTATGTCACATAATATAACACCACGCGAAGGTTTCGCACTGTTTCGATCTTTTTTTATTTTTTTATCCCCGTTTTAAACTATCAACAAACTTTGTCGAACTACGGGCATGATGATTCTTAGCTCGGGGCCAAGTCTCGCTCAACTTGCATTGTTTTTTTGATAAAATAGCATATTGTCAACCTCGAATGAGAATGCAACTAATAGTAAGTTACATAAAGCCGAACTGGAACTGAAAATTAAGATACATAAAAGAACTGAAAATTAAGATACATGGCCAGATTAAGTAACAATCGGCCGAACTTGTTTCGGAATGTTGGAGTGATTCAGTCATGCTCCTGCCTACACCTGTAATACTTCCTTTGTAGTCGTCGTACTGCTGTCGCCCATCATTTGTCTGCCGTCGGGGTCGCCAGTAATTGAACCTCTGAGAGTACGCGTGGGCTGGACTTGAGGGTAGCGTGGGCTGGACTTGAGGGTAGCGCAGACGGGGTTAGAGTCGGCGGCGGTCATAGGCCATGACGCTCGAGAATCCAGCGCCACCATAGACGACGGCCTCGTTGAAGTTAGGAGGAGGTGGGCCGTCCTCCTCGTGTCTGGCGAGCGCCTCTCACGCTGATCCACGAAGAAGGCTTCCCAAGTAGGGAAATAGTCGATGCCATCTGGATTCCTCCGTTGCTCGGCGTGAGCTCAAGTAGTAGTGGTTCATGATGGCCATCCGCGCGCCACACCTAGAGGGACAGGAGGAACTCGCACCCGACACTCATCATCCAAATGACGGGGACACAGCCCGACATGCAGGGGTAGTTCGAGGCGCAAAGCGCCCGCCTCGGGGTTAGTGCTACGGTGGAAGCCATGGGAAAGAGTGATGAGGTTGCAGATATGAGTCTAGAGATGTGCAATGACAATGGAGGCCAACCTACATATATATATAGTGAACTAGCGGGAAGAACTGGAGGAAGAATCAAGGGAAGAAAAATGGCGGGAAGAAAATGGCGGAAGAAGAATCTGGGAAGAAAAATGGCGGGAAGAAAAATGGCGGAAGAAATGGCGGATGAACCTTTAGTCCCGGTTGAGACACCAACCGGGACTAAAGATGAACCTTTAGTCCCGCTTGGAGACACCAACCGACAAAACACGAGTCAAGACTAATAATAGGGGTGAGTGTCGACATTATATCGTATGGCGTGTACCTTGTCCCGATGGTGTCACCAACCGACTAAAGATGAACTTAGTCGGTTGGAGACACCAACCGGGACTAAAGATGAATTTAGTCCGGTTGGAGACACCAACCGGACAAAACACGAGTCAAGACTAATAATAGGGGTGAGTGTCATTATTTCGTAAGTGTTTACACTATGTCGAGCTTGTACTATAAATAGGCATCCTTGTGAGTACAGTCCTCCAGCCGTTTGAGGCATCTCCAAGATGGTTTTCGAGAGCAGGACACCACTACGCCAGCTTTTAGGAGATGCCGACGAGCCCAGTCCTTGGCATCTCCGAGAAACTGGTCATAGAGGCACTCCCTAATATGTGAAATTAGTTATCTCCTGTGTGTATTGATCTAGTTAGAGAAGTTACAAAGCTGCAAGATGGTTTCGAGAGTAGGACACTACACGGTTGGTTCACGGAGATGCCGACGTGAGCCTCCCAAGATCTCCAAGAAACTGGTCATAGAGGCACTCCTAATATGTGACCGCTGCTTGGAGATCGATCTTAATGGTAAGTACGAATCGGGACAACTTCTTCTCATAGTCCCGGTCCATCCACAAAACAAGACTAACACTCAAGACATGTATTAATATTAAAACATGAACTAGAGTTACATAATATGAGCATGAACTTCTTGGCATATGTCCTTCCTTATGATCGCTTGACGTAACCATGGAGCATCTTCTTTACTTAACGGAATGCTTGGGTGATTTTCACCGTGAAGGGCGGAATTTCATCAAACTTATTATAATCTTGACATGTCCATCTTGTCCTCGATTCCCACGATGTTTATTTTCCCCGAAAGAACTATGTGACGCTTTGGCTCATCATATGATGTATTCATTTGCATATTTTTTCTTTTTTTTGTCTGGAGGACATGTCCTTCACATAGAAAACCTGAGCCACATCATTGGCTAGGACGAATGGTTCGGCTAAGTTCTTGTCTACCTGCATAAGATTGTTGAGATCCACCGTTGTCATTCCGCATTCTTGTCTACCTCAACCCTCCTCCTGTTAGCTTGACCCATTTGCATCAAACAAGGGGACCTTAAAACTAGGTCCATAGTCAAGTTCCCATATCTCCTCTATGAACCCATAATACGTGGTCTTCGCCCATTGTCTCCTGCATCAAGCGGACACCACTATTTTGGTTGGTGCTCTTTTATCTTGGCCTATCGTAAAATGTATTCCCATTTATCTCGCACTTTGGAAAGTACATACAGTCTAAGATGGTGTCCTGGCCAACAAGTACAGCTGATCCCCAACAGTGGTGTTATTCGTGAGAAGTCTTTGCAGCCAGCCGCCAAAACTCACCATGTGTTCACTTATAATCCATTCATCGACCGCCCGGTGTTTGAGGCGATAAATTCTTGTGTTCATTGATATACGGGCAACCAAGATAGATCTTTGTAAAACCGTAGTGTGCTTGATTGAGAGAATGCCCGTCCCTACATATCATTGCTTTACATCCTAGGGTGCCTTTTCCACGCATTCCCTCATGTCGTGATTACGGAACACCAATCGCCTTTAAGGTCAGGAATAAAATCAACACAGAACTCAATGACCTCCTATGTTACATAGCCCTTGGAGATGCTTCCTTCTGGCCTTGCACGATTATGAACATATTTCTTTAAGACTCCCATGTACCTCTCAAAGGGGAACATATTGTGTAGAAATACAGGACCGAATGGCAATCTCTTCTACTAGGTGAACCAGAGATGCGTCATAATATTGAAGAAGGATGGTGGGAACACCAACTCAAAGTCGACAAGACATTGGGCCACATCTGTTTGTAACCTCGTAGGCTTTACGGACCGATTACCTTCTCGAGATATTGCATTGAGGAATGCACATAGCTTCACAATGGGTACTCGAACATTTTCGTAGAAGCCCCTCAATGCAATCAGAAGCAATTGTGTCATAATCACGTGGCCATGAGACTTCAGGTTTTGGAATTTTTTCCGCCATATTTATTATTCCCTTTATATTCGACGAGAAGCCAGACGGGACCTTGATACTGCTCAGACATTCAAAAAAGATTTCCTTCTCTGCTTTGGTAAGAGCGTAGCTGGCAGGAGTTAAGTGACATCGTTTACTCTTCTTGTTCTCAGGATGCGTAGGCTCTTCAGGGGCTTTCAGACGTTGCTGGTCCTGTCGTGCTTCCGGTGTATCTTTTGTCTTCCCATACACTCCTAGAAAGCCTAGCAGGTTCACGCAAACATTCTTTGTCACGTGCATCACGTCGATTGAAGAGCGGACCTCTAAGACTTTCCAATAGGGTAGGTCCCAAAATATAGATTGCTTCTTCCACATGGGCGTGTCCCAGATCGTCATTCGGAATGATAGATCGCCAGACATTTTTCAAAGATTACTTCTAGGTCCTTGACCATACCAAATACCTCTCACCCAGACGGAGGATGTGCTTCCTCCGGGGTTCTGCCAGACGTTTGAAATGCTTGCCTTTCTTTCTTACTGGATGCAGGTTCAGAAGAAATCGGCGATACCCTAGGTACATAACCTTCTTACATTTATCCAACATCTAAACAGTGTGTGCATGCATTGTATCCCTTGTTTGTCTGCCCTGAAATGTTACTAAGAGCAGGCCAATCATTGATGGTTACGAAAAGCAATGCTCGTAGGTCAAATGGCTTCCCTTTGTGCTCACCCCACATACGTACACCTGGTTTGGCCCAAAGCTGTAAAAGTTCTTCAACTAATGGCCTTAGGTACACATCAATGTCGTTGCCGGGTTGCCTCGGGCCTTGGATGAGCACTGGCATCATAATGAACTTCCTCTCCATACACAACCAAGGAGGAAGGTTATAGATACATAGGGTCACGAGCCGTGTGGATCGCAGCTCGCTCACCAAAAGGATTCATGCCGCTCGTACTTAGACCAAACCTTAAATTCCAAGGCCACGTATGCGAAGTCCGGTACTCTCGCCGACTTTTCTCCACTGTGACCCATCAGGGTGTCTCAACATCGCCCTTTCTTACGGTCTTCCATGTGCCATCGCAACAACTTGGCATGCTCTTTATTTCAAGAGACGCTTTAACTGTGGTATTATAGGAGCATACCACATAACCTTGGCGGAACCTTCTTCCTAGGGGCCTCGCCTCAACATCGCCAGGATCGCCTCGTCGATCTTATATCAAAGGCAAAGGCATACCGCATGCATCCAAATTCTCGTATTTCACATGGTAGAGGATGCAATCATTAATGCAGGCATGTATCTTCCGCACATCTAATCCTAGAGGGCGTATAACCTTCTTTGCTTGGTATGTACCGGGTAACTCATTATTTCTTGGAAGAAGATTCTTCATTTTACCAACAACTTTGAAAATGTTGTCGGTCACACCATTCTCCGCCTTCCATTGCAGCAAATCCAGGTGGTACATAGCTTTTTGGCCATCTTCGCAAGTTGGATACAAAATGTTTTGTGATCCTTTAACATCTGCTCCAAATTCTCCTTCTCCTTTTCGGTTTCACATTCTTCCTTTGCATCAAGAATGGCCCGACCAAGATCGTCATCAGCGGGCCCATCCGCTCCCTCTTGATCTTCATTATCTACCCCGCTAAAGATCATCATATTCAGGATACATATTATGATAGTTGTCATCATCCTCTTCTTCTTCGTTGTCTTCCATCACAACCCCTTTTTCTCCGTGCTTGGTCCAACAATTATAGCTGGGCATGAAACCGGATCGAAGCATGTGGGCGTGAATGGTTCTGGTATTTGAGTAGTCTTTCTTGTTCTGACAGTGAACACACGGACAACACATAAAACCATTGTGACCACGGTTTGCATTAGCCACAACGATGAAATTTTGGAGGCCCGTAATGTACTCGGAAGTGCGGCGGTCACCGTACATCCATTGCCGGTTCATCTGCATTAATATGTAGTATATATCAAAAAATAATAGGGAGATGACCATTTATATATATAGTACATCAATGACACATGAAAGGATAGTTGCCGACCTCGACCGAGACAGAAAGAGCAACAAGAAAACTTATTTTGAGCTCTCGGGCATTTCACCGAACACCTCATGTGCATATGAAAAAAAAACTAGCACTCTTCACACCCTCTTGCTAGGCTCCAAAATGAGATAGTGAAAGAATGGAAGAGTGGGGTGTGTGTGGGCTGCGGTGGTGTCTTATATATAGCCCCCTTTAACACCGGTTCATGCCACGAACCGGTGTTAAAGAAATTCTGTGAACCCATTGCAGTGTCCTTTAACACGGTTAAATAGCACGAACCGGTGTTAAAGGGGGCTCCTTTTTTGCCGCAGGGGCCACGCTGGTACGGCCCCCCCTTTAACACCGGTTCGTAGAGCCCTTTTTCTGGATCAACAAAAGGCCTCGTTTCCACTAGTGAAGGTCTAGAGATTCTGATAAAATATCCGGGCGTACATCCATACATTTTATGTTCGACACAAAGTTTCGACAAAAGAATGACTACTTTGTCGCATGTGTGAAAGGAAATTTTTGGTGCTCCAAAATAGTTTTTCACAAGAGATTTTATGACTTTTTTTACACAAAATACAAAAAAAACTTTTTCTACAAAAAGTGTGTATAGATCATAGATTGATCAGATAGATACCCGAATTTTCCGTTAGAAATAGGCAACTTGTATTCTTCTGGGGGCCAAAGGCCATAATATATAGTACAGGTACAGGTGTAAATATGCAGGAAGCCCCCTAACATCTGGGGAAACTACAATAATACCAATATATACATCTAACACCCCCTCAAACTCATGGTGGATCCACAACACTGAGTTTGGAGAGTAAGAAATCATGCTGCGCTCTGGTCTGGGCCTTCGTAAAGAAATCCGCCAACTGTAAATCTGAAGGCACATACTGAAGCGCAACAACCTGAGCCTGCACCTGAGCACGTGTATAGAAAGCATCGACACCAATATGCTTGGTAAGCTCATGTTTGACCGGATCACGTGCAACACTAATAGCACCTGTACTGTCAGACAAAACCAGAGTGGGTGTGGTAATAGAGACCCCAAAATCCGCAAGTAACCACCGTAACCAGGTCACCTCAGCAGTCAATAAGGCCATAGCACGCAACTCAGCCTGAACACTCGAACGGGAAAACCGCTGTATGTTTCTTCTTCTTCCAAGCAATGAGCGAACCACCAAGAAACACACAGTAAGCAAAAAGTGAACAGCGATCCGAAGGATCACTCGCCCACGTAGCGTCCGAATAGCACTGGAGCTGGAGGGAGATGGAACGAGGAAAGAAAAGGCGACGAGTGATCGTACCACGAAGATAACGAAGAACACGGAGAATATGACTATAGTGAACAGTGGCAGGAGTAGAAACAAACTGACTCAGAATATGAACAGGATAAGAGATGTCAGGACGAGTGACAACAAGATAAACAAGACTCCCAAAAAGATGACGATAACGCGTCGGATCAGGAAGAGGATCACCATCAGTAGGTTGAAGCTTAACATTAAGCTCCATAGGGGTCTCAACAGTACGCTCATCCCCAAGAACAACACGAGCAAGAAGATCCTGAATATACTTTTCCTAGGAGATGTAAAAGCCGTCAGAAGTGGAGGAAACCTCAATCCCAAGAAAGTATCGAAGAGGACCAAGATCAGTCATAAGAAACTGATCACGAAGACGAGCCTTAACAAAGGCGATATGCTCAGAATCATCACCAGTAATGATCATATCATCAACATAGAGAAGAAGAAGAGTGTGTCCACGAGGAGAAGTGTGAACAAACAGCGCTGGATCATGAGCACTAGGGGAGAAACCAACAGTAGTCACTACAGAAGCAAAATGCTCAAACCAGGCATGAGGGGCCTGTTTGAGGCCATAAAGAGAACGTCGAAGACGACAAACCATCCCCTCGGGAGCAGAATACCCAGGAGGAGGCTGCATATAAACCTCCTCACGCAACTCACCATTGAGAAAGGCATTCTGAACATCAAGCTGGGACACAGACCAGTGACGCAATGTATACAAGAAGAAGAGTACGACGGTGGTCATATGAGCCACAGGAGCAAAGGTCTCATCATAGTCACGACCATGCTCCTGCTGAAAACCACGAGCCACAAGACGCGCTTTATAGCGCTCAAGAGATCCATCAGAGCGGGTCTTAATCTTATAGACCCAATTACACGTGATATGTCAAACACCGGAAGGGGGAGAAACAAGATCCCAGGTGCCAGTGCGCTCAAGCGTAGCAATCTCCTCAGCCATGGCCAGCTGCCATTCAGGATGATGCGCAGCATCCCGATAAGAAGTCGGCTCGGAGGCAACAGAAAGACCATACTGACTAGGAGAGTAACGGTTGGGGGCGTGACACTGATGAACAGGACGAGTAGAAGGAAGCTCATCAGAGGAGAAGACGATGAAGAAGAAGGAATAGCCGAGGAAGACTCCAGAGAACAAGGAGAACTAGGAGAACTAGACGGAGCAGAGGAGGACAGTGTCGAAGAAGAGACATCAGGGGAAGGAGATCCTGAAGAAGACACAAGAGGAGTAGAAGGAGGTGTGTCAGGAAAGAGAAGAAAAGAGATATCTTCCACCGGGTAAGTACCAGCGGTGGGACGAGGATAGAAAGAACGCGTCTCATCAAAAGTAACATCACGAGAGATACACATCCGACGACCAACAGGGTCCCAACAGCGATAGCCCTTATGATCATCACTGTATCCAAGGAAGACACACTCAACAGACTGAGCGGTCAGTTTGGTGCGTTCGCGAGGAGCAAGAAGAACATATCAAACACAACCAAACAAGCGAAGCATGGAGTAGTCTGGAGACTGTCCAGATAGGCGCTCAAGAGGGATGCCACCCTACAGAGCGGCAGAAGGTTGAATATTTATGAGGTAAGCCGACATAGCGACAGCCTCAGCCTAGAAATGCGGCGGAAGAGAAGAAGCAATCATCATGGCACGAGTGGTCTCAAGAAGATGGTGATGCTTACGCTCAGCAACGCCATTCTAGGCATGTGCGCCAGGACAGGAGAACTAAGAAAGGGTGCCCTGCTCAGCAAGAACACCTCGCAACATCTGGGAGATATACTCACCAGCAGAATCAGCACGAAACACACGAATGGGGGTAGAATATTGAGTACGGACCATGGCCGCAAAATGCTGATATATGGAGAGCACTTCACTACGAGAGCGCATAAAATACAACCAAGTGTACCGAGAAAAATCATCGATGAATAAAATATAGTAGCGATGGCCCCCTTTCGAAGCGAAAGGAGACGGACCCCAAACATCTGAATGAACTAAATCAAAAGGTCGCTGAGATACAGAGGCGCTAGTAGGATAGGGAAGCTGAATCTGTTTACCCAACCTACAGCCCTGACAATGTAAAGACCCATCTCCTAAGACAGACCCCAGAAGACCACTATGAACTAATGACGACAGGCGAGAGTCACAAAGGTGACCAAGACGATGATGCCACTGCTAAAAGGAGCTGGTAGCAGAGGCGACGACCGGAGAAGAACTGGCAGATGAAGTGGCAGCGGAAGGAACACGAAGCCAGTCTAACTCCCAAAGTCCTGAAGATTCATGGCTACGAGGGCCAGCTCCAACCAGGGCCTGTGTGCGACAGTCCTGGACAACACAAGAATCAGCATCAAGAATGACGCGACAACCGTGAGTCGAGAAGTCAAGGCTAGAGAACAGATTCATCTTAAGAAGAGGAACATGAGAAATTATCAGGAACAAAAAAAGCAGAAGTAGAAATGGTGCCCCGATTAGAAACAGGAAGAGAGGTACTGTAGCACCCCGGGTAAAACCACTACTAGAAAATTGCTTGGTATTTTTTTTTGTGCATCATCATGACATCATCATGCATCTAAATGCCTAAAACTATTTCTCTAAAAGCCTAGTTTTGTTTTCTAAATATCCCTGTCCTTATTTCAAATGTCAAACCCGGCCTTTTTCTGGATATATTGTTTTGTCTAAAACTATTTACAAAAGCCATTATATCAAACAACTTTATAAATAAAATAAAACTAATTTTAAACTCGGGAGGTCATTGGCCGTGCCCAAAGGCCCAACTGGCAGCAGCCTACTACCCCATCGAATCCTGGCCCTTGATCAAACCTAGATCTATCTAGAAACCCTAATCCCCACCCAAACCCTTCCTTGTCCCAAACCCTAATCTATCCTAGTCCCTACCCAAAACCACCCCACCCCGCCGCCAGAACCCACCCACCCCGGTCAACACCACACACACTCACGCACGCAGGCGCGCAGCACGCAACACACACGCTCGCCACGCCCGTCGGCCCCACCCCGACCCCACTTCCCACGCACGCGACCAGCCCGGCAGCCCCGCTCCTTCCCTGTCGCAAACCCCCTTGCCACGAAATCGCCAACCACCACGCGGTCCTCGATCCGTCGCCCTCTCTCTACTCCCGACTCCTCCGATTCCCATCGAGCTTCGGCTGGCCGCCCGCCGTGTCGCCGGTCCTCCCTCCTTCCTCACCTCGCTGTCCTCCGTCTGCCGCCTCCACCGGAGATTGCCTCGCTCAAGGCCTGCCCGCCGCTCCTCCGCTGAAGGCCACGCCGCGAAGCTCGGCCTCTTCGGGATCTCCTTCGCCACAAGAGAACCTCGCCTCAGACGCCATCTCGTAACGACGGCCTCCGTCACCTCTCCCTCAGCCTCGACCTGCCCCTCTCGCAACTCGACAGATGTCGTGGCCTCCGTGTCCCTCGCCTCGACCACGTTTCGCTGCGTTGCCCTCGCCGAGCCTGGCCCGGTCCTCACGCCACCGCCTCCCTCAGATCCTCCTCGTCCCGGTGCCTTGCCCATGTGTCTGCTGTCGAGCGGTCGCCCAAACAGATCCCATCTGGCCGACCTCCTTCCGACAGGGCCTCAGGCCTCTCCTTGACAAGCCTCGTGATCGTCTCCTGGTCATCTATGCCCCATAAAGCACCTCGTTCCCCTTGTTTCTGTACCCGTGGAAGCACGTAATCTCGGTTTAGCATCCTCCTCGGCCTACGTGTGACCATGTTCACCGGCGCGAGAACCCAAACCGAATACGGTGCCACTCGACGGTTATCGACGCTTCAAGAAGTACCCGGTGGACTCTAAGAAGCCTCGACATGATCTTCTTCACGGACCCGAAGGCGCCGAGACCACCATGTTCTCCCTTCCGAACTTCGAGACCGCCATCAAGACGGAACCCCGAAGACCGATCCTGGTGTCCGAAGCCCGAACCCGATCCCCTCCAAGTCCCAAGATCGTCGAGCCCCCTAATGTGTGACCCCTTTTTCGTGAGACCTCTATATTTTTGTAATATATATATAATATACTTGTTGCATATTAAATTGTCATGGATGCATACATATTCGTGTGGGTTGGGGCATTATGCTGATTCACCTCATAATTAAATATGGGCTCCATATGCGGACAAATCTAGTCTAATATTGGCCCTATTTAAATTTGTGTATCGAACCGGTGATATAATTTGCCTTGTTAAGACAACATTTAAATGGCGGGTATCTAAACAACATGAACTTAATAATTGTCGGGACCTCGGTTGCGCTTAATATGGCCTAATTGCATCGCATGCTTGCCATGTCATACATCATACATGCATCATGCCCGACCTTCTGCCGTAGTATTAAATATTGCATCCGGTGTTTCTGCTAGTGCTTTGCCTCTTCACGGATTAGGCCGATGAGTTGATGCGAGTGTCGACCCGATCTCCGGTGAAACTTCGGCAATATTTTCAGGCGAGCATTCTCCCCTTTCTACCTATTTTACCTTTATAGTATTTATTCCCTCCTGTTGATCTATTGCTATCTGTGCTGCGATGCTCTAGTTTTCGTACCGGAGATATCCCTTGCAACCTTACATTGCCTTGGACACATCCTATTACCTGTTGTTTGGTAGATAGCTGGACTTGCGCGCTGTAGTCGCTTGCTCAAGTGCTGTTGCATGTCATCGAGTACCACCGTTGTTGGAGAAATGCCTTATGCTTTATGTTGGAGATGATCATGGCTTTAATTATCGTTTAATAACTAAAATTGAAGTAGGTAAATGCATAGGCACCGGTGAGTAATAGACAATATTTGGTTTTTAACCGCTCACTGGTGTCCCGTAGGACCCCGAGTTCTTGACACCTGTTCCGAGATCGAGCGCGCTAACTACAGGTGGGGTGTGTGGGCACCCCCATCGATTAGTACCTGATTTCAAAGTACTGTACCGGGGGCCACAAAGTAGTTTGGGGATTTATTACTATCCTGTACTTATGCCATGATTTACTGCTTTATTTAGTATTGTGGGTGGAGCGCCTGTACTGTTTTGGAACCCCGTGCCACGTTTTCGCGGTATCGACAAGCCTAGTCACACTTTCGGGTTCCCAGTCGTTTACAGCCGTCGTCACAAACCTCTGGGTCCGTCTCGGAGCCGGCCAACTTCGTAGCGGGTAGCTTGGTGGGGTGGCCCCCTGAAATTTATATGAATCTTGCAATTGCTCTGTCGAGATGCCTCGTTGGGTTTCATTTGGTTTTTCTCGAGGTTGATCGTGCGTGTGTTGCTATTTGTGCCCCCGGCAGGGTAAAACTTTCTGAAAGCCGTGTCCACGGTTATGGACGACTTGGAGCACATTATCTCGATCATAGACAACTATAACTAAAGTAGTGCTATAAATTTGACTTTATAATGACTAGTAATCAGCTTCACTATAATGGAATGGCTAAATAAAAGTGCCAACAATTGCTGGTTTGTGTTGTCACCTGTTACCGTTGTATCTGACTAGTAAGTATTGCAACTACAACGGAATGGCTAAATAAAAGTACCAACAACTGCTGGGTTTTCGGGTGTCTCATGCTATATGTATCTGACTAGTAGTACTACAACTACAACGGAATGGTTAACTAAAACTGCCCAGTGCTTATTATATCAGGATGACTCATGCTATCTATATCTGACTAGTAATTGCCGCAACTATAACAGAATGAATAAAATTGCCAACTGTGTGAGTTCCTCGGTTGACTTCCTCGTTTGGTCTCGAGGGGGAAATACCAGGATGGGTATGCTTACTGCGCTGCCGCTTCAGTCTACCATACCTATGTAGGCAAGGACCGCCGAATTCTAGTCTCGCCGTGTCGCCTCGATCGACTCTCCTTTTCCTTTGCCCTTTGTCGACACCGTTTTGTTTAAGCAGGTTTGAGATCGACGTCGTTAGCGAGGTTACCCTTCCGGCTTCAAGGTGGTTATGAACGCCATTGGTTATTCTTCAGGGCTCTTAGCTCAATTTGCATCTTGTCCGTACTCAGACGCTGTATCGTTTTCAAGGTGATTTGGATCTTTGTACTATATATCTGTATTCTTGACTCATTGAGTCGCTATTGTATATATATATGTTCTGTAGGTTCCATCGTGGACTATTGTGTAATGGTATTACTTTGTTTTCCACCCGCACGAAAGTGCCTGGTGGGCACCTTTGAATCGTTTCTATGCGGGTTTGGCGGGGATCGCTGAAACTTGCATAGGGCCGATTCCGAGGGTGTTACAGAGTGGTATCAGAGCTCAGCAGTTACGATACCCCACTTGTCCAGCCTGTAGGATAATCTAGCTAACTGACGTTGTAGCGTGTCAAAACTATTTTTGGAAAAATCGGTTGGATAGATCTGATCAGGTCTGCTTTTACTCCTTACCCCTCTGCTATCCTCTTCTTACCTCTGCGTGTTTTGAATGTGCCCTCTTATTTTTTTTCTTCGAGTCCAGGATTTCTCGTGGTTGGGGTTCTGTCGTACCTTTAGGGCTTCGCTTCTTTCCTATTATCACTATGGTGCTACAAACATCTTATCTGCATCTCGTTTGGTGTACCCTTCATCCAATCTTTTTGTTCTTGAACTCTTCATCTATATGTGTACCTTGCTGAA
The DNA here is from genome assembly GCA_023614405.1 of Avena insularis. Classification (NCBI taxonomy): domain Eukaryota; kingdom Viridiplantae; phylum Streptophyta; class Magnoliopsida; order Poales; family Poaceae; genus Avena; species Avena insularis. Next base: position 344,669,510 of record CM042685.1, on the reverse strand, counting down.
TATCCGTATCGTTGAAAAACACATGAGAAGGACGAGCATTGGTGAAGTTGGAGTATACCTTGAGCATGTGTTGTTCATGCCAATGGAACTATTGCGAAATCTAATCGTTATGTATTTTCATAAATTTTTTTTTTGTATCTTCCGGTGTTTTCCAACATGATGACCTTATCTACATCAGATCCAATGCAGAGCTTGCATCACCCCTTTGTTCCGAATACCGCTTATGAAGATCTTCATTCTAAATTTCGAGAGTTGTGTTGCATGATTTTCCTATTGATGTATAGAGTTAATAGTTTGGGTATGGGATGGACTGATCACCCTACCCGTCTCTTACTGTTCACTCTTGTACATCGAACTGGTGGATCAATGTAACTTTTCCTCTTCTCATGGAAGTTAGAGGTGGCCTTATCTTTTGATACCTCTACCTTCGTACTTTGTTTCTCCGGAGTGTTCTCTCGACGAACCTGAGCACCGACCCTTGTTGTGGTGTCACCGATTTCAAGATGGAGAAGGAATCATTGTTAGTGGTGTCGCGATGATCTACACGAAGCAAGAAGATTCAGACCGTCAGCCTTCTTCCCCGTACCAGGAGGCGGATCTTGAGGGCGAGATCCATTGTTAGTGGTGTCGAATTGTAGCACCCCGGGTAAAACTACTACTAGAAAATTGCTTGGTATTTTTGTTTTATGCATCATCATGCATCTAAATTCCTAAAACTATTTCTCTAAAAGCCTAGTTTTGTTTTCTAAATATCCCCGTCCTTATTTCAAATGTCAAACCCGGCCTTTTTCTGGATATATTGTTTTGTCTAAAACTATTTACAAAAGCCATTATATCAAACAACTTTATAAATAAAATAAAACTAATTTTAAAACTCGGGGGAGGCCGCTGTCGGCCAGGCCCAAAGGCCCAACTGGCAGCAGCCTACTACCCCATCGAATCCTGGCCCTTGATCAAACCTAGATCTATCCAGAAACCCTAATCCCCACCCAAACCCTTCCTTGTCCCAAACCCTAATCTATCCTAGTCCCTAGCCCAAACCACCCCACCCCGCCGCCAGAACCCACCAACCCCGGTCAACACTACACACACTCACGCACGCAGGCGCGCAGCATGCAACACACACGCTCGCCACGCCCGTCGGCCCCACCCCGACCCCACTTCCCACGCACGCGACCAGCCCGACAGCCCCGCTCCTTCCCTGTCGCAAACCCCCTTGCCACGAAATCGCCAACCACCACGCGGTCCTCGATCCGTCGCCCTCTCTCTCCTTACCCCGACTCCCTCTGATTCCCCATCGAGCTTCGTCGGCCGCCGCTCCGCCGTGTCGTCGGTCCTCCCTCCTTCTCCTCACCCCCGCTGTCCTCCCGTCTGCCGCCCTCCACCGGAGATCGCCTCGCCGAGCCTGCGTCCCCGCCGCCGTCCTCCGCGAGCGCCGCCTGCTGCGAGCTCGGCCTCTCCGGGGATCTCCTTCGCCCGTCAGCAGAACCTCGCCTCCAGGCCGCCATCTCGTCGCGACGGCCTCCGTCGCCCTCTCCCTGCAGGCCTCCGACCCTGCGGCCCCCTCTGCAACTCTGACAGATGTCGTGGCCTTCGTGTCCCCCTCGCCCTCGACCCTGTGCTCGCCTGTGCTGCCTCGCCGGAGCCTGGCCCGGTCCTCACGCCACCGCCTCCCTGCATCCTCCTCGTCCTGGTGCCTTGCGCAGCCATGTGTCTGCTGTCTTCGAGCGGTCGCCCAGCTGCATCCCCGCGTCGACCTCCTTCCTCGATAAGTAGGCCTCGCAGGCCTTCTCCTTGACAAGCCCTGCATCGTCTCCTGGTCATCTATGCCCCATAAAGCACCTCGTTCCCCTTGTTTCTGTACCCGTGGAAGCACGTAATCTCGGTTTAGCATCCTCCCCGACCTACGTGTGACCATGTTCACCGGCGCGAGAACCCAAACCGAATACGGTGCCACTCGACGATTATCGACGCTTCAAGAAGTACCCGGTGGACTCTAAGAAGCCTCGACATGATCTTCTTCACGGACCCGAAGGCGCCGAGACCACCATGTTCTCCCTTCCTAACTTTGAGACCGCCATCAAGACGGAACCCCGAAGACCGATCCTGGTGTCCGAAGCCCGAACCCGATCCCCTCCAAGTCCCAAGATCGTCGAGACCCCTAATGTGTGACCCCTTTTTCGTGAGACCTCTATATTTTTGTAATATATATATATATAATATACTTGTTGCATATTAAATTGTCATGGATGCATACATATTCGTGTGGGTTGGGGCATTATGCCGATTCACCTCATAATTAAATATGGGCTCCATATGCGGACAAATCTAGTCTAATATTGGCCCCATTTAAATTTGTGTATCGAACCGGTGATATAATTTGCCTTGTTAAGACAACATTTAAATGGCGGGTATCTAAACAACATGAACTTAATAATTGTGGGACCTCGGTTGCGCTTAATATGGCCTAATTGCATCGCATGCTTGTCATGTCATACATCATACATGCATCATGCCCGATCTTCTGTCGTAGTATTAAATATTGCATCCGGTGTTTCTGCTAGTGCTTTGCCTCTTCACGGATTAGGCCGATGAGTTGATGCGAGTGTCGACCCGATCTCCGGTGAAACTTCGGCAATGTTTTCAGGCGAGCATTCTCCCCTTTCTACCTATTTTACCTTTATAGTATTTATTCCCTCCTGTTGATCTATTGCTATCTGTGCTGCGATGCTCTAGTTTTCGTACCCGAGATATCCCTCACGGAAGAATCAGTCACAGAACCAACAGTGCCCGTCGAAGAAGAGTCTGTAGCAGCAAGCAGACCGCGAAGACTCCTGATAATATCCTAATCAGAGAGAGCAACTACTGAAGACCCGGAAGGGGCCGACTACCCACGAGCTTTGGTGGCGTTGGCGTGGCGGGATCCGTGTATAACTGTGGCCCAAGTGTGGCCATTCTGTTGCGATGAAGAGCAAAGGATTTAAGAGAACCACGGCGACCACGACCACGAGCTTCTTGGTGCCGACCACGAGGCTGCTGGCCGACTCGGACCACGAGACTGGCCTGGTCTCGACCACGACTGGAGGAGTGGGTTGTATCGGCGACGGCACAGAGGACCGCGGCTGAGTCGAGGGAGCAGACGGCATAGGAGGACCACGAGTAGCAAGCACAGATGGAACCGCAAGAAGACCAGCACCACAGAGACGGGTCTCCTTAGACCGAAGCTCAGACAACACCTCAGAGTGCGGAACACGACCACGTGCATTCAGCTGAGCACGCCGGGGCTCAAACTCCTGGCGGAGCCGAGACAGAAACTCATAGATGCAGTGAAACTCCAAATCCGAGCGCACAATCTGGCAGCACGAGCATGTGCCACAAACAGCAGTACAGAGAAAATCAAGCTGACGCCAGATAATAGCACTCTGAGTATAGAACTCATCAATAGTGGAATCACCCTGCTGAAGGGCATGCTCCTAGCGAACCACAGACAGGTAAAGAGCATCCCCAGACGGCTGATAGCGTTGACGAAGATGTGCCCACTGAGCGGCAATAGTAGAAAGACTCATGAACTCGGCGACATCAAGGCGAGAACATCGGAGGTGAGAACGGAAGAAGACGAGCATCCTCATCGACCCACCGAGTGTGTAGGCAGGCGTGGCTATAGGACTCGAGATCGCCAGTGATCGCTTGAACTTCGTGTCATAAGCGGCAGCAAGACTATCATCAAGACTCGAGCAAAGATCATTGGCCTCCTGAGAAGCATCGGCGCCAAGAACAATCGGCGTCGGCGGAAGAGGAGCCATAGGAGCGGGGGGAGGGGGGCATGGCGGACAAGGGTCCTCGCCGGAGAGCACACCCCAAAGACGGAGACCGCGCATGTGAATGCGCATAAAGGCAGCGAAATCAGGATAATTCGCGTCATCGAAGATCACCGGGCAGCGAGGAATCGCAACATAGCCCGATGCAGAAGACATCTCTCTTTCTCAAATTTTTTTTCGATCTGGTCAACCCGAGCTGCAGGCAGAGGCTAGCCAAATTCCGACGAGGCGGGGCGAGTGGCGGCGCCTAAGGACCTGTGGAGGCCAATTCGGGCCACCGGGGAGCGATTCCCGGTGATGGCGACGCCCGGCGGCGGTGCGGGGCCGACGAACGGAGAGCAGCTGAGGAGAGCGGTCGGGCACTCGTCAGCAGCAGGAGGCGGTCGGGCGGTCTTCAGCAGGAGGCGAGTGGGCGGGCACTCGTCAGCAGGGCGTCAGGGTGAAGACGAGGCGGCGATGAAGGCCCAGCGCGAGGTGGCGGGTGGGCCAGGCCGGGCCGGTGGTGAAGGAAATCGACTCGATCCAGAGAGTTGTCGGGGACAGGGTGAATCGATCTGGACAGGGGAATCGATCGGGGACAGGGAGTTGTCGGCCAGGCGGGTGGAGTCTCGCGCGAGGTGGCGTCGGTGGAATAGGTCCCGCGCGAGGTGGCATGTCGTCCAGGGAGACGGGGCGCGAGGAACACGAAGAAATCGATCTGTGGAGTTGCCTCGACCGATTTAGATCTGAATCCTGATCGCCCGCGTGGTGGAAGACCGATCTAAAAACGGCAAGGCACGAACGTGCGGCGACAGGGACGGTAGCGGCCGACGAAGTTGCGAGAAAGAAGACGGGGCTAACCTTGCTCTGATACCATGTTAGGAATAGGCAACTTGTATTCCTCTGGAGACCAAAGGCCACAATATATAGTACAGGTACATGTGTAAATATGCAGAAAGGCCTCTAACAATATACAAATATATACATCTAACACTTATATTTTAAAGTATGTTTAAAATTGTATTTTCCATAATAAGTGCATGTAGATCTATCCGATAAAACTGCATGTCCAAAAATATTCAGAAAACGTATCCCGCGTGGTACACGTGATAAGCTACCTCAAGCTAACTGACAAAAAAAATTCTGCAAGATGCGTTCCAATTCAAAATTCTGCAAGATGGGCCTCCATAAAGTCTCATTATTAGTCAAAGGCCCACCCAAATCAGTACGCTCACAGTGACTAGCTCAGATCCCCGCTCGGCCGCTCCGCCTCGACGACGGAGATGGACGCCGCCACCGCCGCCGACGCGCTCGCCGCGCTGGCGCCCTCCTGGAGCGCGGCGATGGTGCTGCTCTCCTACCTCGGGTACCTGGCCGCCGCGGGCGCTGTCCTCCCCGGCAAGCTCGTCGCCGGCGCCGTCCTCCCCGATTCCTCCCGCCTCCACTACCGCTGCAACGGTACCTTACCCTGAGCTCTCAAGCTGCAGGCATTGCTGCCCTCCGCCGTCTGCTTAGCTGACCGACTGACGCGCGTGTGCGTGGCCTGCAGGGCTCCTCTCGCTACTGCTGCTCCTGGGGCTCTCCGCGCTCGGTGTTTACATGGGGTGGATGACTCCCACGGTCAGCTCGTGTTCAGCCTCTCTCTCTCTCTCTCTCTCTCTCTCTCTCTCTCTCTCTCTCTCTCTCTCTCTCTCTCTCTCTCTCTCTCTCTCTCTCTCTCTCTCTCTCTCTCTCTCTCTCTCTCTCTCTCTCTCTCTCTCTCTCTCTCTCTCTCTCTCTCTCTCTCTCTCTCTCTCTCTCTCTCTCTCGCTCTCTCTCTCTCTCTCTCTCTCTCTCTCTCTCTCTCTCTCTCTCTCTCTCTCTCTCTCTCTCTCTCTCTCTCTCTCTCTCTCAGTTTCCTAGTTCCCGCTCAAGAGGTTTATAAAATTTCCGAAGAGTTGACCGCCGTATGTTATTGTTAATTTGCTTGCAGGTCGTCGCTGACCTTGGACTCGAGCTGCTGTCGACGACCTTCATTTTCAGTGTCATTGTAGGTGCCACTTTCCTACCTCGAGAATCGAGATCCTTCTGACCTGCAGCTTCTGCCACTTATACTCGCTTCTTCGCTTCCGGAAAATTATATCCCTGGATGGATTCACATCTGTTTTGTTATCTTGGATCCTGTGGTTTTCTGAAATCAGACCGGGACAACAAAGGGAAAGCCTATACGATGGAGATCTACAGACCATGCAGATGCTAGATGATGGTGTGCGGTCGTTTTGTATTATGACCATTCGAGTGGTCTCGTGCCTAAGTCTTCGGAATATTCTGACCGATTGGTCCAGTGGTCTTATCGGGCAGAAAATTCCCTGACAGAGTAACCTGACCTAGTCTTTCATAGTGATTTGCCGTGTTAAGTCAGCATAGCCTAGTGGTAGAATCAAGGTTGCACTAGTGGATATTCTGGACTCGAACTTCAAAGCCCTTCTCCACAGAACAGAGATACATAACTCCTCCATATTCTTATTACTACCTTTTATAGAACTATTATGTAAAATTTATAGTGTCTGACACCATGTCTGAACCAAACTGTTTGGTCATGTGTATGTCTAGTTTCTACTTGCAGCGCACTTCCACTTTAATTTAGTACAACCAAAATTAAGCAAAGGGATCAGTCACCCTTGTTTTGTCTAAACATCTGCAAGGCAATGAATTTAGATGGGAAACATGGATGGAATCTTGTCCCCAGTTCAGCCATTAGTACTGATTTGCAATAGTAGTAACATTTAGCACGTAATACTTGGTGACATCGGGTCACAGATGGAATAAATCAAATAACATTCTCTCAATTAACTGGTGTCTTGATTTTCATTTCAGGTCTCTTTCCTGCTTTATTTTACCGGGTTAAGGTCCCGCCATCAAAGCTCTTCATTGAAACCACATGTTAGTGGGAGCTTCATAGAAGATTGGTACTTTCGAGAAACTTTTTTTGATCTAGTACCAAAAGAAATACAGTTACTTCTTGTGGCATTTGAGATATTTGTCAAACAAACAGGCCTTTTCATTTTTGGTAGTGTAGGAAAGTAGCATCTGTATTCTACTCCTGTTTTCTTGTTTAATGATGTTAGATATCACTTTGTCTATTCCACTACTGTTTTCTTGTTCAATAATGTTAGATATCACTTTGTCTAACAGGTGGTTGGGAGTGCAGCTTAATCCCCATTTTATGGGAGTTGACCTCAAGTATGTTGCAATATCTTCCTTGTTTTCTTACCTAATTTGTGATGCTTTCTGGGAAATTTGCAATGGCATATGATTTGTGTGAGAATTGAGTTATTGGTTTGTTGTCGTAGGTACTCCCATTTATTTGCTAATGGTCCTACTGACCCGTTGATAAATTAACAGCAAGTTGCTACTTTCTGTTGTGCGATAGACTGGCTAGAAATGAGGAAATACTCTTGTTTCGAGCATTTGTTCTTAGAGGTTGTTGAGGTGTGATGAAAAGTCAAGCATTTCGATGTACTTTATCTAGAACTTAGAATATCTAAAAGATTGGTAATTCTTAAGATCTTCCGCCTTAAGTAAGTACATGCTACCTTATGTTCTTAGGCAGATACATGAATGCAAATGAAGATATCTTACTGAAGGATAACTGGAAATGAAGTTCGATATGCTGCATACCTATTTTTCAGCTTTATTGTTCCTATTTTGTGGTGGTGATTAATGTGAATACAAGTTAATGTTGTATGTTAACGAATATATTCGGTTTCCCAAAAATTCCCTGCATTTTTATCAATACAACAGTAAAACAACTATGAATTGGGGTAACTAGAGTCCCTATAATAAAAACAATTCTGTTCATCTTGGTTGCAGGTTCTTTTTCGTGAGGGCTGGAATGATGGGATGGTTGCTTATCAACCTCTCTTTGTTTGCAAAGAGCTACCTAGCTGGCTCAGCTAACCGCTCAGTCATTCTTTACCAGTTCTTTTGTGCGGTATTGGATGCAGACATTTTATTTGATCATCAACTACTTGTATATTATATGTGAAAGTAATTATGCTTCTTCATGCAGTGGTATATTATAGATTACTTCGTTCATGAAGAGTTCATGACCTCCACGTAAGTACATGTTGGCTTCTAGTAAATGAATAAAAGAATATCAATATAGTCTGCCTGTGTTATTGCCTATTGAATGAATTGGACTTTGGTGGCAAGGATGGAGCTTCATACTTGAATTATTTCCTTCCTTCATGTGATTCCCTTTACCAATATTTCCAGATGGGACATTATTGCGGAACGGTTGGGTTTCATGCTGGTGTTTGGTGATCTTGTTTTCATTCCTTTTACCTTCACTATTCAGGTACACGTTTCCAAATTGATATATTCGAATTGCAAATATCTACTCATGCCGCTACTGGAAAATACTTCACTCCTAAATTTCACGTAGGTTGGCAAATGTGGCACTCACCAATTTTTTTGTTTTGACTTGCTGTTGACCAGGGCTGGTGGCTTCTGAAAAACAAAGTGGAGCTGCCGCTTTTGGCTTGTGTTGCCAACTGCGTCACTTTCATTATCGGGTACTTTTTTCTGTGTCCTCATGAACCCACTGTCGCATTACAAATGCTGTATAATATGCTTCTTGCTCTCTACTACTAGTAATATCTTTGACACGGCCTTACTGCGTTCTGCACACAGCTATATAGTGTTCAGAGGAGCCAACAAACAGAAACATCTGTTCAAGAACAACCCTAAAGCTCTCATCTGGGGCAAACCTCCCAAGGTTGTCGGGGGAAAGCTGCTGATATCTGGCTACTGGTATGCTATACACATCGCGTGGAACCTGTGCTTGGTTGTTCTTCTCTGTTTTCTTTCGGAAGAGTAGTTCTCTAGACACGTTTCATTGCTGTCCTGAATGTGAAATAGCAAGTCTCCTCTTTGTCGCGTACAGGGGCATCGCAAGGCACTGCAACTACCTTGGAGATCTACTCCTCGCGCTTTCGTTCAGCCTGCCCTGTGGAGCCAGGTGAAGTGACACCCTTCTTCTTCCGACATAGTAGTAATAAAAATGTACAATTTACCTTGATCCAAATCGAAAGCATGAATAACTTTTTGAACGCTCCTGCTGCAGTTCCGCGATCCCGTACTTCTACCCGACGTACCTGCTGATCCTGCTGATATGGAGGGAGAGGAGGGACGAGGCGCGGTGCTCGGCCAAGTACAAGGACGTCTGGGCGGAGTACTGCAGGCTCGTGCCGTGGAGGATCCTGCCCTACGTGTACTGATGATGTTAGTTGATCGATCGGTCAGAAGGCGTCGGCGTCGCTGGCCGAGCCATGTTGTATTTCTCTTGTGAACTACTTATGTTCGTGTAGAACCCGTGATGTTTCTGTTGGTTTTTTGGTGTAGTAGTTTTGAACTGAAGCTGCGTCTCTTGGTGTAATGGAAGTACTGTTGAATTTTTGTGCTGGATGTGGTTTCTTGAGCCCAGATTACTTTCAGGTATATTTAGTGTGCATCCCTGTACTTTTTTTTCAAGATGTTCAGACTGAACTGTACAGTTTACACTTTTGCTTGGTTGTGAATATCGACGCGAGTGTTTTAGAGTAGACACGACACGAGTAGAGCTGCTGTTTGGATTGGATAGAAGCCCTTTTTGTTTTGCCTGCCGCCGTGAGTTTCGCATAGATCTACAGCAGCCTGTACCACACGGTCCCTCTCGCGGCCTGTACCGGATCAGGCTGCCAGATCCGGTCGCTCGACAGTGCTCTAATGGTGGCCATGTGATCCCAGTCAGTGGCTTGCCTCGAACCATGCAAGAGTATTAAATTAGAAGACGGAAAATCGCCGAAGTGACTAAAGTTTACAGAAAACGACCACCGCAGGGTCTAACTTGACCAGTTTTCCATCATAAAAGAGAAAGTCCACTAACCAATTTCACACAAAAAAGATTTTCATCTATATCTAATAATGGTCTTTGTTGAAAGTATTGTTTGAAAAGATTAGATTTTCTCTAAGTTGAAAATATACTACTATCTTTGATTGGGCGTATGGCTTCATTTTCTCAAGATTTCTTCACCACGTGTGCGATCCTTATTACCGATGGTCAAATGACTTTTTTTTTCTGGCTCAAATGCTCAGCCATAGGAGCAATCGTTGGTTTTTCTATCCAAAAACCCACGACTTTTCTTTGCAAGCAGTTCCTCACACGGCTCTTCATATGCGTTTTTCTACCCAAAAAAAAGTCGCTCGAATGAACCAGAACCAGCTCGGCTCCCCTTTTCCGCTTTCCACGCCGGCCACACGTCGCCCCGCTTTGCCTCCGGTCATCCGATGCCCGCACTGCCGCGGTCGCCGTCGCGTGCTCGCGACGCGCGCTCGTCCACCTCCTAAACTTAGGCGCACACTTTTCCCTCCTCCCCCACCACCCACCATGCCTCCGCCTCCGCCCCCACCCCCACCCACCAAGCGCAAGCGCGCAGACCAGGCTCCTCCCCACCTCGACCGGCGAATCGCGGAGCAGCAATGCAGCAGCCCATCACCCCGGTCTCCGGCCGCGCGGGCGCGGGCGCCGACGCGGAGCCTTTCACCCCGCGCGGCACCCCGCGCCTGCGCCGGCGCGACTCCTCGGCGCCCTCCACCCCGAGCGCGCGCGGCGGGGTCGGCAGGAGGCGGCCCACCACGTTCCGGGAGGACGTCGGCCACGCCGCCGCCGAGACCTACCTCGTCACGCGCCTCGCCTTCATCCTCCTCCGCTACCTCGGGTAATGCATCAGCTGCCAAATCCTCTCTCTCTCTCCTGCTTCCCCTTACTTCTCGCTCATCTCTCGCTGCTGTAACTTGTGACGGCGCTACTTCGTACGCGGTCGTAAAATTAGCGATCGAATTGGACCGTCATTGTTATGGCTCAATGTTGGAATCACACAATCGCGTTGATCCACACACACATAATAATTTGGTAATTTTGGAAAGACATACTTCTTATACACCGACAATGCTTTCCCGATTCTGAACGATGGCCATGAAGAGGACAACGGATAGGCATAAACAGACGCATTTTTTCCCCAAACATTTTTTTGTGTGTTGTGCTTTCTAATGGCCACGCATTGAGGTACTCGCTCATCATTTATTGGAGATTTATGTGCAGGGAAATGTGAGAGACCCGTGTGAATTCCTAATTGATTTAATAACCTTCTATATATATGCTAATAGTTAGCATATACTAGTAATGATCTTCGTTCTTGGGAACAAGTTCTGAGGCAGTGGCGTGATGCATTTTTCAATTGCTTCAGTGGGATGCCATGCCAACCTTTGCACTGAAAATTTTATTTATGTATCAAGCCTAACATGTTCTAGTTTACTACCTATTCACCAAAACATCTACGGAGTATTTTTAAACGGGCCAGGAGCTTTGCATTTTCATTGATTAAGGAGGACTAAACAAGGACTAGGCCAAAGGGAAAACAACAACCACCACCCAAACAACAGGAACTACATTACCGGAAACGAAACGACCCAAGACGTGGCAGCCCAAAAAGAGCGACTATGGCACTAGCCGGGCGAAGAAGTTCTTGGCTCCAGCGCAAAGCAACGCTTTACCTTCCTCCTTAATTCTTGTGATCACCTCTCTAGGCATGGAAGCTTTGTTGTCAAAGACTCGGCGTTTCTTTCTTTCCAAATCTCCCAGCAGACCAAGACGACAGAACAAAGACCTTTAATTGACATACCAGGTCTTGTAAGGAAGTTAGCACACATTTGGAGGAAACCAAAACATCATAGTGCATATATGATTAGCTTCACCTTTTTGTATGGATCTTTCTCATACTTTCTTTTTTTCCAGGGTAGGTTATCGGTGGATATCTCAACTTATTGCCCTCCTACTGTATGCGATGCTACTTATGCCCGGTTTCATAAGAGGTGTGTGAAGATCAAATTTACCTTCCGTCTCATTTTGTTATAGTTAGTTATTATGGACTCATATATGAAACATGGTGGTCACTTATTCTTGGCTCTTGCCAATAAGTGACTTTTAGCTTAATAAATTTAAGTACATTCTACACAATTGGTAGATGCAATTGAAGCGTGCTCATCATGTGTCTAACAAAATATATTTCACTCTTTTTGGGTTGCCAGTTGGGTATTATTATTTCTTCTCGAGTCAGGTTCTTAGAAGCGTAGTCTATGGAGACCAACCAAGAAATAGGTAAGTAGAGTTACATGCTGCAGAGATGAAAGACATCTGATTTTGAAGTGTTAGCATTACTGACGACCGTTGTATATAGGTTGGATCTGTACATACCCAAAGATCGCAGCAAATCCTGTCCAGTTGTGGCATTCGTTACTGGTGGAGCTTGGATCATTGGGTGAGTGATTTCTTTCTCAAGAAGTCTTCTCCCGTGACTTATGTTATTGACTTGTTGATGATCACGCTTCTCTTTAGTTACAAGGCATGGGGTTCTCTTCTTGGAAGGCGGTTAGCAGAACGAGGTATTATGGTCGCTTGCATTGATTACAGGTATTTACCTTTTGATGACTTCTCTATTTGTTTTTCCCATGACTTAGTTTACTATTGAGTACTACCTCCATCCCAAGGCTTAAGGCCTATATTTTTTTTGAAAAGTCAAACTATGTCAAGTTTGACCAAGTTTTTACCAAAAAATGTTAATATGCAAAATACATAATCAATATCATTAGATAGATAATGAAATATATTTTCATATGATGTCTACAAAATATCATGTTTATTGATAGTTTTTTCTAAAAGTTTGGTCAAAGTTCAGTTGGTTTGACTTTTCAAAAAAATTATAGGCCTTAAGCCTTGGGATGGAGGGAGTATTGATTACCTTTGTTTGCTTAATTGAATATTTGAATATGGCTTGTAGAAATTTCCCTCAAGGAACAATAAGTGACATGGTCAGTGATGCTTCTGAGGGAATTTCATTTATTTGTGAAAGTATTGCTACCTATGGAGGAGATCCTAACCAGTAAGTGATCCTTCAGTATTTTTTTATATGACAACACGCTACTATGAATGAGTTATAAAACATCACATGAACAACTGATTTTTAGATCTTCTTGAATGACTTTGCACTGCACCTGAAAGTCTGAACCTTTTGGGTTCAAATTTGCTGCTATGTTGATCTACAACACTATTGTCTGAACAACTTGGATGTTTGAAATGTCAGTTCAAAAAAAAACTTGGATGTTTGAAATTTATTCTGGTTATTTACTGAGATAAGAACATTAAATTTCATTTGTAGATGCACCACTGTACCTACATTCAGCTAGAGAGCTGTAGAAATACGGTTGCCTTTTCTAATCCAAATACTAAGTTATGAATGCTAGAAATTTATTGGACATTTCTTCATGAGCAATATGTTATTATGTCCCTAAAATAACGTTGGAAAAATCTAATTGGTAGAGAATTGATCTATGTTCATGTTCAGGATCTCTAATTCGTTATGCATAATTGTTGCCTGATTTGCGCCGTTTGCTGATATCATGGGAGTGATACTCATCTTTGTAGTGGGTGCTGAGGTGTACTTTGGCACTTCTATTACTACTTGTGGTTCGCCTAACTGTGTTAAGTGTTGATAGTGTAGATCCCATGCAGGATAGTTACAAAATAAACATAACTTTACAGCCTTCTTCTGCTTTTACTGACTTGCTGATCATCTCTTTGAGATTTGCAACTGCCCTGCTTTTGATCTTGTAACACACTTATTTACCACGACCTGCAGGATCTACTTGATGGGTCAATCAGCAGGAGCACATATCTCAGCATGCGCTCTATTGGATCAAGCAGTTAGAGAATCAAAAGGGGAAGAAATTTATTGGAGTGTTACTCAAATAAAAGCATATTTTGGTTTATCCGGAGGGTGAGTATTTAAATGCATTACCATCTAATTTTTATTCTAGGTCTGCTTGTTGAGTGTTCATAATCAACTATTATATTCTCAACTTCTTCTAAGACCACTAGTACATGCGCTCACTGATCTGATACATACACTAAAGCTGTTATTATAATATGACTAGTCATTTAAGGAGAGGCCAAAGTCACCTATGTGGATTTGGGTGAAGATCCTTCTGTTGATATTGTTTAGCTTACATGATGCTTGGCTTACAAACACTAGAGTATGTGACTGGGGATCCACTTCTCCTTATTTTTGTGTGTTTTTCTTCAAAAGGTGTTATCTCATCAAGTATATTTTCCCTGGTAAATACAAGAACATGTGGTCACCTTGAAAACTCCTAAGAGCATCACTAGCAGGGCCCCTAAAAGGGCAACCTGTATTCGCGGTTTACAGGTCGCGGAAAACCTGTTTTACGGGCCAGAGGCGCGCCGGATAGGAGCAGCACCCGTAAACCCAACCCGTAAAACAGAATATCCTTTCGGTTGCGTTTACGGGTGCTGTTCCGTGCGCCCGCTGTACCGACCCGTAAAACAGGGTTTTGGTCAAAAGTTTAACTTTGGCAATGCAAATAAGCAAGCAAATTGATGAATAGTTCAAAGTTTCTACATCAATTCTCACAGCTACCACTTCAACCTAAAGTACCTGAACAATGTTCATCACCACTTGCGACCCAAAAAGTAGCATCTAGTCACACGGAAGGGAGCATGGCGCATCAAGCATTGGGGTTGGCTCCGAGTTCATCGGTGACACATCCATTGCCACCACTTTGAGAAGAAGCCGTGACACCACCTTGAGGACCACCGCCTTCACGAGCTAGCCTTCTCCTCTCCATGATCTCCTTGGTGGTATCATTTCACCACTCCAATTGCATCTCATTCATATCCGGTGTTGCTAAATCAACCGAAAGGATATCGTTAGCCGAATCCTACTACAAATACACAATCACTGCCAAAGAAATAGAGTGGTCATACCTTGTAGTCCTGTCGTCGAACACGTTCGGTGCATCGGTCGATGGAGGTGTGGGGAGAGGCGCCGGCGCGAAGCCCGTGGCGGAAGCGGCCGGTGCACCGCCGCTTGCCGTGGGCGGACTTGGTAGCGGCTTTGGGCCCCTTCGGCCCCGTCGACTGCGACTTGGTGCGTGGCGGCTTCGGCTTCGGCGTCGGGGCAGGGACGGTGATAGGGTTCACCGCCGGGACAACACTGGTGCCCGCCGTAGGTTGGGGAACCAAGTGCGAGCCGGGGCGCTTCCGCTTCTTGATGTGGGTGGTGGCAACCATCTCGGCGACCTCGGTGTTGGTGGGGAGACCTCTGCCTGCCGCGGGTGCCACGGTGACCACCGGTGGCGGCGCGAGGCCTCCAGCGGTCGGCGGGGTGGTGTTGAGGCTCATCCTCGAAGAATCGACGGCGGCGTCGCGGGAATCGACCGGCGCGAGCAGAACGGAGGCGGCGGTGGCTCGGGGGCGGGAATGGGGAAGCGCTGAAATTTCCTCCCGCGCAATCAGGTGTAGGGATGAGGGTTGCCCTACGGGTCGGGCCGCGAACCCCCACTAGTAGAGGTTGAGAGGCGTTTTTCGGCTCAGCCCTTAAATTTTTTTTACGGGCCCCGCTGTTTAGGTGTCCTGATCTGCGCTGAAAAATTTGCTCGCAACCCGTAAATTGGTGGTTATTTTTACGGGTCCTGCTAGTGATGCTCTAATGAACTGGCTATCATATGAGATTTGGCACATATATGAAACTATGTTTAATGAGAGATAGAATGATGTAGTAACCACTCTGTTCCAACTTATCTGAGATATATACTAGTGATATCGATCGCCCATGACATATATACTCATTTATTTTTGCAGATACAACATGCTAAATTTGATTGATCATTTTCATGAACGTGGTCTTTATCGTTCAATTTTTCTCAGGTAATAATATGATTGAACTTTGATCTAGAAGTGTCGTTCGTACTTTCCTTTAGCAAAGACTAATGTACAAGTACTCAGGAAATTATGAATCGTTATTTCAGCATAATGGAGGGAAGGAGATCATTGGCACAATTCTCTCCGGAAATTGTCACGAAGAAATTAAGTCCTGAAGAAATAGCTCTACTTCCTCAGATTGTACTATTTCATGGAACAGGAGATTACTCTATACCATCATCTGCTAGGTTTGACTAGTAACTTTCTGAAGAAGCTGATTTTGAATTCAGTGTTTTAGAGCTTAATTGACCTTTTGTTTTCCTTTTTTTTTTCAAAAATATGAGATACTAAAATTCAATGTGCAAAAAAGTCAAAGGTAATGACCAGTTTATTCTGAAATATTATTTGCACATTTAAAAAATATAGTGTAATCAGTATTATAATCCAGAATGTGTGGTTTTACTACTTTATAAAAAGCTTATTTGTAGTGCTTAGTACCATTTTTAATCACTCTGTTTCTGTTCAATTTAATCCTCTCTTGTTCCATTCTTTGAGCTCCCAAACCTACTTTATGTGTAGTGAAACTTACGTGGATGTCCTTAAAAAGGCTGGCGCTAAAGCTAAGTTACAATTGTACAAAGGAAAAACACATACAGATGTATTTGTGCAGGTAAGTTATCCTGAGTATCCATCATACTTTGATGTTCTATGCTACAGTGAGCATAAAGATATATATTTGCAGACTGGATTTTTTTTTTGCGATCAGACTGGAAGTTATTTGTTCTCTAGAGTTAGAAAGGAACTTTGCATGGCTCTTTTTGGCTTATATAAAGCCAACTATATCTGAAAGATGCAGAAAATAAGTGCATGGCTCTTTTGGCTTAAATAAAGCCAACTATATCTGAAAGATGCAGAAAATAAGATAATTTTGTTTGAAGTCGTGACATAAAATTTCATTGTAGGATCCACTTAGGGGTGGCAAAGACCCACTGGTGGAAGACGTCGTTTCTATCATCCATGCTGATAATCCAAATGCATGCGAGAAGTATGAGTCGTCGCCTATCCCTGAGCGCCTGGTGTCCGAGTGGCAAATACAGATAGCCCGTCAAATTAGCCCATTTTGAACAGGTTCTGGTTCTCTACATATACCGCTCAAAATAATATTTTGGTCGACCGTTGGTGCTTCTGTTTGTTTTCAGCATAATGTACTAACGATATATTTGTTTGTGTTAGGCATGCAGGTCCATGCTGTTGATTCATCCACTAGAACGCAAGCATCTAGGTTCATGTGTTCCAAACTTCCACTATGATGATGGGGTCCAGGAGAGATTATAGTCTGATTAGAGCAAGCACCTTTCAGTTTCACAGCATGTTAGCAGGCAAGAAAGTATAGGTTGTAGGTAAACAGCGAACCACACTTTGTGAAGATAGATTCATATGCTACCGAGTTTGTATAGCCAGAAAAAATCATTGAAATTTAGATTTGTTGCTCTTGATAATTTGTGTCACAATTAGGAGGCACAAACTGATATCTAACCAAATTGTCACATACATGACTGCATTTTACCAGATATTAGTTATTTTGCGCTTTTAGGTTTATGTGGCTCATATATACTTGTGAAATACTCAAATACTAGACTTTAAACTCATGATTGTTCTGTCCCCGCAAAAGAAATACTATGATAATTTTTCCAGATCAATCAGGTGCAGAGGAGTCTGTGTGTGCGCGGTTGCCAGGTTTCTAGTTTCAGCACTTGCCACATCCAACTGCATGAACCTTGTGAAGAAATGCTTTTCCACCATGTATGAACCCACCACCCATTGTGTTGAAGACCTGCGCAGACGTTGTTTACTGGTGCAGGATCACGATGCATTCTGAAACAAGAAATTGAAATTGGCTTACAAACAATAAATGGATTAATGACATTTTCTGGTGTTTTTTTCTATGCGTTTATGATTTTTTTTCTAGTCATATCTACCGTTTGGATCACCACAAAACAATATATTGAAGTGCCAGAAATTAACAGAGAAATATCGATAAAACAGAGTATGAAATACAAAATTCTAGGCAACAATATATGCAAAATGATGCTGATATACTGATTTTCATGGTGAGAACACCCAGGAGATAGATTTTTTGTGAAAACCCTAAACCTTGTTTCGAGAAGTAACAAGTGTAATTTGGAATTCCCTATGAATGTCGGCAAAATAGTGCCCAATTTGTTACTCAACGTCTTTGTTTAAAGTTTCATGGGCCAGCATAATGGGATGGTCTATTCCATTTTTTTCCGGTGGAGCTTGTCTCGACCCCGAGCAGGCTGAGACCCGCTCGAAACAACCTGACATAGGCATGTGCCGCACATGTGCCTACCAAGCTAGGTATTCTCGTGGTGACAACGACTTCGGTCGATGGTGAGGTGTGCACTTCGCGCTGCTCGTGTCACAACCCCAAGTAGAAATTCCCCTTTTGCATATGATAATCTCAGAGCAAGGGGTGAGGAAATTAGAAGAACAGGAGAGAAATTCAGAGACAGGGGATGAGGGCCGAGACGGTGGTGCTAGGAGGATTGTATTTCTCTCTGGAGTCGACATAATGTTTAGGGTTACAAGCCAGGGAATAAGTAAACTCTGATGCAACGGAGAATGAATGGAAATGACAAAAAATAGACGGTGGCAGTGACATCTTCAGAAGAGAGCTGAGCGACGGCATTGGCGCGAAGAAGACGGTCACCTGCTCCATCAGAACACGAGACGTTGGATCTAACTTATCTTGAACCGGTATCGTTGCTTCTGGACCGTCCGATAACTGAATTGTTCAGAGTGTCTCTTATTTGACTGTCAGGAATCTGAGATCGTGACAGCTCGCGACGGTGGTGCATATGCCACATGTTGCATGCTCCACCTTGGGTTGTTAGCGCCAAGGGAGACGGAACCCTAGAGGGGGCGCGTGTCACAAGGCAAGGACGACACCGGCGACCTGCTCATCCGCCTCCCAATGTTCCGCTTCACCTCATGACGAGCATGGCCCCGACAATCTAGGCCTGGATCTGGGCTCCTAGGCCCTTATATGGATTCTTCTATTTTTTTCTTGATTTTGGATCTATGAAGTCTGCTTTTTTGTTGACTTTTGTGTGTGATTAGAGTATGAATTCCGTGAATCACTTGTCGATCTTGTTTGTATCCCTTGTTGATTAATATTCCAGCAAAGATCTGGAATGTATATGCATTTTTTCCTATTTGTTCTTTGCTAACTTAATATGTATGCAAGTTTCTTTCAAGTTCCAATGATGATTCTATTTTATGCGATAATTTTTTCAAGTTCATGACATTTTGGTGATTATTTTGCTGCTGCATGAACGAAATTTATGGTTGCTACTGAATCTTGTATGAATCTACAAAGATTCGATGTAGTTTCTGTTGTCTGAATAAATCTCGTATGAATCTATTTATTTTTTGTGCATGAATCTATGATGGAACCGATAGTTCCCGTTGATACGGTACTGAATCTTGAACCAATTCATGAAGAATCTAAAAAATGTGTCAATTTGTATTGATCATTTGATACTGTTTGTACGAATATTCTTGATATTCTGTGAAAAAATTGTGAAAAAAATCTTGATACTATCTCATAAGGAAAAAATTTGTTGATATTCTGTGAATAATATTTTGGTGAAGTAACTATGATGAACTGCTTATGAAACATCCTAAAAAGTGTGAATTTTTTTGGCTGAGTAAATTAGTTAGATTTAATGTAACATCCCAGCATTTAGGAACTAATGAAGGATAGATTTAGGAAATTGAAATGTTGCATGCATTCATCTGTGAAAATGTGGGTAATTTTTTCGCCAAATAAAAACCTAAAGTGATCAAGGTTACTTTCATACTTTGAGATTAGAGTTAGTCTTAAAGAGTGATTGCTAGTGACTTTGATATGATCTTTGTGAAATTATGTGTTTTGGGAAATTAAATTTGAATTTAGAACTTGAGTGTTTGAATTATAATTCAAATTATTTTTGAATAATGTTTAAATCTTGATTTGATTAAGAGTTAACCAATTTAACTCAAACTTTATTAAAGAAAGCAATTAAGAATATGAATATTTGTTTCATATTTTTATTCAATAAATAAGTTACAAAATTATAACTTATTAAAATCATCCACAATATTCACCATAGCCAATAAATAAAGAATAAGAAAATTTCTTTATTACTAATAATATCATATTTATTACAAAATAATAAATGAAGATTACAAAAGAAAAAATAAAAATTACAAAAGAATAAAGAATATTACATTTGACTATTCTATAAATAAATAAGAAAACCTAAACTAGAATCTTGAATTTCCAAGTCTGGTACCTGCAAAACAAACACAAACAAAAAATAATAATAATAGTTAGGGTTAGTAATGTTTTACTCTCAGACTTGTCAGTGAAGTGCACTGATCAAGATTCATCATTGAGTAATTCTATTAAAAAGGGCAAGTTTCACCAATATGAAAGAATGTATCTTTCATACTTTTAAGCCAGAAGTCAAATGATAGCAAAGAGGGGAAAATTTCACCAGCCAGGTAAAAGTAACCAGATAACAGTCGATTTCAAAATTCTGAACATATCCACAAGTGCACAGTAAGCACACAGGCATCACACACACCAGATTGCATGGTGTGTGCTGTCAGCACCTTAGCAAAAGCCCAACAACACAAAACCATCAACACAGCCGTGGGCATGCACACAACCACATCATTCTTTTGCTCCTACACATCAAGCTCAGCAGCCAGCAGTTAAACCAAGCATAGCAGCCAACAGCCAAACCAACCAAAGCCCAAGATCACATCACCAGGATGGTGACATAAGGAGGGGGAAGATCAGGTGAACAACAAGACCAAGGTCAAGCCATCAGGATCAGGAGATGATGGGCTAGATCAAGGACAAGCCAGGAGCTAAATATACCAGGGGAGCACAAGATCAACCACAAGATCAAGCTACAACAAGATCCACCACTAGCAACCACAACATCAAGTGACTGTGGTGAGTACATAGACCATCACATGATCTATCTGTCTAAGATTAGACAAGCATACATGATCTATATCACATTCAAACTCTCAGAAAGCACCCAAGTGGGGTGAATCCATCACTGAGGTTTTAAACTCTAAAAGCAAACAACAAAGTACAAAGATCCAACCAAAACTCAGAACAACATCACTGATTTGGCAATCAAGCTATATTCCAATAAATATAGCTAATATTTAATTTCTAGGCACATCCCTAAGATAAGGGTAGCACCTTAGAAGTTAATCTTTTGGATCCATATAAGTGATCAAGCCTACTATCATTTTTTCCAATCTTTGATTCGAGAAACAGTAGCTGGTACCACTACCAATACTATCCATATGAATCAACTAGATATAGCCTAATCCCTAAGCCTCAGACCAACATCATTGGTCCTAGGGATTTCAGAAAAGAACATTTCTACTTATCTTTTAAAGCCAAAATGGTCTTAAGCTTAAACCAACCCAAAACAATGGATTAGAATCAATCTTGTGTGCCATACAAAGATGGTGTCACAACAATTCTACCTGAACCAGAATAAGCATTCCATTTTCACAGATTCAATCAATTAATCTACCAATCATTTTCCTGTCATTACAGGAATCATAATTAGGACATTCCTATGTAAATCTTCACAGTCTAAGATCACCGTGATATCAAACCACACATGAATTCTCAAGCCAGCAACACCAGGACAGTGATTACATCACACCATACTCATTATCATTAATCAAGTAAGGACAGTGGTAAGTTATCAAAACCACTGACTATACCAAGCATTGATTTTAGAGCAACTATATCATCTGAATCATATGAAATCTAAGCATAAAATCATCTGATAAGCCACCAGAACCATTATAGTTCATCTTAAGCAGTAAGCCTCGGGCTAATAATCATTTAGCATTCTTACAGGCCATCCACACATGATCTAATTCATCCAGTATATGATCAACCACAGGATATGAACCCTAAATGGAATAAATCATCTTAATCAGGACAAGACAGTAACCAGAGAGGTGTAGGGGTTTGTAGCATGGAAAACAAAAACTTTCTACCGCATGTAAACAAACAAGCCAAGATCTATCTACCAGATTATAGCAATGAGTCGATAGAAGAACTCACCCTCGAAGATTCCAAAGCGGTTAACGAGAGCGGATTCTCGTGGGTGATGTAGTTGTACTCTTGCCGATCTCAAGATCGTGTAGACGATCCTTCCGGCGCCGCGTTCCGGCAGCGCTCCCGCAGTCGGTCACACGTTCGGTACTCGATGAAGACCTTCCTCTCCCTTGTTCCAGCAGACAGCGGAGGTTGTAGCACTCTCCTCGCGATTCCGGCAGCACGACGGCGTGGTACCGGAAGTAGAGGAGAGATCTCGCAGGGCTTCACCTTAAGCCGGAGCAAGTATGGTGGACTATGAGAGAGGCCTTGGCGATCTAGGGTTTAGAGGCACCAAGGGAGGAGACTAGACGGCAGCTAGGGTTAGAGTTTCACCCCAACTCGGTGAGTTGGTGGTGCCCTAGGTGGCGGCGGCGGCAGCAGGGGGTGGTGGTGCCGGCGGCTTAGGGTTAGGGTTTCGGGTGTGAGTGGTGTAGGTCTAGAGGGGCACCCCTGCCCCTCCTTTTATAGGTGGGAGGGTGCGGCCAAGGGGGAGGGAGTCCTCCCCCAAGTCGGCCTCCTTGGCCGGCGGTGGAGGGAGAAGGACTTCCTCCCCAAGTAGGTTTCCTACTCTCCCTCCACCAAGCAAACTTGCCGTTTGACTTTTCAAATTGGCGTTTGACTTTTCAAACTAGGATTTGATTTATCCCTTTATTTTGATCAACGATGACACCTAGTACATGATGCAATCATTCCAACTTGTTATGACACATTCATGTACCCTTCCCCTCCGGAGTGCCGGACCTTCCGAAACCTTCTAGAACATTCTCGATGAAAACACCGGAATCATTCTCCAACTCCGAAACAGGACTTTCCTTATATGAATCTTATTCTCCGGACCATTCCGGATCTCCTCGTGATATCCCGGATCCCATCCGAGACTCCGAACAACATTCAGTCTCTTACTCATCATTCCATAACTACTCAACAATATCGAATCCTTAAGTGTGTCTCCCTACGGTTTGTGAATTATGTGGACATGATCGAGACACTTCTCCGAACAATAACCAATAGAGGAATCTGGAAATTCATATGGCTCCCACATATTTCAATGATTACTTTGCGATTGAATGAACCACTCACATACGATACCAATTTCCCTTTGTCTCATGATAATTTACTTATCCGAGGTTTTGATCATCGGTATCTCTGCATACCTAGTTCAACCTCGTTACCAATAAGTACTCTTTTCTCGTTCCCGTGATATGTGATCCCTTGTGAGCCAGTCACATGCTTGCAAGCTAATTGGATGACATTCCACCGAGAGGGCCCAGAGTGTATCTATCCGTCATATGGATGGACAAATCCCACTCTTGATTCATGTGTCTCAGCCCATACTTTCCAAACACTGAATGCCACCTTTATAGCCACCCAGTTACGGTGTGGTGTTTGATGTCATCAAAGCATCCTTCCGGTGATGGTGATAAGCATGATCTC
Source organism: Avena insularis (assembly GCA_023614405.1). Lineage (NCBI taxonomy): Eukaryota > Viridiplantae > Streptophyta > Magnoliopsida > Poales > Poaceae > Avena > Avena insularis. The sequence continues at coordinate 344,646,271 of CM042685.1, read as the reverse complement.
ATGGTCGAAGGAATTAGGTTACTATGTATCAGAAAGCATATAGCAATTGAACTATTAAAATGACTTGATCTTTATGCTACGCTTATCTATAGGAGTATGTCCATCATACCATTCTCCTAATGATATGATCTTGTTGTTAATAACATCTCAATGTTCATGATAGGGAAACCACAATCATCTATTAACCAACAAGCTAGTATTATGAAGAGGCTTTACTAGGGACTCTAATTTAGTTTACAAATCACACACGTATTAATGTTTCCTGGTTAATACTGTTATAGCATGAATGTAAACATTTATCATAAATACAAAGATATAATAATAACTATATTTATTACTGCCTCTAGGGCATATCTCCAACAGTCTCCCACTTGCACTAGAGTCAACTAATCTAGATTACATGGTAATATACCGAACACCCAGGGCAGTTTGGTGTTGGTCATGTTTTGCCCTCGGGAGAGGTTTAGTCAACGGATCCGCCACATTCAGATCTGTGTGTAATTTGCAAATCTTTATGTCTCCATCTTGGACATTTTCTTAAATAGCGTGAAAACGTAGCTTGATGTGCTTCAGCTTCTTGTGTGACCTTGGTTCTTGCGCATTGGCTATGGCGCCCATGTTATCACAGTAGATAGACATTGGGTCCAACGCACTTGGAACCACACCGAGCTCTGTAATGAACTCCTTCATCCATATTGCTTCTTGTGAAGCCTCCGAAGCAGCTATGTATTCCGATTCAGTTGAAGATCTCGCCACAACGCTTTGCTTTGCACTCCTCCAGCTAACTGTTGCACCATTCAAAATAATTACGTATCCAGATTGTGATTTAGAATCATCCGGATCGGTGTTCCAACTAGCATCGGTGTAACCATTAACAACGAGCTATTCATCACCTCCATAATAAAGAACCATATCCTTAGTTCTTCTTAAGTACTTAAGGATGTTTTTGATCATGTCAATGATCCACTCTGGATCACTTTGATATCTGCTAGTTAAACTAACACATATGCAATGTCGGTCTAGTGCATAGCATGGCATACATTAGAGATCCTATGGCTGAGGCATAGGAGTCTTACTCATACTTTCTCTATCTTACGCTTGCTTTGGACTTTGAGTTTTACTCAAGGTCGTATTGGGAAACATGGGCAAGAACCCTTTCTTGCTATCTTCCATTCCAAACCTCTTTAGAACTTTGTCCAAATATGTACTTTGTGACAATGATATTAGGCGTCTTGATCTATCTCTATAAATCTTTATGCCTAGTATGTAAGCTGCTTTGCCAAGATCTTTCATTGAAAAACTATTATTCAAATATTCCTTGACACTATTAAGAAGGTCTACATCATTCCCAATCAACAATATGTCATCTACATATAGTATTAAGAATGCTACAGAGCTCCCACTCACTTTCTTGTAAATACAAGATTCTCCATAAGTTTGTATAATACCAAAGCTTTTGATTACCTTATCAAAACGTTGATTCCAACTTCGGATGCTTGCTTCAATCCATATAAGGACCTTTGAAGTTTGCATACCTTGTCAGCATATTTAGGATCGACAAAACCTTTGGGTTGCATCATATACAACTCTTCATCAATGTCTCCATTGAGGAACGCTGTTTTGACATCCATCTGCCATATTTCATAATCGTAATATGCAGCGATTGCTAACATAATCCTCACAGACTTTAGCTTCGCTACTGGTGAGAAAGTCTCGTCGTAGTCAACTCCTTGAATTTGTCAAAACCCTTTTGCGACAAGTCGAGCTTAATAGACAGTAACATTACCATCAGCATCTGTTTTCTTCTTGAAAATCCATTTGTTCTCGACAGCCTTCCAGCCATCCGGTAAGTCCACCAAAGTCCATACTTGGTTTTCGTACATGGATCCAATCTCGGATTTCATGGCTTCTTGCCATTTATTGGAATTTGGGCTCATCATCGCTTCCTCATATGTCTCAGGGTCATCGGTGTTGTCCACCAACATGACACTCATAACGGGATCATACCAATCAGGAGTGGTACGAGTTCTCGTTGACCTGCGAGGCTCTGTAGCAACTTCAACCGAAGTTTCATGATCATCATCATTAGCTTCCTCTCTTATTGCTGTAGGCGCCACAAGAACTTCTTCTGGTGTTGCGCTACTCGCAAGTTCGAGAGAAGGTTCAACAACCTCGTCGAGTTCTACTTTCCTTCCAGTCACTTCCTTCGAGAGAAATTCTTTCTCTAGAAAGGATCCATTCTTGGCAACGAAGATTTTGCCCTCGGATCTATGATAGAAGGTATACCCGATAGTTTCCTTCGGGTATCCTATGAAGACGCATTTTTCCGCTTTGGGTTCAAGCTTGTCCGGCTGTAATTTTTTTACATAGGCTTCGCAACCCCAAATTTTAAGGAACGACAATTTAGGTTTCTTCCCAAACCATAGTTCATATGGTGTCGTTTCAACGGATTTAGATGGTGCCCTATTTAAAGTGAATGCGGCTGTTTCTAATGCATAACCCCAAAACGATAGCGGTAAATCTATAAGTGACATCATAGAACGAACCATATCTAAGAGAGTTCGATTACGACGTTCGGACACACCATTACGCTGTGGTGTTCCCGGCGGTGTCAATTGTGAAAGTATTCCGCATTTCTTCAAATGCTCGCCAAACTCGTAACTTAGATATTCACCTCCACGATCAGAACGTAGAAATTTAATCTTCTTGTTACGTTGATTCTTTACCTCACTTTGAAATTCCTTAAACTTCTCGAAAGTTTCGGACATATGTTTCATGAAATAGATATATCCATATCTAATCAAGTCATCCGTGAAGGTAAGAACATAACGATAACCACCGCGCGATGCTACACTCATTGGTCCACACACATCGGTATGTATGATTTCCAATATGTCTGTAGCTCGCTCCATCATACCAGAAAATGGAGTCTTAGTCATTTACCCATCAGACATGCTTCGCATCTTTCAAGTGATTCAAAATCAAGTGATTCAAGAAGTCCATCGGAATGGAGTTTCTTCATACGCTTCACTCCAATATGACCAAGACAACAGTGCCACATATATGTCGAGTTATCGCTCAATTTCAAACGTTTAGCCTCAATGTTATTTATGTGTGTATTACTTAAATCGAGATTCAATAATAATAGACCATCTATCAAAGGTGCATGTGCATAAAACATATTACTCATATAAATCGAACAACCATTATTCTCGGACTTAAACAAGTAACCGTCTCGCAATAAACAAGATCCCGATATAATGTTCATGCTCAACGCAGGCCCCAAATAACAATTATTTAAGTATAAAACTAATCCCGATGGTAGATGATGTTGGAATTATGCCCTAGAGGCAATAATAAAGATGTTATTATTATAATTCTTGTTCATGATAATGTTTATATTCCATGCTAGAATTGTATTAAGCGGAAACTTTAATACTTGTGTGGTTTGTGAACAACACCGTGTCCCTAGTACGCCTCTATGGACTAGCTCATTGATTAATGATGGTTAAGGTTTCCAAACCATGGACATGAGTTGTCAATTGATAATGAGATCATATCATTGGGAGAATGATATAATGGACAGACCCAAACTAAGCGAAGCAATTAGATCGTGTCATCGTGTTCATCTTTGCGAAGATTTTCTTATGTCAAATATTGTATTCCTTAGACCATGAGATAATACAACTCCTTGGTATCGGAAGAAAGCTTTGAGGTCATCAAACGTCATCCTATGAGAGGTGATCATAAAGGTGTCTCTCAGGTGATCGGAAAGTATCTGTTGGGTTGTATGTATCGAGATGGGATTTGTCCCTCCCAAGTCGGAGAGATATACTTCGGGCCCACTCGGTAATCGATATCAACACCGCTTGCAATCATGTGGTTAAGGAGTTAATTACAAAGTGATATCAGATTACGGAACGAGTAAAGTACTTGCTATGAACGAGATTGAACTAGGTATGACGGTACCGACGATCAAATCTCGGGCAAGTAAAATATCGCGAGACGAAGGGAATATATATATGGGATTGATTGAATCCTGGCATCATGGTTCATCCGATATGATCATCGATGAATGTGTGGGAGTCAATATGGGTTTCCAGACCCCGCTGTTGATTATTGATAGAAGATCATGTCTGCATATTCTCGAACCCGAAGGGTCACACACTTAACGTGTCTCGACGCTAGGATAGATTGGATAATTGGTTTATGAGTTTTTGTTCGGAGTCTCGGATGGGATCCGGGACATCACGAGAGGTTCCGGAGTGGTCCGGAGAATAAGATTCATATAAGGCAGTGCAGTTTTTGGAGTTCGGAATTGTTCCGGGATTAATCGGTATTGTACCGGAAGCTTCTAGAACCTTCCGGAAGGGGACCAACGTGGCCCCACCTTCCGGGAGGGGGCATGGGACTATGAGGGAGTGCCCTGGCCGCATTGGGCCAGGGGCACAAGGACCCATAGGGCCCAGCCGGCCAAGAAGGGATAAACCCTAATTGGACCTTCTAGAAGGGGGGGGGGGTTCCTTGCCCCCCACTCTTCCTCCATGGCCGCCGGTTTTGGACTTGGGGGAGGGGCTAGGGCTGCCGCCCACCCCTCTATATAAAGAGGGCTAGGGGCGCACCACCCCCCACACCTTCCCCTCAAGCCAGTCGCCCTGCTGCCCTCCTCTCTCTCTCCCTCCCGACTGCGTGTAGGCGAAGCCCCGCTGCAGAAACTCTCCACCAATTGCACCGCGCCGTCGCGTTGTAGATCCAACCCATATCTCCACCATACTTGCTGGACCAAGGAAGGAGGAGACGTCGAGGTGCTGCACGTGTGCATCTCACGGAGGCATCACCATTTGTGGTGCTAGATCGGATCGGATCGCGAGGAGGAGAAGCGAGTACGACTACATCACCCACGTTCCGATTTAACGTCCGCGTGTAATCATCAAGGGTATGAAGATCTAATCCAATCTCTCTCGTTGTTTGCATCTCCTAGATTAGATCTTGGCTTCTCCGTTCTCGCTCAGTAGAAAATTTTGATTTACTATGCCGCAAAACCCTTCAGTGGTATCAGAGCTAGATCTATGCGTAGATGTGTTTCACGAGTTGAACGCAACATGGTTGTTGCGGGCATTGATGTTTTCTGTTGCAAGCCTCTTGTTTGTGTTCTTCTTATGACGCGGGATAGTGAGATTGAAGTGGTCCAGGCCAACCTTACGCGACGCCGTCATGAGACCGCTCCGCACTTGACGTGTGGCTTGTTCCACACATGCGGCCGGGTGAATGTCGGTTTCTCACTATAGTTGTCATGGGATTAACACCGGAGTTTGGCAACCATAATATCACCGTTGTGGCTTTCCGTAGGTAAGAATCGTTCTTAGCATCTACTCCCATAAGCCACGTAAAACATGCAACAACAAAGTAGAGGCGTCTAACTTGTTTTTGCAGGGAGTGTTTTCTGTGATATGGTATGGCCCAAGATGTGATGTGTATAATGTATGCGATGATCATGTTTTGTAATGTTTCACTTGCATGTCGATGAGTACACAACCGGCAGGAGCCATATGGTTGTCTTTATAATTGTGTATGACCTGTGTGTCAACTTCTTATACGCCATGTAATAGTTTCACTTTATCGCTAAGTAGTTAGCAATAGTTGTAGTTGCTATTCGTGGTGGAGGCAATCATGGTGGAGTGATGGAGATCATGCCGGCACACACAAGATGGAGATCATTGCGCGAAGATTGGCTATACCATGTCACATGAAGTTATATGCATGTGATGTTTATCCTTTTATGTATCTTATTATGCTTAGATCGCGACGGTAGCATTATAAGATGATTCCTCACTTAAAGATCAAGATAAAAACTGTGTTCTCCCCAAGTATGCACCGTTGCGAAAGTTCGTCGTGTCCAAGCATCACGTGATGATCGGGTGCTATAGACTACGCTCACATACAACGGGTGCAAGCCAGTTTTGCACACGCGGAAATACTTGGGTCTAACTTGACGAGCCTAGCATGTACAGACATGGCCTCGGAACACATGAACCGAAAGGTTAAGCATGAATCATATGAATGATATGATCGACAATTCGTTGTCCACCATTGAAACCACATCTCTTCTCGTGAAGGTCGGATTAGGTGTGGTGAATTTGGATCGTGTTCACTAAACAACTTGAGGGATGTTGAATTTAGTGGGAGTTTATCTAGTAATTTGATTAAAAGTTGAACTAGTTATCATGAACATAGTCTAATTTGTACTTGGAAATATTGTAGATCAAATGGCTAAGTCCAACTTCAACTTCAACTTCAACGTTTTTGCTGAGAAGGAAAAGCTTAAAAACAATGGGTCTAACTTCACCAATTGGTTCCGCAATCTGAGAATCATTCTCTCTGGCGGTCAAAAGGACTATGTCCTTGAGAATGCGTTAGGTGACGCCCCTGCTGCTACTGCGCCGGCTGATGAGAAAGCTACCTATCAGTCGCGCAAAGATCATTATGGTGTGATTAAGAGCACCATGTTGTTTGCTATGGAATCGGACCTTCAAAATCGTTTTGAAGACTATCCCGGGCCCTTTGAGATTCTCGAGGAGCTGAAAACTATGTTTCAGACTCAGCCCGCTCGAGATATGAGATCTCTGAGAAGTTCTTTAACTGCAAGATGGAGGAAGGGAGTTCCGTTAGTGAGCACGCCATTAAGATGTCGGGCTACACTCAACGCCTTGAGCAACTGGACTGCAAGATTGACAAGGTTCTGCAGTCACTCCCTCCCAGCTACAAAAGTTTTGTAGTGACTCATAATCAGATTGGTTCCACTGATACGATCACCGAGCTCTTCGCAAAGCTGAAGGCTGCGGAGGTGGACATCAAAAAGGATAATCATGTGTTGATGGTCAACAAGCCCCCCACCTTCAAGAAAGGTAAGGGTGCAAAGAAGCCCTTCAAGAAAGGCGGCGACAAGCGCGTTGCCCCTGCGGAGAAGAAGGTCAAGTCTGGTCCCAAGCCGGACACTGAGTGCTTCTATTGCAAGGACAAGGGTCACCGAAGCGCAATCGTCCAAGTACTTAGCGGCAAGAAGGCTGGCACCATCAAAGGTATATTTGATATACATTTTATTGATGTTTTCCTTACTAGCCCTTGTTGTAGTGCTCGGGTATTTGATCTCGGTTCGGTTGCTAATATTTGTAACTCAAACAGAGCTACTGGAATAGACGGCGTTTGCGAGGATGAGGTGACGATGCGTTGGCAACGGATCAAGAGTTGATGTGATGGCCGCAAGACGCCTCCTTAGTTTTACCTTCGGGATTAGTTTTAAACCTCAATAAATGTTATTATGTGCCTGCGTTGAGCATGAACATCATTTCTGGATCGTGTTTATTGCAAGACGGTTATTCATTTAAATCGGAGAATAATGGTTGTTCTATTTATATGAGTAACATCTTTTATGGTCATGCACCTATTGTGAATGGTTTATTTCTTCTAAATCTCGAAAGGGATGAAACACACATCCATAACATTGAGGCTAAGAGATGCAAAGTAGATAGTGATAATACTACTTATTTGTGGCAATCGCTGCTCAGGTCATATTGGTGTAAAGCGCATGAAGAAACTCCATTCTGATGGACTTTTGGAGTCTCTTGATTTTGAATCATTTGACACATGCGAACCATTCCTCATGGGCAAGATGATCAAAACCCCGTTCTCCGGAATGATGGAGCGAGCAACGAACTTATTGGAAATCATACATACCGATGTATGCGGACCGATGAGTGTTTCGACGCGCGGTGGATATCGCTATTTTCTCACTTTTACCGATGACTTAAGTAGATATGGGTATATCTATTTAATGAAACATAAATCTGAAACATTTGAAAGGTTCAAAGAATTTCAGAATGAAGTGGAGAACCATCGTAACAGAAAGATTAAATTTCTATGATCCGATCGTGGAGGTGAATATTTGAGTTATGATTTTCTCACGCATCTTAAAGCAAGCGGAATTGTTTCGCAACTCACGCCACCCGGAACACCACAACGCAATGGTGTGTCTGAACGCCGGAATCGAACCTTATTAGATATGGTCCGATCAATGATGTCTCTTACTGATTTGCCGTTATCATTTTGGGGTTATGCATTAGAAACCGCCGCATTCACTTTAAATAGGGCACCATCTAAATCCATTGAGACGACACCGTATGAACTGTGGTTTGGTGCTAAACCTAAGTTGTCGCTTTAAAGTTTGGGGATGCGTTTACGTCAAGAAGTTGATGCCGGACAAGCTCGAACCCAAAGCGGAGAAATGCGTCTTCATAGGATACCCTAAGGAAACTATTGGGTATACCTTCTATCACAGAACCGAAGGCAAAGTGTTTATCGCAAAGAACGGTTCCTTTCTTGAGAAGGAGTTTCTCTCGAAAGAAGTGAGTGGGAGGAAAGTAGAGCTAGACGAGGTTATTGAACCTTCTCTTGAATTGGAGAGTAGCGCAGCACCTGAAATTGTTCCAAAGGTCGCGCACCAACAATAGAGGAAGCTAATGACAAGGATCATGAAGCTTCAGACGATGTCGCATCGAACGTCACAGGTCGACAAGGTCGCGTGCCCCTCCTGAGTGGTACGGCAACCCTGTCTTGACTGTCTTGTTAGTAGAAGACAGTGAACCTATGAACTATGAGGAAGTGATGATGAGCCCAGACTCTGAGAAATGGCTAGAGGCCATGAAATCTGAATTGGGATCCATGAGCGAAAACCAAGTATGGACTTTGGTGGACCCTCCTAGCGACCGAAAGGCCGTTGAGTGCAAATGGATCTTCAAGAAGAAAACGGACGCGGATGGTAATGTTACCGTCTATAAAGCACGGCTTGTCGCGAAAGGTTTTCGACAAGTTCAAGGTGTTGACTACGATGAGACTTTCTCTCCCGTAGCGATGTTTAAGTCCATTCGGATTTTATTAGCAATTGCTGCGTTTCATGATTATGAAATATGGCAGATGGATGTCAAGACTGCGTTCCTCAATGGCAACATTGATGAAGAATTCTATGTGATGCAACCCGAAGGTTTTGTCGATCCTAAGGATGCTGATAAAGTATGCAAACTTCAGCGTTCCATTTATGGACTGAAGCAAGCATCTCGGAGTTGGAACCTTCGTTTTGATCAAGTGATCAAGAGCTTTGGATTTGTTCCAAATTGCTACGAGGCTTGTATCTACAAGAAAGTGAGTGGGAGCTCGGTGACATTTCTGGTACTATATGTGGATGACATATTGATTATTGGAAATGACATTAACATGCTTAACGATGTGAAGAGTTATTTGAACAAGTGTTTTTCAATGAAAGACCTAGGTGAAGCTGCTTATATATTGGGCATCAAAATCTATAGAGATAGACAAAGACGCATGATAGCTTTAAGCCAGAGTACATACCTAGACAAAGTTCTGAAAAGGTTCAGAATGGATAAGGCAAAGAAAGGTTCAGTGCCTATGTTGTCAGGTAAGATATTGAGCAAGGCTCAGTGTCCAGCTACGGTAAATGATAGGGAAGCTATGAGCAAAGTGCCTTATGCCTCGGCCATAGGTTCTATCATGTATGCCATGCTGTGTACTAGACCAGATGTGTCCAATTCTCTTAGTTTGACGAGCAGATATGAAAGTGATCCAGGAGTGGAACACTGGACAGCCGTGAAGAACATCCTAAAGTACCTAAATAGGACTAAAGAAATGTTCTTAGTCTATGGGGGTGATGAACAGCTCGTCGTAAAAGGTTACGTCGATGCTAGTTTCGACACCGACAAGGATGATTCTAAATCTCAGACAGGATACATGTATATTTTGAATGGAGGAGCTGTGAGCTAGAGAAGCTGCAAGCAAAGCGTGATCGCGGGATCTACAGTATAAGCGGAATACATGGCTGCTGCAGAAGCGTCAAGTGAAGGAGTTTGGATCAGGAACTTCATCACTGAGCTTGGGAGTGGTTCCAAGTGCCTTGGACCCACTGGAGATATTGTGTGACAACACTGGCGCCATAGCACTCGCTAAGGAACCAAGATATCATCCAAAGACCAAGCATATAAACCGCAAGTTTCATATAATCCGAGATTATATAGCAGATGGAGATCTGAAGATTAGCAAAGTACATACAGATCTGAATGTCGCAGATCCATTGACTAAACCTCTTCCACGTGTAAAACATGATCAGCACCTCAGTGCCATGGGTGTGAGATTGTTGCCAAATGTAAACTAGATTATTGACTCTAGTGCAAGTGGGAGACTGTTGGAATTATGCCCTAGAGGCAATAATAAAGATGTTATTATTATAATTCTTGTTCATGATAATGTTTATATTCCATGCTAGAATTGTATTAAGCGGAAACTTTAATACTTGTGTGGTTTGTGAACAACACCGTGTCCCTAGTACGCCTCTATGGACTAGCTCATTGATTAATGATGGTTAAGGTTTCCTAACCATGGACATGAGTTGTCAATTGATAATGAGATCATATCATTGGGAGAATGATATGATGGACAGACCCAAACTAAGCGAAGCAATTAGATCGTGTCATCGTGTTCATCTTTGTGAAGCTTTTCTTATGTCAAATATTGTATTCCTTAGACCATGAGATAATACAACTCCCTGGTATCGGAAGAAAGCTTTGAGGTCATCAAACGTCATCCTATGAGAGGGTGATCATAAAGGTGTCTCTCAGGTGATCGGGAAGTATCTGTTGGGTTGTATGTATCGAGATGGGATTTGTCCCTCCCAAGTCGGAGAGATATACTTCGGGACCACTCGGTAATCGATATCAACACCACTTGCAAGCATGTGGTTAAGGAGTTAATCACAAAGTGATATCGGATTACGGAACGAGTAAAGTACTTGCTATGAACGAGATTGAACTAGGTATGACGGTACCGACGATCAAATCTCGGGCAAGTAAAATATCGTGAGATGAAGGGAATATATATATGGGATTGATTGAATCCTGGCATCGTGGTTCATCCGATATGATCATCGATGAATGTGTGGGAGTCAATATGGGTTTCCAGACCCCGCTGTTGATTATTGATAGAAGATCATGTCTGCATATTCTCGAACCCGAAGGGTCACACACTTAACGTGTCTCGACGCTAGGATAGATTGGATAATTGGTTTATGAGTTTTTGTTCGGAGTCTCGGATGGGATCCGGGACATCATGAGAGGTTCCGGAGTGGTCCGGAGAATAAGATTCATATAAGGCAGTGCAATTTTTGGAGTTCGGAATTGTTCCGGGATTAATCGGTATTGTACCGGAAGCTTCTAGAACCTTCCGGAAGGGGACCAACGTGGCCCCACCTTCCGGGAGGGGGCATGGGCCTATGAGGGAGTGCCCTGGCCGCATTGGGCCAGGGGCACAAGGCCCCATAGGGGCCAGCCGGCCAAGAAGGGATAAACCCTAATTGGACCTTCTAGAAGGGGGGGTTTCCTTGCCCCCCACTCTTCCTCCTTGGCCGCCGGTTTTGGACTTGGGGGAGGGGCTAGGGCTGCCGCCCACCCCTCTATATAAAGAGGGCTGGGGGCGCACCACCCCCCACACCTTCCCCTCAAGCCAGTCGCCCTGCTGCCCTCCTCTCTCTCTCCCTCCCGACTGCGTGTAGGCGAAGCCCTGCTGCAGAAACTCTCCACCAATTGCACCACGCCGTCGCGTTGTAGATCCAACCCATCTCTCCACCATACTTGCTGGACCAAGGAAGGAGGAGACGTCGAGGTGCTGCACGTGTGCATCTCACGGAGGCATCGCCACTTGTGGTGCTAGATCGGATCGGATCGCGAGGAGGAGAAGCGAGTACGACTACATCACCCACGTTCCGACGAACGTTCCGCTGTGCGAATCTTCAAGGGTATGAAGATCTAATCCAATCTCTCTCGTTGTTTGCATCTCCTAGATTAGATCTTGGCTTCCCTATGTTCTCTTCCGTAGAAAATTTTGATTTACTATGCCGCGAAACCCTTCAGATGAAGAGGTAGCGTGCCGACCGCGATCACATCAACCTTTGATCCATTTCCAATGCGCATCGTCACCTCGTTCTTCGCTAGCTTCCGTTTATTATGCAGCACCTGTTTCGAGTTACAAATATGAGCAACCGAACCAGTATCAAATAACCAGGCACTACTACGAGTAGTGAGATACACATCAATAACATGTATATCGGATATACCTTTCTTCTTGATGTTGCCCTTCTTCAAATCCGCCAAGTACTTTGGGCAATTCCGCCCAAAGGACCTCTTGCAGTAAAAGCATTCAGTATCAGGCTTAGGTCCAGCCCTGGTCTTCTTCGCCGTGGCAACTTTCTTACCGCCCTTCTTGAAGTTTCCCTTTTGATTAGACTTGCCTTTCTTGAATTTGGTGGTCTTATTGACCAACAACACTTGGTGCTCTTTCTTGATCTCCACTTCTGCAGATTTCAACATGGAGAAGAGTTCTGGCAACGTCTTGTCCATGTTTTGCATATTGTAGTTCATCACAAAGTTCTTGTAACTTGGTGGTAGTGATTGGAGGACACGATGTATCCCCAAAGAATTAGGAATCACTATACCCAAACTTTGAGTTTGTTTATGCGTCTGCATCTTAAGCACATGCTCACGACGAGCCGCCTCTTCCATCTTGCAGTTAAAGAAATTTTCAGAAGCCTCATAACTCTCAACTGCCGCGTGAGCCTCAAATATCATTTTGAGTTCACGGACAATATCATGTGGGTCTGAATTCTCAAACCTTTTCTGAAGCTCCGATTCCAAACCATACAAGATAGCACACTGAACTGTGGAGTACTGATTCTTCCGAGCGAGGAAAACATTCTTTACCTCATCGGTAGCATCACCGCAGCGGGTCACCCAAATGTGCATCCAAAGACATAGGTCAAATTACCAGCATTGAGGACAATCCTCAAATTGCGGAACCAATCCGCGAAGTTGCTTCCATTGTTTTTCAACTTTTCTTTCTCTAGGAACACATTAAAATTGATGGTAGGGGCCGCCATGGATCTACAACATTTTTGCAATAGTTTAGACTAAGTTTATGACAAATTGAGTTCTAATTAATAGTTAAATTAATCTAGGTGAACTCCCACTCAAAACAATATCCCTCACATTGTTTTAGTGATCACACGAACCAAATCCACCACATCAAAACCGATCATCACGAGAGTTGATGTAGCTTCAATGGCGAACAATCGACATGTTCATCATATCTACTATATGATTCATGATTTACCTTTCGGTGATCCGTGTTCCGAGACCATGTCTGTACATGCTAGGCTCGTCAAGATCAAACCTTAGCTTCTGCATGAGCAAAACTGGCTTGCTCACGTTGTATACACTTGCAGAATCTAACACACCCGATCATCACGTGGTCTTTCGAAACAACAAGCTTTAGCAACGGTGCTAACTAAGGATGAACACTTTAAAACTTGAAATTTGTGTGCTTGAGGGATCATCTTATAATGCTACCGTTGTTAACTAAGCAATACAAGATGCATAAAGGATTAACATCACATGCAATTCATAATATGTGATATGATATGGCCTTTCTTCTTTGTGCTTCCGATCTCCATCTTCAAGCACGAACATGATCTCCATCATCACCGGCATTGCATCAAGGTCAATGACGCTCCATGGTTGTCGCCCACCAGCTTCAACTATTACAACTACTTTGAATAGACACGCGGTCTTAACGTAATTAAAGACGACCATATGGCTTCACGCCGTTGCCAACTTACAATAAGGAACATTGCATACATCAAATATAATCACAATCATGGCCATATCACATCACAGCACACCCCTGCATAACAAAGTTAGACGCCTCTAATTTTCTTTGCAGATTTTACGTGGTTTGGGGCTTTCAATAAGTGTCGCTCTAACTTACGAACAAGAACCACAACGTTGATGCTAGAACTATGAAGTGCCCGTTGTAAATTGGATCTTTACTATAATGGGAGAGACAGACACCCGCAAAGCCACTTATGCAATACAAGTTGCATGTTCAGCGTGGAGCAAGTCTCATGAACGATGTCATGTAAGGTTAGCCCGGGCCGCTTCATCCCATCATACCGCAAGATGCAAAGTACACAAGAAGCAATTGATAATAAAAGCACCACCGCCCACAATGACCATTGTGTTCTACTCGTGCAACAGATATACATATAGACACGACTCTGATACCACTTTAGGGGTTCGTAGCATGGAAAACAAAAAATTTCTACCGCATGCAAACAAACAAGCCAATATCGATCTACTAGATTGTAGCAACGAGTCGATAGAAGAACTCACCCTCGAAGATTCCAAAGGGGTTAACAAGAGCGGATTCTCGTGGGTGATGTAGTCGTACTCTTGCTGATCTCAAGATCGTGTAGACGATCCTTCCGGCGTCGTGTTCCGGCAGCGCTCCCGCAGTCGGTCACACGTTCGGTACTCTATGAAGACCTTCCTCTCCCTTGTTCCAGCAGGCAGCGGAGGTTGTAGCACTCTCCTCGCGATTCCGGCAGCATGACGGCGTGGTACCGGAAGTAGAGGGGAGATCTCGCAGGGCTTCGCCTTAAGACGGAGCGAGTATGGTGGACTATGAGAGAGGCCATGGTGATCTAGGGTTTAGAGGCACCAAGGGAGGAGACTAGCCGGCGGCTAGGGTTAGGGTTTCACCCCAACTCAGCGAGTTGGTGGTGCCCTAGGTGGCGGCGGTAGCAGGGGGTGGTGGCGCCGGCGGCTTAGGGTTAGGGTTTCGGGTGTGAGAGGTGTAGGTCTAGAGGGGCACCCCTGCCCCTCCTTTTATAGGTGGGAGGGTGCGGCGAAGGGGGAGGGAGTCCTCCCCCAAGTCGTCCTCCTTGGCCGGCGGTGGAGGGAGAAGGACTTCCTCCCCAAGTAGGTTTCCTACTCTCCCTCCACCAAGCAAACTTGACGTTTGACTTTTCAAATTGGCGTTTGACTTTTCAAACTAGGATTTGATTTATCCCTTTATTTTTCTTAGCGATGACACCTAGTACATGATGCAATCATTCCAACTTGTTATGACACATTCATGTACCCTTCCCCTCCGGAGTGCCGGACCTTCCGGAACCTTCTAGAACATTCCCGATGAAAACACCGGAATCATTCTCCAACTCCGAAACAGGACTTTCCTTATATGAATCTTATTCTCCGGACCATTTCAGATCTCCTCGTGATATCCCGGATCCCATCCGAGACTCCGAACAACATTCAGTCTCTTACTCATCATTCCATAACTACTCAACAACATCGAATTCTTAAGTGTGTCTCCCTACGGTTCGTGAATTATGCGGACATGATCGAGACACTTCTCCGAACAATAACCAATAGAGGAATCTGGAAATTCATATGGCTCCCACATATTTCAACGATTACTTTGCGATCGAATGAACTACTCACATACGATACCAGTTTCCCTTTGTCTCACGATAGTTTACTTATCCGAGGTTTCGATCGTCGGTATCTCTGCATACCTAGTTCAACCTCGTTACCGATAAGTACTCTTTTCTCGTTCCCGTGATATGTGATCCCTTGTGAGCCAGTCACATGCTTGCAAGCTAATTGGATGACATTCCATCGAGAGGGCCCAGAGTATATCTATCCGTCATATGGATGGACAAATCCCACTCTTGATTCATGTGTCTCAACCCATACTTTCCAAACACTCAATGCCACCTTTATAGCCACCCAGTTACGGTGTGGTGTTTGATGTCATCAAAGCATCCTTCCGGTGATGGTGATAAGCATGATCTCATGGTCAAAGGAATTAGGTTACTATGTATCAGAAAGCATATAGCAATTGAACTATAAAAATGACTTGATCTTTATGCTACGCTTATCTATAGGGGTATGTCCATCATACCATTCTCCTAATGAAATGATCTTGTTGTTAATAACATCTCAATGTTCATGATAGGGAAACCACAATAATCTATTAACCAACAAGCTAGTATTATGAAGAGGCTTTACTAGGGACTCTAATTTAGTTTACAAATCACACAAGTATTAATGTTTCCTGGTTAATACTGTTATAGCATGAATGTAACATTTATCATAAACACAAAGATATAATAATAACTATATTTATTACTGCCTCTAGGGCATATCTCCAACAAGAGGTCACTGCCAACATCCAGCATAGGATGAGCAAGCACAGAGAGCACAAGGGGAGAGGAAAAGAACTCACCAAAGGTCCTCGCTGAAGACTAGAAGAGGAAGCAGAGGTGGCCGACGACCATGGCGACACGGGGAGCACCCCTAGGGAGGGCGTTGCGACCTATACAGCGCCACGACGGCAACCATGGCCACTCCTAGAGGCGAGGTGAATCACCACGATGCACGACGGCAGCGCCAGGATCCACGCCAACCCCCAAACCCTAGGGTTCGGGACGACATCGATCTGTCGCAGGAGAGCCCCATGCTCAAATCCAGTTGGATAGGAAGGAAGGGCGTAGTTGACAACCTCCTCCTGCACCATGACGGTGACCAAAACGGCCCCCGATGGCAGGAATCGTCGGCGGCGACATCACCGACCGCGGGGTCGAGGATAGAGGAGGAGAGGAGTGAGCTCGAGGGTGAGAGGCAGCGAGGGAGTGGGCTGAGTTGGGCCAGAACCCTTCGGGGTGGCTATTTTGACTATAGCTAATGGGCCACATGGGCCCAACAAGATTAAGCCAGCCCAAAAACCTTAAGGCCTGTTTTTAATTAATAGAAAAGACCAAAATGCCCCTAAAGTTAATTAAATTCTAGAAAATAAAATAAAAATCCAAAAATTATAAATAAAATACTCTTGGATTCACAAAAATCCAAACTATCCAAATAAATTAAGATATAAAATTTTATACATTTAAATTTTATTAAGAATTTTGTAATTTATATATTCCTTATGGAATTTTACAAAATTGTTGAAAGATGATAAAAATAAATAAAAATCACTTTCATTATATATATTAATATTTTAGTATTTTTGAAAAATACTAAATAAATATTTAATAACAATTTTTGATATTTAAGTGATAATTCGTAAAAGAATTATTAAATCAATAAAAGTCAAATAAAAGGGAAATAAAATAAAATAATTCAATATATGTTATAAATATTAAAAGGTAATATTTATAAAACCTTTATTATTAAAAAGACTTTTTATAATAATGGGGAGAATGCATATCAAGTTAAATGATGCATTACATTACTTTGCATAAGCATTTTGCTTCTTTAAATATTGTCCTTACTGGGCAATAATGATGTTTTTGTAGACATAGAAGCTCAAGGTCCAGTGCAAGCATCAGACTTCACTACCTTGCCATCACTTGCTCATATCCTTTGAAGAGTCTTTATCAAAGTATTTGCAAATTATGTGTTATCATATATACTCTAAAATAAAGAAAATATTTATTTCACAAATCAAGAAATCATAGATATCATCCTAAGTGATGATATAAGGAAGCAATAGAACTTAGGGTTCTATTTGCAACAATGATAATCAATTAGGGACTTAATAACCCCTGACATCAGTGATTCTAGCGCCGTATATTACGCGTTAGCCATGAGATTTGGAATGGGACAGAGAAGTCAGTTGGATCTTCTTCCTCTCGTATGAAGCCGGATGTGCAGGTCATGGCTGTTATCCTTATAGCGTGCATATTAATTGGTAATTCGTAGAGGATATGCAGCATATCGGTGGGAACCCTCATCGTCCCACGATAGTTCTGGCATCTAACGGTTTGTACAAACCATTGCCGTAATTCATTATGTGGGCATGGTGTACACCAAGGAGGCATGCGAGGTCGCGAAGGGGGCAGTGATTGGCTTGGACCAACTACTGGACCCCACATCATGGAATTGTGGACGGGAAAGTATGCCCGGTTGTGCAACAAGGAGTTGATCTCTCATGGGTAAAGTACGCACCTCTGTAGAGTGTAGGAACTGTAACTTGTTACTCCTTGTTCCGGGAAGGAGCTACGAACGCGGCAGGAAAGGAACTCCATGAAAGTTTTGGTCAACCTGTGAAGGCTGATGGTCATAGATTTTCATAATAAATTCAATCTTTGAAGAAAGATTACAAAAATTGCATAGTGCCAAGGATTTATAATCCGAGGTGGTAGTTAGAGCATCAAACTTCCCACCTTGCATATAATGAACTTGTTGGGTAACACTGTTACTCATCCTTTTCTTTGATCCCTTGCTTAGACTCTAAGGATCCCGAAGACGTGCCAATGTATGCAGCCGAATGTCAAGAAGATGTGTTCTACGAGGAACCTGACCTGTCAGGAGGTGTTGAAGGAGTGGATTACGAAATCCGCTATGGTGTCGACGATAACGAATCCAACTAAGTATCCTAGTTAGCAGTAATCAACTGAGTCGAGAAGCACGAACTCTATAGAATAAGCTGTTGAGCTCAACTCCTAGTCGGAGTTGCTACTTTTAAATTCCGCTGAAACACTTTATATTTTTGTTTGTAAGTTGAATCTTTTGAAGTCTTGAACTTCTGGTATTGTAATAATAATAATATGTGAATGTTTGTAATATGGACCCGCAATATTTCTGTTGTACCACTCTGAGGGATGTGATATTTACAGACGGGTGTTCTGTGAGTGTCATGTCAATGACTATAGTGTACTACACATGCAGTGGTATGCTGGGTCACCGCATTTAATTCAGCAATCAAATCTATGTTTTTTTACAGCAATCAAATCTATGTTATGTGAGATGTGAAACAAAACTTAATACGTGAAAACAGAGGGGCTATTATACAAAAATGTGGTGGACCTAAGAATTGGTAAGGACAGAGGTGAAAGGAAAAATTTGCAAAGTTTATAGCACAAATCTCCAAACAACCAACGACGCCAATAGTGGCTATAGTGCCAACTTATATGTGGTGTTGCATTTCTCCAAAAACTGGGACCGTGTCTTTTCTTTTAAGAAATCACAAAAATTAGAAACCGACTTTACAGGACCACTCTTTCTTTAAACTGGACTAAGGGCATGTCAAGTGGGCCAACGCAAACCAGGGCCGCATCCGGTCAGATTTTGTCCAGATGCGTTAGCCCGTGAACAGAATTTGAGTCACAGTCCGGCCTCTCCGGGTGGGACGCCTAGCAGCGTGACCCATTCTGTCCTCCCTAATAATTTGGTGCGTGTTCACCCTTTGATCAATTCACAACAAATTTACATACCAAATTATCAAATTGGCAACCACATCAAGTGGCAAACATTTGCTATTTCCCTATAGGCGTCACCAACAAGTGTCTAGTTCATCCCATATGTGCAAAATGAGGTCAATATCATACAATATGTCCAAAAAATAACAAGTTTATTCCAAAATCGTTTCATTCATTCCGTTGAACAGGTTGGTTGCATGCGACATGTTGGCAGCAGAGATGTGTTGTGCCTTCTTTGACGCCGCCTGTGATGAGTCTCCGGGCGTGGGAGTGCAGTTGAGGTCGATGGGAAGCCCTTTAGACCCTGACATCGATGGTCGCGGATCACTGAGGTGGGAGAGCGCGCCACCATTCCTCACGTGGCCACCCTGCACAGGCGTATGCGGGCGTGGTGTCCTGGGTTGAACTAGAGTCTAGCTGCTCAGTGTTGAAGTGACCGAGCTGGTCGACAACGCGCCCGCTACTAGCTGTCCAGGTAGAATTAGGTCGGGGCCGAACACGGCGTCGATCGCCTCCTACTTCAACATCATGATGGCCTATTTGGCCGCGTCCTTGGCCAGCATGGTGGTGTTCGCCTTGGCCTGAGCTTCGATGTACATTTTGTTCTCTTTTCGGTGCTCCTCTTCAAGCGCGGTGAGTGCCAAGCGTTGCCTCATGGTGGTTGTCCGACCTGCGGATTTTTTAGACTCGGCCTTTCGCTCCTCCAGCTTCATGTCCTTCGCCAGCTTCTTCGCCTTGGCCGGCTTCTTGGCCGGGCGGTCGGCAGTAGCTGAGCAACGGCGACGGCGGGATCCATCACTTGTGCTTCCGCTCTCGCCAGTCGAATTTTGGTTGGAGGGTTTTGGAGGGAGAATGGAGTGGCTTGTGTCACTGGCGGGAGGTGTCGTGGGAATGACCACGACAGATGCTGCAATCGGCAGCAAGTAGTAGAACATGGGGCAAGGGCGGCCAGCCATCTGCGGTGCGAGATGAGGTCTGAGACACAAGGGTTTACCCAGGTTCGGCCCCCCGGAGGGTAAAGACCTACTCCTGCTAGATTGTATTATGGTGAGAGTACAATGGGGCGAGCTCGACGGCTAGGCGACGAGTCGCTTGGGTGTATGATGGAATGTATCCCTTATGCATACCCTTGGGATGTTTATATAGGATCACCTCTCTAGGGTTTACAGATCACAACCGAATTAGTTAAGGATTCAGAGATTCTATGACCTAGTCCGACTGGGCCTAGCTACGCTTCTGGGCCTCCAGCTTCCAGTCGCCTGAATCCACGCCAAGCCTTGATCTAGTTGCCGTCCTGCAGGCCCACTCGCTGACGGCTTAGTCTAGTAGGAAACGTCCTGTTGGGCATACCCCGGTAGGCATATCCCCATCAGTAGTCCCCGAGGCCGTCGTTGATTTGTCGCAGGTGTTTGCTGGCAGCCGGAGTATGCGGGTCCAATGCGGACGCCTAGTCGAATCGGCGACGGACTCCTAAACAAAGGAAAGAACTAGTCATTTTTAGTCGCACTAACGGCAATCAATCGCGTCGCAGCTCGGCGAACGGGTCGGCGAGTGCTCAGTCACTGTTATAGTGATCGGGTCGGCGAATCGTCGAGTCGCCGGAAGCAACGAGTCGAGTAGATGAAGTTGGACCGTCAATTGTGGTCAAACTAGCCGTTGGGTAACCCAACGGTAATATTGGTATAATTATCACGCAGTAACGGCTCCCGAAAATGGCGGGTAGCAACCGCTATATAAGGAGGGCGAAAGGCGAACGGGAACACGCTTCTTCCACTTCCTCCGATCTCGCATATCTCTGTTTCCCCATTTCGTGCAGCGATCAGAACAATCCAGAGAGCCCCGACCTCCATGAACTTCCAACCGATGGCCCCCTCCACCGAGCTATGGGGCAGATCCAAATGCACTAAGGCGCTGCTAGCATCTTTCGAGGAGGCAGGGATCCTCCGCGCCGGTAGATGGCGCATCCCCGCGGCCGAAGAAGTGATTCCGGATCCGTGCGAGGCGGAGTTCATCTGCTTCACCAGCCACCTAGAGCGGGGGCTGGGCTTCCCAACTTCCCTCTTCTTCCGGCGTTTCTGTGCCTACTACGGAATCCAACCATCGGATCTGGGCCCGCATAGTATCGAGCAGCTCGCCATTTTCGTGGCGTTCTGCGAGTGCTATCTGGGCTGCAGGCCCTACTTTCCCCTGTGGCAAGACCTGTTCCACGGGAGAATCAGCCGCGAAGAGACAGGCGGCCCAATGCTAACCGTGGACGGCCTGACATTCCAGCTGAAGTCGAAGGCATCGTTCTTCGATCTGATGCTGCCCGCCAAGGCGGCGAACGAGTGGAAGAAGTACTGGTTCTACGTCACCGAGTCGACTCAGCGGCGAAGTGGCGCTTCAAGGTACTCGCCAACCGCCCGAGCTGCGCTCTGTCGTCAAACTCCCGCTGGATCAACGGATGGTTGTTGACGAAATGTTACAAACCATCCGCAGCCTGAAGAAGAAAGACCTCCAGACCATCAACCTCTACAACTGCTGGCTCGGGCGGCGGCTCAGGCCCCTGGCCAGCCGCGACCACTACATGTATGAGTATACAGGTAAAGACGATCCGACGAAGTCCTGCCTCGTTGAGTGGAGACTCAACGATTATACGCAGGCCCTGAAGAAGATTACCCAGGCCGTGTACCTTGACACAAAGGCCGGGGTCTCCCCTTATACTGCAAGGCTCCCAGCTCCAACGGTAAGCTGTCACTCCGTTAACACTCGCAGTCGCAGCTTGTGCACTCGCGGTCGTGCTAACATTGTTTGTTCTTGTTGCAGTTGTTTCAAATGGTGGAAGGGTGGCTTCCACCCGAAGATGACGAGAACTCGAGCTCGTTCGTCCAGGACAGGAGCGAGTCATCGCCCGCCAAAGGCAATGCCGAGAGCGACGCAGGCGACGACGACAACGACGAGCCCGTGGAGGTTGCTGCCCCCACGGTTCGCAAAACTCGCGGGCAACACCAGCGCGAGCTTGAAGCCAGTAAGAGCCTCGAGCCCCACGACGATGACGACGACGAGCTTCCCGAGCACACCTCACATCACGAGGCCACGCCGTCGAAGAAGAAGAAAAAGGCTCCGTCGAAGAAGAAGACGAAGCCAGCGAAGCCGATATCTCTGCCCTAATCTACGAATGGCTCCGACGCCACCAGCTCGGCTAAGGACGCAATCGCACATGCGATCGCGGCAACAGGCGCTCCCGCCCCCAGGGACGAGGCGCCGCTGGCGTTGTTGCCACCACCATTCGCCCCAGTCGTTAACTTGGGTACCGCTCCAGCCGCAGGGGCCTCGCCACCAAGGGGGGCTCCCGTAACAGTTGCCATGGAGGCTCCTGTCGCGGCTTCATCTTCGAAGAAGCCGTCAGTGTCTTGGGCACACGATATGTTCGAGCTGGGACTTACTCGGAAGTTGGGGCCCGAACTGGAGAGGCCGGCCAGCATCCGCACCGGTCTACGATTCCTACCGATCGCCAAGTGAGTGCTGCTCTGTCTTTTACTCATCTGCTTACTTTGCATTTTAATCGGACAGTCTTATTCATAAAACTGTTTCACAGGACTGGTGTTAAAAAGATCGGCCATCCTTCTGTGGCCAAGGTTCTGCCAGTCGCCACCGAGGTGTCAGCAGATTCCTCGCGGAAGAGGAAAGTCGATGAGGTCGCTGCTCCTGCCGAAAGCGTCAAGAGGACGAAAGGCGACGAAGTCGTCACGGTCTCTGATGATCTGGCGGTTGCTCCGAGCGATCCTCCGACTGCAGCGGAAGTGGCTTCGAAAGCCAAGGAGGGTGTTGAGTCACAGCATGTGGTGCTTGCGGGCTCGCCCGATGTGGCCGAGCCGACCCCAAGTGGCGCAGCGGCCGCTGCAGCTACCTTCCCCCGCTTCATGGCGAAGGCGGCCACAGCGAGTGCCTTGGTGCCGGCAAGCCAGCTTCCTGGGGCCACCGAGACGGAAGTCGAGCGGCGTCGCGGCCACACTCCGGTCGTGCTCGCGTCGGTAGATGCGCTGGAGCTTCATGGCATGCTAGGCGCTGCTATCCAGGTATGTCCAGTCCCCAAGGATCTGGCCACTGAATTTCAGTGGTCAGATTCTTAATGCTTTTGTGTAATCCTGTCCCCGAGTGCCTAGTCGCTAAATTTCAGCGGGTGGGCACTGAGGAATTTCATTGTCTAGTCCCCGAGTGCCTGGTCGCTGAGTTTCAGCAGGTGGGCACTGAGGAATTTCATTGTCCAGTCCCCGAGTGCCTGGTCGCTGAGTTTCAGTGGGTGGGCACTTAGGAGTTGTTTGTTGTTGGCACTGTAGTTTGCGTGCAGGGCCTGCAACGCGAGTCAGCCGATTGGCTTGCTGCCAAGTGTCGCTTGGAGAAGGAGCTCGTTACCGTCCAAGAGGCGAACAAGGAGCTTCAAGCAACTGCGGCCGAGGTGAAGGAAACCCGCCAAGGCCTTGTCCCGGTGGGTGACTTGACGGCGGCTCAATCCGCTCTAAGCATGGCCGAGCATCGAGTCGCCGTCCTGGAGCGTGAACTCAAAGAGGCGAAGGCGGAAGCGAGCTCAGCGGAAGGACGAGCCAAAGCTGCCATTACTTCTGCCGCTGAAGAACGGAAAGTATCTGATGTGCTCATTGCTGGGTTGCAGAATGACTTTTCTTCTCTTCAAAGCTTCATCACGGACCTCTGTCGACCACTAATTGGTAAACCTTCCTTCAGCCATCTTCCGACTATGATAACTGTATTGTGATGTCGATGGTTTGCTCACTGCTTGCTTCTGTGCCACAGGTCGGATCATCGATGACGCGGAAGAGGCACGATCGTACGACGCGCGGCAATGTGTGACCACCCTCGTCGACTCAGCCGTGTTGTCAGCGACTTGCCTTCGTGCATATCTTTAGGAGATATCGCCCACGGAGGTGATCCCCAGCGACCTTGTCGAGGTGTGGCGTTACCTGGAGAAGCTCCGTCGGTCGTCGATGTCGTGGGAATGGTCACGGCAGATGCTGCAATCGGCAGCGAGTAGTAGAACGAGGGGCAAGGGCGCCCAGCCATCTGCGGTGCGAGATGAGGGCGGAGACACAGGGTTTTACCCAGGTTCGGCCCCCGGAGGGTAAAGACCTACTCCTGATAGATTGTATTATGAAGGTGGTACAATGGGTGAGCTCGACGGCTAGGCGGCGAGTCGCTTGGGTGTATGATGGAACGTGCCTCTACACGCCCCACAGGGAGGTTTATATACGCTCACCTCCCCTAGGGTTACATATCTCAACCGAATCAGTTAAGGCTTCGGTCCTTGTTTAACCTAATCCGACTGGGCCTATCTACTCGCCTGGGCCTTCAGCTTCCAGTCGCTTGGATCCACGCCGGGCTTTGATCCAGTCGCCGTCTTGCAGGCCCACTCGCCAGTTCTTGGGCCAGTCGGAAACGTCCTGCTGGGTATACCCTGGTAGGCACATCCCCATCAGTCGAGTTCATGACGCAGTCGGCCTTCCGGCGTGGGGCGGCGACGACGCTCAGCCTTGGGCTTGCCCACTTCCCGGAGGATTTCGACCTCGACGATGTCACGAGCAGCTATCCCTCGTCGACGGGCTCGGTGGAGATTGCCGAGGTGTTGAAGCTGACGGACCGGGCCGTGGTGTATTCCGATCGCGTTTGGGCGATGGGCGACCTCATCCCCTATCAGGAGACGATTATCGCTCCCAATGATCCCGAGCCGAAGCATCGGGACTTCAAGGTCGAGCAGCCGTTCCGTGCGGCGATGGCGGGCGAGCTGACGACGTACCCGTCGAACCCCTACGTGCCCTTCATCCGCAACCGCAGGGACGGTGGTGCGTCTTCATCAAAACCTACGGAGTAAAAGTGTTTTGCCCTTGGTCATTAGTATGGAATAACCATGTAACTCTCCTTGTATGCGAAACGAATTATGCTGCTATAAAGGAAACTCGTGTTATTTTGTCATTCGTTTTGCGATTTTGGATGTTGATTGTGCGAGTCCCCGAGCGCGTCCGCCCTTTTTATGGGGTTTACCTCATTGTGATATGTTTGTTAACTTTTAGTGAGTTAAGGTCGACTCGCCATGGCTCGGAGAGCCAGTCGCATGGCGACTCCCAGGGGTGCTCTTTACTTAACTGTTTTCCCGGGCGCGAACGAGGTCGGGTTGCCGAGTCTCCGAGCGTGGTACTT
Source organism: Avena insularis (assembly GCA_023614405.1). Taxonomy (NCBI): domain Eukaryota; kingdom Viridiplantae; phylum Streptophyta; class Magnoliopsida; order Poales; family Poaceae; genus Avena; species Avena insularis. Next base: position 344,620,926 of record CM042685.1, on the reverse strand, counting down.
GGTCGTTCTAGTCGTAGGCCCAAGGTAGGTAAGGACTAAGCGCGTCGCTCCTCCCTGATCCGGAGGATCAGTCGCATGGCGAGTCCTGGGCACGCTCTCATACTTGGCGTTTTTCCCTAGTCGCTCGTATTTGACCGAGTGTCAGTCCCCGAGCGTGGTACTTGGCCATTTGAGTCGCTGCGCCAAGGATGCGGAGGACTTGGTCGCTGTGGGGAGCGAGTGCAGTCGTCTTGGCTCAGGGAGCCAGTCGAGCTAGGCGACTCCAATGGGGCTCCGGGTTAGCGTTTTTCGTGGACGTTACGAGACCTGAGATTTCCCAGTGCCCTTGTACCGCACTACTTGGCCGTGCCGGTCACTTTTCCAAAGGTTGACTTCTGCGAATAGCGTGACGCTATTATTACGAGTGCGCGTGGCACAAGACATGGAGAGTAGACACAATCTTGCGGTAACCGATCTGTTTTATTTCATAGCGGGTAGGGGTACATGTCTGGAGTTCTAAGAGTATAACTTCCATAAGAGGTTTACATTCCATGACCGCTTGACGTCGAGTTTTCCGTCCACTCGGACGTTGGTGAGGTAGTAGGCGTCGTTGCCCAGTACTCGCCCGATGGCGAATGGTCCCTCCCAAGGGGGTGAGAGCTTGTGCATGCCTTTCCTGTCTTGGATTAGACGCAGCACCAGGTCGCCTTCCTGGAAAGTGCGAGTCCTTACTCACCGGCTATGGTAGCGGCGGAGCCCTTGCTGGTAGATGGCGGTGCGGGAGCGAGATAGGTCGCGTGCCTCGTCGAGCTGGTCGACTCCGTCTTGGCGTGCGAGCTCGTTTGCGGCCTCCGTATAGTTAACCACCCTTGGTGAATCGTGCTTGAGGTCGGTTGGCATGCCTGTATCGGCGCCGTAGACCATGAACAAGGAGGTGAATCCTGTCGACCTATTGACGGAGGTGCGGATGCCCCAGATGACGGATGGTATCTCCTCGACCCAGCACCCGGCGGTGCGCTTGAGTGGGACTTGTAGCCATGGCTTCAGGACATGGAGGATGCTCTGATTGGCGCGTTCCGCCTGGCCATTGGACTCTGGGTGAGCGACTGAGGCGAGGTCGAGTCGAATGTGGTGTTCCTCGCAGAACTCGGCCATGGCTCCTTTGGCGAAGTTAGTGCTGTTGTCCGTGATGATGCTGTTTGGGAACCCGTAGCGATAGATGAGCTCGCGTAGGAACTTGGTGGCGGTCTTCCCATAGCACTTGCGGACTGGCTTGGCCTCCACCCATTTTGTGAATTTGTCGACTACGACTAGGAGGTGGGTGAAGCCGGAGGGGGCCTTCTTGAAGGGGCCTACCATGTCCATGCCCCATACGGCGAACGGCCAGGTGATGGGGATTGTCTTGAGCGCCGAGCTCGGCACGTGGGTCTGGTTGGCGTATTTCTGGCATACGACGCACCGCTGGACAATGTCGACAGCGTCTGCGTGTGCGGTGAGCCAGTAGAAGCCGTGTCGCATAGTCTTTGCGACCAGAGAGCGGGCACCGGCGTGGTGGCCACAGTCGCCGGAGTGAATGTCTTGGAGGATTTTGCATCCTTCAGCGGGTTGAACGCAACGTTTGAACACGCCGGTCACGCTGCACTTGTAGAGCTCGCCGTTGATGATGACGAAGGATTTGCAGCGGCGTGCTATCATTCGGGCCTCCGTTTCATCCGTGGGCAGGGTGCCCCCCTCCAGGTAGGCGACGTGTGGCGCGGTCCAGTCGCTTGGCTCGGTGATTAGTGCGACCAGGGCTACTTCTGGTTGCAGCGGGATTCCGATGTCGATCTCCCTTGGGGAGAGACGGAAGGTTTGGTGATGGTGTCGAGGAAGACGCCGGCGGGTGGTGCGAGTCGAGCCGAGCCGATGCGAGAGAGTGCGTGGCCTCCTCGTTCTTCCGCCTGTCGATCCACTCGACGGAGTAGCCTGCGAAGTGTCCATCCAGCTGGTCCACTGCTTGGCAGTATGTCTCCATGGTGGGGGAGACGGCGTCACAGGTGCCGGCGACTTGCCCGGCGAAGAGGTCAGAGTCTCCGTAGCAGCGCAGGCGATTGACGTTCATCTCCTTGGCAGCTCGCATGCCGTGGAGTAGCGCCTCGTACTCGGCCATGTTGTTGGTGCAGGGGGTGAAGTCGAGGTAGAGGACGTAGCGGAGCTTGTCGCCCTTCGGAGATGTTAGCACGATCCCCTCCCCTGCGCCATCCGCGTTCTTGGAGCTGTCGAAGCGTAGGCTCTAGTAGTGGAGGTTTGGCAGCTTCTCTGGCTGCTGGGCCTCCTCCCAATCGGCGAGGAAGTCTGCGAGAGCCTGCGATTTGATCGCCTTGCGCGGCTCGTACTTGATGTTGTAGACGCCGATCTCGACATCCCACTTGGCGACTCGCCCGGTCGCTTCGCGGTTGCGGATGATGTCCTACAACGGTGCTGAGGAGACGACCATTATTGGGTTCTCCTGGAAGTAGTGCGGCAGTCGCCGCTATGCTCTAAAGACCGCGTATACCAATTTATGGTATTGCGAGTAGCGCTGGCGCGACTCGGTGAGGACTTCGCTGATGTAGTACACGGGTCGCTGCACCGGACGCTCCTTTCCTTCCTCTGGCCGTTCAACGACCATGACAGCGCTGACGACGCGTTCGGAAGCCGCGACGTAGACCAGCATGGGTTCCTTGTCGACGGGGGCGGCGAGTAGCGGTGCTGCGAGTAGCACCTCCTTGAGGGCGTGGAGCGCGTCGTCTGCCTCCTTGTCCCACTGGAAGGTGGGGTTCTTGCGCATTAGGCGGTAGAGGGGCATCGCCTTTTCGCCTAACCGGGGGATGAAGCGACTGAGAGCCGCGACTCGTCTGCCAGCTTCGGGCGTCAGCGCGCGCAGTATTCGGGTCTGCCGAGTCGGGCGATCGTGTTGATCTTGGCGGGGTTCGCCTCGATTCCGCGCTTGGAGACGACGTACCCCAGTAACTGTCCAGTTGGCACACCGAAGGTGCACTTTCCTGGGTTTAGCTTTATCTTGTACTTCCGCAGGTTGGCGAATGTTTCCGCCAGGTTGGTGAGTAGATCGCCTTGGCGAGCCGACTTCACCACCACGTCGTCGATGTAGACGTGGATATTGCGGCCAATCTGGCTCGCAAGGCACTCCTGCATGCACCTCTGGTAAGTCGCCCCGGCGTTTTTGAGGCCGAAGGTCATGGTAGTGTAGCAGAAGGCTCCGAATGGCGTGATGAACGCCGTCTTCTCTTCGTCCTCGACGGCCATTTTGATTTGGTTGTACCCAGAGTAGGCATCGAGGAAGCATAGCGCCTCCGAGCCCACGGTGGAATCGATGATTTGGTCGATCCGTGGGAGGATGAATTGTTCCTTTGGGCAGGCGCTGTTTAAGTTTGTGTAATCGATACACATTCTCCAGGTCCCGTTTTTCTTCTCGACCAGGACTGGGTTTGCCAGCCACTTGGAGTACTTGATTGGCCGGATGAAGCCTGCAGTGAGTAGACGCAGCACCTCCTCGGCGATGGCTCGGCGACGCTCTTCATTGAAGGGCCGCAACACTGCTTGACGGGTCGCACTTTGGGGTCGGCGTTGAGTTTGTGCTCAACGAGTTCCCTCGGGACACCAGGCATGTCGGATGGTTTCCATGTGAAGATGTCCCTGTTCTCACAGAGGAACTCGATGAGCGCGCCTTCCTATGCTGGGCTCATGCCCGTCCCGATCGTCGCCGTCTGGCTGGAGTCGCCTGGGACCAGCTCGACGGTGCGGGTGTGCGTCGTTGCCTCGAAGGCGGTGGAGTTGCCACCCTCCGAGTTGGGTTTCTTGAGTATAGTGGGGTCGTCACTGTTGACCCCGCTTGCATACTTGGCGGGCTCCTCGGCGTGGTTAGCCTCCACCGCGATGACGGCGTCAGCGAGTTCGGCCCCTTTGGCCTCGCATTCTGCGGCCATGTTGGGGTCGCCATGGATAGTGATGATGCCGCATGGCCCAGGTAACTTCATCGCGTTGTACGCGTAGCGGGGTGCTGCCATGAACTTGGCGAACGCCTGGTGCCCCAGGACGCAGTGGTAGGGGCTGTCGAAGGGCACCAGCTCGAAGACGATCCGCTCGGTGCAGAAGTTTGCCAAGGTGACCGCAAAGCGTCACCTTGCCGATTAGGTACGCCTTCCGGCCAGGGACGATGCCGTGGAAGGTGGTGTAGGTTGTCTCGATCATCGACTGCGGGAGCCGCAGTCGCCTGAAGGTGTCCAGGTACGGGATGTTGATGGAGCTGTTGCCGTCCATCAGTGTTTTGGGGAGCCAGTAGTCTCCCACCTTGGGCTTGACCACTAGGGCGACTCGGCCCGGATACTCGATCCGTGGCGAGTGGTCCTCGCGGCTCTTGATGATTGGTTGCTCAGACCAGTTGAGGAACTGGGGGATGTCTATCTGGGCTACCGCATTGACGACGATGGCGCGGGCGATGGCTTTCTTCTCACGCTTCATGTTGGAGCCTGTGAAGGTGTGGAGCAAGCCGGCGACGCTGCCGAATTTTCCTCCATTTGGCGGGTTGTTGTCGGGGTCTTCCCGCGTGCACCGTGCCTTCTCGATCTCCTTGAGAGAGTGGCAGTCGGCGGTCGTGTGCGTGGCGGGCTTTCCTTTCCTGGTGTGAAACACACATGGTTGGTTAAGAAGGGCCGCGGGATCGAACCTCGGCTTTGCCTTGTAGTTGCCGCCGTCGCGGCGCTGTCCTCCGTAGCGGCGGAAGCTCTTGGGCTCGCGCTGCGCGTATCCGGTGTTGGCGACGAAGTCGACTCGCCCGTCACTGAGGCTCTTGCCGGTGAGGCGAGTGTTGCTATAGAGTAACTCGGGTCGCCTCCCGTTGTCGTGGGCGCTCGTGCGGCGATGCCCTCCCGACTCGTCGTCGGTTTCTTGGTTCGGATCCTCCTCCGCGTACTTCTTTGCGATCTCTAGGAGGTCCGGTATGTTGTCGAGTGTTCTGTACACTCGCTTGAGCTTGGCGACCAGGGGATCGTAGCGGCACGAGGTCTTGAAACAGTGGATCGCGGTGTCTGGGTGGATTCCGGCCGCGTTATACCACAGATCTTGCCACCATTGGACCCAGCTGCGGGTCGACTCGCTGGATCCCTGGATGCATCGCTCCAGGTCCTCGATGGTGGTGGTGCGGGTATATGAGCCCTCGAAGTGCCTGACGAATGCGTCGCGCATTTCCTCCCAGGAGTCGACGCTATCCGTGGGGAGGGTGTTAATCCACTGCCTGCACGCTCCCTCCATCATCAGGGGGAGGTAGCGGGCGGCAAGTAGATCGGTGTGGTCGGCGATCCCCATCTCCATGAGGTAGGTGTCCAGCCACACGGACGGGTCGTACTTCTCGATCTCCTTCGGCGCTTTGAACTTCGCCGGGTATCTTTCACCTCGGATCATCGGTTCGAAGCACGGGGGCCCCACTCGGCTTAGTGATCCCCTTGGTTTGCCGCCGCGGCGGTTGGTGAGGGTGTGCCGCAGGTCTTCGGGCTGACATGCGTGCCAGCTCTGGTTGTTGATGATGTGGGTGCGGGCGTCGACGGGTTGTCCGTTAGCGGCGACGAAGTTGTTCGCTGGCCGAGGGTCGTTGGTGGAGAGTGCCGCGTTCGTGAGTCGGTGTTGGAGCTGCAGGGGTTCGAGTGGCGGGCAGTTGAGAGTATTCGCCGCCACGGGGCGGCCGCTCGAGGCCGCTCTACTGCCTGATGAACGCGAGTACATCCGACCCTGTGAGTCGATGCCTGTGTTTTGCTGCTCAACCGCTTTGGCGAGCAGAGCCCTGGCATACTAGATCTGCAGGGCGCCTTCCCCGGTGGTTTCGATGTTGTCGACTGCTGCTCGGCCCGCGACGAGGTTGTCCATTGGGGTAGAGAACAGCGGGAGGCCGTTCGCGTCTCGCTCTCGTGAGGAGACCACGATCCTTGGCTGGTCCCTAGGGGGTGCGCGGTTGGGTGGTGGTGGGGCGCCGTTGGCCGTTGCCCCTGGTGGGGGGTCGAGCGCTTCCTCCTGGTGGCGCGTTCTTGCAGATCGCGCCGCCACGGGCCGGGTCGTTTCTGCCGTCAAGTTTAGGGCGCCCGAAGCGGTAGGGTTCAGCGTGACCTGATAAGGAGTTGGTGGTAGCGTTACAGCTCTCGCGTCACCTGCCGAGGCGAAATTTTTCGCTCGCTTGTTCTTGCGATCCGCCCGATTTCAGGCGGAGTTCCTCGACCTCCGTCGTCGTCGCGTTTGGAGGGATCGGCATGGAGAAGGGGTCTTCTGGCGGGTCGGCGCCAGTCGCCGTGTAGGTCGCGGCGTGGCGACCGGTTCCGTCGTGGAGGTCGACGGAGTTCTCTGACCCGGAGTCAAAGTCGAAGATTCCGAGGATGGAGGGGTCCTCGAAGTCTCCGACGTTGGAGACCTGGGTGATGGAACCTGCGGGCGATGCGGCGACGATGGATCCGGCAAGTGACGCCGGGGTCGCCGAATCGGCATCGTCGTTGAGGGCCGCGTCGTCCACGGCCGTGGTGGTTTCGGCCACGTTGCTGTGGGCCGAGTCGTACTCGGAGGCGAGGCGGTGAATCGTGCGGACCTGGCTCTCAGAGAGCCGGTCGCGTTGTGGCGACTCGCGGATGCGAGCCGAGTCCTCCGAGACAATGACGTCGGTGAGGCCGACGAAGAGACTGATCATGCCGACCGGTAGGATCACGCTACGCGTGACGGGTCGCGCCGCCGGGACGTAGCTGCTCGACAAGATCTGAAGCATCTCGTTGATCGTGATCATGCGGCCGGTGGCGATCGACTCGTTGATGGGCAGATTGGATCTCGCCGCAGAACACCGGCCTGACCGGCCAGGCCCCACGGTGGGTGCCACTGTCGTGGGAATGACCACGGCAGATGCTGCAATCGGCAGCGAGTAGTAGAACATGAGGCAAGGGCGGCCAGCCATCTGCGGTGCGAGATGAGGGCTGAGACACAAGGGTTTACCCAGGTTCGCCCCCCCCGGAGGATAAAGACCTACTCCTGCTAGATTGTATTATGGTGAGAGTACAATGGGGCGAGCTCGACGGCTCGGAGACGAGTCGCTTGGGTGTATGATGGAATGTATCCCTTATGCGTACCCTAGGGATGTTTATATAGGCTCACCTCACTAGGGTTTAAAGATCACAACCGAATTAGTTAAGGATTCGAAGATTCTATGACCTAGTCAGACTGGGCCTAGCTACGCTTCTGGGCCTCCAGCTTCCAGTCGCCTGAATCCACGCCAAGCCTTTATCCAGTCACCGTCCTGCAGGCCCACTCGCTGACAGCTTAGGCTAGTAGGAAACGTCTTGATGGATATACCCCGGTAGGCATATCCCAGTAGGGACCGCCAAAGAGAACGAAGGGAAGGACGTGCGTGCTGTCTGCCCTGACGCACCGATTGTCCAAATTTGGTGTGCCGATGCTTCGAGCCAAACGCGTATGTCCTGAGCACGCAGCGGCGTGCGCTGGTTGGGTCCTCTCATGTCAAAAAAAAGTCTTTGCCATGTATATGCCCACGGCAAAGGGACGACGCACAGCAGCGACAATTTTTCCAATAGTGTCAGCAGATATGCTGAGTCTTTTTAAGTTAAAAATGGATTCTTGGGTTCCCACTAAACAAAAATACCACCTCATCCCTTCGCGCCGAGCAGCGGCGTAGGCGGGGAACCCTAGCCCTAAGGAAGAGCAATAATAGCCCAAACCCTCAAGGAAACGCCCGAACAATATCCACCGGAATCCCCCGATTTCCACCCATCTCAGCAAGGAGGGGCGGAAAGCGGCGGTGATTCGTGGGGGACTTCTCCTAATCCCTAATTATTTCAGGCCGGCGATGGCGACAGTTCGATGCGCGGCGAGGAGGCTCGGCGGCTCCCTTCTCCAGCGAACGCGGTCTGCGGTCACCTCACCGGCGGTTGCGGAGGAGCGGCGCCGTCTGTTCTTTCCAAGGCTCGTGCACACCGAACGGGTACCTGCACCAAAGACATCTTTTACCTCTTCCTCTAATGATTTCCAGCTAGCTTTTTGCTGCATGCGCGGATGATCAAGCGTCCGTCAGCGATTCAAGGAACAACGTGTGTTGAAGATGAATTCCCTAGATCTCTCTTCTGTTAGAAGTAAGGTCGAGATTACTTACACGAAGTAGCAGTGTTCAAATACCTAGCAATCTTGGTTAAGTTACTCGCTATGTTTTAAAATACAAGATGTTTTAGCTTTTTGTATATCACGGTTTAATCATTTTACTTCCAACATACACACTAGGACGTTTTTTTTTTTTAACTGAGACGTTTGGATACATGCGTTTAGAAAAATCTACAACATCTTATAATTTAGAATAGAGAGAGTATAAACAAGCCATAATTGATGACATATATATGTTGATATGATCTCAGGATGACTTATCTCTGCCCTCAACACATATGTTTAAGTCGTTGCTTACCCATCCTTTTTGCAATTATTAGTAACATCGTAACATGTTTAACTTGTCACTGCAGTTCAGCATTCAGAATGCACATTCTACCCTTGACGAAGCTAGGCTCGAAATCGAGAGGATGAAAGAGGTGCTATATGATCGGATAACTAAGGCAGAGATGCTAGGTGCTACTAACTCTAAAAACAGGCAGCTGCTGAAGTCTCTTTCTGCACAAATCAAGCCAAGGCTTTCGTCAAAAAAAAAAAATCAAGCCAAGGCCACGTGACCCCCAATGGTTGGTACAATATATCAAACTTATATATGCAGATGCAGATGGTGATCTGTTTCGTCCCTCCTATTTGACAGGAGTTGATCATTCTTGTAATGATATCATCTGAACCAACTGTAGGCGCAAGGTACGGGCATGGAAGAGGTGGGGAGATGCGGCGAGGACCGGTCGCGGTATTGTCGGTTTCTTGCTATGTGTTTTATACTGGCTCGAGTGTCAAGCATGGGATCATCATGTAAAAGAGAAGGAAGCCGGGACTGTTAACAGTGAAGTGGATTCTGCTGAAAGAGTTGGCTCTTGCTTGAAGGAGGGCTAACGGTGATGCTGAGATATCAGCTTGTTCTCCAGCAAAGCAAGCACTATATATTATCAAAATTCGGGGAATGTTTATGATCTGCTAGCTAGAACCTGAGTAACATAAATTTTATATTGTAATAACATAGATTTTATATTGTAATATTTTAAAAATATATTTAATTAAACTTTATAAAGTTTGACTTTGACTAAACCTAAAAACCTGAGGTAAATAAAAATAGTGGAGAGAGAAAGTTGGACCCGTTTATAATGACAGTTTTTCTACGTCCACTAAGAGCAAGTAGAATAAGGTGACATCAGCTGACTATAAGAGATAAAATACTATATTTTGGCTGAGTTGGAGGAGAGAGAAGAGAAGAGAGAAGAAGAGCTGGCTGTAAGTTAAGAGCCAGCTACAACACGTGCTCTTAGGCAATTTATGGAAGTGACATGCGGGCCATGTATTAGTACACTAGTATATGTTTGTAGTTACCTATTATACTTATTGGCTATAGTGATGGCTATAGATGACATGACAGTGGCTTATAACCAACGGTAGGTTATACTATTAAACTTGCTCTAAATAAGTGAACCGCCGCCCGCCTTTCGTCACCCCACATCACGCGGCAGGAGTTAGAACCCATCATGGGTTTCAATCAAAACTGCCTTATTGAATAAAGGATTTTGCGAGTGGCACTTGCGTATACACATTTATCTAGGCTGTCCATAGGTGCATCAAGACCCGCGGCTAGCGTTTTTTACCTTTCGAAGAACTTTACTTTTTCTATCTCTCTCACCATACAACCTTTGGGTTTGGAACTTTCAGGTTCACCGAAAGAATTTGAGATCGAATGTAGGAATAATAGTTTGGCTTTTTTTTTGAAATTGAATATATGAATTTCAATAAATTCTTATGGATTTTGAATATTGAAAATCTTAGATTACACAAAACGATTTTGAACAATTTTTTCGACATTCTAGTTGTAATACTTCAGTGACCTACCAAATTTTAAATCCATATGTTATTTATTTTGAGAGATGAAAAAAAAGAAAAAACTCAAAAGTGTGGGGTATCACGTTATCATGGGGTTCAATAGAAACTTTCCCTTTATTTTACCATTTTAATATGGAAACTTACTACAAGAGAGGGATTTTAGATTAATATATTATGTCCGACCCAAAATAGTTGACTTAGATTTGTCCAAATTTGATTGTATCTAGACATGATTTAATATTAGATTTATCTGAATCTTCATAAATTTGAGTCAAATAATTTAGGTCTGAGAGAGTATATATATTCCCACGTACTAAAAGCTCACATGAACGAAAAAAAAGAATGTGTTTTTTTCCTAAAGAAAAAGAAGTGAATTTAGCGAAAAACGGAAAAATTAGATAACTGGCCCTTTGGGCCCGGAAAAGAAATTCGATCAAGGGTGAAGTCTTGCGCCTGGGCCTTTTTCTTTTGTCTCTGGAGTCCGCGGATTCCGCCAATATCAAGGAGGAGGAGCGGAAGACGTCGGTGATTCGTGGCGGACTTCTCCTAATCCCTAATTATCTGCAGGCCGGCGATGGCGGTGGTTCGATGCGCGGCGAGGAGGCTTGGCGGCTCCCTGCTCCAGCGAACGCAGACGGCGGCCACCTCACCGGCGGTTGCGGAGGAGCGGCGCCGTCTGTTCTTGCCAAGGCTCGTGCACACCGAACGGGTACCTTAACCAACAAAGTCGACATCTCTTGCCTCTTCCTAGAATATGATTTCCTGCTAGTTTCGTTTTTCCCGCATGCGCGGATGATCAACCGTCCATCAAGTGATGAATGAAATCTCCTTCAGAGAACAACGTGTGTTGAAGATGAATTCTTAGATTTCTCTTCAATTAGAAGGGAAAGATTACTGACGCAAAGTAGCAGTATTCAGTTACCTATTGATCTTGGTTAAGTTATAAACAACCCATAATAAGTTGTTTAATTATTAGTTGCTTACTCATCCTTTTTTTGCAATTAGTAACATATAAGATGTTTAACTACACTTTGGATATCTGGAACCATCTTTCTCCTCTTATGCTTGCTGCACCTAGTGCTAGCCAATTATTTATTTCGTAGCCACGCTATTTACTTGCCCAACCAAACAATTCCCAAGTTGCTAGCCACGGTATGGTCTGTTTGAATGAGTAAAGCTATTTCAAATAATCCGCTAAACAGGACCCTTAATTTGCAGCAACACATATGTAGGTCGCCGTCCGGGTTTAAGTCTCCATGGAAACTGAATTAAACGGGGTTTTATTCGAGCGCGTATAATTCACTGCTGGAGAGGTTTCATCTATCTAACAATATATAGCCCGCGAGGGATCATTCCCGAGGGTCAACGTTTTATGTAGATCGCCGTCTGGATCTTCAATTGTTATTGTTCCGTTGGTAGTTGCTACGTGCACCACGCTATGCGGAAGCTCAGTTGACATTAGCCTTCGTGTTTAGTGCGCTTAGCAGTAATACAAACTCTAACCATTTTCTGTTTGTATCCAGAATACACCTGAAAGCGTTCGCGAGGAGGCTCTACGTGCAGTCCAGCAGCAGAAAGAGGATCTGTATGATCTGATAGCTCTGACAGAGGAATCTACCTGCACTGGAGCTTCTCAGGACTCTGTCTGTGCAAATCGAGCCGAGGCCACATGACCCGCAATGGTTGGTACCAGTGGCGGGCCAAAAAAAATAACGCAAAGAAACGTCTAAAAACTCATTCAATCGCACAGAAAATTTGGTATGATTACAAAACTAGAAGTATGATTCAAACTCTACTACTAACGATACAAGCGCATAAATAAGAGATGGCAAAAAAATAGATAGTAGTATGGGTATACTCTTTTTTTTTTGGAAATGAGCATATATTAATATCGCGATAATACATATGATTTTAAGTTGGTTTGAGTAGTTTTTGCAGTTAGAGGATTTGCATTTGTTGATTGGTTTGGAGTTTAAATCAATGGATAAAAATCATCTTATATTCCTAAAACAAGAAATTGATAACAAGCATTGTTAGATAAACAAATCAGTCACGACTCACACCGAGCCGAAGAGATCAAGAGCAGTTAGATTGAGGAAAAGAGGAAGCATGAACTGAGTACGCAATGAGATAGAGCCGTAGAGCAGCAGCAGTCGAGCAACGTCAACAGAGGGTCACGCGGAGAACGACAAGGGCGATCAGGCCGGTGGGGCGGGCCAGCGATGGCAGCACAGTCAGCAGAGAACCAAGTAGCGGGCGTGTCGTCGCAGCGTAAAGAACGTGACGGGGTCCGTGCCTTCGGGAAACTTTGCGGGCCGGACTACCGATGACGGAGAGAAGCAGAGAGGCAGGGGCGTTGGCGGCGGCCACGTCCTGAGCGAGCAAGGGGAGAGGAGCGAGATGTAAAGGTCTCGATTCGATTTTTTCGCTGGTCGTTCCCTAGTGTCTTATCGGCTTATCGGGCGTCATAGGTCAAAGGCTGGGCCTCGCCCCGGGCCAAGTCAATATATCGAGTAGCTAGTAGGCCGGGAAATAAGCTGCGCCCCCGGCTATGGCCCTGGTTGTCCGGGGTGTAGCTCCGCCCCTGGTTGGTACAATATCAAACATATATATGCAGATACACACATTAATAAAATGCTCTATTTCTTCCAACCTATGATTTGTTTTGTACGACGGTAACTGATCATTCTTATAATCACATTTGACCTGCCTGTAGGCGCTTGTGGCGGGCAATGAAAAGGACTTCACAGTTTCTGAACGTAGCTGGTGTTCTCTCTGGTTTCCTTCTGGCTGGTTTATCTTTGGATATCATATGCCACGAGCCTGGAAGTGGATGCTGCGGGAGTGAAGGACGCGGCTCATGTTTGAAGGAGGACAAAATCACAGAAGATGATGGTTAGGATATCAGCTTGCTTTCAAGCAAACACCATATTATATTATCAAAATTCTAGGAATGTTTAGCTATTTGGACAATCTCTGACTTATTGAATGTCACGGCCATCACCATTGGAGACAACGAAAAGGCAGGCTCACACCTAGCTACATAGCCTAGACCTAGACTACAGTTGTACAAATCCGCGCAATCCCCGCCGAGGGCCCGAGGGCTCAGGGGGAGAAGAGCCTCTTCGCCCTTTCTTGGAAAGAAAAAGGATAGAAGGGAGACACATGAGAGTGAACTTGCATTTCGCTGAAAACTAACTGAGCTAGCTTTTGTATCGCTATACGTGAGTATGGACTTGTTGGACACAAAGAAACAACAATACTTTTGAGTTTAAACAAATCACAAAAATAAGAAACCACCCTGCTCCTTGGCTCGAGCGTGGTGTAGGCGGAAGCAAACCTGGCCAACGAGGCAAATATTGGCAGGCCAGCCCGTTAGCAAGCGGCAAGACATGACCTGTAAATTTTTTATTTTTATACTTTTTCAATTTTTTCGAAACAAACACATCTTAAGAATGTCTAAATGGACCATCTATATACCGGCCTAAATTGTGCCTAAGTTGTCACTGAAAAGAATATGCCCAAAAGAGACAATAATAAAATGGTTATTATGCTATTTCAGATTTATAATAGATATTTATTTTTCATATTATAATTATGTTAATAGAAAATATTAATACATGTGTGATTTATAGATAGAAAAAGTTCCTAGTAATGTCTCTCTTAATACTAGCTTATTGATTAACAGATAATCAAGGTTTCCTAATCATAAACATTGGATGTTGTTAAGAACAGTCATCCGCGTAGATTTAGCAATACGATCAAGTCCTTGAGTTTATATTGCTATCATATTCGTAGTAACTCAATGTCCTTAGACCATGAGATCAGGTCAACCGCTTTCATCGGAAAAGTATTTTGATTCTATCAAACGTCACGTTGTAACTAGATGATTATAAAAGGACCGCCGGGTACTTGAAAAGTGTTAGTTGAGGCTCGTGGATCAAGATTGAGATTTGTCCATCCATATGCCGGAGAAATATACTCAGAGCCCTCTCGATGATATCACATTGACATAGCTTGTAAGCAAGTGATTTGATCACTAGAATATTATATCACGGGAACAAAAAAAGAGTACTTGTCGGTAACAAGATTGAACAAAGGTATAAATGATACCAAATGATCGTGTCGTCAGGTGTGCCACCAGCTCAAGGCGTTGCCGAGAGAGAAAGTCTGAACCCTAAAACAGAAGAAACGACTCAGACAAGTACAATATCACAAGACAAAAGCAATATGATTACAGCGAAAAACATTCAGACGATCATTGGATTTTTGTGGAGCTAGTGGGAGTCATTATGGATCTCCAGGTCCCGCTAATGATTATTGATCGGATAAAGTCTCGATCATGTCCACATAGTTCTCGAACCCGTAGGGAGACACACTTAAGGGTAGTCGGCGCAATTGTGTGGATAGGGAACACAGGAGAAGATACTGGACATCGCGGGAATTTGTTTTGTTGAATCTGTCAAAATGGTTTCGGGGTATCGAGACAAAGCAAGAGAATAAAATATTAATATGTTCATTAAATAAAGTTTTTATTAAATTAAGTTACATTAAACCAAGAGAATTAAAGTGCTTTCATTGAAAGACCATTGCTTTTTGAGTGGAGATTCAATGGGAGAAATTGGAGCTTCATTATTTGTGAGTGGACTGTCCACCCACATGAATGAGAGGAGGGGAGGGGGCACCCTCTTGGCTGCCGACCAAGGGAGAGGCTTGCCCCCTCTCTCCTATAAAAGGAGGTGGAGACCTCTCCCCTCTCACACACACACCCTCTCCTCTCGTATGCCCTTTAGATGTCATCTTCCTCCCTTACTAGCCTTGTACATTGCCAAAATAAAGTTTCTTAGGCAAAGTACTTCTCGATATCTTCCCCTCCACCACCTCTATCATGTCGTAGTGCTTCTAGAGTTCTCGGGGATCCACTACTTCTGCTGCCTGGCTGGAGCAAGGGACGGAAGTCATCAGCACACCGTATGTGTGACCGATTACGGAGGCGCTGCCCTCTTGTGGTGATGATCATCTGCACTGAAGGGTTTCGCGGCATAGTAAATCAAAAATTTCTACGGATGCGAACAGAGGGAAGCCAAGATCTAATCTAGGAGATGCAAACAACGAGAGAGATTAGATTAGATCTTCATACCCTTGAAGATTCATACGGAACGTTATGCCGAACGTGGGTGATGTAGTCGTACTCGCTTCTCCTCCTCGCGATCCGATCCGATCTAGCACCACAAGTGGCGGTGCCTCCGTGAGATGCACACGTGCAGCACCTCGACGTCTCCTCCTTCCTTGGTCCAGCAAGTATGGTGGAGAGATGGGTTGGATCTACAACGACAGCGTGTGCACCATTGGTGGAGAATTCTGCAGCAGGCTTCGCCACAAGCGATCGGGAGGGAGAGAGAGGCGGCCAGGCGGCTAGGGTTGGAGGAAGGTGTGGGGGTTGGTGCGCCCCAGCCCTCTATATATAGAGGGGTGGGCGCAGCCTAACCCTCCCAAGCCAAGGCAGCGGCCCCAAGGAGGAAGAGTGGGTGGCAAGGAAACCCCCCCTTCTAGAAGGACTATCTAGGGTTTAAACCCTCTTTGGTCGGCTGGGCCCTATGGGGCCTTGTGCCCCTGGCCCAATCCGGCCAGGGCACTCCCTCATAGGCCCATGCCCTCCCGGAAGGTGGGGCCACGTTGGTCCTCTTCCGGAAGGTTCTAGAAGCTTCGGTACAATACCGATTAACCTGAACAATTCAATTCCAAAACTGCCTTTGCCTTATATGAATCTTATTCTCGGACCACTCCGTAACCTCTCGTGATGTCTCGAATCCCATCTGAGACTGCGATCAAAAACTCATAAACCAATCATCGAATCTATCCTAGCGTCGATACACGTTATGTGTGTTACCCTGCGGGTTCGATAATATGCAGACATGATCTTCTATCAATAATCAATGGGTGGAAACCCATATTGACTCCTACACATTCATCGATGATCATATCGGATGAACCACGATGCCAGGATTCAATCAATCCCATATATATATTCCCTTCGTCTCGCGATATTTTTACTTGCCCGAGATTTGATCGTCGGTGCCGTTATACCTAGTTCAATCTCGTTCACAGCAAGTACTTTACTCGTTTCGTAATCCGATATCACTTTGTGATTAACTCCTTAACCACATGCTTGCAAGCGGTGTTGATATCGACACGAGTGGGCCCAAGTATATCTCTCCGACTTGGGAGGGACAAATCCCATCTCGATACATACAACCCAACAGATACTTTCCGATCACCGAGACACCTTTATGATCACCCTCTCATAGGATGACGTTTGATGACCTCAAAGCTTTCTTCCGATACCAGGGAGTTGTATTATCTCATGGTCTAAGGAATACAATATTTGACCTAAGAAAAGCTTCGCAAAGACGAACACGATGACACGATCTAATTGCTTCGCTTAGTTTGGGTCTGTCCATCATATCATTCTCCCAATGATATGATCTCATTATCAATTGACAACTCATGTCTATGGTTAGGAAACCTTAACCATCATTGATCAATGAGCTCGTCCATAGAGGCGTACTAGGGACACGGTGTTGTTCACAAACCACACAAGTATTAAAGTTTTCGCTTAATACAATTCTAGCATGGAATATAAACATTATCATGAACAAGAATTATAATAATAACATCTTTATTATTGCCTCTAGGGCATAATTCCAACAGTCTCCCACTTGCACTAGAGTCAATAATCTAGTTTACATTTGGCAACAATCTCACACCCATGGCACTGAGGTGCTGATCATGTTTTACACGTGGAAGAGGTTTAGTCAATGGATCTGCGACATTCAGATCTGTATGTACTTTGCTAATCTTCAGATCTCCATCTGCTATATAATCTCGGATTATATGAAACTTGCGGTTGATATGCTTGGTCTTTGGATGATATCTTGGTTCCTTAGCGAGTGCTATGGCGCCAGTGTTGTCACACAATATCTCCATTGGGTCCAATGCACTTGGAACCACACCAAGCTCAGTGATGAAGTTTCTGATCCAAACTCCTTCACTTGACGCTTCTGCAGCAGCCATGTATTCCGCTTCTACTGTAGATCCCGCGATCATGCTTTGCTTGCAGCTTCTCTAGCTCACGGCTCCTCCATTCAAAATATACACGTATCCTGTCTGAGATTTAGAATCATCCTTGTCGGTGTCGAAACTAGCGTCGACATAACCCTTTATGACGAGCTGTTCATCACCCCCATAGACTAAGAACATTTCTTTAGTTCTATTTAGGTACTTTAGGATGTTCTTCACGGCTGTCCAGTGTTCCATTCCTGGATCACTTTGATATATGCTCGTCAAACTAAGAGCATTGGACACATCCGGTCTAGTACACAGCATGGCATACATGATAGAACCTATGGCCGAGGCATAAGGCACTTTACTCATAGCTTCCCTATCATTTACCGTAGCTGGACACTGAGCCTTGCTCAATATCTTACCTGACAACATAGGCACTGAACCTTTCATTGCCTTATCCATTCTGAACCTTTTCAGAACTTTGTCTAGGTATGTACTCTGGCTTAAAGCTATCAGGCGTCTTTGTCTATCTCTATAGATTTTGATGCCCAATATATAAACAGCTTCACCTAGGTCTTTCATTGAAAAACACTTGTTCAAATAACTCTTCACATCGTTAAGCATGTTGATGTCATTTCCGATAATCAATATGTCATCCACATATAGTACCAGAAACGTCACCGAGCTCCCACTCACTTTCTTGTAGATACAAGCTTCGTAGCAATTTGGAACAAATCCAAAGCTCTTGATCACTTGATCAAAATGAAGGTTCCAACTCCGAGATGCTTGCTTCAGTCCATAAATGGAACGCTGAAGTTTGCATACTTTATCAGCATCCTTAGGATCGACAAAACCTTCGGGTTGCATCATATACAACTCTTCATCAATGTTGCCATTGAGGAAAGCAGTCTTGACATCCATCTGCCATATTTCATAATCATGAAACGCAGCAATTGCTAATAAAATCCGAATGGACTTAAACATCGCTACGGGAGAGAAAGTCTCATCGTAGTCAACACCTTGAACTTGTCGAAAACCTTTCGCGACAAGCCGTGCTTTATAGACGGTAACATTACCATCCGCGTCCGTTTTCTTCTTGAAGATCCATTTGCACTCAACGGCCTTTCGATCGCTAGGAGGGTCCACCAAAGTCCATACTTGGTTTTCGCTCATGGATCCCAATTCGGATTTCATGGCTTCTAGCCATTTCTCAGAGTCTGGGCTCATCATCGCTTCCTCATAGTTCGTAGGTTCACTGTCTTCTACTAACAAGACAGTCAAGACAGGGTTGCCGTACCACTCAGGAGGGGCACGTGACCTTGTTGACCTGCGATGTTCGATAAAGATCGTCCAAGCTTCATGATCCTTGTCATTAGCTTCCTCTATTGTTGGTGCAAGCGGCACTGGAACAATTTCAGGTGTTGCGCTACTCTCCAATTCAAGAGAAGGTTCAACAACCTCGTCTAGCTCTACTTTCCTCCCACGCACTTCTTTCGAGAGAAACTCCTTCTCAAGAAAGGAACCGTTCTTTGCGACAAACACTTTGCCTTCGGTTTTGTGATAGAAGGTATACCCAATAGTTTCCTTAGGGTATCCTATGAAGACGCATTTCTCCGCTTTGGGTTCGAGCTTGTCTGGCATCAACTTCTTGACGTAAGCTTCGCATCCCCAAACTTTAAGAAACGACAACTTAGGTTTAGCACCAAACCACAGTTCATACGGTGTCGTCTCATCGGATTTAGATGGTGCCCTATTTAAAGTGAATGCAGCGGTTTCTAATGCATAACCCCAAAATGATAACGGCAAATCAGTAAGAGACATCATTGATCGGACCATATCTAATAAGGTTCGATTCCGGCGTTCAGACACACCATTGCGCTGTGGTGTTCCGGGTGGCGTGAGTTGCGAAACGATTCCGCTTGCTTTAAGATGCGTGAGAAAATCATAACTCAAGTATTCACCTCCACGATCGGATCGTAGAAACTTAATCTTTCTGTTATGATGGTTCTCCACTTCATTCTGAAATTCCTTGAACTTTTCAAATGTTTCAGATTTATGTTTCATTAAATAGATATACTCATATCTACTTAAGTCATCGATAAAAGTGAGAAAATAGCGATATCCACCGCGCGTCGAAACACTCATCGGTCCGCATACATCGGTATGTATGATTTCCAACAAGTCCGTTGCTCGCTCCATCATACCGAAGAACGGTGTTTTGATCATCTTGCCCATGAGGCATGGTTCGCATGTCAAATGATTCAAAATCAAGAGACTCCAAAAGTCCATCAGAATGGAGTTTCTTCATGCGCTTTACACCAATATGACCTAGACGACAGTGCCACAAATAAGTAGTATTATCACTATCTACTTTGCATCTCTTAGCCTCAATGTTATGGATGTGTGTTTCATCCCTTTCGAGATTTAGAAGAAATAAACCATTCACAAGAGGTGCATGACCATAAAAGATGTTACTCATATAAATAGAACAACCATTATTCTCCGATTTAAATGAATAACCGTCTTGCAATAAACAAGATCCAGAAATAATGTTCATGCTCAACGCAGGCACATAGTTTAAAACTAATCCCGAAGGTAAAACTAAGGAGAGCGTGCCGACGGCCATCACATCAACTCTTGATCTGTTGCCAACGCACATCGTCACCTCATCCCTCGCAAGCCGCCGTCTATTCCGTAGCTCCTGTTTCGAGTTACAAATATTAGCAACTGAACCGGTATCAAATACCCAGGCACTACAACAAGGGCTAGTAAGGAAAACATCAATAACATGTATATCAAATATACCTTTGATGGTGCCAGCCTTCTTGTCCGCTAAGTACTTCGGGCAGTTGCGCTTCCAGTGACCCTTGTCCTTGCAATAGAAGAACTCAGTGTCCGGTTTAGGACCAGACTTGAGCTTCTTCTCAGCAGGGGCAACGCGCTTGCCGCCACCTTTCTTGAAGGGCTTATTTGCACCCTTACCTTTCTTAAAGGAGGGCTTGTTGACCATCAACACATGATTATCCTTTTTGATGTCCACCTCCGCAGCCTTCAGCTTTGCGAAGAGCTCGGTGATCGTATCAGTGGAACCAATCTGATTATGAGTCACTACAAAACGTTTGTAGCTGGGAGGGAGTGATTGCAGAACCCTGTCAATCTTGAGATCCTCTGTAATCTTGCAGTCCAGTTGCTCAAGACGTTGAGTGTAGCCCGACATCTTAATGGCGTGCTCACTAACGAAACTCCCTTTCTCCATCTTGTAGTTAAAGAATTTCTTAGAGATCTCATATCTCTCAGGACGGGCCTGAGTCTGAAACATGGTTTTCAGCTCCTCGAGAATCTCAAAGGGCCCGGCGAACTCCTCAAAACGATTTTGAAGATCCGATTCCATAGCATACAACATGGCGATCTTAATCAAATCATAATCATCCTTGCGCGACTGATAGACAGCTTTCTCATCACCGACGATTCGTAGTGTATGCCACCTAGCGCTTTCTCAAGGACATAGTCCTTTTGTCCGCCAGCGAGAATGATTCTCAGAATGCGGAACCATTTGGTGAAGTTAGACCCATTGTTTCTAAGCTTTTCTATCTCAGCAAAAACATTGAAGTTGAAGTTGGACTTGGCCATTGGATCTACAGTATTTGCAAGTACAATTTAGACTATGTTCATGATAAATAGTTCAACTTAATCAAATTACTAGATGAATTCCCACTAAATTCAACATCCCTCAAGTTGTTTAGTGAACATGATCCAAATTCACCACACCTAATCCGATCATCACGAGAAGAGATGTGGTTTCAATGGTGGACAACGAAGTGTCGATCATATCATTCATATGACTCATGCTTAACCTTTCGGTTTATGTGTTCCGAGGCCATGTCTGTATATGCTAGGCTCGTCAAGTCAAACCCAAGTATTTCCGCGTGTGCAAAACTGGCTTGCACCCGTTGTATGTGAGCGTAGAGTCTATAGCACCCGATCATCACGTGATGCTTGGACACGACGAACTTTCGCAACGGTGCATACATGGGGAGAACACAGTTTTATCTTGATCTTTAAGTGAGGAATTATCTTATAATGCTACCGTCGCGATCTAAGCATAATAAGATACATAAAAGGATAAACATCACATGCATATAACTTTATGTGACATGGTATAGCCAATCTTTGCAATGATCTCCATCTTGTGCGTTTAGCATGATCTCCATCACTCCACCATGATTGCCTCCACCACGAATAGGAACTACAACTATTGCTAACTACTTAGCGATAAAGTGAAACTATTACATGGCGCATAAGAAGTTGACACACATGTCATACACAATTATAAAGACAACCATATGGCTCCTGCCGGTTGTGTACTCATCGACATGCAAGTCGTGAAACATTACAAAACATGATCATCGCATAAATTATACACATCACATCTTGGGCCATACCATATCACAGAAAACACTCCTGCAAAAACAAGTTAGACGCCTCTACTTTGTTGTTGCATGTTTTACGTGGCTTATGGGAGTAGATGCTAAGAACGATTCTTACCTACGGAAAGCCACAACGGTGATATTATGGTTGCCAAACTCCGGTGTTAATCCCATGACAACTATAGTGAGAGAAATCGACATCCACCGCATGTGTGGAACAAGCCACACGTCAAGTGCGGAGCCGGTCTCGCGAACGACGTCGTAAGGTTGGCCTGGACCGCTTCAATCTCACTATCCCGTCATAAGAAGAACACAAACAAGAGGCTTGCAACAGAAAACATCAACGCGCAACAACCATGTTATGCTCTACTCGTGAAACACATCTACGCATAGATCTAGCTCGATACCCTTTGAAGGGTTTTGCGGCATAGTAAATCAAAATTTTCTACGGATGCGAACAGAGGAAAGCCAAGATCTAATCTAGGAGATGCAAACAACGAGAGATTGGATTAGATCTTCATACCCTTGAAGATTCAAGACAATGAACGTTAAATGGAACGTGGGTGATGTAGTATTTCGCTTCTCCTCCTCGCGATCCGATCCGATCTAGCACCACAAGTGGCGGTGCCTCCGTGAGATGCACACGTGCAGCACCTCGACGTCTCCTCCTTCCTTGGTCCAGCAAGTATGGTGGAGAGATGGGTTGGATCTACAACGCGACAGCGCGGTGCAATTGGTGGAGAATTTCTGCGTGGGCTTCGCCACAAGCGATCGGGAGGGAGAGAGGAGGGCAGTGAGGCGGCTAGGGTTGGAGGGGAAGGTGTGTGGGGTTGGTGCGCCCCAGCCCTCTATATATAGAGGGGTGGGCGCAGCCCTAGCCCCTCCCCCAAGCCAAGGCCGGCGGCCCCAAGGAGGAAGAGTGGGGGGCAAGGAAACCCCCCCTTCTAGAAGGTCTATCTAGGGTTTAAACCCTCTTTGGCCGGCTGGGCCCTATGGGGCCTTGTGCCCCTGGCCCAATGCGTCCAGGGCACTCCCTCATAGGCCCATGCCCCCTCTTGGAAGGTGGGGCCACGTTGGTCCCCTTCCGGAAGGTTCTAGAAGCTTCCGGTATAATACCGATTAACCCGGAACAATTCCAAATTCCAAAAACTGTACTGCCTTATATGAATCTTATTCTCCGGACCACTCCGGAACCTCTCGTGATGTCTCAAATCCCATCCGAGACTCCGAACAAAAACTCATAAACCAATCATCCAATCTATCCTAGCGTCAAGACACGTTAAGTGTGTGACCCTGCGGGTTCGAGAATATGCAGACATGATCTTCTATCAATAATCAACAGCGGGGTCTGGAAACCCATATTGACTCCCACACATTCATCGATGATCATATCGGATGAACCACGATGCCAGGATTCAATCAATCCCATATATATATTCCCTTCGTCTCACAATATTTTACTTGCCCGAGATTTGATCGTCGGTACCATCATACCTAGTTCAATCTCGTTCATAGCAAGTACTTTACTCGTTCCGTAATCCGATATCACTTTGTGATTAACTCCTTAACCACATGCTTGCAAGCGGTGTTGATATCGATTACCGAGTGAGCCCGAAGTATATCTCTCCGACTTGGGAGGGACAAATCCCATCTCGATACATACATTATGAACAGATACTTTCCGATCACCTGAGAGACACCTTTATGATCACCCTCTCATAGGATGACGTTTGATGACCTCAAAGCTTTCTTCCGATACCAGGGAGTTGTATTATCTCATGGTCTAAGGAATACAATATTTGACATAAGAAAAGCTTCGCAAAGACGAACACGATGACACGATCTAATTGCTTCGCTTAGTTTGGTCTCATCCATCATATCATTCTCCCAATGATATGATCTCATTATCAATTGACAACTCATGTCTATGGTTAGGAAACCTTAACCATCATTGATCAATGAGCTAGTCCATAGAGGCGCATTAGGGACACAAAGTTGTTGTTCACAAACCACACAAGTATTAAAGTTTCCGCTTAATACAATTCTAGCATGGAATATAAACATTATCATGAACAAGAATTATAATAATAACATCTTTATTATTGCCTTTAGGGCATAATTCCAACATGCACGTCCTTGAGTACGGTCCTGTACATCTACATCAACCATGTTTGTTTGCGGAAATGTTATCCCGCTTACGGTCTTCAAGGGTAATTTCATCTGAAACTGTTCCATTGTATCGTCTTGATTCGATTTTGGCAGTTGCAACCGTAGATTTTTTTTGGTTTCTATGCAACGAACCCTATCAACCATGTCCCATCTATATACTGACCTCCATGGCATGTTTACGCGGCCCGGGAATGGGTGTGCTCTAGCCGGCCCGTTGGTCAGCTTTAGGCGGAAGCAAGGAGATCGAGGAACCCTAACGCTAAGAAGAAGAATACCCTGTAATCGCAAGGTAACACCTGCAAAAAATTCACTAGGTTCTCTTGACTTTCCACCCATCTCAACGAGGAGGAGCGGAAAGCCGCAGTGATTCGTGGGGGACTTATCCTAATCTCTAATTATTTTAAGGTTGGTGATGGCGGCAGTTTGTTGTGTGACGAGTACGCTCAGCAGCTCCCTACTCTAGCGAATACATGGAATAGTGGCCTCAATGGCGGTTGCGGAGGATCGATGCTGGCTGTTCTTGCCGAGGCTCGCATAAATCGAGCAATAGGATAAAACCACCACTTTAGAGTTCAAATTTATCGAATAGTACTATTTTTGGTTTGTGGGACAAAAAACCACCATATTTTGGTTCCTTTTTTAATAACACTATCAGTAGATTGATAGTAATTGATAGCGAATCTAACCGGTAGGACCCACCTAACAAATGACGTGTCAATAGGTCACATTTGTCAGCCCAATTAAAAAATATCTAAAAAATAAAATATCAGAAATAAAAGTCTCATTTCCAGTGCGCCATCGCCCATCACCTGCATGCACCGTTGCCCCAACCTCCTCCCCTAGTCCCCGACGAGCATCTCTATCTCCTTTCCAGCCCCTCCAGCTGGCTCCGCTCCCTCCCATCGGGCTCCAGTCCTCCATGGCTCCATAAAGGCTCACTGGCTAGAGCAAGGCACCGACGCGGGAGCACGCCCCGGATCGGGCAGATTCATACAAGGGAACATGGATGATTTTCTAGGCGGAACCCGAGACCAAATGGTTGTCGGAATGGCCGGCGACCACCATTTCCACGACGGTGGATGCTGACATAAGTCAAGGGAAGGAAGGAGACTTGGTACGCCATGACCAGAATCTCATAGTGATCACGCGTGTGTTCTTGAGGGAGTCAAGAAAGCTCGTACAACGGTGCATCAACGATGAGAACCCTCGGCCAAGGGTGAAGAAGTTGACTCCTATTCGTCGGATATAAGCATCCTACGTCGATTCTTTAGGTGAGGAGGTCGGAGGAGGTCATGGATACTTAAATCATTGGCTCTAGGCGGCGACCATGGTAGACTTGGCGCCTGTCCAGTAGGCGCGGCGGCCATCAACCAACTATGGCGCTGTGATGACGGGTGTAGCATATGGAAGACGCATCAAGTCAGAAAGGAAGGAGACAGTTATTTCTGACTTTTTATTTTTAAGATGTTTTTTAATTAATTGGACTGACAAGTGAGACCTAGTGTCACGCCATCTATTAAGTGGGTCCCATCGGTTAGATTCATTGTCAATACGCTATCAATCCATGCCGTCATCGCTTACGAGCTTCACCTGTACACACACATTCTATTTTGTATTTCAGAATATTTTGATATCTGTTTTTTTTTTGCAAAATCTGTTGATATTTCGGAACATGATAAACCCATGCTAGGTACCCCGGTGCAGGCATGCAGCACGAGCCCCGGTGTGCCGTGGCAAGTCCCTGTCCCCGCATACCACAACCTCACGTGGCAACCTCGACCGCGTCCACGTACGTAACCCCACCCCGTCTCACGATTCATGAACGAGCCTAGCCGCCGTCTTCTTTTCTCTCTCTCTCTCCTTCCCCTTCGGTCTCTGACTTTTTCCCCAAGCTCAACTCTCCGCCGCCCGCCCCGTCTCCCCCGATCTTCGGAGAGAGATGTCCTGGCGGTGGGCTCTCGCCCGGCGCGTCGCCACACTGGTGGGCTCTGGCGCCGCCTCCGGCAGCGGTGCCCAGGCGCCGAGGCTCTTCTCCTCCTCTGGCGCCCTCCCGAGGAGGCTCCTTCCTCCGCCGCACCAGATACGGAACGAGGTCCCTCTCTCTCCCCTCCCATTTTCCTCCTGTCCTCGGGGATCCTCCTAGTCGCTTGTGGTCGTGCCTCTTTGTGTGCCCGCTGTTCTCTCGCTGTGATCGGTCGAGACAGCGCCGGAGCTGCCCGCAGCGTGTTTGCGTTTATGCGAGTAGCCTTGCACCGCTGGGAGATCCTGTGGAGTCGTCTTCGTCGTTGCAAAGTGCCGGTCTACACACCAATTTAGTCTGTACCGATGTTTTTCATTTTTTTTATTGATTTTATTCAGTAAGCCACCCGCCTGCGTAGTTTTGCATTGCAAATGGCAAAGAGAACTAGAAGAGGAATGAACAATTGGTACTGGTCGGCTAGTGGTGACCATGCCTTTTTGAACCATAGATTTGATAAGCTTTCTGCCATGCTCATATTTTCTCTACTTTGTGTGGATTAGTAGGTGGCGGGTTGCAGAGGAGCTACTTTCGTCAGCTCACGATGGCTACATGACGCCGCCCAATACCGGACTCGCCAAGATGATACAGTTTCGAGGGCCGAAGTAGGTGAACCCCTTACTTGTTCAGTGATTTGACTTCGTGCTGCTCGTTTGTTTTGTTAACGATGATGATCTTTGCCATTGTACCTGAAACCAATAGTTCCCAGCGTAATAAAGACACTGTGCATCGCTAATGGCGGATCACAACATTATCCTGCTACTCTACATGCCACCTGAATGCATGACTATGAATTTCAGTGTGTGAAAACATGTCTAACAAATAAAACATAGGTATGTCAAATGGGTTGTTGCAGAACGGATTCATAGTTGCTAGCTCCACACATTGTCTGCTACATGGGCAACTCCTTGTTTTGCTTGATTGACTGCTGGCATTTGATCATGCAGCGTTGGCATTCTTACATCTCTCATTTGTTTCTGGCATTTTTGCTGATACACTGTAGCATATGTGAATGGCTTCTTCTGACTTTCAATTGTTAATTGATAAATTGCTTGTTATGGTGAAAATATATTGACCATGGAATGGAATTAAATTGTTGTGTGACAAGCCTAACAAGACAACCATGCATTATACTCTACATAAATATATGGAACTTGAATAAACTAATGTTTTTTTTTGTTTTATAAGAGAATAGTATGTTTGATATTCCCATCACGTGGCAAACTTATACAAAAGCCGAAGAAAATTTAGGCGTAAGGCGTAAGTTTGCCTCAGCTATGTGATGATGCTGTAGGGAAATAAAGGATAATGCTGATTAATTTTAATAATAAATAACCACTGAAAACCTCTTTTTTGTTATTCCATAGGAAAGCTAGTTGTGGAAAGTGTAGTGAATTGCTATTCCCTTAAAAGTAAATATTCCCCTTGCTCTCAGGAACAACAGGATCCATTTGAGTTGGTTGCTGATGAGCTATCAGTTCTTGCAAATAGATTACGGTCCATGGTGGCTGCTGAGGTTAGTGAAGCATGAATGAATCCTATTCCTAACAACTCTTTCTTGAGCTAGGCTCCTGGTGGCACAGTGTTTGGATGTTCCGTTTATATCTAGTTATTACCACATCGTGAGACATACCGATTTAGCCTAAGTGTGCACTTTTTTTTGGTCTTTTGCAGGTCCCTAAATTAGCATCAGCTGCTGAATATTTTTTCAAAATCGGAGCTGAGGGAAAAAGATTCCGACCTACGGTAACACATCAATATATTTATTTATTTAGGTCAATATTCCATTATTACAGCATCATTTTACTCTCTGGTTGCTCAGTGATTTATTATATTGTCAGGTTTTGTTGTTGATGGCATCGGCTCTGAAAGTCCCAATATCAGAATCAACAGACAATGGAGTTTTCAGTATGTTGGCAAGTACGCTGCGCAAGCGGCAGCAAAACATTGCTGAGATAACTGAAATGATCCATGTTAGTATGACGGTTGACCTTCAGATCAGACCCATTATGGCGGTCTTTTAGTTTCTCAAGCTCACATCTATTGCAGGTCGCAAGTCTATTGCATGATGATGTTCTGGATGATGCTGACACTAGGCGAGGTGTCACTTCGTTGAATTGCATTATGGGCAACAAGGTATTGCATCACACCATTGCACATGCAGTAAACTAAGTGAATCAACCGGGAGCTACATGTTACTTTAGTTGTTAGAACACAAAGAAAAGCTTGACCTTCCAAGAAAAAGCTCTGTACCACTAGGGGAAGCTTTTGCCGGGTGTTATTATTTAAGATTTGTTTGCTGCGGTACTACAATCGGAATTGTCTTGGCATCAGTATTCCTGAAATTCTTGTGTGTGCAGCTTTCTGTTCTGGCTGGTGACTTCCTCCTGTCTAGGGCATGCGTGGCACTTGCGGCTCTTGGGAATACGGAGGTACATTAATATTATTTATTTATGCAAAGTATTGTTTGTTGTACATATTCTGTATGTTCTTCTAAGGATGCGAAATTAAAGTGGTTATGCTTTATGCTGGTTGCTAGATTGGCATTTGGGCTTTTGAGTTGTTCTTTCACCTCTCTGGATCGCTAGACATTTACTTGTCCTGATAAAAAAAACTACTTTCGATATATAAGGAGTTAAGTAAGCATCAATGTTGAACAAGTTTGTTCCTGTATTATTTGTAGTTTGCATTGGGCATGATCATTATTTCCTTTCGGAGCATGTCCTTCTCCTTGCTGAGCTCATGGTTCCTACTGATATCAATTGGTGGTCATTGTCCATTCACCTCCTTTTACCCCGGCTAATGTTAGCCCTTAGGTTTGTTGCAAACACTTGAGATGCCTGTTTTCTAGTGAAGTTGGGTAGCCTGATTTGTTTTATCATAGCAACCTATATTGGTTGGTGTTATTGTTATATATCTGTTACAATACACGGGTATTTAGCTAGTTTTTTTTGTTGGAAAAGTATTTAGCTAGTTAATATTAGGCGAGTCTCATTTTTTAGGGGCTCATGTTTCTTGTTTCCCCAGTCCAAGCCTATGCATCCTAGTGGATTATCACTCACAATATTGTCCTTGCCTATTTCCCGTTTCCTAGCTGAGCTCATATTGTAATTCTAGGTTGTCACGTATGGTTGCAGTACTGGCCTGCTCTCTTTCTTGCAAATCTTATATATATATTACTCTGATTAATCAACCTAATTTATTTAGGTGGTATCTCTAATGGCAACTGCTGTGGAACATCTAGTCACTGGTGAAACTATGCAATTTTCAACAAGCAGAGAGCAACGGCGAAGGTTAATTATTTATCTCTTTTATAGTTCGAATTGTTCATCGCATCACATCACACCTAAAACCAAGAGATGCAGGATAAAAATGCTTGGACATATTTGCTTCTTTATTTACTCTGTATCCTCCATTTATTTCCATGCCATTATTTGTTTGTTTTGATACGATTCTGAAAATTGTGCAGTATGGAATACTACTTGCAGAAGACATACTACAAAACGGCATCATTGATATCAAATAGTTGCAAATCTGTTGCTATTCTTACAGGGCACACTGCTGATGTTTCATTGCTTGCATATGAATATGGTCGAAACCTGGTTTGTAAAGCATCTTATTGTTTTCTCTTTCTTATAACTACTTTCCTGCCTGATGTAATCCTGTAAACCTGGCAGTAACTTAATTTACCCGATATCATTGCAGGGTCTAGCGTTCCAGTTGATCGATGATGTTCTCGATTTCACAGGCACATCTGCGTCACTTGGAAAGGGTTCATTATCTGATATTCGCCATGTAAAAACGGCCCTCCTCTTGTTCTTGTTATATTTTATTTGCAATGTCTATTATCTGAAATTGCTGTTTGCCATCCAAGGTTCCAACTACTTAGAGTATTTGTTTGTCAGCCTTCATTGGCTGAAGCATAGACTGCTTCTTGTCTGACACTAAAACACGTGTTGCCATAATTGCATAAACCACTCTTGAACTTTCACCCTCATGCTTGGAAGATAGAGTACTTTTCACAAAGGAAGACTTGCATAATTGTGCCTTCTTTCAGCCTTCATTTTATCGCAATAAACTTCACACACTAGAACTGTATAAAATCTGTTCTAATTTAGATAAGGATATTCTGAACCATATTGCTTTAAGGATAATTCTCTATGCGTTGTGGTAAAGCCAGTGAAAATTAGATGCAAAATGCAGTTAACAAAGAGCTCTTGTATCAAAATACTACTCCCTCCGATCCATAATAAGTTTCGCTGATTTAGTACAAAGTTATACTAAATCAAAGACACATATTATGGATCGGAGGGAATAACTAGTTTCTGTTTATGCTCACCTACTTTATGAATTACCAGTATATCCAGACCACATTCTGCTGTTTCTCTGGTTACTCTCGGCCACACAGGTAGTGTATGTTTTTTTCATCTGCATAATGGCATTCATGATGCAGGGAATCATTACTGCCCCGATGCTATATGCGATGGAAGAATTCCCACAACTACATGATGTAGTGGACCAGGGTTTTGATAATCCTGCAAATGTTGAGCTTGTGAGTAATTATTTTATATCAAGAATGGGTTCTGTATTTTTCATTATTCACTCGTTCTACCTGTAGGGTAAAGACAAACGCTCATTATGCTATTGATGCATAAAGGTCATGTTTGCTGACAGTAGAGCAGACACTTGTTCAAGTCAGAAGTATAGTTTTTTCAACAAAGATAAACCTATATTTCATTATTTTCGAATTTAGTCATGCAACCAGCAGTTTGAATTGTGATAGCTAACATAGTTGTCCCCATATGATTCATATCCACACTGTTGAGAGAAACTGTGTTGACCTGACTAACGGGCTACACTTC
This sequence comes from Avena insularis, assembly GCA_023614405.1. Lineage (NCBI taxonomy): Eukaryota > Viridiplantae > Streptophyta > Magnoliopsida > Poales > Poaceae > Avena > Avena insularis. The sequence goes on along the minus strand of CM042685.1, from coordinate 344,590,384 downwards.
AAAATTACAGGCCCTGGACTACCTCCAGAAGAGCCGGGGAATCGAAAGAACAAAAGAGCTTGCACAGGAACACGTTAACCTTGCGATCAAGGCCATAGAAGCTCTCCCAGATAGCGACGATGAAGATGTTCTCATTTCAAGGCGTGCTCTTATTAATATCACGCATAGAGTCATCACGAGGACAAAATAGAAGGTTTGTACACAGAATCACAGTGAAGATAAAGGCAGGACTCCGCCACAGGTGTAGACCACTTGGAAAATTTTGCACGCAATTGGTCATTGCATTCATTCCATTGCCCTAGGTTTGTGTAACATCGTTGCAACTTTATAGGATTACTGTTTGTGGTAATCATAGTGGGTTTAGTTACTGGTGGCTACACAATCTTTGTATTAGTATACAACCGATTGGCGATTGCAATGATCACCTGATCATAAGACTGTAACCATATATAAATATAAATGGAAGTATTTAACATGTTATACTGAGGGAAAGCAATCTTCTGCTTCTTGTTGAGAAAGCACAATATTGCATCTGTTAACTACTACAGTACTATTAATTTGTGTTATCTCTGCCCTTCATTTCTGAAAGTGAACCAACCCTAGTATCTCATTTTTGCCATATTCTGCACTTACGCGAGGTACTGGAATGTGTTCAGTCCTCATAAAAAGCCTCAGTTTGGCTTTTCCTTTAAAAGTCGGATTCAACTCGAATTCCGGCCTCAATCCAACCGACTTGGATTTTTCTCAGTTCGCTCTGGAAAAGTTTGTGAGGGTTTGGAGGTCGCCCTTAATGCTATCAGTAGTGATTGAGATCCTAATATCGGGTTCTTTAGGTAGCCGGCCCACCATCCGTTTTGGTTATTCAGGGCAGTTTTTTTTTCCTTTTTTATTGTGTATGCTTTCTTGTTTTTCGATTTTCCCTGTTCGTTTTTTACTTTATTGGATTGGAATTCATGGGTGTACCATAAGTTCTTGAATAATTTCCAAATCCAAGAATAATTTAAAATTCGTGAATATTTTCAAAATCCCGAACAATATTCCAAATTCATGTTTTTAAATCCCTATTTCTTTAAACTGATAAGCATTTGTAAAAATTCGTGACATCTTTTCAAATCCATAAACATTTTATTTGAACCTAGAAAAATTCTGAACGATGTGATTATTATTTTTGAACCCGTGAACTTTTGTATGAACTTTTTTCAAGCGTTATCACGTGCTGTGTAAATTGGACCAAGTTATAGCTAGCAATCGAAGCCCTCGATTAAACTACTACTAATGTGTATTTAGTATTACGGTTTTGCTATTTCTCAGGCGCCTGAGAAATAGTTATTTCTCAGTCATCTTTGTTCACCGTTGGATTTTGGTTCCAAGATTCGTGCATTCTGGTTGTAGTTTTTTGTTTGTAAACCACGACTTCCATTCGATTGAGTTAGCCTAACCGCGTCGGTAAATAGTTATTTCTTAGTCGCCTGAGACGTAGTATTACTGGTTTATTTGTCATTTGAGCGAGCCTACCCGGGTAACCCGGCCAATGTATATGCGGCCATCAGAACTCAGAATCTCAGATTATGTACGTCAGCGAGCCATAGCCACGGGCACTGCGCTGCACAACAGGCACAGCTAGGCTAGCTAGCTCCGACGACGCGACGCTGCTGCTGTGTCCGGCGATGTCGCGTCGTCACCCGAACCCGACCTGCCATCGCCATGCCGATGCACCAGCAGCAGCCGGCTCTCAGTCGCTCGTCCCCCTCCCTGGTCAAAGCTGCAGCTCTGCCTCGCTCGCTTTGTGCGTGGGGCCTGAATGCCCGATCGGTCCCATGCGCGTCGATCCCGAGGGACAGGAAAGGAACAACTGCCCTGTCTGTCGTGACTTACCGTCTCCTCTTTTTCTTCTTTGGCTCTCTCTTTCCTCTTCTGCGATCTGCTGCCGTGCTGCGTTCGACCGTTCAAAAGCCAAACTCAAAGTGAAAAAAAAACGAATGATACACTTGTTTACGATTTACCTTGCTCTCTGTCAGGAAAGGTTGAATACTGATACCTCCACGTACGTCCTCCTCCAAATCCATCGATGCACCCCACGGCCGCTCGGTACACTCTCCTAGCTTTCATCAAGTAGTAAAACTCTGACTAAATGGCATCGAGGTCATACAACTTGTTATTCGTGTGCAGATAAATCACACATCTTGTAAAATCGACAAATCGGTCACATTACTTGTCAAACGTGTGCACCGTTGGTCATAAACAGGTGAACCGGCCGGTTTTTGACAAAAAAGACACGTATGTCTCACGTGAGCATCTTGTTGAAGTGTATAAGTGGATTGTACTAACTCTTTTCATCAGTTCGGTCTTTTGGTTACGTTGGCTAGTGCATGAAGCTTGACATGGTATTAGAGTCTAAGGTTTCGAGTTCGAGTCCTGCCTTTTACAATTTATCCTAAAATTGTTGTTGACCCCCTCTTGAGTCATACATGAGTTTCGCGCACCGATATCTTATGAAAATACCCCTAGTATTGCAAAATATTCTTAAATTGGGTATAAATCAATTTTGCATCTGTATGTACGATACATCAACAATTGGCTACTTGACTATTATATATTTTGACAGGAACTAGGAAACATGACCATTTTGCTACATTTTGACAGCAACAATCGGTAGCACTGCAGATTTTGACAGCACAATCCCAGCAGTAGATAGCAAAATATAGCGTCAAATCACAACAGTACGTAGAAATATAGTGTCAAACTTCATATCTAAAATACATAGAAATTCATGAAGCTGATCTTGCTCCCAGGCACGCAACGCACGTACGTAGTGACCCCGGTTAAACCCAACTAAATGCAAAATATTTAAACTTGATCTGAAAATATTTGGTAATATTAGGGGGTTTCTATAAGATATTGACTGCCCTGAGATATTTACATGAGACACACGTGTCTTTTTTTTTAATCAAAAATCGGTCGGTTGACTTGCTTACGACCTGCTGTGCACATATTTAACAAGTAGTGTGATTGGTTTGTCTATTTTACAAGAAGTGTGACTTATCTGCACACACGGAACAAGTCGTATGACGCTCAATACCATTTACTCTTAAACTCTAAAACTCAGACCCGATAGCTAGCCTAGCTGTCGTTAACCCAATAACGCCCATCTTGCGAGCTTCGTTAGATTACCGTACGGTTAGGCAAAGCTGCGTGCCCAATCCATGTGTGTATCGTATTTTAAGGAAGATATGCTTTATTTGTTGGCTCTTGGTTACATCATTTCACTAGCACTGGGAAAGATTCTTAGCTGCTAAAGTGGTTTTCGGCCATCATCCACCGTGAGAACAGAGTACTAGCTTAGCTCGATCCAACACAAAGAAGTGGAATCACAATTTAAGCCATGATGATGCACCCCGCACCAGAAAAAAAACTGTCAATGATGGACTTCTTTTTTGGCCTGGGCATTTTATTTTAAGAAAGACCATGTATATATTTTGGACACACGCACATATCTGTGATGTCTATGACTACAGAGCTTCAAAATTGACTAGGTAACCACATGCGGCTTCACCGAGAATCATAGAGATATATGTCTATGCTGGTTAGGGATGCGTATCAATTGAAGATAAATTCTTGCTCAAATTTTTGAAGAAAAACTAAAAAATCTGACTATGGAAGCTATGTTAGGCGGTCGACGACGTACACAGATTCTCCAGGGGATGTTCCGAATGTTAGCACTAATCTTGATTAGTAGTAAGTAATAGTTTATTTGGCAATGTTGTCGTGTCCTAATAGGTTATCTAGTGCGTGTCCTAGTCTAAATAAGGTTTGTTAATTAGGTAAGTACATGGCGTAAGTCCTAGTCAAGGTAGGAGTGTTAGTCTGGATGCAAACCGAGTAGGTCTAGGTCCTTTGTATGGTTGTTCGTGTATATATACACGTCTAGTCTAAGAAGTTTGTAACCGTGAGAAAAGAAAAAATAAAGAAAATTCGAGGACACGATACGTGCCCGTGGCCATAAGTTTTTTGGAGCGTGCTTGTTTTTCTAGTTTGATGTAGTCGATCTATGGGCAAATTCCAACAATTGGTATCAGAGCGAGGTCGTGGATTTGAAGCTGCGCTTGCCCCGGGAAGGCGACCCTACTAGCACCTCGGGGCAGGCGACCGGGTGGAGGCGAGCATGCCGTCATCGGTGAGGCGGCGAGCGATCATCGCTCAGAGGAGCGACAAGGAAGAAGAAGGCGGACGAGGAGTCCTCGGCAAGGTGGTGGATGGGGATGATCGTTGATGAGTGCGGTGGTACGGGGTGCGGTGCTGGAGAATCTTGTCAAGATCGTCGTCCGGGAGAGTATGAGTCAAGGAGTCATGGTCGTGCGGGTTAGCACATTGAGTCGGTGTCGTGTTTGTGAGTCACTGTCGTGTCCAAGTGCGTGTCTCTGTGAGGATCCGTTGCAGCTGAAGCGAATGAAGGTTGAGGGACTGTTCATCATATGGACGAAGACGCAATTTGGATGCCTCGATCAGGTCGTCTATGTGTCTCGCCAAGAGGGTCAATCTCAAGTTTAAGGGGGCGGTAAACCAGTGAAGGTGAGTCTCTTCAATGAGGCCATGTCTCTACATGAGGCCGAAGTGGATGGTTTAGTCCACGCCAGGAGGTCAGCATGTATTACGCTAGGGTGGACGGTGTGTTCCACGGGTGGTGTGATTCCACAAGGTTGCTAGCGTGGCTGGGTAGTCCAGATCATACTTGAGTTGGTCCATAAATTCGCCAAGTTAAAATTGGGGAGAGCCAGTCAGACTTGTCGTTGTGCGAGACCTAGACAAGACGCGGATCTACAACGAGTCAAGATCAGAGGAGCATGGAAGACAAAAAGTCGTTGATCAAGATTAGGAAGAGATTGTTAGCACTAATCTTGAATACTAGTAAGTAATAGTTTATTTGGCAATGTTGCCGTGTCCTAATAGGTTAGTTAGTGCGTGTTCTAGTCAAAATAAGGTTTGTTAATTAGGTAAGTACATGGCGTGAGTCCTAGTCAAGGTAGGTGTGTTAGTCTGGATACAAACCGAGTAGGTTAGGTCCTTTGTATGGCTGTTCGTGTATATATACACGCCTAGTCTAAGAAATTTATAACCGTGAGAAAAGAAGAAATAAAGAAAATTCGAGGGCACGATACGTGCCCGTGGCCATAAGTTTTTTCGAGCGTGTTTGTTTGTCTAGTTTGATGTAGTCGATGTGTGGGCAAATTCCAACACTGAAACGTTAAATGATACTAAAGCCGATGAGTTAAATAGACTGACATGGCAAGCGTGACCGACATATTTGTGATATATGCATGTCATTTGTACTGTGATTTTTTCATTCCATTGTTCAGAATATTTGAGCTTTAACTTGAATTATTGTGTTTGAGTATGGTTGAAATCTATGAGTTTAAAATATTATAGTTTGAACATTATATTGAGGATATGTGGCAATAGATGAGAAAAAAGAAAATGGAGTTCAGAAATGGGGATGTTGTTTGCGTCGGTGCCATTATTTGGGACATCGAGAATGACAGATGCCCCCATCTGGCTTTTAGAGGCTATAAAATAGGGGCTATTGCTGAAGATATACTCTAATATACCAATATATGTCACCATCTATCCAAGATAGCACTAAGTTACATTGATTAGGGTAGTCGGCCATGTCTCTTTCTCTACAAGGCCCGGCCCATCAATCCAAAGAGTATGTGAATACGTGGTCAGTAGTACAGGTTCTATTCTAGGATTGCACAACTATAACTTTTGGAGCGATATATATGATTTTTGAAACTAGCTTGCAAAGAGAAGTCTATTTGGTTCTGCAAGGTCTGCATTGATTTTTCAAAAAAATGTACACTGTTTAGGTAAGTGGACAACACTACAATTTAGATATATTTCAGATCTTAATACTCATGCATGATATTAGATGGAAGATGGGATTTGAAGACAAGCTACAAGTTTGAACTTCATACAATCTAGAACGTTTCGAATAAGCATGATAGTGGTGCACTCTAGAAATCTATGCCAAGTTATTTGAAAGATTCTTTTAGTCTCTACCTAGTTTTCTAGATATTTTAGCATACTACGAAAAATGGTACAAAAAGTATAATGCAATAATACTAGTTTGCTTTGATTTATGGTGTAAATCCAGTAGAACAATATATTGTATCAAACATCCAAACTACATAAAACAATTTTTGAGACAAAATACAAGTTTTAGTTTAGAACTAAATAATATTCATGTAATCAAAATATCATAGAAATGTATGAAAATATTTACCTAGTTCAATATACATGCGCAAGCTTACAATGTTAATTCTGCTAATTATTCTTGGAAACATATACTCAAGGAAGCATTCTAAATGATGTATGTCAATATAACAATAAGCATACCTTTAACAAAGAGATAAGTTCGATAAAATAAAAAACTTTAGTATAAATAATCAAGAATGTTTTTACACCATAGAAATATTAAGTTCTACTTCCTCCGATCTAAAATATAAGACGTTTAAGATATGTTCTGACCAAATGAAAACCATACAAAATTGTAACAATACCCCTAATTTGAATCATGATCTCCCATCGTTGTCGTACTCGATCCGCTTCTAGCATCATTGGTCGGTTCCAACCTCTGGCCACAACCAGCACATCCTCCCAGCGGCCAGGAGAACCTCCTCCCCAGCGGTTCCCTAGCAGCCAGCAACACCTCTTCCATGTCAGGCACTCCGAGTGAGTACTTACAAGATCATCTCAGGATTGCCATGGCAACATCGTCATATCAAGCACTCAAATCACCTAGCCAGGATCCGCCTCCATTAGGCACATGGGCGTGATCTTCTCTGGGCAAGTACCTCACCATGGTCTCCGACCAAGAACATGTGCATCTCCTACGGCCAAGCACGTCGCTATGATCCTCATCGTCTTACTGTGATTCCGCTCCGGCCCTACAACATTTTGTTCACACATCAATATGGTAGTTCGGGATCCCAACTGTATGACACCTATAATTGAAGAATATGAAGTAATTCAAGAACATGGACTCGATGATGAACATGTAATGGAAGAACATGGTGTTACATGTATGATGAACTATAAAGTAAACTGAATTTATACTACAATACATGATGAACTGATTTATCATGGACATTGAACTGAATTTATACTACAATATATGATGCACAAATACAAGCTAGCTGCAAGGTGAAGAGTTAGTTGAACGGCAATGGGTCGGCGAATTGCTTTACCTTGCTGTCTATGCTAGCGCCATTTACTGGGTGATGCTCGATTTCCTCTTGGATTCTATGCCATTTTCTACAACCTTGTTGCATGACCCCCCAACAATTCGTCATGGCCTTCTCACATGATCCATCTAGACCTCATTGAAGTATGGATCCATTAGGTTGCGCTCGTCGAACGCAATGTTGATATGCCTCCAATAGTTCTCCGAGTTTTGGTTCGTGCCAGTGATCACGTCAAGGATCTTCGGAAAGGCACTCGTCTTCAAGGGTGGTCCACTTGCTGCAGGGCTCGGTCGATGGTGCCAGTCTTTGGCTTCCTCTTCCTCTTGCCCTTGATCTTCGCTGGGGTTTTCTCTTCCCTTTGCGTCTGGTCATTGTCGGCTTCTTCATCCGCCTGGCTATTGGAGAGATCCTGTGAGTCAAGGTAGTGCTCAACGTCAGTGCGGGACTGCTCTTGTGTGAAGAACAAGCCCGCGATGGCGGCAGAGCCGGAACCGATCATCTTAGCCATGTAGGAGTCGCCCGACATTCAGCTGAACACGCTGCGTGCGTCAGTGTCGCCGAGCTAGATGGAGGAGCCGGCACCCTTGTTTTGGGCGAAGGCTAAGGGACCGCGATTCAACGTAGGTGACCCGGCGTACGTGGGAGATATACCGTATGGAAGGTTGATGTCGATGTTGAAGCCGGGCGGACTGCGAGGTGCAGGGAAATGGGGGCCATGTTGGGGCTGAATTCGCCCAGCTGGTCACCTTCGAACTCGGGGGACACCGAGAACGTCGAGAGCGGCATCGACGAGCACAACGAGAAACTTCCCGGAGTTCCGACGCTGGCCTAGCTTTCCCACGGTAGGTCGTACTGCCCCGCATGGAGAGGTGGATGGCCCATGGCTGCTCGAGTAGTCGCCATATTGCGCTCGGACATGACTTTCACCTCCATGAGCACATGCGCCTCCGCCTTGTCGTTGACATCATGCTTCTTCTTCGCCCTCTCCCTCTGGTCCTCTGTTTCAGTTTTCCTTTGCCAACAATCCTTTGCCTAGGTCGCGTCGGTCCAGGCGTCCGGCTTCAACTGAGGTGCTCTCAGTTTTGTCTGCTTTGGTTGCGTAGGATCTCTGGTGGTGGTGAATTTCTTGGTCGGCATGGCGGGCGGACCTCGCGGAATTGGCTGGAGCTATGGCCGATAGGTGGGGAATAGGGAGAAAATGGAGGGAAGGGGAAAATGAGGGAACTCTGCCTTTGTTCGCCGTTTGCCGACAGCTCCGACCCACCCGCTTTTTCGCTCCATTCGACATTCCTAGGCAATACACAGCGTATTGGGATTGGCCTGGGAATACCGGATGAAAATTAGATCAAATCCGGTAAAAAGAGACATGTTAAAAATGCAAGTAGGTGAATTTTTGTCACTCGCATGAAAAAACTGTTGGGAAGGCCCTCGTGAAAATGGAAATGGAGGTACTCTAACACCTCCCTAGCTCCATTTCTTTACGCGAGTCGGCCCCTATAGCCATCTACCACCTGTTTCTGAAAACCTCTAGAAGCTCCGATTATTTACCTTGTTATTATGTGTTTTTTCGTTTTTGCATGTTCTTTTTTCTTTTTCTTCCTTTTGAAATTCATGCGGTACTTCAAGTTTTTGAGTATTTTTTCAAATCCACGAAAAATTGAAATCCGTGAATATCTTCAAATTCACGAATGATTTTTCAAATTCATGATTTTATGAATCTGCGACATTTTTCCAATTCTTGACCATTTTTGAATTCATAAACAATTCGTAAAATTCATAAACATTTTTTGAACCTGGAAATATTATTTGAACGCGGCGGGGGCAACACTGCAATAGCGAGAAACGGAACCCCAGAATATCAAGTCTCCCCCGCCCACTCCCGTGACTAGGGTTAGCAGCCGCCACCAGGAGCTCTGCCCCGTCGCTGCTCCCTCCCCACCTCCCCTCCCTCCCAAGCACGCCTGGACCCCGCGTCGTCCCTTGGGGCGCTCGGGGGAGCGAGACCCAAGCGCCGCAGGAGATCAAGAAGGAGCCCCCGGCCGCCGCTACTGCTGGCGACGTCCGCGACTGCCATCGGCGTCTGCCATGGTGGCGGTGGACCCCCTGCCCCGAAGGTTGTGGGGGGCTCCCGCGCGTCCTTCGATTCCTCGGAGGCGGTGGTGCTTGTTGCCGAGGCGGCGGCCTCGGGCCTGGTTTGCAGTGGCGCTTCCTGTCGTTGCGGCTGGAGGTGGTCGGCGGTCTCAAGCGGCTGCGTGGGCAGCGGTGAGGTTGGTGTTGGTGGTGGCGTCAGGGTGCGAGGCTGATGGTGGCGACGCTGCTGGGCGGGCCTGATTTGGGCCCGTGTTGGGTTCGGCGGGCCGCAACTGCTGGGTTCCTGGCGTCTCGCCGGCGTAGGTAGGTTGGGGCGGCGGCCCCGGGGTCATGGTGGCGATGGGTGACGGCAACCCAGCTTCTCCCAGCTGGCAGCGTGAGGGCCATGATTTTGGCCTCGTGCTGTGTTTTTCAAAGGGTGTCGGGGCCACCATGGGTGGAAGTTAGGCTTGGGCGCGGCAGCCTTGGCCGGATTCTGTAGCTCTGCGGCAGAGGTGTGCCATGGAGATTGGACGGCGGCGCAGCGCGCTGCTTTGGGTGGGCGACGTCGGTCCCGGTGTCTCGTGGTCGACGGCAGATCGTCATGAGGTGCTGCTCTACTGCGCGTGGAGGCCGGAGCGGCGGCTCCGGATCGTTATGGTGGTGATGCTCTGCCTTCGGCCACGTGGGTGGTGAGGCATGGCTCCGTGGGCGTGGGCGTCGTCTCTTTCGCCGGTGATCTTGCTTGCCGGGCGGCATGGACCGTCTCCGCGATAGTCCATTGGAGGTGGTAGTCGGGGTCTTTGGAAAAAAGTTTAGCCCGACTTGGTCGGTGCCGATAGAGGCGGTGCTTGAGGGCGCCATTCTCCCTATTGAGGGCGTTGTCGTGGATCCCCAACTCCCCTCCGTCCACCACTCCGGGGTGAAAACCCAAATCTGGCTCTTCGGATTGGAAGATGGCGGCGTCTTTTGGACGTCGTTACCTCCTTGGAGGCGTCTTTTTTCGGAGTATGCGGAGCCTTTCTTGGGATGCTAGTGTTGCCGGTTGATTCGATGTCTTCGGGCCCTGTCGGCGTGCGAGTACCGCTAGCGTGCTCCCCGAGGCCTGCCTCTCGCCATGAAGCCTGTGAGGCCTAGCCGTTCCTTTCGGCTCTGAGTTCCTCTCCGGGGACGTGGACCAGGCTCTTCGTAGCGCCTGTTGTTGCCGTTGTGCTGATGTCGTTCGGCGGTGCTTCAAACCTAGTCGTGCTAGGTCATGTGGCCTCGTGTGGTTTTGCCGGTTTTGCCTTAAAACTGTGTCGTTTAGGCTTTTTTTTGGTCTGGTTCCCCTTTTAACCGGACCCGTATGTATACCTTTGTTTGGGATTTTGGCCGGTTTTTCTTTTAAACCGGCCAATTCTCTAATTCTAATAGAAAAGGTAGTGCTCCTGCTGGTTGCTTACAAAATATTATTTAAACTATGTGAACTGTTTTTTAAACCTTTATGAACTCCTAAGCTGTACGAAATTTTTCAAGATTTCACATGTGTGCATTTAATTTTAATCAAGTTATAACTAACAAACCTGCAAAAAAAGTTAGAACCAACAATCATGGCAGTAGATCAAACTATTAAGCTTTATATAGTTTTGTTACCGTTGTATTTGTCATTTGAGCCTAAGCAGCGATGAGAGAATTCAGATCACGTTTGTCAGCAGCGGCAGAGCGCCAGAGCCAACGGCAGACCCGCGGCCACACTGGTAGCTAGCTCCGACGAGGCGAGGCTGAGGCTACTGCTGCGTACGGCGGTGTCGCGTCGTCACCCGGACCCGACCTGCCGTCGCCATGCCATTGCAGTAGCAGCAGGCGGCGGCTCGGTCGCTCGTCCCGTCCCTGGTCAAAGCTGCAGCCCCTCGTCGGTCGCTTTGTGTGCGGGACCCTGGTCGATCCCAAGCGCGCCGATCCCGAGGCACAGGAAACAAACAACGGCCTCGTCCGGTCCATCCTCTGTCTCTGCCCTGTCTGTCCTGAATCCTGACTCGTCGTCTCCTCTTTTTCTTCTTTTCTCTTCTGCGATCTGCCGCCGCATTGCGTTCGACCGTTCAAAAGCCAAACTCAAGGTGAAAAATGAACGAGGCACCGCACTTGTCTACGATTTCCCTCGATGCACGTAGCCTCGAAGCAAACACTACATTTTCAGAATATAATATAAACGATAAACTACCGAAAGCACAAGAAAAAAACAGATTAGCTAGACTCACCATGGCCATGACTCCATGCTGAGATATAGCAAACTTCATGCATGGCAGCCGCATTCGAACTTCATGCACCGATGGTTGTTGGTCCCTTGACCCTTGGGTAAAGCTGCAATCCACATGTATACGTATTTTAAGGAAGATATGCATGCTTTATCGTTGGCTCTTGGTTGCATCATTTCACCAGCACTGAGAAAGATGCTTAGCGTAGGTGCTAAAGTGGTTTTCGGATCAATTCACCGTGAGAACCGAGTACTAGCTTCATCGGATCCAACAACAACAACAACAACAACAACAACAGGTGGAATCACAATTAAAGCCATGATAGAATAATGGAGGCCCCGCCAGAAAGAGAAACTGTCATGATAAAGTACTTTTTTTGCCAGGGCATATTATTTTAGGAATGACCATATAATTTGGACACGCGAATGCACGAACTTATGCAATGTCTACGACTAGATAGCTTTGAAATTGACAAAGTCAACGCATGCATCTTCACGACAATCAGAGAGATATGTCGATGCTGGTTAGGGATGCTTATGCAGTTGAAGGTAAACTCTCGTTAGATTTTGTCGAGAAAACTAAAACATGTGATTATGCAGTTGTGTTAGGCGGTCGACAACATACCTATATTCTCTAGGGGCTATTCTCGAAACTTTAAAATGAGTATCAAAAGTCGACAAGTTTAATTGACCGACATGACAAGCGCGATTGACATATTTGTGATAATTGCTTGTTTTTAGTATTGTAGTTTTTCACTTCCATGGTTGGAATTTTTGAGTTTGTACTTGAATCATTTTGTTTGATTATATTGGGGTTAGTATGGTCAAAATCTATGGGTTTGAAATGTTATTGTTTAAATCATCATTGTGATGTCAAACTAGTGTAAACATAGATGACATGTACCAATAAATGAGAAGAAAGATATATGAGTTGAGAAATGGGGATGTTGCTTGCGTTGGAGCCATCATTTGGGATACACGAACAAGGCATGCCCGCTCTTGCTTTAAGAGGCTCTAAAATCGGGCTATTGTCGGAGATACTCTATCATACCAATATAAGCCACCATCTATCGCAGATAGTCCTAAGTTACATCGATAAAGACATTCGACCATGTCTCTTTGTCTACAAGGTTCGCCCCATTGAAATCAAAGAGTGGGTGAATACATGGTCGATACTACTAATTCTACAGTGTGATTGCACAACTATATTTTTTGGAGCGATACATGATTTTGAAACCATCTTGCAAATACATAAGTCTACCTGATCGGGTTGATTTCACAAGGACTGCATTGATTTCAAGCGAGTTGGAGATAGTCCATTCGACTAGTATATCAAAATAGGTATGCCATTTAAGTAAGTGGACAACAGTTCGCTTTTGAGAAATTTGACATCCTAATACCCAGGCACGAGAGTAGATCGAAGACAGGATTTGAAGACATGCTACTAGTTTGAACTTCATACAATCAGAATGTTTCAAAAAAAGGTTGATAATGGTGTACTCTAGAAACCTATGCCAATTTATTAGCTAGATTCTTTCGGCCTCTACCAAGTTTCCTAGATATTTTAGCATACTATGAAAAAGATACAAAAAGGTAATGCAATAATACTAGTTTGCTTAGATTTATGGTGCAAAACCATTCTAACAATATTTTGTCTCAAACATCCAAACTATATAAAAGAAATTTTTGAGACAAATTGCAGGTTTTACTTTAGAATTAAATAACATTTATGTAATCGAAATATCATAGAAGTTTATGAAACTATTAACCTGGTTCAATATACATGACAAATCTTAAATGTTAATTCTGCTAATTATAATTGAAACGCGTATTCCATATAGTATTCTAAATGATGTATGTCAATATAACAATAACCATGCCTTTAACAATGAGATAAGTTCGACAAGTAAAACACTTTAGTATAAATAGTCAAGAATGTTTTCATCTCACCAACAAACTATGTTTTAGTATGTTCATGACCCATAAAATGGTTGGTATCAACATTCTTATGAAACCATAATCAATTTAAGAATCTACCGTTTCACTGATGATAAAACTTGGCCAGTCAATATCTCGTAACCTTTGACCATGCCGATGTATATGCATAATGTTCTAGTGGCTACATACTGAGCATCTAATCTCGTTGCACATGTGGGATCTACAACGATGGATATAATGAGAATGTAAGTTTATTAGCGATACTTATAGCTTATTGTAAACTCTCATTGAATTTGATAAGATAACAACTAAAAACAATGTGATCACATAACTATGTTAGGTGGTGAGAGTTAAAGATTCTTTAAGCGTTATTCTCGATACGCCCAAAAGATAGTCGATATGAAATCAATCTCATCATATTGACCTCAACTCCGATAGATTAGATTCCCTTTTTAGAATGGGGATAACCACAAGAATACGTAACGATTACCAAATTACTTTTCTAGGGTTGTGACTTGTTGAATATATTGTGAAAGAGTAATTGCCCCTATGTGTAGTTTGGTGATTAATGACAATCCCTATGGAATAATATTTTTACTGAGTTTTATATGAAGGAATATTCCATAGGTCATGCTTGTAGTCTATGTGTTGGATTCGAGTATGGATGCCATGAAGATAAAGATATACCTTGAGTATTGGCATCAAGATCATCGAGTTGAAGAGAAGAATATGATATGATTAATATCTTGAGAGTGTGATCTCAATAGAAGAATTCGAGATATGGCTCTAAGACGGTGTCATGATAGCCTCATTAGTTGAGTTATGATTGACTAAGATTTAGAGCATGTAATCAAATTAAGGTTTCTTTATGTACCTCAAGATATTGAGATGGAGCATGAGAAGATACATGGTTGACCTATACAAAGAGTGAAGAGTGATTTCAAGTTGGTCTAACACATGAAGCATAAAGAATGTACCACATGGATCTTGTGGTATGGTAAGCCTTGTCAATTATGCATCATGAACTAACCCATTATATATGTGCCTTTGCATTTTCTATATGGGATAGGTATCTTTCCATGGGCATGCTTCAAAAGTGAAGATCTTATATAGCATATGAGAGGATGACATCAAGTGGTGATCGTCATCAAGGTTGAGAAGGGCAAGTTCAAGATAAGCATCTCGAGAAGATCATTTGCTTGAAGCTTGCCATCCATATTGGTGATAATGGACATGCGAAGACATGTATTAATGAAGCTATCCAATAATGGTGTATGGGGGAGCAAATTAGGAGCCTTTACGAAGCAACAATGATCAAGTGATGCAATCCGGCTTGGATGGAGATTGAAGTGTTGTCATCAAGATCAAGCGGGATGCGCAAGGCAAAGGTATGGCCTTGCTAGGTTTTCCTTTTACCGGTCTCAAGGTGGTTGTTGGGAGACCGGGTTATAGGATACATAGCCGCACTATTAAGAGGGGCTTTCGGTTGGGTAACTTGATCACATCGTCATAGGGAGCTCAATCCTTTGCATACTTTGCATCTTACTATTTTGTTGATTCTTGGTTTTTTCTCCATGTGAGGTTCTTGATCTTGTTTCTAGATCTTCAAAAATCCCAAGTTCATCGAAAATGGAATTCGTATGCATCTTCTATGGCGTTTTCGAGTTTGAAGGTTTTATCGGTTCTTCGTGTAGGGAGGCTTCTTACCTTTCTTTATTTGGTTCTATCATTCTTTGCTGGACTATGATGTTTCTCTTCACCATCTTGTAGGGCTTGTTTTCCTCGTCAAAACAAGCCCAAGATCATCGAAATCGGAGTCTGGACGCAAAAGTTATCGCCGTTTTCGTGTGCCCTGTTTTGTTCCGGCGGGACCGGGCCTGTGGCCGGAAATTTCCGGCAAATCGCGAAAAAACGGTCCAGTATGCTATTTCGGTTTTTGCCGGAACTTCCGGTTTTGACCGGAAATTCCGGCGGCTGATCCGCGGCGCCGGTTTCGCCGCCGGAACGTGTCCGTCCAGCATGTTTTGCCTCCAACGGCCATCCCCCTTGAAGGGGTATAAAAGGGGGCTTCTTCCCCAAAGTTTTAAGGCTCTTGGGCACGTTTTTGACCTCCATTGTTGACCCCTTTGAGCTTTCTTCCTCTCCCTTCTCTCCTATGATTCTTGCATCTTTTTGAGGCTTTGGAAGAGGAGATCTAGATCTACAATCCCCACCAATCAAATCCTCCTCTAAGTGAGGGGAACCCATTGGATCTAGATCTTGGAGTCATTTGTTAGTTTCCACCATTGTTCTTCCTCTCTAATTCCTCCCTAGAACTTGTTGCTTTGGTGGGATTTGAGAGTGAAGGATTTGAGCACCCTTGGTGTTCTTGCTTTGTATTCTTGCATAAGTGTTGAGCTCTCCATTACGATTTGTTCGCCATGAGCTTGTTACTCTTGGAGGGTGACCTCCTAGTTGGCTTGGCGGTTGGTGCCTCGGTGTTCTCTTCGTGGAAGATCGTGAAGAGACCCGGGCTTCTCCTTCGTGGAGCTTGTGAAGTGGTTGTGGAGCTTGCCATCTCCGAAGTGGAAGAAAAACTAGCCATAAGGAAAGGGCCTATTCCTTCGTGGGAATCCTTCGTGGAACCTCACACCTCTCCAACGTGACGTAGCCCCCTTTCCAAAAGTGGTGAACACAGGAATACATCTTCGTATCTGCGTATCTCGGTTATCTCTATATTCGAGCTTACTTCCCTTGTGATAGCCATCGAGCTTGAAGTACTTACATCTTGCTTATCACTTGTGGTATATTTATCTTGTGATATCTTGCTTAGCTTAATTTATTGTTGGTGCACTTAGTTGAGCCTAGTGTATTTAGGTTTATTGCTTGTAAAATAAACGTTAGTTTAATTCCGCATTCTATCAAACCAAAATCGTAATAGTTTTGAAATTGCCTATTCACCCCCTCTAGGCGACATCTTTATCCTTTCATATTGGTGCAAATAAATAGTGCGGATCAGACTTTTGAGGTAATAAAATATCATTTTCTTTTTAGTTCTCAATTTCTCTCTTTAGCTAGATGGATCGGACAACTGATGACACAAGATCATTTTTCTTCAAGTCATTGTCCTTGGAGTAGTGTTTCTTACTTAGTGCTTGAAAATCCACAATATGTACTTTATGTTTGTTGGATCGGTCCGTGGTTGTGGGGCACAAGCATGGTGTTTTTCATAGTGACATAAACGTTTGCGAAAAAAGTGGTAGTGCAGGCTGTAAGAGTAAAAAATTGTCAACCCACATTAGATTTTGTTGTCAAAATGACCGCAACGTGTGTGTTTTGCAATCTTGTAAGTGAGCTTGTGTCACTGATGTATTCTTGCATGAAGAAAATCTCGGTAATGTGGTTTAGTTTTTCTTTCCGAAAATAAGAGGCACCTCAGGATCGGCATTAGTTGATACCCTAAACTGTTATGCTGTAGGATTTATCATCACAAAATAAAAACTAGAAAAGTTGTACTCCCTCTGTCCCAAAATATAAGACGCCTAATGATTAGTCAAAAATTAAATCTTACTAACTTTGACTAAATATTTAGGTAAAAATATTTACATCTATAATATTGAATAGACATATTAATAAAATATACTTTATGATAAATCTATTGACATTGATTGAGTATTATAGATGTTTATATTTTTGTATATAAATTTGGTCAAATTTAAAAAACGTTGCCTTTTAACTAATCTTTAGGTGTCTTGTATTTTGGGGACGGATGAGTATATTGATAGAACAGTTTAACTACGGAGCTGGCTTTTAGTTTTCTTACCTGTTTCTTCTTATCTTTCTCGAGAGAGCAACTTGTAACTTGAAAATTGAAACATCTTGAGGCCAGATCAGCGCGTCATCAACCACTCACATCTCATACTAATAACAAGTTTCCTCACAAGAAAACAAACCTACGAGGCCAATAAATCTCTCCTGCCACATCCTCTCTCTCTTGTCGCTCTCACCATGTTTTTTTCTTGTCACTCTCTCCTCAGCTGTCAATTATCCTACCGGCCATAAACTTCTCCTGCCTGCCACTGCCTGCGTTCCTGTCTACCGTTTGCTCACAAGAGAACAAGCTCCGGCAGGCCAAGAACCTCTCTCTTCTTCTTTTTGTTTGCTCAGTTCTGGTGGGCTCTGCCCTCCACCCACCCAGTACAAAACCACCAGAGCTAGCTGCAGCAGAGGCCACTACACATAACACTCTCTCTGCCTAGCCGGTGAAGCAGAGCTCTGAGCTTTCTCCATTGCTGCGCTTGCTCCGAGCTCGATCGAGGTAGAAGGCGTCATCGCCATGAGAGACATCACGGTGAGGAACCCGCAGGACCCGATGTCGTTCTCCAGGAGGCACTTCAAGTGGCCGGTTCTCGGCAAGAGCAGCAGCAGCCGTGGCGCCGGCGCCGCGAGCGGGGACGAGGGGTACGTGAGGGCCTCGGAGGCCGAGGAGGAGGACGACGACGAGGACGAGGGCGCCATGGCGTTCTCGTCGGCCTGCCCGTCCTTCCACTCCGAGGACTTCGTCTCCCCGACCAAGAAGCCGCCGCCGGCCCAGGCGGCAGCGCCGGCGCAGGGACAGGAGAAGCAGCAGAGTCAGAAGAGGAAGAAGGTCCGGACGGCGGTGGCGCGGCTGCGGTCCGCGCTGTCGGCGGCGGTGTCGGGGCGGCGCCGGCAGGTCGGGCTCGGCGCGCGGCTCACCGGCACGCTGTACGGCCACCGGCGCGGCCACGTCCACCTGGCGTTCCAGACGGACCCGCGCGCGTGCCCGGCGCTGCTGCTGGAGCTCGCCGCGCCTACCGCCGCGCTGGTGCGCGAGATGGCGTCCGGGCTCGTGCGCATCGCGCTCGAGTGCGAGCGCGCCAAGACAACCGCGACCGCAACCCCGACGACCGTCGGCGTGGGCGGCAGGAGGCTGCTGGAGGAGACGGTGTGGCGCGCGTACGTGAACGGGAAGAGCTGCGGGTACGCGGTGCGGCGGGAGTGCGGCGCGGCCGACTGGCGGGTGCTGCGCGCGCTGGAGCCGGTGTCGATGGGCGCCGGGGTGATCCCGGCGGCGAGCTGCGGCGGCGGCGAGGGCGACGTGATGTACATGCGCGCCAGGTTCGAGCGGGTGGTCGGGTCACGCGACTCGGAGGCCTTCTACATGATGAACCCCGACAGCAGGTCCAGCAACAGCGGCATCAATGGCGGCCCCGAGCTCAGCGTCTACCTCCTCAGAGTCTGATCGATCGGGCGAAGCCTGACGGAGGGATGACGTCGTGCATCAACCAACGTTGGCCTGGTTCTGCCAAAAAAAAAAAAAACGTTGGCCTGGTCGAGTAGCGTTTCTTTTTCATGCTGACGTGCTGTGGAAACGGCTTTCCCACGCGGGGCGTTTACGTTTAGTAGAAACGTAAATAGGGATGGAAATACATTTCGTTGTTGTAGCAAGTTGGGAGCCATTGCTGTTGTCGGATTGTAATGACTCTGTAGATGAATAGTATGGACTCCGGTCAATGAAGTAGACTAGAAGAACCACCACCAGTAATCCTACTACGCATGTTGTACTTTCATCAATAAAATTGCATTCTCATCTTAGAATCATACTATACATTATGCATCAAGTCTATTTCAATATTTGCAGTTGATTAACGAATAATTATTTTTAAATCGACGCCTAGAACCATTTGACCTGAAAACTAAGATTATAGAGTACATGAATGCCTTCTTGTCATTCAAAAAAAAACTCAGAATCCATTATTGTACTCCTTTAGTTTTCTGCTGATCTTAGTTACAATTTCAAATTCAAACTTGGCATTGCCATATTTGCACTACTTGTGATTTCTGTCACCGTGAAAAAACTTTGAAAAACTATATGTGCAAAAAAAAAAACTACTCCATTCGTCTAGAAATAACTGACTTGAGTGACGCACTTTAGTGTAAGATAAATTCAAATCTAGATAAACCCAAGTTAGTTATTTCTAAACAGAGGGAGTATGAAAAATATATATAGTCATCGACTTTACTTTTTTATTCAAACCAGGCATTGTGTCACGAGGTTTAGGTTTGCTTCTGTTCCCCTCCCCTCCCCCTAAAACTTAAGTTTGCATTGGTCAATTTTCTTTTGAGGCCGTAGAAACTCATATCCAGACCATATATACCTTCGTATAGATGTACTCGGTCGGTCGGGCTGGATATACTCCACATTTACACCGGCTGTGGCCGTCATTACAATCTACGTCTTTGCAAGCCATATTTTGATTTTTTTTTTTGTTGCCGCTGCTATATACATTCCGATTTCGGAAGGTGGCTACATTTCCGTAGCCTGTGTGATGTTTGTCACCGTGAGACGAAGTGCTACATCCTGTCCATATGATTGATCGTCATACAGAATGTAGCACAAATTAAAGGAAGTCAGGGTCTGCCTACCAACAAGTTTTCCCCCGTCTCAAAAGACTCGCATTTCACTACTTTGTTGTGGGGCCTCGAGTAGCATGGACGAGACTTTTCCTTTCTCTCTCTCTCTTTTGCCCCGGTCACTGTCCTCGTCCAATCGATTACTAATCACCTGCACCTGCTGCTGCCTGCACATGCTCTAAATCATTGGGAAATTTTGCCGTGCATAAGCAAGCAAAAGAAATAAATAAAGAACGCAAGCTAAGAGCATCTCCACCAGACGAATCGTGTTTTCGGCCTGGTACGTCCAGTTTTCCACTCGCGTACCCAGGCCAAGTTTCCAAGTTCGGCTAAATTTACTTAAACTCGGCAAAATATGGGCAAATATAGGCGGAATTTTATTAAACTAGGCAAGGGGGACACATAGTATATCGGAATTTATAACTAGAAAAGGGCGCCGCCGTGGTCGACGCCCGACGCCGCAACTACAGGCCAGGGCGGGGGTTATTGCCGGCCTCGATGTGCGCCACGACTCCGGCCAGAGTCCGCCCTGGAACGCTCCACCTGCGACGGCGGTAAGCCATGTTGTTACGCGGCGGCGGCGAGCCTGGCGGTCCGTCGTGTCGGGCGAGTTCCTCGAGGCGCCTGTCGGCGAAAAACTGCCTCCAGAAGACCAGGTTGCCCTGATCCTCGGCGAGATCGGATCTTGCATGGCGGCGATAGCGGCCTGGATCTCTCCGGCGAGTTCTGGGTCTTGCATGACGGCGATAGCCGCCTGGATCTCTCCGGCGAGGTCCTCTCCGTCCGGCACCGGCGGAACGGAGATCCCGCCGGCGCTGAGTTTCCAACCTAGGGGGAGACGAGTGTCCGGCGGGGCCGTATAGCTCGCCTCGCGGAGAAGCCGGGCTTCCCACTGCGACAGCGTGCGTCGGCCCGCGACCATAGTTCGCCGGAGTTGAGGAGGAAGAAAGGTGTGAAGTGAACGTCCGAAGTTCGCCGGAGTTGTGGTGGTGTGAGGGACTGTGAAGAGAGACGACGAGATGTACGGCTTTTATAGGCCGGAAGAATGGCGGGAGGGGTGTAGCGACGAGGGCGGGAAAAGGAAAACGGTGGGAAGGATGGCGGCGAGTCGGCTTCTGTCGCTGACAGGCTGGTCGTCGAATTCGCTTCGTCCGGCGTCCCCAGGGCGTACCCGGGATCCTGGGTTCGGCCTGGATAGTCTGGACCAAAGTTGGCCTAAATCCGACCGAAAAGAGGTCTCTGGGTACGCGACTGAGCCGATTTTCAGCGTCCGGACGTAATTTCGGCGTCCGAATCAGCCTCCTGGATAGCTCTAAGCAATGGAATTCTTTAGCCATAGGCACCAGCGTTTCAGTTTCCATGCACCATAATGGATGGATCTATCTGAAGACGCTGCGATAGAGCAATGCTATACATACGACACAGCTGTACGGTTGTTTTTGTACGACACCACACATCGGAGCAATGCTGGACTACATGTCAGAATTTGAACCATGCATGGCAAAGTTAGGCCACGGTCTTGTCGTACAAGGATCGTAACAAAATTGTCGTACGCAGAGTCTTTTCCGCTGCGATAACGAGCGAAGACACCGAGCGCTGCATCGCCTCTGGAACGACAGCTATTCCATGAAGCCGTGGTGCTGCCTGCCGTGCTGGACGGAAGCTGCTGTGCTGGAGCGAGAACATGGTGCCGGTGCCGGTGCCGGACAGAGAGACGACGAGAGACGTGGTCCCTGTGCCTGTGCCTGTGCCTGTGGCTGAGAGACACCCGACACAGTACTACATTGCCTAGATAGGCTAGGTGCCTACCCTACCCTACCCATGGCTGCTGCCTGCCTGCCGCCCAGTCGCATTTTATTTGCCATCCCGAGGCGAGCAGGCGACGCAGAAATCGCCCATCACTCACTGTCGTCCGGCATCCATCAGTCTGCCTGCAGTGGGCTACAAGGACAAGGCAGGCAGCAGGCAGGTCGTCAGAATTTGGGGATCCCCAGGCAGGAGCCAGCGGGCCGGGCGACAGTGAGCGCCAACGACGTACAGCAGAAAACGACGCCATGGAAAGCAACGGAGCCTCGCTCCATCCATCCATCGATGTGCGCGCATGGCCCATCCCATGATCTGAAGTTTTGTGCCGCCGGCGTCTCGCTAGATCGTGTGATTTGGGGCGCTGGAATCCCCATCATTACGGCCATCATCACCATGATATGTACTAGGACTCCAGTCAGTAGCTTTTGCGAAATCGGGAGTGTGTGAGGTGGCGAGATGGCACTAGTATGAGTATGAGGCTATGAGCACGATGATCATGCATGGGGACGACGAGGACAACCGTGGATTGGATCGGAGGGTCTACACTGCTCTTTGCTGCACGGTCCTCGATGAAGAGGCATTCATTGTACTCCACATGAACACGTACACTACACTGGTGGGCGCGACGCGACTGTGACTGTGAGGTCTCTGTATGTCTCTCTCGCTCCACACCTCTTTCTTATTGCCACGGAGGAAGAAGCCGGCATGCACGTGATGCGACGTCTGAGCAATGTTTTAGAACAGTTTGCTGTATGAAATAGCTACGGCCTCCTCCAAATGGTATACACACGCTGTATCGTGATAGTAGCAAACTTGTGTCCATTTGCATTTTCAGTTGACGGGATCTACTCTACTGTTATAAGATTGGAGCGCCCAATCTAGCTTGCAGAATTTTCTTTTTAATTTTCCCGGACATGGAAATAGCCGGCATGGAAATAGCTTGTGACACTCCTAACCAACATTGGAACCTAACCTTATTTTCCCGGACAGTCATCTTAAACTGCTCTGAACCTGACCGTACAGACCCAAAACCATTAGCAATCAAGGTAGGGGAACCACCGGCATCAGTCGAGAATAGGAATTGAAGGACACCTTGGAGATGTAACTTTCATAGATAGAAATACAAGGGGAAATAATGTAACAACCGGCCTATAAACAAACTGACTAAGCATTATAAAAAAGGGCAAAAATAAGGGAAAATGCAGCGACCTACTCTTTAAGTGGTAGGTTTTTACGTAGTAGTAGAAGATTCAAACGGTCATAGGTTTGCCAAGACGGTAGACCTATCATAATTCCCATGACCTAAGGGGTAGGTTTTTTACTTAGTAGAAGATTTTGGAGTTTGGCATGCTTTGTAGATCACAGCGGCAAAGTCTGATTATAAGCGTACTACCAACCTCAGCTCTCATAACACTATTACAGTCGTGAGCCGTACTATCAAGCTCTATTACCACTTATTACCATCGTGGGCTCACGGTTGATCTACAGATGACAAGCAATCACAGCAAGATAACAACACCGAGATTTGTTAACGAGGTTTGGCAAACTCGCCTACCACCCGGGGCATCACTACGGACACTCCTCCTCTCTGATAGCACAACACCGGCTGCCCTTGGCATCAGTTCCCCATGTGTCCACTACTATCAAGTAGTCATGGGTTACATTGTGTGGCACCCCCACATTATATAAGAGGCCTAGGCTATAAGAGTGTGAATCCAATACTGCCCATATTCTATCCACGCCTAATACAACGACATGTCCAAACGTAACCCAACTTGTATATAATATTCAACACAAACATAACACGACATCATTCCAGAACTCCTACATAAGCTCCTACTCAAACCTCCTCTACCGTCGCACAATTGTAGTCCATCCTCTCTCCGACAACCCATCCTCATTCACCTCCAGCACGATCTGAACTGCCCCTCCAGGCGAACCCTCCTCCTTCGACAAGGCATCCGCCAAGCCTAGGCAGGAGAAGCAAGATCCGCTAGAAGAGGGGATCAAGTGTAGGTCTTGACGCGAGTGTAAGTTGGCGCCTCCGCGTCGCCATTCTAGGAGCGTGTTCCAAGGATATGTCACTACAAATGTTCATGTTATTTCATGTCAATGTGCGGGCACTTACAACATCCCTAACCGATTCCCAAAACTTAGAGGGGTAAAACAGCTCCCAATCCTTAGAGGAGTAAAACAACTCCCTATCCTTATTTTATGTCAACGTGATTCCTAACCGATCACCTATAATTAAAGGAGTAGTAATTTTTTTGTCTAGAAATCAAACTATTGAAAGCCAATCACTTGGCATAGTTCAAATACAATGAAATAACATGTTTACGAATGAATAAAAATTAAGTTTACGAGCCAAATAATTCAAAGCCAAACACATGGAAGGGTTCAAATGCAACAAATGACGAGAATAATTCAAACACAACTAGGTAGCACTATGGAGGCGCTAGTGATTCTCAGCAAGACCATGTTGCAGCTGAACATGCACCTCCTTCTTCGTAGTGCCCTGATGTGTTTGGAGGAGTTGTTGTATCCTGTTTCCATCATGTGTCGTCTCTATAGGATCACCATTAGAGATGTATCGAAATTTCTCTGGCATGCTGCGCTCATCTTCAATGATCATGTTATGCAAGATAATGCAACATGTTATTATTTTCCAAAGCACCTTGGATTTCCAATACTCAACAGGGCCTTTAGTTATGCTAAAGCGCTTTTGAAGCACACCGAAAGCACACTCGACATCCTTCCTTGTGGACTCTTAAACCTTAAATAAGTGAGCCTTCTTATTGTTATTCACTAGCTGCTTCAGGATTATCTTCACAAACAAGCTAGTAACCTATGGTGTACTCATGGACATTGACTATAGTTGATAGGAGGAGCATCTCCGGCAACAATCCTAGATAAGAGAGGCAATCTAGGCAGGACATTAAAATCATTGTGATACCCATGCAATACAAAGAAGGCATGCCAAATCCATAGAACTGCCTCAAGGATAATTGTTGGATTGTTGCAATGGCCTTTGTACTAAAATTTTCATCCAACAAGACAATGTTTCCATGTATAGTGCATGCAATCTTTTGATCCAAGCATCCCAGGACAATCTCTTTCTTCACTCTCACCCAAGAGCCTCTTGGTGTTATCATCATTGGGTTCCCTCAAATACTCCTCCCCAAAGATCATAATCACAACTTTATTGTATCTCCGGACAACCTCCAAGATTGTATCTTCGCTAATGTGAACATAGTTGTCAACGACATTCGCAGAACACTCATAAGCAAGCACTCGAACAACTGCAGGACACTTCGTCAATGGGATCGTTCTTACCTCACCGGATACACTCCTTCGAAGCTTGAACCTATCATCATGCTTGTATTTTCAATGGTGAGAAAGAAACTCTTGTGCATGTGGAATCGCCAGCAAAATTATTTCCCCGAATAGATGACATTTTCGTTGAGGTAGTCTCACATGATCTTGGCGTGGTACCAGTTAGAGGAGTTAAACCGAAGTTTTTACTCTAACAGGTGTTAGGGGATCAATTAGAGATGCCCTTAGTTTGTATTAATTGATGTGTATACTCTTTCGAGATGCTCTTTCTATAGGAACAAAATGCAAAAATGTTTAAAAATGCATAAAGATAGTCACGTAATCAAGCAACATGTTTGTTATACAAAGCAAAAAAGGAAAAAAGTTTACACCCCCAAAATATGATAAGAGCAGCATACAGCATATACAAAACTAAAATTTTACAAAAAACATCATATGAAATATCGTATATGTTGTCTTAGCCTCATACTTCTTTTTGGTGTTTTCTACTTCGCCCACAGTTTCAACAAGGACCACATAGAGTATGGTGATCCATAGGATGATAATGACTATGCATATCCGTTTTCGTGTGCTTTCTGCATGATCTTTTCCTTCTAGAGGAGATTACTTTCGTCCTGAACATGTTCTGATGCATCTTCAACCTGTGTAGCAGACACATGATAACAAACTCAGGAACAAACCAAAGCTTAGTCCTAGACTCCTAGGATGCTAAAAAGAATATGAAACAATACCAATCATCCATACCTGAGCTTTGATGTTATTCACCATCTCACATTGGGCATCAACCAATATCGACAAGTCAAGGAAAATCTGCATTTTTCAGATACAAGGTGAAATGAGGCCCATGTTTCAAATTCCCAATTTTTGAACAATTCTTATCCATTTATTCATTACCTGTTGCAGCTCAAGGAGGTTCATCTCGTTCCCTTTCATAGTGGCATGCCTCTCTTGGATATCCTTGAGTGTATCGAGCACCTGCAAGTGCAAGAAGTCTAGGTCAAAACATGTGTTGCCATTGGTACTATATCTAGAAGTGGAAAAAATAGTTCGCACCCTTCCGTGCCATTGGTCCTCAATAGCTCTTTGGTAAATTCGTTCGCTTTCCCCTGTTTCTATCAACTTGTCAATTGTCTGAAAATGTCATCATGTTAGGACATAGATACGAGGATTAGCTTACGGATCGTGGCTTCAAGTAAATGATAGATGGATATATTTTTACCCCTTCATCAGCATGCTCGCCAGTTACTGTTCATTGGAATTTTTTAGAGTGAAGGATCAACATAAGTTAGTTCAACTAAGTATAAAATGCCGTTGGTACCATGGTGAGAGTTAAGGACAACAAACCATTGAAAACACGCCGCTCCACAACTTTCCTGTAGTCCATCTGGATTGCTTCTCTTAATGCCTGAAAATATATTTCATCGTAAAATGACATGCTCATTTACAAATGGCGTGTATGGTCTTTAGTACTATAAGCTTCCATTTTGAAGCTCTTTTCATGCATTATCAGACTATAAATGTTGTACATCCCACAAGTACTAAAGGTGGTTCATGTTTAGTTTTTTGTATTTTCAGTACAACACAGAATATATGCCTTTCCTTTAAAGACAATCATTCGTGTACATTTTGTAGCAACAATTATGTTCCGTTTGGCAAATAGATTGTATATATAAGTTGATGAAGTTTGTACCAGAAATTCCGATATGCGTTTCGTCAACATCCTAGTCAATGTACTGCAATAAGATTACGAAGTCAAAAATCATGTGAAAACTAGAATAAAAAGATGATTAAAACAACAATAGAATAAGTAAATAAGCATACTTAGTACGTAAGGTCCGATATCGGTCCACAGCTGATCCCTTGCAAAAGCCCTTTTTTTCCTATTTGCAAGATTCTTGTAAAAGGAAAAGGAGGAGTGTGTGATTATTTATAGTGAAGAAACAATACACCAAAGCTATAAGCAGTAGTATAGTACCAAGAAGAGTGCAAATTAACTCACATCTTTCTTCAATTGCTGTAGTTTTGATTTTCCGAGTCGTGCAACCTCTATCACTTCGTTGACATGCTTCTGCATGCGCTTTTTTATCTCTGCAACTCAGAAACAAAGAATGTATAGGAAAAATAAAATTGGAGCAAGTGAAAATTGTTGCCGGGTCATGTTTGTAGTAAACAACCAAACTTTCATATGGTACCTTTCACAGCAGATGCCTTAGTGACACTTTTCGATTCCTCGTTTGAGTTCTAGATAGAAATTTAAGACTTGTGAGTTGGATGCCACAATTGTTCAAACAATCATTCAATTCAATGGTTCGGGGTGGAGATATGATTATGTAAACAACAGCTTATTTCCATTCTTGTAACTATGGAAGTTGTGTCCTCTTGGAATAAAAGAGAAAGAACACTCAATCGATAACATATTATCTTTTCTTTTTTGAGGAGCCGATAACATATTATCGATCATATAGGCATATGACCAATTGTGACATTCGAAAGTTCAGACATCCACATATTATGACGTGCTACCGAGGTCCGGCCATCCAAATTCCTACAAGAGACACTAATATTTGAACTTATTAGGGAAATTCATAAGGAACTCCAATATAGTACTGTTGCTCACCTGAAGATCTTTCAGTGGCCCTGTGAATGTATCAAGAAGCTTTTCAATCTCGCTGACCTGAATGTCGTGATAACACAGAAAATAAAATCACGTCTCAGGAATGCTCACATCAACAAATCCTATTTGGCTATGTTGAAAGAAGGGTAAAAAAGGCTCGAAGATACACAGGAGGGAAAAGAGGCGCCTGTTCAAAGAAGCCGTGGAAACCAGGCAGCGCGGCGTCTTGCAAATCGGGCTCAGTATCGACATCTCCCAGGGCACGTTTCGTTTTGACGGGCACACACAAATTCTGTTAAATTGGAAAGTACAAATATGAAGTTACACACATATATACTAGAAACTGTTGTACGAAACCTCATTGTAGCATCTCAATCAGTATCCATATAAAAAAACAATTATAGACACCCTCCTTCTCTCTCTCTCCGTTCTCTCACCAAAAATCCGACATGGCATTTCTTCTAGAGAGCTTACGGTTCACTATTTTACATGTCCTGAAGATCAAAGCACGAACTAACATAGGGACTCAAGGTTGCTAAAGAAAACAACAACCGCAGACCAGGAGCTCTTAATTTCATATTTACCCCACAAGAAGCAAGGAAGATAACAAGAGGCAACTTACCGAGAGAAGGTTTCCCATCCTGGCGAGTGGCGCGCGGGAGCAGAGAGACGGCTAGGAGATTTTTATCTGTATATATATAATTCGGGATGGAAATGGAGGACAGTTCGCGCCAGGGAGCGAGAGGAAAGGAAAACAATATCGGAACCACCGTCTGTCAGACTGGACAAATTTTAGTAGTAGCAGCAGAAAGAACTCTCTCGGCTAGGACGAGGGACCAGGTTTCTATCCGTCTAAACGCATCTTCTTCGATTCCTAGGCCTGAGGTGTTTCGCCTTAATAAACTTCACCTTAGTATACTCTTCAGCTCCCTGGGTTTCAAAGCCATTGTAAACTCCACCTGGCTTAGTGTTGGCCTGGCCACGACCGCTTAGGACCCAAGGGTCGGCTTTGCCTAAAGCTTAAACGCATGCATGCCGGTGGAGTTTTAAACTGGCGATGATTCTCCTTGGATTTAGAGCATCTCTAACAGCGTCCATAAAACCGCAGAAACTGAAAAAATTTCTGGTGGATTTACGGTTCCCGCGAGCTAACATAGCCCGTAAACGGCCAAGCCCGTAATGCTTTTTCTCCGGCGTCCGAACTCGGCCCATCCGCGCCTCTACTAATACCGCTCACCGACGCGAGTTTGGGTCCAAACCCGAAAAGCTCCGACACGAAAATCTTTATAGTCAAATCCCAATCTTTATCCATGAGTCTTTACTAATACTTTCAGAGTATTCAATGATATCTTTATAGTCACCATAATACGGTGTGATGTTTGATGCCATCTCAGCACTCCTCCGGAGTTAGTGAATGACATGATCTCAGGGTCTGAGAATTAGGATTACTTCGTATGTGTTTGATATAATAATGTAAACTTAATGAGTAGATTATATTGTTATACTTACTTTGGGTGTATGGTCATCACCTTATTCTTCTAATGATATGATTCCGTTATTAACAACATCCAATGTTTATGATTAGAAAACCTTGATCATCGGTTGTTCATTGAGCTAGTTAAATAAGAGGAATTACTAGGAAATCTTGTTTGTTTATTAAACACACATGTATTAACGTTTCGTGTTAATACAATTCTAGCATGAGAAATAAACATTTATCATAAATACGGAATAAGATAATAACCATTTTATTATTGTCTCTCGGGCATATTTCCTTTAAAATCCTCCCTGGTTAGAGACTCAATCATTGCAAAAAAGCCAATTCCGCGCTGATGGCTCCTTGTTCATGCATGCATAGGCGTTCGGTAATCCCCTCATCTGCTATTGCCCAGACGCATATAGTTACCGAACAACTCAATAGGGAATGCCTCCAATAATATATTGCCTCACAGATCGAACAAACGCTTGTCTCAACCATATGGAGGTGGAAGCGAACATCGCATGTGGGCAATGATTGTTGTGCCAGACGCGATAAGAAAACCCTAATATTGGAGGGTGTCTAGACATCCCAAAGGCGTTTCCAAGCCTTGACCTCATTAACAGAATCGGAGACAGCGACATGGCCTTCCAACTCGTCTTCATGCCTCTTTTTTGTGTGAACCAAAAGACGATACACCGAGCGAACTATCAGTATGCCACTCTTCTCGTATTGTATGGACCGGTGGAGAAGCATACTGGCATGCCGCCGCCAGCAAAGCCTGGAGAATTGATGTCCAAATGCTCCCTATCCCGCTGCCTAGCAAGAGGGTTCCACTGCTGAAGAAAAGCAAGAAATTTGAATATGGAGTCAGAAGCACGCAATTGGAACACTCTCTCGATAACCATTTTATTGAGAATATTTCATAAGGTCCAGGGTCGCAAACACTAGCCAGAAGAGGCGACGTCTCCAACCAGCACAATTTTTCTAAGTCTCCAGGAACTCGCCAAGGTCTTGGGCCTACCGGACAGGCCCTAGCCCCTCAAGGACAAAGCTCCATAAAAACTGGACAGCATAGTAGGTGAACATTATGTGGGTCCCCGTGTCCGGTGTCTCACAGAGCGAACAGAGGCCATTGCCTAGCCCATGTTTGTTGTCCCCTATTTCTATCAACCTGTCAATTGTCTGAAAAAATGGCACCATGTTAAGACATAGTTATGAGGATAAGCTCAGCCATCGTCAAGTCAATCATATATGGATATATTTTAACCTCTTTATCAGCACGCTCATCGGTAACTGTTTATTTGAAATTTGCATAGTGAAGGGTCAACATAAGTTAGATCAACTGAAATGTAAAGGCCTGCTATTATGGTGAGAGTTTAGGGAAACAGACCGGTGAAAACTCGGCCCTCCACAACTTCCATGTACTCTGTCTGGATTGCTTATCTTAACGTCTGAAAATATATTTTAAATGACATTTTTTCATACAATCCTTAACCTGAGGATTGGGTTCCACTATCATCAGATAACGGAACAGAAACAAGGTCACTGCCTCATGTTACAACCCAAGCACGATAACTACTCTCAGTTTTACTACCACCAGTCTCAACTAAAGCAAAAGAAAAGCTCATGCTCACCGCACACAACTAGTGTTTCCAACATGAATAAGCATTTAAAAAAAAAGCCCACGAGAGAAGTCGACAAGCTGGGCAAGGAGGAAAACTTCTGCACCGGACCGGACCACCACATGATGCTTCTTTTCAGGGTTTTTTCTACTTTTTCCATGGTTTCAATGAGAGGACCACAGCGAGTATGATGATCAGAAGGATGATGATAATCGCTATGCATGTCCAATTCCGTTTGTTTTTCTGCAGGATCTTTGCCTTCTGGAGTTGGTCTGTTCCGACCTTAACATCTTCTGATGCACCTTTAACCTGGGTAGCAGAGACATTATCACAAAGTCAAGAACAAACAAGGAAATAAGAACTAGGATGCTAAACAAATACTAAGAAATAGTACTAATTCATCCCCACCTGCACTACGATGTTGTCCACCACCTCACCTTGCTTCTCTACCAATAGAGATAAGTCTAGGAAAATCTGCATTTGACATATATCAGGTGACCTGATGCACAAGATTTAAATCTCCAATTCTGCAGGAGTTCTCATCCATCCTGACACTACCTGGTGAAGATCAAGGAGGTTCATCTCGATCTCTTTCGAAGTGTCGTGTCGCTCCTGGATCTCTTGCACTGTATCGAGCACATGCGAGTGCACACCAGTTCCCACCCTTCCATGCCCGTGTTCTTGGATAGCTCTTTGGAATAGTTTTTCGCTGTCCCCCGTTTGTATCAGCCTGTCAATTGTCTGGAAAAAAGCGTCACGGTACGTGTTAGGAAAATAGATAAAAGGATTAGGTTAGCAGTTGTGGCTAAAAGTAAATGCTAGATGGATATATTCTTACCTCTTCATCAGCATGCTGGCCAGTTACTATTCGTTGTAAATTTGCAGAGTGAAGGATAAGCATAAGTCAGCTCAACCAAAATGTAAAAGGGCGCTGGTACTGTGGTTAGAGTTAAGGGAAACCAACCGGTGTAAACGCGCCGCTCCACAACTTCCCTGTACTCCTTCCGGATTGTTTCTCTTAGTGTCTGAAAATATATTTCATTGCAAAATCACATGCTCGTTTACAACTGGCATGTATGGCCTTTTATAGAAGTATAAACTGCCATTTTCAAGTTCTTTTCATGCTTTATCAGACTATATAAATGTTGGACAGCCCACAAGTAATAAAGGTCGTTTAAGTTAGTTATTATGCTCCATTCTGCATGTACATAGATTGTGTGCTAGCCTTGATGAACTTTGTACCTGAAACTCCAAGATGCGTTCCTTCAACCTCATTGTCAATGTACTGCGACAAGGATTACCAAATTCATAATCATGTGAAAACCAGAACAAAAAGATGACTAGAATAACTAGAGGAGCATACTTCGTAGTGAAGGTTCGAGTGCGGTCCACACCCGATCCCTTGCCAAAGCCTGGTTTTCCCCTGTTTGCAAGATTCTTGTAAAAGGAAAAGCAGGCATGTGCGATTATTATTTATAGCAAAGAAACAATACATCAAAGCTATAAGCAGTAGTGGAATGCCAGGCACATTGCAAAGTAACTCACATCTTCATTCAGTTGCTGTAGTTTTGATTTTCCGAGTCGTGCAACCTTTGTCACTTCGTTGAAACCATTCTCCATGCGCATTTTGATCTCTGCAATTCAGAAACACAGAATGCACGTATAGGAAAAATAGAATCGGAGCAAGGGAAATTTGTTGCCCTGCCATCTGCCATGTTTGAAGTGAACAACTAAACTTGCATATGGTACCTTTCACAGCAGATGCCTTAGTGACAACTTTCGATTCCTCGTTTAAGTCCTACATATTAAGTTAAGATTGGTGAGTTGGTGGCCATAATTGTTCAAGCAATCATTTAATTTAAACATATTCGCGGGGAGGGGGGGGGGGGGGGGGGGGTAGCATTATTTAAACAACAGCTTATTTCCATTCTTGTAGCGATGGAAGCTGCATACACTCCGAATGAAAAGGAAAGTGCACCTAATTGATAAGATACAATTTTTTTCGAGGAACTGTTAACATTTTTTTTTGAGGCATCTGATAACATATTATCATATAGGCATATGACAGTATGTGACACTTGAAAGTATATACATCCACATATTATATGGCAAAAATACTACTGAGGTTTGGCTGTCTGAACTCGTACAGAGATGCTAATATTTGAACTTCAGTAAATTCAAAAGGAAGTTCAATTTAGTACTGTTGCTCACCTGAAGATCTTTCAGTAGCTTTGCCAAAGTCTGAAGCAGCTTTCCAATCTCCCTGACCTGAACGTGGTGATAACACACACAATAAAATCATGTCTCAGTTATGCTCGCTTCAATAAATTGTACCATTGGGTATGTTCACACGGAAAGAGACTCGAAAATACAGCAGAAGAGAAGGGAGTAGTGGCACCTGCTCAAAGAAGCCGTCGAAACCAGGCTGCGCGGAGTCTTGCAAACCGAGCTCAATATCGACATCTCCCAGGGCCTGTTCCGCTCGGCTGATCTCAAAAGAATCCTGTTAAATTGGAGAATAAGAATATGACGTTACACAGACATATACTACTAGAAACTTTTGTACCAGAGCTCACTGTAGCAGCTCAATCTCTACCCATATCTGCAATCAAAGCACCATGAAAGAAGTAGAGAAGTTTTTTTCTTTTTGCAATCGATCCATGTACGCAGAAAGAAGAGTTTTTTTTTTTGGATTATGAAAAAAGTAGCTGATCATAAACTTGTGTTGTTTTGAAAAATGTACTAGTAATCACGAGCAAGTGCCGTCGCGAGCTTGTATTGTATTGACGGCCCGTAGCAGCTGGTGCATGACTGCTGACCCGCGCCAGCGCCGCTTCTTGCCGTCCGCCCGCGGGGCTGATGCGAGTTCATGCTCTTGGTGCTGGGGAGAAGAAGAGGAGGATACTCTGTTTTCACAGTTTCGATCGCGATCATGGGCGCCAAAAGGGAGAAGGGATTTCCGGCCATTGAGATCGTGGAGGACTGGTTACCAAAAAATTTCAAGTATCTCTTTCCGCCTCCCTCCCTCTCTCTCTAACCAAAAATTTGACATGGTTGCTAAAGAAAACAATCACCGGACGGCAGAGCAGACCAGAGCAAGGGAAGCAACGACGACTAACAGGAAGATGACAGCAGCCAGCAGGCAAGGAGATCATACCGAGAGGAGGTTGTGCATCATGGCGAGCGGCGGAGAGAGAGACGGCTAGGGCTAGAAGAGGTTCTTTCTAGGCGGCCGGCCGGCCGGAATATATAGATTGGTGGGACTGAGATTTACCGGTAATTTGGGGTTTTGAAAGGAAGGTTTAGCGCCGCGGAGCGGAGGAAAGGAAAGAAATAACGGGGGGAGCCCTGTCAAAATAGGCGAGAAATAACGGCGTTTTTTTTGGGACTATGCTATCTAACGGACGTCTATAAATTGTACGAACTCAGCGGACAGATTTTACACGGGCCGACACACCGCACCGCCAAGTCGCCACGTCCGACCGTTCGCCCCACGTGCCTGTCCCTCCGCAGCCCGATCTTTAGGCAAAACATTCTTATCCCAAGCTCAAGCTCTAAATATGATTAGCCAGCTCAGTTTAAATATAAAACTTCAAAATGTTTTTAGTTCAAACCGTTACGATTTAGGATCTATTTTTACTGTTGGTCTAGTTGCAGTAAGATCTTTAAAACTAGATCACATGTTGATATATTTTGACGAAATTTTTCAGATCCAAAATTTGTTCACCCATAACACGCGAGTTATCCAAATTGTAGTATATAAAAATAAATCTAAACACCTTTTCAGTTTGCAGATGCATCGGCACGAATAAATACTGAATTACAAAACTAAACTTTTGAAAAGTGCTGCCTTCGTGGTAGAATTGAACACGAACACGTTCAGGTCATATATACAGTGGATCATCCTAAAGGAAGTCGCAACCCTAACCCCAACCCTAACCAAAACGCGGCGCTGGGAGTCCTCACAGGAATCCGCGAGTTGCGTCGGCGACATGGACGGAGATCACTTGGAGTCGAGCGCGATGTTGACGATCTCCTGCTTGACACGGCGTGTCGCGAGCTCCTTCTCATCGGCATGCTGTGCCGCCACTGCCATGATCGCCTCGTGCTGCTTCGCATGTCATCTCTGACCTTGGAGTAGCGGCCCGCTTGGCTTCGTCGTATTATTACTAAATTGACATCCTATTATTGCTACCTAAATTCCTGACATGTTGTATATTTTGGTTGTACAATGGAGACACCATAGATATCAACCTTAATGTCAGACCAGACCAATAAATAGAAGAGGAGGAACATGCTGATGTTACGCACACGGATGCTATTGTGCAAGTTCAGAATGAAGGTATGATGTCTATGCACAATCAGAGATAGGAAATCACACATGAAAGGTATAATCATCAAGTTATCCACAAGTTTATATAATAGTTATCCAGACATATAAGTACTTGTTATCCAGCAGCTAACACAACAGTTATCCAGGAATATGAGTATAATTTATCCACCAGCTAACACTATAGTTATTCATCTTATATGTAGTAGTTACCCCATAAATCATCACTAGACATATATCTAGCAGTGTTATGTGTGACTAGTCAATTGTATTAAAAATATGATAGTAGGAAGAAAGTAGAAAAACACAATCATAGATAGAAAATCACACATTAGGTATAAAAATAAAGTTATCCACAAGTTTATACAGCAGTTATCTAGGCATAGGAGTACAAGTTATCCAGCAGTTAACACTGCAGTTATCCAGAAATATGAGTGCAAGTTATCCACCAGCTAACACTATAGTTATCCATACTAATTATATATAGAAGTTACACAACAAATCATCACTAAACATATATCCAACAGTGTTTTGTGTTACTAGACAAATACACTAAAAACTTGATAGTAGGAAGAAAGTAAAAATCATAATCAAAGATAAGAAATCACATATAGGGTATGAAAATCAAGTTATCCAACAGTTTATGCAGCAGTTATCCAGGCATATGTATACAATTTATCCACCAGTTTGTGCATCGGTTATTCGGGCATATGTATATAAGTTATCCATCAGTTTATACAGCGATTATCCAAGCATATATGTACAAGTTATTCATCAGTTTATGCATTAGTTATCTAGCCATATGTATAAGTTATCCATCAGTTTATGTAGCAGTTATCCAAGCATATGTATACAAGTTATCCACCAGTTTATACGACAGTTATCCCCTAAAAAATATTCTGTTTTTATGAGATACCTAAGCGTCAAACAAGTTTGAACTTTGGCGGGCTAAGGTACCACTGACCTCCTATACATCCAATCCAACCACATGTTAGTCCTCCATGAAGAACCGGCCATGAATGGCTCACGGCCACTAAGGCATTGGCTTAGCGACCGTGAGCTTTAGGATGAAAGGAGTATATACATCAACTAACTAGTATAATGCATGAAATAGATTATGCAGAAAAGATAGTAACTCTTCACCTTTTCTACCCTGCGTCTTCAAATAAACGTTAGAGATTTGTCTAAATATACATGTACACGTTACTAAAATACATCCAGATATATACGAATCTAGACAAATCTTCGACATATATTCGATAGTAGTATATATTGAGTTTCAGGCAATGAGCCAACACGTACAAACAAACTTTTACAAAAAATATATATTGTGTAATTAATAGACCACTGTTTGGACGAAAGATAATTTGTACGGTCGCTTTGAAAATTGAAGGGGCTTATAGCTCCCATGCGACGTCTTTACGTGGAATTGGAAGGAAAGCGATATCATTGAAAAGAATAGCTCGCATGCGACATTTCTGAAGCGGTAAATAGCTTCCGTGCGACACTTCTACTAACCCCATGAGACCGTCAACGAATTCGAATCAGCTGAGCATAGTAGGACCCACAGCCTCTCCACGTCATGGCGGAACTCACCTGATGTCCACCTCATATCGTGGGACCCACCCTGTGGTTGAAGAGAGCCGTTGGCCCCGATCCGTCCCCGCACCCGAGCACTTCCGCCACCGTTCCAGCATCTCATCCCCTTCCGTTTTCTTCTCCGGCGAGCAAGTGCGGCAACGCCGGCGAGGGATGTCGAGCTCTGCTTTCTCCCACCGCTCATGGCCTCGGTATGGTGCGGTGCCGATGAGGAGGTGCCCCGATTGCTCCCATACCGCGCCCCTGAAGCGGCTTGTCACATCCACCGACAAGAACAACAACATTGGCCAGGAATTTGTGAAGTGTGAGAGCAAGCCCGAGCTGGAAAATGTGAGATCTGAGTGTTCCGAGCGCCAATATTCTCGCTTTTCTTTCAAAATTTCATGTATTTCATCGAATTTGGGATTTAGAGTTCATCTCTGCGATTTTAGGAACTGCCAAAATATGGGCATTTTGAGTGGCTTGATGAGTACATCGAGCGAATTGGGGTGGAGGTAGCATCCCGGGAGCTCGAAAACCCGTCCGTGGTGGAGCAATTGGGATGTGGCAACCCCATTTCCGCTGGTACTACGGTGGATGCGGAAGTGAAGGGCGAGCTGAAGAAGATGAACAAGCAGCTACGGCAAATCATCGAATTGAAGAAGCAGGACAATCTGATGGCCTTTTTTTATTTTTGTGTAGTTTCTCTCGGATTAGTTTATCTCCTGATCTTTAGTCATTAGACAATGCAGTCAGTGTTCGAGTGATGCTTTGTAATGGATGTAATGGTCTATGTCTTTGGCTTGAATAAAACGCAACACAAATTCGGGCTAATTTTGAGCTGCTCTGTGTTTTGAAATCAGTGTTCCTTCAGTTTCGTCAGTTTTGTTAGTGTTCCTTTTATCAGTGTGCAGGGGGTGCCCATGTGCAGGGGAGGGGGAGGGGTTGAAAAGTTAAAACAAACAATTGA
The DNA here is from genome assembly GCA_023614405.1 of Avena insularis. Lineage (NCBI taxonomy): Eukaryota > Viridiplantae > Streptophyta > Magnoliopsida > Poales > Poaceae > Avena > Avena insularis. The sequence continues at coordinate 344,552,755 of CM042685.1, read as the reverse complement.
CGAGGATTGAAAAAGGCCAGACCCAAATAGAACTTAGTCAGGCCAAAATGGTCGTATCCAGACCCAATAATAACTATATGTTGATTGGGCAAAAAAAATGGTACTCACGTTACAATCTAAATAGGGACGTGTGGATCTACAGATACTCGTGCTCAAGTCGCAATCTTTTTTTTTGCAAAAGTAAATATATAAATGAAGTCCAAGGGCATCCATTTAACTAACATAACTTGGGCGCTCCTTTAACATATGTAAATATGTAAATGCCTTGTTTGAAAATGAACCATGTGTTGTTTGAAAATAATCAACCATCTTTACGTTAACTTATTCTTCCTTTTGAGCTTTTCTAATTTCACTCATTTTATAAATATTGCACGACTATTATATAAGAACTTGTTTTTGTGTCTTTTGTTTTATGCACTTGTTGTTTTGGGTGTTTTGACAAATGACAATACAATAAAACACAGATTACAATAAAACAAGGGGATAGATAATATTGGGATAACATTCCTTATATTGGATAGCCGGATCGATAACATTGGGATAACATTACAATAAAAAGAAAAAAGTACAATAATATAGAAGGGAATAGGCGCCCCGCCTAAACCCTGGGCTAGCCCCTAAACCCTAACCCTAGATACCCTACTCCATTGGCGGTGGAGGCGGTGCCACCGCCCTCCGAGCCACCGCGGCATTCCAATCCGCCAGCCTCTCCCGGTGCTCCCGCCGCCGCTGCTCCTCCTGGAAGTCCCAGCGATTGGCCTCCCGTCGTTCCTCGTCCTCCCGTCTGCGTCTTTTCTTCAAGGCGCGCTTGGCCCGCGCCTCCTCCCACCTGGCGTAGGCAGCCTCCTCCTTTGCCTCCTTCTCCGTCGCCTTCCAGTATGCTTCGGAGGGGCCATCGTCCGGGAAGTTGCCGCCGCCGGGGACTGGGTTGTGGATGATGGGGCCCTGCTCCCAGGGGAAGGGCGGGGATTTGCGTCCCTCTTTGCCCCTCTTAGGGCGCGTGGGCGCCTCCTGCTCCTAGACCTGCTTGTGGCCCGGGTGGTTGTCCTCGTCGCTAACTTCAGTGTCGGAAGGGAAGCGGAGGTGGGAGGTCGCCATGGTCGCCGGAGTGTTTTGGGGCTGGGAGGAGGCAAAGGGACGGGCTCGAGGTGGAAGATGAGGGGCAAGATGAGATGAGGAGGCAAAGGCGTTTTGCCTATTTATTGAGGGCGGGGCGTGAAGGGCGACGTGGGAATCCAGCGTCGCGTTGGCGCAGACGCGTGCGCTGCGTTGCGTGTGGGCAGCGGGTGTGATCAATGCGAAAGAGAGAAAAAAATTACTGGGATGCGACGTAACCCCTGCACCGTCGCCCCCGCCCCTGCATGCATTAATGCGAAAGAGAGAAAAAACGTCCAAAGTAGTTGTTCATTGGCAGTGAAAAATAAAAGGGAAAATAGAATTTGGCCTTGATTTACTTCGGTAATAAATGCAGGAATCTAGTACCAAGGTACTCGTTCATTTTTACACACCGCATGCAACAAACTCGTTCGTTTTTACACACGCAAAAAAAATCGGTGGGAGTAATCAGAGGGATGTCAATTGGAGGGAATAGAGGGAGTATGAAACTAAGTTTATAATATTTTAGATTTTGATTTTTTTCTTATATACGTAGTCAAAGTTGATATTTTAGATTTATAAATATTGACTTTTTGTATGGCGCATGAACCAGATGGGAGTAAGTTTGACTGAAGAAAGTTGTTCGACGTACACTTATTTAATGCGACGGAGGGAGTAAATATGCTGCAGCGCTGTTGCACGCAAAATAGCTAGACTGCGACGCTAGGGGCAGCTGCATGCATGGTGCAGCCCGCCCCGCCCAGCGCCCTCGCATGCCACGCTCGGTCCAACGGTCAATGGAGTGTGCAACGTTGTACGTTATATTTATTACATATTTTAGATTTTGATATTTTTTCTTAGACTGGTCATAGCGACATGCATACTCGCTCTGTCCACAAATAAGTGTATATTTGGCTTCAAAATTTGTCCACCAAAAGTGTACTTTTACCTTTTCAATGCACTTTAAAGTAGAAAAAATTGCTTCACGGAAATCAAATCCAATAACATTTAGCAAATGGTCTCTTCAATTTATTTGTGAACGGAGAGAGTATGTGGGAGTAACTTAGATGTGGTATCATGCATATGTTAATAGTCTAATTTACTACTCCATAGTGCAAAATAACAAAGATGTGGTATCATGCAAAGTCTCATTTATTACAATGAACCTGAGGGGAGTAAGTTTGACTGAAGAAAGTTGTTAGACGTACAATTATTTAATGCGACGGAGGGAGTAAATATGCTGCAGCGCTGTTGCACGCAAAATAGCTAGACTGCGACGTTAGGGCAGCTGCATGCATGGTGCAGCCCGCCCTGCCCAGCGCCCTCGCATGCCACGCTCGGTCCAACGGTCAATGGAGTGTGCCATGCTGTACCTTATCTGTTTATGGAAAAACGATGAAGACAATCAGATTCCAGAATCATCCATCCCACGGATCGCCAAGAGCTAGCCGTGAAATCCTTTTAAGAGACGCCAACAAATCAGGTTGCAGAACAAGCCCTTCGACGGATCGCCCAGAGCCACCCGCGGAATCCTTCTAAAATACGCAATCGGACGGCCACAGTGTCGCGCTAGGGTTAGATCTACGTTCCTCATTCGGCCTTAGGGTTAGCTGGGTTTAGGATGCAGTCAACGGGGTTTCACAAGTTTGACCAGACATTCAAATGTGCATAACTAATTCAAAAAATCAAACAAATACGAAACCTTGACATGGTGTCATATTATGTGACATAGTTGTGAGGAAAAATATCAAACTTGGTCTATTGATCATATTTCAAAAAACCCTTCACAAAATGACCTATCTCCTCCGAGGTTTTCTGGCTTTCGGGTCAAATGACCAATGATATGGCTAGAATCAAGGCATAATTTGTGATAATGTGCCAATATTTGGCATGCATGTCTATAATGGGATGACTAACAATGTTGTAGCACAAAGTTTTCCTTTTCGACGCACAGAAAATCCATTTTCTATTTTCTGAGTGCCGAAAGAGGGGGGATTTGTGAAGCAACCACCAAATTGAAGTTTTAAAATGGTAACATCCTATTTTTCAAAAATACTAGACCACCTAGCATGTACAATTTCCCAACTTGAGTATCTCAAACCTTTTATTCTATCCCTGGTGAAAAAGACAAATCCTGCCGAATCGATTGGAAGTGGGTAAGATATGAACTACAGGTACATGATTTCATGCTGATGATTTTTTGTAAAAATCATTTTTAGGTTCACAACATGCTATTTCATCAGAGATCCACTGCTAGTTTTGTGAGCCTCAGCCCCTAGCTAAGAATGTTTATGAAAACCTTTCAAGTTTGACCAGACATTCAAATGTGCATAACTAATTCAAAAAAAATCAAAAAAAAAATACAAAACCTTCGCATGGTGTCATGTTATGTGACATAGTTCTAAGGAAAAATATCAAACTTGTTTTTATAAATGGTCGAAAAAAAACTTGCTTAGAAATGGGGTGGTTTACCCTAGCTTTGGAGCCCATTTCTATCCCATTTTGGGTGAGGGTGAGTTGTACTTCACAAAAGGGATCAGAGTGAGGATGAGTTGTATTGTACATATGAGAAAAACGTTGAAAGCTCATACAAACATAGAAAAGTGACATAGCTACATTTGTTGAAATTCAAATTTACCATCATATTTGAATTTTGTCCAAATTATCAACAAGTGACAAATTATTATTATAATAACAAATGTTTACAACAACAACTGCCAAATTATTACAATAACAAATGTTTACAACAACAAGTGCCAAATTCAAAGTCTATTTCTTTTGGCTCTTCTTACCCCTCGTTTTCTTCTCCTTCACAAGTTTCACACCACACAACAGGTTTATGCTCTTCTTTTTCTTACCATTACCATCTGGCCTCCCACCAGCACGTCCAAGAGTCTCCTTCACCTCCTGCACCTCCTCAACAACCTCATGATCATGATCCAGAGACTCATCAACATGGTCACTTTGCACCAGAGCCTCAACAACATGGTCAGTTTGCACGAGCCTCAACAACATGGGCTCATTTTGCACGAGCCTCAACAATGTGCTCATTTTGCACTAGAGCCTCAACAACTGGCTCATTTTGCCCCTCATTTTGCACCAGAGCTTCCAAATCAGAAACGGTGTGCCCTAAAGCCTCAACAGTTTGCACATCATCCTCCAAAACAAGTTCAGATTGCACCTCAGCAGCACCAAACATGATCTGGTTAGTTCTCTTCTTTCTTTGGCCATTGATTCTTGCCCTTTTCACTGGTCAGCATTCCTCAACAACAAGAGGTGGACCTTTTTCTCCACACTTCCTCCTGAAAATAAGCAAGTTAGCTGGGGGAGAAAAATCATCAACAAGAAATGGGATAGATTTTGGATGAACATACTTTGGCTTTTCAGCGGTATACGCACTTGGTAGAGCCATTCGGTGTCCAAGTTCTTCACAGAGTTTGCATCTATTCTTGTTACCTTTTTGGGCCCTTTTTGGCTTGGCATCTTTCTTTTCATCTTTCTTTCCCTTCTTGCTGCTCCCACCTTTCTCAAACCAAGCCTTGAATCTACTCTGCTTGGGCCTGCCAGCCTTTCTTTTCATCAAAGGAGGACACAAGGAGAACTGAATGTCCACTTCAGGCCACTGAGACTGATCTGTAAGTGCTGGAATTGGTGTTCCATTTGCAGCCTTGAATTTTGCTACAGAATAATACTCATGCAAATATGGGTGCATATTTAGCTTGTGTTTGGAGGCCAAGAAAAGTATGGCATGCTCACAAGGCTTCCCAGTGTGTTGCCACTCAAGGCATGTGCATTAATGCAATTGAGTGTCAACAACATGCCTCCTGCCAGTCTTTGTATCTCTGACTTCAGCACCCCACAATGAGGATTTCTCAACATAAATGTGCAAGATTTCGCTCTTGACCACCTTGCACAACATCAGAAGCTTATCTCCTTGAAGAACAACACCAAGCCTTCTTCTCAATTCCCACAACCTCATGATCATGATCTGACCGTCAACCATGTCATGGATGCAAGTCTTTTAACTCCTTCACTTCGTTGTTGAAACTTTCTGCCAAATTATTGTTGATATGATCACATTTGATGGCAGTGTTAAAACCAGACCTGTACCATAAAAGAGAATGGTAGGTTTCCAACCATGTACAAAACTTGACCCTATCCTCTTTAGAGCATGCCGCCTTAATCTTCTCAAGGTGATATGAATGTGTACACTGGTGTAAGATCTTGTTGCTGGCCACATGCGTCCAAAATCATCTCCTCTGAATTTTTTGATCAAATTCATCCACATATGGCCGAAGCACTCCCTCTTCTCAGCATGAGGGAAAACAATCTTCACTGCATTTTCTAAACCTTTACATGCATCTGTGTGCGCTGCCAATGGAGAGACTGGCCCTATGCATCTTTTCAACTGCATCATGAACCATGTCCATGATGCCTCATCTCATCGAAACATGCCAATAGCTACAGGAACATCCAATTGTGTCCATCTAAAGCATTGCATCTTGCTAGTTGACCATTCCACTTTCCATCAAGAAAGATGAGTCTATACTCAAATATGGAACACCACGCTTTGAAGCCATCGATGCAAGGCTTTAAAGCCATGAAGAATTTAGAGAAGAAGACTTTCCCATCAGCTGTTACCTCAGTATCTATCTCCACAACACTGCCAGGTGACCTCTTCTCTACTTCTACTTTGAAGTTATAAAGCATTCGAAAGGTATTTTCCCAATCACCATATACCTCTTTCATTGCCCTTTGCTTTGCCTTCCACACTATAGTATAATTCAGCTTAATGGGGTACTGCTTTTCCAAGTCTATTTTCAGTCTCTTTGCAGTGTTGTTTGGTGTTGTGGATAAAATGGGCTTGATCTTTTCTACAACCCATAATTGTTATGTCATCTTTGTAACTGTTTGAGAACTTGTAATACAAGTATGAGGTTTTGGAATTTGATTCACTCTTATTGTCCTTCCATCAGGTTGGCGTCTAGCAGATATATACCACTTGCAAGGCTTGGCACGACCATCATAACCTATGCATTTTGCAAATAACTTCTTTTTATCAGTCCACAAAGTCTTGATAGCAAACTCACATTTGACTGCATATGTCCTGAAACACATCCTGAATTCATCCATGCTTGGAAACAATCTCCCAACTTCAATAACTGGGTCATCTTTGTCATAAACTGTTACTAGCTCATCATCATGTGCACCATCTACATGAACTGCAGCATTTTCCAACAACTCTAGATCTATATCTGCCTCTTCATCTCTTAAATGGTTGTCACCATCATTTGCAGCTTCATCCCTCTTCTTCTCCTTGTCTCTGTCATCTATAGGAATGCCAAAAAGCTTTGCCATTTCAATGTCATCTATTGGTGCAATGACCAAATCAGTCCGGTCATGTATCTCAACTGAATTCTAATCAACAGTTACAATCCTTTGTGCATTACCATCTGCAGCCTCTCCTTGTGCATTAGCATCATCCTCCACTGTTAACACTTCCAACTTTGTAAGTATAGGCATTACTTGCCTTTGTGCAGCCCAATCATCCTCGACCATCTGAGCAGCCAGCTTCGAGGCCACATATCCAACCCTCGAATCAGGTTCCAGATCAATGAGCTGTGCTAAAAAACAGAACAGTTTTGCTTGTCCAACCGTTTCGCTCATCGATTTCATCAACTATATGTTCACCTGTCTCAGCCCTAACATAGTCACATTTGTAATCATCAAATCGTAACAAAGAAACGTCTTGCTCTGGCCCCTAAACCACACTATTCCCAATTTTTTCCACCATTTTCCTCACCGCCCCCTCTCCCATGTTTATTAACTCTTGGGGATCAACATGTTCTAATTCCACCTCCCATTTAACAAAGGTGTCTCTCTCCATGAGCTGTGTGCTGCCATCAACTAAAATAACCCTAGAAGGAAAGAAATTGATGCGAAATTCGAAGGTTTGGCGCGCAACATCGTCTCCCCTGTTTTTGGCGGGCACTGTGAGCTAGCGGAAGCGAACAAAGAGCTCAACCTTAGAGAAATTAAGTGCAGAGATACGGGATATACCGACTAGAATTCCCCTCTCCATGCTCCATCTCGTTCCCCCTCGCCCTATTTAGCACACCCTCGCCTCCACAATCTAGCATCAATGGGCACGCTCAGATCTCGAATTAAGAAGAATGGGAGAGGAATTAGCTTTCAAATGGCACTCACCACCTTCGCCGTTGAACGAAAGCGCCGCCGCCTAAATTAATTGACGTGCCACCGCCGCCCGCGCCGAGAACGATGGGTGAGGTCCGCCGCCGCCATCGGGGAAGCTACAGTCAGTGTGACGCGCGCTCTCGGTCGGAAGCGGGTTGGTTTGACTGGCTTGACTGGCTGTCCCAACCGACCGGTTTGGATTAACCCTAATCTTAGAACAAAGTTAAATGTGTCCTTAACGACCGTTTTATGGCCCGTGTGGCACTGGGCTATTAGCTGCCTCACAAGCGTCGCATGCGAGCTATTCTTTTCAACGATGTCATGTTCCTTCCAATTCCGCGTAAAGACGTCGCATAGGAGCTATAAGTCCAAATTGAAGTGAAGCAATACTGCATGGTCCGTCTCCTAGAAGCCTAGAACCTCGTGAGCTAAAGGAAAAAAGGAGTCGGAGTTGTTAACTGCATGGTAGCACATGCGACTGAGATGTCAGCTAGCAATGGATGATAATAGTCTACAACTTCTTCTAGGAAAAGATACGGGATTTGGCGGCGAAGGATAGCAGGAGGATCAGCGGCGTAGAGGGACGGATGTCCTGCAGAGCAGCAGCAGGAAGCCGGCAGCAGCGATGTAGCGCATGAGCACCCGACAGTGCGGAAGAGCAGCGGCGCCGGCGGAGCGCCTGGCCGTGCGGAGGAGCAGAGGTAACGCGACAGGAGCGCATATCCTGTAAGGCGGGGTGAGGTTGGGAGCGGAATCAGGCCGTCTCGATCGGGATTAGTTGGGATCGATTTTGCGCACAGATTCCGGGGATCAGTTGACTAGAGAATAGGATGGCCAATCTCGTCCGCTCGCCCAGGATTTAACGGTAGACGTGAGTCCGCCGGGTCTGTCCATATACCGACCGTTCTAGACATAGCTTTCCCGTTTTTTGTGAACATGTATCATGAGAATTTTTGGATTAAGTTGATCGTCCTAACCAATATTTTGCTCCTGCCGGCCTCCTCATCGAGAGATGCGGACACCGCATCCTATACAAAGCACCGATACCCACCCATCCACTCCACGCGTTCCTTTTACCGAGCCACGCCGTCATAGCCTGCCACCATGAATCACTCATTGGATCAAGATTACGAGTAGATGACTATGTCTATGATGGGGAGATGGTGACGAAGGGAAGGGATGATTATGGTGATGGTTATGGTGTCGGTTGTGGCTCCTCTTCTCTCATATGTGAATGGCTTTAGATGTGATGTGCTACGGCGATGCGTTAGGGTTTATTGTGGCTATGTTCTGAATAATATATACTCCCACAATCCCAAAATATGAGGCCCCCAAGGATTAATCAAAATTCAATATTTTTTAAGTTTGATCAACTTTATAATCAATATAAATAGATTTACCATGAAGTATATTCTGTTAATTTGTCCATTCAACATTGTAGATGTAGATACGTTTTTTAAATATTTGGTTAAAATTAGTAAATTTTGACTTTTAACTAATCCTTAGGAGCTTTATATTTTAGGACGGAGGAAGTAGGTGCTTTCATGAAAGTTACTCGGTTTGACTAGGCGAAGACGGTGGCACTTGGTACGGGCGGGCTGTGCCCATGCTCGTTAAACCTTCTAGTGGCCTATTTGGCTTGGGGAGATTAGTAGCTCATGATTTCTCATTAATTACTCAAGATTTTGCCATAAAAGTGTCTATTTTTGCTAGGAGAAAAATTAAAGAAAGAATTTACAAATAATTAGTCATTAGTGAGAAGACTAGAGATATATTTCATTAATTATTTAACTAATATGAAGTTTCAACGTAGATAAAAATCGTTGTCTTTCACAGCTATCAGTATGGTGATGTAGACGATGGATCCCATGGCGTGCGACTCTCTCCTGTGCAGAAGATGAATATGATGACTCTCTTGAAGTATTCTTCGTCCTATGTTAGATTTGCAGGAGGTTTTCACAATGTTCTTTTGTCTTTAAATTTGTATGTGCTTGTTCCGTTCACATACCACTTGAAGATATGTTTGGCGATGTTGTAAATATGGCGAATGATACTGGCCAATGTACGGTCGAAATTGCTCAGACCTTTGCCCAACTTTTGTTATGGAAACGCAGAACGGCGTGTTTTTCTTCTCGTCCACTTCTCTCCAAGTAAAAGTATGTAGCATTCGCCTTGAGTTAATTTTTAGTCTTAAAAATGTGATTTCTAGCAAAAACAAAAAAAGAGCACCAACACCATGGCATATCTAGAAAAAAATGTTGATTTATTATGGTCATAATGTAATAATATGCAAAGTGCACGCACACGAAGCTTTGTTCGAGCATCCACCATGGCCACTACATATCAATATGCACTACTTTTAAGTCTTCTCATGTGTGCATGCGCGCCGCCTTTCATAAACCATTTAATTTTTTACCAACCACATAGCACACATTATGGCCAACTAACCTCTAAACCCTGGGGATAACAACATGGGCATATTAGTCCACCTGAGAACCAAGAAGTTTGTAATGCTAATGATCCTACAACACTTGTAAACATCTAACACATTCTATATCTTTCTATGTGTTTAAAATAAACAATTGTACACTAAATCCTCTACGAGGTCACAGAACAGATCAACTCAGACTACATGCACGTCGAGTTGATCGAGGAACGCGCCGAGGCGCACCAGAATCAGGTGGAAGGTGACCACGACAGGCGTTGGTTCTGTCCAGGGGCCATTAACCACATGAGCGACGTCAAGGAAAGCTTCACCAACATGGACCGACGCGTGGGCGACACGATCAAGTTCGGGGATGGCTCCGCCGTTGACATCCGCGGCCGTGGACAGGTCATCTTCCTCGACCAGGACGGCGGCCATTTTTCCGGCGACCAGGATTATGAAACAATAGCTGATCACGGAACAGATCAACTCAGACAAACAACTAGTCATTATTTTCCTGGTATCAATCACCAGGAATCATTTCTAAGTATCTAGCCAACTTTCATAGATAAACTAACAAACAAAGCGCCGCGTAGTTGCTAAGCGCGAGGATGCTATTCGGAGAAAGGTTCTGAGGTTGAACCCGGTAGTGGCTAAGGACCTCTATAAAGAAGTCGGAGATTGGAAGGGAGACGCCGCGTACCAGTTTAAACTCTGCACTACAATTCTCGCAATTTCCAATTATTGTGGAATCGGATTGTGCGGTACTAATTGAAGCCATCAACTCTCCGTCTACTGATAGATCTCCGATTGCTCAGCTTATCATTGATATTAAGAGGTTAGCTAGTTTAAATAGAGAGTCTTTTTTTTTGTAAAAGTTGATCGTAAACAGGTTAGAGTTAGTGATGCCCTTGCAGTGTTTGCAAGAGTACAATGCCGTACTTTGACCTGGTTAAGTTCTGGACCAGATGAAGCTGTCCGGTTGCTAGAACTTGACCGTGATGTAACTCTTCCTGTTTAATATATCAAATGGCTTTTCCTGCAAAAAAAAAGGTTGCTAAAGAAAACAACTGTCGCCAGACCAGGAGCTCTTAAAATTCCTATTTACCCCACCCCACAAGAAGCAACGAAGATAATTAACAAGAGGCAACGTACCGATCGAGAGAAGGTTGCCCATCCTGGTGAGTGCCGCGCGTGGGGCAGAGAGACGGCTGCTAGGGAGAGGGAAGGAAAACAATATCGGAACCTCCGTCTGCCAGACTCGGACAAATTTTAGTAGTAGCAGCAGAAAGAACTCTTTCGGCTAGGACGAGGGACCAGGTTCCTATCCGCCTAAGCGCCTCTTCTTTGATTCCTAGGCCTGAGGTGTTTCGCCTTAATAAATTCCACCTTCGGGCATGTTCGGTTATTCCACCTCCCAATTGGATTGAGGTGGTTATATTGGAGTGGAATTAGAAGTATTTTGACTTAGAATGGATTTAATCCTTGTCAAACTATGTCAATTTCTTTCAATCCATGCCAAACCGAACATGACCTAATTAGTATTACTCTCCGGCTCCCCCTCTCTCCGGTACACGTTCAAAAGCTGGGACGCGTGCACGTCATGCGGGCTCCCCCCTCTCTTTCTCTCTCTCTCGATGGAGAATAACAAGGTACCGATTGAGAAGGATGGATTACCTGCTGGTGCAGCTGCGTGGAGCTTGCCTCCGATCCGGCTAGTAGATGACCATGGTGCCGGAAACCCAAGGAGAACCGAGAGCACCAAAAGGCATGGAATCTCTATCGAGGAAGGAAATTAATGTGGCGCCTCGGCAGTGATTTCTCTCCGTGTTAAATGACTTCACCGGAACAGACCCATACTCCAAGGAAATCATGCATGGAGTCTCTTCCCACGTACTCCCTCCTTCAGGGTTTGCAGGGCGTCTAATCAAATTTAGGTATTTCCAAAACTACAACGTTCCTAGGCATAAGGATTAATTATTAATTAATATGGCAGCTTTCCTCCCAACTTCCTATGCATGCAACAGTCTCTCACCAATGCATGTGTCTTAACCGCTTATTAATAGGCCTAATTTTCAGCCAATACGTTTACGCCTAGGTTCGTGAGATTTTTGTAGAGCGCCCTGCAAACTATGAAGGAGATAGTACTAGGTTTCCAATGCCAGACAGAAACTAAATATTCCCTCTGTGGTTGAGGTTCAGCTAAACAGACACACGCACTTAGTTTAAGAAAGAGAACTTTTACCGCGGATTCTGTCAACAAAATCTAAGATATATGTCACAAAAATCATCTCATATTTTAGCATATCTCATACGAATCCAATGGTATATGTTCAACAAAATATGAGATATATGTAAAAGAAATTATCTTATATTTTACCATATCTCATACGAATCCAATGGTATATGTTTCCTGGAATATATCTCATATTTTATTGATAAAAAATGATGGGCACGGTTTTTCTCAACTGACGTGCGTGTCTATAAAACTGAATCGGAGCCAGTAATGCAGTTTGATGTTATTTGATAACTAAACTGCCTTATTCTATATATAAAAAAACTAAATGATGCAACTGGATTCGTTTCCATTCATTACCCAGGTTTGTTTTCTTCATCCATCAATTTTGTTTCTTCCTTCCTAAGTGAAGTGCTCCTTCCAAAAAGCTGAAATGAATAAACCTTCAATAGTGAACTTTTCGCTTGCTTCAAACCATGCATCAAAATATCATTTTCATGTGCCAATTCTTTTCTTAGATCACGTGCACCAAACCTTTTTATGTTCCTTTTTTCCTTGCCTTATTTTCTTCGTCATATTTACAGGAGCATCAAGAAATATATACCCAACTCTATAAGATTGAAGCTAGTTTGCTGAACTGGATTAGAATATATTACCCTACAAGTTTCAGCCGAGAGAAGAGAAGAAATGACAATTAATGGCGCCAGAGCAAACCAGACACAGGTTTACTTATGTGGTATGGACCCGAATTAATATATGACTTACTCCTTCTCATACTACTTGAGACCAAATGGAATATATTTCAGACAGTCAAGAAGGTGTCTATTCTACGGCAATACATCAGGGAGGACCAAGAGAAACCCCCATCAGGGCATCTCTCAACATTGTGAATTGTTTGCCAGTTTTCGCACACAAAGGGAGCAGGCACAACCCATTATTAGTACATGGATCTCTCACTATTCCATCATCAGCTATATATGGCAGCCCAATGCAACAGCACACACAGGTGACAACGAGTTCACTGGTAAAGGCTTCTCAAGTTCTTGAGGAGCTCCTGGATGACATGCGCAACCACGGCCTACACTATCTTGGGCTTGATCTTCTCCAACTTGTCAATGGTGTACATGCCCAGCACCTCCTTGAAGTGTTGCTTGCATGTCAGGCAAGTCACTAGCTGTAAGATGGCACTACCTTTGGACCTGTTTCCATCAGATTTCGAGCAGTGGAGTGACAACAGAGCAAGGAGAAAATTGGAAATAGTTTGAATCCGTACCAAGTACGTGAAAAAGTTGTACCAGGAATCCATCTTGCAAGTCGTCGATGAGACGCTATTGAGCCTTGGATCATTGCAGGCAATATCCCAGCAACAACCAATGCATGCAAGGTTGGTTGTTCAACGATCTGAGCAACGACTGGTGCACATACATGAATTAGCATCAGAATCGTGCTGACAGATAGTGACGAGGAAACTGTAGAACCTTCATAATCTCTTGCTGGGATGGATGTCGACAAATCCTCTCTCGGTAGAAACATTATACTGCACAGAAAGCATCCAAGTGGAAATTAACATTCAAATGCGTCGGAAGCACCATATCTACTATCCACCAAAATGGTAGTAACTAACAAGAAACTACATCTACCTTAAATAACCATCCAGCAAAACAGAATTTGACACGAGGTTCTCGGTGTCTTTGTTGACCATCTCCCGCATCACAAAAACAACCTTGTAAAATAGTTTCTACATAAGATGAAATCTTAAATCTAGTTTGTGAGAATATATTTATAAAGGAACATAAAAAGGAAAATGATAATAAGTAGAGTATTGCTAGATAGTTGGATGATCAGTAGGAGTGGACATAAGCAAATTCAGTGAAGGCAAGCATGCTAGCATTTAGGATTCCCAAGCTAGGTGTAGTAGCATTCCGTTTTTACAATGTTCCATAGCTAAAACTAGATACCTATAAACACCCGGTGAGCCAACATGTTTAATGGCCCATTTTCACCTAGACCTAGACTTAGATCTTAAAGTGACACCTAATTCGAAAAGACTAGACCCTTAAACCCTAGATCTAGACCTTAACCCTTCAGATATACTCTAAATCTATATCTTAATAAACTTTAATACATGGACCTAGACCATAGACATTAGAACAATGGGTCACATGGCTACTAACTTCTGTGATGGTATGTTCTTTGCGCGGTTTCTGATCGCAAACTCACTAGGTTTCTGAAATGAAGATTGTAGAAAATATGCGGTTGACATGGAGACCTAGATCCTAGGGCTTAGTGGTTCCTGAACCGAAGATTGCAGAACATCTTGGTTGGCATGGAGACTTACACTCTAGGTTGTTGACATGGCTACTAGCTATTGTGATGCTACCTCCATGGGTATAGGGTTGTTGTAAATAGGAAAATCCAACTACAACTTTGGCATGGAGATCTAAACCCTATCCATTATATCTATATCCTAGACCACTATAGACTCTAATCCCGGCCTAAAACCTACATCCTAAGCAATAGACATAGAAACTAAACCATATACCCTATCAATACTAAAAAACAAATATTGTTAATAAAAGGTTGTTTTGATATTTTTATGCCCCCTTTCGAGGGATATGAGGAACTGTTTGGGAGGGGGTCATTGTTTCCATTTTATGCATGAAGTGATAGATATTACCTATCACTTTGTGTGTCTCCTATCATCGTGGCGACGTGCTAGGATTCCGATTGTTCGAAGATCTCTATCTTGATGTTTTTTCTGTGTGAATACGAGCTTCGGTTGAGGCGATACTATACATGCATTGGAAAGATACCCTGGGCTTAGGGTTTCTCATACTTCTACTTTTGCGGAACTTCTTGCTTCGTCCCTACTTGCCAGACATCGTGGTCGGGGCCGATAACCGGACCCTTCGCGACTAGGTGGAGGATATATAGGGTGCATGTCCATGAGACTACTAGGTTGATCGTTGCTATCGGGCTTCGATGCTCCGTCAATCTCACGAGCAAAGTATATGCCAGATAAATACGGGCGCACATTGTACTTTGCACGTCGCATAGATCATGACAAAGCCGAAAACACCGAGGCTTGATTTTAGGGACGCATGCGCTCGTCCACTTGAATAGGCTTTGTCGTGTGTACGTGAGGTGATCTGAGAAGTTTCGCCATTCGTACACAGGTGACTAGGTGAGTATGTGACGTGCACTTTGCGGAGAAAAAGAAAAACACAAAGCCATGCGTTATAGTTACATGAACGCCACAAGTAGCAACCGGAATTTTTCGAAGGCGTGCAAATGCAAACGTACCTAGATGAGCGGGAACAGCTTTTTTTTCGATAAAGGGCGCTTTATTACTTAAAAAGGTCTTAAGTATTACACCCGGCCTCTGCATAACTAGCATGCATACAATCGTCCAAATCCAACAATCCAAACATAAAAGGAAAAAAACGCATAGACGAATTACATATCATAATGAGAAATTGTAAAATGCCTAAGGAGCTGAAGGTATGTCAATCCGCAGATTATGTTGCCAGCCATGTCGGGTGAACAAATCCCGCGTCGTGTCCTCCAGCCGCGTACACACCTCCGTGAAAAGGTCGCGATGGTCCGCACGATGAAGTGCCGCCCAAGACCGAAGGGTGCCAGTGCATCTGTAAATAACCTGCAACAGTGAATATTTTGTATCATTAAACACTTTATCATTTCTACATAGCCAAAGCGACCATATAATGACAATCGCTCCTACCCGAAGAAATAACTTATACTTGTGATCTATACCGTGTAACCAATTTCCAAATATATTGGCAATACTACTCGGTGGATACAAGCCAGAAGCTGCTTGGGTAACTGACCATATAGATCTTGCGATATTGCATTGGAAAAATAGTTGTTTTATTGTCTCATTATGCTGACAAAATGTGCACCTAGGATCTCCATGCCAATTCCGTTTAAGAAGATTATCTTTAGTAAGGATAACCCCTGGACAGAGATACCAAGCAAAGATTTTATTGCGGAACAGCTAGGCCAACTTACAGGCAGAAGAAAAAGAAAAGAAAATCGCTGGCCGTGGGAGGGGCTCATACAAAATATTGGGCCAACATTCTGCCAGAACAAGGGCCCGATTTGCAGATCAAGGGCTGGCGTTCATCCTGGCCAGAACAAACCAAACCCTCCAGAGTTTCCTCTCAAAAAAAAAAAAAAAAGCAAACCCCCAGAAACCCTAACCCCATTCTGCTCCCCATCCCCGATGCAATCCCTCGCCAGCGCGTCCTCTCCGGCGCTGCCCCGTCTCCCCAGCCCTAGCCCCGGCTCCTCCTCCCCGCCGCCGGCCCCTCCTCGCTCCGCCCTCACTTCTTCCGGTCCTCCCCTACCGCAGCAGATCGACAGCCCGGCTGCCATGAGAGTGGCGGCTCCGCACTGACCATGGCGTCGCGGCCGGCCAATTTGGCAGCAGCAGGAAGCGGCAATCGGGCAGCACTTTATGTTGGACAGCAGAAGTTTTTGACGCTGTCGTGCTTGCTGTAGAGAGCAGCAGAAGAAGGGAGAAGGCGAAATGGATACGTAACAAGTTGAAGTAGTGCGATCGATCGAGAAGAAGATCATCGATGCGCGTGGTATTATACCACCTAAAAAAAATCATACGTACTGTACCCAACCCAAAGAGCTAGCTGGGCACGCACATACGCAGATGCTCGATCAGCTGTCTGTCTGTGGCTTCCGCACCGGACCGGACCACCACTTGCATGATGCTTCTTTTCTAGTATTTCGCCCACGGTTTCAAAGAGAGGACCACCACCACGAGAGTGAAGCATAAACATATATAAGTCAGCTCAACTGAAATGTACGTAAACGGGGGGCTGCTACTCCTATATATATATGGTGAGAGTTAAGGACAACAGACCGGTGTAAACACGTACGCCGCTCCACTACTTCCTTTCGGATTGCTTCTCTTATATGTAGAAAGTATAAACTGCCATTTTCAACTTCTTTTCTTGCTTTATTATATCAGAAGACTAAATGCTGGACAGCCCACAATACTAAAGGTGGCTTATGTTAGGTTTCCGACTTTTCGGTACAAACACACAGACTATATATATATGCCTTTCATCCAGCTAAAAAACATAATCCTACTACTAGAGTTATGCTCCATTTTTCATGTATGTAGATTGTGTGCTAGAGTTGATGAACTAATTTGTACCTGAAACTCCAAGATGCGGCCCTTCAACCTCATAGTCAATGCACTGCGACAAGGATTACCAAATGCACAATCATGTGAAAAAAACAGAACAGAAAGATGACTAGAAATAACTAGAGGAGCATACTTGGTAGTGAAGGTTCGAGTTTGGTCCACACCCGATCCCTTGCCAAAGCCTGCTTTTCCCCTGTTTGCAAGATTCTTGTAAAAGGAAAAGGAGGAGGAGTGTGCGACTATTATTTATTATATGGCAAAAATACTACTACTGAGGTTTGGCTGTCCGAACTCGTACAGGAGACACTAATATCTGATGAACTTCAGTATAAATTTAAAAGGAACTCCGATTTAGTACTGTTGCTCACCTGAAGATCTTTCAGTAGCTTTGCCAAATTCTCAAGCAGCTTTCCAATCTCCCTGACCTGAACGTGGTGATAACACACATAATAAAATCATGTCTCAGACAGTTATGCTCGCTTCAATAAATTGTACTATTGGCTATGTTCACACGGAAAGAGACTCGAAAATAGAGAGGAAGAGAAGGGAGTAGTGGCACCTGCTCAAAGAAGCCGTCGAAACCAGGCTGCGCGGAGTCTTGCAAACCGAGCTCAATATCGACATCTCCCAGGGCCTGTTCCGCTCGGCTGATCTCAAAAGAATCCTGTTAAATTGGAGAATAAGAATATGACGTTACACAGACATATACTATGAAAGTTTTGTACCAGAGCTCACTGTAGCATGTCAATCTGTACCCATATCTGCAGCACCATGAAAGAAGTAGAGAAGTTTTTTTCTTTTTGCAATCGATCCATATACTATGAAGTAGAGAAGTAGAGATTTCTATCGGTAATTTGGGTTTTTGAAAGGAAGGTTTCGCGGAGCGGAGGAAAGGAAAGGAAAGAAATAACGGGGGGAGCCCTGTCAAACTAGGCGAGGAATAGTCGTCTCCGATACGTGTCATGTTTGGGGTATTTTTTTTTAAACATGTATCATTAGAATTTTTGGATTAACTTTATCGTCCTAACCAATATTTTGCTTCTTCCGGCCTCCTCATCGAGGGGATGCGTGTTGGAATAAACCCTGCACAATCAGGTTTAGGTGTTAAACTTTCACAGTAGTCACTGTATTTTTTCGACATACTGTTTTTCTGTCGGTAGTTTTAGTTAGCGTTTTAGTTTTAGTTAGTCTTGTAACGGTGAAGACCGGTTCTGTCAGGCTGCATGATTCCTCGTGGGATGGCGCGAGAAGTACGGATCGTGGAGATTGATCACGATCTCTAAACTCTGAATAAAAGGAGAGAAGAAACAGAAAAGGCTGTGACGTTTTACGCAGCGCAAAAATCCTTGTCTCTGTGTCGTGGTTGTCTCTAGTTCCTCTTTCAATTCATAGCGAGCTGAGAGAGATCCTAGCTAACACGTGGTATCAGAGCCATGTCAACCACACCACAGGGGAAGGCGAAGGCGGCGGCGGATGCAGCAGAGGCGGAGAAGGATAAGGGGATGCAAGGTGGCCTGACAGGCGGCTCGAGGCTGCCGGCAGCGTGTCGCACTTCCGTGTCCCCAATCCGTCGCGGACGCAGTCTGGCGAGGCGCGGCGGCAGAGAGGTGGCCGTGCGTGAGCGGGGCGTGAGGGAGAGCGACGCCTCTGCCCAATACCCGACGCTCACCCACACAAACTACACCGAGTGGGCCACAGTCATGCGCATCCAGCTGCAAGCCGCCCATCTCTAGGACGCGATCGAGTTGGGGGTCGATGATCCGCTCGACGATCACGCGGTGCTGTCCGCACTCCTCCGTGCGGTTCCGCCAGAGCTCGTGCGCACGCTGGCGGCGAAGGACAGCGCCAAGGGCGCGTGGGAGACTATCAAGACGATGCGCCTCGGGTGCGAGAGCATCCGCGAGGCAAAGGCACAGACACGCCATCGCAAGTACGAGAACCTCACGTTCAAACCAGGCGAGGGGATTGAGGAATTTGCAATTCGTCTAACAAATTTGCTCGGTGATCTCGAGCTCCTCGGTGACCCCATCGATGAGTACAAAGCGGTGCTCAAATTCTCCCGTTGTGTGTCGCGCAAGTACAGGCCCATGGCGATGGCAATCAAGCAGACCCAGCGTCACCGAGACCTCACCATTGGGGATCTATGCGGGCGGCTCCTCACGACGGTGGAGGGATACGACCTTGACGACGCCACTGATGGCATTAACAAGCTTCTTCTCACAGAGGAGGAGTGGGAGGCACGCAGGAGGCAACCCAAAAACTGGGGCAGCTATTCCTCTGGCAGCACCAGCGGCGGTGGCAAGGCCACACCAAGCCAGGAAAGGGCAAGCAGCAGGCCGGTGGCGGACGTGGGGGCGAGGACCTGGACCGCTGCAGATACTGCAAGAAAAAGGGCCACTGGGCCCACGAGTGCCGCAAGAAGCGGGACAAGGAGGCGCACTTGGTGCAGACCGAGAACGCTGGTGAAGACGACGACGCGCACATGCTGATGGCGCGCGTGGTCCAGGTCACGGAACAGATCAACTCAGACTACATGCACGTCGAACTGATCGAGGAACGCGCCGAGGCGCACCAGAATCAGGTGGAAGGTGACCACGACAGGCGCTGGTTCCTGGACACAGGGGCCATTAACCACATGAGCGGCGTCGAGGAAAGCTTCACCAACATGGACCGACGCATGGGCGACACGGTCAAGTTCGGGGATGGCTCCGTTGTTGACATCCGCGGCCGTGGGCAGGTCATCTTCCTTGACCAGGACGACGGCCATTGTGTCCTCAATGGGGTCTACTACATCCCACGCCTCAAGAGCAACATCATCAGTGTGGGTCAACTGGACGAGAGCGGCTGCGAGTCGCGGATCAAGGTGTCAACACCCGGATTTTTAATCCCAGATACCTGTTATGCCATACATCGCAATCCCAGGATTACCATCAGTTTTAAAAAGGGCTAAGGCTCATGCCTTAATATTTTCATCACCAAAATCATCTAGTGTTCGGAAACACAAGTCAAAACATCTCAGTAGAATGATCCATCATTCTAAGGTTTTCGTAACCATTTTCACCAAGTATTCCCATCTAAAGTTCATCAAGTTTTATGCTTAGCACTAGCATCTACAAATGGGGATGAGTACTAATGATGGGTGATAAACAAGTGGAGTTTCAACTAAGTACCACCTCATGCCTTAGGATGATATCAAGGTTTTCTAGCTTAGGCCAAATTTTATGCTCTTTATGCAACCTTCAAGTATCTTCCTAGAATCTACAAGTTACTTCAGTAAACTCTAAGTAAAAGCTTTGATAAATAAATAAAGTAGAAAGCTTGCAAGTAAAACTAGGATTGAGTGTCAAGTGGGTATGACCACATATGCTTAAGGCATATAGTTGGCATGGTAACAAGAAAGTATTTGTTTGCATCAGTAGAGTATATTGCAAGTGTTAGCTTGCCTTGTGCAGAGCAGTGATTGAAGTTCTCTTCGGCTTCTTCTTCGTAGTATCCTCCTTCATCCTCGTGTCCTTGGTCGGTACTAGCGTCTATAAATAAATACGAGGTACACAATCACCAAACAATACTTAACTACGTGCAATCATCGCACAAAGGGGTTCTATATATGATCTAGCATCATCACTAACATTACAAGACTAAAGCATTTGTCTTAAAGATTTTAGTTTTAGAAAAGTAATTTCTACTCATTGAAAAACTACTTAAGATTTAATATTCTCCAAACCAAACATGGGATCATGTTGACACATGTCATCACCATATATTTTAGTCCATGGGAATGTGATTTAAAGTGGTGTCACAATTTAATAAGGTTTAACCTTTTTATTTTAAATAAAATAAGTGACTAGAAATGCCTATGTGGCATTCTTTTATTACTTGAACATTATTCCTATAAGTAAATCCATATATTTTTATATATTCTGAAAGGTATGGTTAAATGTGATTTTTGAGAGTTGGAATCAACTCAAAAGCTATTATGGTTTAAATTTGAAAATGTTTGAATGCAGAAAAGCTTCTGCCTTGTTATTTTTACCAAGGGTGATCTACAGATCCAAACGATTTGAAATCAACGGGCTTGGATTCAACATTTCAAGAACTTTCTAGCAAAATTGGTTTCATTCAATTTGGTTCACTGAATCGAGATGGGTTGATTTTTGAAACTAGGTACAGAACTGTGTTTGAATGAAATTGGAAAAATCCAAATTCAAATGAGTGGGCTGCGCGGGAAAGGTTAACGGGCCAGCCTGCTAAGCACAGCGCTTACGCGGGCTGGTTAAGTGGTTGTCCCCATGCGTCAGTGAGACAGGGGGTACGAAGCGATGCGGGGAAACGTGGTGCGTTGGATCTAGTTCTAATCCAATGGCTCTGGTTCATCATCCACGTCGGGCAGCGTCGGCGAGACAGAACCCTAACACGGCAGGTGGGGGTCGTGGGAGGCTCACTGAGGCTCAGGCGAGGGTCGGCGATGCGGGCGAACGACAAAGTCGATGACAGGAACCTCCTGGTACCGGCAGCTTCTCCTGGGGCAGCTCCAATCGCTAGCTCCCTTCTTCTCCAGCAGCGGCAGGCTCCGGTGAAATTCCGGCGATGCGCTGCTCGCCTTGCTCCGGGAACATGGTGGAACGATCAGTGAGGAGAGGGGAGTGGAATGGTGTGAAGAGTTTGAGCGGGGGAGGCCTCCTTTTATAGTGGCGATAGGGAACCGACGGGCGCAAGCTGAGCTCGTCGTGGTCGACGGAACAGAATGCTATCGGTGTGGGCGACGGTAGGGGGCGGTGCTGTGCTCCCTGGCGAAGCTCAACTGCGTGGTGGCAAGGCGTGGGGCGGTGCAGATTGGTCGGAACGCTGCGGTGCTCTGCGCTGGTCCGACGGAAGATTTAATGGCGCACAGCGCGCGTGGTTCGCGCGGCGGCGAACGGGCATGTCTGCGTGGTTGCTGTGACGGTGGTGATCGCGTATGCACACGGCGAGGGCGGCGCGTGGTCTGTGGGCGTCTGTCGAGCGTGGCGCACGGGGAGCGCTCTCGGCATGGTTGTAGAGCGGCTTGTTATGGTTTGTGCGTGTGGTCCAGGGGCTGGCATCGCTCGCGGCTGGGACAGGGAGTGGCGGTGGGGTGCTAGCTTGCTCTCAGACAAGGTTGGCGAGGCTAGTGCTGCTTGTAGCTTGCTGTCCACACTGGGGTGACAATGGTGCACTCGGGTTGTTCACCATTGATGACAAAGGCTAGCTTACAGTGGTGCTAGAGATTAGTTAAGGTTGTTAGATGATCTACTAAGGCTAGTGGTGTCCATAGAGGGAACAAGTTAGGCCCAAAACACTGCACACTATAG
Source organism: Avena insularis (assembly GCA_023614405.1). NCBI lineage: Eukaryota > Viridiplantae > Streptophyta > Magnoliopsida > Poales > Poaceae > Avena > Avena insularis. The sequence continues at coordinate 344,530,289 of CM042685.1, read as the reverse complement.
TGTTTTGATTTGGTTTGATTTGAATCTGCAAGGTGTTTGATGAAATGACCGCATGAATTCAAGTTTGGAATTTTGAAAAGATTTTTGGTGGGTGTGCTAGGCATGTGCTGGTGAGTCTGTGGATGCTTGGGTTTTGAAAGTTGAGCTTGTTTGAGTGGTTTTTGCAAAAGTGGGATCTTCCCATATGATATAGATTCAATTTTGAACTGTCCTTTAAACTATGCATTCAAATGTTTTTGGATGATCACAAGGTGGGCCTTGGTACTCTGTTATGAGTACTATCAAGGGGTGCAAAGATCCAAACAAGTTTCTGTTAAGTTTTGAAAGTTAGAGACAGCCAAAGTAGGCATGGGAGTTAATTTGGCCAAAGTGACCATTCACTTATTTTGTTTGTTTTGATTTATTTGTCTTTGGGAAAAGTGTGGGGATTGTTTAGATGATGTTTATTTCACCTAAGAATCCTTTTACAAGCAAAGAATCACACAAGCAAGGCAATTTAAAAGAATCCAAATTGGAATGCATACACACATGCATGCTTTCATATTTTTAATAGAAAAGTTTTTTGTTAACCCTAATTTTGATGATTAGAGTTTGATGATCCAAGTTTAGTATTTTTGGGATGTTACACAAGGCCGGCTTCTTCACCCTTAGTGATCGATGAGGTTGTGTCATTGCCAGGGTCAAGCGTGCTGACAATCGTATCTACCCCTACGAGATGCAGCTGGCGCGACTCATGTGCCTCGCCGCACGGTGCGCCAAGGACGAAGCATGGCCCGTGCAGCTGGTCAGACCCGTGTCTACGAACCACTCGATCCGCCTAACAACGCGGGAGGCTTTGTCGTCAGTGGGAAGGAGGGCTTGGGATCTCCATGTCGGGACTTCAACGGCGGCCTCGTCGACAAAGTCCGGGTACGATGCTTCTCGACCAGCTAGAGGGATATCTGGGCCGTAGAAGTACGTCCTCTACCAGTTTTTGCAGGACTCGTGGCCTACAATGTTGGGGAACCGCCGGCCAGGCCGGATCTTGAAGCTAATGGTTCCACAATTTCTGAGTTCATCCTTGCTCACTCGGCTTCCCTCTTGACGGTGAAGAAATATATAAACAGATCTAACCTAGGCCTAATTCCTAGGTATCCCTCACAAAGAATCACGTAGTTGCTAAGCGCGAGGATGCTATTCGGAGAAGGTTCTGAGGTTGAACCCGGTAGTGGCTAAGGACCTCTATGAAGAAGTCAGAGATTGGGAGGGAGAGGCCGCGTACCAGTTGGGCTTTGAGGTACACCTTTTCTCCATCTTGGGGAGAAGGGATGACCTCGCCGGCCGGTGCCGCCCGCCAGACCAGCCCCTCCGTCGTGGGAAGGTACCCTTCGGTGAGCATCTCCTTGAGATCGCTCTCGGTAATATCGGAGCCACGCCACTCTCCCTTGTGAGAATTGCTCTCCTCCTCTAGCAATTCCAACCCCACTGGAATATGGTCACCGTTGGTGGTTTACACCACCGCGGTGCATGGCACCACAACACCCTCTGGAGGCATGTGAATGGAGCCCGCCGGCTTGACTGCGGCATCGCTCGTCGCCGTCATGGAGGGGGTGGGGCTGCTGCTAGCCATTGGTGTTGGGAAGAAGGTGACTGTGGGATTGGGGGAAAGCTAGGGTTTTTCCCTCGGTGTGCACGGAGAGCTTGAGGAGGCGTTTGCTGGAGGAAGAAGACGATGCGAGGAAGAATGCGGTGAAAGGATAAAAATTACCACGGTTATAATTTATAGTACTCAGCATCAAGATGCGTGCAAGTTGATTGAATAGTTTCTGCGTGGATAGCGCGTGCGCGGAAATTTCGCCATGTTCCCACCGCTGTCGCCAACGTTTCGCATCCTTCGTGCGGGAAAAACGGCTCTGATTGCGTTCCCTGCATGTGTGCGTTACGAGACATTGCTGACCTATGGTCTATGACGCTCTACTGACATAGGAAGGTGAACCATCCCATCTGAAGATTTCGGCATGGACGGATCATGTCCGGCTATGAGAAGAGTATGATGGAAGATTCAGTAGTTCTCCGACTTACATATTGAAGACGGGGAGCATTGCAGGGTTCTTGGGAGGACTAAAAGATGTTGCTTGACGATTTGCTGACATTCATCTAGACGGTGACAAGGTTCGATCTCGCCAATGCCCATTGTTATGAGCTTGGGTTTTGGAGAAGATGGGGATGCTGGAGATCACGAAATGGTTAACAGACAAGCAACCAGGGGACACGAGATTTATCCAGGTTTAGGCCCCCAGAGGGAAAACCCTACTCCTACTTGTCTGCTCTTGATTACGGCAGAACCGAAAAGTACAGGGTGCACAGATGCAATCTGGCGTGGAGGTGTGTATGCGGTGAGGAGTTGCCCTCCTAGCCTTTATATAGAGATAGGCAGGTCTCGGGCATAGATCGAGTCGGTTACAAGTTTAGAGTTTGCCCCTTTGAATATTCTATCTACCCTAGTATTGCTCTCCAAGGATTCAGAGACGTCATGTGCTTGGGCCACCCGAAAATCTCCACAGGCCGCGTATATTATCGTGGGTCTTCCTTGGGCTGGACCAGGTATGCTAATATTGTGTACCCTTAGGGTATAACCATGTCAGTAGCACCCGAGTGTTTAGTCGAATCGTAGATTCGGCTGAGGACTCTTCAATCTTTCGGGTGTAGTTGTTTCTGTTCATAAGAGAAAGAATGATTTTAGTTTGTAAGGATTGCTGATGCGTGTGCCTGGCTCTCCTGACGGATAAGGGCCAGTTAACTGTCATAGGACAAAACAACACGATCTTCTTCAGATTCGAGTCCCTACACTTGAACCTGGAACGGATGCTGGTGTAATTCGACTTAGGCCGCTAAGGTATTAAAGTAGTCAAATCCCAGTGATTTTTTGAGTGCTGTACCCAACGCATCCGTCAGGATTTTCATCGCGTCTATTGACATGGATTTTTACTGATAGAGCGCAGTCAGGTGCGTTACCAGGCCATCAGATGATATCTGTAGGTCTTATCTTTGCGTCGTAGACACAACATCCGAAAGTTTATCACCACGGAGGTGTTTTGGGTGGCCAAGGAGGATGCTTATCACTTAGCGTTGATTGGGGCAAAGTTGCTAGAAATTTTTTGCATTTTGATCCGAAGGATCGCAGTCGAAGAATTCATAGGACGCGCGACCAGCGCTCCCTATGGGAGTAGCCCCCGAGTGTCTGTTCGAGTCGTAGACTCGAGCAAAGACTTTAGTTCAGGTAATTAAGCTTCAGGTCCGTAGGACACAATTTTTTCTGGATGCTTGATCAATCCTCCCTATGGGAGTAGCCCTCGAGTCCTTAGTGGAGTCGTAGACTCGATATAGGACTCAAAGAATCAACAGTGATTTAGTTCCTTAACCATGTCTCGGGTGCGCGGCCAGTGCTCCTGATAGGAGTAGCCCCTGAGTAGTTGCTCGAATCGTAGATTCAGGTGAGTACTTTTAATTATCAGCCGAAGATTTCCAACCGTTACTAGCTTTGTTTTGATGACATCAGTGTTGACGATCGGTGACCTCAACCATCTGCGGCGCTAGAGGTGACGTGACTGGATGAGCGTGGGTTCCACTTTCTGACTTGGAGTTGACTGGTCGTGCGCGACGTGGCAAGAATTACGGCGTCTCCTCGGTTTCTGTGCATAGTGGAAGGCGTGCGAGCGATGCTTCGCTGTCTTCGACACGTGGGCGTTGGATCGACCGGCGTTAGGGCTTCTGGATGAACGGTTCCTGTTTGTCGTCTTCACCCTTATAACCATGGGGAAAACATTAGTTTGTTTTCACCGTTCTCCATTTGCTTTCACTGCTTCCATTTTCTCGAGCTTTCTCCTTGCGCGCTGGACGTTGTCCGGTCCTTTCCTTCCTCTTTACTGCGCGCACACCGCCGTCGTCGATGCTCCACAATGGTGAAGTCGAAGAAAGCCTCCGCCAGAGCGGGCTCAAGTGCTGCTGCCGGTAGCAAGAAAAGCACCACCGCCGCTCGTGTCACTGATGGCGGGTGGCGGCGCACGAAGACGTGCGAGGGCGACCTGTGCAAGCTGCGTGATGCGGGTCTAATCCCGCAGGATAGGGAGGCCGTCAGGATCCCCGGCGATGAGGTAATTCCCCGTCCACCCGTAGGGTTTTGGGTGATCTTTGTTGCCTTTGTTCTTCGCGGCCTTTCTCTCCCGGTCCATGATTTTCTTCGTGGACTTTTGTTTTTCTATGGCATCCAACTCCATCATCTTTCGCCTAATTCTCTTCTCCACATCGCCTGCTTCGTCACTTTTTGCGAGTGCTGGCTCGGTACCGATCCACACTTTGGCCTCTTCCGGAAGCTCTATTCCGTGAAGAGGCGATCCGCACTGGGTTTATTTCGCATGGTCAGATTATTTCCCTTCGATCTTCTATTCTCTTCTTTTCCTTTTCCATGTCTAAGTCCATCCAATACTGGCAGAGGAAGTGGTTTTATATCCGCGACTCCATAGTGGATGGGCAAAACTTCAGCCTTGCCCCCTTCGACTCCGCCCAGGAGATCTTGCCAAAGAGATCCTGGAAGAACCAGATCCTGGAGGGCGAGGTGGAGGAGGTAGAGGAGCTCTACCGTCGGGTGGAGGCGCTCCATATGGTTACGGAGAAGGAGGTGAATGGTGTGGACATCATCCGCACCTTCCTCAAATGTCGGGTGCAGCCACTCTAGGCGAGGGCGCATCCGATGTTCCTTTACTCTGGCCGCCACGACCCTACGAGAGTTTCGGCTGAGGATCTCTCCAGGGGAAACCTCAATAGGGCTCTTCGGCCGCTGCTGAATTTCAAGGCCAAGGAGGATCTTCCGGGGAAGTCGTTGACGTCCCCCTTCAGTGCCACGAAACCAGTTCTGCATGTGTAGATTTGCGACGTGCGTGTAGCGCCTTTTTTCGAGTGCTTTTCCTTATGATTGCTATTACTGATCTTTTGATGTCTTCATTGTGCAGGAGCTCAAGGTGGCTGGCATGGTGCCTCCACTGCCCAAAAGGTTTCCGATTGCGCCGGACAACGAAGTTGTGGACTCCGAGTCCGAGCTTCCGACAGCGCAGTCGCCAACTCAGGAGGCCGTAGGGGAGTCGAGGCCGACGGCCCCTCCTCTCAGACGGTGGCCACCTCTGGGGGCGATGCTCCGAAGTCCACTCCACAGGAGGCTCGAGTGACCGTCTCCCAGAAGACTGTACCTAGACCTTCGGAGTCTCCGTCTGAGCATGTAAGTTGATTTTCCTTTTATCCTGGGGGGAGTCTTTTTCGGCTCGTTTTGCTCGACGTTGTGCTTGTTTCGGGGCACAGCCCCCGAGGCCTTTTCTTGATTCTTTCTTGATTGTTTTCGTTTGCTTCTTTCGACAGCTCTTTGTGCATAGTGCGAACTTGCTTATCCGGCATCATCTGGCGCTGGAGGCCAGCATGAAGCAGCTCCGAGGTATGTTTTTTTCTTGCTCTTATCTTTGTTACCTGTTGCTTGAATATAGCTTGTGTTGTTCATGTGCGTCCTTGACACTTGGTAGATGAGAATAATGCGGCTCTTCGCCGGCTGGATGCTCTTGAAAAGAGCCTCGGTCGTTCGGAGAAGAAGGTTGCGGATGCCGTGGAGGCAAAGGAACGCCTGCAGCAGGAGTTGGCTGACGCCGCCACGGCCAAGGAGCGCCTGCAGCGGGAGGCTTTGGATCGCAAAGAGCAGCTCGCAACTATTGCGGCTACGCGCGAGAAGAAGGTGGCCGAGAAGCTGATGGCTGCGGCCAAGGCCTTCTCCAGTATGTGTCGTGCATGTAGCCATTTTCTTGGATTTTTGGCTACTCTTTGCTTCGTGTCCTTATTCGGCTCTTGCCTGTTCTTCTTTGCTCCAGATGCTTCTGGCATTGCGTTTGATCGCAATGCCTTGGAGCATGGGAGCGCTCTGGATGATGCCACCGCAGCGATCGAAGATCGCTACGGCTCTGCTGCTGGCTCCCTTGCCAAGGCCAAGGAGGTTCTCCAGCGTTTCTACAAGGAGATCATGCCCAAGGGCGCTGCCCTTGAGGATGTTGATTCTCTAGAGGATGTGTTGTCAGAGGATGCCCCTGCGGCCTACAAGCGCAAGCAGAAGGGCATCGACGCTTCCATGGGGCTGGCCATGGCCATAGCGTCTGGAGCGGAGCTGGATCTTCATGATGTCACCTCCTAGATGCCAACATCTCCCGACGGCTCTGAGGTAGCCTTTGCTCTCTTCGCTCCTTGTTGTAAGCGGTATGGTCTGAAGCTTATCGACCTGCTGGCAGACTATGCGACAAGGCAGCAGGGAGAAGCCAGGAGCAGGCACTCTGGCTCCGAGACCACTCCGGATGCGGCTGCTTAGGCTTCTTTGCTTGTAGTTTCAGGATAGTGTATCCTCTTTTGTAATGTATGCTTTTGTGGATGAACAATTGCTCCTTGTGCCATGCGGTGGGTTTTTGATGTATATAAATGATGCTTCGAGCTGTTGCCCAAGACATGTGTTGTTCATATTCTTGCATGTTTTCCTTTTGGGACCTTCGGGTGAGGCTCCTGTGGATACTTCGACTATCCCCCAGCCGCGACCATCTTTGGATGATGTGTCGAAGCTTGCCTTTCTTTGCGATCGTGTCCGTAGCTTGGAGAAAGAGATCCTTAACGTTCAGGGTCATGCGGACGTTTGGAAATCGAAGATTGAGCGAGCCACCGCTAGGGAGGAATATCTGATGGGGGAGCTGCAGCAGTTGGGCGAGCAGCTGCAGTGTGAGTTTTCTTTGGCTGCTGCTCGTCTTCGGATGCGCCTTATTTGCGTGTCATCTTACTCTGAGTTTTTTATAGGCGCCAACTTTGTTCTGAGGGAGGAGAAGGAACATGTTGCAGTTCGGATCAATTGCCTAACCCAGCAGGATATGGAAGCCGGCGGCTTTTTCTGGATGGATCGTGACCGGGCCACCGTCCTTGCGACGGTGCAGATCGTGGTCATAAGGTGTCGCGGGTGCTGAGGCGGGTGAAGACTTCCCTTGCATCGATTATGTATGTCATGTTTCCTCTAGATGAGGCTTCGTCCACCCTGTGGGGTTTGCTGTCGAAGTTTCGGGACGTGAATCACGTGAGGGAGTTGGTGCAGCACCAGTTGGTGGCAGGGTGAAAGATGCTCTTTCGCTTGTTCGTCTGCATCGCCCGGATGTTGACCTTGCGGTGGTGGCGGCTAGGCCGACCCCTAGTACAGATGGTGGCCTTTGGGATATGTGCCCGCATTATGCGGCTGTTAGGCAGTATGCCGAAGAGATTGTAGATCATTTTGAGCATCGGGCGCATGTGATCCTTTAGAATAGGTAGACCCTGGAAAAGGTATAGATGTAAAACTTGTATATGTTTCGACTGGGATTGCTTTGCCCTTTGTTGTAAAGGTTATTTGTATTATCACGTGGTGCTTTGTTGTATGCATGCCCTGACGTGATTAGCTACTCAGGTTTACATGCGTTATTCTCAGTCGACGAAGTCGTGAGGTGTGGCGGAGCCCCCGAGTGTGTTGTAACAGAAAGTAATGTAAGGAAAAAAGATATTCGAGCGAGACACTTAGCTTTTATTCATATAGTAATCGAGAAGGTACATTGTTCGGCTGAATAGACTTGGCTGAGTAGCCTTATTGAAAGTAAAGGGGGATAGCTTAGGGGTAGAAGCGTCGCAATTGTGTGATGTTCCATGGGTTGGAGTATGCGACTCCAGACTCTACATGCTTGAGGCGGTAGGCGCCACCTGGGATGACTTTAGTGACGATGTAGGGTCCTTCCCAGGATGACTCGAGCTTTTTCGGCCGCTCTTGCTTGAGTCGTAAGACGAGGTCTCCTTCGACGAAGGACCTTGGGCGTAGCCGGCGGCTGTGATAGTTGCGGAGGCTCTGCTGGTAGACTGTCGAACAAGCCGCAGCGATGTCGCGTGCCTCGTCGAGTGTGTCGATGGCATCTTCGAGTGCGGCCGTTGATTCGGCTTCGCTGTAGGCGATGACCCGTGGGGCCTTATGGCGTACTTCTGCAGGTAGCACGGCTTCGGCTCCGTGTACCATGAAGAAGGGCGTGTAGCCTGTTGAGCTGTTTGGCATTGTGTGCAAGCAATAGAGGACGAAGGGTAGATCTTCTGTCCAGGCCCCCGCAAGCCGTTTGAGTGGGCCGAGTAGGCGTTTCTTGATGCCGCCGCCTACAAGATCATTGGCCTTTTCGACATGCCCGTTGGTTTGCGGGTGCGCCACGGAAGCGTATGATATGTTGATTCCAAGGCCTTCGCAGAAGTCCTGGAATTCTTTGTAGTTGAAGTTCAACCCGTTGTCCGTGATGATGTTGTGCGGCACGTCGAACCTGTAGACGATGGGCTCGAAGAACTTGATGGACGTTTTTCCCTTTTGGTTGGTGACAGGCATGGACTCGATCCACTTGGTGAACTTGTTGACTGTGACTAGGAGGTAGACGTGGCCTCCTTTCGAAGATTTGGGCAGTTTGCCAATCATGTCGAGGCCCCATTGGGCGAAGGGCCAGGCCAAGGGTATGGGCCTGAGCTCCAACCCTGGTGCGTGTGGTTTGTCCGCAAACCTCTGGTAGCTGTTGCACCTCCGGACGATGTCCTTGGCATCATTCATGGCCGTTGGCTAGTAGAATCCAGCTTGTAAAGCTTTGGCGACGAGGGCGCGTCTGCCCGCGTGATGGCCGCAGATGCCCTCGTGGATGTCTTGGAGGATGGTTTTGCCGTCACCGATGGCGACGCACCTTTGGAGTACACCCGAAATGCTACACTTGTACAACTCGCCATTGATGATGGTGAAGTCCTTGGACCGGCGAGATATGCGCCGGGCATCTGTCGGGTCATCAGGCATTTATCTATTTATAGGTACCGAAGGTACGGTTGCGTCCATGTTTCTTCAATTGCCATGACCTGCATTAAGCTGACCAACTCGACCTCTGTGTTGAGTTTTTTGGGTCCTTCATGTCCTTCGGGTGGCGCAGCCCCCGAGTGATCTGCTTCTTCGGGTGATCCCTTGGGGAATTTTCTTTTGATGGAAGGCACGCAGATTTGTTCGAGGAACACACCTGGTGGCTGATGTCTACGCACTTCTATTCTTGTAGACAGTTGTTGGGCCTCCAAGTGCAGAGGTTTGTAGAACAGCAGCAAGTTTCCCTTAAGTGGATTACTCAAGGTTTATCGAACTCAGGGAGGAAGTGGTCAAAGGTATTCCCTCTCAAGCAACCCTACAATCAAGATACAAGAAGTCTATTGTGTCCCCAACACACCCAATATAGGTGCACTAGTTCGGAGAAGATATAGTGAAATACAAGTGGTAACGGTGCCAGAAAAGAGCTTGACGGTGAGGTAAAGGCTACAACAAGCAAACATGCAACAGATCTAGTAGCAAATGGTGTTTCAATGCTTAGAAACAAGGCCTAGGGATCATACTTTCACTAGTGAACACTCTCTCATATAAATATCCTCTCTTCATGATACTACTCTTAACTACTCTCTGGTTGGACACTCTAATCCAAGGTAGGGCTATAACAACACACCTCAAAGTCCGCCTTCCCCAATCTAGATAACCCCACACTGTCACCTTGAGCACTAGATGGTTCCAACAAACACCAAAATTTCATAGAGACATCCATCTCCAAATATAACTCATAACAAATATTCAATCTAGCCAAAGTGCCACACACGGTATGCACGCTGTCACTTTCACACACGTGGGGAAAAGCATAGATCTATTAAAGCACAAAGAGTATTTATGTAGACTCAAACCTAAGTGCCACCATGGCGTGCACGCTGTCACTTTCACACACATGGGGAGAGGAGAGATCTAATGAAGCACTTGAGTAGCAAGGTAGATCTACTTGATTAAAAAGCTCATGACCACAAGATCATGCATAGAGAGAGATGAACACATAGCTACAGGTAGAGCCCTTAGCCTTGAGGAAGAACTACTCCCTCCTCATCATGGGAATCGGCAACAATGATGAAGATGGCGATGGAGATCGATGGAGATGGCTCCGGGGGCACTTCCCTGTCCCCGCAGGGTGCCGAAACAGACTTTCTGTCCCCCGAATCTCCCCTTCCGTGGCGGTGGCGCTATGGAGGTTTTTGTGGCTTTCTGATGGATTGTTTAGGGTTTTCTCCCCGGGGGATTCTTATAGGCGCAAGAATCAAGGTTGGTGGCGGTCCAGGGGCCCACACCCCCTCCAGGCGCCTCCAGGGCTTGCCCGCGCCTAGGGGAGTTTGGCCACCCTGTGGCCCCCCTCGGGCTTGCTTCGTGGTTCTGTGTTGCTCCGGGAAAAATAATAACTTTGGCTTTTGTCCCGTCCAATTCCGAGAATATTGATTTTACGCCTTTTCTCGAACCAAAATGTAAGAAAACAGGCAATCGCAATCGTGGCAACTTGTTAATAGGTTAGTTCCAGAAAAGATATAAAAACACCTCAAAGTGTAGACAAAGCAAAGCAAAGTAGATACTAAAAAAGCATGGAACATCAAAAATTATAGATACGTTTCCGACGTATCAGTGGCACCCGTGCGCAGGTGGAGCCGATGTTGGCGAGTCTATCAGCTTCCTCGTTGCTTTCCCTTCCAACGTGTCGAACCTCGCAGCCGTCGAAGTCTCCTTCGAGTGAATTGTAGAGCGCGCGGTACGCGATCATGTTGGCGGCGTGTGCGTTGCACTCGTTCATCGTCTGCTAGACAACGAGGTTCGAGACACCATAGATGACTAGGCACGTTGCACCACAGATCTTGGCCATCCTCATGTCATGGATGAGAGCCTCGTATTCGGCCTCGTTGTTGGAGGCGCAAAATTTCATCCAAAGGACGTATTTCATCTTATCACCTTGCGGGGACGTCAGTATGACGCCGGCTCCTGCTCCGGCCTCGCGCTTGGAGCCGTCAAAGTGCATCGTACATGATTGCGTCATATCCGGGGTGTCCAGCAGCTGGAGCTCCATCCAGTGGAAGAAGAAGTCAGGGATGACCTGAGACTTGATCGCATGACGCCGCTCGTAGACTATGTCTAGAGGAGATAGCTCGATGCCCCATAGGGCTACGCGTCCTGTTGCTTCGGGGTTGTTCAGGATGTTGGACAGTGGCGCCTCGTTGACCCCCATTATCTGATGCTCCTGGAAGTAGTGGCTCAGCCGACGAGCCGTCATGAACACGCCGTAGGCGAGTTTCTGGTAGTGAGGGTACCTCTGTTTTGTTGGCGTCAGTACCTCGCTGAGGTAGTAGATTGGGTGTTGGACCCCGTGGGTCTTGCCTTCTTCGGGTCGTTCGACCACAAGTACGGTGCTTACCACATGATGTGTGGCTGCTATGTATATCAGCAGAGGCTCGCGTTCCTTTGGTGTAACTAGGACGGGCGAGGTGGAGAGCAGTCGCTTCAGGTCTTCGAATGCGTCGTCTGCTTCATGTGTCCACTCAAATTTGCCTGCCTTGCGTAGCGGCTGGTAGAAAGGCAGAGCCTTGTCACCCATACGACTGATGAATCTGCTCAGCACCGCGATGCGCCCAGCTAGCTGCTGGACACCTTTGAGGTTCTTCGGCTTGTCCATGGCCAGTATGGCCCGGATTTTCTTCGGGTTCGCCTTGATCCCTCGCTGGGAGATGAGGTAGCCAAGTAGTTGGCCAGATGGGACGCCGAAGGTGCACTTTTCTGGGTCCAACTTGATCTTGTAGTGATCGAGATTTTCGTCCGTCTCGTGGAGATCGTCGATCAATGTATTGGCCTCCCTTGTCTTGATGACTATGTCGTCGACATAGACTTGTATGTTGCAGCCTATCTGGATCTTCAGGCACGCCTGCATGCATCGCTGGTATGTGGCACCTGCGTTCTTCAGCCCGAAGGGCATTGTATTGTAGCATAATACTCCGAACGGCGTGATGAACACCATTTTCTCTTGATCTTCGACCTTCAGTTGAATCTGATTGTAGCCTGAGTAGGCATCAAGGAAGGAGAGTTTCTCGCATCCTGCAGTCGAATCGATGATCTGATTGATCCGGGGGAGAGGGAAGTGGTCCTTTGGGAAGTGCTTATTGAGTGACGTGAAGTCCACGCACATCTGCCAAGATGTCCGTATCCTTTTTAGGGACCAACACAGTGTTGGCTAGCCACTCGCTCTCCTTGATCTCCCAAATGAAGTTCACATCGAGGAGTCTGTTGACTTTGATTCCGACGGCTTCGGCTCATGGTTCGAACAATATTCAGATGGACTGTTTGACAGGCTTGGCACCCGGAAATACATTGAGTGCATGCTCGGCGAATTCCCTGGGAACTCCTGGCATGTCCGTAGGACACCAGGCGAAGATTTCCCAGCGCCCATAGAGAAATTCGACGAGCACGCTTTCCTATGCGGGACTGAGGTTGTTGGCGATCAGCACCGTCTTGGATGTGTCGGTTGGGTGGACCTGTACCTTTTTCATGTTGACTGTGGAGTCGAACGACGTATCAGGTGAATTTTGCCTGGCGATTGGGGATGCCCCATTGTCTGTCACCTCTCGGAGCCTTGTGAGATTCTCTTGCATGTCGAATGACTGGAAGATTCTATTGAAATCTCTATCGCAGTGGTCCGATCGGGTGAAGCTTCCCTGGACTGTGATGACACCTTTGGGCCCAGGCATCTTGAGCAGCAGGTACGCATAGTGCGGTACTGCTAGGAACCTTGCAAACGCTACACGCCCAAGGATGGCGTGGTACTGTGATGGCCAAACCACTTCGAACTCGAGCCGCTCACACTGAAAGTTTTCGGGCTTGCCGAAGATGACATCGAGCCATATCTTTCCCAGGGGATATATGACCTTCCCTAGGACTATGTCATGGAACATTGTATCGGACTGTTCCAGGCTGCACAGCGGGATCCGCATCGCTGCGAGGGTGCTGGCGAACATCAGGTTGATGCCACTGCCACCGTCCATGAAGACGCAGCTCATCTCGAATCCTCCGATCTGCGCCTTGAGCACCAGGGCAGCATGACCTAGGCGAGGGATCTGGCGGGGATGGTCCAAACGATCGAACATGATGCAGGACTCCGACCCACTAAGGTACTCAGGGATGGCTGGTGGAGCGGTTACAGCGAGGCTGACCTGCCGAGTGATCTTCTTTTGCACCCTATTGGTAGGGCGTCCCTTCTAGATCATGAGGGACCCTTTTGGTGGTGGATATCCGCCTGTGCCGTTTTTTTGCGCAGGTGCGATTGCGGGATTCGACGGTCCCACGGGTGGTGGTGGAGGAGCTCCATGGGCGATGTCACCTGGTGCGGGTGCGGGTCCGAACCCAGGGTTAACGATCTGGCGCCGCATTTGGCTCAAACCCTCGCTGAGTTTCTGGAACTCGCGGCAGTCCTTGAGCATGTGGCTGGCTTTCTTTTTGCCATCCTGCTTGTCGATGTAGAAGTGGATTGTGTAGGGGCCCGACAGCTTGTCGTATGTTGAAGGTTCATCGTCACGGCCGCGGCGCTGCCACGTTTGTGTTGGGTGTCCTCCGTCGTGGAAGTTGCCTCCGCGGTATCCTCCGCTGTTGCGGTTGTTGTCGTTGCGGTGTTCGGCGTAGCCAGCCGCAATCATGTCTGGTCTGTCGCGGTCGTCCTAGCCGCGCGATCTTCGTTTGCCATAGCGTTCGCACCTGCGGTCGTATTCCTCCTCCTCGTCCGAATGTGCTCGGCGGAGGGAGTCCTCGCCATCTTCCCACCTATTGGCGATGTCCATGAGGTGGTCCAGTGTCTTGGGCTTGACGCGCCCAAGTTCTTCCTTGAAGTCCGGGCAATTGACGCCGTCCTTGAACGCGTCGATGGTTCTCTCCTTGGAGATATGTGCCGTGGAGTTCTTGATATTGACTAGCGCAAGATGTATGAGCAAATGGATTCGCCCGTTCGCTGAGTGCAAGCCCGTAGCTCCTCGATCGAGGCTGGCCTCTTGCTGGTGCCCTTGAAGTTTCGGATGAAACTGTACGCCAGCTCCTCCTAGCTTCAGATGGAGCCTGAGGATAGGCTACTGAGCCAGATTCGGGCTGCTCCTGTCAACTGCAGCTGAAGGCATTGCAGGGCGGTGTTCTTGTTGCCACCATGCAGCTTAACGGACGAGAGGTGATTGCTGAGCCAGGCTTTCGGGTCCCGTGTCCCGTCGAACTTCGGAGTGTCTAAAGGGAGCTTGAAATTTTTCGGCATGCACGTGCGCCGAACAGATATGATGAAGCATCGAGCTCTACAGAGTTCTTCGTCGTCATCCTCTTCGGATTCGGTTGAGCACATGCGTTTGGCGCGTGCCTTGTCGACCTTGCGTTGAGTGAGGTCGCTTCGAGCGTCGTAGTCGCGACTGTGACGTCTTGGGATCTTGCGTCGTCGAGGTAGATCGTTCTCGTCTTCCTCCTCATCGGATGAGGGCGTGGGGCTGCGATTGAATCTGACCGTAGCTTTCTTTTTCGGCTCCATAGGAGCTGTTTGAATTATGCCCTAGAGGCAATAATAAAGATGTTATTATTATAATTCTTGTTCATGATAATGTTTATATTCCATGCTAGAATTGTATTAAGCGGAAACTTTAATACTTGTGTGGTTTGTGAACAACACCATGTCCCTAGTACGCCTCTATGGACTAGCTCATTGATCAATGATGGTTAAGGTTTCCTAACCATAGAAACGAGTTGTCAATTGATAATGAGATCATATCATTGGGAGAATGATATGATGGATAGACCCAAACTAAGCGAAGCAATTAGATCGTGTCATCGTGTTCGTCTTTGCGAAGCTTTTCTTATGTCAAATATTGTATTCCTTAGACCATGAGATAATACAACTCCCTGGTATCGGAAGAAAGCTTTGAGGTCATCAAACGTCATCCTATGAGAGGGTGATCATAAAGGTGTCTCTCAGGTGATCGGAAAGTATCTGTTGGGTTGTATGTATCGAGATGGGATTTGTCCCTCCCAAGTCGGAGAGATATACTTCGGGCCCACTCGGTAATCGATATCAATACCGCTTGCAAGCATGTGGTTAAGGAGTTAATCACAAAGTGATATCGGATTACAGAACGAGTAAAGTACTTGCTGTGAACGAGATTGAACTAGGTATGACGGTACCGACGATCGAATCTCGGGCAAGTAAAATATCGTGAGACGAATGGAATATATATAGGATTGATTGAATCCTGGCATCGTGGTTCATCCGATATGATCATCTATGAATGTGTGGGAGTCAATATGGGTTTCCAGACCCCGCTGTTGATTATTGATAGAAGATCATGTCTGCATATTCTCGAACCCGCAGGGTCACACACTTAACGTGTCTTGACGCTAGGATAGATTGGATAATTGGTTTATGAGTTTTTGTTCGGAGTCTCGGATGGGATCCGGTACATCACGAGAGGTTCCGGAGTGGTCCGGAGAATAAGATTCATATAAGGCAGTGCAGTTTTTGGAGTTCGGAATTGTTCCGGGTTAATCGGTATTGTATCGGAAGCTTATAGAACCTTCCGGAAGGGGACCAACGTGGCCCCACCTTCCGGGAGGGGGCATGGGCCTATGAGGGAGTGCCGTGGCCGCATTGGGCCAGGGGCACAAGGCCCCATAGGGCCCAGCCGGCCAAGAGAGGTTTAAACTCTAGATAGAGCTTCTAGAAAGGGGGGTTTCCTTGCCCCCCACTCTTCCTCCTTGGGGCCGCCGGCCTTGGCTTGGGGGAGGGGCTAGGTCTGCGCCCACCCCTCTATATATAGAGGTCTGGGGGCGCACCAACCCCCCACACCTTCCCCTCCAACCCTAGCCGCCCTGCGCCGCCTCCTCCCTCCCGACTGCTTGTAGGCGAAGCCCTGCTGCAGAAATTCTCCACCAATTGCACCGCGCCGTCGCGTTGTAGATCCAACCCATCTCTCCACCATACTTGCTGGACCAAGGAAGGAGGAGACGTCGAGGTGCCGCACATGTGCATCTCACGGAGGCATCGCCACTTGTGGTGCTAGATCGGATCGGATCGCGAGGAGGAGAAGCGAGTACGACTACATCACCCACGCTCCGATTTAACGCTCCATGCGAATCTTCAAGGGTATGAAGATCTAATCCAATCTCTCTCATTGTTTGCATCTCCTAGATTAGATCTTGTCTTTCCCTCTGTTCGCATCCGTAGAAAATTTTGATTTACTATGCCGCGAAACCCTTCAGTGGTATCAGAGCTAGATCTATGCGTAGATGTGATTCACGAGTAGAACGCAACATGGTTGTTGCGGGCGTTGATGTTTTCTGTTGCAAGCCTCTTGTTTGTGTTCTTCTTATGACGCGGGATAGTGAGATTGAAGCGGTCCAGGCCAACCTTACGCGACATCGTTCGCGAGACCGGCTCCGCACTTGACATGTGGCTTGTTCCACACATGCGGCTGGTGGATGTCAGTTTCTCTCACTATAGTTGTCACGGGATTAACACCGTAGTTTGGCAACCATAATATCACCCTTGTGGCTTTCCGTAGGTAAGAATTGTTCTTAGCATCTACTCCCATAAGCCACGTAAAACATGCAACAACAAAGTAGAGGCGTCTAACTTGTTTTTGCAGGGAGTGTTTTCTGTGATATGGTATGGCCCAAGATGTGATGTGTATAATGTATGCGATGATCATGTTTTGTAACGTTTCACGACTTGCATGTCGATGAGTACATAACCGGCAGGAGCCATATGGTTGTCTTTATAATTGTGTATGACCTGCGAGTCAACTTCTTATACGCCATGTAATAGCTTTACTTTATCGCTAAGTAGTTAGCAATAGTTGTAGTTGCTATTCGTGGTGGAGGCAATCATGGTGGAGTGATGGAGATCATGCAAGACGCACAAGATGGAGATCATTGCGCGAAGATTGGCTATACCATGTCACATAAAGTTATATGCATGTGATGTTTATCCTTTTATGTATCTTATTATGCTTAGATCGCGACGGTAGCATTATAAGATGATTCCTCTTAAAGATCAAGATAAAACTATGTTCTCCCTAGTATGCACCGCTATGAAGTTCGTCGTGTCCAAGCATCACGTGATGATCGGGTGCTATAGACTCTACTCACATACAACGGGTGCCAGCCGGTTTTGCACACGCTGAAATACTTGGTCTAACTTGACGAGCCTAGCATGTACAGACATGGCCTCGGAACACAAGAACCGAAAGGTTAAGCATGAGTCATATGAATGATATGATCGACACTTCGTTGTCCACCATTGAAACCACATCTCTTCTCGTGATGATCGGATTAGATGTGGTGAATTTGGATCATGTTCACTAAACAACTTGAGGAATGTTGAATTTAGTGGGAGTTCATCTAGTAATTTGATTAAGTTGAACTATTTATCATGAACATAGTCTAAATTGTACTTGCAAATACTCTAGATCACATGGCCAAGTCCAACTTCAACTTCAACGTTTTTGCTGAGATAGAAAAGCTTAGAAACAATGGGTCTAACTTCACCAAATGGTTCCGCATTCTGAGAATCATTCTCGCTGGCGGAAAAAAGGACTATGTCCTTGAGAAAGCGCTAGGTGACGCCTCGCTATAGATGTGCGGCTGATGAAAAAGCTGTTTATCAATCGGCAAGGATGATTATGATTTGATTAAGATCGCCATGTTGTATGCTATGGAATCGGATCTTCAAAATTGTTTTGAGGAGTTCGCCGGGACCTTTGAGATTCTCGAGGAGCTGAAAAACATGTTTCAGGCTCAAGCCCGTTCTGAGAGATATGAGTTCTCTAAGAAATTCTTTAACTACAAGATGGAGGAAGGGAGTTCCGTTAGTGAGCACGCCATTGAGATGACGGGCTACACTCAACGCCTTGAGCAACTGGACTGCAAGATTCCAGAGGAGCTCAAGATTGACACTCCTAGCTACAAAACTTTTGTAGTTGATCACAATCAGATTGGTTCCACTGATATGATCACTGAGCTCTTTGCTAAGATGAAAGTAGCGGAGGTGAACATCAAAAAGAATAATCATGTGTTGATGGTCAACAAGCCCCCCACCT
This sequence comes from Avena insularis, assembly GCA_023614405.1. NCBI lineage: Eukaryota > Viridiplantae > Streptophyta > Magnoliopsida > Poales > Poaceae > Avena > Avena insularis. Next base: position 344,512,274 of record CM042685.1, on the reverse strand, counting down.
TCAAGAAAGGTAAGGGTGCAAGGAAGCCCTTCAAGAAAGGCGGCGGCAAGCGCGTTGCCCCTGCTGAGAAGAAGCTCAAGTCTGGTCCAAAACCGGACACTGAGTGCTTCTATTGCAAGGACAAGGGTCACTGGAAGTGCAAATGTCTGAAGTACTTAGCGGACAAGAAGGCTGGCACCATCAAAGGTATATTTGATATACATGTTATTGATGTTTTTCTTACTAGCCCTTGTTGTAGTGCCTGGGTATTTGATACCGGTTCAGTTGCTAATATTTGTAACTCGAAACAGGAGCTACGGAATAGACGGCGGCTTGCGAGGGATGAGGTGACGATGCGCGTTGGCAACGGATCAAGAGTTGATGTGATGGCCGTCGACGCCTCCTTAGTTTTACCTTCGGGATTAGTTTTAAACCTTAATAAGTGTTATTATGTGCCTGCGTTGAGCATGAACATTATTTCTGGATCTTGTTTATTGCAAGACGGTTATTCATTTAAATCGGAGAATAATGGTTGTTCTATTTATATGAGTAACATCTTTTATGGTCATGCACCTATTGTGAATGGTTTATTTCTTCTAAATCTCGAAAGGGATGAAACACACATCCATAACATTGAGGCTAAGAGATGCAAAGTAGATAGTGATAATACTACTTATTTGTGGTAATCGCTGCTCAGGTCATATTGGTGTAAAGCGCATGAAGAAACTCCATTCGATGGACTTTTGGAGTCTCTTGATTTTGAATCATTTGACACATGCGAACCATGCCTCATGGGCAAGATGATCAAAACCCGTTCTCCTATGATGGAGCGAGCAACGGACTTGTTGGAAATCATACATACCGATGTATGCGGACCGATGAGTGTTTCGACGCGCGGTGGATATCGCTATTTTCTCACTTTTACCGATGACTTAAGTAGATATGGGTATATCTATTTGATGAAACATAAATCTGAAACGCTTTGAAAAGTTCAAAAAATTCAGAATGAAGTGGAGAACCATCGTAATGTAAAGATTAAGTTTCTACGATCCGATCGTGGAGGTGAATATTTGAGTTATGATTTTCTCACGCATCTTAAAGCAAGCGGAATTGTTTCGCACACGCCACCGGAACACCACAGCGCAATGGTGTGTCTGACGCCGAATCGAACCTTATTAGATATGGTCCGATCAATGATGTCTCTTACTGATTTGCCGTTATCATTTTGGGGTTATGCATTAGAAACCACTGCATTCACTTTAAATAGGGCACCATCTAAATCCGTTGAGACGACACCGTATGAACTGTGGTTTGGTGCTAAACCTAAGTTGTCGCTTTCTTAAAGTTTGGGGATGCGGTTACGCCAAGAAGTTGATGCGGACAAGCTCGAACCCAAAGCGAGAAATGCGTCTTCATAGGATACCCTAAGGAAACTATTGGGTATACCTTCTATCACGTAACCGAAGGCAAAGTGTTTGTCGAAAGAACGGTTCCTTTCTTGAGAAGGAGTTTCTCTCGAAAGAAGTGAGTGGGAGGAAAGTAGATCTAGACGAGGTTATTGAACCTTCTCTTGAATTGAGAGTAGCGCAGCACCTGAAATTGTTCCAGGTCACTGTACCAACAATAGAGGAAGCTAATGACAAGGATCATGAAGCTTCGGACGATCTTGTCATCGAACGTCGCAGTCGACAAGGTCGCGTGCCCTCTCCCGAGTGGTACGGCAACCTGCCTTTAACTGTCTTGTTAGTAGAAGACAGTGAACCTACGAACTATGAGGAAGCGGCGATGAGCCCAGACTCGAGAAATGGCTAGAAGCCATGAAATCCGAATTGGGATCCATGAGCGAAAACCAAGTATGGACTTTGGTGGACCCTCCTAGCGACCGAAAGGCCGTTGAGTGCAAATGGATCTTCAAGAAGAAAACGGACGCGGATGGTAATGTTACCGTCTATAAAGCACGGCTTGTTCCGAAAGGTTTTCGACAAGTTCAAGGTGTTGACTACGATGAGACTTTCTCTCCCGTAGCGATGTTTAAGTCCATTCGGATTTTATTAGCAATTGTTGCGTTTCATGATTATGAAATTTGGCAGATGGATGTCAAGACTGCATTCCTCAATGGCAACATTGATGAAGAGTTGTATATGATGCAACCCGAAGGTTTTGTCGATCCTAAGGATGCTGATAAAGTATGCAAACTTCAACGTTCCATTTATGGACTGAAGCAAGCATCTCGGAGTTGGAACCTTCGTTTTGGTCAAGTGATCAAGAGCTTTGGATTTGTTCCAAATTGCTACGAATCTTGTATCTACAATAAAGTGAGTGGGAGCTCGGTGACATTTCTGGTACTATATGTGGATGACATATTGATTATTGGAAATGACATTAACATGCTTAACGATGTGAAGAGTTATTTGAACAAGTGTTTTTCAATGAAAGACCTAGGTGAAGCTGCTTATATATTGGGTATCAAGATCTATAGAGATAGACAAAGACGCCTGATAGCTTTAAGCCAGAGTACATACCTAGACAAAGTTCTGAAAAGGTTCAGAATGGATAAGGCGAAGAAAGGTTCAGTGCCTATGTTGTCAGGTAAGATATTGAGCAAGGCTCAGTGTCCAGCTACGGTAAATGATAGGGAAGTTATGAGCAAAGTGCCTTATGCCTCGGCCATAGGTTCTATCATGTATGCCATGTTGTGTACTAGACCGGATGTGTCCAATGCTCTTAGTTTGACGAGCAGGTATCAAAGTGATCCAGGAGTGGAACACTGGACAGCCGTGAAGAACATCCTAAAGTACCTAAATAGGACTAAAGAAATGTTCTTAGTCTATGGGGGTGATGAACAGCTCGTCGTAAAAGGTTACGTCGACGCTAGTTTCGACACCGACAAGGATGATTCTAAATCTCAGACAGGATACGTTTATATCTTGAATGGAGGAGTTGTGAGCTGGAGAAGCTGCAAGCAAAGCGTGATCGCGGGATCTACAGCAGAAGCGTAATACATGGCTGCTGCAGAAGCGTCAAGTGAAGGAGTTTGGATCAGGAACTTCATCACTGAGCTTGGCGTGGTTCCAAGTGCATTGGACCCACTGGAGATATTGTGTGACAACACTGGCGCCATAGCACTCGCTAAGGAACCAAGATATCATCCAAAGACCAAGCATATCAACGCAAGTTTCATATAATCCGAGATTATATAGCGATGGAGATCCGAAGATTAGCAAAGTACATACAGATCTGAATGTCGCAGATCCATTGACTAAACCTCTTCCACGTAAAACATGATCAGCACCTCGATTGCCATGGGTGTGAGATTGTTGCGGATGTAAACTAGATTATTGACTCTAGTGCAAGTGGGAGACTGTTGGAATTATGCCCTAGAGGCAATAATAAAGATGTTATTATTATAATTCTTGTTCATGATAATGTTTATATTCCATGCTAGAATTGTATTAAGCGGAAACTTTAATACTTGTGTGGTTTGTGAACAACACCGTGTCCCTAGTACGCCTCTATGGACTAGCTCATTGATCAATGATGGTTAAGGTTTCCTAACCATAGACATGAGTTGTCAATTGATAATGAGATCATATCATTGGGAGAATGATATGATGGATGACCCAAACTAAGCGAAGCAATTAGATCGTGTCATCGTGTTCGTCTTTTGAAGCTTTTCTTATGTCAAATATTATATTCCTTAGACCATGAGATAATACAAATCCCTGGTATCGGAAGAAAGCTTTGAGGTCATCAAACGTCATCCTATGAGAGGGTGATCATAAAGGTGTCTCTCAGGTGAGCGGAAAGTATCTGTTGGGTTGTATGTATCGAGATGGGATTTGTCCCTCCCAAGTCGGAGAGATATACCGGGCCCACTCGTAATCGATATCAATACCGCTTGCAAGCATGTGGTTAAGGAGTTAATCACAAAGTGATATCGGATTCTGAGCGAGTAAAGTACTTACGTGAGCGAGATTGAACTAGGTATGACGGCATCGACGATCGAATCTCGCAAGTAAAATATCGCGAGACGAAGGGAATATATATATAGGATTGATTGAATCCTGGCATCGTGGTTCATCCGATATGATCATCGATGAATGTGGGAGTCAATATGGGTTTCAGGCCCATTGTTGATTATTGATAGAAGATCATGTACGCATATTCTCGAACCCGCAGGTCACACACTTAACGTGTCTCGACGCTAGGATAGATTGGATAATTGGTTTATGAGTTTTTGTTCGGAGTCTCGGATGGGATCCGGGACATCACGAGAGGTTCAGGAGTGGTCCGGAGAATAAGATTCATATAAGGCAGTGCAGTTTTTGGAGTTCGGAATTGTTCCGGGTTAATCGGTATTGTACCGGAAGCTTCTAGAACCTTCCGGAAGGGGACCAACGTGGCCCCACCTTCCAGGAGGGGGCATGGGCCTATGAGGGAGTGCCCTGGCCGCATTGGGCCAGGGGCACAAGGCCCCATAGGGCCCAGCCGGCCAAGAGAGGTTTAAACTCTAGATAGAGATTCTAGAAGGGGGGGTTTCTTGCCCCCCACTCTTCCTCCTTGGGGCCGCCGGCCCTGGCTTGGGGGAGGGGCTAGGGCTGCGCCCACCCCTCTATATATAGAGGGCTGGGGGCGCACCAACCCCCACACCTTCCCCTCCAACCCTAGCCGCCCTGCTGCCCTCCTCTCTCCCTCCCGACTGCTTGTAGGCGAAGCCCTGCTGCAGAAATTCTCCACCAATTGCACCGCGCCGTCGCGTTGTAGATCCAACCCATCTCTCCACCATACTTGCTGGACCAAGGAAGGAGGAGACGTCGAGGTGCCGTACGTGTGCATCTCACGGAGGCATCGCCACTTGTGGTGCTAGATCGGATCGGATCGCGAGGAGGAGAAGCGAGTACGACTACATCACCCACGTTCCGATTTAACGCCCACAGCGAATCTTCAAGGGTATGAAGATCTAATCCAATCTCTCTCGTTGTTTGCATCTCCTAGATTAGATCTTGGCTTTCCCTCTGTTCGCATCCGTAGAAAATTTTGATTTACTATGCCGCGAAACCCTTCAGGAGCCTCATTGTGGAGCGCAGCTCCGACGAGTTCGAGTCTGGCTAGTGCGGACTTGTGCATAGCCCTCTTCGGGTCCCCCACTGGAGGTGGATAAGACGCGAGATATGTGGTGGCTTCCATAATCGCGGCTTGCGGCGTCTTTGGTATGACGTTGCTGTTGACGTCCATCTCCATGAAAGACGTGTTGAGGGTTCGGGTCACCTCGCGACGTGCAGCGGGGTCCATGTTATCTGTGCGAGAGCGATGCTTGTTGGCTTGATTGCCGTGCGAGCTGGAGCCACCAGTAGCAGAGAGCGCAGCTCGCCGCGCGCTAGACTCCGAGGCCGCTTTCTTGCGTTTGTCGAGTACCTCTTGCATCTTCACCTGCTTGTTATGCTCGTCGATGAGGAGCAAGTGGTATGCCATCAGCAGGTCCCGTTAAGCATCCATAGGCAGGATCTTGTTGCCCGCCATGACTTCGCATGCCTGGTGCCATCCTTCCTCTTTGAGGTGGATTCTTCGATGGGCGTCGGGGTCGCCCTCATTGGGTGGGAGGGATGGTTGCCACATGTTTTCTCCGTTTCCACCATGTGGTTTGGGTGGTGGCACGTGGGCACTCAAACCTGGTGGTTGTTCCACGTTGCTTTGGATGACCACGACGCACTGGTAGCGTCCACGGATTGGATCGCTGCTGCTGCAGCTTTCGGATCTGGAACCGTAGGTTCCCTCGTCTGATGGGGGCCCGCACAGATCTGAGTTGCAGTTGTTGTTGTCGTATGACTCGTCTGTCAGCGTTGACGTGCGAAGCATGCTGAGATGTGAGGCCCATGAAGCGGGCCTGATTGATGGTAGTGGCACCCGCTCTGGGAGGCGGAGGGTGCCGGTCTGTCCCACCTGGAAACAAAAGCTCCCGAACAGAATCTCGAGCCCGTCGCCTACGGGCTCGAAATCCTTCATGGTGGCTGGCGAGTGGGCGATGAAGTCGAAAGCGCCGAAGAGGAGATGGCTCTCCGTCGCTGAAGAGTTGTAGATCGCTTTGGTTGGGACCGTCACGATCGCACAATCAGTGCCCCCGCTTCCCACAGACGGCGCCAATTGACGAGGTTCGATCTCGTCAATGCCCATTGTTATGAGCTTGGGTTTTGGAGAAGATGGGGATGCTGGAGATCGCGGAACGGTTAATAGACAAGCAACCAGGAGACACGCGATTTACCCAGGTTCAGGCCCCCGGAGGGAAAACCCTACTCCTGCTTGTCTGCTCTTGATTACGGCGGAACCGAAAAGTACACGGGTGCGCAGATGCAATCTGGCGTGGAGGTGTGTATGCGGTGAGGAGTTGCCCTCCTCGTCGTGTCCTCCTAGCCTTTATATAGAGATAGGCAGGTCTTGGGCACAGATCGAGTCGGTTACAAGTTTAGGGTCTGCCCCTTTGAATATTCTATCTACCCTAGTCTTGCTCCCCAAGGATCCGAAGACATCATGGGCTTGGGCCATCCGAAAATCTCCACAGGCCGCGTATATTCTCGTGGGCCTTCCTTAGGCTGGACCAGGTATGCTAATATTGTGTACCCGTAGGGTATAACCATGTCAGACGGAGCATTCAACCTGAAGAGGCAAGACAACGCAAGATCTCGGAGTTCTCCGGGGGCTACTATTGGGGATATGCTAAATGGTTATCACCATAGCATGTCTCTAATCCGGATAACCCCAGTGACCCACAGTTGGTAGAAAGGCCCATGGCCTGTTGGGCGGCCCAGTTAGATGGATCCAGAAAGGAGGCTCATGCCAGATAAAGGAAGGCTACAGAGGAGTCACCAGCGTACCCGAAGACTTGGAGTGCAAGACACGTTAGACTAGTTGTGTACCATGTAGGACTCTGTAACCTGTCTGGCTAGGAATTTGCCTGTAACCCAAGGATCTGGTGACTATATAAGCCGGACCTGCGGAAGCCTTTAGTGCAACACAATCAGACGATACAACTCATACATCACACAGTGAACCAATCCTAGTAACTCGGCGTATTGCCATTATAGTGATTTATAGCAGGAGTAGGATTCCGCCACCGTTGTGGGATCTGAACCTAAGTAAGTTGTGTTACCTCGTACCCGCCAACCTTCCGCCTTACCCCACGTCTCTAAACACGCTCTGTGAGGACCCCTCCATGGCGTACTCATCGGCAATACCACGACAACCGCATCCCCCGGGTCTTCACGTGACGCGCGTGACCTAGCGCGGGGCCCACCACGTTCGTTTCCCCAACCGTAGGTTATCTACTAGATGCAAATCTCGTCAGCGCTTGATCTACTGCTGCCGCCGCCACGAGGTAGCGCCACCGCTCATTGGCAAGGTTCTCTGTACACCGCCGGGATCTCCACCACCGCCCACCGCTGCCGCCAGGATCTCCACCGTCGTTGGCCTCCCATCTCCAACCACGAGATGCACCGCCCCTGCCTGCTACCTCCATGAGAGCATCCCACCGCCGGACCTCCGTGAAAGCACCCCATCTCCGGCCGCCACCTCCATGAGAGGCCGCCCCATGTTGTTCCTCCCCCTCACCTCCCAGCTTGTGAGCGTGCCTCGCCGCCGGAGACACCTCCCTTGACCACACGCACACGTCCACGAGTTCGCCCGACGGTGGACGCCAACACACCGGCCATGTGCAGTGGTGCTGCCATGGGTAGGATGGTGCGAGGTGGTGCTGCAACCATGGACCATCGATGGAACGAGTTTACAGCAGTACAAACATTTTTCTACTTTTGTTTTGTGGTTTCGCTAGAACAATGTAACATTTTTTATACAATGTGTCCGGTGAGATTCTCGGATAAAGTTGAATTTGCTACAATAGTAGAACTTTTTTGCTATTTATCTTCTATGTTTTTGTTACAATAGCACAAACCATTTGCTACGACATTTTCGACGAAAGTCCTCATCAAAGTCGGTTTTGCTACGGTAGGCACCGGTGATGTCTCCGGCGAGGTTGTTCTTTTTGCTACATTAGCACTTTTTTTGCTACCACCATTTTGCGATTTTGCTACAATAGCGTAACATTTTTGCTACACGGTCTCCGGTGATGTCTACCGGCGAAAGCCTCCAGCGAGTCTCCGGCAAAGTCGGATATGCTACATTAGCACACGGCCGCCGGCGAGGTCTCCGGCGAGGTCCAGTCTGTTTTTCTATTTCTAGGGCGAACCGTTTTCTGTTACATGTAGCAAAAGCGGGACTATTTGTAGTAAAACAGGTATGTTTATAGCAAAACTGGGATTTTAGAGCGTTTTTGGAACACGTGCCAGCAGGAGGACCCGAGGGATTTTGTGGAATTATCCCACGGAGGACGCGTAGTACTACCCTAAATCATTATTACATTAGTACCTTTTAATTGGATGGTTAACCGATAAAAGTGATTAAAAATAAGACAAACATGTGCCAAAGCATCTTGAGGCAAAGCATTGCATTAATAAATTGAAACTTTTGTGGCACTGATGATGCAGGTGGAGGTAGACAACATGAATTTTGGTAAAACAAAACTATGTTTTTGGTGGAAAGTTTACAAAAGAATTATGGAGAAAATAGACACCAATATGTGTGTAGGCTTTTTCCGATTCTCATGTGTCAAGATTCTTAAGAGTCTAAGACAATTAACAAGAGGATTTTCATCAAATCTAATAATGTTTGCTCAAGATATGTATATAGTAGCAACATATAATTTATATATTATAATTGATCTATCTATAAATGTTAAGTCAGTGGTGAACTATATAAGATAAAGTAACAAGATTATCAAAATGAAAAGTAAAACTAGTATATTAAATACGGATAAACATAAATTTATTTGTACATCACAAAAAATCTAGGATATTAAATGTGCGAATTGGTGTGCTGATGGCTCTTAGAAATCTAATTCCATGTCGAAAAAATTAACAACCCTATTAGGATACAACTCCTTGTGACAACGTTCCGCTCGGATGCAATCTAACTGATTGCTCGTGTCTATAACATATCAAAGATGTTTACCAATAACAAGAAGTCTTTCACCCTAGTGTTACAACATTTGCTCAAGATGTACATATTACAAATGAACGGTTTAGACACTTTGGAAGATAGGATAAAGTAACTAATGAGAATGGCGAATTGTATGAACTAACGATAAACTAATGAGTGTCACGGAGTGGGCAGACTAGCCATGGTGGCGGCAGTCTGATGTATCCATTGGCCTTGATGGGCTTGTCGTCTGTTGTAGTATGTTGACTAGTACATGGGGAGGAGCCCTTGTTAAGCCTGCCCGATGGGTCTCGCAATCCAACCCGTTGGTCTCGCGGTCACTAATGGAACTCGGGGTTGGTTGATTAGGAAGAATCGGAGCTTATTCTATAGGATCACCATGTATGGATGAACGAAACAGAATAATGTGATGGGTGGGATAGTAAAGAAATCCATTGGAAGCAAATAGATCATGTAGTAATTTTAACAATAAAAGTTGCATTGGAGGCAATAAATCAATAGAGTGCCTTTAATTGGATTGTAAAAAAGAGGTAATTAAAATATGCATGTGTAAAAGCATATTGAGGAATATAACATTGCGTTAACAAAAAAACTTGTGGAGATGATGAGGCAGATGAGCATAAATGTTTAGGGGACAGTTTCTCAAAAATTGTGGAGAAAATAGGCACCAAGGGATGAGTTGAAGTGGAAGTTGAACATTGGTAGGAGACTCGACAGGTTTTACAACGACCTTTTACCATGCATGGATCACAGTATGCATGTAGGCTTGTTCTATTGTCAGGTATCAAGATTCTTAAAAATCTAGGACAATTAACATAAAGATTTACATCAAATCTAACAACTTTTGTTCAAGGCATGTATATATATAGCTACATGTATGTACATATATCAATAAATGTTGATTTGGTGGTGAATCTATGAGATAAAAATAATAAAAATATTATTAACAATGGAAAAAAATAGTATATTAAATACAGTAAAACATAAAGGTATTAGTATATCACAAATCTAGCAGCGTAAAAGCATGAATTGCCATGTTGATCGCTACTAACCCAATTACCTATGCAACTCCTAGTGACAATGGTGCCCTCTGATTTTGTTATTAGTATAAGCACCTTTAATTTTGTTGGTCCCATGTGTTTTTAACATATCAAAGGTGCTTTACTATTAACAAAGTACATCTAATGATGAAAATATTTTCACCAAAGTTTAGCAATACTGGCTCGAGAGGTACATATTATACATGACAATATTTTACATGATGAGATGGACAATTAACCAATGACAATGTAGCGGCGGGTTACATGAACTTAACAATAGAACCCACCGGAAAAATGCCAAATAAGTTTTATGTTGTGTAATTTTGTTCACGTGTCATATCGATAATTGTAAGGGTATTTATAGAGAGTGTCATGGGTATGTGTCAACAACTCAACACCTCAAAGATATAACATTAGAAAATACAGGGAAAAACACCTCAATGTACACATACAGAAATATATATATATATATCATCGAAAATGCGTATAGGTCAACTGCATCTGGTGGAGATGGTAACTGAAGTGCGTTTCAGGTACGTACGTGTACGTGTGTGTCAGACGACGACTCCGCGTGTGTGCCTCTCTCTCAAAAAAAAATGTACGTACGTGTGTAGTATTAGTATAGTATACGTATATATTTAGCGCCAGCAAAGGGTATAGGTACGGGAGGATCGTAGTGTATCTATCATTCACGCCTCCAAATTTTGCACGTTGATTTTGGGGGAGATTTCAGATGATTTGGGTGAAGATCTGCAGCGATATCAGTGCCTGATTTCATTTTTGGATTGTGGAAGGAAGGAAATAATCCGCCCACGGTATTTGGCGGGTCGGACGCCTATATAAACGCCCGCAAGCCCGCCGCGCGGACACGTCTCATTTCCCCGCAACAGACGTACTCACTCTCCCAAGTCTCCATCGATTTAACTGCATGCAACCGACTCCAGATCCATCTGCGGCGCCGATCCACCTCCTTCCACTACTCCGGCGCGACCTCTCCGGCCCGGCGTCTGAGCTCCTGCGGATTCGGTCATCGTCGGACACGTCCGGCAGCCGGCCAGCGCCATGATATCGTGGCACGACCTGTACACGGTGCTGTCGGCCGTGGTGCCCCTCTACGTGGCCATGATCCTCGCCTACGGCTCCGTCCGCTGGTGGGGAGTCATCACCCCCGACCAGTGCGCCGGCATCAACCGCTTCGTCGCCGTCTTCGCCGTGCCCCTCCTCTCCTTCAAGGTCATCTCCGCCAGCAACCTCTACGCCATGGACCTCCGCTTCGTCGCCGCCGACACGCTCCAGAAGCTCCTCGTCCTCGCCGCGCTCGCCGTCTGGTCCCACCTCCCGCTCTCCTTCCCCCGCAACGGCGGGCCCGGCCTCGACTGGTCCGTCACGCTCTTCGCCTTCTCCACCCTCCCCAACACGCTCATCATGGGCATCCCGCTCCTCGTCGCCATGTACGGCACGCACGCCGGGGACCTCATGGTGCAGCTCGTCGTGCTCCAGTGCATCGTCTGGTACACGCTGCTCCTCTTCCTCTTCGAGTTCCGCGCCGCGCGGGCGCTCATCGCGGGGAGGTTCCCGGCCGAGGCCGTCGCCGCCGTCCGCGTCGACCCGGACGTCGTGTCGCTCGACGGCAGCCAGGCCGAGGCGCGCGCCGAGGTGGCGCCCGACGGGACCATGCGCGTCTCCGTCGTGCGCAGGTCCGCGGCGGCCTCGCTCTCCCGCAGGTCGCTTCTCTCGCCGCGCCCGTCCAACCTCACCGGTGTCGAGATCTACTCGGTCAGCTCGTCGCGGAACCACACGCCCAGGGGATCCAGCTTCACGCACGGCGATTTCTCCGCCACCACGGGGGGAGGCGGCGGCGGACCTGCCAGCGCGGTGCCCCCGACGGTGCGCGTGTCCAGCTTCGGCGCGGCAGACCTGTTCTCCCTGCACTCGTCCAGGCAGCACACGCCGAGGCCGTCCGCCAGCTTCGACGACCACAGCGCGCCGCGGGGCAGATCGGCCGCTGCTGTGGCGCCCGTCGACGACCCCAGCGACCACCTGCACATGTTCCAGTGGTGCTCCGCCGGCTCCGGCTTGTCCGAGCTGAGCGGCCTCCCCGTGTTCCGCAGCGGCACCACCAGGGAGAGCGGCCGCCGGCTCGCCCCCTCGGACGCGCCGTCCATCGGCTCCGGCTCCTCCATACGAACGGGAGCGGCGGGCGGCGAGCGCGTCAAGTCTGACGCGGCCGGACAGGAGGCGCTGGCGACGCTGGAATCCGGCGGCACGACGGAGACGGAGCAGGATCAGCCTTCCAAGGACGGCAGCGGCGGCGCGATGCCGCCGACGAGCGTGATGCTGCGGCTGATCCTGACCATGGTGTGGCGCCGGCTGATCCGGAACCCCAACACGTACGCCAGCGTCGTCGGCCTCACCTGGTCGCTCATCGCGTTTCGGTAACTGCTCCGTCGATCCTCCTGACGATCTCGCGGATCTCAATCAGCTCTCTGACTAGCCGAGAACTCTCTTGTGCTGCAGGTTCCACATCAGCATGCCGGCCATCGTGGCCAACTCCATCGCCATCCTCTCCGACGCGGGGCTGGGGATGGCCATGTTCAGCCTAGGACTGTTCATGGCGATGCAGCCCAAGATCATCGCCTGCGGCAAATCCGCAGCCGCGGCCACCATGGCCGTGCGCTTCCTCCTCGGTCCCGCGGTCATGGCCGTCGCCTCCGCCGCCGTCGGCCTCCGAGGCACGCTGCTGCGCATCGCCATTGTCCAGGTACGTATACGTGTCGATCTCCTGCCGGGCTGAGCGTGCCATTCTGGGCTCACGAGACCCCAAGTCAAATCTCTAAGATTGTACGTTACATGTTGCTACGTAGGCCGCTCTGCCACAGGGGATCGTGCCCTTCGTGTTCGCCAAGGAGTACAACCTCCATGCCGCCATTGTTTGCACCGGGTAAGCCATTATTCAACAACCATCTGAAAGAAATTCACAATTAGAATTTAGAATGGCTCCATTTTTACAAATTAAATTTCGTCTCAAATTAATGTTTATTATTTTCTTTCCACTGCACGCAGGGTCATATTCGGCATGCTAATAGCTCTTCCGATCGCCCTGGTCTACTACATAATTCTTGGGCTGCTATGAACGATGACTTGTCTTGAAGAACGATCTGTTCTTCACATGTCAATAGGAGATCAAATGTTCGTACATAATCCGTAGCTAGGTTTTCACGTAAGATTGATTCAGACACACAGCTGCAAGTCACTTCTGTTATGGCTGAAAATGCATTGCCGAATCCGAATTCCTACCTTCACATATCCAATGGAACGTTTTGGCCAAGACCATTGGGAGTCAGAAGAAAAAAAATCTCGGGCATATATGGAACATAGAAGTTCAGCATAAAACATGTTGTTCACCCAGAACCTGAAATAAACGCCAACGGTGTGGTTGGTTAGGAACTAGTCATGTAACGTCAATCAGTTTTCTTTTTCTTTTATAGGTCAAGTAGTACCACTGATGTGGTAAGCAAGAAAGAGAAACGAAAAACCTTAGTTTAATACAAATATGCACTCCAATGTTCTTTTTTGCGAACATACTCCAATGTTTCTTTTCTGATGATTATTGAACTTGTTCATTCTTATGTATTTTCTCCGTCTTAAAATAGATGTCTCGAATTTATCAAAATTTGGGACGAAAGATTCTGACCAAAAGGGGCTCATCCTACAGGTAGCCCTTTATTTTTTTTTAATTTTTTTGGACTTGGAACGCTTTGGTCAGATAAATGCATGTGCACCTATTTTCAATATATTATAACCCTACGATCTATATATTATTTGCAGAGAGATTCCGTTTATTTACATATTTTAAAATTCAAATGAGCAAAGAATCATTCTCATCTCACATTTTTCAGCAATAATTGCTTAATAACTTTATAACTTCATCTAGGACACACACACACACACAAAAAAAAAAAAAAAAGGACACTAGAGCAAACGGGGCCTGACGAGCCATTTTCATGATCTCCTGATCAGAGGACTCATCCCATCTGCTTGCAAGGATCAACCTGGGATATCACGTCTTCCAATCGTTGCAAAGGTTAAGACATGCATCTTGGCAGCTGCTTGAGCTGAGATAACTGACAATGTTGAAGATTTGCATAATAACAGGAAATCTTGCAAAACAGGCCATACATTTTAATGAATAGACGCAAAGAGCACCTCTAGCCAATCATTTGTATAAATAACAGAGGCGAAGATCTCTGATTGCCGAAGGTTTACAAGATCACAATAATAGCATATGAACCGAATAAAAGGGACAGGGTACTTCATATTGACAAAATTGTACAAGATCATGGTAGTTCCTCCGAGGGAAGGGTGAGGAACTATTCTGTTGGTTAGACATGGGTTCTTCTTGACAAAGTACAAAAACGAGTAGAAAAATTTACAGCACAACAAAGTTACATGACAGATTGTGGTCTTATTGTCTGTATAGAATCTTTGGCTTCGATTAAAGATCATTCTGATCTTGGGCACCTATAGACATGCTGTTGTACATAGTATATACTACGATCGCTTCTGTCACCTTCGAAAATCAGGTTTTCAGTTGAGCAATCTTCTGTGAGACGCCATCATCTTCATCCAAGTTCTCAGAATCATCCTGGAAAGTGCAGAATGGAGATTGCAGCATCAACTAAAAAACTGCTCAAGTCAGATAGATATCTCAAAGTGATCATGTTCAAGTAAGATCGTTAAGAAAACTAGTCCAATGGGAGAGTAGACCCATGGAATTTGTAATCTTTATTTTCTTTGCATTTCTTTCTGTCTTTCTCTCTTTTGTTCGTCTTGTACAACTTTGTACCCTTTACTGCTTCTATAAGCAAATTATATAAAGCGCAAGCTGTTTTCGGTCAAAAAATACCGTAAAGAGATATAACGGAAAAAGGTTGTAAACAGCCTGCAAGTATGGATACCAGCAATTTCAATAAGAAAAGAAAGCCAAACTTTCTCGCAAAAGAAAGGAAGGATGAACTGAACTTACATCTTTATTTTTTATTTCACCTATACACTTGGAAGCACTCATGGTTTCACTCTTCACTAAGCTTCGGGCACTCATTTGAGGTTTGTTTATTCCATCTGTCACAGATGCATTTCCTGGCTTCTCACCTGCATTCAACTTGACTTGGTACTCACTATCTCCATGCTTATTGCCAATTGCTCTTTCCCTGAGACAAGATGAGAGAACTGTTAGTTACACAAACTTAAAAGGTTATCTATTCTATGATGACTAAAAATTTATATATCAACATCCAATCATGTAAAACATCAAATTCAATGGCCAAAACTATTTGGTTTAAAAATTCTGGCAACTTTCAAGTTTCCAATAGGAAAACAAATTATGGTACTTATGATAAAATCTTTATTCTGTTTACCCTTTGCATCACCTCAACGAGTAGAAAATATAACATGGAATACTGAATTCAAAACTACTGCATCTACGCATATTTTACATGCCTAATGAATTGAATATCACACCTAGTACAAAGAGAATCATCATTAGGAAAATCATATAAGGCTGTCAAAGGAAAAAAAATTGGTTAGAAAACAAATAATCTAGTGCATAAGTCTCCACATGCAATTCTACACACAGAAATATTGCCTTGGAAGTATAAATTTAAGTCTCAGTGACAGCATATTGCCTTGGCAAGGAAGCATTTTGTCGCAGCTGCGGACTGGATTTTTCACCCTTTGCACCACCTTCTTCCAGATGAGCAAACTGCCGCTTAAAGCGGTCCACCCCACTGTCAAGTGCCAACATACATGTACAAACATCAGAATTTGCGATATATCCTCAACCAATCATAATATAACTAGCATGATTCAGTGTATGCAACCAATCATAATATAACATGGAATAATATCCTCAACCAATCATAATATAACTAGCATGATTCAATACAAGTGAATCTTGTTTGTAAATAAAAACAGTGGTCTCACCTAGGGTACATGAAGCTCATCTGGTCTCCTCCACGTAGGTATTCTTGCAACATATGAGGATGGTACTCTAAAATCTAAAAACAAAAACTAACACCTATTAGTGAACTATAAAGAGTTGGAAGCAGCTCTACTGTATCTCGACAAAATAACTGAGCGATGGTACCTCTCTGTAAATTAATTCTCGCACATCATCTTTTCCCAATTTTCTCTTCTCGAACTCGAACTCAAATTTTGAGATAGGTTCAGTTATGGGCTCACGGTCAGAATTTGCTAATCCAGTGAAGTATGGGTCCGTCAGGGCCTTGATGAACATTTTCATGTCTCAGTACTAGAATGGTAATTTACCCAACATTTTCAAAGATGTAATACATATCTCCTACATATCTAGGTGAAAATAAGTTGGTCTGAGCTATTCCTACCTCCTCAGCACTTGGCCGATCCTTAGGATCAAAAGCAAGAAGACGCTCAAGCAAATGGAGAGCCATAGGATCGATGTGTGGAAATTTTTTAGTTAAGGAAACTTTAGGCTTTTTCCTCATATTGCTCAGGTATCGTCGAGCTTTTTCATTCCGTATCTGCAACAGTTCAGTAAAAGTATGTAAAAGACATGGTTTAAGCATCATCCCCACAATTTACGTTTCTTTTTATATGAAAAATATATAAAAGATAGCAGGAGATTTGATATTGATGCTAGGTCGTACTGCTCAGTACTTAATCATCCATATTGAGGAAAATCAAAGTTTGAGAATATTGGCTGTGGATGCAAAAAGAAACTAGGAGAAATGGAATAAGAAAATAACGAATTCATAACAATGTACAGATTATCAGTGCAAGGTTATCGATTTTGCAGGAAGTTTGCACATTTGGAAAATATGTAACCATGTACACAATTTATCAATTCAAGGTTGCCGATTTTGCAGGAAATTCGCATATTTGGGAAAACATGAAAACAGAAGGTAACGCTTAGCATAAAAAATAAAAAATCACATATTTAGCAAAATATATACTCCTACTGCTGTCCTAGATTTCTGCTAACTAGTGCGGAGTTAGCATACCTTAGAGAGAGATTCTGCTGAAGGAGTGCCAAGTAGATCTGTCATGAGATCCAATTGATGCACTACATTCTTCCCTGGAAAGAGTGGCTTCCCTGTGAGCATTTCTGCAAATATACATCCTACGCTCCAAATATCAATTGCAGGGGTGTACTGCAAAATACAAAGGTAACATTCAGCTCCTTTTAGCATTTGCTAAACATGCACACACATGAATTCAGAACCAAGTACATCATCAAGTTCAAATTAGTGCCCAAGCCATGTCTCTACATTGAATATTATGATTGTATGAAAGAAAAGGAAAAAATAGCATAAGCAACATATTATTTAGATTTTACTGGAAGAAAAATTCTTTGAAGATTGGAATAACAACATAAAAATTACAAATCATGGCAGATTGAAACGACATTTCAGAACTGTACTGGCAGTCATGACAGGTTGCATACATGGAAATTAATCAACACATGTAACTGACAAAATCAACAACTAGTATTGCTCTATTATATCGAGACATATCATAGTAATATAACAACTTTGGAAACAAATCTACAGTGTGGTCATTGTGTTTTTCTTTTCTACGAAATAGCCAGGGTATCGTTGTTGGTAGTATGAAGTTAGGGTGAAAATTGCATCACCTTTGAGAAAAATGAGCCACACAATTCTGGAGCACGATACCATCTAGTTGCCACATAATCCTAGGACAAGGCATGAAAAATAATAAGAAACGAAGATTTGGATGCTCAAGATAAACACGATCTGCTCAACATTACTAAAATGGCTACCGTCCAGAATATGGCTGATGGAGCCCCGTCATTAAATGACACACGGGCAAGGCCAAAATCACAAATCTTCAGCTTACAGTCAGCATTCGCTAGAATATTCTTGGGCTTAAGATCCCGATGGAAAACATTCGCTGCAAAGCCATCACGTAAACAAACAATCAGTACAGTGACATCACATGGAAAATGCCCAATGGACCACTATAAATTTCCTTTGTGGAGTCTAACCACCTGTATGAATGTACTTCATTCCCCGGAGCAGCTGATACAAGAAGAACTGGTGGTGCTCTGGTGTGAGATCATCGTTTGCTTTAATTACCTGATGGAGATCCGACTCCATCAGCTCAAAGACTACATATATGTCCCTGAATTCCCTCCTTGAAGGCGGGAGCATAATGTGCCTGATCTGAACTATGTCCGGGCTACGCAGCAACCGGAGCAACTTGATCTCCCTAAGAATACGGGTGGCATCGGAGACATGATCAAAGACATCATTGATCTTCTTGATAGCCACACGCTCACCAGTCTGGGTGTCGACAGCAGCGGCCACAACACCATAACTCCCTTTGCCAATAACCTCACTGACCTGGTACCGGTTTAGTTCACCATACTCTGTGAAGAACTCGGCTTCCGTGGTCTGAAAAGGAAGAAGCAAACGCATACCATTAATTCAGAGCACTATATTGTGTTAAAATACTGATTTACCAGCGATAAAATGCATGTATTGAGAAAAAAATAGAACATTTCTATTAATGATACTGATGGCCTTGTAAAAAAAATGATATTGATGGCCTTACAAAAGATGATACTGATGGGCAAATAAGTCGGGGCTCAGAATCACAAGACATGAAGACTCTTGAAAAATTACTCATACAGGTTCTTGCTCCTGTTGGGTTTGGACTAAACTAGGAAGTGGTTGAACATTGGTACAGCAAACAATGTTTTTCTCATATTATCTACGAAAGGTGGCAAACGCTGTACCATTGAATTCGTTCAAAAGCAACAACAAACAATGATGGCAAAGCAAAAGCGTAAACTCTTGTGGCCTGTATCATGTTGGTCTTAGATGGGACAGGAACAGCAAAAGGCAGGGGTCCCGTGATAATGTGTCCTAATTGCCGCACTTTATTAGGTTGTCACGGGTGCATTGATGTGTGGCACTGTTTGCACAAACTAATAATGCTAGTATGCCTTTGGATGCCGCATTGAGCATGACCACATCAAACTCGGTACTTCCAACAAAGCAGATCCGCAAGAACTGGCAAGAAAGCAAGCAAGCAAGCAAGCACAGCACAGGGGAATCCCTGACGCGCGCGCAGATCGGTCAGGCGGCAGTACAGGACGACAAACAAAGCTCAACCGAGAGAGATCGGTCGGGTGGGGAACCGCCATTGAATCAGCAGCCGCGCGTTCGCGCGAACGGATCCTGGCATACATCGCCGCGGACGGAACATAAACGGCGGAAAGAGATTCCCCGCGGGAAGCGACCGAAGAACGCACCTTCTTGCCCGGATCCATGCGTGGCGGCTTGGTGCGCACGGGCGCGCGGGGCACTAGGACGCGCAGGACGTCCTCCTTGTTCTTCTCCTCTAAGACAATGTAGTCCTCGGGGTCGGAGTCGGGTCCCCCGGCGACCTCCCACTCGACCTCGTGGTCTTGCTCCTCCTGCTGGTGCTGCGGGAGCGAGTGGGCGCGAAGGTCGCTGGCGGTGGTGGTTGTATTGGTCAGGTGGGAGGAGGAAGAGGATGAGGCTGAGGATGAGGAGACGCGGCGGGAGCGGTGGTGACGGAGCCAGCGGATGAGGGAGCGGGCGCGGGCGCCCATACACCGCTGCCTATTCCGCGGGCGGGGCTGCGCATTGGGCGCCGAGGGTGGCGGAGGGTTGCCCGGTCGCCGCGGGAGCTCGTCTAATCGCGGCGGGGCGAGGGAGGGGAGCAAGGAGGCGCGGCGCGCGGGGAGGGGAGGGTGGCGGTGGTTTGCGTGCGTGCGTGCCGGCAAGTGGGCGGTTGGGGGGGATGGGTGGAACGTGGGGAGGCGGCGTTTGAATTGAGCGAGTCCTGTCCTGGCAACGACTCGGGAACACGTCGGAAACTGCCTTCTTTGTCTACTTGTTTCTCAACTTTATGCTCTTTTGAAATGTTCAATTATTCATCGCCATATATGCTTTGACACTTTGGCGCGGCTGCCAGGATAGGAAGGTTGACTTCATCTACTCTAAGACCCGCTGGATCGGTCTCTTAGACTCGATCTTTCTAAGGTACATATAAAGGTAGTGTGTGTGGATTTGTCAGGAGGTACTCGATAAGGCATATATGGGCATGTGTACCGTTTGACCGGGTTGTAATCTGACTATGTATACTTGGAGACACTCCTTATTGGAGGTGCAATACGGCGAGGGTGGTGTGGGCGCTCAAAGACATTGATATCACGCTGCCTAGCTCTTTTTGCTGATGAGACAGATCCGAAATTGTGGATTTTCTCTCTGAGTAAGATACTAAGCCAGGAAAAGTTCATCGAGATATTAGTTACCTTGTGGGCGATTAGGTGGCCTCATTGCAAACTTATTCATGAAGATGAATTTCAGTCTCCCCTTCTGTGACCAGTGTGGAGAGGCCATCAATCATCTTTTCATGGGTTGCGTCCTGGCCCGCGAGGTTTGGATAGCCTGCCTGGGCTGGTGGAACAAGAGACACTGGATGTCGTAGCACATTTCCAAGTTTGTTGCTTGGCTCCAAGATAAGCGGGGTGGCAAGGGCCACGAGCGCGACCTCTGGACAGAGATCGCTTTGGTTTGTTGGACGCTATGGCGTCACCAGAACGACGTGGTCTTCGAAGGGGGGGCGCTCCTTCTCCTGGAGAGGTCATCTGTAGATCACCACGGAGGCAGACCTATGGAGGACTGCTCGGCTTTTCCGCGACTGTCTAGGACAGATAGATAGGTGGAGATGTCGCGAGTAGTTGTTTAGGTTGTGTGTGTGTCGTCCTTATGATGGCGTGGATTTGCACCCTTGGCGTCTGTGCCACGATGCATTGTAAATCTTGGCCATTTGGCCCTCCTTCTATGAAAACGATATGTCTTCCAGGACGTATCTTTGAAAAAAAAAACCAGTCTCCCCTGTCATCACATAGGCTCGGTACTAGGTATCTGCGGTGACCCAGCATACCACTTCATGTGTAGTACACTATAGTCGTTGACATGACATCCACAGAACACCGTTCCGTAAATATCACATCCCTCAGAGTGGTACAACAGAAACATTAGGGGTCCATATTATAAAAGTGTACACATTATTATTATTACAATACCGGAAGTTCAAGACTTCCAAAAGATTCAACTTACAAACCAAAATATAAAGTGTTTTAGCGGAATTTAAAAGTAACAACTCCGACTAGGAGTTGAGCTTAACAACTTATTCTATAGAGTCCATGTAGCTTGGCTCTGTTGGTTACTACTAACTATGGATACTTAGTTGGACTCGTTATCATCGACACCATAGCGGATTTCGTAATCCACTCCTTCAACACCTCCGGACAGATCGGGTTCCTCGTAGAACACATCTTATTGACACTCGGCTGCATACATTGCCACGTCTTCGGAATCCTCAGAGTCTAAGCAAGGGATCAAAGGAAAGAATGAGTAACAGCGTTACCCAATAATTTCATTATATGCAAGGTGGGAAGTTTGATGCTCTAACTACCACCTTGGATTATAAATCCTTGGCACTATGCAGTTTTTGTAAATCTTTCTTCAAAGATTGATTTTATTATGAGAAACTATGACAATCAGCCTTCATAGGTTGACCAAAACTTTTATGGAGTTCCTTTCTTGCCGTGTTCGTAGCTCCTTCCCGGATCAGTGAGTAACAAGTTACAGTTCTTACACTCTACAGAGGTGCGTTACTTTACCCATGAGAGATCAACTTCTTGTTGCACAATTGTGCGTACTTTCCCATCCATAATTCCATGATGTGGGGCCCAGTAGTTCGTCCAAGCCAATCACTTCCCCCTTCGCGAACCCGCATGCCTCCTTGGTGTACACCATGCCCACATAATGAATTACGGCAATGGTTTGTACAAACCGTTAGATGCCAGAACTATCGTGGGACGATGAGGGTTCCCACCCATATGATTCATATCCTCTACGAATTACCAATTAATATGCATGCTACGAGGATAACAGCCACGACCTGCACATCCGGCTTCATGCGAGAGGAAGAAGATACAACTGACTTCTCTGTCCCATTCCAAATCTCATGGCTAACGCGTAATATACGGCGCTAGAATCACTGATGTCAGGGGTTATTAAGTCCCTTCTTGATCATCGTTGTTGCAAATAGAACCCTAAGTTCTATTGCTCCATTATATCACCACTTAGGATGATATCTATGATTTCTTTATTTGTGAAAATAATATTTTCTTTCTTTTATAGTAAATATGATAACACACAATTTGTAAATACTTTGATAAAGACTCTTCAAAGGACATGAGCAAGTGATGAACTTGCCTTGTGATGGCAAGGTAGTGAAGTCTGATGCTTGCACTGGACCTTGAGCTTCTAGTTCTACAAAAACATCATTATTACCCGGTAAGGACAATATTTAAAGAAGCAAAATGATTATGCAAAGTAATGTAATGCATCATTTTAACTTGATATGCATTCACCCCATTATTATAAAAAAGTTCTTTTTAATAATAAAGGATTTATAAATATTAATTTTTTAATATTTATAACATATATTGAATTATTTTATTTTATTTCCCTTTTATTTGACCTTTATTGATTTAATAATTCTTTTAGGAATTATCAATTATACATTAAAAATTGTTATTAAGTATTTATTTAGTATTTTTTAAAAATACTACAATATTAATATATAATGAAAGTGATTTTTATTTATTTTTATCATCTTTCAAAATTTTTGTAAAATTCCAGAAGGAATATATACATTACAAAATCCTTAATAAAGTTTGAATGTCTAAAATTTTATATCTTATTTTATTTGGATAGTGTAGATTATTATGAATCCAAAAATATTTTATTTATAATTTTTTGGACTTTTATTTTATTTTCTAGAATTTTAATTAAGTCTAGGGGTATTTTGGTCTTTTCCTATTTATTAAGATAGGCTTTAAAAGATTTCTGGGCTGGCTTATTCTTATTGGGCCCTAGTGGCCCATTAATCATAGACGAAATAACCAACCCGAAGGGTCTGGCCCAACTCAGCCCATTCCTCACTGCCTCTCTCTCCCTCAAGCTCATCCTTTCCTTCTCTGACCCCGACCTCGTGGTCGGCGATGCCGCCGCCATCGATTCCCGCTGTCGTGGGTGGTTCTGGTTGCCGTTGTGGTACAACAGGAGGTTGTCGATGACGCTCGTCCTTCCTATCCAACTAGATTTGGGTATGGTGCTCTCCTGCGATGGATCGATGTCGTCCCGAACCCTAGGGTTTGGGGGTTGGCGTGGATCCTGGTGCTGTCGCCGCCGTCGTGCGTCGTGGTGATTCTCCTCGCCTCTATGCGTGTTCATGGTCGCCGCCGTGGCACCGTATAGGTTGCAGCACCCCCTCTGGGGTGCTCCCCGTGCCGCCATGGGTGTCGGCCCATCTGCTTCCTCTTCTAGTCTCCGGCGAGGACATATGGTGAGTTCATTTCCTCTCCCCTGGTGCTCTCTGTGCTTGCTGATTTGATGCTAGATGCTGGCAGTGACCTCTCTGGTTACTGTCTTGTCCTGATTAAGATGAGTTATTCCATTTAGGGTTCTTATCATGTGATTGATCATGTACTGGATGAATTAGATCATGTCTGGATGGTTTATAAGCATGCTAAATGGTTATTGGCCTGAGGCTTGTTGCTTGATATGAACTATGATGATTTTGGTGGCTTACTAGATGCTTTTATGCTTGGATTGCATATGATTAAGATGGTATAGTTTCTTTGGGAATCCATGCTTGGTACAGTCAGTGGCTTGATAACTTTCCAATGTCATTTCTTGGTTTCTGATCATGATTATAGTGTGATGAAATCACTGTCCTAGTACTGCTGGCTTAGAAATCAATATGTGGTTTGAGATTATCATGATCTCAAACAGTGAAGATGAACATAGGAATATCCTATTTATGATTCATGTATTAACAGGAAAATGATTAGTAGATTGTTTTGTTGAACCTGTCATGATTGGATGTTTATCCTGATTCAAAATAAAACTGTTCTTATGACACCTTCTTGGTATGGCACATAATACTGATTCTTATTTATTGATTGGGTTGGTTTAAGCTTAAAACAAGCTTGGATTTATAAGATAAATAGAAGTGCTCTTCTCTGAATTCCCTAAGACCAATGATGTTGGTCTGAGGCTTAGGAGTTCAGATCTTATCTAGTTGATTCATATAGATAGTCCTGGTAGTGGTACCAGCTATTATTTCTTGAATCAAAGCTTGGAGAAAAATGATAGTAAGCTTGATCATTATCTGGATCCAAAGGATTAGTTTCTAAGGTGATACCTTTACTCTAGGGATGTGCCTAGAAATTAGATCTTAGCTATATTTATGCTTGAACTGTAATATATAGCTTGACAACCAGAGCCATGATGTTGTTCTGAGCTCTGGTTGGATCCTTGTTCTTTGTTGTTTGCTTTTAGAGTTTAAAATCTCTATGATGGATTCACCCCACTTGGGTGCTTTCTGAGAGTTTGTTCATAAAATAACACATGCTTCTGTCTATATAAGATGATTAGATCATGTGAGGGTTTTATGATGCTCACCACAAAATATGATGACTGTGGACTAAGTTGGTGATGATCTTGATCTGGTTTTGTTGGACTCCTGTGCTTGCTCTTGAGCTAGCTTACTCCTCCTAGCTCCTGGACTTGATCTTGCTGTCCACCTGATCCTTCCCCCTCCTTATGTCACCATCTGTGAAAGTACAAAGGAAGTCGCCTAGAGGGGGGTGAATAGGCGTTTTAAAATATTACGGTTTAGACTCAAGTAAATGCGGAATAGAACTAACGTTTAATTTATTAAGCATAAAACCTAGCCACTAAGTTCACCTAAGTGCACCAACAATCTATGCTAAGCAATACAAGCAACAAGCAGGGCCAGTCCATACA
This sequence comes from Avena insularis, assembly GCA_023614405.1. Lineage (NCBI taxonomy): Eukaryota > Viridiplantae > Streptophyta > Magnoliopsida > Poales > Poaceae > Avena > Avena insularis. The sequence goes on along the minus strand of CM042685.1, from coordinate 344,487,292 downwards.
TATTCGGTGCCCTGGGGCGAGACAACAAAAAGGCCCCTTGTTGACAAACACAAATTTAAAATATATTGTATTTCAAAAGCAATCCAGTAGTAAATACATATCATAGATCGATGGTCTTCTAACTTTAAAACCCACTCTAAAAATTATTTCTTTGTAACGGCTGGAGAACTACATCAAAAGACCAATCTTCTAAGTTGCTCTTCTAAGTGGCATTGGCACAATTCATCTGCAAAACAAATAAAAGTTGGTCAAAACTGATTGCTACTTAATGCTTTGGTCCTACCACGAGATATAATGTTGATGCACAAGAAATTACATCAGTTTCTATCCTCTTCATCCTGCCAAATTCTTCACCGGAATAAACCTCTTCATAGCTTCCTACTGTACGTCATACAATAATACTCATTAGTAAAGCACACGTATCACTTCTGTTTGTACTAGGATGATCAGATCTTGGAGAACTTACATTAGTTTATGTCGTCACCAGTATGCAATGTTCTTCACTCCAGGTCTACACCCAAATAAAACTTCTCGAAAGTTTTCTACATAATGCACAAAACAAAGCAAACTTAGCACTTCATGATCTTTTTGTTCCTTGTAATACATCTAGAAGCAAAGTCATCAACAATCGCGTCAACATTTATTTCATCCAACTTATCTTTCTCAATGCATAAAGTAGCAAGACCATTCAATCTTTCCTGTGACATTGATGATCTCAAATAGTTTTTCAATAATTTCAACTTTAAGAAACTACGTTCAGCTGATGCTATAGTAACTGGCACTGTAAATAAAATTCGATAAGCTATTAATATATTTGAAAAACACTGTATGTCTCTAACAAACTCAACAATCTCCATGGCACACATTGGCACATCAGATTCTGGTAAAGTCATTTGCAACATTCTTAATTTTGAAAAGAGATCATCCAATTCAACATCATTTCGAGAAAATGTTTCTATGAATTTAGCACAACATTTGCGTAATTCAATATCATTCAATAACTTTAAGTCTTTTGAGCTAAGTAAGAAGCCAAATATTTTCTTGAACACTTTAAGTTCTTCGAATCTTTTTTGCAGAGAGACTTTTGCAACATCTATCATAACTAAGAAATAATTTACTTCAAACGCCTTCTCAGCTAATAGAACTTCTTCATCCTGATCGGGTTCATCAAAATGTTTTTCCTAGTTACTTTGCGTTTTATTGGAAACGATGGTTCTATTCCCATTTCAGATGCAAGTCCTTTCGCAATCTTCAAACTAGATGCAAATCCTTCATTTCTATAATTTTCAAAAAAAATCATTATTCCTTCAATTTGCCGCAAAGTAGAATCAACACACATGGATGCGGACTGCAGGTTCTTACTCACTGTGTTTACAGCAGCTAAAATGTCATGCCAAATGACCATGCCCAATAAAAACTTGAAACTACCAAGAGCATCAAATAAATTTTTCGCATCAGTCTTTGACTTGGCATCATTATCACAAATTTTACCTAACTCGGACAAAGCTAACCTTAATTGTGGTGCTTGGAATCTTATAGCTTTAACACTTTTGATTCGACTCTCCCATCGTGTGTTCGATAATCCTTTCACGGCAAACTTGGAATATGGTCAAGTAACACTTTCCATCTTTTAGTGGAACTTGAAAATAAAACATAAATGCACTTCACTATTCCAAAAAAAGAAAGAGCTTTACCACACGAACTCGCCATATCACACAAAGTGAGATTTAGACTATGACACGCACATGGCATATACAGAGAAGTTGGATTAATTTCAAGCAATCGTCTTTGTACCCCTTGCTTGTTTCCTTTCATGTTCGAACCATTATCGTAACCCTGGCCCCTCACATCATTAATATTCAGGCCATACGACTCTATAGCATCAAGAAGTACATTAAAAAGACCCAGACCAGATGTATCATCCACCTTCAAAAATTCCATAAAGAACTCCTCTATCTTAATTTTGTTATTGGGCATGTTAACACATCTAATAATTAAAGTCATATGCTCTTGATGACTAGCATATGGTGTACAGTCAAGAATAATGGAAAAATATTTGGCCTCTTTAACAAATTTTAGGATAGAACTTGTAATACTAGAGGCTAATAAAGAAATTAACACATTCTGAATTTTGTGGCTGAGATAATAATGATAAATTTCATCATTTTTGATTCACCTAAGATATTCTTGTATTACTGGATCAAATTCGGCAACCATCTCTACACATGCCAAGAAATTCCTATTGTTGTGTTGGTAAATTTTTTCACTAGATGCACGAAAAGCTAAGTTGCATTTAGCAAGAAACTTCACAATAGCTACTAGTCTTATTAGCACTTGTCTCATTCGTTCTTTCTCCTTAGAGATCATATGATGCAAATCCTTATCAATTGTTTTATTTTTGGATATTCTGACTCTAAACTCATTCCAAGTGTTCATGTTTCTAATATGCTCTACACCATTTTCGTGATCTCTAAGCCTCGCGCTAAGATGCTTCCAATCTCTCAATCCATTACCTGCTAAAGAACTCTTCTTGTTGTGGGATTTGAAAAGCTTACAATAAAAGCAATACACCTTGTCAACATATTTGGAGTAAACCAACCATTTTCTATCATGTATCTCCCCATTTTTCATTTTTCTACAATAGTAAGTTTGTGAAAAGTGTCTAGACTTGCTATCTACTAGAAACTAAATATTCTCTTCTCTTACAGGCCCCTTTTCAACTAAATAATGCCTAGCTTTTTCATCCAAATTTTCCCAATGTCGTGGATCAAGAATATCAATAGTCAAAGGTTGTTGTTCATTGACACTTGGAATTTCTGAATTTGGTGAATCGGCTAGGTTTTCATGTTGACTGACATTATTATCAACCTCGTTGGTACCATTAATATCATCTAAATTCTCAGTTTGCTGCTCTTCAACAGTTACTAGGGCCAATTGCAGGGAGTTTCTAGAAGAACTACTAGTTTTAAAAAAATTGTCAATTGAACCTCTCTGGGATTTTGCTAGTTCATCTCTCTGTTTCTTTCTCTTCCTTTTCTCACAACCAGACATACATTTTTTGGAAGACATGGTACCAAACAAATTGCAAAAAAGTCAATATAAGGAACGAAAGCACCTGGATATTATGAGCATATAGATAGATGTTGAATCCTCGTCCTGGACTCCTGGGAAGATCAAAGGACGGACGGAAACTCTTGGTCCAATCCAAGATTCCTCACTCCCAGGCCTGCTCACTCCTGTCCCTTCTCTTCTTCTTCCCCTAATCTTCTCAGCACTCTATCAGACTTCGAATCCAATGAAGCTGGAATAACAGACCCTAGAAGAGTGGAATTGGGGATGTGGGTGTAGCAGTCAGTGAGAGAGCCAGGCTATTTAACAAAAAATCAACAGAGGAACAAGATTAGCGGAGGGAGGAATACGTACCATCTCTGATGCCTCCAACGTTTAGATTTGGGGGAGGAGGCGTCGTTGGTCTCCAACTCTCCATTGATGGCTGTGGCAACGGGCGACCTCGGAATTGGAAGGCACGAACTGAGGCGACGCTGTTAATGCGATTGGAGAAATTTCGGGGAACGATGCGGTTAGTCCTGTAATTGATTACAGCCAGAGAAATCGATCGTTTAGGGAGTAGATATTTTACGAAACCGATCCAAGCATGGTCTGCTAGTACTAGCCACGTTGGTGGGATTGGAATTTTTTTCTCTCTTGTGTACGTGTGAAATAACCTGCTCTAGTGTATTGAACTACTACTTGGGCCAGGGCCCCTACCTCCCAGGGCCCTTGGGCGGTCGCCCCTTTGCCCCCCTTATGGGCCGGCCCTGGCAACAAGGTGATAGCAAGATATAAATACTTCAAGCACGATGGCTATCACAATGTAAAGTGCATAAGTAAAGGGCTCGATTGAGAGATAACCGATGGACGCGGAGACGAAGATTTGTTTTCCGAAGTTCACTTCCAAAGAAGCTACATCTCCGTTGGAGAGGTGTGATGGCGCAATGCTCTCCGAACGCCACAAATGGCTCACCTCGAGGTGTGGTGGCTCGATGCTCACCCAACGCCACACAAGGCCTCATCCCGGATGTGGAAGCACGCAACTCACCGACGCCACAAAAGGCTCACCCTATTCTCCCGAGTGAGCACCACAAAAGGCGGGCACTCGCTCCACTATGGGACACTTGAGGGCGGTCACCGAACCCGTACAAGATTGGGGATAACTCCACAACTCAATTTGAGGCTCCCAACAACAAAGCCACAAAAGGCTACAATGCCATAAAAGGCCAACAACGCCACAAAAGGCTACAAGACCACAAAAGGTCAACAATCCAACCACACAACCGTCTAGGGTTCCAAGGAACCCAATAGAAACAAGCCCACAAGCTTGAACTCGCTGAATCCCCGAGGAGAAGTCAAACCTATGCACCAAATGCAAGGGCAAGTCCTTCTCTCCCAAATTCCAACAAAGCTACAAAAGCTATTGGGGGAATAAGGGAGGAAGAACACAAGAGGAGAACACAAAACTCTCCAAGATCTAGATCCCAATGATTCCTTCACAAAGAAAGGATTTAGCTTGGGGGATTGTAGATCTAGATCTCCTCTCTCAAATCCCTCAAAAAGATGCAAGAATCATAGGAAGGGAAAAGGGGGAGGGAAAGCTTCTTCAAGGTTACCAATCGAGGAGAGAGAGAAAGCCAAGAACCAAGAAGAGAGCTAGTGCCCACGAAGGGGAAGAGGAGCCCCTTTTAAAGGGCTCCCAGATCTGCCCGTTATGGGCATTCGCGACTCCTGGCCGGAACTTCTGGTGGGAGGCCGGAAGTTCCGGTGGCACACAACCAACGGTCAAAAACTGCGGAGCGAGAAACTGAAAAAGAGAATCCTGGTCGGAACTTCACGTTCACGGAACTTCCGGTGAGCGAAACTTCCAAAGGAAGTTCCGCGAAGTTCCACAATAGACATATTCAAAACAGAAGGTTACTGAACATGAGCGGAACAAGACCCGGAACTTCCACCGGAACTTTCGGCGGCAAAGCTGCCCTAGCAGAACTTCCGGTGGGAAGCCGAAACTTCCGGTCAGGGAAAATCCAGAAACCAAAAAACCAGAAACGCAATAACTTTTGCATCCGAACTCCAAACGGGATGAAACCAATTTTGTTGGAAAGATAACGACAAATAGAATCCCCCAAGGAAAGATAACGACGAAATATTGGGTATCACCTTGGGATAAAATATCATAAATATATATGTGAAGTATCCCCCAAGGTGTGGAGCCGGAAAACTCGCAAGATCAAAAACCGCAATAAGATATGCAAGTGAAATCCTTAGATGATGAACTAGAGCTTGTTATGATGGTGACCACAAGCTCTAGATCCTCTCATGGACAAGAACCAAATAACAACCAAGAAAGATGATGCTATGAATGCAAAGGTTTGAGCTCTCTCCGAACGATGCAGACGAGACACCCGCTTGAGAGCCCATCTTGATAGCACGGCTATCTATCCTAAACCCGGTCTCCGAACTAACAATACGAGACCGGCAAAAGAAAAGCCCTATCAAGGACATACCTTTGCCTTGAGCATCCCACTTGAACTTGATGTAGACCGTCTTGTTCTTCTATAGTGGGAACACCTTTCTTGGATGCTCTTGCTTGATGAAGATGAAGACTTGCAAATTGCTCCCCCATACTCCATGGGGAAACCTCTTCTTTGAACTTGTCTTCATCATTCCATGAGCACGAGGATGGCAAGCTTCAAGCATGAGATCTTCTAGAGATGGCGCATCTTGAGCTCGCCCTTCTTCATCCCTACTTGAGGTTGATCCATCTTGATGCAACTCTTTGCACATGCCTTGATCGACCTTCAAGCTCCTTCTTTCTTCATGATTCCAATGGGCACAAAGCCCTTGGACATTTCTTCATCTTCCAACCTTGAGACCAACACATGGCCCAAGCGATGCCAATGGACAAACCTACAAGTGAAATTCAATTTACACATTAGTCCATAGAGATTGTCATTAATTACCAAAACCACACATGGGGGCATACATGCCCTTTCAATGTGTTTGGTTGATCTTTGGTGGTTTGGTTTGGTTGTTGTGCTTGTAAGCTGCTGTCTAAGCTAGCTGTTCTTGTGTGCAAGTAGTGGAGAGATGCACTAGTGCCTCTCCATGGCTGTGCTGATGGTTTTGTGAGTTTGGGGCTGTGCTGTGAGGCTGACAGCACAACACATGCAGTTAGTTATGTGTCTTGCCTGTGTGCTTGCTGTGCACCTGTGGATATGCTTTGGACTTTGAAAGTTACTTTGCCCAGATTACTTTCACCTGGCTGGTGAACTTGCCCCTCTTGGATATTATTTGACTTCTGGCTTAGAATTTATGAAAGATGGATTCTTGCATATTGGTGAAACTTGCCCCTTTTATAATTTTCTCAATGATGAACTTGCTCAGTGCACTTCACTGATATGTCTGAGAGAAAAATCATACTAACACTAACCTTTTATTTTTCTATTTAGTTTCTGTTTTGTTTTGCAGGTACAGATTTAAAGTGAAGATTTTAGTTTAGGTGTAGTTATAGAATAGTCCAATGTAATCTTCTCTATATTTTTGTAATTTTCATTTTATTATTTTATAATCTTCATTTTATTCTTTTGTAATAAAGATTATATTATTATCAATAAAGAATACTCTTATTCTTTATTTATTTGCTTTTGTGAAGTGTGTGGATGATTTCAGTGAGTTACAATTGTGTAACTTTTTTGTATAAAATAAAGATATGAAATAAGTTTTCATATTCTTAATTGTTTTCTTAGATAAAATTTGAGTGATAATAATTAACTCCTAATTAAATCAAGATTCAAATCTTATCCCCAAATTCATTTGAATTATAATTCAAACACTCAAGTTTAAAATTCAAATTCATTTTCCAAAACACATCATTCCTCAAAGATCATCTCAAAGTTTATAGCAATCATCCTTTAAGACTAAACCTAATCTCAAAGTAAGAAAGAAACCTTGATCACTTAAGGTTTTTATTTGGCGAAAATTGTATCCACATTTTCACAGATGAATGCATGCAACATTCCATATTCCTAAATCTACCCTTCGTTGGTTCCTAAATGCTGGGATGTTACAGACTTCCCCCCTTAAATTAAACTTCGTCCCGAAGTTTGCGGAGATGTACCTGAATAGTTCTGGATAGGCTTTCCTTAAATCCTCTTCTTTCTCCCATGTGGCTTCCCTTTCAGGGTGATGTTCCCACTGTACCTTGCAATATTTGATTGCTCTGTTCCTTAATCTTTTCCAGTTTTCTTCCAGAATCTTATAGGGCTTTTCAATATAGGTCAGGTCTGCTTGTAGCTCTATCTCCTGGTGTGTGATTGCATCATCTAGAACTTTCAAACATTTACGAAGTTGTGACACATGGAAAACATTATGCACTTGAGCCAATCTTGATGGTAACTCTAAAGCATAAGATATAGTTCTGTTTTGACTCAGTATCTTGAATGGTCCGATGTATCTTGGACTCAATTTCCCTTTGTCCGAATCTTTTCACCCCTTTCATTGGACTTACTTTCAAATAGACCATATCTCCCACTTCTGGATGCCATGATCTTCGACTTTGATCCACATAACTTTTCTGCCTGCTCTGGGATATTTTCAGTCTATCTCTGATCTTGTCAATGATATCTTGTCTCTCCTTGATATAATCTGGCGCAAATTCTTTGCTGCTTCCAGGTTCATACCAACATATTGGTGATCTACACTTCCTCCCATACAGAACCTGATATGGAGCTGCCTTCAGACTACTCTGATAACTATTATTGTAAGAAAATTCTGCTAATGGTAGGTGATCTTCCCATGTTCCTCCAAAATCTAGTGCACAAGCTCTTAGCATGTCTTCTAGTATTTGATTTGTTCTTTCAGTTTGACCTCCTGTCTCCGGATGATATGTTGTGCTGAAATCTAACTTTGAACCAAGTGCTTCATGCAATTGCTTCCAAAATGCTGAAGTAAACACTGATCCCCTGTCAGTTACAATCTTTTTGGGTACTCCATGCTTACTTACTATCTCTTTGACATATACTTCAACTAATTTCTCGGCATTATCCTTTTGATTCACCGGAATAAAATGTGCACTCTTAGTGAGTCTATCCACAATTACCCATATCATATCCTTCCTTTTTGGTGTCATGGGCAATCCTGTGATGAAGTCCATACCTATTTCCTACCATTTCCATTCAGGAATTTACAAGGGTTGTAATGGTCCTGCTGGACTTTGATGTTCAGCCTTCACCCTTTGGCAAGTATGGAATTCAGATACATATTTAGCAATATCTCTTTTCATGTTATTCCACCAGAATAGTTCTTTCAAATCCATATACATCTTAGTACTTCCTGGATGTATAGAATATGGTGTTTCATGTGCTTCTTTGAGTATGATTTTACGAATCTCAGACACATTTGGAACACATAGACGGTCTTGAAACCATAAAGACCCATAATCCCCAAGGAGAAAAATTGATTTTTGCCCTTGAGATATCCTCCGAATTTCCTCAGCAATAAAAAGATCTTTTGCTTGATGTCTAAAAATTTCTTGTTTAAGATCACTGTCCTGCTCTGCAACTACCTGCATAGTAGCTAATCCTCCAAGAACCTCTGTTCTGATGAATTGAAGTTCTAATCTTTCCAAGTCCATTTGTAACTCTTTTGGTAGCTCCCTATTGCTAGGCTGAGTATCTGCACCGTTTCTGCTTAAAGCATCCGCTACAACATTTGCTTTCCCTGGAGTGTAGTTGATTGTTAAATCATAATCCTTGATTAGTTCCAACCAACGCTTCTGTCTCATATTCAATTCCTTTTGAGTGAAGAAATATTTGAGACTTTTATGGTCAGTGTATAACTCACATATGGCTCCATAAAGAAAATGCCTCCATCCTTTCAGCGCAAAAACTACTGCTGCTAACTCTAAATCATGAGTTGGATAGTTGACTTCATGTGGTTTCAGTTGTCTTGAACCATAAGCAATCACTTTCTGATCTTGCATTAATACACAACCCAAACCTTCTTTAGACGCATCACAGTATACGGTAAAGTCCTTCCCTGTTTCAGGAACTGCTAAGATTGGAGTTGTGGTTAATCTAGTCTTCAACTCTTGAAAACCTGCTTCACATTCCTCATCCCACTTGAACGGTGTATTCTTCCTTAATAATTTGGTCATTGGTCCGGCTATTTTGGAGAAACCCTCAATGAATCTCTGATAATAACCAGCCATTCCTAAGAAACCTCGAATTTGCTTCACATTGGTCGGTGCAGTCCACTCTAGTACTGACTGAACTTTAGATGGATTCACAACAATTCCATCCTTACTGATCACATGACCGAGGAATTCTACCTCATCCAGCCAAAATTCACACTTACTGAACTTAGCATAAAGTTTGTGTTCTCTTAAAGTCTGCAATGCTATTCTCAAATGATCAGCATGTTCTTCTTTATCCTTGGAATATATCAGAATATCATCAATAAAGACTATGATGAACTTGTCCAAATATGGCATGAAGATCTTGTTCATCAAATTCATGAATATTGTCGGTGCATTGGTCAAACCAAATGGTACTACTAGATACTCATGGTGTCCATATCTTGAGACAAATGCTATTTTTGGAACATCTTCCGGTTTGATTTTTATTTGATGGTATCCATATCTTAAATCGATCTTTAAAAATACTCTAGCTCCTTTCACTTGATCAAACAAATCTTGGTAAAGGATACTTATTCTTGATAGTCACGTTGTTCATATTTCTATAATCTCCACACATTCTTCTTCCACCATCTCTCTTATCCACGAAGATTACTAGTGTTCCCCATGGGGATACACTTTCCTGAATAAATCCTTTTCTAGCTAACTCATAAATTTGCTCTTTGAGTTCTTTCAACTCTTTGGGTCCCATGTTATATGGTGCTTGAGCTATCGGTGTTGTACCAGGAATTAGGTCAATAGTGAATTCTATCTTCCGGTCTGGTGGCATTCCCGGTAGCTCTGCTGGAAAGACATCTTGAAATTCATTTACTATAGGAACCTCTTCCAATTTGACCTCTTTCATTGAGTTCAACTGCAGATCCACCATGATATGACTGTTCTTATCTGCTTGGTAAACTATCCTTGCTCCACTTGGAGTTTTGATTAAGACAGTTTTCTCCTCACAATTTATCTGAGCTCCATGTTCCATCATCCAATCCATCCTCAAAGACTACGCAATTCCTTCAAAGGAATCACATAAAGGTCTGCGAAATATGTACAACCACAGATCGAGATAACCTGATCTTGTTTTATGTGGCATACAATCACATTCCCTCCTGCCGTAACCACGGTCATAGGACTTTCTAACGTTGCCCTTCTAATCCCGAACTTATCACAAAATTCTTCAGAAATGAATGAAGTAGTTGCACCAGTATCAAATAGAACTTTGCCGGGATTGGTAAGGATATTGAGCGTACCTATCACTGCATGCTCCAAATTATCCACCTCCTCGAGGGTTGCACAGTTCAGTTTCCCGGTAGGTCGGTTCCTCTTGCCATTGTTATTCTTGCCATTATTTCCTCCTTTATTGGGCTGTCCATTTTCTCCACTGGCTTGTCCTCCTCCCTTGGTAGGCCAACCTCCAGGTGGTTTGCTCGGACAATCTCGCTTGATATGCCCCTTCTGACCACTACCGTAATAGATCACTACAGGCTTTTTGCATTCCCTCTAGAAATGCCCTGGAATTCCACAATTGTTACAAATAACATTCCTTCTCGGATTGGGTTGATTTCCACCGCTGCCCTTGTTATTGTTATTGTTGTTGTTGTTGCCATAATTCCTATTATGAGGTTTGAACTTCAGGTTGGGTTTAGGTTTGCTTGCCTGAATTCTCTTGGTTTCCTTCTTGGCTCTGTTCCTCCGGTCCTCTTGGAAATTCTTATAATCATCTTCAAAAGTAATAGCTGCATCCAACAATTGCTGATAAGTCTGCTTATTGGCTAACCTTAGCTGCATCTTCACAAATGGATTTAATCCACGCAGGAAACACTTCTTTCGCTTCTCTTCAGTGTTGACATCCTCCTCAGCATAGCGAGACAGTTGACTAAAGTCCCGGATGTACTTTATAACACTAGTATATCCTTGCTAAAGCTCCTCGAATTCTCTCCGCTTCAACTCCATAACACTTTCCGGAACATGATATTCACGGAACCTCTGCTTGAACTCTTCCCAGGTAAACTCTCTTCCTGGTGGTTGCATGGCCAACTGATTCTCCCACCATGATGCTACAGGTCCAGTCAGAAGATGAGTTGCATACCTCAATTTCTCTTTATCATTGCAACCTACAGTCTTCAACTTCCTTTCAGTATCTGCTAGTCAATCTTCTGCATCCATTGGTTCAGGAGCTGATGCAAAAGGTAACGGTCTTGCATTTTGGAAATCAGATAGACTCACGCCTCCACCTTCAGGTGCCCTCTAATTCGCTCGTCCCAGCAGCTCTTCCATGAACTTGTTCTGATTTCTTGCATCATTTGCATGCATTGCATAAAGTTTTGCTCCATTAACGGCCTCATTGGTGGTGGTGGTAATGCTCCTTGATTTGCTGCATCTGCATCGGCCTTCTCCTTGGCCTCTCGCTCCATCCGCTGCTGCTCAGTTTCCATTCCTACACCTGTATCCATGACCCTCTAGTCCTGCAACATAAAGCGAATACTCATAATTACATCATGCACATGTGTTCTGAGCTCGACTTTACGCACAGAACTAGTCACACAATGAAGATCCAAAGAAAATCCAAATGTGCATTTCACATATGATACATACTATCATAATAATACAAAGTCATTACAACATATACCATATAGGTATAATCACATAACTACTTTACTCATCTCACTATTTTATTTCTTGGAGTACAATACACGGTACTAGATATCACTAACTAATTGCCTCCTTCTAGTAGTAACTACGCTCATCATACATGCCTGATGTCCAACCATGATGACGTGTTGTTCGTCGCAAAGTTTGTGGAACATATGGTCTTCCAGAAGGAACATACTTTGTATCTGAAGTGTCAGGACTTGAGTCATTACTCAACCTGAGCGCATTGACTCCCTCCAGCTCAGCTGAAAAGTCTTCAGAAACATATTCAACATTATCTCCGGCCTGTATCTCCTGAGCTTCATTTCTTGAATTGTCAACATGATACGCAGATCCTGCTGCTTCCCAGGTGCTCTCTTGGGCAAGATATTTAAACACTAGATAATGTATATTCCCTGGGTTTTGGGAAGATGTTGATGATGCAAACACTCTCTCCTCAGGATCTTCTTCTTCATCCTGATTATCTATTGACATGGTATTTCTACTACTATTATTAGGGTTCATCCTTGCACCCATCCAGCTAGATTGTCCAACATTCCTGTCAGAACCATCTGTGGACATCTGGTGTTCATGAGATCCATTATATGATCCCATTCTCCAACCATCCAAATTCTCAATAGGTAGTTCTGAGTCAGAACCATCCTTTGAGCCCTGTGGTACTGCATACCTCATATCCATAGTAGGATCATATATAGGTTTAGGTCTTGGTGAATAAGGATATGGTATAAAAGATTCAGGATCTATAGGTTGGATCTATAGGTATATCCTTAAAGATAGGTGTTGCACTACTACTTGCTTCCTTCTCTAACTGGAATGCTAACTGCTTCCTTCTTTCCGGATCAGTTAGATCCTCTAACATATCATTTTCGACTTCAACAATCACTTGGTGGGTCTTATAAAAAGACGCAATGAGTGTTCGATATCTATCCATAAACTTGGAAGCTAAATTAGGATGCTTCTTAACCAAAGTAAGATGATCGGTATAGGCTCCGAGTCTATAGAGTCATGAGGTATCACAGAGAATGTGCTACCTTCTAGCTCCTTGGTTTTCTGCTCCCGAATATTAGATATCGCCTCCACAACAGCAACATGATATGCTGCTAAATGACTCCTACCTTCTCCTATCGGTAGATCGTGATATAATCCAAGCTTCTCTGGAAGTTGGATACTCACACGATAATTGGATAACATCCAGCCATCAAGGTAAGTGATAGTGTTCACTGGAATTCTAGTTGGACAACTAAAGAGCTTTAAAAGTTGATGAAGTTGGTCTCTGAATGATGCTTGATAATCATCAAGAGTCTCCTCTTTCCTTACCAAAGTTTGTTTTGGAAACTTTGGTGCCATAACTCTGTATACCAGAAAAATAATTTTGATTAGTATCCAATGATATATTGCATCATAACAAAGAATTATCGCACTAAAATATATAACGGAATATTCTCATTTGAATACCCATTATATTACTTTTAAAGAATTCTTTATCGTTGCTAACTTTCCTACAGGTAATACCCTTTACTAGGTTTCCAACCTAAGGTCAAAGCAATTTGCTCTGATACCAATCAAGGTGACCCAAAGATACCCTTTGCATGTGTAGTACACTATAGTCGTTGACATGACATCCACAGAACACCGTTCCGTAAATATCACATCCCTCAGAGTGGTACAACAGAAACATTGCGGGTCCATATTACAAAAGTACACACATTATTATTACAATACCGGAAGTTCAATACTTCCAAAAGATTCAACTTACAAACCAAAATATAAAGTGTTTCAGCGGAATTTAAAAGTAACAACTCCGACTAGGAGTTGAGCTCAACAGCTTATTCTATAGAGTTCATGCTGCTCGGCTCCGTTGGTTACTACTAACTAGGGATACTTAGTTGGACTCGTTATCATCGATACCATAGCGGATTTCGTAATCCACTCCTTCAACACCTCCGGACAGATCGGGTTCCTCGTAGAACACATCTTCTTGACACTCGGCTGCATACATTGGAACGTCTTCGGAATCCTCAGAGTCTAAGCAAGGGATCAAAGGAAAGAATGAGTAACAGCGTTACCCAACAAGTTCATTATATGCAAGGTGGGAAGTTTGATGCTCTAATTACCACCTCGGATTATAAATCCTTGGCACTATGCAGTTTTTGTAAATCCTTCTTCAAAGATTGATTTTATTCTGAAAAACTATGACAATCAGCCTTCACAGGTTGACCAGAACTTTCATGGGGTTCCTTTCCTGCCGCGTTCGTAGCTCCTTCCCGGATCAGGGAGTAACAAGTTAACGTTCTTACACTCTGCAGAGGTGCGTTACTTTACCCATGAGAGATCAACTCCTTGTTTCACAACCGGGCGTACTTTCCCGTCCACAATTCCATGATGTGGGGCCCAGTAGTTGGTCCAAGCCAATCACTGCCCCCTTCGCGAACCCGCATGCCTCCTTGGTGTACACCATGCCCACATAATGAATTACGGCAATGGTTTGTACAAACCGTTAGATGCCAGAACTATCGTGGGACGATGAGGGTTCCCACCCATATGTTGCATATCCTCTACGAATTACCAATTAATATGAACGCTAGGAGGATAACAGCCACGACCTGCACATCTGGCTTCATGCGAGAGGAAGAAGATAGAGGTGACTTCTCTGTCCCATTCCAAATCTCATGGCTAACGCGTAATATATGGCGCTAGAATCACTGATGTCAGGGGTTATTAAGTCCCTTCTTGATCATCGTTGTTGCAAATAGAACCCTAAGTTCTATTGCTCCATTATATCACCACTTAGGATGATATCTATGATTTCTTTATTTGTGAAAATAATATTTTCTTTCTTTTATACTCCCTCTGTTCCTTGATATAAGGTGTATAGTTTTCTTGCACGAATATTAGCGCATAGGCTAAAAGGAAAAAAATCCGATACTTTTAGATGTTAATACATGTAGGTGATCGATGTGAAAATAGAGAAAAATAGGGAAATCTCAGTATCTCATCTCTCCAAATAAGTTTGACTCCTAAATTATGTAAAAAAATCCCACGATCCCACCATATACCTTATATTCTAGAATTTTTTACAGAAAACTATACACCTTATATCAAGGAACGGAGGGAGTAGTAAATATGATAACATACAATTTGTAAATACTTTGATAAAGACTCTTCAAAGGACATGAACAAGTGATGAACTTGCCTTGTGATGGCAAGGTAGTGAAGTCTGATGCTTGCACTGGACCTTGAGCTTCTAGTTCTACAAAAACATCATTATTTCCCGGTAAGGACAATATTTAAAGAAGCAAAATGATTATGCAAAGTAATGTAATGCATCATTTTAACTTGATATGCATTAACCCCATTATTATAAAAAGTTCTTTTTAATAATAAAGGATTTATAAATATTACTTTTTAATATTTATAACATATATTGAATTATTTTATTTTTTCCCTTTTATTTGACCTTTATTGATTTAATAATTCTTTTAGGAATTATCAATTATACATTAAAAATTGTTATTAAGTATTTATTTAGTATTTTTTCAAAAACACTACAATGTTAATATATAATGAAAGTGATTTTTATTTATTTTTATCATCTTTCAAATTTTTTGTAAAATTCCACAAGGAATATATACATTACAAAATCCTTAATAAAGTTTGAATGTCTAAAATTTTATATCTTATTTTATTTGGATAGTGTAGATTATTGTGAATCCAAAAATATTTTATTTATATTTTTTTGGACTTTTATTTTATTTTCTAGAATTTTAATTAAGTCTAGGGGTATTTTGGTCTTTTCCTATTTATTAAAATAGGCTTTAAAAGATTTCTAGGCTGGCTTATTCTTATTGGGCCCTAGTGGCCCATTAGTCATAGACAAAATAACCACCCCGAAGGGTCTGGCCCAACTCAGCCCATTCCTTACTGCCTCTCTCTCCCTCGAGCTCATGCTTTCCTCCTCTGACCCCGACCCCGTGGCCGACGATGCCGCCGCCGTCGATTCCCGCCGTCGTGGGCGGTTCTAGTTGCCGTCGTGGTGCAACAGGAGGTTGTCAACGACGCTCGTCCTTCCTATCCAACTAGATTTGGGTATGGTGCTCTCCTGCGACAGATCGATGTCGTCCCGAACCCTAGTGTTTGGGGGTTGGCGTGGATCGTGGTGTTGCCATCGTTGTCGTGCGTCGTGGTGATGCTAGCTCCTCACCTCTATGCGTGTTCATGGTCGTCGCCGTGGCGCCGTATGGGTTGCAGCGCCCCCTCTAGGGTGCTCCCCGTGCCGCCATGGGCGTCGACCCCTCTGCTTCCTCTTCTAGTCTCTAGCAAGGACCTATGGTGAGTTCATTTCCTCTCCCCTGGTGCTCTCTGTGCTTGTTGATTCGATGCTAGATGCTGGCAGTGACCTCTCTGGTTACTGTCTTGTCCTGATTAAGATGAGTTATTCCATTTAGGGTTCTTATCATGTGATTGATCATGTACTGGATGAATTAGATCATGTATGGATGGTTTGTAAGCATGCTAAATGGTTATTGGCCCGAGGCTTGTTGCTTGATATGAACTATGATGATTTTGGTGGCTTACTAGATGCTTTTATGCTTGGATTGCATATGATTAAGATGGTATAGTTGCTTTGGGAATCCATGCTTGGTACAGTCAGTGGCTTGATAACTTTCCACTGTCATTTCTTGGTTTCTGATCATGATTATAGTGTGATGAAATCACTGTCCTAGTACTGTTGGCTTAGAAATCAATATGTGGTTTGAGATTATCATGATCTCAAACAGTGAAGATGAACATAGGAATATCCTATTTATGATTCCTGTATTAATAGGAAAATGATTAGTAGATTATTTTGTTGAACATGTGATGATTGGATGTTTATCCTGATTCAAAATAAAACTGTTCTTATGACACCTTCTTGGTATGGCACACAAGACTGATTCTTATTTATTGATTGGGTTGGTTTAAGCTTAAAACAAGCTTGGATTTATAAGATAAATAGAAGTGCTCTTCTCTGAATTCCCTAAGACCAATGATGTTGGTCTGAGGCTTAGGGGTTCAGATCTTATCTAGTTGATTCATATAGATAGTCTTGGTAGTGGTACCAGCTATTGTTTCTTGAATCAAAGCTTGGAGAAAAATGATAGTAAGCTTGATAATTATCTGGATCCAAAGGATTAGTTTCTAAGGTGCTACCTTTACTCTAGGGATGTGCCTAGAAATTAGATCTTAGCTATATTTATGCTTGAACTGTAATATATAGCTTGACAACCAGAGCCATGATGTTGTTCTGAGCTCTGGTTGGATCCTTGTTCTTTGCTGTTTGCTTTTAGAGTTTAAAATCTCTATGATGGATTCACCCTACTTGGGTGCTTTCTGAGAGTTTGTTCATAAAACAACACATGCTTCTATTTAGATAAGATGATTAGATCATGTGAGGGTTTTATGATGCTCACCACAAAATCTGATGACTGTGGAGTAAGTTGGTGATGATCTTGATCTGGTTTCACTGGACTCCTGTTCTTGCTCTTGAGCTAGCCTGCTCCTCCTAGCTCCTGGACTTGATCTTGATGTCCACCTGATCCTTCCCCCTCCTTATGTCACCATCTGTTTGGTTGATCTTTGGTGGTTTAGTTTGGTTGTTGTGCTTGTAAGCTGCTGTCTAAGCTGGTTGTTCTTGTGTGCAAGCAGTGGAGAGATGCACTAGTGCCTCTCCACGTCTGTGCTGATGGTTTTGTGAGTTTGGGGATGTGCTGTGAGGCTGACAACACAACACATGCAGTTAGTTGTGTGTCATGCGTGTGTGCTTGCTGTGCACCTGTGGATATGCTTTGGACTTTGAAAGTTACTTTGCCCAGCTTACTTTCACCTGGCTGGTGAACTTGCCCCTCTTGGCTGTCATTTGACTTCTCGCGAATTTATGAAAGATGGATTCTTGCATATTGGTGAAACTTGCTCCTTTTATAATTTTCTCAATGATGAACTTGCTCAGTGCACTTCACTGATATGTGTGAGAGAAAAATCATACTAACACTAACCTTTTATTTTTCTATTTAGTTTCTGTTTTGTTTTGCAGGTACAGATTTAAAGTGAATATTTTAGTTTAGGTGTAGTTATAGAATAGTCCAATGTAATCTTCTTTATATTTTTGTAATTTTCATTTAATTATTTTGTAATCTTCATTTTATTCTTTTGTAATAAAGATTATATTATTATCAATAAAGAATATTCTTATTCTTTATTTATTTGATTTTGTGAAGTGTGTGAATGATTTTCGTGAGTTACAATTGTGTAACTTTTTTTTATAAAATAAAGATATGAAATAAGTTTTCATATTCTTAATTGTTTTCTTAGATAAAATTTGAGTGATAATAATTAACTCCTAATTAAATCAAGATTCAAATCTTATCCCCAAATTCATTTGAATTATAATTCAAACACTCAAGTTTAAAATTCAAATTCATTTTCCAAAACACATCATTCCTCAAAGATCATCTCAAAGTTTATAGCAATCATCCTTTAAGACTAAACCTAATCTCAAAGTAAGAAAGAAACCTTGATCACTTAAGGTTTTTATTTGGCGAAAATTTTATCCACATTTTCACAGATGAATGCATGCAACATTCCATATTCCTAAATCTACCCTTCGTTAGTTCCTAAATGATGGGATATTACAGTATCTATCTGATCTGCAGTTCGTGAGTAAGTAGCCAAAGGCGATACCGGGTAGGGCAACGAGTCAAAAACCAGTGTGGTCTTTTCCCCCTGCGGGTAAGGTCAAGATTAATGTTGACGAGGCCGTTACAAAGTCTGAAAATAAAGGTGCTTTCAGTGTGGTCTGTAGAGATGAGCAGGGTAAAATTTTGGGAGCCTTGGCTATCACAATCGATGGAGTCACCGACCCGGAGGTTTTGGAGGCCATGGCATGTGCAAAAGCATGGGGCTATTGATATGCAGCTATCCAATACACAAGTTTCATCTACTTATCTCAACGTGGTCAAGGAAATCAAGGGAGGGCAGCAGTGAGGACAATGATCATCATGGAGATCCTTGCCGGGAAGGAGGCATTCCAGGAGGTGGCGTTCATTCATAAACGGCGAGAGACAAATGGCGAGACATACATATTGCCTCGGACGACAACTTATTTGTTTGTTGATAGGCATATTTTGCTTGTAACCCCCCACCCACCTAGAGTGGGTATCCATGTAAACATTGCTATGAATAATTAATAAAGACTGAGTCCATTCTACTAAAAAAGAAGCTCTACCCTTTTATTTGACCCCTAGATACTTCATTGTCTCATTGTACTTTTCCACCGAATATTGTTGTAGACACTAGAAGCAACTATTTAGATTGGATGGAACAATACTTTTCTTTTAACACGATATGACATACATTGTCCAAGCATGACTTTTGATCGTAGTTTCTTGTAATATGTTTTGATGGTATACAAGCACTTGTGAATACGAGAACAGTTGTATTAACATGATGGTGTATGTAAAGCTAGAGTTTAAGTCATCAAATACGCACTACATGGACAACAGAAGAGTGAAGCCAGTCATTTAGCTATCTCAAGTATAAATTTCCCAATATTTCCTTGATCATTTTATTAATAAATTTTCATAAAAAATGTTATATAACATGGAGTATTATTTATAAAAGCTAGAAAAAATAAGAATATGTTATATATGTTATTGTAAGAAAAAAACATAGAGAGCAAACATAGTGTAGTATTTAGAACAATAAGTTATGATACAAAATAGTTACACTTGATAACTATTATGCATCAACCATGGGTCATAAATCTCTATGCATACCAAAAAAGGCTTATTTCATGCAATTTATCTACCATTTAACCATTTCGGTTTTTAAGTTTAGCAAGATAGCTATGGTTAATCTAACAACCAGAACAATTTAAGACTTGCTATGTGGGTCTTTCGAGTTAAAATTAACCATTTCATCTATTTATACCGAACCTTTTGACTTTTGTCATAATTAGTCTTCCTACTAGATATATAAAAATATATATATTATTCAATGCATTATCATAAATTTTTATTTCCAAGTTTCAAATAGTAGAAGTAACAATACAACCATGCTCATATATAGAGAGAGAGTTTAATTCATTTGGTGTGCTAAACTAAAGTTCTGCATTTATCGCAATATTTTGTTAGTTTAGTTTGAGGTGCTTAAGAATATTTTTTGTTGTAATGGACTCACCAACATAGAATACTTTACAGATTAATGTATGCTTATTAATGTGTTATATTTGATTTAAATATATCCTTGATCATAGTATCCTTTAGTATCTACCAAATTTGTTATAACGTTGCAAGTGTATGAATCCAACAAGCTTTGAGTGCATTCCCTAAAAAAGAAGCTTTGAGTGCAAGAGTTTATGTGTAACTAAACAAAGATTGTAGAATGTATGAGTTGCCAACAATGATTTCATTTCTAGAATCCTCTTATTCTTGTTTTGTGAAAGGACCCTGGCATTAAAAGAAACATACAACTATACAAATCACCACAAGAAAAACTAAAATTACAACAAAATCCTTGAAATGCTCTTCATCTTCAACCTCCAGACCATGTCGATGGCGCACCGTCGCTGCCATTCCTCTCCGAGACATCCTAATGTTGTTGGTTGCAAAAGAGAAGTCGCCGAACGGGTCTAAAACACCACATCTGTCCCGGAGACAGAGGAAGGAGTAAACGCCAATGAAACTCCTTGATGATCCACAGATCCCCATAGCCAGAAGAAGTCCCGTTGATAGACACACCAATTGCCAAGATCCGAAGAGAATCAATAGACCCAACAACGCTAACTATCATGAACCCTTCATTGATTCCAAATTAGACGCCCACGAGGTAGGAAGAGGCCGGAGAGACCTTATTCCAACAAGCCATCGTCGCCTTCACCTTGCTGATGCAACTAGAGAGACAAAACCAAGAAAAAACAGACCTACAAAAAAGCAAATGATGAAGAGAACAAGTCCCCACTCCTCTATTTGCCGGTGTTATTGCCGTACGGAGTGGAGGAGGGGGACCGGAAAGGCCAGGTGCACATTTATTTGTCAAAAATTACAGTGCTCTTTGGAGGAGGAGGGCAGTTTAGCCATCTCCAATGTTATTCATTATCTCTTGTTGTCCATGCTCATTTATTTGTCAAAAATTACAGTGTTCTTTACAGGAGGAGAGTAGTTTAGGCTACTCATAGTGGATAGTAACTTGTACTAATAAGATGCATATGTTATTAGTTTATGTTACTGCTTTCATAGTGGACAATAACATATGGATGATATCATACAAAGTCTTATTTATTAGGCTATAGACACAATTGTCTTGAAATGTATGACGTTACAGTAATATAGCTAGTTATCACAAACACATCTCTCCTTATTTAATGACATGTCATGTCATCTAAGTGTCTATGTGGCAATACATGAGGATGCATCTTACTACCTAAGTTATAGTCTTAACCATCAAATCTTGTGATGCTCTATGCTTGGAATTGACAATCATATTATTTGCGACATCATAAGCCTCGCCAAAGCTAAATCTCTTAGTAGTGTAATTCCACGAGAGTACTCCTTTTTGAGATCTTGGCTTTTTTACCAAGAGTTGGTTTGTAGACTCCTAAAAAACTTCTTTCTCTATCAATGAAAATGCAAATCTTTTGTCTTGTTTCAGAAAACATCATGAGTATTTAAGGATCACAATTTTTGTATGTTGCAATGTAGTTCGTTATATTTTGATATTTTTACAGAAATAACTGACTTTGACTTCCTCAAATGCATCCACGGACTACTATATATCGGGCCAAATATTTTGAATGCTTAACCTTACTCAATTGTGAGTTGTTACTCTGCGTTACCGTAAATCACGTACCCTTGGATTACGATGATCTTATTTTGAGCAGGCGCCCATTTTGCTGGCCAAGAATCGGGCCTGCTATCAAGTCTTGAGCCCACAATGGCGTTTTTTCTTCTTTCTTTCGGCCCATGCCTGGAAATATACACACTGTTATCTCGCTTTCAACAGGTTATCACTAACTGCTGGCCAGGCAAAAGAGTAGTATCTCCCAGTACAGATTCATCAAACTTCCAACAAAGACACAGAATTTCTGGTCAGTATTTACGCGATAATCAGAACAATTTAGCGCTATTGCTTTATACATAAAAAGAGAAACAATCCTGTGAGTGAGCCTCCTCACGACTCTTCTCATCTCCCCTATCCACACATCACCGTCGCTCTGACCACGACTCCCCCTTCACTCCTCACCCAGACACAGCAGCCACCACCCGTTTCTGTGCACAGGAACAACAGCCAACTCTCTTCCAAATCCACAAGCCAATTTCCCAGTATCACAGAACAGCAAACGAGAAGCCCACCGAGATACACATGCTCTCCTCCTGGTCCTGGCACCATCAGCATATGAAATTTT